>BTCW01000013.1:3765000-5015000 GCA_033239725.1 Echinochloa phyllopogon | reverse complement strand
CCGAAGAAAGGGGCGGATAAGAAAGGTGGGGGTAAGCAATTGGACCCATCACAAGACGAGCCAAAGCGTCATATAGTTCTTCCTGGAAAGAGAAAAATCGTAGGAGTTGAGGACAAGACGGATGAAGATTATGATATGCTCGATGGCCGGCCTCCATTCTCAGTGGCTGATGACCCAAGCATCCTGTTAGCGGCGGAGGAGACACCGTATCTACGGCGTGATCACAATCAATGAACATTTGTAAAGAGGAAGTTTATTAGTGTCCGAGTAAACGATGATGCCATGTAATTTAATTGCACTATGTTCCACCCAATTTGTAATGACTATATTTGCATTTATGTTCCACCTATGTTCTAAGATTTTCTATTGATTTATAAGATTGTTTTTATTAATTCTAGCATTTTATATTGATTTTCTAGTAATTTATAAGATTTTCTAGTAATTTATAAGATTTTCTAGTAATTTATAAGATTTTCTAGTAATTTATAAGATTTTCTATTAATTTATAAGATTTTCTAGCATTTTATATTGATTTTCTAGTAATTTATAAGATTTTCTAGTAATTTATAAGATTTTCTAGTAATTTATAAGATTTTCTATTAATTTATAAGATTTTCTAGCATTTTATATTGATTTTCTAGTAATTTATAAGATTTTCTTATTTAATATATATTTTTAATAGGTATTAATAACTGAATTAAAACAAGTATTAATAACTATATATTACAAACTATATTTATAAGATTCTCAAATAGTAGCCACCGGTGCTAAAGGCCGGTTTGGAAACTGGCGCCAAACGAAAATTTGGGGCCTTTAGCACCGGGTTGATCTAAAATCCGGTGCTAAAGGCCCCCAATTTTCGTTTGGCGCCAGTTACGGCCTTTAGCACTGGCTGTAGAAGACCCGGTGCTAAAGGGCCTTTAGCACCGGGTGGTGGGAAGACCCGGTGCTAAAGGGGGGGCCTTTAGCACCGGGTGCTGTATAGACCCGGTGCTAAAGGGCCTTTAGCACCGGGTCGTGACTGCACCCGGTGCTAAATGCCCCGGATCTATATAGCCTCGCGCCGGCCCCCGCCCCCGCAGCACTTCGTCTTCCCCCAAACCGCCGGCCTCCTCCTCGCCTCGCCCCCGCCGCCGTCGTCGCCGCGCCCGCCGCCCTCGCCCACGCCGTCGTACCCGCGTCGCCGCCCGCGCCCTCGCCGTCGCCGCCCGCGCCCTCGCCGTCGTCGCCGCGCCCGCCGCCCTCGCCCACGCCGTCGTCCCCGCGTCGCCGCCCGCGCCCTCGCCGTCGTCCCCGCGCCGCCGCCCGTCGCGGGGTCCCTCACCACCCGCGTCCAGTCCCTCGACGTCCGCGTCGAGACCAAGACCAAGGTCTGTTGGGGTTCCCCTCCTCTCTCTCTCTCTCTCCACCTTCTCGATCGCACGCTGTGTTGCTAGATAGATTTGGTCCCGTCTGCTTTAGCCCGATTGCCTGTGTTAGATTGTTAAGAAATTGATCAGGCGCGGAGGGTTCAGTAGCGGAATTCACCTGTGCTCGGTGAAGAATTTCCCGACTGTGTCCTGTTCCCATCAGTACTTGTGCTAGATTGGTGAAAGTTGTGGAGGTCTGGTTTCCAGGACACAGTCATGTTTTACTGCTCAAAAAGGGAATTTGGAATTGGAATTGCTTTACATGGTCTATGGAGTAGTGGTAACCTATTTTCCCTGTAGATTAGTGTTTGGCTGTGAGATATTGGAAGGACATTGTTGATGGCATTACCTGACAAGTGAATTTGCATTTCGGTGTAGTAAAATTGGTGGGCTGTGGAGTAACCCTTGTTGTGCTAGATTTGGAACTGGGCTTTGACCCCATTAATATAATTACATGAGCTAACCATGTGTTGGGAAGTTGTGTAGCCTGTTCATAGACGGAGTGAATGAAGTTGTGTCCCCTGTGATGCCGGCCTTCGTGCCGTGCGTGGTTGTGTACGTGTGAGCCGACCTTCGTGCCGTGTCTGTTTGTGTGTGTGCAGGTACCCTTGCATGGCCGAACACGTTGAGCCGGCCTTCGTGTCGTGTCTATTAGAAATATACATGCTTCATATGTATTGAAAAATGTTGCAAATGTAAATTGCAAATATTTATATGCTGAAAATGTAAATGTAAATGTATATGCATGTTTATTTATTGGAAATGTATAAATGTATAGGCATGTTGAAATGTGTATTGGAGATATTTACATTGAAATGTATATTGGAAATGTTATATGTTTGAAATGTATATTGGAAATGCTTCATTTAAATGTATATTGGAAATTCTATGTATATTAGAAATATATGTGCTTCATTTAAATGTATATTGGAAATGTTATATGTTTGTATAATGTATACTATCGAAAATGTTTATTATTGGAAATTCTATCGCGTACCCGAACCCACCGCGCACCCGAACCCCTTAGCGAATCCGTTTTTCGCGCACCGACCCCCTTAGCGAACCCGTTCGCGTCACGCACCCGAACCCTTAACAAACCACTTCGCGTCGCGTACCCGAACCCTTAGCGAATCAATTCACACCGCGCACCCGAACCCCTTGGCGAATCCGTTTTTCACGCACCGACCCCCTTAGCGAAAATGTTAGAAATATTGGGAATATGTATGCTTTGTATATATTTCTTATCAATTATTTTTAATTCTATAGATGGCGGACAACAACAACCCCGTCCCACCCATGCAAGAGGACAACAACAACCCTGTCTCACCCATGCAAGAGGACAACGGCACGTTCTTTGCGAATCAACTTTTTAATATTATAACCCAACCAATGTCCATGGATGATGTGTTGGGGATCATTGGAAGGGACGACAATATCCAGGACGACAATGTTGCAAGGGCCAAAAATGTTGAAGGAGCCGCCAATGTCCAGGGCGAACGTGTCCAGGGCAGCACTATTGAAGGGGCCGGTAACGAGCCCTCGTCTAGTCAGGTGTGTATATAGATAACATAAATTTGTACTGTACATGTCAATTATGTATACCATCTCTATATCATCTCGTATATATGTAATTTGTGTAGGCCGCCTCTGCTTCTACAAGTCGAGCTAAGAAATCAAAACGATCGACCACGAAGAAGCTGAAGGATGTCAAGTTTCACATCACTCGAGTGGAGGATGACGGGGAGCCAGTTGAGCCCCCAAAAGTGGCCAAAAAATTTGTATCTCAGTGCGGGGTAATTGTACGGGACAATGTGCCCATTAGTATCAGAAAATGGAAGTCCACGGACCCCACTGAGGAGTACGTGCTCCCCGATACAGAGAAGGAGATGCTATGGAGGGAATTAAAGGCAATATTCGACTGGCCTAGCACTCATGAAGCAGAACTAAGGGATTGGACAATGAAGAAGATGACAGTTCTGTTTCAGGATTTCAAGAAGAAGTTGCACTCACATTTTCTCAAAACCGGAGAGGCCCCGGATCCTGAGAAGTATAAGAAGATCACTGATGACGAGTGGGAAGCATTCCTTGAGTACAAAACCTCCGAAGAGGGTGCAACGGCTAGCGCTAGAAACGCTGGAAACGCCGCAAATAAGAAGCACTCTCATAAGATGGGTTCGGGAGGTTACAAGGCAAGCATCGCTAAATGGGAGAAGATGGAAGAAGATCTATATGCTAGAGGCATCACTCCAGCGACACATGACTGGCCCACAAGGACCAAGCATTGGTACTATGGTCATGGAGGCACCCTAAGCCCAATCGACGGCTCCTTAGTTTTTCCCGAGGACTTGCGAGAACTAGCTCAGCATCTCCTCGATATCCTCAGGGCATCTGAGAGGGGAGAATTTGTTGCTGATAGAGACAGAGATGAGCTAACCTATGCCTTAGGGAACAAGGAGCATCCTGGACGGACGCGCGGCGTAGGCACAAGCATCTCATGGAAGAAATGTTTCCAAGAGCACGCCGCCACCTATAGGAGTCGTTCCAGAAAGAAGGCCGAATATGAGCAGAGGGTGAGGGACCTAGAGCAAACGGTTGCCGCCCAGGGCTCAAAGCTCCAAGAAATGGAGTCAGAGATGGAGCGACGGATGAAGGTAGCATGGCTGCAAATACAACAAGCCACAGGCGGGACCGGTTCCACAGAGCATGCACCTCTCCAACAAGCCGCAGGCGGGACCGGTTCCACAGAGCATGCACCTCTCCAAGATGCGGCCCTTATTAGCCCTCCACAACAATATCAAAGCAGTCACGCTTCCACACAGGCCGCTGAACCGGTCCGTTACCCCGTGGATGAAATAACTCAACGGACCGCGTGCGAGCTTGTCGTCAGGCAGAAGAACTTAGCTGTGGTGGTACGTATGCGACCTTAGTTCGTACTGCATACATTTCACCGTAAATACCATTCATTTACTAACTTTCTTTGTGACTACTAAATTATCAGGTCGCATACGGTATGACCAAACGTGTGGAAGAAGGGCAAAAATGGCACTGCAATGACATTCCACATGGTTACGTACCTGTTGAGGTGGAGCAAGTCGTCACCAACTGGGAAGACTTGGAACTTGACATCCCCGGAGGTGACGGAGAAACAAAACTCGGTCAGTGTTCTCACTGCATCATTCTATGGAGCAAGGCAGACGTCGTCATACCCGGTACACCTGCGGCTACCAACAAGCCTCCGTCACCTCCACCGTCTCCAAGAGATCCACCGGATCATGACGATTCTCCGGGAGCTCCTGATGCAAGCCCGTCTCCTCCGCCGAAGATGTCTTCGTCTCCTCCGCCGCGGAGGTCTCCGCCCCCTCCGCCGAAGAGGGGACGCCGCACTAAAGCCTCTGCCCCCACTCCACCAGGGAAGAAGGCGCGAAAAACCAGAGAGAAGCCCGCACCAGAGAAAAGAGCGGGTGAGAAGACTCTAGAGGAGCTCGAAGCCTCGGTCAAAGCAGACACAAAGAGGCAAATGGCCGAGTGGAGGAAAAAACCGGAGCCGGAGCCAAAGCTTGATCCCACTGTCATCAAGTCATTCCTCGGTAGGGATGAAAGTGGCGTGGATAGTTTCCGCGTCCGATCCGATCCGAAACCGAATTTTAATGATATGGAGAAGAGTTTTGGATATCCGCGCGGATATGGATAATCCGAATCCGATTCTGTGTGGATGCGGAGTAGGATATGGTTTTAGTGAAATCCGATGGATATGGATTATCCGATAATTGATTGCAGATTATCCGAAGCTTATAATAGGATATCCGACTACTTTTGTGAACCTACTATAATAAAATTTAAGCCCAACCCACATATATACATAATATTTTATAGCCCACAAACCCTCAGGTATATTTATCACACAAAAATACACCGGTGAAGTGTGAAGTACCACTGTCAACTGTTAAGGTTACTTTAGTTGTGTCGTAAACTACAAAAGGGGAGTATTTTTCATGTTATATTATTTTATTGTGGTTTTCGTTAGAAAATATTCACCATCATAAAAAGTTACACAAAAGTATGTATTATCCGTCTATTTTAATCCGCTTCCGCACCGACTCCGATCCGCTTCCGTACCATCTCCGATATCCGACAAAATCCGTATCCATAACCGTATTCGGGTAATATCCGCTCCGCTCCGCATCCGACGAAAAAAGGTGGATGAGGATATGGTAAAGATATTATCCGTTCCGATCCGATCCGTTTTCATCCCTATTCCTCGGTAATTTGAGCAAGGGTCAACAGAAGGAAGTAATAGTAACAGACTATGACCGCTCATTACTGAAATCTCGCCGGAAGCGGAAGGCTGCAGATAAGGAGGCGGGCCCATCCAAAAAGGTTCCTCAGCTCGGCGAGCAACCTCAGCGGCCCTTGGGTCCATTGCCATCTCTGGACGAGATTAACGTGCAACGAGTAATGGCCGAGACTGGACTATCCAGAGCGCAAGTCCTGGGGGAAGAAGAGGTGCCTGTAAACACAACGTTAAAGTGGCCATTTAGGCTTGGCGAGCCTATGGTCCCTCCTGAAATGGAGAGCAAGCTACAGACGAAGATGCGCCGATTCCATGAGTGGTACCTGGAAGAATCAAGAAGGAATAAACGGCGCATGATCAAAGTAGGCGTGAAGGACCATGATTTCTACAATGGTGACGAGGATTGGGTCTGGCTGAGGTTTCAGGATATATATGAGCTGTACCACCGCGACGCCATGGACGTGGATTTGATCACCTGTTGGACACTGTAAGTACTTTGTTGTTTCTTATAATTCACAGTTTGAAAACAATAATTCCAATCTATGCTGACGCGGGCTTTATTTATTGCTTAACATATGCAGAATGGAGATTCAAAAATGTCGGAGATCCTCAATATATGACGTTGGTTTCGTGGATCCTCGAAGGATAAGTGAAGAAATGATATTGATGAATCCTGAGGAAACATATGGAAACCTATACAAGTATATTAAGAAACAAAATTACTGCGACTCCATACTAATCCCGTACAACATCGAGTGAGTACATACACAGGCTTCTTCTTATACTGTCTGTGTACTATTTCATTTCTGATTATAATGTATACATGTATACAGATTCCACTGGTTCCTAATAATATTGTGTCCTGACCGGGGTGTCGTGAACGTCTTTGATTCATTGCACACTCCAATAGAAAAACTACAGAACATCATGGACATGATGACAAGGTGATGTATATTTTCCCCTACTTAATTCACCCCTTACACTCGCAATGACTTAACTCAATTTTTTTTTGTTCGCAGGGCCTGGAATCAATTTCGTCAAGAACACCTGGGTATTCAACATGAAACACTAAAATGGAACATTGGCTTTCCGGTAAGCAAGTAATTTGTACATGTAGGCCTCGGCTAATATATTATATGAATTTTACTTAATTTCTTTTGGTCGACAGTGTGCCAAACAAGGGAATGGAAATAATTTATGTGCATACTATGTTTGCGATTACACGTGGAATTGGGGACATAAAAAGCTTACACAACACGATATTATGGTACGTAATAATAAACACATTTCCATTGTTATTAGTGCACAATTATTGTCTCCAACTCGGCGGATTAAATATCTTTCAATTATTTGTAAATTATAGATGTTGAGCCTGAAGGAAGAGTCTCTAGAGCTAGAAAGAATTGACGCAATTGCAGAACAGCTCGTCGGATGGATCTGGGACGAGGTCGTCAATCCCCGAGGAGAATTCCACATGCCAATACTGGAGGACGTGCCGGACAGTTCAACAAGTCGTCAATCTTAATTAAGTAGAAAATACAGTTTAAATATATATAACTCGAGTTGACATGCATGAATATCTACTTTTGTAATATATATGTCTTCTATTTTGATGAAATGTCAGCTAATATGAATATAGAGTCGGCCGAATACGCATTAGAATACACGTATTAGAATATATACGTATATACACGTATATAGACGTGCATGCATGGCTACTGAAAAAAGCAAAAAAAAAAGAAATCTGGGGCCTTTAGCACCGGTTGCAGACAGCAACCGGTGCTAAAGGCAGGCCCTTTAGCACCGGGTTGTGTCTGGAACCGGTGCTAAAGGCCCTGCTAAAGGCGCTGCGGGGCAGGCCCTTTAGCACCGGGTTGTGTCTGGAACCGGTGCTAAAGGGACCCTTTAGCACCGGTTATTCAACCCGGTGCTAAAGGGGTACCCCTTTAGCCTCGAAAGATCTGCACCGGTTGGGATACCCGGTGCTAAAGCCGGTTCCCAACCGGTGCAGATGTTGATCATTCTGGTAGTGGCCCCACAAAATCTTTGGGTCCACTAATGCATGTGGATGAACTCAGCACCAAAATCCATGAGATCACCTTGTTCTGTTCTCATAGAGCTAGTTCTAGATCTTTAAAAACAATATTGGTAATTTGAGCCATTGTATAATCACTAACCAATTTCTCACGAACTTACTCTAATTTGATAGTTCCAATGTGATCATCAAAACACACACCCTTCATCTCTTCTCCTTGATTGTGATTTGAACTCCGCTTAAACTTTGATGAAGAAACATCGTGAGTGCAGCCGTCGATCAGAGAACTCCTGCCAGCTACCATCAGGATTCATCAGGATTCGCTACACAGCAGAGTACACCCGCCATTCCTCTTCCTCGTGTGCAGCTAGCGCGTGCCCGGAGCTCTTTTCCCGCGTCCCTGGAGCATGGTGGAGCCGTGGAGAGGAACCGAGGAACCATTCACCGGACAAATCGAAGCCTGAAACATTTTATCCACTGCCCTGTGGGCCCAGTGGAAGCACCACTGCGCTTCCAATGACAGGGGCTAGCAATGTAGCAGGTGACGGTCTATTGCTCTAGTATATATCTTTTTTTAAAGATTATCTAGCCCGTGTTTCTCTGAGCCATTCCATTTAACAAATAATTAAGAGTATTAAATAAAGTCAGTTTATAAACTACCTTCACGTGTTAATTTACGTGACAAATTTAATAAGAGCTTTGACCGGCACGATTAGAGAATGATTACTGTAGTATTATTATAGTAAATCATGGACTAATTAGATTTATTAGATTCGTCACGTAAAGTTACACTCATTTCTATAAAGATTTTACAAATAAACTTTATTTAGTACTCTATAAGATTTTTTTTTGAAAATATATTTTGAAATGGAGAGAAATATATCTTATCGAACCGATTTGCTTAACTACTCCCACCACTTCACGTCACGCCACAGCCGCCCCCGACTGCACAAGCCACCGCACGAGGTGGGCCCGGCATAGAATGTCCCACATGACAGCGACCTCTTGTCCATGCTGGGGTCAGGTAGCGAGACAGCTCATGGTTTTTAAAACAAATAAAGAAAGGTCAAACGGCTAATCCCCCGAGGGAATCTCCCAATTTCTTAGGACTTCGATCTCCTGCAACTTTTTTTTTACATCACGCTGTTCTTGTTTATAATCCACTTGTACCTGATGTCTGCAGCTAACCCCCATTCATATCTTGATGCTGAGTGGTGTTTTTTTGGAAGCAATTGGGCACCGCTCGGCTGCCAATTTTTTCCTTCACATTTTTTGACTTTTGTCCAATATTTTTGCCAGTTTTTCCCGTTCAGATTGTACCAAAAGCTTCAAGCAAACCTTTGATTTGAATACCTTTGCAAATAGCCTGACACTCTCTTGATTTTTACGGCTTTGGATCGATACAGACGCACCTACCTCCCCAGCTCCGATCCTGTTGTTGTTGCTTTCCACAGTGCTTAGGATCCAAGAAACCCCGAATCTGTGTTTGGAGCATCCATCACCCAGATTCAGCATGGGGAGATTAGGCAAAATCCGGTGACCAATCCAAGCTTTACCGCGCAATCTCCTACCGGCCATTGGAGATCTCGCGCGGGAGCACAGGCGAGGCGACCAAGGAAATGTCGCCGCAGCCGGCCCCGCCGGACCTCGCCGAGGACAAGGAGAGGGAGACCAATGTCCTTATCGAGGCGGCCTTGGGGTCGCCGGCAAAGGCGGCGGAGGGCGACCGCCCCGAGAGGCCGCTGTCGCCGGCCGCGTGGCTCCGGATGCTGGCACGGGAGCTGCACTGGAGCTTCGTGCTCGGCGTGGTGGCCACGTACGGCGTCAGCCAGGGGCTCGGCGGCGGCATCAACCGCGTCGCATCCGACTACTACTGGAAGGACGTGCAGCGGGTGCAGCCGTCGGTGGCGCAGGTGTACCAGGGCATCACGTCCATCCCGTGGATGGTCAAGCCGCTATGGGGCCTGCTCACCGACGTGCTCCCCGTCGCTGGGTACCGGCGCCGGCCGTACTTTATTCTCGCAGGTGAGGAGCATTGTGCTTGGCTTTGCTTTTTTGTTTGTCTGTTTTTTTTTTTGTTAGAGTTGTGGTGCCTGATTTCCCAAGAACTGAAAAATATCTAGCTGAAATGTAGGAGCGCAAGTAAAGCTTGATGATTAGGTGCTGAAAGGTAGTGGCGAAGTGTGCCAATGGTGACGAGCATCAAGCATGCCTACAAGCTAATGGCTCACATAGGACTGCTAATTCCTTGCTTCTATGCATTGCTTGACTTCCACTAAGTAGGTTTAGTCCAAGATCCAAACTAAATGGCTAAATGAGAAGATAAACTGATTTGCAATATGGCAATGAGTTCACCAAACTGTGTGTCGCTAAACTGCACATAGAGGAGCTCAATTTTTTACCAATAGCTATCTAGAACGAATCAATACGGTTATACATGTGCATTTATTTTAAGCAAAAGTTTTGCAGCTTAAGGCAAGCATATATGACCTATTCCTGAAACAATGGCATTTGCACTACTATTCCCTTGATAGGAGAATGAACGTCATATAGCAGAGGTATAAACCGAAAATGAGTATTTTGTTTGTTTTGTCCTCTCCCTGTTTCTGAGGAGTATGCAGGCTTCATCGGAGTTATTGCAATGCTTATAATCTCTCTCCACAGCAAGCTTCATGCATTGTTTGCTTTGTTGGCATTGATGGTCGGAAGTGCTAGTGTGGCGATAGCTGATGTGACTATAGATGCTTGTGTGGCGGAAAACAGTATACTGTATCCTCATCTTGCTGCTGACATGATAAGCTTAAATGGGTTCTGTTCATCTGTTGGAGGTCTTATTGGATTCTCAATAAGTGGTTTTCTTGTTCATGCGATAGGGGCTCAAGTGAGTATCACTAGTTCATCTCATATAATAATTTGTTTGAGCTTCATATTTTTGCAATTCTCATTTATCTGCATTGATCTTGCCATGGGCAGATCCATTAAATGTTGTCCTCTTAATCTAAATTCAAAGTACTTTCAACCCATATATTCATATGTTCATAAACAATCAGCTCATTGGACTTGTGTTGCTTCTCTATTCTATGATGTGTGCTGGATATAAGTTTTACAGTCAATTGTCATTATTTTGGATGGTGGTGGTAGATTTTGAAAACTAGATGGTGCTAGTATCTGATAATTGATGAATCTTGTGTTTCTCAAGGGTGCCCTTGGCCTGTTAACTATACCCTCTGCCTTGGTCGTTTTATCTGGAATGCTGCTAAAGGAGGTCCATACCCCCAACTTCCCATACGGGCAGGTCAGAAAAAATGTTTTCTGTTTTCCCCCTTTTGACACCACATTTAAGTACTCTATTTTTTACCCTAGTTTTTCCTTTTTCATATTGCAAAATCAGGCTCATAAGAAGTTTGTAGAAGCAAGTGGAAAAATGTTAACAGCCTTAAAATGTCCTGAAGTATGGCGGCCATGTGTTTACATGTATGTGTCACTTGCTTTGAGTGTGGACATCCAAGAAGGCATGTTCTACTGGTACACAGACCGAAAGGCAGGGCTATCTTTTCATGAGGTACATTCAGAATGCATTTAGCAATGATGTGTGCTTGATGATTCCTCAAGAAGGAAAAATGATGCATGCTTGAAAGCTCGTTATGAATCTGGGGCTTCCATTTTCGTGTGGGAGTTCTCTCTCTGTCTAGCTGTTAAAATTCTTCTGCACTGACCATGTTTGAAACAGCACCCATCTTGTGAACATTTAGCATGAGTACTTCTGAAAATCGTTCCTTCATAGCACATATGTCATAATCAAACTAACTATCTGTTACTTTACCAGGGATTTATTGGCTTTATGTTCGCCGTTGGGTCTGTTGGTTCTCTTGTTGGGGTTTTACTTTATCAAAATATTCTCAAAGACCACACATTTCGCAGTGTGCTTTTTTCGAGCCAGTTGTTGTTAAGCTTGTCAGGAATGCTAGATCTGATCTTGGTGCTTCGTCTAAATCTGAAAATGGGGATACCTGATTACTACTTTGCTGTGATTGATGAGGGGGTCTCCAAAATGATCAACCGTGTGAAATGGATGCCTCTTCTGGTGCTTAGTTCGAAGCTTTGCCCCACTGGCATTGAGGGCACATTCTATGCGTTGCTCATGTCCATTGACAATATTGGCGCATTAACCGGATCATGGTTTGGCGGATTGCTCCTTCACTTGTTGAGAATCACAAGAACAGAATTCAAGAACCTCTGGGTTGCGATCATAATCCGAAATGTGATGAGGCTGCTACCGCTGGCGCTGTTGTTCTTGGTGCCAAGTACCGATCCAAACTCCACTCTTCTTCCATCTGATCTGCTGAATGAGGATGATGATGGTGAAGCTCGCCAAATGGAGAATATTGAGTTAACCTCGCTTGCCGTGGACAGGGCCTCTTTCCCCAAGAAATCTGTCCAAGAGTGCAGGAATAGGGAGGGCCACGATGTTGAACAGGACGATGATGAAGTCTCACTGCTTGCCAACAGAAGTTGATACTGGACGCATAATACGGAGATTTTTCTTTTGTACACGAGGAAATAGTTGAAATTTAGAAAGATCTTTACATTTCATTAAAGACATTCATTTAGATGTCATTCTTGTTAAATTCATTCGTTTTACAGTAGGGTAGTGAAGTCCTGAGGGACATACACCACAGATACTTTGGAGTTTGTTCTCCATTTGTCTGAACTTCCACATGATACAACATTTGAATCAAGTTTTACCAAGTGTAAAATTTGTGTCTTCTTAGCAAGTTTGCGTTTTCTGTGATGGTTTAGCTGTTGCCTGCTGGTGTGGTGTCGTTGACTAAAATGTTGATTGCGCATCATTAATTGATTCGGATCATGAACACTGGAGGAAAATTTCAACTTACTGCAGCACACTATCCTTTCTTTTCCATTTTTCAGGACAATTTGCATATATGATATCAAAGTTATTTAAACGAGAAAATATCTCGTTGATTTGACAAATCCCTCGAAACCATAAAAAAAACACTCGAAACTCATGGACTTTGACTTTTCAACAACGCTAGTTCAAGATCCTTGATCCTGCTACAGTGCTACTAATCTAATCCTACAAGTAGGTGTCTCAAAAAAAAAATCCTACAAGTAGGACTAGCCGCCTCACCGTCGACTAGTGACAGAAAGCGTTTTCCACGTGAAGGCGGCAAAGCCAGTCACGCTGCGCGCTCGTGCGGAGTACACCCAACCGAGCATGGCATCCGGCCCCACCGTGTGGGCCCTGCCTGTCACCGCCGCTCGCCGCTGACAGCCGCGCGCCTGGCGCCCAACGACCCCGCCACTTTATCCGCTCGGGGACACCACCACCCGTCACCGACTCGTGGGACCAAGAGCGTAGACCCCACCTGTCACTGACTGGGCGCCGTCACGCCGCGCGAGCGCGTCTATTTCTGGACCCTTCTCCTCGCCAAAGGCCAAGCTGGCTTCCCCTCTCCCCGTTTCGCCTTCGCGCTCCCTTTCCGCCTTCCCCTCGAATCATTCGATTCGCCTCGTCTAGCTCGCCCCCACCCGATTCGATTCGATTCGATTCGGCCGGCGCGGTGATCGGCGGCGGTGCTAGGGTTAGGGTTCCGGCGATTCCCACCCACATGGTGCAGCTCCCGAGCTCGGGGAAGCGGCACGTGGAGCCGGCCGAGGCGGCCATGGCTCCGGCGCGGCGCGCGGCGGCGGCGGCGGCGGCCGTGAAGCTGGAGATGGAGGAGCTCGGGGCCGACGAGCGCGGCCCTCTCAGCAAGCGCGCCAAGGCCGCTGAGTCGGCTCCCCCGACGCCTCCGCAGCTGCAGCAGCAGGTAGATCCGGAGCTACCGTATTTTTTCGATGCGAACTAGGGAGTTCCGAAATTCTTTGCGCTCGATTGGGACTGACTGGTACTGGTACTGAGCTGAATAGCGTGCAGGTTCGTCATGTTTGATGCGAGCTGGGGAGTTCCGGTAGAATTTTGTGGCGGCTAGTTTGGCGTGATATTTTGGGGAGTAGAGCTTAGCTGTGAAATTCAGGCGTTCGATCCAAAATTACCCTCACGCTCGAGGACTAGAGGTGGAGGCTGCAACGGAGGGTGATTCTCATGGACTACTAGTCTAACTATATGGACTGGGGGTACAGCTATGTTGCTTAGATAAATTTTGTGTTGCTTGTATGTGACTTTAGCAAACGATGTCCTCTGTCCTGCTGTAAGGCCGATGCCCTCTGTCCTGCTGTAAGTGCCTCAGCGAGACAGTCTGACAGGTACCTGTCTGGGAGCTGCAGTTCGTTGCACCCAATTTTTAACAAGATTTCTCTGACCCAAATAACTCAATAGGTCATATTTACTTGCACCCTAATGCTCTGAAGGAACCACGGAAAAAGGGCAACACTTAAGCCATGCTCATGGAGTCATATCTTAGTCCTGTCATGGTACCAATCTATGATTGGAATTTGCTACTACCATCTTGGCACATTAATGTGGGTGCAGTTAATGATCTGTGGGTTTGGCGCCTTGACAGGCACTAGTTGTACGTGTAGTAGGGTACATGCACCTTGTGCACTAAGTTAGGTTTTGTTTAGGGAATTTCAGCTCATCATTTGGCCAATATAAAAAGTCTTTGTACTTTATCTGGGCAACAACACTTGCTGTATGTTCAAAGTAAATCATATCATTAGGAACTGAAAGAAAAATATAAATAACCTTCTGAAAAAACCCGGACCAACTGTCTGTTGTTCATATGTATTTATATGGGATGCATGCTTGATTGCTAAATATGATTTTAAGTGTTTGTAATGTTTTCCTTCTGTGAATGGCTAATTAACACTTAAACAATAAAATATGATTATACCAGCTTTGAGATTAATTGTTCTTTTGTTGATCTGAAACACTTTCAGGACATGTACCACAATGTACTTGATGAACCTAGCCCGTTGGGTCTGCGGCTGAAAAAAAGCCCATCTCTATTGGATTTGATTCAGATGAGGCTTTCTCAAGCATCCAATGCAGGAGAGTCTTCTATGGACAACAGTGGCTTGGAACCTTCCAAGAAGAAAGACAATAAATCTGGCGTGTCTGCAGCAGGCGAACGGCTAAAAGCTTCAAATTTTCCTGCAAATATATTGAAAATTGGTACATGGGAGGTGAGGAATTTATTTTTGCTGTTTCTTATCAGCTCTACCAGAACCTCAATATGCATTGGGTCTATGTATCCTTCATTTTTCTGCCTTCTTTATTTGTTTTAACAAGAGGACTAGGCTCACACAAAAGATACCACGCGGGTGAATAATGATGCTTTGTTGAGGCATGGCCAATATGTTAGATACTCATGCAAGAGGACTAGGCTCATTATATAATTGTTTTGTTCCTAGTCTGTACAACTTGAAGCTAATATTCATGCAATTATAACGCTGATATTGTGTTGTGATATGAAGTGTTAGTGCAACATCAATGTATCTGCTGTGTTATCTGAGCTTCTTGTGGCAGCAGTTATGAGCCAAACTCCCAGCATTTCAGCGCATAGAGTAGTTTAAATAATTGTTCACCTGAGCAAACTGTCCTTAAATGTAACTAAAGTTATATCTGTTCTCCGAGCAGTACATATCACGGTATGAAGGTGATTTGGTGGCCAAGTGTTACTTTGCAAAGCACAAGCTTGTGTGGGAAGTTCTGGAAGGTGGTCTTAAGAGTAAGATAGAAATTCAATGGTCAGATATTACTGCTTTGAAGGCAACTTGCCCGGAAAATGGACAAGGAACCTTGGACGTGGTGGTATGTTTATCTGTAATAATTTTTTTCTTACTTCACTGCATTTGTTTATGTTCTGAGGTTTTCCTTTTCCTGAAGTTGGCCAGACCACCTCTATTCTTTAAAGAGACAGATCCTCAGCCAAGAAAACACACATTGTGGCAGGCTACCTCAGATTTCACTGGTGGCCAAGCAAGTATGCACAGGTGAAGTATTTTTTCTCATTCAATGTTCATCTTTATAATGGATTTCATATGAGCAGTGTTCCATTATGGGCAATGTAATCTATATTGTAGTGGTACCTCATCGTATGTTACTTAATATTGATGTTTCTGTTGAAGTATAAAGCATACTATCTGATTTTGCTCTATGTTTTAAAGGCTACATTTGCATTTCAAAGACATTCACAATGTTTACCTGGGTTTGGTAGTGCTATACTATGTGCATCATGAATTTTTAGGTTTACTTTAATGGTCTTATTTCCATATCATTATTAGAACACAAAGAACTGCTTTGCAAAGTCTTGAGCAGTTAGGTATTGTATCATGCACTTTTAAATCGTTTGATTTAGTTGTGTTGCTAAGGGATAAGTTTTTTAGTTGGAGATCACTTCGAGCTGAATTATATCATATCTAGTTCAGTCTGTTCAGGAGCCACTATAAATAATAATGTTGTCACCCATTTCAGTCAATCAAGAACAATGAATTGGTTTCTCTACCCTGTCTTCTATCACCCAGCCTACGGCCTCAAACTATGTGCAGTTACTCTCCATGTAATTTTGTGCATCACAGGGGTTCATCCAGTCTCTTCTTGGACTCCAAAAGATTCATAGAAATGGTTTCACGCTGCATAATAGAAAAAAGTGGAAAGTTTGCATGCATTGTAAAGATCTTCAGATCCAGCTAGCTATTAAACAAGCTATGGTCCATTTGTAATTCAACTTTAATTTATGACAGTTGTATCACAAACACATAATTTTGATTTATAACTGAATACCTTTATACTATTACTTGCTGAGCCCCCAACTCTACTCCTTTGTATTCTGATTGTTCAAAAATATGCAGACGGCATTTTCTGCAGTGCCCTTCAACCTTGTTGAGCAAGAATTTTGAGAAGCTTATTCAGTGTGATCAACGGTTATATCAGTTGAGCCAACAACCAGAGATCGTATTAGACTCTCCACTGTTTGAACCTAGGTGTTCAATATTTGAGGATCCGGTTGAATCAAAATGCGCTGGTTTTACTAATTTGAAAGATGAACGCGAAGCTCTACCTGCGTATTCAGGTTCTTTGTCACCATGTGCTGGCTCATCCATGTCTGCTAAGAATGAAGTGAATGATTCCATTGGAATGCCAGCAGAATATTTTCATCAGACAGTAGTTACAGGTAACTCAAAGCCTATGATGGACTCTCTGTCACCCTTTCCTGCTCTTGCAGTCTATATCATTGCCTTACTGCAATGCCCTATACCTGAATGTGGGGCAACCTTGGTGATGTGCTTTACTTCTCTTGGTAGACACATCACTACTTTGTTTGAATATAATGGGAATGTTGTAGTGCTTTATGTAGTAGACAAGCCAGTAGGTTCTCTAACAAATCGAAATTACAAGGTCTTTCACATGATACAATGGCATGTATTTTGCTTAATCTTTGTAACCCTCTAGGCATTTTGCAGGAGCTGGTGCTGTAGGTGTACAAGCTGTCAGCAGAAATGTGAATGGTGCAGCACCAGAATTCAATATCCCCCACTGGTGGAGTCAATTGAAGGTGCCTGGGCTTAGGCCATCGATGTCAGTGGGTGATTTGGTAAACCACCTAGGCAACTGCATCTCAGAGCAGATCACTTCAGGCAATTCAGCAATGGCCGACAATGAGGTACCCACCAAAGAAACACTGGAGGAGATTGCTCAATACCTTCTTGGTGATGCACAAGGCCCACCTGTCTCTGCGTCTGACGAGAGATCACTGATGGCTAGGGTGGACTCCCTCTGCTGCTTGATCCAGAAAGATACAGTTCCAGTTGCCAAGCCAAAGCCTGAGCCAAATGACAGTGATGGCATTGGCATGGATGCCTCAGATGGTTCCGACGAAGAATTCAGTTCAGCACCAGCAGAGAAAACTACAGATGCCACTGGTCCGCCAGCCATCTCAAGAAAGGACTCATTTGGGGAGCTGCTGACAAACCTTCCCCGCATAGCCTCACTACCGCAGTTCCTTTTCAAGATACCAGAGGATACTGAGAACTGAAACCCTGAGAGTCAAGACCTGGCTCATTCCCTGAAGCAGAGGGAGGTCATTGTAAAGATTGTACCCAAGCAATAAGAAAGCCCCCTTAGCTAGCCACCTTCAGAGGCAAAGTTTCCCGCCATGTAAATGTGACACCCGGTAGGTTGCTCCAATTGTCTTGTCTGTATGTTTCGTGACTCGAATGGGTAGTGGAAAAAAAATCTAAATGTTCATTTGTTCTTTTAAGTCGATCATGTGCAAAATGAAGTGCCAAACTGTTGATAATACTTTTTCGCAAAAAAAAAAACTGTTGATAATACTCAGGAAGCGTGTCCACTGGTACCGTACCGTGTATCCCTACATGAATAGAAAGTAGTTTCTTTCATAAGCGCTCAGCTCCGGTGTTAATTTTGCATCCTGTAGTTATTTCATTTTTTTTTCTTTTGTAATCCTTGAAGAAGCATATGTAAGCAGCTAGGCAGCCCGTGGTGGATCGGAATGTGACGACTCGGGGGCAGCTTGCTTGCACCGTGACAGGTGAGCCTACTTTGCAACTGCTAACCCCTGCAGATGTTCGAACACAGCAGCCATGGCACATTGCCTCTCCAAAATCTTCCTTTGTTTGGATGGCACCATTGCCTTCAAATACATGTGGATTGAAGGTTTTTTTTTGAAAGATGTTGATTGAAGTGAAAGCAAACTAATTTTCATGTCAGTTTCTCCCAAGTACATATGCATTAGAGGGGCTTATGATATCCAATCAAGACTGCAGTGCTCGGATAACCATCACTGCATCGCAGCGCCTGCGAGTGAGGTCGATTTCATTTAGCCAAACTACAGCATCGACTGTTTGCACAACTGTACCACCACCACAACCTACTAAAATCCAATCATCATACACGAAAGAAAGGGCTCGTGATTTGACATATTTTACAACATACAGATCGCCAATAAATAATATCACAACAGCGCCATCCTCTCCGGGTGGCATAAGGACCTAAAAACTGAATCCCCGCACTACCTGGTGGTCTATAATGTTGTTCTATATCGTCCCTGCACAGCAACACCAACTTTATGTTGGAGCAAAGCCAAACTTTACAGAAAACATATCGCCAACATGTGAGACCTGGCACACAGAAGGCATTTGTCAATGACTCTAGGCAGAAAAGGAAAGGAACCCAAATTACATGCTCTGTACTTACCAGCCTAAATGAAACAAGTCTAGTCCTGGAGAGCTTTCACGCGGGAGGTGAGCTCTCTGACTTGATTCTTGAGGCGCTCGGGGTTGCAGAAGAAATCAATGAATATTTGCCTCTCCCTCCCCACCTCATGGGCACGATTTTCAAAGATCTATAAATTATTTCAAAGTTATGAATGGGTTTTCAAAAACAGGTAAACAGAAAGGTGACTGAGATAACTATTCTCTAGTATTTCTTTCTTTGATGAATGAAGGCTGATAATCAAGTCAAGAAGACAGTCGTTCAGCGCAGTATGTATTGGGTGAGAAGAAACTAATTTCCTAGAGTGTTATCTAGTTTCCATAAATTACCAGATACTTGCAAAGATAAATAGAACAAATGTTCATTTCAATATTCCATAAGGGAACAACCCTAAAGGATGACAGTATATCAACAAATGAAATACCTTTATCTTTTGGGTGCGAGCCTTTGTTACTTCTTCCACGGAAACCTCAACTTGAGCATTGGCGTTTTCCATATCATCAAGTGCCCGCATCAGTGGCTATAAGACAAGCATAGGTTTTGTTCAAGGGTTATGGAGCTGAAATAGAAGAGATCCAAGAAACTTAGTAATCTGAGGGCTCAGAAAATGTACCCAAGGTGTCAATATTGGTTCTGCAGTTGTTGATGATGCAAACAGAAGCTGTTCAACTGTTTGAATCAGAGTGCATCTGCAAGAGTGGAAGAGAGTGAAATGACTGGACTTGGTGCCTACTAGATATTATTGGCAGACTAAATAATGAATTTGCAGGATAAACAGATCAACAAGCCTTTCAGTAAAGAGCTTGTAAGGCAGATCAGAAAGTAAGGATGCCTTTCCATATTGAAATCTTCTTTAAGTTAATGAACAGTAGACGAGGCAACAGTTTTCCATGTATACAAAAATCAAGCTGAAACACACTGAGAATCATGGGCACTAGAACTACTAGCCAGAGTTTTGCTGTGTGCTAGGAAATTAGCTACTGCGTTGAATGGTCAGTTGGATATCTGAGATGAATTGTTTACACATGGGTAGATTGGTACATGCTGCACATCAGAAGAGGTTGGTACATTACAAAAAGAATTATAAGAAACATCTGAAATGTTGATTTCATATATGTAGACAAGAAATAAGGTAAAGGAAACCAAATATTAGACAGTGCTTCGTTTACTTACAACTCATTGATACATCTTTTCCGGTCAGCTGGAAGGGTATTCTCCAGCTCAGACTGAAGAGAAAGCAAGTCAGATTGAAGTGCTGATATCTGTTGAACTAATGCATGTGCCGACATGTATGTTGGCACTGTTGCTTGGACATCTACATAAAAGGATAAACAGCATTAAGAATACGGGAATTAAATGTTCATACAACTAACCGAGTAGAGTTATATGCTTACTTGAATGAATACATAGGAGATCTCGCACAGCATGAAGGAAAGTGTCACGATCATCAATCGCTCCTTGTTCCCGTACTTCAGATGCAGCTTGAATTAATGAGTTGTAATGGCCCTGAGGACACATTAAAACAAAAAAAATTAAGAACAACCCCGAAGACATAAAAAACGCCAGGTGACTGAAATAGGTGCCACTGAAAACGGCATGGCATGTAAAATGAAAATCACCAAAGAAATGAGGACAAAAAGCAAAGTTCACAACAATTGAGATTGCTTACCAAACGAGTATTGACTGCTGAGAGGTAGCTCTGTAACTCAGATTCTATTACTCTAAGCAATGAGTAAGCGCTAGCTATGTTCTTCCTTTCAAGCTGGCAAGCAATCTTCAGAAACTGATGTCTGGCGAGCTGATTAACCAAGTGATTGATGAACTGCAAAATGAATGAAGTACCAGTAATATCAGGAGAAAAATAACAAAATCATAAGTGCAGCCTACTTAATCTTATGAGAAAAAACGATTTCCAGATTGAACAAGCGTGCAGCACCAAAGTTCTCGTGTGTCGTAACAGCACCTCTCTTACGCTTTCGTCCTTCTTCGTGTGAAAGGGGGTTAACCCGGAGGTGCCACGTTTGGAGCGACAAGGATTATAAATTGCCCCAAACCTATTTAGACAACCAAGGTGGGACTAATTCCAGCAGAACAGGACACATCGGCCAAGAACAGGCCAAAACCGGAATACTAATGGGCCGGGGTATTACACACCTTTTCGCATGCACACCATCGATTACACATAACAGCGACCGAGTACTGGTCAATTGCTGTCCCAATCTCTAGTTGAAAACATGAAATGTTGTCTTATAAGTCCTCCAATGTTTTGAAGGCAAACCTAAAATAAGGAATATAATGCTTACAGAACTTGATAACACCTCACTAAGCATCTAAAGAACATCTTATTTTCATAACACTAGAGTGGATATAAGCTGCCGCCGAGAAAACTCATAATCCCTCATATGCCATCGATGTGCCTACCCTCCACAGTCACTGACAGTGGCATATGAGGGACTCAGAGTTTAACCAGTGGCATGTGAGCAATTTTTTCAAAAAAGGATACATAAAGATGCTGACATGACATGCATAGCGTGAGAATGAGCTTACCGTCTTTTGCCTGTTAATGTAGTATTCCTGGCGCATGACCTTTAAATCATAATCCCCTAAATGTTTGAGAGATAAAAAATGCTATGAAAACAATACGACAAAATCTGCTGAACACTGAAAAATGAAATGTTCTGTACAAACCTTGCAAGATATATGTGCCTTGAAGTTGAGCAAGTTCTGAACAGAGGCATGGTATTGTCTGGAGGGGAGAACAAGTGAATAGATGGAAGAAGTGAGATTGTACCATGAAACAAAGAATCAAATAAGGTCTGGTGCCCTTTGGTAAGAACTACTATTGCCATCTTAACCTCTGAAACCTAAAAGAATCTTGTAAATGGTGAGATGGTGTTTCCGAAAGAATTAGTCACGTCATCAAGATAGCCCCAGCATGCTAATTAGCCCTTGAGTGGTCAGGTCGTTTTGTTGTTTTTTAAGGGTTATTAGTATTTGAAATTCGCCTCCGCCCCTCATACTGGGTCCTGTATGAGGTGGCGGTGATGTAATGCAGACCGTTTCTCTCTCCAATACAATGATGCGGAGCTCTCCTGCGTATCCCCCCCCCCCCCCCACCCCCCCAAAAAAATAGCCCCAGCATACAAGTTTTCAGGTTCCAAAAGCACGATTTAATCCAGCGAAACCAAACTTAAAACTGGCCCATGAGAACTAATCTAATAACCTGGGGGACCAAATATATTTCTACATATAAGATTGAGCTTCCACATACCTCAGATACGAAAGCCTGCGCCTTTTGAAAAAGTGTCGAGAGTTCTCCAGCAAGCTCAGAACCTTTTCTCCTGAAGACAAATGACAAAGAAATGAGAGATAATTGATATAAGATAAATGCTTGTTTCTGCTCCAGGCATTTATTTGTAGTTTTGTATATAGATATACACTTATGTATATAGTACAAAGCCGCAAACTTATCGAACTATGATAAATAATCATAAATAACATATACCTAAGAGAATGGATATCCCTATGTATATGAGCCTCATCTGATGAGACTTGTGATTTTAATATTGAAAGTATCGCCTGCTGTTTAGCATTCTCAACTTGTGCTTCAATCCACTGTCTTTCGCTTGTAGCAAATCTGTTACCAAAATAGAGTAATCAAGAATACATTCAAATTAGACTAAAAAAGTTACGAATCAGTAGCAAATAGGAGATCACAACAAAAAAGAAGCTGAATATTGAAATCAGCTACCAGATCAACGTGGTATATTTGAAGGAACGAATAGGGTGCAACCCTATTTTAAGGTGCAAAAATTTCAAGCTTTTATAGGACCATTGGATGATGAATAGATGATTCGGTGGACAATGAATCATGAATAGGTGCAAGTCGCCATATCTACTCTCCAATACTTAGATGGTTACATAGTTGCCCATCCATATGACCCTAAAGTTTCATGGATCTTATGCAACCATCTTTTATATAAAGGATTAACAGCTATCAATTTAAAATATTTGGACCTTAACTTTAGTTTTACTCGATGGTTAAATGCATCATGCAGCAAGATTGCATGAGATGCTAGCCATTATGAATATGACGAGTGGCTGCAAATAGAAAGTTAGAACAAGCTACAAAGCCAAAGCTAATTACATGGAACGAAGACGTTGCAACTCAGCCACACGTTGATGATGATGAGATTTTTCAGAATCTCCTGCATGAAGACAACACAACACTTAATATCATCCCAGTATTAGAATCATGCTCCTTTATGGGTTTAACTATGCGTCAATGAAAAATCAATAAAAAGAATTTAATGCAGAAAATCATTTTACCTCTTATCAAACAATTAGTGATGTCATCGAGACTAACCCAGGAACATTTGGATTTCCCCTCCTCAGCAACAAGCCGAAATGGCCCCTGATCACATAACAAATGTTAATGCCAAATAAATAAGAAGACGGATTATGGAGAGCTGTCCTATGGTACTCAAAGAGTACAAACGACAAAATTGTGGCGAAGATATATAACTATACAGAGCACTGTTTTGGAAACGTAGAAAAGGTGATTAAGTCCTCAAATCTGCCAAATTACAAGGTATTGCCTTTGTCATAGCTTCTCAATTTAGGCAGCCAGTTAAATGAGAACAATGTAACAATCATGCATATGTTACCTTCTCGAATTGCTTTGAAAACAACCGATTTAGCTCTTTCGTACACGCCAAGTCGCCAACAACATAAGGGTGGAAATCTGAATATGCCAAGTATATACTTTCCTCTGCATACCATGAATTTCAAATGGAGTTTATTGGATACAGTATGATGTTTATACTCCATAGAATTGTCAGTATTATGAAGCAATGGAAATGAAAAGAATATAGATGTGCCCAATTTTATCTAGGTAAAGAGCATACCGTCTCCTGAATGATAATGGGCCAGTTCCTGGGTAGTAGCAGCGATTCTTCCAAGAACCGCATTCATCTGGAAGTTAGAAAATACAGCAAATCAAACATCACCGAATAATTACCTTATGGAACATACTAGTATCTAGTTCACAAGAGTAAAGATCCACAAATTCCACATCTTCATATCTCATATTATTCATATGCTAAATAAGACACATCTGCTCATGGGAAAAGTTGAGACGCAATGCAAAAGAAGCAGTCTCAGAATTATTCCCTTTAGGAGTGCACCAATATAAAAGAAAGAGATCATATTGCACTGTGAGATAAATTGAGCATGCCAAAAAATATGTTGTTATCATTAGATAAAAAATGTCATTATGAAAGTCTCAGTTGTGTACAGTGTACTATCATAACAAGAAACAAAACTTTTCTTCTTTTTTGTCTCTGCTATTTGAAAGATACAATCCAATCAGATGTCAAAGTATGGTAACTGCATGAAATAAATTCTTTTTCAAAATGCAACAGATTGAATTATACCTCCAAGTTTCTGGAAGAAAGTATCTCATCTAATGATAGCAGTTCCCCACTAACTGTAGACATTGCAGATAAACGTGCCCTTCTACCTTGAATAAGAGTAGAAGCTTGGCCTGCAAGCATATCAAACTGTGCTTGCTGCCGTGCAAGCTGCTTCTGTAACTCAAAAACTTCAGCTCTATATGCTAGTTTTGCTTCGCTGCAAGAGGATAAATGAAAAGATTCTGTCAACAAAAGCACTTATAAGATGCTAAGAAAAAAAAGTTTCAATTAAGCAATTTGCAGCTTAGCCTAATGCCTGAGTCAAAACCATTGCCGGTACATAGTTCAAGTAGCACAAAAACACACTTTTCAGGAACCAGTTCCTAATAAAACTTGGAGAAGGATCCTCTGATGGAACTGCACCATGACTTGTTCACTGACACGTGGTCCTGCTGGGGTGGGGCCCATGTGTCAGTGACCAAGTCACAACGTGCAGTCATGTCAGAGGAGCTGCTTCCCTGAAAATTGAACCCATGGCTATAAAAAAAAATGGCATTTCCAATGCTGAAAGCTCCCACAGAAGGCGGGGTGCGTACCCATGGCTATAATTACATCAACTTAAATGTAGCAACCCAACAATTCAATAACATATGAGCATCCAACATAGTTTATGAAAATGGAAGCTCTAAGCATACCGGATATCAAGAATGGTTTCTTCGGATCCAAATACAGCCTCTTGGTTGTCTTTCTTGCTTGAAAAGGCTGAAATACTATCAAAAGCAGAGTCCAAATCTTCACCCTGAGAAAACGTTACAGAGCACCATAAGAGAGGTTTGACAGAATAGATATCTACAAGACTACAATGCAGTTGCTTGGGCTTTTTCAGATCTTGTTTGCAAATGGATCTGTTATCTGATGCAGACCATTCACTAAGAACTAGCCAAATTGAAGTCCTTTCCAATACAATCTAGCGTAATTAGATAATTTGCATTTGAACACGAAATCAAAATTTTGAAGACAATTTCCGATGATGGGGAACCTACTTGCCTCATCAGTCATAAGAAGCGCTTAATAAAGTATCCTATTTTTTAGTGTGTAGAAGTGTTAAATAATATCTACGACGGAGAAACCAAATGATTTTGTGAATATACCTCTAGCAGTCTTCCCTCTTCCACGAGTTGTTCATACCTGACAGCCAAAATCTATGGGGTCATGTACAAATTAATTCAAGTTAAAACAGCAACTTGTATTCAAGTTAGTTTGAAAATAAAAAATATGATAACAAAACTCTAGATATTTGATCAAAGGCCTATCAAATGCATGTCAACTCAATAAGCACAGTGTTGCAAGTTCAGAAGCATTATGCGAATTATACAGGAGGAAACCACATTTCTGAGCAAAAGACCAGCAGATATTAGTCATCGCCTCCCTATACAACACACAACAGTAAGCCCTCAAATTGTTCATCCCCAAACGTATAAACTCCAAGTGAATGCTACCAAGGGATCCATCAAACCTCTCCACAACCCAAAAGGACTGGCTTTGACAGAATGCAGCTACAAATTAACCCAAGCAGAATCCATAAATTTGACCGAAATTCACAGCTTTATCAAACTGGGGGCAAAATCTATCACTAAATCCTCTACGCAACCCAGGCATTTGCCACTAATCCCCAATATTTCACTCCCATAGAGACACAAACCTTCCCCTAGAACCCTAGTGCGCCTAGGCCCCCGAGAATTCGCAGTAACTCCACTACAGATTGGCACCCCCGCTCGCGAATCTCAACAACTAGCATCCCCCATTAACCCTCCAAGCCTCAAATTAGACACCATTTCGTTCGAGGACCACCAAAATGAAGTTCATACCACAGCGACGCCGACGCTGCAGCGAAATCGGCCTCACCATCAATCACAACCACTACAGCAGAAGGGAGAGAGAAATAGAGCGGCGTGATAAGGGGATTGAATTGGTTCTGCTTACTGCGCGAGGTGGGAAGGGGAGAGGACGTTGGAGGGGCGGAGGCAGGAGCAGATCCAGGCGAGCAGCGGGCGCGCCTCCTCGTACTGGAACGGCCACTCCAGCGCGTCCGCGTCCAGCGGGTCCTCCCCGTCGAACCCCAGCTCCGTCAGCGCAGCGCAGAGCGCCGCCCCGCTCATCCTCGCCGTCTCCGTCAGCTGCGCCTGCGGCTGCGGCGGTGGGAGGTTGTCTGTAGTGCTGGGTGGGCGGCCGTGCGCGGCCGGCAGCGGCAGGTGTGGAGCGGGTGCTCTGCTCGCGTTGCGTGAGTTCGAAACAACACGAGCAAAGAAAAATGGGGAATTGGGGGTTTCAGAAACTGGAAATAATAGGCACGCATTCTTGTACATGGGCCGAAAATAATAGGCTCTGCGGAGGCCCATTACGACCAGCTGAAATAGTAGATCTCAAGGCGGATCTGGCCCGTGTTGCAACGATTTCCTGGATAATTTCTACCCTAACTTCTTTTTTCAAAAAAAAAACTGCCCTAAGGTCCACTAGTAATAGAGAGCTGAGGTCCTGCCGATTCTACAACGCGCTTTACGAACCGTCGACTCGCTTTGGAGCACACGACGGAGTCATAGATGAACGAGACGCCGGCCCTTCTCTCTCTTCGGTTCATGACCGCCACGTAAATTCACACTTAACCAAGCAAGTCGACGGCAACGGGCTCTCCGTTGTACTTACCTTTATATTATATTATAGGATCGAGGGAGTATGTCAAAAGAGAGACGTCAACTTTATGATTGGGATTTATCGGAGGGGCTCCAATTCCTACGCAGTTGTTTCAGTTACACATAATATCTGTGTTGATGGCCTATTTATTTAAGCTGTATCTTTTGTAGCTTTTCTGAAAAGTTGACGTAGCTTTAGTTTTGAAAACCCAGTACTAGCTTTTAAAATATTTTTTAGTTTTATGAGCTCAAAATTGTATTATAGGATGGAGCAGTGGTGTAGCTAGGATTTGAGGCTTCTCCATTTTTTTTGGCAAAAGCTAAGGTGATTCAACTTAACATATGTTCCTTTACACTATATAAATATAATATAAAGTAGTACCTAAAGGTGTTTCTGCTACGGTTTGTTTCGTAGATAGAACATGCAAGCGTGCAGCCCCATATAGGCGCAGGAAGGTGTGGTAATTGCACCCACTTCTCCGGTCTCCAATCGTCTGATCTCAGCCTCTTTGTTTTGTACCGCCTTTCTACACAGGGCTTAGTTGATAGAGGTCATGCTTCTCTGTGTCAGTAAATTTTTTCTCGAAAAATCTTACATGCATGAAGTATTAAATAAAGTCTATTTGTAAAATATTTTTAAGGATGTGTGTAATTTTACGCAACAAATCTAGTGAGCTTAATTAACCCTTGATTTACTATAGTAATGCTACAGTACTATACGGTCAAAGACTTCATTAGATAGATCTCACGAATTAACCCGATGGTTTTATACGTAGTTTTGTAAACTGATTTATTTAATATCCTTAATTAGTGGTCAAACGTATGTGTAAAAATCTTCACCCTCAACTAACACACGGCCAGACTAAGAGAGAAACAGTAAGTCAGGGTGATAAAGAGAGACAACAGTGCACCAGACGTAGCCGCCGTTGTCTCTTACGCAGCACGAACCAACAAAACTCACGAACATATTAGATTTAGAGACTAAGCAACCAAAATTAGTGAGTAATAGTCAGCTATGTCCCAAATTCTAGGGTGAGCCATGGCCCATACGACCCACCTTTAGCTCCGCCACTGGAACAGAGGGAGTATGTCAAAGGAGAGACGTCAACTTCATGATTGGGATCTATTGGAGGGGGCTTCAATTCCTTCGCGGTTGTTTCAGTTGTAATAAGGTGATATATGCGGGTTGATAGAAGCTTCACATAATATCTATGTTGATGGCCTATTTGTTTAAGCTGTATCTTTTGTAGCTTTTCTGAAAAGTTGATGTAGCTTTTAGAATATTTTTTAGTTTTATGAGCTCAGAAAGTTAAAAAAACTTAAAACTGAGCCTTTTGAGTTCCCATATAAGCTCAGTTCTTCTAAGCTTTGGGCTTTTTAAAAGCTACTCCCTCCATTCTGAAAAAACTGACGTTTAGGATAAGGTTTGGGTCAAACATTGGGAATATAAATCATCAATAACTTTTAAGTTGTTGAGTTTGCAAATGTGAAAACTATATGAATAGATTTGTCTTGAAAAATACTTTCATAAAAGTATACATATATCACTCTTTGATAAATATTTTTATAATAACAAGAGGTTAAAGTTGTGTTTTGGAGACCGTGTCACTGTCCTAAACGTCAGTTTTTTCAGAATGGTGGGAGTATATAAAAAGTTTGTTGTTTGTTTGAGCTTCTGACTTTTCTATACTATAAAGAGAATTAGATTTGAAAACACTTCTCACCAAGATTAGGCTCACCCCCCACCTCACAGAGGACCCATCTGTCATGAAATAACGACTACGAAAGGGGAGGGGGGAGACCCATTTTGTCACCTTCGGAAGAGAATTCCCCCCAAAACCCATAACTTTTTTCACCTAAATCGGGTCCACCTAAATCTACCCACGCATCATTTATGTTGCCATATTTAATATGTATAATCTTAGCAAGTTTTCAAATAGATGGTAGTTGATGATTATGTTTGGATTTAAGTCCAATCTGTTACCATAATTAATATGTATAATTTGAGTATGTTTTTAAACAGACGGTAGATTTCCATATTTAATATATATATAATCTGAGCAAGTTTTCAGATAGATGGTAGTTGATGATTACGTTTGGATTTAAGTCCAATGTGTTGCCATAGTTAATATGTACAATCTGAGCAAGTTTTCAAACATATGATAGGTTTCCTTAGTTGATGATTGTGTCCGGATTGAAATCTAATAATTACCATACTAGACTATCCAAATTTAATATATACAATCTGAGAAGGTTTTCAAACATATGATAGGTTTCCTTAGTTGATGATTGTGTCCAAATTGAAGTCATAATTACCATACTAGACTAGCCAAGACTTATATAAATCACGCCAACCAGCCGTCACTTCTCATTATCCCCCCTTGGCATGTGGTTGTTCCACAAATCCTCCAGTAGAGAGATTTGCCGCTCCGCCATCACCCGCGGCCGTCGGCTCAACACATATGTGCACCTGCACGCCGGAGCGTCTCCAGCGTTGGAGGCCGTACTACAGGGCGTTGTGCATGATGGGCAGAGGTAAGAACGCCAGCGCCGTCGACAGCGATACGACAACGTCGGGCGAGGAGGACGACGAGGTCAGAACCAACAGCTTCACCATGTCCGACGTGATGAAGAGCCCTGCGGTGGCGGCGTTGAGCCGGCGCGAGAGGTACTACCTGTTGGCGTGCAAGCAGATGGTGGGGTTGATTGCGATGGTATGGGTGAGTCGAAGTTGGTGCCGCACGTCTGCCATGTTAGGTTCTCCTGCGTCGGCCACGGTATCATGGGATACTAGACTATATAGTTGGATGAACTTGTTGATAGGATGAACTTATTGTGTCAACCGTGGCACATGCAACTATCGAATTGATTTAATTAGTTGTTAGATCCGCATGTTTACGTGATTTGCGGCACTGTTTGGATGTGTTTTTTCGGCAGCTCATACTTCATTTCTGAACATATATACAGTATGTATGGTGTCATATATACATCATGGTCAAAAGGAATTTGCCTGTATACTTGCAAAACTGGCGTATATGATTATGTTTAGATTAAAGTCCAATAACTTTATATTTTCTTTTTATTTTTGGAGTTTACAATACGGTAAGTTCTGCTTGCGATGTTGCGTCCTTTATGTTGCCATATTTAATATGTATAATCTGACCAAGTTTTCAAATAGATGACAGTTGATGATTATGTTCGGATTTAAATCCAATAATTTTACATTTCCTTTCTATTTTTTGCATTGTACAATATGGTAAGTTCTGCTTGCAATGCCGCTCCCTTTATGTTGTCGTATTTAATATATATAATCTAAGCAAGTTTTTAAATAGATGGTAGTTGATGATTACATTTGGATTTAAGTCCAATAATTTTACATTTCCTTTCCATTTTTGCAGTGTACAATATGGTAAGTTCTGCTTACGATGTCGTGTCCTTTATATTGTCATATTTAATATATATATAGTCTAAACAAGTTTTAAAATAGATTGTATTTAATGATTACGTTTGGATTTAAGTCCAATAATTTATATTTTATATCTATTTTTGCAGTGTACAGTATGGTAAGTTCTGCTTGCGATGCTGCGCCTTTTATGTTGCCATATTTAATATATATAATGAGCAAGTTTTCAAATATATGGTAGTTGATTATTACGTTTAGATTTAAATCCAATAATTTTACATTTCCTTTCTATTTTTGCAGTGTATAATATGGTAAGTTCTCCTTGCAATGCCGCTCCCTTTATGTTGCCATATTTAATATGTATAATCTGAGCAAGTTTTTAAATAGATAATAGTTGATGATTATATTTGGATTTAAGTCCAATAATTTTAAATTTTCTTTCCATTTTTGTAGTGTAAAATATGGTAAGTTCGGCTTGCGATGCCGCGCCTTTTATATTACCATATATAATATGTATAATATGAGCAAGTTTTTAAATATATGGTAGTTGATGATTACGTTTGGATTTAGTCCAATAATTTTACATTTTTTTCATTTTTGCAGTGTACAATATGGTAAGTTCAGCTTGCAATATCGCGCCCATTATGTTGCCATATTTAATATGCATTATCTAAGTAAGTTTTCAAATAGACGGTAGTTGATGATTACGTCCAGATTTAAGTCCAATAATTTTACATTTTCTTTCCATTATTGCAGTGTACAATATGGTAAGTTCTGCTTGCGATGCCGCACCCTTTCCGTTGCCATATTTAATATGTATAATCTGAGCAATTTTTCAAATAGATGGTAGTTGATGATTATGTTTGGATTAAACTCCTATAATTTTACATTTCCTTTCCATTTTTGCAGTGTATAATATGGTAAGTTCTCCTTGCAATGCCGCTCCCTTTATGTTGCCATATTTGATATGTATAATCTGAGCAAGTTTTTAAATAGATGGTAGTTGATGATTACATTTGGATTTAAGTCCAATAATTTTACATTTCCTTTCCATTTTTGCAGTGTACAATATAGTAAATTTTGCTTACGATACCGCGTCCTTTATATTGTCATATTTAATATATATATAGTCTAAACAAGTTTTAAAATAGATTATAGTTAATGATTACGTTTGGATTTAACTCCAATAATTTATATTTTCTATCTATTTTTGCAGTGTACAATATGATAAGTTCCGCTTGCGATGTTGCGCCTTTTATGTTGGCATATTTAATATATATAATGAGCAAGTTTTCAAATATATGGTATTTGATTATTACGTTTAGATTTAAATCCAATAATTTTACATTTCCTTTCTATTTTTGCAGTGTACAATATGGTAAGTTCTCCTTGCAATGCCGCTCTCTTTATGTTGCCATATTTAATATGTATAATCTGAGCAAGTTTTTAAATAGATAATAGTTGATGATTATATTTGGATTTAAGTCCAATAATTTTACATTTTCTTTCCATTTTTGCAGTGTAAAATATGGTAAGTTCGGCTTGCGATGTCGCGCCTTTTATATTACCATATATAATGTATAATATGAGCAAGTTTTTAAATATATCGTAGTTGATGATTACGTTTGGATTTAGTCCAATAATTTTACATTTTTTTCATTTTTGCAGTGTACAATATGGTAAGTTCGGCTTGCAATATCGCGCCCATTATGTTGCCATATTTAATATGCATTATCTAAGTAAGTTTTCAAATAGACGGTAGTTGATGATTACGTCCAGATTTAAGTCCAATAATTTTACATTTCCTTTCCATTATTACAGTGTACAATATGGTAAGTTCTGCTTGCGATGCCGCACCCTTTACGTTGCCATATTTAATATGTATAATCTGAGCAATTTTTCAAATAGATGGTAGTTGATGATTATGTTTGGATTTAACTCCAATAATTTTACATTTCCTTTCTATTTTTGCAGTGTACAATATGGTAAGTTCTCCTTGCAATGCCGCTCCCTTTATGTTGCCATATTTGATATGTATAATCTGAGCAAGTTTTTAAATAGATAGTATTTGATGATTATATTTGGATTTAAGTCCAGTAATTTTACATTTTCTTTCCATTTTTGTAGTGTAAAATATGGTACGTTCTGCTTGCGATGTCGCGCCTTTTATATTACCATATATAATATGTATAATATGAGTAAGTTTTTAAATATATGGTAGTTGATGATTACGTTTGGATTTAGTCCAATAATTTTACATTTTTTTCATTTTTGCAGTGTACAATATGATAAGTTCAGCTTACAATGTCGCGCCCATTATGTTGCCATATTTAATATGCATTATCTAAGCAAGTTTTCAAATAGACGGTAATTGATGATTACGTCCGGATTTAAGTCCAATAATCTTACATTTCCTTTCCATTATTGCAGTGTACAATATGGTAAGTTCTGCTTGCGATGCCGCACCCTTTACGTTGCCATATTTCATATGTATAATCTGAGCAAAATTTCAAATAGATGGTAGTTGATGATTATGTTTGGATTTAACTCTAATAATGTCACACCCGGATTTTCATAAAACCCGAATGCGGCAATATGTGTGCCCAGAAAGTCCACAGAACACATACAACGAACAAATATGATAAACAGAGTACAAATGCTTGAAATAAAATAGTTTACATCAGAGTATATCAATAATATTTATTACAACGGAAGTCTATAACTCTCAACTAGCGGAGCCGCAGTCCACAGGGACTCTGACTGGGAGAGCGCAACTCAGAAGTACGGCAGGTCCTCAGGGAACTCAGCAGCAGTCTCCTGATCAGCCCAATCTGTTTACCCATCCGGGATTTTGTTGAATATTGACAAGTGTAAGTAAACAAATACTTAGCAAGTATAGCACGGGTATGAAGGCTTAAAATAGGCTAGACACGGCTTAACTGCTTTAGCACTTTTAGTTGATTCATTTTAGCATTAACCAAGTTACTACAAGTGAATGAAACCCGGTTGTAACCCAATTAATAAGTATAAGTGACAAAAATCGTAACTAAACATCATCTTCTAATAAAAAAGGATCCAGGCCGCTCGTGACCTTGAGCAAGGCTATCATGATAGATTTTTACACTCTACAGAGGTTTCGCCCTTTACCCACCAGCCGCGTAAAAGTTCAAAGGAACTTTGCACCCAACCACGCATATCAACACTTCCGAGGTGTGACGGCATAGGGACGCTACGAGGTTTTTCACAAGACACCCTAACAATACAGTAGCCGCTAGTTTAACAAGGCGGTGAGACCATAGGCACCGAGATCGACGTACACCTACGGAGTCACACCATAGGGGGGTCGATGGTGTCCAAAGCGCGGGCATCGCACCCATCCATGCGCAACGTGTGGAGTTCCCCATCGCAGGGACTCCCAACACGGGACTGGGTCTAACGTGACCTAGCCGACGGATCGCCCGTCCTCGGTGGAATCCGGAAACACCCTTTCACCTTGTGTCCACTAACGCCGTTGGCCCCAATGGTAGCCATTGGCAAGCTAGAGCCGTACAAGTTACTTGACCAAGACCAGAGCCATAATAGTTCTAGCGGTGGCGATAGGCTCCTGGGTTGCCGCTTTTAGAACCAGACCTTACGGAGAGACACTAGAGCAAAGCACACGGCACATGCCCTAGCTCCCTAAACTAAGTTGCTAAAAAGTAAGTTTTATCATTAATGTTGAAGTGAACCATTAAGTCAAAATTTACAGTTAAATAATGGTGTCAGAAGTTGCGCATAGCAAATATCTACCCATATGCATAAACCTAAGGTACTCAAGGATAGGGGTGAACAAACTAGGTACAACCTTAATAGGACATCAAATTTTGGACACATGCATATGAAAGTAAATGTATGTAAACAGGTGTGTATAGGTAGCAAGGATTGTCCGTGCTATAACTTGCCTTCCTCGAAGTGCTGCTGCTGCTACGGGTCCTGCTCCGGAAAGTCCTCACCGAGCTCGAACTCCAAAGCTAACGGCTCACCGACTGGACACGAAGCACCATACAAGCATACACGCATACCAATACATGCAAGCAAATAATATTCTATTAGAACAGTACACCGAACAGTAGAAACAGTACATAAAAAGGTTTTAGAAATATTCTACGCTTCACTACGAACACATGAGCGCGAAAATCACACTATTCGGAGCTAAAACAAAAAAGATATGGCTTTTCTATGTTTTAGGGACCTGCTGGCAATTTTTAAAAGCTTCCAGAAGCTTAATTTAAAGAAACCAGGGACCTATACATAATTATGCTTAAAAACCGAAGGTCTAACGCGTAAAAGTACTTAGACAGGACCGCAGGTTTGAAAACTCAAAAGCTCAGGGGGTTATTCAATAAAAACAGAACCTACTGGTAAATATTTTTCAACAGGGGTGGACGCGGGTTAATTCGCGACAAACCCAGGGTCTCTTTATCAAAAGTGGCTCGGCTGACCGTCACCCTCGGGTTTGATTTGGGGCGGGGCGATCTGAGGGCCGTCGGATCTTGATCCGAGGGCACGGATCAATCCCGGCGTTGAGCTCGTCGGCAGGGACAGAGGGGTGGCGGCGCCGCCTCGCCTTGCGGCGGAGGTTTGCCGGAGTAGGACCTAGAGGGCGCCACAAAGCTCGGTTTGGGACAGGGACGGGCTCTATAGCACCAGGGCGCCACGGCGAGTCTAGCTAGGGTGTTCAAGTTGACTCCCGAGGCTCTGTGGCGGCGGCCGACGTGGTCCGGCGACGGGCAACTCCAGCGAGAGTACAAAGGCGTGCGGGAAGTGCTAAGGGGACGGTGAGTAGCTCGGTGTGATGCTCACCGCTTCGCGAAGCTCCCTGGGGCGTCGTGGGGGTCCGAGCGAGGCCGGAGGAGGGCGTTCGTCGGTGGCGGGGCGAGCTCAGGGCGGCGGCGATATGAGTGCTTGTGGAGGGGGGCGCTGCGGGGCTTTGGAGCTCGGGCTAGGAGTTGTGGAGGTTCTAGGGGCTCGGGGGTGGCTTAAATAGCCCCGGGGGGTGCCCTAGGCGTGCGTGCCGAAGATCGGGGGGAGAAATCGGCGGCCGGCGGTGCTTTCTATCGCGAGGAGATTGCTTCCCATGCGGGGAACTGCGCGGGGAAGGAAAGGAGCGGGCGAGAAGCTTCGGCGAAGGCTCGTGCGGGCCCAGGGGCGCGGAGATGGCGGGCGGTGTGGCTGGCCGAGGTGCAGCGCGCGGGGAAGGGAGTCCCGGGAGGCACGGCGGGAGGTAGGGGATGGCCCTGCCATGTAGGCCCTGCTGGCCAGTGAGAGGAGAGGGAGGGAAGGGAGCGCGCGGTTGGGCCAGGGTTGCTGGGCCTGTTTGGGGAGAAGGCCCAAGTGGGAAAGAGGAGGGGAGCAGAAGTAGACCTGAGGAAAAGTTTGAGGGGCGATAGTGAACTCTGGGCTTTGCAACTTTTCTAGAGCTCCAAACAAGGTGATTCAAATTTGGATTTAAATAAATTTAAATTCTCGTTTGAATCACAAGCAATACAAAAATAAATGCAGCAACATGAATGCAACAAAAATATTTCTATAACTTATATTTGATTTTAATATTCATAAATAATTCATTTATCCTATAGTAAATATGAACAATTAAAATAAAAGCCAATTAATTACTAAAAATTTTAAATGTGCCATTTTTGGGTGTTACAAATAATTTTACATTTTCTTTCCATTTTTACAGTGTAAAATATGGTAAATTCTGCTTGCAATGTCGTATCCTTAATATTGCCATATTTAGTATATATAGCCTAAGCAAGTTTTCAAATAGATGGTAGTTAATGATTACGTTTGGATTTAAGTCTAACAATTTTACATTTCCTTTCCATTTTTGCAGTGTACAATATGGTAAATTCTGTAGATATGACTATTTTCACTGCTTCCAAATAGTTATTTGGATCTTCATCACACAATGGTACCTCTTCCTCCGGAAGTCTATGAGTTAGAGTAGATGTGCCAATTGCACGTTTAGTCTCTATTTTATATTGTCGTTTGAAACATTTTGGTCTCGAATATTTACTTATTTGCCTTTGCAATATTTACTTATATTTATATATTATAGTATATACTTAAGTTTGATATTTTGTCCATTATTCTCTCTTTTCGGTTTCTTTGATTTGATGTAGTGCTGAAACAGTTGATTACTGAGCCACTGAAAGGTGAGCTCCAAGCGAATGTCTGTGAGTTTGTGATTCCAATTTGTGAATTCGCAAAAAGAGAATAAGCGTTGAGCATAAAGTTTATAGAACTTGTACCATGTGTCTTGCAAATTGAATAGTTTCTTTAAATTACAAACAACTTTCTATTGAATTCAAGATTTTTCCCATATCATTTTAAAAACACAGGCACGTGCACACCAACTAGCTACGTTAAAAAATTGTCAAGCTCAAACAAACCCTAAGGGATGAGGAGAGAGAAACTTGATGCGCTTGTAGGCTGTAGGCGGAGAACTCAGGGGACGGCGATGCAGCCTCAAAGGGCCGATGGGAGTAACCACCACGGAGTTGGGGTCATGTTTAGTTCCAAATTCCACCGCATAAAAAGAAGATTTTCATCACATTAAAATGTCGAGATATGTATATAGTATTAAATATAGCTGAAATCAAAAACTAATTGTACAATTTTGTTGTATGCTGTGAGATAGAACATTTTGAGCCTAATTAATCAATGTTTGAATAATTATTCATAAATACAAATGAAATGTTCCCCGTGGTCTGCAGTGGCAAAGTCTCAACTTTACACCATTAAAATTGGGAACTAAACAAGACCTAAAGTGAATATGGACGGCTCTTTTAGGACTCCTCGGTGTCTGGAGCTTCAGTTGCTGTTTATTCGAGACGTGGACACAACTCCTCAAGCCGACGGTGAAAAAATATACCCATATGACAGACATATTGACGGGGTTGTTTCTGGCGGCACCAGGCGAGCTTATTTGGCGACTAAGTCCTCGTTTAGTTCCCGATTTGAGAGGTGCAAAATTTACACAGTGCGGTATTATAACAATAAATGCGTTACTGTAGCATTTTGTTTGTATGTGTGAAAAATTGTCCAAAAATTGATTAATTAGGCTCAAAATGTTCGTCTCGCAGAGTACAACAAAACTGTGCAATTAGTTTTTGATTTCATCTACATTTAGTACTCCATACATGTGTCGATATTTTAATGTGATGAAAATCTTTTTTTTATATAGTGAATTTTAGGGTAGAATTTGGGATTTAAACCATGACCAAGCGGGGCTTCGATAAGATTGTCCTAGAGAGCAGTGGTGGAGCTTTCGTAGCGGTCATGGTGGGCCATTGCCCCCCTGCCAAACGCAAAATTCGCTTAGAGGGGGTTCGAACCTGAGTGTTAAAATTTAGTCCCTTAAATAAATTGTAATTAGACATATTAAACAAAAATTAATTATAAAACTAATTACATAAGTCATATATACTTCGTGAGACGAACCTAACAAGTCTAATTAAGCAATAATTAGTATATAATTATCACATATTTACTGTAGCATTACATTGTTTAATTATGAACTAATTAGGCTCAATAGATCCGTCTCGTAAATTAGTCCTCATTTATGTAATGGGTTTTTTATTAACATCCTTTCATCCGATATGACGGAACTAAATTTTAGAGGTGAGGATTCAAACACCCATTAGTAGGACAAATTTTAGCCAATAATTGTTTTATCTATATTTTGTTTACGCGATACAAATCTATATTCTCCTTGTGAAAAAAATTCTTTAATCATAAGCAAGTATTTTTGAACATGAACGCAGCGACAATATTATGAAAATCACACAATAAAAAGGAATGCTGATCAGAGACCTGTCTCTGACAAAATAAAATAAGTTTAGTATTTTTAAATGAAAGGAGTACGCGACGTGATAAACTTCTTTTGCACATTCACATGTGTGTCTCCCCATGGATAGAGGAGGTGAGGAGCCAAACCGAGGCCTATTTAGTTCTCAAAATCCTCCCCTAAATTCCACTATATGTAAAAAGAAGATTCCCATCACATCAAAATGTCAGCACATGTATGGAGTACTAAATATAGATGAAATTTAAAACTAATTGTACAGTTTTGTTGTACTTTGCGAGACGAACATTTTTAGCCTAATTAATCAATGTTTGGACAATTATTTATAAATACGAACGAAATACTACATTGACACTACAGTGAGGCTATAGTGATAAAGTCTAAACTTTGCTATGTTAAAGTTTGCATCTAAACAAGACCCAAAAATAGATATGCAAACAAGAACCAAAAGCGTACGCGTCTACGATCTGAAATCATGTGCGGATGTGGCCACTGCCCACTGCCCACTGCCCATTGCCCAGAGGAGGCCGCCTACTCATTGGCGTGGAGCGGCGCACGTGCCGTGCGTGGATTGAATAAAGAAAGCGGATTCCTTGGCTTGGTGGGCCCGGGACGCCCGCGTTCCACGCAACGCAAGCACAGTACGCAAACGGCGCAGCTACCAGTCGCGCGATCGAGTCCACTTGCTCTGCGTTTTTGTAGTCCTCGATCTCTCGCTTGCGCTTCACCCAACCGCAACGGCTCCCCGTGCCGCACCCACACGACCCCCGCCGCGGCTACTACTAGTCCACCGCCGCTCCGCCGTTACCTGTCCCACGGCCCCGCGCGCCGGAGTCGCCGCCGCGATGGCCTCCCGATCCGCCGGGGCCATCGGGCTCCTCCTCCTACTCCTCCTCCCCGTCCTCCTGGCCGCCGCCGCCGCCGTGGAGGGGGCGAGCTGGCGGGAGGAGCAGGCGCGGGACCGGGTGCCGCGGGTGCCGGGGCAGGGCTTCAACACCAGCTTCGCGCACTACGCCGGGTACGTCACCGTCAGCGAGCGGCGCGGCGCCGCGCTCTTCTACTGGTTCTTCGAGGCCGACAAGGACCCGGCGTCCAAGCCCCTCGTGCTCTGGCTCAACGGAGGTACGGCACCTACGCACGCGCGCGCGCTCTCTGTGCGCGCGATTCGTTTGGCGTTACTGTTCACCGCTCAACGTGTGAATTCGAGGGGTATCGTCGTGGATTGTGATCGCGCGTGTAATTCGTGCTTGGGGCTTGCGATTTGGAGTAAATGGATCCGTTATTTTGGGGACTGCGTGGGTGATCTGACGTCTTCAGCTTATTTTGGAACGGGGGACTTGAGAGTGATACAGTGCGTTAGTAGAGATAAGTTAATGGAGTCTCATTCCTACCAGGGCGCCACATCTAGAAATTGGCTTGGGAGTTGGAACACCTTGATTCCTGAAACAGTGTTCCTGATTACTGAAGCAGTGTAATCTATAGAAGATAATCTAGTAAACTCATCGATCGAAAGCTCTTCTAACTATAAATAGCACCCATATGTACTTTTCTCCACCCACCCTTTTAACTTTAAGTAGTATGATGTTTCTGTATCAGCTATCTATATCTTGATACAAATGGCTGGTAGTGAATTTGCAAAATGGTTACCCTTACCCTGCTGATAAACTTGTACATCCAGGCTATCTTCCTCTTTACTCAACTTGATCTGCCATAACAAATCAGTTAAATTACCGTACATAATCTTTCAGGGCCTGGATGCTCATCCATTGCCTATGGACTTGGAGAAGAAGTGGGACCTTTCCATGTTAATGCAGATGGAAAAGGGGTACATATGAATCCTTATTCTTGGAACAAAGGTACCGGTCAATTAAACAAACTTTGTTCATGGATAGTACCGCCATATTCTGTTTTCAATTTCTTCATGTGCTGTTATGCATCTTTAGCATTTTGTTTCTGGTCTCCATGGATGATTTGATTACAGATACTATCAGTAAATTCCATTTTTTTCTATTAAATAATAAACCTCACTTGAGGCTGCAATATTTTCTCTTCGCACTGGGCACAGCATTTTGCAGAATTCAACTTCAACAATAGCTTAGCTTTCTTTGTCTTCGCACTGGGACGGCATTTGTGATAAGTGAACTAGTGGGCTGGAATATACACTATGGGAAGGGTCACAACTTTTACTGGGTATACTTGAAAACCCTTTTTTGTTTTCCTTGAAACAAAGAAGAAGAAGAGGTTTTCAAGTATTCCTGCAAATGAATCTTTCTGCATTTTGAATTTGGCTCGGTAACTTTGGTGACATCCCTTTCTAAATGCCGCACTCATGTTTCTTTTAAAAGATAAGTAAAGAATGGAAGTCAAATGCACAAATCTGATAGGTTGTCCCTCCTTAAACTGTAAGCTCAACCTTGGCACAAATTATTTCCTTTAGGCGAGGAATTGACTCCAGCTCTGTTAGCTGCAAGATGCAACTTTACCATTGAATTCATATACCTTTTCTAATGACTCATATCACATTAAATAGAGCTTTAGTTTCATTCTTATAAATATTTCTTGTTTTAGCAAAACTGAAAGTGTTACTTTCTATAGCTAAACTTCTTCTATTCTTTGTTATGTTATTGAACAACACATGATAGCTTATCAGTTCCTATACACTGTTGACCTCCAGCTTTATCCCTCAATGACATATTTGTTAATAATCTCTTTTATTTTGCAGTTGCAAATTTATTGTTTGTTGATTCACCTGTTGGTGTTGGTTACTCATATTCAAACTCCTCTGATGATATTCTAAGAAATGGGGATGCGAGGACTGGTACTGTTGTTTCTGCACTATATATTATCTAGTTTACATGAGATTCCTGGTCCAGACTGTAATGTCATTAAATTTTGCTCACTGGTTCTCTCAATGTTTTACAGCCAAGGATTCATTGGCATTTTTACTGAAGTGGCTTGAACGCTTTCCTCAGTACAAGGGGCGGGAATTTTATTTGACAGGAGAGAGTTATGCTGGTCTGTAGCTTTTCTTCTATGAACTGCTGTTTCATGTGTTAAGCTACTTCTTTTACTGAGAAAATCACATAACTTTGATGGAACTCCAATTTGGTTAGGTCATTACGTTCCTCAACTGGCTCAAGCCATAAAAGGGTACCATGAGGCCACTGGTGACAAATCAATTAATCTAAAGGGCTACATGGTATGGTTTTGGTAATTCTGCCTTTACTTCTTCAATTCCATCATGTATTTTGATAATTCAGTAATATCCCTTTCTGGTGGCCAAATTAAATATTTTTAGTCATATTTGTAATTTTCTCTGCAGTTTTTGTTATCCCTTATGTCCTGTGTCTTTTTTTTTTAAATAAAAGAACTTTGAACTTTTGATTTGCAAATCTGGTATCTGCTGTGGTCAAGGAAAATTGTATGCCGGCGTTATGCAATGGTGAACTGGCCTTTAGCTGTTGCCCATTTAGATGATGTTATGCTAATTACTATGTTTCTTCTTTGGCTTGCTTTCTTGGTATATCAAAGGAGATCATATGATAGCTTGCCTTTTTTTTCTTGAACTACGCTGCTAGACAATTACCCCCATTTGCTCTTTCCTGGCCCTTCCATAGGAAACCTCTCCTTTTCTTGTCAATGGCCTTGAGGAACCATTTTGGCAAATCCAATGCAATCAAGAGATAAACAGGTGCAGCGGTCAGGACGGCTTTCACCATTACCAGTCTCCCAGCTCTGTTCATTAGAGAACCTTCAACTTGTTTTTTCCATTTATGACTGTATATTTTCATCAGTGGGGCTATAAAATAACATGTGTAAATAATCAAGTGGCCACAAGTATATTGTTTGTATAGTGATGTATTTTTAACTGTACCATGATGCAATAAACTAGGAGCCAGAATTTTTGTCTTGTTTCATCATGTTTAAGGCATTTCTTGCAGGTAGGAAATGCTCTCACTGATGATTTCCATGACCACTATGGAATATTTCAATTCATGTGGACTACTGGCTTGATCTCCGATCAAACATACAAGCTGCTGAACATTTTCTGCGACTTCGAGTCGTTTGTGCATACGTCTCCACAGTGTGATAAGATTCTTGATATTGCTAGCAATGAAGCTGGAAACATCGATTCATATAGCATCTTCACACCTACATGCCATGCATCTTTTGCCTCCTCAAAGAACAAAGTGATGAAACGGCTAAGAGTAAGTTTTTGAGATCCAAACTCAAGCAATATTACATAATTTCAGTTTATACCTTGTACTAGCAAGGAGCAAATGTATTGCAATGAATTTCAAATAAAGTTACTGTAAGCTCTAAATGCCCGTGTTGACCTATTCATCATACACGGGTAGACATTTAATTTCAGTAATGATTAATATCATAGATTATGTGAATTCTCTATTGAGGATCCTAATGCCACATCAATATGTATACACGAATGGATGCATAGAAGATTCTTCAAGGTGAAACCTACCACCATGGCCATTACCGACTCTATTTCTTATTTTCTTATAATAGTAAAGATATATCTCTGCATTTTGACTCAGCTGCATATTCATTTGTACGTTGCATGACTGTTGCTTTCTCCAGAAAATGAAAAGGGAACATTGCAGTTTTAGATTCACTATTTTCACTTAGTCTTTTTTTTACTAAAAGAATCTTAAGAGCTCCCCATTTAGGCACAACTTTGACTGCATAAACTAGAGAAAAAAGAATGTCTTGATCTGCAGTATCAGGACAAAAAATTTAGAAGGAAAATTTGGAAGGCCACAGTTGTAATTTTAATTTGTGAACCCTGGTCTACATAGTTGATTCTGTGTGTTATAGTGCAAATTGGCACTTGTATTTAAACTGTTATCATTCATGAAGTGATAGCTCCTCATATCTTCTGTTGATCTGATTCATAGACATTATTTCTTTTAATAGTCTGTTGGGAAAATGGGGGAGCAGTATGATCCATGCACTGAAAAGCATTCAACTGTGTACTTCAATCTAGCTGAGGTCCAAAAGGCGCTTCATGTTAATCCAGTGATTGGAAAATCAAAATGGGAGACATGCAGGTAACTCTTATGATCTCATTTTAGACATCTGATGATGTCATTACCCTGACATGTTGGGTCATATATTCTTGATGATGAATTAGCAAGCAATTCATCTTACAATTTTTCAGTTATACTGTTAGTAATCCATGGTTCTTGATTCAGTTAGTAATCCAGATTACTAACCATGGTTCTTATATTTGTTTGTAGTTATACTGTTTATTTTTCAAGAATAAAAGATTATCAATTTTATTTTCCGCCGCATAATGTATCTGTGTGATTACTGGTTATATGATCTTACCACAAGACTGATTATTGATCAGGTTATTACCAAAAGAATTTTTAGGGATCTGGCTGATTACTAGCAATTCTGTCACATTTTTTGTGCTTTTCAATATGAATAGGCATTATTTGGATTGGACTTTTCATTTCGCAAGGTTGTTTCATAATTTGTACTAACTGAATTAGGAAATGAATGCCAATGACACAAACTACTGATAAACATATTAGGAAACATATTTCTTTTGTTGCCTACTCTTTTAACACTATGTTTTTGGACTGATATTCTCTACAGTGAAGTTGTTAATACTCATTGGGGGGACTGTGAAAGATCGGTGCTGCATATCTATCATGAACTTATACAGTATGGTCTTCGTATATGGGTGTTCAGGTGATTCCTAACTCTTTGGACTTTTAAAAGACGTGTTGCTATCCCATCCAAATGCCTCTTATATGTTCTTATAAGCAGAGTTGCTATTCCCTAAAACAGATAATGGGTTTGGTTTCTTGGCTCATCTAGAAAAATGGGTAAATTTGTTGTGTAATACATAGACATAAGTTAGTTCTACCTGTAGTACTTTTGGTCCAATTAACATGGTTGCATGCTGTAACCACTATGTAACACTTCTTTGAAGGAACTAGTTTATTTATTCATATATGGAAATAGCAAAAGAAAGTATTGCACAGATTAAAGATACAGATGTTCTCTTGTTCTAACTTTTTTATTTCAAACTTTGTCCAGTGGAGATACAGATGCAGTGATTCCAGTGACATCAACTAGATATAGCATTGATGCTCTCAAGCTTCCAACAGTAACTCCATGGCATGCTTGGTACAACGATGATGGCGAGGTAGGGCCTTCCTCACCTCAACCCATGGGTCTTAAATTATAGTTGCAGCCTGGATCTACACACATTCAAATTTTTGGTTTGTTTGTGCATATTTTTGTCTTTACTGTGTGTGGCTGTTTAGCACATCTCTCTTACCTGTGAAGCTGGACATATTCATGCCACCACAATCATCCATGCCATTGGATTTATGTTGTCCATTCTTAATAAAAGAAAAAGGAAAGAATAATTATGCAATGCGTCAAATATTCCTCAGACCTCCTTTGTTGTTTCCCATTCATTACATCTGCAACAGTGGCATATCTTCCCTGCGCAATTCATTTTATGAATATTGTTTGTATTCTAAAATCCATTTTAGTTTTGATTGCAAGTCAGATAGAAAATTCCCAAATCTTGGTCACATGCTACTTAATGTGTTGTCCTTTTCAACTGGGGACCTGCTGTATTTTACTAACTTTTTCAATATATAATTCCTTACTGTCATTTGTTAGTTTCTTGCTCCAAAACATGTTCTTTGGAGTATCCATCATCCATTCATAATATCTGTTTTCTTGTATGTTTAAACAGGTTGGTGGCTGGAGTCAAGGGTACGAGGGACTCACCTTTGTGACCGTGAGGGGTGCAGGTCATGAAGTTCCTCTTCATAGGCCAAAACAGGCTCTCACACTCATCAAATCATTCTTGGCTGGGAGTCCAATGCCCGTGCAATCCGGTACACACAGTGACATGTAACCTGTACCGCTACTACTGATTCAAGAGATTGCCAACCACGAAGTTCCATCTCAACCCAGTCACTTGTTCGAATCCCGCTTGTTCTGAAACTTGCTATAGCTGTTTATGTATCAGAACTACTGGTGCCAGTACCTTTGTATGTATCAGAACTATTGGCTCTGATGGTGCTTGGTGCCAATTATCCCCGCAAGAAAACTGGGGGGAAAAGCTGTGGAATAGGTTTTGTTGCCACGGAACTGACATGGCGTGTTGAACGATGTTACTGTCAGCCTAAGAACAATTTTGCATCAGTGTCACATACTGTATTAGAAAAACATTGTATTGATCTTTTTTTAATGCGCAGGTGTGATTTCTGATGCCCTCAAAAAGGAGGTGTGATTTCTGATGTTTGCAATAACGCTCTAAGCATGGATAACTGTAGCACTGTAATGGTGTGCCTGTGTGAGCTGTGTTATTTCCACTCTAGAGGTCTTCATGGTTGCCCTAAAAAAAGGTCTTCATGGTTCAGACACAGTCCTCTCTTTGATGAACTGTGGTGAATGATTCATTGCTGTCCAATACTGCAAAGCTATTGCAGTAGCCTCCACAAGAACATTTATGTAAAACCACCACCACACATCCACACCACTATGTTAAGCTGTTATGTGAGGTGGCTGCACAATGGACATGTACTAGCAGGTGATAAACCTGAAATAGTGATGCGCCGTCCCGATCCTGTTCTGAACTGTTTAATGCTTATCATCTGTGATGAATCGGAATGTTAACAATTATCATCATCATTTATCTTTGATCACAATGAGGCAGCTAGCATTGGTCATCAGTATTCTGACCATCGGAATGGAAGGCAGATGGCCATGCTAATATCTCGGTAAGAAACTCTTGATATGATGTACTGGCTAGTTCGATGCAAATATCTCGGTAAGAAACTTGCTGTATCGTTATCTTATATCCTATTTTCACGCTTGTCTTGTCATGAAATTGCTTTTCTTCAGATGATTCCACATATGATTTAACCCAATTAGATCACGCTTTTCGAATTTGGATTCAAAGGCATAAAAAAGATCAAATCTTCAGCTTTGCAACTTCTCTGTTCTGCGAGATTTACTGGTTTTGTCCCCGCAGTCAAATAATTACTGTTGTCCATTCCTGTTATGTGCAAAGTTTTTCCAGATCACGGTGCACACTAGTTGTCACCGTAAACTGTAAAATATGCAAGGAGACCAATGGATCACGGCAGGCGCCTACCAGTTGGGTTGCTTAATTCATGAGTAATTCACTATAATATCGCTATCCCAACCCCTATCGTTGTAATCTGTTGTAATACTCTGTAGGCACTACGGGAAACCCGACGTATGCCGAGTGTTTGAGTCTTTGCCGAGTGTATTTTTTCGGACACTCGGCAAACAAGCACTTCGCCGAGTGCCAAAAATAAAACACTCGGCAAACAAAAAACACTCGGCGAAGTACTTCTTTGCCGAGTGTCAAAAAAAAGCACTCGGCAAAGAAGTTGTTCGCCGAGTGTCAAAAAATTACACTCGGCAAAGAGTTTGTTTGCCGAGTGTATTATTTTTGACACTCGGCAAAGAGTTAGCATCAAAATTTTTTCAGAGTGAAACAATTTTTTGGATCAAGTCAAATAATAAAATACAAAGAGTAGAAAAAATATATTGATGTCATTTGCCGAGTGCCAAAAAATACACTCGGCAAAGAGCTTGTTTGCCGAGTGTTTTTTTTAGACACTCGGCAAACATGCTCTTTGCCGAGTGTATTTTCTTTGACACTCGGCAAAGATACGAGTTCAAATGATTTTTAAATTCTAAAAAAAGCAAATTAAGTCCAAAAGTCATGAGATTTGTCTTGATGTAATGGTACCACACATAGAGGTTGTGATAAAAATTTGAGAACATTTTGCACATTTTTCATAACGATATTTACAAAATCGAAACATCTAACAAGAAGTATATGTGTGATTCTATATGAGAGAGTTAGTAGATGTATTTTTTGAATACAACCTTTTTTATATGATCTCGTATGAAAAAACTCTTTACACGAAAGTCGTAGACCTCGATGAAATATAAAACTTTGTAGTTCACAACTTTTGTATTTGAGATTATTTAACATTTCAAAATATTATTATAAGTTATCTAATTTGAAATTTGAAATTTTAAACTTTTTAAATAACTCGCATGTAAATAAGTTATATATCAAAATTTTAGGTCTCTAAAAGACTTAAAAGTTTCTAGTTTACCACTTTTTAATTTGAGATCATTTAATACTTTAAAATGTCTTTATAATGTATCTAATTTTAAATCTTGATTTTTTAAAATTTTCAAATGATCTCAAACGTAAATATGTTGTATATCAAAGTTGTAGATCTCAAAAATATATAAAAGTTTGTAGTTTACAACTTTTTCATTTGAAATTATTTAGCCATCCAAAATTGCGTTATTTTTAAAATTTGTTTGATAATTTTAATTTTTTTAAAGAATGCTGGAAAAAATATTTGCCGAGTGTCTAGAAAAAACACTCGGCAAAGAAGTCTTTGCCGAGTATTTTTCCGGACACTCGGCAAATGCTACACGTCATCAATCCGCCCCTCCAAAACGCTGCGTTCCTATTGGTTCCCCACCCTCCCCCGGATTCCTTTCTTTCTCTCTCCCACCCTCTCTCACATCCGCATGCCTGTACAGATAAGGTTCTCCACCCCTCGAGCTCCCCACCCGACCCCTCTCTCATCTCCCTCAACCTTTTCTCTCTCTCTGCCGGTGGGCGGCAGGGACGGCGGCCGGCCTCGGCTCGTAGCGGCGCGGCGGCAGGGCGGCCGGCCTCGGCTCGGGGCGGCGCGGCAGCAGGGCGGCCGGCCTCGGCTCGGAGCTGCGCGGCGGCGCGGCCGGCCCAGGAGCGGGAGGCAGGGCGGGTGCGCGGGGCGGGTGGGTGCGCGGCCGGCGGCCGGCCTCGGCTTGGCGCGGCGCGGCGGCTGGCCCGGCCCCGGAGCGGGAGGCAGGGCAGGTGCGCGGGGCGGGCGGGTGCGCGGCCGGCGGCCGGCCCGGCCCCGGCGCGGCCGGCTCCAGCGCGGGCGGCGCGGCAGGGCTGGGCGGCCTGGGCGCGGCGCGGCGGCCCTGGCGGGGTGCGGCGGCCGGAGCGTCCAGGGCGGTTGGGGCTGCGCGGCCGGCGTGGGCGGCGCGGTGCTGCTAGCGCGTCTGGCTCGGACGTTTTTTTTTTATTTTTTGAAAACGTGTTTGCCGAGTGTCGGTTATCTGTTTTTTTAATATCTTAGAAAACGTTTGCCGAGTGTTGATTTTGGCACTCGGCAAAGCTTTGCCGAGTGTCCGACGGAAACCACTCGGCAAAGACGGTCTTTGCCGTAACCAGATATGCCGAGTGGGCTTTGCCGAGTGTAACACTCGGCAAAGTGTTTGCCGAGTGTTTTTGGGCTTTTGCCGAGTGCTCCAGGCACTCGGCAAACAGCCGGCTTCCCGTAGTGAGGGGCGTAGGGAGTCGTTGGCACATTCTTGCGTCGTTGTAAACTTTTACAATCTTCTACCTTAATACAAAATGCCCAATCCTCTTGCGTATTCGATAAAAAAAACTATAAAATATGCACTAGGAGTACTTTGCTAATCCTTTAGCAGATAAACACTTCTCAAGTGTCACCTGCCCTTTTCAGAAAGCAGCAACTATAGCTCTTGATACATACAAAGGTACGCAGATCTTTTTCTACTCTACATGTTTGTAGATATCATTTTTCAGATTGTAGTGTTACCACTTATTTAAAGTTTGAAACATCATCCTCCACCGAGGAAAAAGCCAAGGCACATTGTTGCCCTTTTATCTTTAGGTACCCTCCTTTTTGTTTCTTTTCTTTTCCTATTAGTTGTGCATTCTGAAATGATGTATGTTTTGATGTCAATTTCTCTCCGACCAAGATTAGCACCAAGACCTATCATTGTGCAGAGGGAGCAGTAAGCACTGATGTTGTGCACTTAACTTTTAATAACTTCATTACATGTATGATGCATTTTAACTGGTTGCATTCCTTGATCCTGTTTTTTTCATTGAAAAGTTATGTTGTATAGACTTTTTGATCGAGTCCAGATAAGCTTTTGTGACAACTGACACCTTGCTACCTTGGCAGTCATTTTTCATCCCCCCCCCCCCCCCCACCAACACACACACACACAAAGCAGCAAGAGCTTTGGTAATTGAAACTGAGAGTAGTAAGAATTCCACGCTTTTAGCAAGGATTCTTTAGAAAAATGCAAATTGAGAATGAGTGAATTCGCCACCGTGACAGCTAAAAGGGTATTTGCAATTTCTGCTCTTGGGTGCTGGCTGCCTATTTTCTGGTTTCATTTCGCTACTAGTAGCAAAGATATTTCCCCCAATGCTTGTTGCTGTCATTCTTGCAAGTTTGACCTCCACATCTTTGTGACCATTTTTCACCTTCCACCCAAGTAACTTTTCCTCGGTCGTTTTCTGGCCTCTGTAAATATTGTTCAGCCTGTCGACACCACTCCCTCCGATAAACTTAACAATCGAACGTGGCACTGTGGGCACACCTAGTCTAAGAGCATGATGTATTGACTTGCAAATGTTACTTCAATTGACTAATTACAAGTTATGACTCAAGCGCCCGATGCATTTTCCAGCATAAAGTTGCTTCTTGTTGTTGCAACAGTGATCCTCCTTGTTATGCTTTCTCACCAAATATGGTTAGCCTTTTCTGGACTGAAACTCCCTAACCCTGAGCCCCTGTCCATCTTTGACAGAAATAGAATACTCCATCTCGTTTTTAGGACCCATTGGAATCAGGAGAAGTCCAACCTTGTTAGTTTCAGCTAACAATTAGTTAAATTATATACATGTTTAGCATACAAAATAAAAGTTGTATCAATTTCCAAATCTTGTAATGCAATATTGGTTATGTAGCAATTGATATGAGAAGTCTACTTTACTACATAGACAATTCAGTTTGTTTGCTTTAAACCCTTAAATACATTGTGCGTGATCTCCATGATTGCATATAGCTTGGAGTAAATTGAGTCAGAATTTTGTCCAGAGATTCAATATTTTTTAATAGTAAACACTTTTACAATGGTAATACCAATTATGAAAAGAGGCAGAATGATCAGTGCATTTACCAAAGCTTCCAGTATTATTGGAAATTCATGTAGAAAACTGAAACTTGCAATAACTAAAGACATAGGAATTCAGTTTGAGAGAAGTGTAATTGACTGATTGTACTTCGACCTGCACCACCTACCGGAGCCCCCCCTTTCACCATCCTTTGGCGTTGTTGGCCATTTCCTTGACAGCCCGACACGTGCCAAGCCTTTCCCACACGTGACAGCCTCGCCCTTGCCACTTCCGCTAGCTGTGGCCTGTGGCTGCTAGCTGCTTCACGGGATCACGTCACGCCTGCAACCTTTTTGCTGCAGCTAGAGTTCTAAGTGACTGGCAGCTTTCGGTGTCCGATCATGGCTGTGTTTAGTTTCCAAACTTTGATCTCAAAATTTTACTATATTACATCACATCAAATCTCTCTTCTCATGCATGAAGCATTAAATATAGGTAAATAAAAAAACTAATTGCATAATTTTGATGTACACAATGAGACGAATCTTTTGAGCCTAGTTATGTCATAGTAGGACAAAATTACCACAAACAAACGAAAAGTGCTACAATATGCTACAGTGTCCGATATAACTTTTCGACCACCGAAACCTAAGCGGGTCAGCAGCAGCAGCTTCGTCGCATGTCCCGTCGGTCACCATCTATCGGAGCAGACAAGCCTCCCCAACCGCACCTTCACCACCACATACACACCACCAAGGCAACAAGCTCGTATCAACGGGACGCCGCGTCACACCGCAACTCACACACATCATTTGCCCACATGACGTACGAAAGCATGATTATATATAGATATATATAGCTGATAGCAGGAGATGGAAACGTACCGTATGGGCTAGCGGAGTATGACTGGCTTTTGTCACGGGTGCAGATCGATCATAGTTTAAACGCCTCTAATGGCACGCGTGTTAGGGCTTAATCCCACCCAAATCGATCCGACTCGTCATCCACAGATGATGATCATGCGCACGCTTTAACACTCGTGCAGGACTCCTTGAAGCCGTCGGGATCGGGCCGACTTCGATCGTAGTTTATGCAAGATATATTGCGTGTGTGCTTGAATGGGTTGGTTTGGTTTTACATTGAAGGAGGACGAACAGTCTCGAATGTCAACTTGATTAAGGTTTATTTGGGAGAAAAGGTTTGCCATGATAAGGTAATTCAAGCAATAGGACCATAGTTTTGCTCTGAGTAAGCATTTATATATATCTCGCCTTCCGGTTTCAATAACTTGATAGATTAATTGGGTTCGTTGCTCCTAGAAATATTCTCGAACATGGTACTCCCTCCGTACTGGTAAAGAAAGCCGTTTAGGATAAAGACACGATCTTTAAAATACAACTTTAACTTCTTATTTTTATAAAAATATTTATAAAAAATGATACATGTATACTTTTACGAAAGTATTTTTTTATAATAAATCTATTCATATAACATTTTACAATTTTAAACTCTAACTTAAAAATTATTTATGATTTATATTTCTAAAGTTTGACTCAAACCTTGTCCTAAATGGTTTCCTTTACCAATACGGAGGGAGTATGTTGTTATTATGCATTCATCAATGCATGTTATGAAACAAAACCCTTGGATTGACATTTATTTATGCAATGATATGGAGGCGCCAAGGAACTAAACTCACGTACGTTAGTTTAACATGTGGTTTAATGATAAGCAAAACGTACTAATCTATGTTTGACATTCACGGGAGTTCTCTCCAGGTGAGCTACTATCAAATAATCAATCACCAAACCGTGCGCATGCACACCTGATACCCCCTTATCCCAAGTCAACCATTTGGCGCCAAAGCTGCAGCCCCCTTTCAAGTTTCAACACTGCAGTTAGGCAGCCACCTTCCCGCCTTTTCCTTCTTCCTCGTATCTTCTCCAGCTACTACTCCTTCGTCCTCCCTCCCCTCCTGTTCACCATAAAACCACGGCATTGTAGCAGACGTTGCTATCAATGATCACCACCGCATCCACCTCGTCGCCACCGCCCTTTCGGCCACCATGGCCAAATTGCTCATCCCAATCATCATCTTTCATGTCGGCCTCATGACGATCGCTGTCGCGGCTGCTGCTGCAGCAGCCGCCGCCGCCGCACCACCAGCAGTGCCCGACGACGACCGGTCCGCGCTCCTCGCGTTCCTGTCCAACGTCTCGGCTGACCCCGGCGGCGCCCTCGCGGACTGGGCCGCTCGCCGAAGTTCTGCAACTGGACGGGCGTCGTCTGCGGCGGCCCCGGCAGGCGGCGTGTCGCGCAGCTGGTGCTCAGCGAGAAGGGGCTGGCCGGCGTGATCTCGCCGGCGCTGGGGCGGCTGTCCTTCGTCACGGTCCTCGACCTGTCCAGCAACGCGTTCGCCGGCGCGATCCCGCCGGAGCTAGGCGCGCTGCCATTGCTGGCGCAGCTGAGCTTGGCCAACAACCTCCTGGACGGCGCGATCCCCGCCGGCCTCGGCTACCTTCAGAGGCTCTACTACCTCGACCTCAACAGCAACCGGCTCTCCGGCAGCATTCCGGCGACGCTCTTCTGCAACTGCTCGGCGCTGCAGTACCTGGACCTCTCCAACAACTCCCTCTCCGGCGACATCCCCTACGCCGACGAGTGCCGTCTCCCCAGCCTCCGGTTCCTCCTCCTCTGGTCCAACGACCTCTCCGGCGCGATCCCGCCGGCGCTCGCTAACTCCCCCATCCTCGAGTGGATCGACCTCGAGTCCAACTACCTCTCCGGCGAGCTGCCGCCGCGGGTGTTCGGCAGGCTGCCGCGGCTCCAGTTCCTCTACCTCTCGTACAACAACCTCTCCAGCCACGGCGGCAACACCGACCTCGACCCCTTCTTCCGGTCCCTGCGCAACTGCACCCACCTCCTCGAGCTCGAGCTCGCCGGGAACGACCTCGGCGGGCGGCTGCCGCCGTTCGCCGCCGAGCTCCCGCGCGGGCTCCGGCAACTCCACCTCGAGGACAACGCCATCTCCGGCTCCATCCCGCCCAACATCTCCGGCTTCGTCAACCTCACCTACCTCAACCTCTCCAACAACCTCCTCAACGGCTCCATCCCGCCGGAAATGTCGCACATGCGGCGGCTCGAGCGGCTGTACCTGTCGAACAACCTCCTCTCCGGCGAGATCCCGAGGTCCATCGGCGAGATCCCTCACCTCGGCCTCGTCGATCTCTCCGGCAACCGCCTCTCCGGAGCGATCCCGGACACGTTCTCCAACCTGACCCAGCTTAGGCGGCTAATGCTCCACCACAACCAGCTCACCGGCGCCATTCCTCCCAGCCTTGGAGACTGCCTGAACCTTGAAATCCTGGACCTCTCCTACAATGGCTTGCAAGGCCCCATCCCGGCTCACGCCGCCGCCCTGAGCAGCCTCAAGCTCTACCTGAACCTCTCCAACAACCACCTCGACGGGCCGCTCCCTCTGGAGCTCAGCAAGATGGACATGATCCTTGCGCTGGACCTGTCGGAGAACAGGCTCGCCGGCGCGATCCCGTCGCAGCTCGGCAGCTGCGTCGCGCTCGAGTACCTCAACCTCTCCGGCAACGCGCTCCGCGGCGCGCTCCCGGCGCCCGTGGCGGCGCTGCCGTTCCTGGAGGTGCTCGACGTGTCGCGCAACGCGCTGTCGGGGCCCCTGCCCGATCTGTCCACGTCGCTCCGGGAGGCCAACTTCTCGTGGAACGACTTCTCCGGCGTCGTGCCGCGCGCCGCCGCCGGCGGCGTGCTGGCGAACCTCCCGGCGGCGGCGTTCCGCGGCAACCCCGGCCTCTGCGGCTACGTCCCCGGCGTCGCCGCGTGCGAGCCGGAGCGCGCGCGCCGCCGGCGCCGGCGCCCGCTGGTCCCTGCCGCCGTCGTCGGCATCATCGCCGCCGTGTCCCTCATGCTCGGCGCCATCGCGTGCCGGTCCATGGCGATCGCGAGGGCGAAAAGGCTGGGGCGCCGGTCGACGCGGCTCGTCGGAGCCGAGGAGCAGGCGGAGAGGGAGCACCCGAGGATATCGTACCGGGAGCTCGCCGAGGCCACCGGCGGGTTCGTGCAGTCGGGCCTGATCGGCGCCGGGCGGTTCGGGCGCGTGTACGAGGGCACGCTCCGCGGCGGCGCGCGCGTGGCCGTGAAGGTCCTGGACCCGAAGGGCGGCGGCGAGGTCTCCGGCAGCTTCAAGCGGGAGTGCGAGGTGCTGAAGCGGACGCGGCACAAGAACCTCGTGAGGGTGATCACCACCTGCAGCACGGCCAGCTTCAACGCGCTCGTGCTGCCCCTGATGCCGAGAGGAAGCCTCGACGGCGTCCTCTACCCGAGCGGCGGCGGCAATGGCGGCGGCGGCGGGCTCGATTTCGCGCAGATCATGGGCATCGTGAGCGACGTCGCCGAGGGGATGGCGTACCTGCACCACTACGCGCCGGTCAGGGTCGTGCACTGTGACCTCAAGCCCAGCAACGTCCTGCTCGACGACGGGATGCGCGCCGTGATCTCCGACTTCGGCATCGCCCGGCTCGTCGCCGGCGGCGGCGCCGTCGGCGAAGTCGGCAGCACCAGCGACGAGTCCGCCCCGTGCAACTCCATCACCGGACTGTTACAAGGCTCCGTTGGGTACATCGCACCTGGTACGTTCGTTCGCCCATGCATGGACACACATGTATGCATGCACACGATGACAATATGACGTATATGTATATATGTACATGCATATGCATAATGCATGCGTAATTATCCCACATAATCGTGTACTGATCCTGTGATTAATTGCTCTAGCTAATTTGTTTTTTGGGTGATCAGAGTATGGATTAGGAGGGCATCCTTCGACGCAGGGCGACGTGTACAGCTTCGGCGTAATGCTGCTGGAGCTGATCACCGGGAAGCGACCGACGGATGTGATCTTTCACGAGGGGCTGACGCTGCATGACTGGGTGAGGCGGCACTATCCTAACGACGTCGCGGCCGTGCTCGCGCACGCGCCGTGGCGAGAGCGGCCGCTGCAGTCGCCGGCGGCAGCCGAGGTGGCGGTCGTCGAGATGATCGAGCTCGGGCTCGTGTGCACGCAGCACTCGCCGGCGCTGCGGCCCACCATGTCCGACGTCTGCCACGAGATCACGCTGCTCAGGGAGGACCTCGCCCGGCACGGCGCCGCCGCCGACGCCGACGGCGATGGGGGCCGCCGCTCGTTCTCGACCAAGGACTCGATCTTCTCCAATTGAACGGAGGCGTCGAATTGTTTAGGATAAATCCATCAGTGCTTCAACTGCACGCACACCGACCAAGCCACACGCCAGGAAACATCGATGCTGTTTTCGTGGTGGTGGTGGTGGATTCGACGGGTCGTCTCCCTCACCTCCGGCCGCCACCACCATGGATGATGAATTGTTTATTCCATGGTTGGGACTCGCCTACTACTACTACTACTACTACTACTACTAAACTAGTGCTGATTCTTTGAGTTGTTAATTCTGCAATATAATGGAGGGGGCACTCGATTAACCCTGTGATGAATTGTACGGGCTGTGTTGCAAACATGTCGGACTCCATTAGCCGGTTTAGGAAGCGAAAAGGCTCTTGAGTTAGGTCATTATTCAGGTGCTCACGATCAAGCTTAAACAAACCCAAGTAGTACCCGACAGATCATAGTCGGCGATCGGCACTGTGCCCTCGTTCTATGCATCTGATGAATGATCATGTATGATTGTTATGAACATAATGCCCTCTTCACCACCAGCATTGTATAATGTTGTTGGAGATTTGACAGTAACTTCCGTGTTCTTATCATGGAGATCATTTAGGCTTTTTAATTAGCACGCCTGCTAGCTTTAATGCGGTCAACTTAGGTGATGTGTTAGAGTTCAGAAAGTGATAGACACATTGGTTAAATTATATACGCTGTTATATATATGACGATCAAGAAAGATCGTTGGATTACATTTTGTTATTGCTGTGGGGTTTTGACCTGGGTATATATATAAACCTAACTGCGACTAGCGAAAGACGATCTGCGTGTGCATGAGCCCTGGATTACTATGTTCTAGTCAGAAAGCAAAAAGGGCTTCATGATATGAATTAGTATAAGGTGTATCAATCTGTCAGGTGTGAATGGTACGATACAATGCAATGTGTATACTTTCACACTTAGTTTGTGACATTGCATGCATCAACAGCTTGATTGGACTGACGTATGATGCTCAAGTGTCCATATAAACTAGAGCTGTTGTTGCAGGCATCACAGCAACACGTAAAGATTGATGTGATTGTAACTAGCTATTTCTAATGCATACTGCAATTGGTTTGTCTTTTTGTTCTTTTTCGTACAAAAGATGGCACTACCCCTTTTGCAAAAGAGTAAATATAATGCCGATCGACATAGAAACTTACACGACCGTACCATACATTTTCCCAGTGCGATCCATCTAATGCTAGAATCATCTTTATTTTTTTAAATCATCTTATCTTTTGCAAAATCACGGCATAGCCATGCGGCACCATAGCTGCTGAACACACAGTTGTGATGTGGTTGAGATCAGACCAAGGGTTCACCAAGCGGCGTTACTCTTTTTGGATCAGATATATGTGGTAGTTACCCACTACAAGAAATGCTGATGTGACAATATTAATTTGTCACATGACGAGGAATATTTGCCCTAATCACATTCACAGCTTTTTTTAATCGAATACGTAAGTTGCGTATATCTTTGTATTAAGATAGAAAGTAGAGATTGTTATTACAATCGTGATGCCTAGGACAGGCTCACGCCACCTGAGCGTGATGGTGTATTACATGTTTAGGACAACAGCTAGATATACGCTATCACTGACATCCTCCGTTCGTTTTATTTGATGTTCAGATCGTCAAGGAAGCTAGCTTGTTTTCGTCTTGCTTTCTTGTCTGAAACGTCATCTAAATTCCATCGCGGAGGTAGTATTTCACACTATCTCCGCTTTAACTCCTCCATAGGATATAGTGGAGTGCTTTGCCAAATGTCAGGATTCTCGCCCCAACTTATATTGAAGCATGGATATGGTTATTAGGTTATTTATCCCCCGGCCACTTTGTTCTCCCTTAATCTGGTTTCTGCACAAATAAATTTGTACCACATGCATGTGTCATACTCCCTCCGGTTTGATAAAAGAAGTCGTTTAGGACAGCGACACGGTAATCAAAGCTCAACTTTGACTTCTCTTTTCTATAAAAATATTTCTTGAAAAGTTATATATGTATACTATATGAAAGTAATTTCTAAGACCAATCTATTTATATAATTGTCACGTCTCCAAACTCAACGACTTAAATGTTATTTATAATTTATATTCCCAGTGTTTAACTCAAACATTGTCCAAAACGACTTCTTTTACCAAACCGGAGGGAGTATGTCCTAAACTAGAATTTTTAGTTGCCCTGATTGGCATCAATAAAATGTATCAAAGTAATATATAGCCTATGCAAGCTTAGTCCTTTATAGATGAGCAGGTTTGACCTATCTCTATATAATTTGTATTTCTAGATTGCAACAATCTAGAGATGAACCATAGAAGTTGGTCTCTTTGTGTGGAAGAATCTATGCCACCCTTTGAACATTGTTTCCTATTTGAAAACAATGCTATAAAGATCCCTATATCCCCCAAAGATGGCCTATAGACCCAGCTCTTGGAGCAATTAATGGCGGTCCACACCACAAAACACGCACGTTAACCACCACCTAATTACACGGGTCTACAAAACATGACAAACGTAAAACAGTTTCAGTTTCACCGTGGACGCGTGCAAATCTTCGGTGGGCCCATGCGGCCACACGCACGGTACTTTTTGTACGCACGCACACGGCACAGAGACACATGATTGCATCCACTAATCACCCTGCTGTCTAATCCACCGCCTTGATCACTAATCCACACCTCGTTTGCGTGCTAATCCACTCCGGTTTAGATTCCAGAGGAGAGCGTATCCATACGGCTTACGGCAGGGTCCCACGTTTCAGTGAGACACCACGGGCGCTGAGCCAGTCATGTTCTGACACGTGTCCCAGGAAGCAAAGTCAAAAACTTGGCGCCAATGTGTAACGGCTGCAGCCAGACGGCAGTTAGGCAGGGATGCCTCCTTTCCCCTCCTTTAAAATCCCCAGCGGTGTAGCAAACGTTGCTATCACCAAGCATTATTTGCTCTCCAATGTCCTGAGCTTGAGCTCTCTCCAGCGCCTCATGCTTCCAAATGGAGGCCGCGCCGATCTCCGCCGCCATCTTCACCTTCCTTCTCCTCTTCCTCTCCCATGGCCCCAGCCCGACTCTTTCCGCGGACGGGTCGGGTGATCGCTCCGCACTTCTATCCTTTAAATCTAGCGTGTCTAGCGATCCCAATGGAGCGCTAGCTAGCTGGGGTACACCCAATGTGTGCAATTGGACTGGTGTTGGTTGCGACATGGCGATGAGGCATGTCGTGAAGTTGACCCTAAGGGATCAAAAGCTCTCCGGTGAGGTCTCTCCTGCACTCGGCAACCTTTCCCACCTCAACATACTCAACCTCTCGGGAAACCTCTTCACCGGGAGGGTTCCATCGGAGTTGGGGAACCTCTTTCACCTCACTTTACTAGACATTTCAATGAATTCATTTACCGGAAAAATCCCTCCAGAGCTTGGCAACCTCTCTAGCCTCAATTACTTTGACCTCTCCGGAAACTCGTTTACCGGAGGAGTGCCTCCGGAGCTCGGCAACCTCTCCAAACTGAAGCAATTGAGCATTGGCGGCAACAATTTGGAAGGGCCAATTCCTGTCGAGCTCACACGCATTCCAAACCTCATTTACCTCAACCTTGGTGAAAACAACTTGTCCGGGCACATCCCAGAGGCCATCTTCTGCAACTTCTCCAACTTGCAGTACATTGATCTGTCCTCCAATGTTCTTGACGGCAAGATCCCCATCAGAGGAGATTGCCCACTCCCTGACCTCATGTTCCTGGTCTTGTGGTCCAACAACCTCGTCGGCGGCATCCCGCCATCGATTTCCAACTCGACTAAGCTCAAATGGCTGCTGCTGGAGAATAACTTCCTCACCGGCGAGCTGCCGTCCGACATGTTCAGCAACATGAGGAGCCTGGAGCTCCTGTACCTCTCCTACAACTACTTCGAGAGTCCAGAGAACAACACCAACCTCGAGCCTTTCTTTGCCTCCCTGACGAACTGCACCAGCCTGAAAGAGCTTGGCGTCTCCTGGAACGAGATCGCCGGCACGGTGCCGCCGCTCGTCGGCCGCCTCTCCCCCGGCCTCAAGCAGCTCCACCTCGAGTACAACAAGATCTTCGGCCCGATCCCGGCGAACCTCACCGACCTCGCCAACCTCACCACGCTGAACCTCTCCCACAACCACCTCAACGGCTCGATCCCGCCGGGCATCGCCGCCATGCAGCGGCTCGAGCGGCTGTACCTCTCCGACAACCTGCTCTCCGGCGAGATCCCGCCGCCGCTCGGCACGATCCCACGGCTGGGCCTCATCGACCTCTCCCACAACCGGCTCACCGGCGCCATCCCGGCCACGCTCTCCAACCTCACCCAGCTGCGCGTGCTCGTGCTGCGCCACAACCGCCTCACCGGCGCCATACCTCCGAGCCTCGCACAATGCGTGAACCTGCAGAATTTTGATCTCTCCCACAACGCGTTGCAGGGAAAGATCCCGGCGGACATGTCCGGGCTCAGTGGCTTGCTCTACCTGAACCTCTCCAGGAACCAGCTGGAAGGGCCGATCCCGGCCACCATTAGCAAGATGGTGATGCTGCAGGTGCTCAACCTGTCGTCCAACAGGCTGTCCGGCGCGATCCCGCCGCAGCTCGGCAGCTGCGTCGCGCTCGAGTACCTCAACGTCTCCGGCAACGCGCTGGACGGAGGCTTGCCGGAGACCGTCGGCGCACTGCCGTTCTTGCAGGTTCTTGACGTGTCGTACAATGGCCTGACCGGCGCGCTGCCGGTGTCGCTGGAGACGGCGGCGTCGCTGCGGCGTGTCAACTTCTCCTACAACGGCTTCTCCGGGGAGGTCCCGGGTGCCGGCGCATTTGCGACCTTCCCGGCGGACGCGTTCCTCGGCGACGACGGCCTCTGCGGGCCCGTTGCCGGCTTGGCTCCGTGTGGCAGCCGCGGCGCAACAAGGCACCGGGGGATCCGTGACCGGCGCGTGGTGTTGCCCGTGGTGATCACGGTGGCCGTGTTCGCGCTGGCCATCGTCAGCGTCGTGGCGCGCCGCTCGGCGGCGGGAGCGGAGGTGAGGCGTGACTCGCGCCGCTCGACGCTGCTTACGGCCGACGCTGATGAGCCGGCGGCGGACATGGACCACCACCCGAGGGTGTCGCACCGGGAGCTCTCCGAGGCGACGCACGGCTTCGACCCGGCAAGCCTCATCGGCGCCGGGTGGTTCGGGCGCGTGTACGAGGGCACGCTCCGCGACGGCACGCGCGTCGCCATTAAGGTGCTCGATCCGAAGGGCGGTGGCGCCGGCGAGGTCTCTCGGAGCTTCAAGCGGGAGTGCCAGGTGCTGCGGCGGACGCGGCACCGGAACCTGGTGCGCGTGGTCACGGCGTGCAGCCAGCCAGGGTTCCATGCGCTCGTGCTCCCGCTGATGCCCAACGGCAGCCTCGAGAGCCGCCTGTACCCGCCCGGCGGCGGTCGCGGCCGCGGCCTGGGCCTCGCGCAGCTGGTCTCCATCACCGGCGACGTCGCCGAGGGGCTCGCGTACCTGCACCACTACGCGCCAGTCCGTGTCGTGCACTGCGACCTCAAGCCCAGCAACGTCCTCCTCGACGACGACATGACCGCTGTCGTGGCCGACTTCGGCATCGCACGACTGGTCAAGGACGTCGGCGACGACAGCGACTTCGCCGGTGGCTCAGGTGATCCGTGCAACTCCATAACCGGATTGTTACAAGGCTCAGTCGGCTACATTGCTCCAGGTACAATCAATTATGTGCATACGCTTTCTTGTCTTCATTAATCTAAACCATGTCATGTTTAATTTGTTAAACATTTTTCTTGTGTTCTGTTCTCAGAGTACGGATTGGGAGGTCACCCATCGACGCAGGGAGACGTGTACAGCTTCGGCGTGATGGTTCTTGAGATGATCACGGGGAAGAGGCCGACAGATGTGATCTTCCAAGAGGGTCTGACGCTGCACGACTGGGTGAAGCGGCACTACCCACACGACGTCGGTGAAGTGATGGCGCAGTCGTGGCTGACGGACGTGACGTCGGCGGTGACGGACGAGAGGCTCATGACGGATGTGATGGTCGAGCTGATTGACCTCGGGCTCGAGTGCACGCAGCACTCGCCATCGGCGCGGCCGACCATGGTGGAGGTATGCCACCAGATCACCCTCCTCAAGGAAGACCTCGTCAAGCACCTGGGCGCGGCGGTCACAGCGGCGAGGGCGCCGGTGTCGATGACGATGACAGCCAGCGAGCGGTCCTACTCCACCACGGATTCGTCTTTCTGATGTTTTTCGAGGAGCAAGTTGTATGCACTGGACACTTCGGTCCTTGTATATGTAGCTTGCAGTTCTATGCCTGAGTTTTTCTAAACGTCTATGCCTCGATCAATGAATTATCAGACTAGCAAAGATATACGTGCATGCCACGCATCTCAGTCATCGTGTATGAGTGTGGCGAGCATGTAGCTGCAAAGGTCGTACATGACGTGGAAAAAATATGGATCCTAGGCATACACCAGGAGGTGTGAGTGACCCTACCAGATCTTATGTCATGTCGAAACAACTTGTAATTTATAGTATATATAGATAGAATTGTGACGTTTTAGCGAGCGGTCAGTCACCACCACGGATCCGACGATTTGTCTTCCTAAAATTTAGCTAAAATAGTTCAGAATACAATGATACATACAATCATGCACTCTTTTTTTATACATTTCTAAAATTGATATTTTGTATTTTTAGAAGTACGCAAAAATATTTTTATAAGGATAAACAAAAAGAACGATGTTTTGGGACTTTTTTTGGCAGATTAGGGTGGAATAGAAAGACACATGTACCCATATAGTCAGTTGAGTTTGCATATAAAAGATGAAAGAAATTTGTTTCTATTTAATCATGCATGCACGGGACAAGCACTTTAGATTACGCATGGACATGATTGATTCCAGAACATCATTCTTTTTGGGACAAAACTCCTTCATGAAGCTCATACAACCTAGCTTAAACCAAAGCCTAATAAGGAAGGAGACAAGTTCGTCACCTGAAACCTTGCTCAGTAGTGCGTGGTGGTCAATAATTTTTACTTTACATTGTAATTGGATATTTAATTGATTAATTTTGGTTAAGAAAATTTTATGTTCTCCACACCATTTCCGAAACTCTTTTATATTGTAATAATAATATCGAACAATAAAAATTATTCCACTAGTCAATTAAAGGGACATGCTGAGCAATTAATGCAACATTTTTTCTTTCTATAGTGGTGCACTAGCATCATGCAGAAAATGAAATGACGTAGTTACCACGTGGGTTTGTGGATAATTTTGACATTTGTAAATGTGCTTTTATCGAGATTTTGAATGTGAAATTCAAGGATTTGGACCCAATAGAAGAGAAGCCATTTCTAATCAGGTTGTGTTAGCAAGAAGTTTTCAATATCTTAAGTAAATTGTGACTTTTATCATCTTATTTTTTTAGAAAAAGAGAAATGAACTTTATGGATCATAAAATGCTCGCATTCATAACTTGTATGCATGTTTCTAAAGTCAGAACAAAATCAAATAAAGAACTTCTACATTATGTACCAATGCTAGTTTATTTATGTTTGCAATTGTGCAATTCACGAACACCACCAATTAATAGGTCCACCTAAGTTTTATTGTTAGTGGAACAAGTGTCTACTCTATTATATTTCCGAATCGGCACAAATTTCACATATATATTAACATATAAACTGATGCATAACATGTTATAGTGATTAAACATTTCAATATAATTCTATAAAGCTCCAATGTAAATTCTTATCCATTATTTACCTAATAAATATATAGCTCAGATTGGTGATCAAAATTTTAATAAGGAAGATACGTGGGCGAAATAATTTGCATACAAATATATAATATCACCTTGGCCAATCACAAGCCAGCAATATGTCTCGTACTCCTTCTGTTCCAAATCATATATCATTTTGATATTTCTAAATATATAGATTTTACTATATATTTAGACAGAGTGTATATAAATATACAATAAAAACGACGTATATAGAAAAGCTAAAACAACTTATAATTTAGAACAAAGAGAGTACTGTGCAAACATCCTAATTACACTTTTTTTCTTAGTCTACTAGTATTTCGTGGACTGTCTGGTCAATGGCCTGCAGATGTGTCGCCCTGAACTTTTTCCACGTAACGTCCCTAAGGCAAGCGATCTCACTCGCCACGTTATCCATGGTGGGCCTCATCGACGGCGCAAGCTGCGAGCACGCGACGCCGAGCTCGAGCAGCTCGACGACGACGGCGGCCTCCATTTCACACCTCGGCGGCCGGCCAAACGGCAACACCACCGGCGGATCACGCAGCAGCGAGCGCTCGGCGACGGCACCGACGCCGTGCTGCAGGCAGCGGTTCTTGGCCCAGTCGTGCAGGCCGTGCCCCTTGTAACGCCCGCGTTTCTAATCCCTGGAAAAATCACTAAATAACACACCCGATAAAAATTGTTTCAAATCGTTTTACCGCCGAGCTCCCGTTCCCGCCAATCTTCCCGCCTCGTTTTTCCCCCTCTTTAACCTGTCCGCCTTGCTATCACCGCTTCCTTTCCGTCCCATCCCGCGTCGCCCGCTCTCGGGTCGACCGCCGGGCCACCCATCTCTGGCCGACCGCTTGTCGACTCGCCGCCGCGAATCCCGCCGCCCTCTCTTCCCCTCTCCCCTTTTTCTTTTCTTCCCCTTTTTCCTTTTCTTTCCCTTCCTTTTTTCTCTCTTTCTCCTTTTCCTCCTTTCTTTTTCCCTCCTCTGTTCTTCCTCTGCCCCGGCCAAACCCTCCCCTGTCCCACTCGCCGCCGACCGCCGGTCCCCCGGCCGGCCTCACCCGCTGCTCCCTCGCTTCTCCACCACGACACCGCCGCGCTCTCGGCCGCGCTCGCGCCCACGCACCTCCACTCCCGCACCCGCAGCACCTCTGGGCAGTCCCGCCCTCACGCCACCGGGGTCGTGCACGCTCTGCTCGCCGGCACCACCGCTCCGCTCGCCGACGCCGTGCCGCCCTCCTCCGCGACCCCACGACCCCGCAGTCACGCCACCACCGCCGACTCTCTCGCTCCACCGCTGCCCTCACCCGCACGCCACCACCCTGAGCCGAGCACGCTCCGCTCCGCGCCACCGTCCCCGCGTGCACGCGCGCACGCCACGCCACCCGGCCGACCGCCCGCATCCCTGCAGTGCCGCTCGTCGCGCACACTACCCCGGTCGCCACCGCTCCGGCCGCCCGGTCCCGCCCGGTCCCGCCGTTGTCCTAGCACCCCCCACGCCGCGCACACGCCATCACCGACCGCCGCACCGCCCCGGCACGCCACCACCGTCCTCGCCTGCGGCCCCACTCATTCGAACGCGCACGCCACGTCGCGACGAACACAAACGCCAAGCACGGGGCCACCCGTACCACAAACTCGCCGGCCATCTTCGCCCCGAACGCCGGACGCCATTAACACCGCCCGACCTACCCTCTCGTCGGCCCACCTCCCCAGCCCACCTCCGCGTCTATAAAAGGGATCGCGAGCACCCCCTCCACCATCTTGTACTCACCCGCCCTCCAATTGAGCCACTCCGCCACCATAGCACCGCCGCCACCACCTACAGAGCCGCCGCCGCCGCCGCCGCCTGCTCTCGTGGGCCGGGCACCTCACTCCATTTCCGCCCGAGGTAGGGCCACCAGTGGACTTGCCATGTCTCACTCTCGCTTTTCCCCCTGTTCCCGTCCACCACCGCCGCCCCAATCGCCGGCAATCGGCCGGTCAGTGCCGCCGCCGTCGCTCCCCCCCCCTGTGCTCTGTTTCGCGAGGAAGAAGGCACTTTTGTGGATAACCCCCTGAAGATTGTCCTATTCAACCCGCCGTCCACATAAACAGGAGCCTCTCTCTCTTGCACGTTTGCACATGACCCCCTGGACTTTAAACAAATTAACCCGCAGTCCACAGCACTATTTCCCCTCTCTCTGTTTATTTCACCAGAAGCCCCTGAGTTTTCCTATAATTACAAAAAGGTCCTTGTCCTTTATAAATAGCCCCTAAACCCCACTAAACTCGTCATTTCATGCGCCAAATTAATCCCGTTTGACCCCACACTCCACCACAATATTCACCGATATATTTTCGCCAGATCCAACCAGTCCATACTCAAAAAGAATCATGTCTTTATCATTCGCTCTCCTTTTCCCCGTCCTTTCTTTCGGAGCTCAATAAAAACTTTTCTTTTATTTATTGAGTGTTTGCTTGTGTGTGCCGTAGACTCCGCCGTGAACGAGGAAGGACTCGAAGAGGAGCAGTGCTACGAGCAGGAGCTTGGAAACCAAGACCCCGGGCAGGAATCCCCCGAGGGTTGGGAGAACGGCAAGTGCAATCCCACCCTTTGATGCATACTGTTGTCCCAGTTTTTATAAACACACCCATGGCCTGATTTATAAAGCTTGCATAATTTTTCTGCTAAACCCGGTTGGATAGCCATACCTTGATTGTTATGACGGATTCCTTGACAACCTAGATTAATAATTAAATATGACAATGTCTATTTGAATATTGATCTCTGCTAGAAATGCTTAGGAACGTTTTACCATTATACTCCCATTACAAATTCTTGATGTTTACAAAAGCAACCGTGTGCGTGCTTTGAAATAAAAGAGATGATTTGTGTAAAATAAATGAGTACCCGTGTGGGATGAGACAGACGGTATTTCCGGGTGAAATACCGAGGTGAGCTCGAACCGGTATGGTTGAGCATGGTGGGAGTTGTCTATCCTATCACAAGTTTTGGGATGATGTTGATGTGTCATCTAGCCTAACCCATTTTTCTGTACCACCACTCGACCGTTGTATGTGGCAACGGCCTAGCATAAATCCCACTAGTTGAGCTGCTGGTTATGTGGTGTGCTGGTGAGCAACAGAGGGCCATGGAGCCGGGGATACGGTCTATGTGAGGTATGCCCCTGGTTAGAACCTCGTTGGTAGGTTGCTAACCCCTGGTCGCGTCTGTGGTAACTTGTCAGTTTAGCTGTGGTGGGTAATGGCTTTGATAGGAGCTACACTGGCACTAAGGTGTTCTTGTTGTGGTAGCCTACTTGTGGTTATGTACACCTCTGCAGAGTTAAAAACCTATCCGGATAGCCGTGTCCACGGTATTGGGCGAGTTACGGCTTGGTCACTTCACTAGTCCCCTGTTTTGGTGTAAGAAAGTGTTGGCGTTTAATGGAGCTGGGAAATGTTTTGACTTGGGCTACGACAGATGGAAAATCTGGTAGCAACGAAATCTTGTACAAAAAAAAAGTGTTGCATTTACTGTTCCTTTTAAAAGTAATGTTTATGAAAACCTATTGTGAAAACCAACCCCTTGCATGTGTATTAAAATTCGCTTTGCTGCAAAATGAACCGTGAGCCTTCCTTGTTACAATACTTGCATACTTCTGTTATACTCCCTCCGTGGTTGTGGTTGCGCTTGCTGAGTACGTGTGTACTCACCCTTGCTTAATCTGTTGCAGAGGCAGACCCGGACTTTGTGCCCGAGGATATCATCTAGTGGGGTTCGTTCTGCACCCAACCTTTGCCTGTGTGTTAGGGTCACCCGCTGGAAGCCGCATGCGTTGCCACTCTGATGAAGACCTCTATGTTATCGACCTTTTTATCTGGAGCTTAGTATTAGTTCTGTTTGTTGTGGCCCTGCAATGCCACCGTCTCCCGTAATGTCGTTTTTGTACTGAACTATCTGTTGTAATAATGTGAACCAGCATCCTGGGACTGGTATTTGTATCACATTAAGTTCTCTCTTTCGAGGGGACGCTTCAGGTGGTATCAGAGCCGATAGGTTGGCCGTAGGACGTAACCCCTAGGATCTTGACCCTACCTAGTCTCCTCTCACCAGTTTGTTCTTGCCTAATCCTTTCCCCCACACAAGTACTCACCGACGGCTTTTTGACTTGTTCCAGATGGCCCAGCCGGCTGACGAGGGTTGGGGCGAAGGAGTCTGCCCCGCAGAACCTGGCCTCCCCAAGTTGCTGCTGCTCAGCCTGGAGCACGTTGGAGTTACAGAGATCCCCGAGTACTTTTACCGGGAATGCACCACCAATGGTACCCGTCGGTGCCGGATGTTCATTTTTGTGGGGAGGAGCTCACTGTACAAGGAAGTGGCACCTTGGTTTGTTCACGCCACCGGCTACGACCTTCCTAATGCCTACCGCAAAGCCGCAAGAAGAGCCTTGATGTGCCTCCGCGAGCTCTACAGGCAGTACCTCGTGGGAACAGCACTAGGATTTACCCCACCCCTGGAAAGTGGAGGACGCGAATGGATTGCCCAGATGAGGAACCTTGGGAGAGATGAAGATATGGAGGACACTGTGTCCCACTTGTCCATTTACCTCACTGGCTTAGACAGGCTGTACCGGGAGACATCGGGACAGCTGAGGCACCAGATCCGCAGAGCCGAGAGGGCAGAGAAGGAGCTAGAAGAGGTAAAGAGAGAGCTAGGAGAAACGAAGGAAGAACTGGAGGTACAGAAGGCGACGGCCACACAGGCTGTCAGTTCCCTAGCCACTCACCAGGCTAGATGCCAGGCCTACTATGAGTATGTGGATAACCTGGAAGCGTACAGGAGAGAAAGAGGGTTGTTGGAAGATGAACCAGAAATGACTCATGTGGACGCAGGCACTCAGACCGAAGAGGAAGTGCCAGAATACCAGCTCCCTTTGAAGAAACGTCGAGTCTGTCTGGAGTAGAACCCTTAGTTTAGCTTAACACCTAATCCAGCCTCTTCCAGAGTAGAGTCTGTTGTTTCCAGTAGCACTACTAGCTTAGCCTCGATGTATCCATGATCTTTGTACCCCACCATGTTATGCAATAAAGATCACCTTTTATCCTACATCCGTTCAGTTTTTGTTTTTCCCCTGGTTTCAGATGGCGGAACAAGGATGGACCCAGGGAGTTTGCCCAGTCGCACCGGGCTTCGCTAGCCTGTTGATCCCCGCGCTGGAACGCCTCGGTGTACCTGAACGCCCGAGGTACTATAGCAGGGAGTATGAGCACCATGGGACCCAACGCTGCAGAGTGGTCATAGTTGTCGCCAAGAGTGACCTCCACCCTGTCGAGGCATGGCGTACGACCGCCACAGGATTCAGGCACCAGGACACCTACCCCTTGGCTCTCAGGAAAGCCCTCCGCTTCATGTGCGGAATCTTTGAAAGGCACCTGGTCCCCACTCCAATGAGATACTTTCCGCCGATCGTCAGAAGTGCAGTCTGGCGAGCCCGCATAAGGAACTTGGAGCAGCGCCGTCAAGAGGAACCCCTTTTGTACCAAGTGGTCACCTACCTCAGTTCCTTGGACCAACTCTTTGACGAGCAAGCTGAGCTCCTAAGGGAACAGACCGCCCGGGCTGAACAAGCAGAATTCTCGGTCCGCATGCACCAAGTCCAGGTGGCCCAAGCTGAAGCAAGAGCTGCTGCTGCCATCAGCAATGAGGCAGTCGCCCAAGAAAGCCTCAGGCAGGCTCGGGACCTGCGTATCCAGGATTGGACCAGAAGTGGAACGCCTGTTCCGGCAATTGGAGAACCCCATGTCCTACTTGGGACACCGATCATGGCATGGGGAGAAATTGTGGGAAACCCACTGGCACTGTCGAGAACCCCAGCAGGATCACCGCCCGCCGAGGAAGGACCGTCTGAGCCACCTCGAGAGAATGGGACCTTGACCGAGGCTGAGCAGGCACGACTTGCACCGTCAGAGGAAAGCTCGCCCCGCGAGTAAGCCCAGAGTCAAGCGCCCAGTTGGGAGTGAAGCCAGCTTGGTCCGGAGAACCCTTGTATCCTTAGCAGTAGTTTCCCTACCACGTCCTGTATCCCCGCCCTGGAGTGCGAACCTTGTTGTACCCTCCCCAAGTGTTGTAACCCTCAGCTGTTGGAATGGAACCTTGTGTGTTGTGTGTTAGCTTGTGTGCTGTTCTGCCTTTTTAAAAATGCGAATTAATCAACTTAAACATAATCTTAACCCAATCTTACAAAAGCCTTGCGCAACCTGCAGATGGTGAACACTCGCGCTAGCGCCTCTCAGAGACGCGCCCCCCTCGCTGGAGGAGAGCAACCAGAAGGAAGAAGGGAGAACCCTGAGAACCAGGAAGTGGATCAGCAGGATCCCATGGGAGAAAACCAACCCGAAGGACAAGCGCCTGTAAGAGGCGGACCAGAAGCAAGCCATCCCAGAAGTCAGAATGAGGGATCTTTTGTTATGCCCCCACTTCCACCAGATTTCAACCTGGCACAAGCTTTGTACCACCACACCCTGTTCATGCAAAATGTGTGGAATGCCAGCCGCCGTCAGGAGACAAACCGTAGACCCAATGCGGGTGACAAGTTGACCAATTTCCTGAGAACCAGGCCGCCCACCTTTGGAGGGTCCAGCAACCCCTTGGAAGCAGATGACTGGCTGAGAACTATCAAGAGAAAGCTGGAACCATTTGGATGTGGAGACCGTGACAAAGTTCTTCTGACCTCACACCAGCTCACTGGAACCGCCTTAGCTTGGTGGGATGCTTACTGTGCAGCTTCCCCAAACGAGTCTGCGATCACCTGGAAAGAGTTCGAAGAAGAGTTCCGTCGCTACCACATCCCTGACGCCACCATGAGGCGCAAGGCAGATGAGTTCCGTGCACTGAAGCAAGGGAACAAGACCGTGGAGGAGTACACCCACGAGTTCACTGAGCTAGCCCGTTATGCACCCAATGAAGTGAAGACAGATGCAAAGAGACAGGATGCTTTCATCAGAGGCCTACACCCAGATCTTCGAGCCCTGATAGTCACCCACAGTTTCCCCGACTTCAATACACTGATGAACAAGGCCATTGTCACAGAAAAGGCCAGAATGGAGGCTAGACAAGAGAATAAGCGCAAGTTCTTGGAAAGCAAGAACCGTCAGATGGACCGCTCGCAGAAACCCAGGAGCTCCGGTTATGCTGCACCAAGACCCCAGGCTCCCGTGCAGTATAGGACCCAGTTTCAGGCTACAAGCTCCCAGGCACCCAACAACCAATTCAAGAGCCAGTCCGCCTCAAAGCCACCACAGAGCAAAGTCAGTCAGGCCACGGCCAGCAACAGCAATGCAAGGGCCTGTTTCAACTGCCGTGAGACCGGGCACTACATCGCCGATTGCCCGTATCCTAGGAGCAAGCCTGCGATATCAGTCTACTCCAACTCGGTGAATGGACCCAAGCCACCAGTGTCTGGAGCCAACCGTGTACCCGTCCGCAGCACCAACACCGGCAGCAACAACAACAACCCCCAGCAGTCGTATGGACGAGCCCGCGTCAACCACATCGACGCGCAGGAAGCTCAAGGAGCACAAGGAGTAGTACTCGGTGAGTACCTAGTCAGTTCAGTTTTGGCAACAATATTATTTGATTCTGGGGCATCGCATTCTTTCATATCATCGAGCTTTGTGGAAAAACACAAAATACCCACAGTACTACTAAAGACACCCCTACTAACCCGAACACCTGGAGGTGATATTAAATGCCAATTAGGTTGTTCGCGGGTACGGATCCTTTTAAGTGGGGTAGAGTTTCTAGCAGACCTAGTAGTACTAGAATCCAAAGGAATAGACGTGATCCTTGGAATGGATTGGTTAGGCAAACACAATGGTCTCATAGGTTGTGCCGACAAGGTAGTGCACCTAACCGACCCAGATGGAATACAAGTAGCCTGTCACACCAAAGGAAGTGGACCAGACCCTATGATCTTTAGTATGGAAACATCAACCATAGAAGAAGTCCCGGTAATCAGAGAATACCCCGATGCTTTTCCTGAAGTATTACCTGGTATGCCACCGGATAGGGACATAGAGTTTGCTATTGAACTAGTCCCTGGAACCTCCCCCATAGCCAAGAGACCCTATAGAATGGCAGCCTCAGAGTTGGCAGAGTTAAAGAAACAACTAGAAGAGTTGCAACAGATGGGATTTATCAGACCCAGCACATCCCCTTGGGGAGCCCCAGTGCTCTTTGTGAGGAAGAAAGATGGGAGTATGAGATTGTGCATCGACTATCGTGCACTAAATGATGTCACTATCAAGAATAAATACCCACTCCCCAGAATTGATGATCTCTTTGATCAGCTGAAAGGAGCCAAGTACTTTTCCAAGATTGACTTAAGGACCGGTTATCACCAACTGAAGATTAAGGGGAGTGACACCTCAAAGACCGCATTTGTCACCCGATATGGACAGTATGAGTTCACAGTGATGCCGTTTGGACTCACCAATGCACCGGCTTACTTCATGAACCTTATGAACAAGGTATTTATGGATGAGTTAGACAAGTTTGTCGTAGTCTTCATTGATGATATACTTATCTACTCCAAGAGTGCCGAAGAGCATGAGCAACACTTGCGGGTAGTGTTGGAGAAGTTAAGAGTACACCAGCTCTATGCCAAGTTCAGCAAGTGTGAGTTTTGGCTGGAAAAAGTAGCTTTCCTTGGTCACATTTTGACCGCAGAAGGAGTAGCAGTAGACCCTGAGAAGGTAGAGGCAGTCTCAAATTGGCAACAACCAACCAATGTGGGCGAGATCAGAAGTTTTCTGGGTTTAGCTGGGTATTACCGGAGATTTATTGAAGGATTTTCCAAGATAGCTAGACCTATGACAGAATTGCTTAAGAAAGAAAAGAAATTTGTTTGGACCGAGTCATGCGAAAAGAGTTTCCAAGAGTTAAAGAGAAAGCTGACCGCTGCCCCAGTTTTAACCCTACCAGACATTCACAGGGATTTCGTCGTTTACTGTGACGCGTCCCGTCAGGGATTAGGGTGTGTCCTCATGCAAGATGGGAAGGTTGTGGCTTATGCCTCCCGACAACTTAGACCTCATGAGCAGAATTACCCCACGCACGATTTGGAATTTGCAGCTGTAGTGCACGCACTCAAAATCTGGAGACACTATCTGATTGGGAATAAGTGTGAAATATACACGGATCATAAGAGTTTAAAATATATTTTCACCCAACCAGACCTAAACCTCAGACAGAGAAGATGGTTAGAATTGGTTAAAGATTATAACGTGGAAATTCATTACCACCCTGGCAAGGCTAATGTAGTGGCAGATGCCCTAAGCCGAAAATCTTACAGACCCAAGAATGCCCACCTGCAAGAAGAAATGGCACGATTAAATGTGCACATTGTCCCCCAGAATGCTAGCCACCAACTGACGATCCAGTCCACTCTGGAGGATCGGATCAGAGAAGCCCAGGGAACAGACAAGGATTTAGTGCAGATCCGCAAGCACACCGGAGAAAATAAGGCACCGGACTTTAGAGTCGACAGCAAAGGAACGCTGTGGTATAAAGATAGGATGTGTGTGCCTAAGAAAGGAGAGTTTAGACAGATAATCATGGACGAGGCTCACAACTCGCCATATTCCATTCACCCGGGATCCACCAAAATGTATTTGGATTTAAAGCAGAACTATTGGTGGAAAGGAATGAAAGCTGACATAGCCCAGTTTGTCGCTCAGTGTGATACCTGCCAAAGGATTAAAGCAGAACACCAGAAGCCGGCAGGATTTTTGCAACCCTTGCCTATTCCAGTTTGGAAATGGGATGAGATAGGAATGGATTTTGTGGTAGGTCTACCCAGAACACAGAAGGGGCATGATTCTATATGGGTAATAGTGGACCGACTCACTAAAGTCGCTCACTTTTTACCAGTACGGACGAATTATGGTGGAGAGAAACTGGCCAAGCTTTATGTGGAGAACATAGTAAAGTTGCATGGAGTGCCCAGTAGAATTGTTTCGGACCGAGGGACCCAGTTCACCTCGAGATTTTGGAAAAGTTTGCATAAAGCTATGGGCACCAAGTTGGATTTTAGCTCCGCGTATCACCCTCAGACCGATGGCCAGACAAAAAGGGTAAATCGGATCATGGAGGATATGCTGAGAGCATGTGTCCTTACCTTTGGTAAAGATTGGGAACAGAGCTTACCCTATGCAGAGTTCTCCTACAACAATGGTTACCAGGCAAGTTTGGGTATGTCCCCGTTTGAAGCCCTCTACGGGAGAAAGTGCAGGACTCCTTTAATGTGGTCAGAGGTAGGAGAGCGTACACTAGTGGGGCCCGCACTCATAAAGGAAGCCGAAGAGAAGGTAGCCGAAATCAGGGAGAAGTTGAAAGCAGCTCAATCTAGACGGAAAAGCTACGCAGACAAGAAGAGACGAGAACTGGAGTTTAATCCAGGAGATTTTGTTTATCTCAAAGTCTCACCCATCCGGGGAACTCGTAGATTTCAAGTCCATGGAAAGTTAGCCCCTCGGTATATCGGACCATACCCGGTGCAAAAGAAAGTTGGAAAAGTGGCCTACCGATTGGAGTTACCCGAAGCAATGTCAGATATACACCCGGTATTCCATGTCTCACAGTTGAGAAAATGCCTGAGAGTACCTAAAGAAGAACACATACCGGAAGAAGAAATAGACCTACAGACGGATCTACGTTATCAGGAGGTACCGGTCAAAATTTTGGACACCGTCACCAAGAGAACCAGAAACTCCGAAGTGCGAATATGCAGAGTACAGTGGAGCAGACACAGTGTAAAGGAAGCTACGTGGGAAAGAGAAGACGCCTTGAAGAAAGAGTTCCCCCACCTTTTTAGGAGCCAACCGAATCTCGAGGACGAGATTCCTTTAAGTGGGGTAGGTTTGTAACGCCCGCGTTTCTAATCCCTGGAAAAATCACTAAATAACACACCCGGTAAAAATTGTTTCAAATCGTTTTACCGCCGAGCTCCCGTTCCCGCCAATCTTCCCGCCTCGTTTTTTCCCCCTCTTTAACCTGTCCGCCTTGCTATCACCGCTTCCTTTCCGTCCCATCCCGCGTCGCCCGCTCTCGGGTCGACCGCCGGGCCACCCATCTCTGGCCGACCGCTTGTCGACTCGCCGCCGCGAATCCCGCCGCCCTCTCTTCCCCTCTCCCCTTTTTCTTTTCTTCCCCTTTTTCCTTTTCTTTCCCTTCCTTTTTTCTCTCTTTCTCCTTTTCCTCCTTTCTTTTTCCCTCCTCTGTTCTTCCTCTGCCCCGGCCAAACCCTCCCCTGTCCCACTCGCCGCCGACCGCCGGTCCCCCGGCCGGCCTCACCCGCTGCTCCCTCGCTTCTCCACCACGACACCGCCGCGCTCTCGGCCGCGCTCGCGCCCACGCACCTCCACTCCCGCACCCGCAGCACCTCTGGGCAGTCCCGCCCTCACGCCACCGGCGTCGTGCACGCTCTGCTCGCCGGCACCACCGCTCCGCTCGCCGACGCCGTGCCGCCCTCCTCCGCGACCCCACGACCCCGCAGTCACGCCACCACCGCCGACTCTCTCGCTCCACCGCTGCCCTCACCCGCACGCCACCACCCTGAGCCGAGCACGCTCCGCTCCGCGCCACCGTCCCCGCGTGCACGCGCGCACGCCACGCCACCCGGCCGACCGCCCGCATCCCTGCAGTGCCGCTCGTCGCGCACACTACCCCGGTCGCCACCGCTCCGGCCGCCCGGTCCCGCCCGGTCCCGCCGTTGTCCTAGCACCCCCCACGCCGCGCACACGCCATCACCGACCGCCGCACCGCCCCGGCACGCCACCACCGTCCTCGCCTGCGGCCCCACTCATTCGAACGCGCACGCCACGTCGCGACGAACACAAACGCCAAGCACGGGGCCACCCGTACCACAAACTCGCCGGCCATCTTCGCCCCGAACGCCGGACGCCATTAACGCCGCCCGACCTACCCTCTCGTCGGCCCACCTCCCCAGCCCACCTCCGCGTCTATAAAAGGGATCGCGAGCACCCCCTCCACCATCTTGTACTCACCCGCCCTCCAATTGAGCCACTCCGCCACCATAGCACCGCCGCCACCACCTACAGAGCCGCCGCCGCCGCCGCCGCCTGCTCTCGTGGGCCGGGCACCTCACTCCATTTCCGCCCGAGGTAGGGCCACCAGTGGACTTGCCATGTCTCACTCTCGCTTTTCCCCCTGTTCCCGTCCACCACCGCCGCCCCAATCGCCGGCAATCGGCCGGTCAGTGCCGCCGCCGTCGCTCCCCCCCCCTGTGCTCTGTTTCGCGAGGAAGAAGGCACTTTTGTGGATAACCCCCTGAAGATTGTCCTATTCAACCCGCCGTCCACATAAACAGGAGCCTCTCTCTCTTGCACGTTTGCACATGACCCCCTGGACTTTAAACAAATTAACCCGCAGTCCACAGCACTATTTCCCCTCTCTCTGTTTATTTCACCAGAAGCCCCTGAGTTTTCCTATAATTACAAAAAGGTCCTTGTCCTTTATAAATAGCCCCTAAACCCCACTAAACTCGTCATTTCATGCGCCAAATTAATCCCGTTTGACCCCACACTCCACCACAATATTCACCGATATATTTTCGCCAGATCCAACCAGTCCATACTCAAAAAGAATCATGTCTTTATCATTCGCTCTCCTTTTCCCCGTCCTTTCTTTCGGAGCTCAATAAAAACTTTTCTTTTATTTATTGAGTGTTTGCTTGTGTGTGCCGTAGACTCCGCCGTGAACGAGGAAGGACTCGAAGAGGAGCAGTGCTACGAGCAGGAGCTTGGAAACCAAGACCCCGGGCAGGAATCCCCCGAGGGTTGGGAGAACGGCAAGTGCAATCCCACCCTTTGATGCATACTGTTGTCCCAGTTTTTATAAACACACCCATGGCCTGATTTATAAAGCTTGCATAATTTTTCTGCTAAACCCGGTTGGATAGCCATACCTTGATTGTTATGACGGATTCCTTGACAACCTAGATTAATAATTAAATATGACAATGTCTATTTGAATATTGATCTCTGCTAGAAATGCTTAGGAACGTTTTACCATTATACTCCCATTACAAATTCTTGATGTTTACAAAAGCAACCGTGTGCGTGCTTTGAAATAAAAGAGATGATTTGTGTAAAATAAATGAGTACCCGTGTGGGATGAGACAGACGGTATTTCCGGGTGAAATACCGAGGTGAGCTCGAACCGGTATGGTTGAGCATGGTGGGAGTTGTCTATCCTATCACAAGTTTTGGGATGATGTTGATGTGTCATCTAGCCTAACCCATTTTTCTGTACCACCACTCGACCGTTGTATGTGGCAACGGCCTAGCATAAATCCCACTAGTTGAGCTGCTGGTTATGTGGTGTGCTGGTGAGCAACAGAGGGCCATGGAGCCGGGGATACGGTCTATGTGAGGTATGCCCCTGGTTAGAACCTCGTTGGTAGGTTGCTAACCCCTGGTCGCGTCTGTGGTAACTTGTCAGTTTAGCTGTGGTGGGTAATGGCTTTGATAGGAGCTACACTGGCACTAAGGTGTTCTTGTTGTGGTAGCCTACTTGTGGTTATGTACACCTCTGCAGAGTTAAAAACCTATCCGGATAGCCGTGTCCACGGTATTGGGCGAGTTACGGCTTGGTCACTTCACTAGTCCCCTGTTTTGGTGTAAGAAAGTGTTGGCGTTTAATGGAGCTGGGAAATGTTTTGACTTGGGCTACGACAGATGGAAAATCTGGTAGCAACGAAATCTTGTACAAAAAAAAAGTGTTGCATTTACTGTTCCTTTTAAAAGTAATGTTTATGAAAACCTATTGTGAAAACCAACCCCTTGCATGTGTATTAAAATTCGCTTTGCTGCAAAATGAACCGTGAGCCTTCCTTGTTACAATACTTGCATACTTCTGTTATACTCCCTCCGTGGTTGTGGTTGCGCTTGCTGAGTACGTGTGTACTCACCCTTGCTTAATCTGTTGCAGAGGCAGACCCGGACTTTGTGCCCGAGGATATCATCTAGTGGGGTTCGTTCTGCACCCAACCTTTGCCTGTGTGTTAGGGTCACCCGCTGGAAGCCGCATGCGTTGCCACTCTGATGAAGACCTCTATGTTATCGACCTTTTTATCTGGAGCTTAGTATTAGTTCTGTTTGTTGTGGCCCTGCAATGCCACCGTCTCCCGTAATGTCGTTTTTGTACTGAACTATCTGTTGTAATAATGTGAACCAGCATCCTGGGACTGGTATTTGTATCACATTAAGTTCTCTCTTTCGAGGGGACGCTTCACCCCTCCTCGGAGATCACGTCCGTCGGCCTCTTCCCGGAGATCATCTCCAGGAGCATCACCCCGAAGCTGTACACGTCGCCTTCCGTCGAAGGGCGGCCTCCCAAGCCATACTCTGCATCAAAATTCAAAGCCGGATGCTCAGAGGTAGCGAGAGATCAGTGAGAGAGAGAGAGAGTGACGCATCTGTTGCTCATCAAGGTACCAGGTGCGATATAGCCAACAGAGCCTTGTAGCAGCCGAGTGATGGAGCTGCATACGGACGCCGACGCCTCGCCCATCTCTGGATCTCTCGCCGCCGTGATCACCAGCTTCGAGATGCCGAAATCGGAGACGACTGTCGCCGTCGAGGAGCACGTTGCTCGGCTTGAGGTCGCAGTGCACGACCTTGACGGGGGCGTGGTGATGCAGGTACGCCATGCCCTCGGCAACGTCGCCGGCGATGCTGAGCACCAGGTCCAGGTCCAGCAGCCGGCGTGGCCCCTCCGGCTTGCCGCCACCGGGAGGCCCGTGGATGAGGCCATCGAGGCTGCCGTTCGGCATGAACGGGAGCACGACGGCCTTGAATTGCGGCGTGCTGCACGCGGTGATCACACGGATGAGGTTCCGGTGCCGGATGCTCCTGAGCACCCGGCATTCCCTCTCGAAGCTGCCGGCGATCACCTCGCCGGCGTGGTCCTGGTGCAGGACTTTGACGGCGATCACTGCCCCGCCATGGAGGACACCCCTGTAGACACGTCCGCATCCTCCTTTCCCAATCAAATTCACTTCAGAAAAGCCATCAGTAGCGTCGACAAGCTCACGGTATGAGATCCTTGGATGCTCACTCTCCCTTTTGCCAACAACATTGTCCGATTCTGTCAGGGAACGTGATAGTTGAATGGATGGTGCTGTCAAACTGAAACGAGTCTTAATTAGGTCGTGTTCGACAACGCACACCATGGCTAGTAAACCGACAGCAATGGCGACGATGACAATGATGACTATGTACAGGAAGTGGCCATGCTTTCCACCGCATGGCGCCATGCCTAGAATAGACCCACACAGGCCAGGATTGCCGAGAAATGACTATTCAAAGAAACGTCAAGGACATGGAGGCTGCTTGGAAAAGCACCAATGGAAGAAGGAAGGGTGCCTTGCAGAAAATTTCTGGAGACATTGACATACTCAAGCTCGGTACAGCCCTTGATTTGTTCTGGTATTGCCCCGGAGAGTTTGTTTGCCGACAAGTCAAGAGCCTGGATCTTGTCCATGTTACCAAATTCCAATGGTAGGGTAGCCTCTAGGAGATTGTTAGAGAGGTTAAGATACATTTGAAAGCTACTAAGCCCAGCTATGCCAGTAGGAATTCGACCTGTAAGTTTGTTGTAAGAAAGGTCCAAGATCATGCTGCAACCAAAACCAGGCGGTATGACACCTGAGAGCTGGTTATGGTCAAGAACAAGGTAATCCAACTTAGTGAGGTTGGACAAGGTCTCTGGTATTGTCCCTTGAATACCATTATATGACATATGAATGATACTTAGGTTCTGAGGTAAGCCGATGGATTTGGGTATTTCACCATTGATCTGGTTATATGCGAGGACTAGCCGTGTAAGTCCACTTGGCTGGAATATCTCGGAGGGGATTGGGCCCTCCAACATGTTGTTGTCTAGGCGTAAATCTGTTAGCCATGGAAGGTTTCCGATGGTGTTAGGAATTGTACCATTGATTTGATTGTCATTCAAGTAGAGCTTGGAGAGACTGGTTGATGACAAATTGCCAATGATAGGTGGGATCTTGCCTGCAATGCCGTTAGAGTCCACTCCAAGCTCTTGTAAGGTGGTGCAGTTCACTAGAGAAGCAAGGAAAGGCTCAAGGTTAGTGTTTCCATCATTACTTGAGAAATTGTTGTTGGACAAGTAGAGGTACTTGAGGGATGTCATCGTGTTGAACATTTGGGATGGCAGCTCACCACAAAGGAAATTATTCTGCAAAAGCACCCAGTCAAGGCTTGAAAAATTCGAAATTGATGGAGGGATGGAGCCAACAAGCCTATTTTCGAAGAGGACGATCTTCTTTAGGTACGGAAGCCGACATCGTGTAGAGAAAGGGATCTCACCGGTGAGGGAGTTGGTTCTGAGGTCAATGTAGGCTAAGGAGGAGCAGTTGCAGACAGCCTCCGGGATGCTACCGGTGAGATTGTTGCCATACATGGAGAGGTAGGTTAAGCTTTTCAAGAGACCTAGCGCTTCTGGGATTAACCCATCGAGTAAGTTGATGTTAAGATTCAGCTCCCCAAGCTGGGACAACATGCCGAGCTCCGGTGGGATGCCGCCAGAGAGTTGGTTGCTTTGGAGGTCAAGTCTCACGAGCGCGGAGAGGTTGCCGATGGCAGGAGAGATGACACCGCTAAGGTTAGAGTTAGAGAGAAGATAAATCACACGCCCTCTTGAGTTACATGTGACACCAGTCCAATTGCATATTTTAGGGGAGCCCCAATCAGAGAGGTTGCCCCAGACGCATGACTTGAAGGAGAGCAATGCAGCGTGATCACTGGCCTGCGAGTCCATCACAGAATCATGGTTGGAGCATACAACTGCAATGGCGATGGTAATCAAGGTGAGGAATCTAGGTATTACTGTGGAGATTACAATGAGGGCTGGAGAGCTAATACCGATTAGTGCCGCCATTGCTATGGATTATTGTTCAAAGATAGCAGTAGATATGGGTATCCCAACCTTAGCTTGTAGGGGCGACAACTGATGAAAGACTATGCTATATTGCTATCGGCAGATGGTGGTTTAAATAGGGGATGAAAGGGAGGGATAAGCAGGGGGAGTGGGTCCTGGCAGGCATTACTGAAGGGTCAATGCTTTCTTTGCAGCTAAATTTTGACTATATGGCCGTGGTAGAAATCGCAATGTGATTCTGAACTGCCATGGTGATTAGTGAACACTGCAAAAGGCTGATATCATGGCTTACTACTGGTGAGATACCGTTGACATTGTCCAGATTTATATTTTCTATCCTGATCACTAACTGGAGACAGGCACATTCCTACCGGACATAAAACAATTCCACCATTCCAAACTATATAGATATCTCCACTGGATATTACCAATAGTAAGTGTTTGGATACTATTTCAAAGGGAATATATATAGTTCTTAGTTCAGATACAAAAACTAACTGATGAAACACACTCAAATCCAAATAAACCTTTGCGGTCACTTGATCTACGAGGATCATGATATATCAGAGGGCACAATCCCCATATGGATCATGATCACGATGAAGGGTGCAGTCGTATCCTGGTGGAGATTAAGTCGTGGATTAGGCCAAATGATGGTCAAACACCCATTAATTAACAGAGGGAGATCACATTGGGCGTTGCCAACTGGCTAATTAAACCCGGCGTGCAGCATGGTGAGTGGTGACATACTGACATAAACTAGCAATGCCGCTCGCACGCGTGGAGACAGCACCAGACGACTGCATCAGGACTCAAAACCACAAGAATAAGGCAACAGCACAAAGCTACAGGTCAATCGAAGGATTTAGGGTGCTCCCAGCCAGAGACACCCAGGTACAAAACCAAAACAAATTGTAATTTGGGGCGGAGGGAATACTCCTTTAGGCATGGGCATATGAACTAGAGATTTGATAGTCTAAAGACTAATAGTCTCATGTCACATCTATATATGCGTGTGTAGATAATGAGTGAGTTATTTTACAAGAAAGAATTACATTACAAAAAATATATAATTATGTACTCTAGCTTTAAGAAAGGCCTATATACAGATACTCAACTGAAAGACTTCAAAGTACTTATGCCGCAATGAGTTTCTGGATGTCCTTCTGCAAGAAAATTCATACCAAGGAGGTTGTGAGCAACGTGGAATGGCAGAATAATAATAATGTAAATAGAAAACTGCAGGGATGTCTGCAAAAAAGGTTTTGCTTCTTTCTTAAGCAAGTGGCCTACCCAAGCATAACCCAACAAGAGGACTAGCGAACATGATGAAATACAAAGTGGGCATTTTTAAATTAAAACTGACAGAAAGATTTCAAAGGCAATGAGTGTGTGTAGCAAAGTTGTCTTAATGCACCCAAATGTGATAAAAAGAACGTTGAAAGCAAAACAACGACTCAAATCAATGGCAAGATAAATGGAACTAGAACTGATGGGATCTCGCTTTCCACTTCATAATGAGAACACAAAACACGACTGAAGTTGAAAATTGAACCATTCTGCAACTTGACAATATTTTATGCCAAAGCCAGTATTGTACTGTTTGTTTGGCAAAGCGAGCTCCAGAGCGTCAGTTTTAAGCCTCCACAGTGAACCTAAAGTTCTTAACCAAACAATCTTAAGGCCAAGTGGAAGAAAATCACTGTTGGCAAGCTCAGAGCTGCTTGTGCATGATTCACTCATGTGTTGTCATGAGCAACTGCCATTGATGAATTATTTTCCTAAGTCCATGCTCTCTGTCAGCACAACCAGGTGCTATTATGTGACCTACTAGAGCCAATTGGAAGCTCCATATAGATCCCTCTGTTGTAGGACCAAGGAACTAACAACTGAAGTCCAATGTGACAACTTTAGTTTCAGGTGGGTGCCACAAGCACAAGGTCACCCAGTGTAACTTCCACCAGAAGATTTGCATAAATAGAAAAAAGAAAGCTGAGGTGTGAAGGTCAAAATGTTTTAGTAAGAACATTTAAAGGTCACTCCCCATTCCCCAAGATGATCATTAAGAATTTTACGAGCAAAACATGTTAACTGACACTCTGCAAAATGGTTGCCTAGGTCACCATCCCTAAACAAGATGCACATGAAATCCATTATTGGGATCCAGGTCCACAAGTTGTTATTTTTTTCCACCCCATATTTCAAATTTAGTACGTAAAATCAGATGAATGTATTAATAGAGGAAAATTGATGTAATTCTTCGTTTTATTGATTCTTTCAAATGTTTAGTTAATTCTTGATACTATGATGCACCCTCTTGGTCCCATGTCTTTTACTGCATTCTAAATGCAACTGTCTTTTTTTGGTGCATTCATGTTCTTTGTGTGGTGATCAGATGGCAAGGGGAAAGACCACAACATACTCTCTTTTGTCTAAAAGTATGCAGTACATCAGTACATGCTGTGCTTGCTAAAGATTGACACATGAGATGCTCATAAATCACTACTTAGTTGGGAAAGAAATGATGGATAGAACTGCATAGGCATATTTAATTAAGTACCCATCAGCCCTTGTAACCATATGGAAAAAGAAAATGTTAATTTTGAGTAAAACAAGTTTGAAAATAGCTAAATATAAAAAGGGTATGCTGGAGTAAATCACAGATGTAATTCACACACCTCAATCTGGAACGGTGAAGTTGTAGGTGGATATCTCTCCATAACTTTGCCATTCTTATCCACTAAGAACTTCTCAAAATTCCACTTGACTAGATCGCCCAAAAATCCTCCAGCACTGGACTTCAGAAATTTATAGATGGGGGCTGTATTAGGTCCATTGACATCAACCTGACAGAATAGAGAGAAGGGCAAAAGATTATCATGTATTGATCTTTTATTATTGTAAAGTCAGCCAGTATTAAGTGTGATAAACTATGAAACATGTTACTGAGCAGCCTGCAATTACCATACCTTGTCGAAAATAGGAAATTCAGCTTTGAATCTTGTACAGGCAAACTGCTTTATCTGAGAATTTGATCCAGGTTCTTGTGCACCAAATTGATTGCAAGGAAATGCAAGAATCTCAAACCCTACGTGTCAAATAAAGTATTAGAAACAAAATGTAGGAAGCCAGCTCTACTATTAACCCAAGATGTAAAGGTTTAGGGTTAACATCAACAATTCCCTTTGACGTATTTGAGAGGAGAATGCAATCATTTGATTTTCTAAACTGAATGTTGAGTAGGGGAGGATCCCCTTCACAATAACAGCATTTGGGATGACATCGGCAGACATATTCAGTAAGAACTACTCACTTATGATAACCCAAGAATTGTTTTGAAAAGATATAGGAACTGTAACTCCTAGACGTATGCCCATTCCACAAGAAATCAGGGCAATCAGCAAATGCATTGAGATGATCCGCTAGAAGAAGAGTACTGGATATATGTGATAAATAAAAAGGTCACTAAAGCAGTAACAAAAGGTCTCAATAATTGAAAGATCACATAAATTTCCATAAATAAAGAAATATCAAAATATGTTTGAGTTGAACTGCTGTCCTTGATTTTGTGGTTTTATAATATAATGAGGATAAAAAAATACTATTGAAAGGGTACAGCGACTAAACATAATTTATAATGGCTCTTTAAATTGGAAAAAAATGTCTAGTTTAGATTTCCTGAACTAATAAATATGCAAGGCATGTAAAATACAGTACCTTGAGTCTTGTACTTCTCATAGATATGAGATAGTTCAGTGTAGTTTGCTGTTGTCAACCCACTGAGATTCATGGATAAATGCCAAAGTTAAATGCCAAAAAGTACTAAATATATTATCATACTATGGTTGGTGAATGGTTGTTCAATGAACTTACCATTGAGAAGCAACATTAACAATCAGCAACACCTTATTCTTGAACTTTTTAAGAGGAACATCTTTTCCATCAATGTCCTGAACAATGAAGAATTCTCAGTTACAAGAGCTCAAAACATCCAACATATTTAATCTTCTTAAGTCACAGTTTTTCCTTCATGTATCGTGTGTAAGATAGTCACAAATTAAAACGAGTGGAAGGAAAGCACCAGGGAAACGTAAACCTCAGAAACTTCAGGTTTCACCACTAAACAAATGGTAACTCAAACAATTTCTCATAATACACTCCTTATTTGACTTGCTTTCACTGTGATTCTGCCTGAAAATGTACTGGATGTGTTATTTTGATTTTTTTTCCCTGCAACTACTACCTGCTACTTTTTAGCCGTTCACTAGTGCATAGCTAGTTAACTGATCCAAGAATTTCCTACATCCTAAATATAATATTTAAAACATTCACATTAGAACTTTGAGTGCACCCTAGAACTATGCCAACAAAGATTATAATTCTGAAATCAAATTTAAAGAACAAATAAAAATATATATATGAGTTCAAATGATCAAGAATATGTACATGAATGAACACATGGAATTGTCAAACAATAATATCCTTGGTGAGTTTACCACTGTCATCTTAAATCATGACCCAGATGCAAACTTATTTCCTATCATAAACGTGCATCTGGTAAGAAGAAGTTTGTTCTGTAAAGTTTAGCAAATCATCTAGTTGGTTACCATTACACTGCAACAAATCAACAAGTGACAGTATCCATGTCCTCAAGTTTATGTGGAATGGTAGTTGGAGTACAAGCATAATGTACAATTGTACTTTACAACTTTCAAAATTCAGTGAGTCATACGGTCTACTTTATAATACTCTATGCCCTTGACAACAGAGTGTTATGACACTCTAATATGCAAAACTAAGCTTTGACTGCATATATCTGGTCTGGTCGATTTCAACTAAGCCCAACACTAAAACATGTACTACCTCTGTTTTTATTTATTTGACGTCATTGGTTTGAAACTTAGGCCAATTAACACTAAAACTGCTGTCTGAAACATCATCTAAATGAAAATGGAGGTAGTATCTTTAAGTGAACTATATATTGTTACAAATCTTTATACCTTCCTGAGCAAACGTAGTTGGTGAAACTTCACACGTCCTACAATTTCCAACACATTGTAACCCTGATATCTAGCTAATGGCCGTGTTTGTTTTGTTCCCCAAAATTTTTTCCCCGGAGAATCTTGCATGTATGGAGTATTAAATAAATTCTATTTACAAAACCTTTTTAAGGATGAGTGTAACTTTGCGCGCGAAACTAATGAGCCTAATTAACCCATAAATTATTACAGTAATGCTACATTAACCATCCTCTAATCATACGGCCAGAGGCATTTTTAGATAGGTCTCGCGAATTAACCCGAGGTTCTATATGTATTTTGACTTTATTTAATACCATTAATTAGTGGTCAAATCGTGCGTGAAAAAATTTTCGCACTCCAAATAAACACGGCCAATGTTGCAGTACCCTTTTGATTTCGAAAACAAAGCTCGAATAGCATTCATTTGACCGCTGATTCAGTCAATTTCAAGCATAGCCGACAGCACCAATGAATTTATGGTTGCAACTCCCCCACCTACCCTCAACAAGTCAACAGCACCACCTCAATGCATAATAATAATGAGAACCAAACAGAAACCGTCCAAAATTCTGACGGATTCCATGCGTCGTTCCACTACCCTCGCTCAAACGGTTACCGCCAAGTCGCACGGCACACGTAACGCATCTACTACAGCGAAACCATCGCCGTAACTGCGGGGCCACGGCGTGGGAAAATCTCAACGGAGGCGAAACCGGGTCACCTTGACGGTGTAGTCGTAGATGCTCTTCTCGGTGGCGGCGGTGGCGTAGGCGACGCCGGGCGCCCGCCTGCGCGCCGCCCGCGTCGCCGCGGCGACGGAGGCGGCCCCAGCCCAGCCCGTCGGGTGGCGCGGGAGCCGCGCGAAGGAGGCCGCGGCGGCGGCCGAGGGGAGCCGCGAGGCCGCGGCGGAGGCGGTGGCGGGGAGGAGGCTAGTGAACGCGGCGGGGGCCATGTGGCGCGCGGCGTTGGTGTGCGGCGCGTGGCGAGCGCGGGGAGAGATGGGGTGGAGTTGGAAATGCTGGAACAGGGCCACAGGGGGTGGTGTGGACGTGTGGTGGCGAATAAAGGCGGAAGGGGTGGAGGGGTGGCCGGGTGGGTGCTGGCGGAGACGGATTGGCTCACGGCGATTCTAGTTAAGGGCGAACTCCTTTTCTTCGTACGGACCTTCACTTATTCCGAATTTATTCTGGTCCAAGCTACATTCGTTTTGAGATTCTTGTCGTCAATCAAATTTTGTAAACCTTATATCTTAAATTAATTTCAAAGTATTTAATCATATTTCTTTAAAATGTTATATTCTTGTAGAAATTGTATGAGCAATGGATAGTACTATGGATAAAAGTATTATTGTTCGGGATTTTTAGGTTTTAAGTACTGTAAGAGTTAAAATTTCTTGTATTATGGATCCCATCTTATCTTACACAAGTAAAGCAAGCGAGGAAAAGTGAGGACAGCGAAAAGAAAAAAAGACTAAGCCCATTCACGTGAACGCATTGGGTTCACTACACACGTGCTCAATTCTTTTTTTTGTTGTTATTTTAGTTAGGGTTGAACGTGTTCTCCGTAAACTCAACGGTCCTATAATCTAAGACCCATTTGACTTTTGATCAGGTCCGTCCCAATTTTCAAGAAATATCGCATAAACCAAGGGGTGCACGGTAAATAATCATCTCCGGCAGCCCGGCAGGTGAAGTGGTGATAGCCTCGTGGACACGTGAAGTGTCTGTGCGCTGAACGGGCGTTGGTCTTTTTTTTCTCTCTTTTTTGGGACTGGGCGCTGGTCTTTTTCAATGCTGGACTTGCGCGCTGGAAGCTGGACCACGTAAACAGTCGGAATCTTAATCCGCAGCGTTGCAAGGTGAGGTGGTGGTGCCAGCGGGAATGGGATTTTTTTCTGTCGCCATCGCATTATCTGCTTTTTTTTCCCCATTTTTTTTTTCTTTCTCAAGGTGCCGTCGTCCAGAGAAAATGGTCAGTGGTGTACAGAGGCTGGGCTAGTGGGCTGGATCAATAAGAACCATACAGTGGCAATGGGCCGGTTAGTAGTGCTATCCGAGCCCGGAAATTTAGCCGAAACCCTCTGAATCTAAGCCCACACAGCCCACAACACCCATGTTCGGGCCCGTTCGAACGCGGAGAAGAGTTACCGTGCATCTCTAATTGGACGGCTGCGCCTCACCAGTTCAAACCACTCGGCAAGCTACAGCTACGCTACGGCCATCCCGCATCCGCGCCTCGCCGCCGCACGGCACGGCGGCATGCCTCCTCCCCGCCTCGTGCTGCCCACGCCCGCCGGCGACCCCGGCGGCGCGCTCCGGCGCTCGTACCTCCGCCTCATCGCGCTCTCCTCCACGCTCCCCCACCTCGACCAGCTCCTCGCCGTCTCGCTCGCGTCCGGCCACTACGCGCTCGACCCGGCCCCGGCCACCGCGCTGCTCCTCCGCTGCGCCTCGCTCCGCGCGCCCCGCGCACACCTGCTCCGCCTCTTCCGCGCGTTCCCCCGCCCCGACCGCTTCCTCCGCAACGCGCTCCTCCGCTCCCTCCCGACCCTCCGCCCGCACCTCCTCTTCCCGTGCCCGGACTCCTTCTCCTTCGCCTTCGCCGCCACGTCGCTCTCCTCCTCTTGCTGCTTCTCCCGTGGCAGCGACGCCGCCGCCGCCGCCGCACGCGCGCTCCACGCGCTCGCCGTGGCCGCAGGGTATGCGGCGGACACGTTCGTGGCGTCTGCTCTGGCCAAGCTCTACTTCAACCTGTCGAGAGGAGAGGACGCACGCAAGGTGTTCGACGCGGTGCAGTTTCCGGACACCGTCCTTTGGAACACGCTGCTGGCGGGGCTATCTGGTTCCGAGGCCCTGGAGGCGTTCGTGAGGATGGTGGAGGTAGGGAGGGTGCGGCCTGACTCGACCACCCTTGCATCTGTCTTACGGGCGGCTGCGGAGGTGGCAAATATGGCAATGGGGAGGTGCGTCCATGGATATGGGGTAAAGTGCGGGTTGGCGGAGCATGAGCATGTTGTGACCGGGCTGATGTCGCTGTATGCCAAGTGTGGGGATATGGACTGTGCACGCTGTCTCTTTGATAGGATGCAAGACCCGGATTTGATTGCCTACAATGCTTTGATTTCAGGCTACTCAGTCAATGGCATGGTTGAATCATCGGCAGAGCTGTTCAAAGAGTTGGTAGCCTCAGGCTGGAGACCAAATTCAAGCACGTTGGTGGCAGTGATTCCAGTGTACAATCCATTTGGGCATGAGCTGCTTGCCCGGTGCTTACATGCATTTGTTGTCAAGGCTAGGTTGGATGCAGATGCTCTGGTGTCAACAGCGCTGACCACTTTGTACTGTAGGTTAAGCGATATGGAACCTGCAAGGAGCATATTTGATGCAATGCCAGAGAAGACCATGGAGTCATGGAATGCAATGATAGCTGGGTATGCCCAGAATGGATTGACGGAGATGGCAGTTGAACTTTTCCAGCATATGCAGGCACTTAATGTGCAGCCTAATCCAATCACCATTTCAAGCACTCTGTCAGCCTGTGCACAGCTTGGAGCTTTGTCTCTAGGAAAGTGGGTTCACAAGATCATTGCCAAGGAGAACCTTGATCTCAATGTCTATGTCATGACAGCGCTCATTGACATGTATGCGAAATGTGGAAGCCTTGCTGAAGCTCGGAGCATTTTTGACAGAATGGATAACAAGAACGTGGTCTCCTGGAATGCGATGATATCTGGATATGGTCTCCATGGCCAAGGTGCTGAAGCTTTGACGCTCTACAAGACCATGCTGGATGCACACATTCTTCCAACAAGCTCCACCTTCCTGTCAGTCCTCTATGCATGCAGCCATGGAGGATTGGTTGACGAAGGGCGGTCAGTCTTCTATGTAATGACTAATAAGTACAGGATCACTCCAGGTATTGAGCATTGCACATGTATGGTGGACCTCCTTGGCCGGGCAGGAAAGTTGAAGGAAGCTTTTGAGCTCATCTCTGAATTCCCCAAGAGCGCCATTGGACCTGGCGTGTGGGGGGCACTACTTGGTGCTTGTATGGTACATAAGGACAGTGACCTCGCAAAATTGGCATCCCAGAAATTGTTTGAACTAGATCCAGAGAATGCAGGCTACTACGTGCTCCTCTCTAATCTTTACACATCCAAGAAACGTTACTCCGAGGCAGCTGTAGTGAGACAAGAGGCTAAGAGCAGGAAGCTGGTGAAAACACCAGGGTGCACTCTCATTGAGATAGGCGACAAACCACATGTTTTCATGGCTGGTGACCGTGTGCATCCACAATCAGAGGCCATCTACTCATATTTGGAAAAACTAACCGCAAAGATGATCGAAGCTGGTTATCAACCTGTGACAGAGGCAGCATTGTATGATGTTGAGGAGGAAGAGAAGGAGCACATGGTGAAGGTGCATAGTGAGAAGTTGGCCATCGCCTTTGGGCTCCTCAGTACAGAGCCAGGGACAGAGATCAGGATCATCAAGAACCTTAGGGTGTGCCTAGATTGCCATAATGCTACTAAGTTCATATCCAAGGTGACACAGAGGTTGATTGTGGTTAGGGATGCCTCGAGGTTTCACCATTTCAGAGACGGTGTTTGCTCCTGTGGTGATTACTGGTGATTTGGTTGCGATGATGGGCTCTAACAGATGATTCAGATTCTTTTGAAATAATTGCCCGTGGAGCATCATATTGTGCTCAAGGGTCAAGAGTTTGAAGAACATGGCGCCACTGCTTTAGTTGGCACAAGCTGCTGTTCTGCCAGCGCAATTGATTTCAGCCTTATATTTGCTAACCCAAGCAACAATCTCACTAATTTATACAAAGTTGTACTGAACTATTGTCCAAATCAGTAGTGTCATGTTGTTAAAAAGAATACTGTTGAAAACAAGAACGTGCAGTATATATCATAAATTGAATCAATTGCCAAATGCCAATTGACCAGAGAGTCAGACAAAGGTCAGGTCAAGCTGCACGGTAGTTGTCTTGAAGGCTTGAAGCATTATCACCTGATAGCAATATGAAAATACAATCTCCTGATACCGGCAATATGAACAAAAGAAACATTTAAGTCCTTTGTCGAGTTCGTAAGAAAATACTTTGAACAACATGAGTAGCTCGTGTGTTCCTACATAATTACAGTGTGCCTAGCTGCTAGCTTCTAAAACCTAGATGGCATACATTGATACACTATATAACTGGGACATTTCTGTGCCCTCTCCCTCTGTGGGGTCACTAACGGTTCTTCCTGAGCTCAAATGTGCACAGCCTCCCTGCAAAGTAGAGCATCGAACTTGGTATGGCCATTGCGTTGTGAATTGTATGGGGACCATATATTTCTCTCTCTAATACAATGAAACACAGCTCTCCTACGTTTTCCAAAAAAAATAAAAAAATCAGCATGAGATAAACAGAGTCCAGCCTAGTCTAATTCACCATGCCTTCAATGTATAAACAATCTTACCAAGTGAAGACTGAAATGTTATGGCAACTTGAAGCCCTTAGAAAACTGTTATATGTATTGTCTCAAGAATCGTTTTAAAAAGTGAACCATCTGATCCCTGAAAGTTGAAAAAACATTTCCAGAGAAGAGTCACAAATTAATTTCTTCATCTTACTCAGCTTCATTGGTTGCATTCACTTTAACTGACATAACATAACATGTCGGCACATTAAAATTTCTGAACTTTCTGTTCCCACTGCCATGTGATGTTAAGAGACATAATCTGAGCAATCACTATATATGTCAACAAGCATAGAACGATAACCACCAGTGGCATTTCCTGTTGAGTTCTGAAAGCATCTTTCAGTCAGCCATTTTCATGACCTATGGAACTGCACCCAGGTAATTTGACTAGTCCTTTTTCCTGCATCCATCTCCGGATAGCTCGAGATTTTTCCCACATCCCATATGAGGTATACAAGTTTGATATCAGAACATATAAATCTGGTCTTTCAGGATTAAGCACCATCATTCTCTTGATAGCTTCTTCTCCAAACTGTAACCTTGAATGGAGCCTGCATCCATGGAGAAAAGCTCCCCAAACACTAGCATCTGCTTGCATTGGCATCTTATCTATGAATTCCAATGCTTGCTCAAGATTTCCTGCACGGGCTAGCACATCAACCATACAAGCATAATGCTTCATGGAAGGTGTGATGTTGAAATATTGCGCCATACTATCAAAATACTTCTTCCCTGCAGTAACCATCCCAGTATGGCTACAAGTGGATAGGATGCTTGTGAATGCTGCACCATTTGGATGCACACCATCTTTCAGCATTTCATTGAAAAGATCAATAGAACCAGCAGAATCACCTTGCATTCCATAACCGCCGATCATAGCACACCAAGTCACAGAATTACGGTCATTCATCTCATCGAACACCATACGAGCAGATGGGAGATCAGCACACTTGCTGTACAGGTTCAGTAGGGCAGTGCTGACATAAACATTGGAGAGAAATGCATGTTTAATGGCATAGCTATGGAATGATTTACCAATAAGTAGGTCACCCAGATAAACAGAAGCTGACAGCGCATTCACCACAGAGGTGGAATCAGGTGAAGTGCCCCGCAACCTCATCTGTTTAAATAACATCAGAGCATGATCACCCATATTATTCTCAGCATAGCCTGCGATCATTGAATTCCATGTGACAACATCCTTGTTCAAAATTCTTCCAAATATGCTGTTTGCCTCGGACACTGCTTGGCACTTAGCGTACATGTCAACTAACGCATTCAACACCACATCATAATCAGCCACACCTAACTTAACAGCTATCCCATGAATCGAACTTCCCAAAGACAGGTCATGCAACTGAGCAGAAGCTGAAAGAACAGTTGCCACGGTAACTGAATTTGGAACAATGCTTGCAAACTTCTTGTTAAGAAACAGCTGTAATGCATCAAGAGGGTTCCCATTCTGTGTGTATCCCACAACCATCGTAGTCCAAAGAACAATGTCAACATAGGTGAGCTCATCAAAAACAAACCGAGCATCCTTTACCTCCCCACACTTAACATACATATCCAGCAAGGATGCACTGATGAAAGAGTTATAAATTAAGCCACGTTTGATCACTGATCCATGGATCCACCTCCCTTGGTGCAAGCTGCCGAGTGCAGCGCAAGCAGCAAGAACGCTAGCCATCGTGTGCTCACTCGGTTGGACACTTGCTCGCCTCATCTGGTTGAACAGCAACAGTCCATCAGCAGCAAAACCATTCTGGACGCACCCGCTTAGCATCGAGGTCCAGGACACCACATTCCGGTCGGGAATTCTCTCGAACATTTTGCGGGCGCACTCCATGTCACCGGCTTTCGCGTACATATCAACCAAGCTGTTCATCACGAAGCCGTCTGCGCCGCCTGCCTTGACGACGTCGCAATGCAGCCGCCTGCCGTACCCGTTCTCCGCTGACCTGACGCATGCCTTGAGCGCGAGCGACAGCACGAAGTCGTCCTGCGCCTCGGGGCAGGGGCACCGCCGCCGCATTTCCTGGTGCAGCGCGACGGCGTCCGCGTGGCGGTCCGCGTCGACGAGGCATCGCAGCATGACTCCATAGGAGTACGCGTCCGGACGGGGGGTCCCGTCGAACACCATCCGCGCGGAGGCGAGGTCGCCCAGCGCCGCGTAGCAGCTGAGCAGCTTGGTGCTTGCGCGGAGGCTGCCGAGGAGGAGGCCCTGGGTGTGGGTGAGGAGGCGCGCATGGAGGGCGCGCAGGGAGGGGAGCGTGCCGCATGAGGGGAGGAGACGGAGGAGTTCGCCGGGGGAGAATGCGCGCGCCAGGTTTTCGACGGAGTGCGCGCGCCGGCGGGCGGCGGTGACGGAGACGAAACAGAGCGTGGGTTGGGTTGCCTTTCTTTGTGTTTGGCCCGCATGTTTAGCAGATCGCCGTGCTTGGTTCTCTCAGGCCCAGTCGCCAGACTCCCACAGACCCACAGTGAGAATTTTCTAAAAAAATAGTTTTTTGTTGATATTACAAAAATAGGTCCCTCTTTGCAAATTATAGATAAAAAGACCTAGGCCCCCTTCGGTAGAGCTCCACGTGAGGGTGAAGTTGGAGTTGGAGGTGGAGGAGCTGATTTTTAGCTCCACCAACTTTACTTGTGTCATGTGTAAAACAGCTCCATCTCTCACAACCAACCCCCCAGAAGTGATTATCCACCATGATTATTTGGTGCAGCTCCAACAAAAACAGTTATTTAAAGCTGTTTGGAGTTGTTTTTAGAGCCTTCAAGGAGGCCCTACTTACCCCGATCATTGGGCGACTTTGCACTAAAGCGTTCGGGAAAAAAAATCCAAGAAGTCATTTTCAACCCTCGAGGTGGTCCGCGCATCACACGCACACCGTATGTTGGGCGTGTTTTACGAGGGCGGGTCAGGGTGGATATATACGGGACATGTAAGAATTTCTGAGTATAAAAGGATTTGGGAAAACGGTAAAAATATCTAAAACTGCTCATTTTCGTTTGACGTCGTAAAATCATCAATGCATTTTTCCCACGGACTTGACATGTGGGTCATATACGAAGGGTGTGTAGAAAAATTTTGAGAAGTGTTCTCAATTCTACATCCTCTTGTAGTATGGATATCGATACAATAACTGGTTGTGGGAAAAACATCACAGAAATAGTAATTAAAAACTGTGACATGTAAAAATAGAAAAAAAAACTGAATTCAAATCCCCCCAAAAATTTTTTCGCTAGTCTTCTTTTTTGCGACTAATTTTTTTTCCTAAAGTCACAACTAGTTTGTTGAGCTGATATATGCAGTCTAGTTGGGTATAAATAATATCCTTCACCGCTAAAAGTTTTGATATTTTTCATTGCAGTTTTGATATAGTTTTTTAAAGGTCAATATGAAATTACCTAATATATTTTCACTTTTAGAAAAACACCAATTTTAGGGGCGATTTGTAAGTGATTTAAATAAAATGAAAGTGTGCGATTGTTAGGATATATAACTGACTTGTAAGTGCATACAGTTCACTTGTAAACACGGACAAGCTATTTCCATTTATAGTATATTACTTATAAGTTATTTAAAGTGAGTAAATTCTACTTACAACCATAACACGTAGGCCTTGTTTAGTTCCAAAAAGCAACTCTTAAATACACTATGCAAAAAGAAGGTTTTCCATCACATCAAAATGTCATAACATGCATGGAGTACTAAATGTAGATAAAATCAAAAACTAATTACACAGTTTTATTGTACTCTGCGAGACGAACATTTTGAGCCTAATTAATCAATTTTTGGAAAAAAATTCACAAATACAAATGAAATGCTATAGTAGCGCAATGATTACGAAGTGGCATCTTACTCCCAAATTCAACATCACAATTCTAACATCTAAACAAGGCCGTAGATTGTTGTCATTGCAAATTGTTGAGCTAGTTAGTCATTTTTATTTGAAACTTGGGCATGGGATAGTTTCACAGTTGCAAAAGGCTAAAGGACATAAAATGCTTAGGTACGTTAAATTGAGCATCGTGGCTTAGTTGGATCCTACCACAGCTTTTAGATCTTAATTTAGCCCTGACCTATGTGGCTATGCAAACTGGCCATATGCGCAGTCAAATAAACTATACATTAATCAGCACAAATTTAATTGTCCGTTTACCCTTGTCTAAATTTGCCACTTGGTGCTCTGGTGCTCCCGTTCCTATCCCCCAGCGTCACAACTCACAAGTACAGTGGTGTTAGAGAGAGATAAGATGGTGATAAGAGAATGTATTAGATGTGATCGCACTGGGAATTGCGTGACGTGCTTCGTTTTATGCGTTTGATCCGCCCATATCTTTTGTAACTTTTGGAAAGCAGCAGTAGCATCATCTTTTGCACGAAAAAGGACAAGCAGACAGAACATGAAGAAAGAATTCACTTAGCTCGTTAGGATCGCATCAATCTTTACCTGCAGCAACTCTAATTATTCGTCAATTGAATCCACCTACATACACGCATATGTGTACATCCACCTGTTTCGGTAACGAGTCCTTAGTTAAGTAAACATGAAAAAAAGTGTCTATGCTAATTGTTTTGTTCCTAATCAAATATACACGCAGAGGCAACCTATTTTGATGGTCGTCACGACCAGCATTGTCTGTTTTTAGCTCTTTTACTTTTGTGGTGCACCATACTAGCCTTAAAAATGACTAGTATATAAAGATCGGACGGACCAGATTAATTATATACTACTGTAACCGTGTTTAGTAGTATAGATAGTATGAAGTAAGTAGTATAGATAGTATAGGGGCATTATGGGAAAAACAGAATGGTAGATATGTAATTTTGACATATCTTTAATTTTGGAATGACAGATATGTAATTATGACATATCTTCAATTTTTAATTTCATTGTTTCTATCTCTTTGCTTTACCTCATTTTCATTTGTATGACAACACAGGATTCGGCGTCCTGGAATTTTTTTTATGTTACCATAATACCCCTGTTAATATATAGTTTATACTACATACTACCATCTGCTAGTATGGAGCACCGTAAAAGAGCTCGTTTTTAGATGTATATGGTAGGATAATGATCATATTTACTTTCGGTGCAACTATGTTTTATTTTGCACATTTTTTTTTGGTAATCCCCACCTTTTGTACGGCTACCATCCACCCTCTCCAGATGTCAGTTCACCAAGTGCTTGGCTTTGGCCTGTGGCTTTAGCCATGATTTAGGACCGAAAGCTTGCTTATGAAAGCTACATCAAATCGGAAAATAAAATGATATAAATAAGTACGCAGCGCTAACTGTGGCCAAGCATGCCGACGGATCGAGCACTTGCTTGTTATATTTAGCTTTATGAATTCTTTTTGTTAGATGTTCACTCGATGCTTCCAGAGAAAAGATGTGGTGTAGCATGATCTTTGGATTTTTTTTTTAAAAAAAAAGTGAATTAAGCAAGGGAGCTGCTGATTGTATAGATGGACGATCAGTTGAAGCTTGGTTTGCTACATTTTTTTGTGCTATTTGATTATTTGCATAATTCCATTGGAATCCGAGTAGCAGGGAGACATCATGTATAGGCAGAGTGGAAAGTGCGAGGGCCAACAAGGTCGTATAACGGTGCATCATGCCGAGCATCGGAGCCAGTCTCTGGAGTGTGATCGTGTACTGCCATTGTCAAAACTTTCTCCGGCAGCCGGAAGGACGACAGCTACCTCTGTACTGTAGCAACCTCGCCGTCGAGGAAGACTTGTGAACCTTTCATTGCAGTATAGACATTTTTTCTTTCTCTCATCAGGCTGGCAATAAAGCCATCTTCTTTTTGAGCTTTTTTACGTACCTAATACCACCGATTTAAAGGACTAGTATATAAATATCTGACGGTTAAGAATAATTGTATACTAGTGTAACGTTAGTCAGTGGTATATGTAATATATGATGAGTAGTATTATTGGAAAAAATCTAAATGACACCACTATAATTTAGACATATTTTATTCTTTTTCATTCGCTCTTGCGTTTCGGGCCGGCGGTTAAGGTGCTCCAGTGGCATCGATCCCGAATCGGCGATGCGCGCCACTGTCAAAAACGAGCAAAATGATACTTAGTTAACATATTTAGATACAAATTACCATATTACTCATTCTCTGTACTATATACCACCAATCAGTGGTATAAGGTAACGTAAACGAGTTTTTTCCCTCGGAAAACCGTTATTATACGTCAAAGCACACTGTACCAGTATATTCCGGGCATAGATCAGGCCTCGCTCTCCCTCGGCTTCTTCCCCAACTGCCACCCCCACGCCTCACTGCTGGCTCTTGCGTGCTTAAATGCAACGTGCAAAGAGCTCATTCTAGACAACTCTGAATTCAATTTCACAAATCCATATCAACTTGGAATGAAACAGGGCAACACTGGCTCTTTGTAATCCTTGCATGTAGTTGTAGGTTCTACTAAAATGGTATATACGTCTGTGGATTTGGATCCAGTAGGTTTAGTTAAATCCATGATCGACCATCTGATTATGTTTCTCTCTGTTTATGCATGAGCTAGAGCTAGAAAAATAGTGGGTCAAAGCCGTGCACGCAGAGCACGAGAGACCAGAGCATTAGGCCGTGTCTTAGTTCCTAAATTTCACCTCCAAATTCCACTATATAAAAAAAAAGATTTACATCACATCAAAATATCGGCACATGCATGAAGTACTAAATATTGTACTTTACGAGACGAACATTTTAAGACTAATTAATCAATGTTTAGATAATTATTTACAAATACAAACGAAATGCTAGCATTATTACCAAACTCTAAAGTTTGGGTGTTCCAAATTAAGATCTGGGCCTAGCTTCCAGTCTCCAGGGCCATTAAGCCTTTATTTATCGACAGGTACCCTCAACAACTCCTCGGCCGGTCTGCACCTTAAAAATATTGCAGAGATCAAGTTCCTTTCCATCATTGAATCTTTCTCCTCCTGTCGAATAAAAGCATATCCCTTGTGGCGCCGATCATTGCAGGCTTTAGAATTTCTGTCCCTGCTTATGAGAAACGAATTGAGCAGCTGAGACTTGAATATTGTCGGTAGATCAGTGAAGCCTAGAAACTTTGTCCCTGCTTTCTGACTGCAAATTCCAGCGGCTTGGGCCGTGTTTCTTTCTTGGTGAATTTTTTTTTCTAAAGGGAATCTTACATGCATGAAGTATTAAATAAAGTCTATTTGCAAAAAAATTTTAGAAATGGGTGTAACTTTGCGCGATGAATCTAATGAGCCATAATTTACTACAGTAATGCTACAGTAACCATCCTCTAAACGTGCAGTCAAATGCCTTATTAGATTTGTCTCGTGAATTAATCCGATGTTGTGAAGTTAGTTTTATAAACTAACTTTATTTAATACTCTTAATTATTGGTTAAACGGGATGGAAAAAATTTTCCACCCAGAGAAACAAAGACTTGGCGTCCCTGTCATGGGTACTGCAGCACGGCTGCACGGGGCAGTCAACAAATGGACACAAGCAGATTTAGCAGCTCCACCAAACATATTGATTAGCGCGTGCAGTATTGCAGTGTTGGAGAGTCTTGCGTTTTCTAATGGGTAATTTCGCATGAGCAACCACGCGTTAAATCTGAATATAAGTTCAGAGCAGACTGATCAACAAACTACGTACACGAACAAATAAGCCTGATCATTATTGTGCACAGGATATGTTTGGAACACAGGAATATTTCACCGAAAATTGTCCGGTTAACTCATTACTTTCTGCAAACAATTTCACTTTTCGAAACAGAGCTTGGTGTTTTTGTGTTTTATGAAAAAGGTATATTTGTGTTATGCAATGGCTGGAAAGGAGTTATAACACTAAATATAATCATTAGTAGTCAAGAGTGTGCATAAGTAGCCACCAAACAGAAGACATAATTGGGTCACGCTCATCTACGCAAGAAAGGCGCATGCATGCGAGTATGTGCTTCACTTTTCAACAGAACCTGGTGCGATGTCCTTGCCACGAAGCAATCCGTTACTTTTTATATAAAAAAATAGTAGATTTCCATGTCACTCTGATCGTAAGCTGTGACATCCTACCATGATTCCATGAAAGATGACTATGACTTTACTGGAAAATAGGAGGTCATATGTATATCCAATTATCCATAGGCGCAGCAGCAAATGTCAGATCATGGGCATGACTTCAGGGTGACTGTATCACGCAAGGTCATCCATATATGGTTATTGAAGTACTCCATCCGTCCCACAATATAAGCATTTGTTGACTTTTTCTGTTCACGTTTGACCGTTCGTCTTATTTAAAAAAATTATGAAAATATTATTTATTTTGTTATGACATGTTTTATTATCGTATATATTTTAAGTATATCATAATTGTTTTTATATTTTTATAAATTTTTTGAATAAGACGAACAGTCAAACGTGATGTGCAGAAATCGAGAAATGCTTATATTGTGGGACGGAGGGAGTACTGATTTTTTACCTTTCAAAAAATAAACAGTTTGGTGGTGACTTTGACTGCTCTGATTTTCAAGACAGAACAGAATTGGCAGTGTCGGTTCTTCGGTGTTTCAGCATCAAGCAGATTCTAAACTTACAGCAGGGTGTAATTTACATTGCACAAAAAGAACGGTAGGTTGTAGTATAATAACTTTGCTTGACGAGGGTGTAATTTATTTTCAAGAAAGAAAGACCCCACAGCTGAGAGGCGCATCCAAAACTGCAAACAATAATGGTTGATCCTATTGATTAGCGAATGATTTTTTTTTCTCAACATAAAACAAAGTTCATGCATTTCTATGGTGCGACCGTCCTCTTTCTGTTTCTTCCTCTAGTGAAACAAGGCATTTCTCCCCTGCTGTGTTCGCTCTTGCCGCCCCGCCAGCTGATCCACAGCGCCGCCATCCTGGCCATTTAAATTTAAACATAACAATGGCTTGTGTCATTGTTTTCTCTGGCGAATCACCATCCGCATTCTAAGCTTCTGTATTTTCAGTTGTCCCGGATTTAGAAGACGTGTGTAAGAATGCTAGGAAATTTTACCGAAATAGTTTTGCTTCATTGTGCTGGATGTTCTTTTTAACTTCCGTTGCGTGAGAGAACCAAACCACCATGAATAAAATCAGATGTTTGACGTCGTGTGGCTTGCAGAGCAACTTGCTAGTACACCACAATTTTTCACTCAGCCTCAAATGAAGTTGTGAAGATACATTCATAAGGATTGTACTATTCGTACATCTCTACATATATTGCATTTTGCACATTTTGTGTTTAAAGTGACAAAACGCTCTTCACTATGTGATTTTCAAGATTCTCTGAGTGTTTTACACCAATGCAAGCTGAGTTTAATTTTTGTTCTAATTTAAGCGATCCTTGAAAGTTTTTTTTAAGTGGCTGATAATCTTTTTTTTAAGAAAATGTTGGTTGGAGATGAGTATGTTTTGTTGCTAATTTATTTACTCTTAGGAAATGTCTAAATTAGACTATAAAACTCTTGCACACTTCATAAAAAAAGGTAAAGAAAGAACATCAACTCTCGTCCATTAAATAAAAACCCCTAGAAAACATTAAATACCATGTGGTGTCACGCTGTTGCAGAAGCGAGGTAAGAAAACGCAACGTTTGCGCCAAGCTAACACTGCCAAATTCGCCAATCCGTGGTTAATAACCTGCCGAATACGTTCCTCCAAACCTTGACAACGTGTACACGTACTCGCCACAAGCCCTGTACTCATGCTTATCGCTATGATTAACCGAAGCTCTCTTGTGACTTGCAATAAACAAAAAAGACTGATTAATCAGGGGGTTAGGTGGTGACGTGATGTGCAACTGACCAATCTACCACGGGAGGCTTGGTCAAGTTGAGGTAAATGTAAATTATCAAAATAACGAGCGAAATTTTCCTCAAGATCATTTTTTTTCTCACCAATCAAAGATACTGACGAGAACGAACTTGTTTTCTTCCCTTTTTCTACGTGCATATAAAATGCTGTACTGAAATTGACTCGAACCTAATCCTTTCACATTTTCACTAATCTTCCAGCCGTCTTAACTGCATTTTAATTTACTGTCGTCTATAACCAGTCAGCCATACTAATTCCTACAGGCCCCTGATGTCCTCGTCTTCAACACTCCACAGCGTGTCTGTGATCACTCATCACCAACCGCGCTCTCAGTCCTTACACCTCTATTTAAACCGACGAAATCCTCGCAAGAAACCATCGCCAGCTGCTGCTCAGCACCACACGAGTGCTCCGGCCAGCTTGTGACGATCGGAGGCAATGGCGACGGTGGAGGTTCTGACGTCGGAGGTGGTCGTGCCCGCCGAGGAGACGCCGGCGGGCAGCATCTGGCTGTCCAACCTGGACCTCGCCGCGCGCCGCGGGTACACGCCCACGGTCTACTTCTTCCGTTCCAACGGCGAGCCGGGGTTCTTCGCCGCCGACGCCGTCAAGCACAGCCTCGCCAGGGCGCTGGTCGCGTTCTACCCGCTCGCCGGCCGCCTCGGCGTCGACGCCGCCGGCCGCGTCCAGGTCGACTGCACCGGCGACGGCGCCGTGTTCGTGACCGCGCGGTCGCGCCGCTACGCGCTCGACGACCTGATGGCCGAGTTCGTGCCGTGCCGAGAGATGCGGGACCTGTTCGTGCCCCCGACGCCGGCGCCGAACCCGCCGTGCGCGCTGCTGTTCGTGCAGCTCACCTACCTGCGCTGCGGCGGCGTCGTGCTCGGCCAGGCGATGCACCACTCCGTCTGCGACGCCCGCGGCGCCGCGCACTTCTTCGAGACCTGGGCCAGCATCTCCCGCGGGGACGACGCGGCCGTGCCGCCGTGCTTCGACCACGGGCTCCTCGCGGCGCGGCGCGGCCCCGCGCGCGCGGTGCCGTACGACCACCCGGAGTACAAGCCGGAGCCGGAGCCGGTGGACGCCACCGCCACCTCCGCCGCGTCGGACTACGCGAGCGCCATCATCACCATGACCAAGGCGCAGGTGGCCGCGCTCAGGGCGAGGTGCCCGGGCGCGTCCGCGTTCCGCGCCGTGGCGGCGCTGGTGTGGCAGTGCGCGTGCCGGGCGCGGGCGCTGCCGCCCGACGCCGAGACGCGGCTCTACTCAATGATCGACATGCGGGCGCGCCTGGACCCGCCGCTGCCGCCGGGGTACTTCGGCAACGCGGTGGTGCGCACGTCGGTGTCCGCCACGGCGGGGGAGGTGGTGGCGAGCCCCGTGGGGCACGCGGCGCGGCGCGCGCTGGCGGCGACGAGCCAGGGCGGCGACTACGCGCGGTCGCTGGTGGACTACCTGGAGGGCGTGGACGCCATGGACCTGCCACGGAGCGGCATCTCGAGGGCGCACCTGCGCGCCATCAGCTGGGTGGGGATGTCGCTGTACAAGGCGGACTTCGGGTGGGGCGCGCCGGCGTTCATGGGGCCGGCGCTCATGTACTACAGCGGCTTCGTGTACGTGATGAACGCGGCGGGGAAGGACGGGGACCTCGCGCTAGTGCTGTCGCTGGAGCCGGAGAGCATGCCGGAGTTCAGGAAGGTGTTCGCCGAGGAGCTGGCGCGCCTGGAGGTGGTGTAGTCCTGCTCCTTGCCCCAAGTAGGAGCTGACTGCCATTGCACAGTTGCAAGCTTGCAACGTGGTTATAGAAGAGTGTGCTGGGTGTTGCTGTTGACCCATGGCGGATTATTAGTACGTACGTCCATGGCATGTGCTACATAAATGGGAATGAGACAGTCAAGTTCTACTGCTGTGAAAGCTTTGGGTGCTATGTATTTTTCTTATGCAGGACTATTTGAATGTCTATATTGGTTTCATATAAGTAATAAATAGAACACATGTTTAGTAGATTCAGTCCCAGATTTCTGTCGCTCCATTTCCATTCAAAGTGTCTAGCAAACAGGCTGCTCATGTCCGAAGACTCGGGACTTGGGGAGTCCAAGACTTCAACTGGAGCGGTCATAGTGGGCTGGGATTTGATTTGCACATGCCACAAACTGGAAAAAAATGTCATCAATACCAGCAAAAAGAAAGTTGTGTAGGGCTGTAGGCCCATCAAGGGGGGAGGAATTTTCTGGTTCCCCTACCATTAGTCCATTACCAAGAATGGTCCAAATGCAGCACACTATTTTGACATAGGTGATCCATCATGCAAGCGGAAGAAATAGAGAAAACGAGCATTACAAATGATAGTGAGCAACCAACGTCAAAGTATTTGTTACCGGTAGATATACAGCTTGTTTGGTCTGGGGAGTGACTCCACCCAGAATTAGCTAGTCCGGCATAGGATGGTCCCTTGTAGGATCGGATGATGCTGTCCGACTGTTCGTGGGCGGACGAGTCGGTCGTGGATTTACAACAGTAGATGGATGGCCCGGTGCCGGACTGGTTCATGCCATGATGCTAACCAAACATCAAGATTAGGCTTGGACTTAAGTTCGGATGACTCCGGACCAGCCGGACTGGCAAACCAAACGTGCCCATAGTATTTTCATATGATTTTGCTACTTTGGCATATCTTTGGTTCTTTCTTTTTACAAAAACTTGTTTTACCCGTGTATATATGTGATTGGGAAAAACAACCTTCTCTATTGCACTTGGGGTATATGGGGCATCCATTAGTCCAATTTGAAACGTTTGTTAAATTCTGTAGTTTCAAGAATCATTAATAGAAACTTAAAATATGTATATTTTCAAAATGAAATATGAAGCCAAAAATAGTAACTAAACTACAAAATATAAACAATGGCATTACTATTTAATATTTATAGTTCGTAAATAAAACTTTGAAATTCAGATTTGAAATATTCAAAGCTTCACATTTTAAATCCCAAAAACACTCACAGAAACAAGGGGTCATATAAAATAGAATAATGTGAATTGAACCAACGATTCCTAAATGATAATCAGAATCAAAACATGAGATCTTTATTCCAAAAAATAAACTATGTATGATGCAAGAGAGCAAGGAGTGTTGTTAATAATTGGAAGTAACATGTGGTATGAAATTGACATGATTTTTTTCATATGACGTAGCCTATTAGGATGCATCCAATTAATTTAGTAGGTGAGGTATATATATATATATTTCAAACTTTACAATGCAGATTAATTGGGAGTTATATTATTGGATTACTTTTTTAAGATCTTCAAACATTCAGAATTTGGAATTTTGAAAATTAAAATTTAGAATCTATGTTTTAATGTACTGGAACATCAAAAAATTGAATTCGGAAGACCACTCAAGAGGCTTGACACAGAAGATACTCATGTCAATCGACACCCAGGCCACTTACCTTGTTTCAGTAATTTAGAGTCAAAACAAAACAATGGAATTATAAATAATTGTGAATCTCATATTATCCTTGGATGCTATAAGAAACATACAACGATCTTTAAAAATGCCAGTAGGCAACTGACATCAATATCCCATAATTGAGAGCCAACATAATCTCTGTCTATGACCCTATTACCTTGAGTCATCTTTTATTTCTGATTGCACAAAACCTAATAACATAACCTTTGAGATTTGCTCCGGTGGCCCCTTTCATGAAAACTGCATGACCACAAAACAGAGCTCAAACTACAGGTGCTAGTGCTACTACTGGTAAAAGGTTGGGCCAGGGCCTACTAAGGATCCATTATTCAGTCAGCCGTAATAGGTGGTAGAGCATATATTCTTCAACCGTACAGTAATACTGTGGCAATGGAGACTATTTAGTAAAGACAAACTTTTGCCTGTACCTTGATTGAGATAGGTTCTATCCGACCCTGGTCCTAGGTTTAACGATATATGAGTAAAGAAGTTGTTCTTAGCTTGAAAGCGCGCATTCCCATTAGTTGATCAAACTATTCCGCATAGCTTACTGTAGAGTAAAGTTTGGGCGGTAGAAGTAGAACACAATCTTCATGCCCAAACAGTTCACCTCCCCCCATCCTCTCGTCACAATAACAACACATCATCCACGGCTCCCCACCGTTCAACGGCATCTGCGCTGCAACTGCTGTCACCTGTCGCAGCCATTCTCGTGTTCTCGCTGCGATTGTTTAGTTCCAAAAAGCAACTTTAAAGTTCACCATGTAAAAAAAGATTCACATCACATCAAAATGTCGGCCCATGCAAAATAGTTTTAAATTTTTGGATAATTTTTCACACATACAAACAAAATGCTATAGTGGCGCAATGATTATGAAGTGACCCCAAACCCCTAAATCCCCACCCCCTATTTTGTATCTAAACAAGGTTTACCTAAAGTTTAGATTCCAAATTCTACCCCCAAAGTTCACTATGCAAAAAGAAGATTTCCATTACATCAAAATGTCATAGCATACAAGGAGTACTAAACGTAGATGAAATTAAAAACTAATTATACAGTTTTGTTGTACTCTACGAGACGAACATTTTGAGCCTAATTAATCAATTTTTAAACAATTTTTCACACATACAAACGAAATGCTACAGTGCGTCTCGGTTTCCCAACTCCCAAATTTAGAGGTGCCAAATTGGCATCTAAACAAGGCCCCAGTCTCCTTTGGCTGTTGCAGTTCCAAAAAGCAACTCTAAAGTTCACCATGTAAAAAAAAAGATTCACATCACATCAAAATGTCGGCCCATGCAAAATAGTTTTAAATTTTTGGATAATTTTTCACACATACAAACAAAATGCTATAGTGGCGCAATGATTATGAAGTGACCCCAAACCCCTAAATCTCCACCCCCTATTTTGTATCTAAACAAGGTTTACCTAAAGTTTAGATCCCAAATTCTACCCCCAAAGTTCACTATGCAAAAAGAAGATTTCCATTACATCAAAATGTCATAGCATACAAGGAATACTAAACGTAGATGAAATTAAAAACTAATTGTACAGTTTTGTTGTACTCTACGAGACGAACATTTTGAGCCTAATTAATCAATTTTTAAACAATTTTTCACACATACAAACGAAATGCTACAGTGCGTCTCGGTTTTCCAACTCCCAAATTTAGAGGTGCCAAATTGGCATCTAAACAAGGCCCCAGTCTCCTTTGGCTGTTGCAGTTCCAAAAAGCAACTCTAAAGTTCACTATGCAAAAAAGATTCACATCACATCAAAATGTCGGCCCATGCAAAATAGTTTTTAATTTTTGGACAATTTTTCACACATACAAACAAAATGCTATAGTGGCGCAATGATTATGAAGTGACCCCAAACCCCTAAATCCCCACCCCCTATTTTGCATCTAAACAAGGTTTACCTAAAGTTTAGATCCCAAATTCTACCCCCAAAGTTCACTATGCAAAAAGAAGATTTTCATCACATCAAATTGTCATAGCATACAAGGAGTACTAAACGTAGATGAAATTAAAAACTAATTGTACAGTTTTGTTGTACTCTACGAGACGAACATTTTGAGCCTAATTAATCAATTTTTAAATAATTTTTTACACATACAAACGAAATGCTACAGTGCGTCTCGGTTTTCCAACTCCCAAATTTAGAGGTGCCAAATTGGCATCTAAATAAGGCCCCAGTCTCCTTTGGCTGTTGCAGACTTGCAGTGATGTTGCCGCTTGAAGCTTCAGACTTTGGTCGCCGGAGGCGCTCGCCGTTGCTTCTTGCATACTCTCTCCGGTTTGGTAAAACAAGTCGTTTTGGACAAGGTTTGAGTCAAACATTGGGAATATAAATCATGGATAACATTTAAGTTGTTGAGTTTGAAAATGTGAAAATTATATAAATAGATTGGTCTTGAAAATTACTTTTATAAAAGTATACATATATAACTTTTCAAGAAATATTTTTATAGAAAAGAGAAGTCAAAATTGTGTTTTGGTGACCGTGTCGCTGTCCTAAACGACTTCATTTACCAAACTGGAGGGAGTAGTGAACTTTGGGGTTGCTTGTTGGAAGACAGGATGAGGCGACGGCGAGCACGGCATCTTCTCTCTTTTGTGGAGAAAATAGCACGCGCACATTGACCCAAAAGAAAATGCATGTGGAACTCATGGTGCCAAAGCTTGATTTGAACTCTCGGAGGGGAGATGGGGGTCTTCCCCTGGATACTGTCAAATGGCTTCGACTGCAGGTCAAATTACACACGTTCCTTTCTGCAGTGCCAGAACTTAGCATGGAATCTGGAATGGAATGAACCTTTTTTTCATTTCCAAGATACTGTCAGCGCCTCCTGCAATCATTCATTCCCCGTCAATTACTCACTCTGTTCCTTTATTATAGTCGTTAGATTTCCGTACCCCCTCTCATTCTCGCTTCAAGTGACAAACAATACGGGACAGAGGGAGTAGGGTTATAAAAGTCCATGAAAGGAAGCCTGAGTATGATATACGGTTATAAAAGTCCATGAAAAGAAGTCTGGACACTAAGCCAAGTTCAGCATTTCTCCCTAGACTCGAAAACCGGGTGAACTACCTCCCTCAACTTTCAAAAACTATTCACTTTGCCTCCTAGCCGTGGTTTTAAGTGGTTTTTAAGGTTGTTTTTTCATTTTTTAATTGAAAATAAATCTTATAACAAGGTGGATTGGAAGACATGGGCCATCAGGGGGTTGGTGGCGGCCTGGGGCTCTCTGGGTGCATGCATGGCAGGCCGGCTGTGAGCTCACACTTTGGAAACGGACAACTTGTTAGTTATCTCCTCTGATTTGATTTACTCGTCGTATGTGGCATAACGATAAAAAAAAACGATCGTTCTTGAACATACGTGTATTTGCTCATTTCGCCTCTAGGTACACATTTAAAAGTTAATAACGGTAAGTAATTTTCACCCAAAGACCTTACCCGTGCTGTGCCGGCTGGCCCGGCTCTGCCGATTTCCAAATTGCCAGTATGGAAACGTCGGGGATGTGAGGTGTGGTAGTTTGTAACACTAAGACCAACCGGTGGAGGTAAGTCAGATACGTTGCCTTTTATCTGAACAATAAAAATTATCTAAACAACCTCACGTTTGTACATCTTTTCTCCACAGTTATACAATTTTTCACGCATACTTGTTTGTGAGAGTTTTTTTTTCTTTTAATCCTTATTGTCCAAAACTTTCAAATATTTTAGGCATCTAAACGATTTTGAATAAAAATATTTAACTAGAGAGATATTAATGGCCTGTTTGACATAGCTCCAGCTCCAAACTCCAGTCCAAATTTACACTTTATATGCTAAATTAATATACTTTAAATATTAATATTCAGTACAGACTATAAACAAAATGATTCATCTCAATATTTTTTACGTAATTCTAGCTCCAACTTTAAAATTTTTTGAAGCTCCTCGTATCCGGCTCCAAAAAACTTTATAAATTTTCTGGAGTTGAAGGTGTACCGGGATCTCAATCTCGTTGGAAACCGTCTCCACCCGAAGCTAAGACTGTTCTTCTCCGACGCGGTGCTGCGTCTGGCGTCTTCTCCGAAGGATCACAGATCCTCTGTTGTTGACTTTTCATACCAAACATTTGGTCCAACGAGATTCTTTAGCGGGTTAGGCCGTTATCCTGCTGACGGCGTTAGCAAATATGGTCCCTGGGCCAAACTCCAAACACAAGCAGCAGGACGGTTCGATTCCCTCTGCACAATGGGAACGAGAACTCTGACCAAGTAACCATAACACCATGAGCCTCAGCTGCAACGTACCAACCCTAAACAGCTGACATCACGTCTGCCATCTTTGAACGGAGCTTGCTTCTTCGCATCCACAAGTACACCGCGTGAGGACGTTGAACTGTTGAAGCGAGTTTGGCTACGGCGGAAGGCTAGTCTATGTATTTGAGTATTATACGATAGTGTACAGTAACAAATTTACTATTCATCTGGTAGAAAAATGCATGCAGTAGGAGGGGCCGGCACCCAGTTTGGCCTCCACGGAGGTCGCCAGTGGCCATGCCGGCTGAAACTCCAGGTAGAATGTCTTTCGAACGAAAAAGAAAGAAACTCCTCCAGGCAGAATTGGCGATGATTGGAGACGACAAAAAATTCAGAAACAGGGTTGAAAAGTGCCCAGGTTTATTTCATCAACGGTTGGTCGCTGAACGGTGGACGCGCGCTCCAGCGGCATGGTTGCTTGCGTCGATCAAACGTCACCGTGAGCGCAATGCAAGTCGTCGTCGTCGTCGTTTCGAGTCAACTGTCGGCAGGTGGTTAATTTGGGGTTGGTAGTTTCGGCTGATCTCATGGTCACCATGGAATTGTAGAAAAATCAACACCTTGCTTGCCTTTCATGTGTGGATGTGCCACAACGGAACACCTCTTCCGGTAGTGGGGATTGGTCAGATTTGCATCCACCTACTTTTTTGACGTCTGGGGTGCTGGAAAAAAATATTCTACGATTTCGGCATTGACGATGTAAAGTTGCAATCCTCTCATGATTGGTTGATCGTAATCGATGCCAAGAGGAACAACAATTCCACAGTGGTCAATTAATCAACGTATAATTTGCTGCAAATATGTATACCTCACGTGATACATTGCATCTATGGTTTCGGTTCATGCCAAATGTAATGGTGTGACATGACCTTATGGCAACGACTTAAATAATCTACGTACGGAGACTCAATCACCAACCTCTCATCATTTTTTTTTCTTCAGTTATAACACACGACGCATGCATATGCACGGGCGTTTTGACTACATCGCGAGACGGGCGAGCTCGCAGGCGAGCACCTTCCTGAACTCCGGCATGCTCTCCGGCTCCAGCGACAGCGCGAGCGCGACGGCGCCCTCCTTCCCCGGCGCCTGCATCACGTACACGAAGCCGCTGTAATACATGAGCGCCGGCCCCATGAACACGGGCGCGCCCCAGCCGAAGTCCGAGTCGTGCAGCGACATGCCCATCCAGCTGATGGCGCGGAGGTGCGCCCGGGAGATGCCGCTCCGGGGCAGGTTCATGGCGTCTACGCCCTCCAGGTAGTCCACCAGCGACCGGGCGTAGTCGTCGCCCTGGCTCGTCGCCGCCAGCGCCCGCCGCGCCGCGTACCCGACGGGGTTGGACACCACCTCCCCCGCCGTGGCGGACACCGACGTGCGCACCACCGCGTTGCCGAAGTAGCCGGGGGGCAGCGGCGGCGCCAGGCGCGCGCGCATGTCGATCATGGAGAAGAGCCGCGTCTCGGCGTCGGGAGGGAGGGAGCGCGCCCGGCACGCGCACTGCCACACCAGCGCCACCACGGCGCGGAACGTGGACGCGCCCGCGCACCGCGACTTGAGCGCCGACACCTGCGCCTTGGTCAGCGTGATGAGGGCGCTCGCGTAGCCGCCGCCGGCGGCGGCGCCGTTCTGCGCGGCCGGTGCCGGCGCCGGCTCGGACTTGTACTCCGGGTGGTCGTACAGCACCGCGCGCGCGGGGGCGGGGCGCGCGGCGAGGAGCCTGTGGTCGAAGCACGGCGGCAGGGGCGCCGCCGCGTCCGCGGCGCCGCCGGCGCGGGCGATGCTGGCCCACGTCTCGACGAAGTGGGCGGCGCTCCGGGCGTCGACGACGGAGTGGTGTAGGGCGAGGCCGAGCACTACGCCGCCGCAGCGGAGGCGGGTGACCTGCGCGAACAGGAGCGGGCACGGCGGGTGGGGCGCCGGCGTGGCGGGGACCAGCAGGTCGCGCATCTCGTCGCAGGGGACGAACTCGTTGAGCAGGTCGTCGAGGGTGGTATCCAACCGCGCCGTCACGAACACGGCGCCCTCGCCGGTGCAGTCGACCTGGACGCGGCCGGTTTCGTCGAGCCCGAGGCGGCCGGCGAGCGGGTAGAACGCGACCAGCGCCCTGGCGAGGCTGTCCCTGACGGCGCCGGCGTCGAAGAACTCCGGGTTGCCGTTGGTGCGGTAGAAGTAGACCGTGGGCGTGTACCCGCGCCGCGCGGCGAGGTCGAGGTTGGAGAGCCACACGGAGCCCGCCGGCGTCTCCTCCGCCGGGACGACCAGCTCCGTCGTCAGCCGCTCCACCGTGGCCATCGCGCCGGGGTGCGTACGTGCTAGCTGCGCACGGTGTGGGTTTGCCCTAGCTAGCCGTGTGCGGTGAGCGAGCGAGTGATGCACGTGTGTGTGGCTGTGTCGTCCGGCCCCGTTGTTCGCTGCTGGGGAGTTTGTGAGATGGTTTCTGAGAGCGCTTGGTGGGTGGGTTTATATAGGAGGGAGCTGAGGTCATGGCGCGCGGGGGGGGGGGGGGGGGGGGGGGGGGGGGGGTTGGTGAGGACTGGGTTTATATGTTGATGTTGCCGAAGGGGGGAGTGCAGGAGCGTGTGAAATTCCTGACTCGGCTGACTGCGCCAAAGCGAGTGGAGAAGGAAGACCGGAGAGGTAGGGTAGGGTAGGGTGTTGTAATAGCACGTATTTTCTTGACCGGGCCGGGGACGATGAGGTCCTTCGTCAAATTGGTTGTCAAATTTTGTTTTTTTTCCGAAGTGCACGTGCTTAGTATTTCGTTTATATGTGTGAAAAATTATCTAAAAATTAATTAATTATGCTTAAAATGTTCGTCTCGTAGAGTACAGCAAAACTGTGCAATTAGTTTTTGATTTTATCTACATTTAGTACTCCATATATGCTATGATATTTTAATGTGATGGAAATCTTCTTTTTACATAGTAAACTTTATGGTTGGAATTTGGGATCGAGGAGGAGGAGATGCTGCGACGCATGCAGCGCCGGACAAGACATGGACAGGACACAGAGGCGACGCAGCAGAACATGATTCCATTTTTTCGTGCACCATCGTCGGTCGGTCGGTCTCTGGCGAGAGGAGGTGCTGCATTCACATGTAATGCTACGGAGGCTGTGTTTTTATCGGAAAGTCACGTAGGATACTAAAGCGCACTGTAGTACTTTTTATTTATCTGTGGTAATTATTATTCTATCATGATCTAGCTAATCTTAAAAGATTCATCTCGTCGTATACATCAAAACTATGCAATTAGTTTTTTTATTTACCTACATTTAATACTTCATGTATGAGGAGAGAGATTTGATGTGATGTGATGAGACTTTTTGCATAATAAAATTTCGGGTGGAAGTTTAGGAACTAAACACGGCTAGAGTAGTGTTTTTGTTGTATGAAGAATGTTTAGATGTTTCGAGAATGGAGATGGAGGTTTTTGGCAAGGGTGTGTTGTGCCTGCCGGCTAGACATTGAGGTGTTTTCTAGGATGTTGATGTTGCAGGATTTTTCTTGCTAAGCAAATGGAGAGTTATTACTAGTAAAAAAAAAGTCCCCCAAGTAATATTCTTCCAAAGAGCATCGTGGAACAGGTGGATCGTCACCGGTCACTATTGGTCCAAGATGCGGCTAGAGACGAAGGCAAGTGGCATGTACATGGAAGCAGGCCAAAAGATGACCCGTCCTACTCGAGCCCCAGCTTTCCAAAATCTCCTTTTAATCTCCAATACCTTGCAAATTAAATCATGCACATCCAACTCTTCAAATACTAAATGGACAGCAAGAAACAACGTGCAACACATATTGAGATGTAGTATTTGTCAAGGCATGTAAGATGACGTAGACTCAAAACCCTCGTTCTACAGTATAATACCTTTGATAGAACAACTGGTACCATATTGAGGCACCCGACGTTTAGGATTAGTGTGGCCAAATAGAACCGTGCCTAACCAACACAAGGCACACGTTACTTAGCATGTGTTTGGTTTGGGGCTCGTGTGGGATGGGATATGTTGAATCTAGATTTAGTAGTGTTTGGTTGAAGAGTCATGTGGGTTAAGATGGATCCAAAAGAGAATATGTTGTCAAAATGAGGGTTAATTTGGTTCCTTCAATGAACCCTCCAATGCAGGGGACAACCTGAATCCACTTGGTTCCCATCGCATGCTCGTCTTCTCCGTCGGTTGAGGCGCGGGCGAGTGGTGAGCAGAGCCGGCAGGGCAAGCTTGGAGCGGACGTGCTTGGTGCGGGGAGAAGGGCGGCAATGGCGTGGGCGACCTCGAGCGAGGCAGCAATGGTGCGGGCGAGCTCGGACCTCGGAGCATGATTGGCGATGCAATCGTGGCAGAGCTGGTGGCCAAGCTTGTATGATCTCACAGAAGATTGCTGGGAGAGGAGATGAGGCAGGTGACAAAGGTGAAGCTAGATCCAACCATACCCTGGTGCACTTCTTCATCAATTATCAAGTAATGCTTCACTAAATAGTTTTAGATTTTAGTTTGGACCCTCATGCATGTGCACTAGGTAAGGTGAACGTGGTGTCGCCCCTGGCAAGTGGAGCTCCTCCAATCATGAGGAATAAGATGCAGGAGGGGAGGAGAAGCGGACGGAGCACCTTTGGCCACGAGGATGAAAGACGGGGTGCATTTGGACTGGTGCCGCTGGCTGCCATGCCAAAATTTGGCCATCGACTCTGGCCGAGCACATCGTTTGGATGCTTACCGTGATTTGACGTGCCCTGCCGCCTGCAGTTCAATTTCAGTTGCCAAAGCCGGCCGATTCGGCCGCCTGAGTTTGGCCGTGACCGATTTTTGGCAGCGCTGACATGGGTGAACATCCAAACGTGCTCCTAGTGAGCATATTCGGCCGCGAGGGAAGAAGATGACCGGTGGACTCCTCCAGCTACGCCTGACACGCCAGGGATAAAACTTGATGACCAAGAAAAAGATAGAGTAAAATGCTTACAGGTGAAGCCAGACATGAGATCTGCTAAATATGGTGACTTAACGGTATCAAAAGTCATCATCCATCCCATCTCCCGATCCCACATACTGAAAAAAAAACTAGAATGTGAACCTAACTCTCTTAACCAAACATGAAGCGGGTTGATCCCATTCCAAAAAACTAGGTTGAGTCCATCCCAACCCATATGATTCCTATGCTTAGTTCTTGCTAAAAATTTTATATAAAAAGTTTAGGTACCTTTGTTGGCCGAGCAAACAAAGTAGAAGAACAAAACCCTAAGCTAATACTACCATACCCTAAGTAATAAGTTAGAAAAGTCTAAATTACTACACTCAAGTATGGACAAAGTTAGGTCTAAAACAAGTATGGACAAAATCCGGATAACCCCCTAAAGTATGTTTTGGTTTATTTTCCACCCATAACTATTTCAATTGGTTCAACCTACACATTCGTAAGATTTGTCCTTTTTTTTTCTCCATGCACAAATGATGTTTTAAGTCGAAATTTTATGGTATAATACAATGAAACATAAAATATATTATGATTGTTTATCATTATTTTGAAAGTCTATGATGTGTAATAATGAATTAAGCATACTGATTACAACACTTTATGTGAAATGACGATGAAAAATTTGTATTACATTTTTTTAAATACTCTATGTTACACCACTTGTGCATAGCGAAACAAAAAAAGATAAATCTTACGAAGGTGTATATTGTACCGATTGAGATAGTAAACCAAAACATATTTTAGGGTGTTATCCGGACTTCGTTCATACTAAGGAGTATTGATTTGGACTTTTCCTAATAAGTTGAATAAAAAATATACTTTGGTGTCAATTGCTGCACGCACTGTTCCGACAGCTTCTGCTTATGTATTTCATATCTGTGTATAGACTATTCGAACGCGTGATAAAAAAAATTGCGTCACATGCTTTAGGTGCCAGAATCGCATATTAGTGTTTTGTGTTAAGTGAAGTGAACGTCTGCCCCAGCATTTCTTTATTTATTTTTTTTACTGATTTTGGACACCTAACGATGCCGCCGGCCGGTCAGCCTGTGCTTGGTGTGCACGTTTGGTGTCGAGGGGAGAGCAACTATTTTACCTCTCAGCACACGTGTTTTAATTGGTGTAAAAAAATGTGGGGTGGTACGTGGTGTTGCTTCCGAGAAATGGTCAGGAACTCAGGATGTTTGGTGAGGTCGCTCTATCACGCATGGTAATCTCCCCGAACTTATTCAAATTCCACACTGCTCTTCTGTGCTTTATTTGTGGAATATATACGCTGTTAACGTGTTAATAACAATTCACCTTAATTAAAGCAAAGTGAACATTGGAGTACCATGGTGGATGGACTACTGCATTTGGCTTACGTGATGAGCGATGATGAGCAAGGTGTTCTGTGTTTTATTTGTGGAATATATAAGCTGTTAATTAACGTGTTAATAACAACTCACCTTATTAAAGCAAAGTGAACATTGGATAACCATAGTGAATGCATGGACTACTGCATTTGCCTTACGTGATGACCGATGATGAGCAAGGTGAAACGCCGGGATAATAACAAAAAAGGAGACGGAAAGTGTCAACAAGAGGCCATTAAAATTTGACCATGTACACAGGTAGACAGTACTGTAGTACGTACCAGTTCAGTCGCCATCTTTTTCTTTCCTTTTCTCTTCTCTCTTCATCAGTAATGAGTACAGTACTATCATTGTTGGTTGGTGCTGGTCAGCCAAGCAAAGCGCGGTTATAGGGCAGTGCCATATTAGCAAGACACACTTTAGACATTGTCTTCTCCAACCCATAATTTCTTAGCGTGAGTCCTCGATAAATTCATCATCTCTCCTCTCCACCAATCATATTTATTTTTTATCTATAATGAAGACAATATCATCTTCTAACTTAAACTTGGTAGTGTCCTGTGTATATGTTTTCGTGTAGAAACTGAGTCTTGCATGAGACCCAGTGGCTTACTTTTTTCCCTATAGCGTCACATAAACCAATAGTTTTATGTGTCACCCTATTTAATGCTTTGAAAACATCCTAGTCGGAGGGTTGAGACTGCAGTCGTGTTGGGCCACAAGCGCACACATCCCCATCCGTTCGTCTCCGATCCGACGACGACGTTTCAGCCGGCCCGGACCTGCCGCCCACCAACCCCTGGACTTAGGTGAACCGTAGACCTTGGAATTCCCGGACACGTAGATGTAGCCTTCTTTTCGTTTTGTTATTATACACCGCGGCAGCACTGATGTCGTCATCATCTCGTACTAACATGAACGGTAGGTTTTTGGCTTCCAAGCCAGTAGTTATCGTACTATCTACCAGAACTGTGCGGTCGTTATTCCGAGTGATCCGATGAACTCCACTGTAGCCGTAGCAGCCAAAACAATGGCAATATTAACGACGGTCGAGATTCAATTCCCACTGAGAAATTAGAAGGGTCTTATTATGATGACATTATTTACATACCCCTCCGGTTTCATATTAGAAGACGTTTTGGATAAAAATTGAGTCAATATAAATCATGAATAATATTTAAGTCGTTGAATTTGAAAATATGAAAATCAAATAAATAGATTGGTCTTGAGAATTACTTTCATAAAAATATACATATATAACTTTTTAAGAAATATTTTTATAGAAAAGAGAAGTTAAAGTTGTGCTTTGGTGACCGTGTCGCTGTCCTAAACGACTTCTAATAGTGAACCGGATGGAGTATATATATATATATATATATATATATATATATATATATATATATATATATATATATGCAATTCTGTTTAGTAATTGGAGCCGGTAGACATAAGGTTATCGGCTGGCACATATGCCTCGGAAATTATCAGTGTTGTATGCTACTTTCTCACTTTAGTAATTTTGATTTCAACTTGGATCGGCAATTCATAATTTATTTACGTGGATTCCGATGAAAAAGCCTCCGTAGATAAGAGTTATAAATTTAAATAATTTATTGACGTCTAAATAGTTGATGAGAATATTGAGACAACATGATTCAAAAGAAATGATAAATCTCCGTATTGCATCACCAATCAAGTATTGGTGGGATGGTAATAAGATATGGCGTGAGAAGTGAGGTCGTTTTTGTCCCTATTGCATCATTAATGAATTTTATCCCATACTCCGTATATAACTTATTTTTCCCTAGTGAGTTCGACAGTACGTTATTCTTTCTTGCAAATTACTATTGCAGGCTATGCTTTCTATTAGGATTGCCATGGCCATATACTGAATTGCCCGTACACATTTCAGATAAACTTTTTTTTTCTTCGTTATGGATCCTACCCGCGCAAAGCCTTATAAATTACTGGAATTCGCTTGGCGGAGTCGAACACATTTTTAAAAATATGTTGGTGAGCATACGCGTCCCAGAGATGTAGACACATCCAGTAAAGTCAAAGAATTTAGCTGGGGCAGGTGTTGAAAACTTCTCCCCTGAAAGAAATAGTGTTGAAAACTTCAAACCAGTTTACAACACTGGAGAAGAAGTGGCCTTAAAAAAACACTGGAGAAGTGGAGAGAGCGAGACCTCTTCTGACAAGATTCATGGAATCAAGGAAGGAACCTGCATAGACCACTGGACCGGGAACGAGTAAATTGATTAATCTTATAATAATCCGTGGTGTTTGTACTAATGCTAGAGAAAGAAGCTTTGCTTCCACATCAAGATGATGCCGAAATGGAACCAAATAGATAGGAGAAATAGCATCGCTATCACGTGTGTCCAGCCACTTCTCCTTCAGACAAATCCACTCCGTTAACCAAACGGCGAGGCGTATCCGGCGGCGTCAGCTCGTCCCTCCGTTAACGGACGTCCCAATTCCCAACCGACCCGGCGGCGGCGGCGGCGGCGGCGGGGAGAGTAATGGAGTGGGGCGACGCGTGGCTGGCCCCCGACAAGCTGCAGCACGCCGTGGCGTGCCTCCTCATCTCCCTGCTCGCCGCCGCGCTGGCCGGCCGCAGCGCCCGCCCCGGGATCCGCCGCCGCGCCGCGGCCGTCGGCTCCGCGGCGTCGCTCGCGGCCGGCGCGGCCAAGGAGGTCGCCGACGAGGCCGGGCTCTTCGGTTCCGCCGGCGCCTCGCCCAAGGACGCCGCCGCCGACCTCCTAGGCGTCGCGGCCGCCGCGGTTGCCCTCGCCCTGGCCCGCCGCTGGCGCCGCGAACGGGAGAGGAAGGCGCGCGAGGACGGCGACGGCGTCGCCATGGTTTGACGGCTTCGATGTATTTGGTTTCCTTTGTTTTGTATACGGTATACCAGAGTTCCAGTACTCCACTAGAGGCTATAGTATTGATTTCTTCTAAGCTCAAAGAGACCAACGGGAGAAATTGTTTCGCTTGCTTATTCGTAAATTTATCTGACACTTCCGCGAATGGGAAACAATACCAATTATTTTGCTTGCTGTGGCAGACTGCAAAATCTGGATCTGAATCGATTTTTTGTGAATCAAACCGCCTTCGAGGGCCAGATTTCAACACGAATCCTTGAGAGATTACGCGAATGGGTTTCTTTCTTCCGCCAGACCCTGAGTTGGCAGGAGCTGCAGATCTGCACGGCTCGCGAAATTAGCGGCATCATTAGCTGGGTTAGTTTTTCGTTAAAAAAATTAGTTGGCTTGGTTAACTGACAGACTGGAGAGAGAACACGAGCTGGACTCATGGGCTGTTTCTGCTAAGGCCCTGTAAGCCTTGGCCTACCCACAATCACAGTCCACCATACACCAGAGAGAGAACCAGACCAGCGGCCCGGTTTCTGCTAAGGCCCTGTAAGCCTCGGCCTGCACGGCTCGCGAGCCTCTTCAAGTCCAGTGAAACTAAACGGGCAGAAGCCCACCGCCTCACCATGGCGCTGCTGCTCGCCGCCGCCGCCGCCCGCCGCCTCCCACGGCACCTCCGTTTACTCCACCCCCGCCGCCTCACCACCACCACCTCCCCATCCCCACCCCCAGCCCATCCGGACCCCGATCCCCCCACTCCAGAGCTGTCCCCTGTCCGCACCCCGCCGGACGAGCAGTTCGCGGCGTGGGTCACGCGCCTCCGCCCGGGCTTCACCGCTTCCGACCTCGCCGCGGCCATCTCCGCCGAGCCGGACCCGGACCTCGCGCTCGCGCTCTTCCGCTGGGCCGCACTGCGCCCGGGGTTCCGCCACGCGCCCGAGTCCTACTTCGCCGCGCTCAGGGCGGCCTCGACCGGCCGCCGCCCCGCCGCCGCGGAGGCCCTCGTCCACGACGTCTTCGCGGGGGCCTGCGCGCCCGACCTCCGGCTCTTCAACGCCTGCCTCCGCTTCTGCTGCGACCGCCGCAGCCTGTTCCCGCTCGCCTTCGACATGTTCAACAAGATGCGCGCCATGCCCGCGGCCGCCGGGTGCCGCCCCGACGTCGAGACCTACACGCTCCTCCTTTCCGCCGTGGTGCGCCGCGTGCGCCGCCCGCCGGCGTCGATGGTCTACCTCCACGCGGTTCGGTCACTATCGCGCCAGATGAAGGCCTCCGGCGTCGTCCCGGACACCTTCCTGCTCAATCTCATCATCAAGGCCTACGCACGATGTGTGGAGATAGACGACGCGCTCAAGGTGTTCCGAGAAATGCCGCTTTATGGCTGTGAGCCAAATGAGTTCACCTATGGCTACATTGTGAAGGCCATGTTTCAGAAGGGCTGGACAGACAAGGGGATGGTGTATTTTGCAGAGATGAGAGACAAGGGATTTGTGCCATCCGGAGGCGTGTACATGATTGCCGTGTCCGCATTAGCATTGGAATGGAGGTTCGAGGAATCAAAGCGGGTGCTGATGGATATGTTGGATTGTAAGAGGAAGCCGGATATGATCACATACAGGACACTGTTGGAGGAGATGTGCCGGGCTGGGCAGACTGAGCAGGCATTTGAGGTGCTGGAGGAGCTGAAAGGGAGGAAGCGAGGGCCATTGGACCAGAGAATGTACTCAGAATTGCTCGATGGTTTGCATTGGATTTCTCAGCCTCATAAGGACAGACGAACTGTCCGTGATAGGGATTCTGATGATGAAAGATGATCAACATACCGTCTTGTGTTATTGTGGTGATCATGGTCATCCAAAATCAAATGCATTTCTGCTTCTGGTTGAGTAGACTGGCTACCTCTGTCTGAAGCATTCGCCATGAATCAAGGCAGAGTCACCCTAACTCCCATAAATGCTACTACGCTAGCGCAATTGATGCAAGGCCAAGGCGTAGAGAAGACCATCAGAATACCTCATGTTCATGGAAATGCGTGATCAAAATTCTTGCACCGTTGGGATGCCACTACTGTCAGCATGATTGATATAAGTTGTGGTGGCTACTGTTGGATACTAGCTGATAAATTTGCCTGTCAATGACAATATTTGAAGTAAATCTTGTACGGACATTCAGAAAAGTTCTTCCAGGTATCATATATGACACCAACAGCTACATAAAAATTGCAGCGTATTATGGTTAAATTTTAAAGTGTACTATTATGGGAGCTATACTTATCTAGTTACTGGTGTTCAAAATACAGGTCTTGTAGCTGTATAATTGGTATAAGTTGGTAATATGTCCACCTCATGTACTTGTATCAAAATACTGATGATGTCATACGAACGGGATTTCTCCTTTTATATCAATATCTGAGCTTTTAACACCAACTCTGCCAGTGGGTTGTCTAAAAAGCACCTGCAAGTAGGAAACTACCTAGGAGATAATTGTGCTAGTCAGCACTATTTATGTTAATTAGTTTTCAATGGATTTGTACGCTGGAAACAACTCGCTTCTCTGGTTATCGACCAGCCACCATGCCAATTGGCAAAATTATTATCTTTATATCTGATTTGCCAATTTTTTTTCAAAAATACAGATATGGGGATACATGCATATATAAAAAAACTAAATACATATAACTACATATGTTTAACCGTTAACTGTTATGAAACCACATGATTCGGAGATTCGCTAAGTGTTGAGATAACATATGCCTTATTTTTTTATTCATTGTCATTTGGAGGAGACATAGAGACATAGGGTCAACAGAGGTTTGGCTTGGAATTGTTGCCCCTTACAGGAACGAGCAACATGCCATTACCATTATTTCAACAGCACAACATTTCAATTTGTTGGGAGGCTGATCAGAGCCGGGATTGGCACCGAAGAAGGGAGTTTTTTTTTCCGAGTGGAATAGCAAGCAATGGAATACGCGAATAGGTTGTAGGGGCTTGGTTCTAGGAGGTTTCGTGGTTTTTTTGGGTTTGGTGGACCATGCACTGGGAACGCAGCAATATTCCGTTAAAGTTTGGAACGTTTGTCTCCATGAACAAGTGAATCGACCTGTGTTTGTGATGCAAGGGGGGTGGTCATTGAGCTCCTCATAGAACAGCTTCTTCAACCTGGCGACGCTCTCTACCTCCATGGTAACGCCGACGTCCACTCCCCCATCGCCGCCCGTGGCGGGCCTGCGGCTAAGGCCACCTAGGCCATGGTCCTAGTCGTGGACCAATAATTTCGAAACAGGACCACACGCTCGCTTTCAGGCCCTAGTCTTCGTAGAAAGCTGGGTCCGCCCCTGCGTGCCGCTGCTGACGAGGTACACGAGGCCATTGAACTTGAGGCTTGCCCGGGCGGTGAACGACGGCCGGCCCGAGCCAAAGTCATCGTCGGAGCTGGGCAGCCCCACCCAGCTGAGAACGAACAGGTCGGTCCGCGGCATGACCCACCGCCCCAACCGCAGCTCCGCCGCTGCGTCGCCGCCGTCGCTCACCACCTGCTCCAGGTGGTCCACCAGCGACCTTATGTGCTCGTCGCTCATCCGGTGGCGCCGAGCGGCGCGGAGACGAGGTCTCCCACCTTGGCCGCAGCCGATGCGCGGAAGACGGCGTTGCCGAAGTAGCCGGCCGGGAGCGGCGGGCTGAGACGGGAGCGCGCGTCGGCGTTCATGTACAGCCGGGAGTCCTCCGCTCCGGCGAACCCGCGCGCCCTGCACGCGCACCTCCACACGTGCGCCGCCACCGCGTTGAACGTGGAAACCTGCTTCTTGCCATCGTTGCCGGCGCCGGCGCGGCGTTTGAGAGTGTTGACCTGGGCTTTGGACAGCGGGAGCACGACGGTGTCCAACGGGATGGACTCTGTCGTTAGCCCACCGGCGCCGCCGCCATGGCTGCGCCGGGGGTACTCGACGTGGTCGAAGCGCACGGCGGGAGGGGAGCGCGCCCGGAGAAGCGTGCGGTCGAGCCACGGGCGCGGCGGCGTCGCGGCTTCGTCGGCGCCCCTCGCGACGGCGGCCCATGTCCTCCGGAAGCTGATCGCCGCGACACCGTCCGCCGCCATGTGGTGGACGGCCGAGCCGAGGCACACGCCACCGCACCGGAAGAACGTCACCTGCAGAGTGCAGAGGCGCACGCGTCAGCGTCGCCGCCATGAACGGAGAGAGACCTCACAAGCAAAAGCAACCCATCACCTGGAACACGGCCAAGATGCCGGCGCGGCCAGCGTCCTCCGGCGAGGGGACAAGCATCCGCAGCAGGTCGTCCGACAGGGTAGTGACGCCGGCGAGGTCGTCGATGGTGGCGTCCGTGCGCGCGGTGACGAAGAGCACGCCGTCGCCGGAGCAGTGGATCTCCAGGCGGCCAGTGCCGTCGTCCTGCGCGAGCCGGCCGGCGAGGGGGTAGAAGGGGACGAGCGCCTTGGACTGGGCGTCCTTGAGGACGTCCGGCGAGAAGAAGGCCGGGCCGTGGCTGGCCGGCCGCCGGCGGTAGAAGCGAGCGGTGGGCACGAGTTTCCTGGCAACTAGGAGGTCGAGGTTGGAGAGCCATAGCCGGTGCTCGGGGGTCGCCTCGGCGGGCTTTACCATGATGGACTCGCGGATCTCCACCGCCATTTCTCCGAGGGAGAAGAAGCTACGAACTCGAGTGTTCGATCGATTGATGGGGTTAATGTTGGATGTATATATTGAAGTTTGACTGATTGTAGTGTTGCTTGTGCCAATAATGCATCGTCCACAACGAATCAATCATATGGAGCATTTTCCATTACTTTTTGAAGCGGCAGGTGTTCTTAACTGTAGCCCCATTTTTTTTCATTGTTACTCCTCCGATCAGAAATGTAAGCGCTTATGGACATCAACACTATTTAAGCGCGACGCTTATGCGCTCCCAACTATTTTCTATCGTTGCACTTTTCAATTGGTTCCCATATACTTTCTTTTTGACAAAAGGAGGGAGATTTCCAAAAGGTTGGATCGTGGGAAAACTAAATTGTAAAGTTGTAGGTCAATAATATAGCTTTTTTGTTTTGGCAACCTAAAATGTGGGTTGTTCTATATATCTCTCCCACTTACATGTGGGCCATTCGTTCTTCCTCCCACTTGCAGAGAGGATACTTCATGGGTATCCATGGCCTCTCCTCTTCTTGAGGTCTCCACAGCATCACCATGCGTGCAGGACAGGAGTATCTCCACGGTCATTTCTCTCTTTAGGAAAAATTAAAGTCGCTAGAGGTTGGTCAATCGGTGCCCAGAGAGGCTAATCTTGCTAATTAGTTTGGGCGAGGACCAGGAAGAACCGAGGAACCACAGCAGAGTTAAAATTTGCTGAAACAGAGCAGCTGCAGCTTCATTCAAAAAAAGGAGCAGCTGCGGCTCGTTTAGCATCGAGTGTCCCTCATTTATTTATTTGAGGTAGCTAGCTAGGGATACTAAAATTCGCTGAATCTAAAACACTTGAGGTGTAACATGAAAAGACATTATTTTGCTTCTATTTCTTTCGTTCTTCCTACAGGTTTCATGAACTCGCGCTGCTGATTAACTTTTGACCGTATCAGTAAGACTGGAGCAAGCAACAGCAGCATCCTACTTGAAGCCATTGGCACCCTCCATCTTGGGTGCTTTCATTGCCTTCTTCTCTGAAGAATCCATGCTGTATATACATATGAGGTTATTTAATTAGCAGGGATTATAATTAATCATTAGTCAAATTTGAGAACAGACTTTCCAGTTTATGAGCTACAAGCAGGCAACAACGTAGTGCATGGCGCCATGACAACAACATGTAAAACATCTCCAAGAGACTCTTTATATCTTCTATCTTACGGAAATAGAGATTTTGGTGAAAAAACATCCTCCAATAGCCTCTTCAATTAGTATCCAAATATAGCTATTCTCTATTCCGGATTTCTCGCTAGCCAAAGATGGAGAGCGAGATGACTCTCTAGACTGCGCACAAGATATAGAAAAATTGTTGGAAAGTATAAAGATATAGAAAATAATTTTTACTCAAATGACTCTCCAAATGATGATTTAGAGAGTATATTTTAGATAGGCTCTTGGAGATGCTCAGGTCAAACTAAAGTAAACATACTTGCCATCGAAATTGGACATATTATAAAATATGAATCTAATTTGAAAGAGTTTCACACAAAATATAATTGGACAATGACGCATATTAACACTCCTCCATCCTAAATTATTATTCACTATTAACATTTGCCTTGATCATTCATCTTATTCAAAAAATTATAAGTACTATTTATGTTATTTGTTACTTGATTTATTACTAAATATAATTTAAATGTAACTCTTATTTTCACTATTGACATTTGCTTTGACCATTCATCTTATTGAAAAAGTTATATAAGTACCAATTATTTTATTTGTTACTTATTTTATTACCAAATATACTTTAAATGTAACACATATTTTCTTATATTTGCACTAAATTTTTAAATAAGATGAATTGAACGAAACTCAACAGTGAATAGCAATTTGGAACAAATGGGTACTTTCTGTGGCATTTTGTTTGCCAATTTATTGCTCGGTTAGCGCGTAGCTAAGTACTTCCTCCGTTTTAAAATGTATGTCGTTTGACTTTTCTTACTCTAAGTTTGACCGCTCGTTTATTCAAATTTTTCTGTAAATTATCATATTTTTTATGGTAGCTTGCTTTATTAATAAAATATCTTCAACAATGTCTTAAATTTAACATGTTTCACAAATTTTTTAAATAAGATGAGTGGTTAACGAGAAAAAAGTCAAACGACCTACATTTTTTAATAGAGATAGTAGTTTCATGATCTATGACATGTTATCAATATGTGCTAAATTAAATGAAACGGATCAGTAAAAATGGTATATACGTATCTGATGGATTATTTGCCAGCAATTTACCTAGTAGATTGATGAGATGGCATCCCATCGTCACCGTCCATGCTGTCAGCGAAGTAACTCATCTCGTCGTCCACCCCAAGCGGCCCAACGACGCCGATGGGCGGCTGCTGCTGCTGAGGAGATTGGGGTGCCATCGTTGCATCGACCAAGAACTGATGATCTTGGGATGCTTGTGGGACGAGCTTGCCGCCCATCTCGTACTGCGGTGGCTGCATCATCCACGGCGGCATCTGCAGTGCAATGTTGCCGTCGTCGGAGGCGGCAGCGCTCATCATCATGTGCTGCTGATCGCCACCGTACATGAATGGATACGGCACGCCGCCGCCGCCGCCGTACGCTTCGGCCGCAACGTCGTCGCCGTCGTTGCCCGGCGCGGGCTGGAACTGGAACATCGGCGGTGCGGCGGACGAGGCCGAGGGGTCGCCGTCGAGGTCGGTGACGGCCCGCCCCTGCTCCGCGGCGGCGCGGCAGGCGTGGATGGCGGCGTAGACGCGGCGGAGGTCGAGCTCCGCCTGGTGTATCCGGTGCTGGAGGTCGTGGATGATGGGGAGGCAGCCGCGGGCGGGGTGGACGTCCCAGGCGTGGGACTCGTAGATGATGCAGTGCATGGCCTCGCGGCGCTTCTCGGGGCCGGCGCGGGCGAGCGTCTTGAGGATGTTGCTGACGCCGAAGAGGCGGTGGGCGTTGCGGAACACGCGGGGCCGGTCGTGCGGGAAAAACTCCGCCAGCGGGCAGTCCGGCGTGCAGCGCCGCCGCTGGTACTTGCAGGCGGCGCACGCGGCGCCCCCGGCGGCGGCGCCGGCCCCCGGCGCCGCCATGGATCGCGATCTCTAGCTTCAGTTGTACCTGCTGCTCGGCCTACCTGCAGCTGCGACGTGTGGGCCTCTCTAGCGGTGTACAGTAGCGGACTAGCCTTTGTGTTGTTGCCATATCGGAGAAAGGGGACTGCAACAAACCCTCCGCTATCTTCTCTCGACCGACCGCGTCTACTCTCCGATATTCCACGTGTTTGTTTCCCAGCGAACTGATCCGAACACGTTCGAAATTGAGCATTGTCGCCACACGCCAACTGCTCCGAGTCCGCCGGAGGCAGGGGTCAACCTACGACTCAGGTCAGCGGTGGCGGACCTAGGATCTTGACTAAGGGTATACCGCGACAATTTTTTCATATACAATTCGGTACAATTTATATACAAATATTAGAATCTATATATAATTCAGTAAATAATTTTAATTTTTCTCAAGAAATTCGGTCTACCATTCAAGGATTAAGAGTAAAAGTTGCATAGATTAAAATAATTAGTTCAACCATGCACATAAATAAAAATTACACAGTACTTCAAAGATACTTACCATGCTACTTCTTATCTGGCCTACGCTTTCTGAGGGCCATGAAGGTCTCAATTATGTCATCTTCATCAACTTAAAAGAAAATATCCCGCTCAATGAATGTGACCAGACAGTCATCCAAAACAGTATCATCCAACTTATTTCTTAACTTGGTTTGACTAAAATCATTGCAGAAAAGACCCTTTCAACACTTGATGTCGCCACAGGTAGAAGCAACACTAATTTGAAAAGCAAGTAAACCATACTATACACTTTATGTCTATTTGTTTCAGCAAGCTTAACTGAGAGGTCAACAAGACTCTCTAAGCCTTTGAAGCTATCATCTTGTCTCACATCATCAATATAATTATCAAGTTGTAATTCCAGTTTCATCAAATCATGGCCTTTTACGTCATTAGGGTAGAACTCAGCTAGTCTACGTACCTTAGGTGCATCAAAAGAAACAAATGAGTTGGAAGGATTGAAGGCCGACATACATGAAAGTAACTCCATATTTATCTCATCAAACCGATAATCAAGCTATCGACTAATCTGATCAATAATACCAATATATATTTCCCTTCTAAAATGGTCATCATTTGTTTGGTTCCGGGCATAACGTGTTGATTTTTCATAAGGCACATAATTATCCTCCATAGCAGGAACTTGAACACCATATTTGTTGCAAAACAAAGTAACCCTCTCAAGGAATTGATCCCAACCATTAGACCTTAATTGTTGCATCATATTCTTTGCCACATTAACAAGAGATATTGCATTGAGAATATCTTGCTCCCTTCTTTGCAAACACTCGGATAATTCATTTGTATATCCAAGAATAACAAACATTAAGTGTGCAACAAGAACAAACTCAAAGGACTCAAATGCTCCAACCATAAAATGTATTTTTGTCCAATCAGCCTTATGTGAAGTATCATCTCCAAGAGTGATCAGTACTTCATGGATTGAAGGATACATAGCAATGATGTTGCATATGGTTTTATAATGAGAGCCCCATCGAGTCTCACCAGGTCTAGGCAGCCCCATCTCTTGATTTAATCCACTCCCCGATTCAAGTTCACCACAATCTAGTGCTTTCTGAATTTGCTCAAGTCTAGCATTTCGAAACATTCCATGACGCTTACAAGAAACTCCAACAATATTCATCAAGAGAGATACTTATCAAAAAAAACCTTGCAATCAGTATTACTCTTGGCAATGGCAACAAGTACTGGTTGAAGTTGATGTGCAAAACAATGAATATAATAAGCAGAAGGTGACTCTTGCATGATCAATGTTTTCAGCCCTTTAATACCACCTTTCATGCTACTAGCCCCATCATAACCTTGACCACGGATTTGAGTCATAGTCAAGCCATGACTAACAAGTAAAGCTTCAATTGCTTCCTTAAGTGATAAAGAACTAGTATCATCTACATGAACAACTCCAATAAAGTGCTCACATGGCCTTCCCAATTTATCCACATAACACAAACAAAGGGCTAGTTGTTCTTTATGTGATATGTCACTAGACTCATCAGCTAAAATTGCATAAGGCTCGTCATCAAGTTCTTCAATTATTCTCTTCCTAGTTTCTATAGCACAACAATGAATAACCTCCTTTTGTATCTTTGGGCTGGTTAAGGAGCAGTTACCTAGAGCATTGTTCAGAACATATTTATTCACTTCTTCACTGTTAGCTGCAAGAAATTTCAAAAGCCCAATGAAGTTTCATCTGTTGCTAGAATCTTCGCTCTCATCATGTCCATGAAATGCCAATCCTTGATGCAAAAGAAACTTAATGCATCTAAGTGTATAGGCCAACGTGATCTTGTAAAGACGACGATCCTCTTCACTCCACTTCTCAATTTTATTATCAATTGTTGCATCAGGATTAATAAAACCAATGTATTTCTCTTGAGCAAACTTGTGTTTTTTAGAATGCATATGTTTCAAAAGTGACTCCTCTCCAATATTCCAATTTCTCCAACCATCCACAGTAAATGCAGCTGTCCCCTTTCCCTTGCTTCTTGGATTTTTAAACAAATAGCAAATGAAACAAAACACAACATCCTTCTTGATACTATATTCAAGCCAATTATGGTTGTACAACCACACAGGATTGCATGATTGATCTCTAGATCCAATTGTCCTTTTTGGAAATTCATGGTTATATGGTTTGAGTGGTTCTTTAAGAATATATGCTCTTCTAATTGCATCTTGATCATTAACAGGATAACTTGCAATTGGCAACCTTTCACCTGGATCATGCGGAAGATGATTGATATCATAAACAGGCAGTGGAGGTGGCTGTGGCGGCAAGACATCTTCAACTTCAATTGCTTCAGAAATCACATAATGCACATGACTACTGGGATTCACAATTTCTTCATCTCCTCCCTCTTGCTCTTGAGCTTCCTCTTCAACCACTTTTGCTGCCGGAGCTGGTGAAGGTGAAGGAGATGAAGCAGCAAGCTTCTTTGCTGCATGTCTCCGAAAAAGAGATGCAATATCCACATTCCTTTTCATAGTTTAATCCACAGATAAAATATGGAATGCATCAACAATCAATCTACCATGGATCAAATCCGTTCATCTAAAAAAACACCACAATAGCAGTTCATAAATCATAACAGTACAACAAGCTTTAGGGTTTATAAATTAGGAGATTAGAACTTTCATACCTTGGATTAAATCCGTAGTCATGTGGGGGCCAAGCTGACGAATAGATCCGCGAATATGGAGTTGCCGATGTCGACGCCCCTACGCTAGGCACGGCCGGCGGCCGGCAACTAGGGAGGCGGGAGAGCTGCTGTTGCGGAGGCCAAAGAGCGCGGAGGCCGGGGAGCGCGGAGGCCGGATGCTGTGCTGTGGAGGCCGGAGCGGCCGGGCGCATCGGCGTCGCCTCTCTGCGGTCTGCGGCACCTTGCTGCGCGCGATTGCGCGTGCATGCGCCGTGCGGCAAGGGCATGTGTGCGCTGGGCTGCTGGCCTGTGTGCTGCGGTGCTGCCCCGCTGCTGCCGGCTAGGCTGCTGGCCTGCGTGCTGCCTGCTGGCCTGTGTGCATGGCTGTGGGTTGTATCTGTTTTGGGTTGGGCCAAAATTTAGGTATGCCAAGGCATATCTGGCCCACCCATTAGGTCCGCCCATGCAGGTCAGGTGGCCAGGGTCAAGCAAGCACCACAAGCGAGGCCAGGGGCCGAGCCGGAAATTGAGCTTCGTCCATTGCCCCTCCTATGCTCAATTTTAAATTATATATTATAGGTTATCCATTGCCCCTCCTATGCTCAATTTTAAATTACATGTCCAATGCCCCTCCTATACCCGTAGATATGATCATAGGTAGGTTGTAATAATATCATCGGTACTAATTCATGCATCCAATTCCTTCTCGATATAAATTACCAAACAATCTCGCAGAAATCCATCTCCCATTGTACATCGAAGGCGTGTCTTCACAAGTTTAATAGCCGAGAAGTATCTCTCTGTGGTTGCAGTTGGTACTGGAAGAGTTAAGACTAATCTTAACTACCTGTCCAGCATAGGATAAGATGAACATTTACCTATTTTAAATAGTCTACTGGTTAGATCAGCAAGCGTTTGGAATTCCTTTAGTTTTGGATGATTGCATACATCAATTTGAAAATGTGGCAGCTAAGACTCCAATTGAGCCCTTTCTTGACTTGAGAAATCAGCAGGATAATATTTTTCCACCAAAGTGCATATATTGGCTATGTCAAATGTGCTCCACCGAGGATCCAAAGAACCACAAAGCGACAAAAGTTCTGTCGCTTGAGAACTGAATCGATCTTTTAAGTCAGCTAGTTGTTGATCAATTGCAACATTAAACACATCAACTTTGTAATGGTGAAAGGCTGTAGTATTGTCATGCTTGTTTCGAGATTTAGTCACATCAACATACCTGCAGATGGGAAGACATGGATTGATTGATAAATCAGCATAATTTATACATAAGAATAAATAGGATGTAATATTCGTACGCAAATAATTTGGGCAAAACACTTACTTCTTACTCAAATCTGGAATATCAATCTCATGCTTTGCACAAAACAATTTGACCTCATCAAGAAGAGGTTCCCATCTATTATTTCACAACTCAGCAAGCAACACTTTTGTAGTAGAAACTGAATCCAGTGCATTTAAGATATCAATGTTCTTCTTTTGAAGTGTTTGACACAACACATCAGCTATCTTCGTAATCTTTTCCATTAGGAGAAGAATAAACACAAAATCAAATGTGACAATAATTCTCAAGGCACCACTAGCATCTCCCGAGAATACTTTAAAACTGAACGGTCATTAGCAATGTTACATAATACTGAAATTGTGGCACCAAACATATTCTTGAAACTCAGTATTGACTTGTAGTGGGAACTCCATCTCGTGTCACCTGACCTTTGTAGAGAGGATACGTGATTTGCCCCTCGTCATGTGTCAAGCTCTCCCAATTCAATTTCACAAGCAATTTCCTCAGCTTGATTTGCTATCAACTCATCATTGCGCTTAGGAGAAGCACTAACAATATTTATGATAAAATTTACATGATGGAAAAAATTGTGTACCTCATGTACCTCCTTTGATGCTGCTACAAGGGCCAACTAAAGCTGATGAGCCATGCAATGAATATAATATGCATAAGGACACTCGTTGAGAATTAGAGCTTTCAATCCATTCCACTCTCCTACATATTATTGTCCCCATCATAACCTTGACCTCTTATGTCTTGTATACTTAGACCATTAGCCGAGAAAACCGCACAAATTGACTCCTTTAGTGTCGCAACAGTAGTATCCTAGACATGGATTAGATCAAGGAAACGCTCCTTTATAAGTCCTTCTTTTTCAACAAATCGAAGGACTATCACCATTTGCTCTTTTTTGGACTCATCTCAAGCTTCATTAACCATTATGCACAACTTGCTACTACCAATTTTTTCTCTAGTTGATTTCTGCACTTTTCGAGCAAGTATGCTTAGAATTTCTTTTTGGACATCAGGTGAACTGTATTTTACATTTTTGGGAGCATTTACCAACCTCATTAACATCCTTGTTATACGAAGCCAAAAGCTTGACCATTTCAAGAAAACTACCCTTATTTAAGGAACTTGTAGATTCATCGTGGCCTCTAAAGGGACAACCTTGGAATGTTAACATTATATTTAAGGAGCTAGAAAAAAAGTAGTTTTGAGATTATATTGAGTCTTTAGCAACTGACATTATATCATTAGAGAAATGTATGGTCAAAATTCATTTCAGAAGATTTTTCCTCATTCAAAATACGACTATCATTTTTGAATGAAGGGAGTAATACATAGTGCACATGTTCATTGGCCACATAACCGTGGACTTGGCACGGCAGGCTTTGTTGCCTACTCTATATTAGAAGTTCATACATGTTCATGTCCAAACTCATACTACCTCGAGGAAACCTTCACTTACACCAACACGGGAGATTAACACTATACATAAACTCAATTTTTTTATTCACTACAACTTGATAACACAAAGACTATTACAATCTTTATATGGCTACCCTACAACATTCTACTCATATCATCCAATGGCATATCACCCTAACTCTTCGTGGTGGCTACCATACCATCTCCAAATGACTACTACTTGTCTTCTACTTGCTTAGCTTCTTGGGGGTGGATGACACCCCTATATATACGAGTATATGACCAAAGGAACGGTTCCATGTGGCATATTCCATACTCTTCCTCCACAGATATGTAACTCTAGAATTTTCTTCACATTTATCTAGTTCTAGATAATTCCCATCATGCAAAATATCAAGCTTCTAGAGTATTTCATACTTTACCATGAAGCATGATAACTATATCTTCATGCATGCTCTTCAATCTTCTAAAACATTTTTAAGTATGCATTGCTATTTTCAACAATGCCTAACAAAATGTTACGTTAATTATGTGTTAGTGCGCCTTGACAATTCATAAACTTCATGTTTCTGCCACCTCCCAGCGTAGAAACAGATTTGGACGGGTCACTAGTAGAGAAGTAAGTTTTCATCCACCCTCTTGTTCCAGTTGCATTTTGGTTCGATATAAATATTCTTTTAGTCCCGGTTCGTATTTTTCTAGGTCCCGAAGGACATTTGTCCTTGTTGGAAACACCAACCGGGACTAAAACCAACACCAACCAGAACTAAAGGATGACTTTTAGTCTCGGTTGGTGTTCCCACCTAGGACTAAAAGTCCTCCACGAGATAATTTAAAAAGAAAGCACCTAGGGATGTATCACATATGCTACGTAGGTGAGATGGTAAGGGAGGCTACGTGCGAGGTAGGAGATCCCAAGTTCGGATCCCACATGCGTATTTTCGCGTGACCTGTGACGTCGCGCGTGTGCGGTGGCCTCGCCTAGGTGAACCTATTTTTTATTATTTTTTGGGACCTCTTTAGTCCCGGGGCCATAGTCTTGGCCGAGAAATCGGGACTAAATTTATTATTTGTTGGGACCTCTTTATTCCTAGGACCGTAGTCCCGTTGAGGAACCCAGGACTAAAAGTCCCTCCCAAGAGTAATACTTAGTAATATTTTTTGCTTTTTTTTCTACCAGTGACCCCTCCACGTGCAAGTGCAACAGCGTTGCTCTGTTCGACTGACTGGTGGCAGGTGGTTGGTGCTGATTTGGGCAGAGAGAAAAATACTGTTGGCTGCCTGCTGATAACGCAAGCGAAAAATACTGTTAGACCTTTAAATAAATAACAATTATATATTAAATATAAATTAATTATAAAATTAATTGTATAGGTTTCGTCTACTTCGCCAAACAAACCTAACCAACCTATTAAGCTATAATTAATATATAAGTATCATATAATTAATATAGTATTACATTGTCTAATCATAAACTAATTAGGATTAATAGATTCGTCTTACAAATTAGCCCTCATTTACATAATGAGTTTTTTAATTAATCTATATTTAATACTTTTAATTAGCATTCTTACTTTCAATGTAACAGGACTAAATTTTAGTAGGTGGGATCCAAACATCCGCTTCGAGACCCCCTCGAGCCGACAGTAAAACTTACATTGATACATTTTAGTAGGTGGGATCCAAACACTCCTCGAGACCCCACCTCGAGCGGACATGTAAAACCAAACTTTGAGCCAAACTTTACACTTTGTAATAAATGCGGTATTATAACATTTCATTTGTATTTGTGAAAAAATGTTCAAACATTTATTAATTAGGCTCAAAATGTTCGTCTCCTAAAGTACAACAAAACTGTATAATTAGTTTTTAATTTTATTTATATTTAGTACTATGCCGACATTTTGATGTGATGAAAATCTTGTTTTTGTGCGGTGTAATTTGGGAGCCAAAATTTGGGATCTAAAGCAGGGCCTGGTTTGTGCCGCGTCGCGTGCCGTGGTGAATTTCTGCCATTTCGTGTTCCTTCTTCCTTCCCCTTCCTCGAGAATTCCCAAAGCGAGCTAGCGAGCAGAGGAGCGCGCGAGGACACGAGATCCCGAGGACGAGATGGGCCTGTGCTCGTGCTGCTGCCGGTGCCTGGAGCTCCTGTGCTCCGTCCTGCTCCCGCCCCTCGGCGTCTGCCTCCGCCACGGCTGCTGCTCCGTCAGTCACTCAGTCCCGCCCCTCCCCTCCCTGCCTTCCCCCCTGTGCTTGCTCGATCCGCTCTCTCACCGTTCCGCTCGTTTCCCCTCTCGGGTGCTTGCAGATGGAGTTCTGGATCAGCGTCCTGCTCACCGTCCTCGGCTACCTCCCCGGCGTCCTCTACGCCGTCTACGTCATCTGCTCCGTCGACCCCCACCGCCACGACGACCCCGACGACTACGTCTACGTCGCCTGACCCCAAGGACGCATCCCTGATCCACCATGGTGTTCTGGTGTGCCCCCCTACTTTACCTGCCTACGCCCGTGTATCTCTGTGTTGGGTTAGTTGACAAAATCCATCCCGTCCCCGTGTCAACTGTAAATTGTTGTATCGAATCTGACAATCTGGGCGAATTCATCCGTTGGAGATGGGGCTTGTGCAGTCAATTGGGGCTAATTTGGTACCCTGCTCGGTCATGATTGTGAATTGGCTTCTCTGAATGGTGCTTTGTATCGTCAATCCATCATGGCAGCGCCTAGATTTGTATTGTAGTCCAGTAGAAGATATCCACACTTGCACTTGTTACCCGCTTTCCTGGTTACTGAAACAAATGCTGAAAAGTGGTCAGGCAAAGTTTTCTTGAATGCCGCCACTTCTTTCATAAACAGAAGATGTAGGTTCTGTACAGTCGATTCAGTGCTTGAAATTGCCTAATCAGATCTTCTGTTAGTGCCAGAGCATGCGATTTGAATATCTAGAGGACCAGATAATCTTGACTTCTGTTCATTGGTTTACATATCTATAAGATCAGAGCTTCTGTTAGCCAAGTTAGTGGTACAAGTCAGTGCACGCTTAGAAGCTGCTCTTACAAGCTCAATGGAGGTGACACACCTTGTCATCAAACTAAGTGCTAATACTTAAAAGGCCTAGATAACATAGTAGCATAGCATGTTCCAAAATCACATCTGAGATGCCTTGGCAAATTGAGCAAATCTTGAGGTTTTGTGATTCATAAGAACTTCTGGGTTTCCTTCTTCAACCTGAATTGGAGGAATAAACAAGTTAGATAATATGTAACGTTAATTGGGTAAGAAGGCATCTTGGTCTGGATGTCCTTAACTTGTCGGTTACCGTTACACTTAAAATGTTAATGGATTTTTTTGCTTGCCACTTGGTTTGGTAGAAGTTTTTTGTGAATACATGGTGCTTTAAAAAACTCTTCCTAACAGATGTTGAGTTTATCATTTGAATTGTAGTCACAGTATCATTCTTGATAAATGTCATTATGGTACATATGTTCTGAGTTCATTCCCTTTTCCTCTTTGTTTTTGTCCCCTGGTAGTCCAAATTATAAGTACAGTACGAATACATACCAGTTTGCCTTGATCAAGAACTAGAATATTGTCCATCTTCATCACTGTTGAAATTCGATGTGCTATGGTGAGAACTGTCATCCCTTTGCATTCAGCAGAAATAGTATTTTGCAACAGGAAGGCTGTTTGGTTGTCAACATTGGCTGTGCATTCATCAAGGCAAAGCACCTGTAGTATAAAATTTACCATTAATTATTGCTGATCATGAAAACTGATAGAATTGACCACAGGAGTTTGATTAGGCTTTTGCACAGTAGTATATCTGCTAAGCAATACTGCAACGATATGGTAGCCCGTTGCCCATACCTTGGATGATTTTAGGATAGCACGGGCAAGGCACAGGAGCTGTCTCTGGCCTACTGAAAAAGATGCACCACTTTCTTTCACATGGATGCCAAGTCCACCTATTGATTCTATCTCTTCCTTCATATGGCATTTTTCAAGAACTTCCCAAATCCTGAGATCTGTTGTTGTATTGAATGGATCCAGGTTTTCCCTATCATGGATATTCAAAATCAAAATATTGAACACAGGATTTCTACTTCTTCCCGAAGCATGAAAATGATCAGCCTGCAAACACTAAAATATGAGTAAACCAATAGTTACCTCAAAGACCCATCAAATATAAATGGGCTCTGTGGAACGACCGCAAAGTTTGCACGAAGTTCTCGGACTGCAATTTTAGCCACATCCATGCCATCTACTAAGATGTGGCCGTTCGAAATTGGAACTAAGCGGAATAGTGCATTCAGTACACTTGATTTGCCTGCTCCAGTCCTTCCTATTATTCCAACCTAGTGATAGCAGATTTCATTATAGATTTCGAAATCATAAATAGTTTGGTAAAGCCTTGATAGCATGATACCTGCATGCCGGATGCAATAAGGAATGAAACATCATTCAAAGCAGGTGGTAACTCTGGCTTGTACCTCAGAGTTACATGAACAAACTCGATCTTCCCTTCTGTCGGCCAGCTTCTCGGTGGAGATTCTGATCCCTGGAGTTCTTCTTGAGGTATGCCAACATACTGCAAGCATCAATGCATTTTTAGAGCTAACGAAGGTGGTGTTTGGATACAGGTGCTAAAGTTTAGCGCTTTAAATAAGAGATAATTAGATGTATTAAATATAAACTAATTATAAAACTAATTACATAAGTCTGTCTATTTCGCGAGACGAACCTAACAAGCCTAATTTTGCTATAATTAATACATAATTACCATATGTTTACTGTAGCATTACATTATCTAATCATGGTGTAATTAGGCTTAATAGATTCGTCTCGTAAATTACTCATCGTTTATGTAATGAGTTTTTAAATTAATTCATATTTAATACTCCTAATTAACATATTTATATCCGATGTGACAGCGCTAAAGTTTAGCGTGTGGGAAACAAACATGGCCGAAGTATGATGAATAAGGATCGAAACGGATATTATCGATTTTACCTCTGCAACCCGCTCAACAGAGATCATTTCCTTTTCTGTCTCAGTAAATGTGGTCAAGAAGCCATTCAGTAGTGATACTACAGGTGCTGCATATGATAGAGCCAGGCCCACCTGTAGTATATTATTAATGCCGATATACTTGGAACAGAACCATATTTTCATTTTCCATCAGGATGGAAAGGCCAAAACAGAATATCAGCAACTGTGTCGTATAAAACCTACCAGTCCAGGTGTTCCAAAGTTAACAAGAGAACTGCTGTGGAAGCTGACAGTGGCCATCATGGCGATGAACAGAATGATAAAACCTGCCAACAACTGGACACTTTGCTGGTCACTGAAGTGCCTGTGTATAGGCCCTTTACTGATGGATAAAAATTCTTAATTCCAAGTATGTGGTGATGTTAATTATAGGACAAAGAATTTGGTAGAAGAATTATATACCTGCAGTCTCAACGAGAGCCACAAACTAGCAATCAGCTCGGAGAAGGATGTTTTCTGATACAGTGTCACATGTTGGATGAATCTCTCTAAGAAGAACCCCTGTGTACTGTACTGTCAGTATCTTGAAAGAAACACACAAGCACTAGGCACTAGATCGAGCCTTTGATGGATGCACTTAAGTTCAAATGGAAAATTATGACATTTTAACATCCTTCTGAGTATGTCTAAATACAACTAGAATGCTTCCTTCTGGCTCGGTAAGATGAAAAAAAGGAAACATACTTCTTTCCGGAATGCTCTTATTGTTGATGAACCATCAAGTGTCTCTGTAAAAGATGAATAGATTGGTGAACGAGCAACGCTATCAAGTCGCCGGACTTCACGTGATGTAGACCTGTAATAGAACTGTACAGAACTGTAGCTTGTCTCCATTGAGGAAAAGCACATAAATATACAGTGATGCACTGTTGACTAAGAGAAAAAAGAAGGATTAACCGTCACATATTGCCTAAATTGAAAAGATTACGGAGTCAAACTGTCAAACTATCGATGAATGTAGTTTATCTAGAAGATGTTCTCATTCTATCCATGTGTACATTGCATATTAATATCTACCTGGTGTCTTTTTCATTACCTGGAAAGAGTTTCCAAGTGGCATACTATGTGATAGAACTTGTTAAAGCTGAGTACATTACGCCTAGATAACATGCTGGATTAATATTGGAATAAAACTGGCAAATAAAGAGCAGATTGAACTGTAGTGCTCAGATAAATCATGCAAGCTGCGATGTATGGAAAAAATGCGTGCATATGTACCTGCAGCTTCCTATAGATAAGCCAGAGTGGAAGTAAGATGAGTAAGAATGAAACCTGCAGATCAAACGTTTACAAAAATACAAGAAACATGATTTAGTTTCTTTTCCTAAATACAAAGCTGGTCTAAACTATGTTTCACACAAGTTACCTGCGAATAAGATAAAATAACTAGAGTGCCGAGTAAACTGAAGAAGTTGGCCACAAATATATTGAGGATGAAAGGAAGAGAATCATCAACGGTGTAGAGGTCTGATGACAGTCTGAAATGTCGTAAAGTATCATCAAGGCCAAGGGGCATTTCAACCTTTCAGAGCTTACCAGTAGAAAGTAGAGGTTATCAGATAACAAAGAGACCAACCTGTTTAGGATCCGACCACTGGGATTCTGGTCAAAGAAACAAACTGTTGCACTGATGATATTTTCGAGAAGAGATGCATGGATATGGATTGCAGCACGGAGGCCACCAAATGCAAATGAAAATGCCCTTCCCAATGTTAAAAGAGAATTTATGATGCCAAACATAGCGAGGATAATCTGTACAGGCAATGTTTGAATCAGCACAAATGCACTGAAGATATTTCTTTTATGAACACCAGATGTTGAACATACTTGTCATTCTGATTCATGTTCACTTGAATAGAAAGCACTCTTACCAGATAAAATCTCGTGTTGTTGGTGCCTGTGCTGGTATCAACCCAGTAAGTTAACCAAAGATCATTGCCGTTGCGAGATGCTTGCATCCAGAATGCACTTAGAAATATTAAAACAACAATTGACCACCCAGCAAATGTTGCATATTTTCTATAAAACAAAAACCATTACGAATAATAGATCACAAAAGACTGAATATTTTATAATTCTATTGTGTAGTTCACCCCCAGTTCCCAAAATAACTCACTTGTAGACAATGAGCTCCACGCTGCCTTCTTTCCTTGCCTCTGCTTCTATCTGATCCTTTTGCTCCTCATAAGCAACCACTGAATCATCTTCAAGTATAACATCAGTCTTTAGTTCACATGATACTATTGGTGTTTTATCTTTCACAGAAACTGCAGATGAGGTAAGACGTGAATTGTATGGCTTCGAGATTCTTGAATATGGAGTTGCCAAGAAAGATTCCAGTGTCCCGAACCACCTAACGAGCCCATTAGCCATGACTACAATCATATCGGCAGCAGAAATTGCCTGGGAGAAAAGAAAAACCATAGCTGGTAATAAATGAAGTGCTTATTTCGTGCACACAGCCTAGTACTGCAAGGTATAACCTTAAATATGATTCAAACATTCAATACCAAGATGGTGCAGTTTGTTTGAATAAGATTCAACAAATATTACCTGAAGATTGTGTGTGCTCAGTAATCTTGTTTTCTGCATCAACTGGGGCCCCATAATGGCCTTTTCCAGGATCCATGAAGCAACTTGGGAGTCAACCGCGCTAAGGATGTCATCGAACAAGTATACATCAGAATTTTGATACAAAGCCCTGCAAGTGTAGGATCGTAATGTTAGGTAGTGGGCTTAAGATTCAAAGTGCACGAAGTTGTTGAAAACATGACCTTGCCAACGCTAGACGAGCTCTCTGTCCACCAGATAAGTTGGTACCTTTCTCTCCAATATGTGACATATCTCCTCTGGCCATTGCTGATATGTCAACATCAAGCGCACATGCCTGTATTACTTCTTCGTATCTGCATAAATGTTGTGATGTAGAATGCTAATTAAAAAGGGAACATTAAAATATATGGTGCATGAGCATCTCCAATGGTTCTTGTCAGCCCGTTAAGACATACCTCCTTGGATCAAATTCTTTCCCAAGCAAAATATTATCTCGTAGAGAGCCAGATAGAATCCATGGTACCTACACAACATCAGTTCCAGTTTTACTCCTGTTATTTCAACTACAAATCTTAAGCAACTTCCAAATCTTAAAGTGCTACCTGTGGTACATAGGCAATTGAACCGCACGAGTTAATAGAACCACTGACGACATGGGTCTCTCCAACGACAGAGTTTAGCAAAGTTGATTTACCAGAACCAACCTTATATAGACAAAGTATTCCTCGGTTAACATAAAAAAAATAGCAATGGCATCAGATTATAGAGTTGCTAAAAAATGAACTGTTGGAATTTCATTGCAATTACTTGCAAGTTGAGATAAAATATAGCAATAATACAGTAGGAGACAGGCTATTCAGTTTCTCTAAACAAAATTATGTCATATCCATCACATAACAGATCGACAGCCCCAAGGTCAGAATATTACCTCGCCTACAATTGCGATAAAGAGCCCCTTCTGTAGCTGCAAAGATGTATCTCTGAGAACTATGGTCGGCTCAGCAACAGAGCTGCTAGACCAAGAACAGCATACGTTCTGAAGGACAATGGCCGTTGGATTATAAATTACTTCGGTATCTCTCTTAAAGTGGTTCTTTAAAGAGTCAGCATAGGCAGTTAACTCTGATGAGTGATGCTCTGGAGTAGATAAATAATTACTCAGCCGTCTGCTAGAGATAACAGCCTGCAGCACCAAAGCATACATGTAAGGTTAGCACTGGTGAAAATTTATCTAGCGGAATAATAACATAAACCAATTATCCACTTACATCAATCATCCCATTAATAACCCATGGAAATGAGTTCAATGGTGATATTAGTGTGTTAAAGAGTGCAACACAAGTAAATACCTGTAATAAGGATTCCATATATTAGTAGAAAGTTTGTTCATCCAAGGCATATCTTAAACATATCATTCATGATATAAATGTTTACCGTGGCGGCATCCAATGTCTGCCCCATTATTGCGAAAATGGAAAAGGTAAAAAGGGAGAACAACGTTGGCGTGGTTGCCCAGAAATAGACGCACCAAGCATCCAGATATTTTCTAGTCTATTTAGAAAAAGGAGGTCGCTGTTAGTTCTGGTGCAAACTGTGCAACTTATTAGAAAATATAAATTAATCATGAGCAGCTGCACACCGCGAGATGCTTCACTTCTAATTCTCTTCTTTCCACCAAACGTTCAGTGAATAGTTTCTCCCAGCTATACATCTTCACCGTTCTAATATGTGCTAAGAGCTCCCCTGCACAGCTTATCCTGTTGATAGGAAAATACCCATAGATAACTTTAGAGTATAGAAGTTCTATAATTAGTGTGTTTACCAGAAAACTTTGCACAATTCCTCCTACTTCACCATCCCGAACAAATCAACAATACATGCCAATGAAACTGAGGTAGAACATAATGGATTAATGGTGTTTTAGAAAGTAACACAACAACCTATGCTAAAACGAAAACGATGTTTTGTTTGTTCATCAAGTGCAATGGAGGATCAACTTTCTCACCTCCTGTCTTTTTGCTTCATCATATTTTCTGTTGCACCAGCAATCCTTGTAGAAATCCATTTGTTCACTGTGCATGTGTACATGGTTACAGGCAAAGTAGAAAACATGGTTAAAAGTAAACAATATGAGCATAAATTTTAATTCAAGGTAGTTATGATTACATTATAACATCGGTTAGCATTACACACTATAATCTCAGTCCCTAGTACAAGAAAAGTTTTTAAAAATATACATTTATTTGTATTTGGACTAGAATAACAGCATGCCCTGGTCAATCGGTTAATGTTCAGTTGTTCACAGATAAATTCTCAGAAGATAAAAAGGACCATACATAACCTGAAAAATCTTGGAAACACTGAGAAGCCTAATGCAGAATAAGGAAGCAAAAGGTGAACATACCTGGTATTAGAAAAATTGTTATTGCAAGCCCAGATAGAAAAGCATAATTGACTTGTGTATACAATAGATAAAGAGCAACTCCAATCTGCAGTGGCAAGCTTGACGAACACCAAATCATGCATAGAATCAGATAATGAGGTGCAAACATATAATTATTTAAGATTATGACAAACGTCAGACTCAGATGGAAAAATACCTCCAAGCATCGTGAAGGCTGTTACACAGGTTTATTGTGCGGTCAGCATCAACAGACATGAAGGTCTGAATCTTACCCTCAGTAAACCTAGAACGCTCAGCTAGACTGAGACATAGGCACTGTTTTTAAAGGTCCATCCAAATTTAAAAGAAACAACAAATAGAAGTCAAGCAAAGTTATAACATGCTTCATGTCTGAATGGAGTTTGTTATATAAGAATGCTATATCAAAATTAATCTAAACAAGTACTCCTCTGTTCAATACATGTCATTCTTGAATGTGCAGTCAAACTTTTAAAAAAAACATTGGTATCTAACATATGCAAAATCAATTGTACTTTTCAAATGGAAATGTTGCCAGTAGATATTTTATTAAAAGCATTTCCATATGATTGCATTTATCAATTACCTTCACATATAATTTGCAATAGCAGTTGTCAAATTTGAGTACAGGAGACCATGTTGATAATCCGCATGACATCTATTTGGGAACAGAAGGTGTATGAACTAGCATACAACAACTACTCAGTTTTGTGTCCAGTAGCAGGAGGGGTCCTAAGTGTCAATCTGTAGCATTCGTAATCAAAAGTTTGAGTTGTCCTTGTGAATATGTTGTTATGGATAGCTAAGGAACCAATTGGTGTTCCACTGCAATATCAGAGTACAAATAAGAACATCTAAACAGTGCGTGCTCATTGCCAAATTGAGAAACTATCAAACTATTGTCAATACAAGCTGTGTTCACATGTTTGAATTACTCTCTTCTTTTCACGGAATGGTACTAACAGGTGTGTGATAGGAATGACCTACCTTGCGATAAACTATCCCCATGATGCTTGATCGTAACATTAACTTGAGCTTTGCTAGACGAAAGGAGTACTGACTATCTAAAAATGACCTAGCATAAAGAAACAAATACTAGTTAATACTGAGAAGATAGGCATCCAAAGAGCTACCAAGATGGTTTTCTTTCAACAGGCCAAGGTCCACTAATATGGTATTCTATTTCAGTTTTGGAATGTCAATATTGCAGCAAGAATATAGTACCCATAATACAAAAGGTGTCCGAAGATGCAACTACTAAATTCATCTATTTTATCATCAAAGTCAACTGTTGGTGTGACTAAGTGCATGATCTGCTCTGCATGAGGAAACTAATCCAGATAGGTTGCAACTTGAAACCAAATTGAACATGTAACACTAGGAGTGTAGAACATGGTACAACCACAGTGATGTACTCCCTCCGTTCCAAATTACTATTCGTTGTTGATTTTTTTAACAACCTTACTATTTGTCTTATTCAAAAAATTTGTCCAAATATACGAAACAATAAGTCATACTTAAAGTATATGTGATGACAAAGTAAGTCACAAATAAAATAAATGAAATTTTCACAAATTTTTGAATAAGACGAATAGTCAAACGTTTAGCGAAAAAGTCAACAACGAATAGTAATTTGGAACGGAGGTAGTAGCATTAACATGACAACACCAGTTTAACACCCATCACGTAACTTCTACTTCCCAGTATATAAGTTGATAACAGTCAGCAAGAAATCATAAACACTTCAACCAATGTGCAAAAACACAAATCATATGTTGATACGGAGGAATGGTTTACTTGATAATAGAAGTCAGTCCTAGGGAAATTGCAAGAATATATCCATCCATGCCACCAGAACCTGGAAAGTAATGCAGAACCAATAGAAGATGTAGATTAGTTTATTGCGTTGCTGAAAAAATCAGATCACTTCACTTATTAATGACATGATACGCAGCTCTCCTGGGTGGTCGAAAAGAAATCGGACCACAATTCAAGAGTAAGATATGGATCTGACCGCATAAGTAGCATTATTTGCGTGCACTTCTGTTTATAAGAAGACCTACATACTTTTAGATAGAAATGTATGTATGACACAAAAAGCTTCTAAATGAACTACTCAAGGATCCTAGAAACTACTGGAAAGAGGCATGTCAAAACGTATGTTGTTGGTCTTCTGTTCCCAAAGAGCTATAGCTTCAAGTGCCAATATTGAACAGAATATCAAAAAACCTAGACAGCGAGGAAGCAGGGCTCAATGCCGGTCTCCTGGATATTGAAAAGAGTAGCTATTCATAGCAACTTTTGTGCATCGGGCGGCATATGTCCCCCCTACATGCAGCCGTGGGATGGCCGGTCGCTTTAAGATTCGCGCAGAAGCTTAAGCAGTCAATGGCGATTAGAGAATAAACAACTGCATGCATGTCCTGACAAAAAGTTTTTGTTTGGTTCTGCAAAAATAAATTAACAAGAAGAAACATTTCTTCAGATTATGATATAAATCAGTAACAATCTGATATAAATCAGCAATGAATGTTCAATCTTCCTTTTTTGTGGATGGGGAACGGGAAACGGGCGGCGAGCGGCGGGGAAGGAGGAGGCGGGATGCCGCTGCCGCCGCTGCGCGTGTCCGGCTTCCCCTCCGCGCAAGAGATAAGGCCCCCATGGGGCCCATCACGTGCGGTCCCTTGTGCCGCGCGCCCGCACCTGTGTGTCCGGCTTCCCCTCCGCACAATAGATAAGGTTGCTGCTATGGGCCCATAACGTGTGTTAGCACTAATCCCTCGGTCCTGCTAATCCTCATCTCCAAATCAATGGCCACGTGCCGCGCTCTGGGGGGCACATGCCGCCCAGGACACCATCGTTTTTTCGATAGCTATTTGCCTAGGAGAACTTTTAGTAATGAACATTCTGCTATTTGAGGAGATAATACCTTGCTGAAGAAATCTTATAAACTTATTGAGTAGCAGTGGGCTGACAAAATTTATGCTGTCATTCAATACCTGCATGAATAGAATGATAGAAATTTAAAGGCAATCAGTGTGAACTTCAGTTTTATGAATGCTTGACTTCGCCGATAAGGGTAGTAATATGTTGAAGTTGCTGTTCTCATATAAGAAAATGTCATTCATCTCCTTCTATATTCAATGAAAGTGGGCGCCTTCTTGTGCCGGTTTTGTTAAAAAGGATGTTGTCGTTCATGGAATTTTAGGTAATACTATGATAATGAGTTTCAGGCCACTTTTCTAATCTGGTCATTGTAGGAAATATATTAACTGTTAGTTGTTCATTGCCATAAACAGGTAAAAAGAAAAAAGGACACCAACTTATATGCTATGAACCAGAGTTCGCATCTAGCAACATCCTTTTACTTAATTCAACCACTTCAAATAAAGAGGAAAGGATACCTTAAGAAGGCCCAAACGCAAGTATGTCCATCCATAAGAACAAGAAAGGGCTCTAAGGAGAGATGAGTTGTCACGGTGGTTTTGATATTCGGCAGTCCAGGAAGACAGAAGTCTGTCATAACATATGGTAGCTCTAAGTTCAGCAGGTAACTCAAGTAGATCTGTGAAGTCAAGTTGTCTTGTGATACCAATGTCCATCATTGTATTGACGAATTTGAAAGTCAACAGTTCCCACACACTATGGTCCTTCTTTGCCTGAGAAAGGAGAACATTAAGGTAAGAACTCACAATCTGGAGTCACTTTTTGGTGATAGAAAAAAATTAAGAAAATGGAGAGGATCCAAATCTCGATGTTTGAATTCCAAATAGTCAACAATTAGAAAGTCAGTGCACAGTTAGCATGGATCCTGTAAAATTTGTGGGTGATAGTTGTCCTTGTTCATACAAAGAAATTTACAAGATGCTTTTTTTCTGAGTGAACATGCATGCAAATTCCTTTAAGGAGACGTTTCAAAACAATCCAGCTAAAATAAGACAAGTCTTGCCAACGAGTTTTCAGCTGTCTGGTTAGTAACTGAATAAAGGATGCCATCATTTCAAACCAATTACAAGTATACCATAACCAGTATAAAACTATTACTTAGGTTATAGACTGAAATTGAACCATCCTGGATTTACAACAGAAAACTAAAACTCCAAAAGACTTATTACCAGAATCACATACCGTCTCTGTAATTTCAACCTCAGTTTTTTCATCATTTAGAATGAGTGGTGCTTCAATAGACTTCACTTTTCTGAAAGAGCATAAGTCTCACATTGCTTTAGAGAAATTGTAGGTACCAAGGCACTCAAAAATTATTGTTCACACATTTTATGAAAATGTAAAAATAATGGGATATGCGCTATTTCTTAAATAAAAATAAAGGAAAAAGGAGATAGGTAAACGTAGAAACAAAATGAAAAATATATGAAGTATTCAGAAATGTAGGGAAATTAAGAAAGCAGGTACCTTTTGTTGCCTGACTGGCCCACCACTGCAGCCACAATAACGAAGAGTCCAAATATGGCTGCAGTGCAAAATGAGATAATCTCCATAACAAATGTCATTTCCTGTTGATCGCAGAACAAAAGATTAGAATAGATGTTTCTTTGAAATAATATATCTAAGTAATAAAGTGATGTTTCTTTTAGATAATCATGTATGCATTTTGAAGTACCGCCACATGCAAGACTGCAAGAAACAGCGATTTTTTTAACAGAAAAGAAACAGCGATTTTTAATAGTCATAATAAAACAACTCAAATTTATAGAAGTCTTCCATAGCTCATATTAACAAGCAAGAAGCATAGAATTCAATTCGTAAAATAATGGAATACCTTTAGAAATGTAAGCTTGTATTGAAAATGAGGTATCTCTAGAAGAATCTTCAAGATCCAGCAGAAGCACATGATTGGGTTGTATAGGATTTCAATCCATGTCCCACTGACACAAACAAGGCTTACAGACATCTATTGAAAAGCACAATTAAAACTAACTGTAAGGACATTTGTTTAAATTTATATGACTTGAAAGGGAAAATAAGATCATTATGGTAATAGAGTTCTTACCCATGCAACAAAATGAGAGCACATGAAGAATAGTTCATAGTCCTCAACGTCCTTCACTTCAATTTTTTTCTTAGCTAGCATAGTTAGTCCAACCAAAGAAAGGCATGCTCCAAAACTAGGCACACCAAATACAAACAACTTCTCCAATAAACCTCTCCTGACATTCTAAAGAAGTCAAATAATTATTATACATAACATGGTATAAATAATGAAGAATATAAATCATTGGTCCTTAAAATAGTAAGCCAATTGTAAGCTAATAGACATTACAAGTAAACAGGATCACTCCCTTCGAGTATTGTTTCTAAAAGGTGTTAGAATACAAATTTGTAATTTATTACGGTTTCCCTGATTTCAAGTTATCTTGTTTCATTATGTACCTCAATAAGCGTTACAAATAAATACTAGAATGTTAGAGTGGAATATGGTTTAATTTCTCCTTGTCTCAGTATGATAATAACCAAATTTATGAAATGTTTATCCTTTTTCAGTCATTGACTTATTCATTAGTAACTGAAGGTGATAACCCTATAGTCAGTAAGGACTGATGTAAATCTACATCAGTCCAAGCTTTACTTCAATACTCCAAATGGTCGCACAAAAGGAAACTTGTTGGGAGCACCATAACCATTTCAATAAGCCTAGCATTAACATTAACGGAATCCAGACAATTCCAAAATAGCAGCTGCAGAGTCGACTTGCCCTAATTTTACCCCCTCCACAAGACTACAACTGCATACCTTTAGCTCCCCAGACTACTAGTAGTACTACAAAAGGCAACTATCGCCATAATTAATGTGAGTAACATCGGTCAAAGTGTCATGACAGAAACAGGAAAAGGTATCACTTCTATCTAACCACTTATTTGACTACCATAGTGCCATGCAAAAAGCAAAAACCATGCGTAATGTATCCATATAATGCTCGGTCATCTGGAGGAGAAATGATGGTAGCATCCAACTTTCCAATTCATTCCAAACATTAGGGTGCTCCACCGGTCATAACCACACCAGCAAAGCCTGCTAGTCCTGTAATAACTATTTAATAGCTGAAACAATAAACAACACTATGCATACTTTGGCGCACCTATTGTTATCAACTTTGAGTAGCGTAAATTTGAGTTCAACACAGTCTAACCCCAGAAGCAGAAGCTAGAAGCAGAGTACGTGTAAAACCAAGTTACCTGAGCTCTCGTCGCGTTCCTCTTGGCGAGGAAGAGCCAGACAACGGCAATCGTGGCGATCACATTCCCAGCTAACCCCAGCACTGTGCAACGACGACAAAAAGATTAAGGAAAACTAATTAAACACAGCAACAAATTAAACCAAAAAAATGCGCTCGAGCGCAGCGACCTCCACACCACGGAACGGCCACCCAGTGGAGATCAAAATCGAAAGCAAGGATATAAATCCGCAAAGCACGGCCCGAAGCGCCTCCCATCCCATACCTGCACCAAGAGATCGATCGCCCCCCGAAAACAGGCAATCGCGATCAGAACTAAGAAACCCCGGCATCCGACGCCGGAAAAAAAATTAAAGTCGGCGCGGCGGACTACTAGCAGGGGTTTGGCGGGGGTTTAGCTAGCTAGGGGAGAACCGCACCGTGGGATCGCCGGGGCAGACGAAATCCATGGAGAGAGGGCGGCGCGGCGGAGGCGGAGGAGGGCCGACGCCGCCGAGCCCGGCCCGACGGCGACGGAGAATTCGCGAGCGCGCGGCTCGGATTCCGGTAATTCGAAGCGGGCGGCGAACGGCGAGCGATGGGGTGGCAACGTAACGGAACGGAACGGAACGGGGAGTGGTTGCTGCCGGGTGGAGTGGTGCGGTGCCCCGTCTCGCCCGTCACTTTAACACGGGCCGTGGAGCGGCGCCCCCGCTCCTCGCCTCCGCCGCGCTCCGCTCGACTGAAGAGTGGGGTCAGTAGCCTCGTGGGCCCGCCATGTCAGTGGAGGGGTGTGAATCTGCTCTCGTCTGTTGACCTCCCCAAAGATGCAGCCGCCCCGCGCCCGCGGGAAGAGCACGAGGGAAGGAGGGCGTGCGGCGTGCGTGCTGCGTGGGTGGCCGCGCGTGAGGGAGGGGGGGTTTCTCTGCGATCGCGTGATCCACCGTCCGTTGGATCTCGTACGGCCGGTGTGGGTGGTGATAAAAGAAAAGATCGCCAAAGCGTGGCTTCGCTTTTCAGGCTTTCAGCCATTCACGTCCCAAAGGCGATTACTTTTTTCTTGACATGGATGACTAGTATAGTATATAGTTACATTATATACATATAAATAAAGTTATAGAGACCATGCAATGGCCCCTTTTGGGCATAGTTGTTGATCACGGCGAGGAGCGGTGACACGAAAGGCCAGCGCAGAGCACTGCCCGGGTGTCAGCAAAGGATCGTCCGCGGTGCCTCACTCTCTGCTTTGTGAGAGTGGACTTGCTTTAGCTTTTGGGCTTTGGGTCTTCTGTCGTTTTGCCACTCACGTGGCTCGCACATTGGGTGGATGATGGATCAGCGACGCAAAGCCGAAAAGAAGGGGGAAATGGGGCTCGCTAAAGAAGGAAAAAGGTTAAAGCACTTAAGCTGGCCCAGTTTCAAGCTTCTTTTCACGAGCCGGGCTCTGGATGGATGGCCCAAGACGTTGTCAGCCCAGCCGCACGACTACATCGAGTGGGCCGAATGTGGACGACATTTCACGACGACGAGGCAAGTAGTAACTGAACTCACATTCGGCCCACGCGACTAAACCAACGGGCTTCCCGGTCCAGCGGGAGCGGGCCGAAATGCCGTCCACTTGTGCGCTCTGCTGCCGACCAAGCTCGCCTACTACGCCTACCTCTCCGTTGTGAAATCAACTAACTGGCGCGGTCCTTTTCCTCATATGCTGTACGCGAGTCCGAAACTACACGTACTCATAGTAGACCATGAAATACTACGTACACAAGCTGGGTCAGTAACACACTCCTTCCACGTCAAAAACCATGAAATACGTATTCCTTGCTAGCCACTGCGTAGAGCCACGTACAGTAGGGTATATGACACGATGCTCGTGAACCGCGATGCCTTTCCCTACGACTACGAGACAATTATCGAGGGCAGTGGAGTATGACGTGGCCGTGAGATCACCACAGTTCGATTCACAAGATAATCTATAGGCCACGGAGTAGGAGTACTATAGTAGCTAGCTCTAAGCTGCAAGTAGCCAAAGAGTGATCAGCGTGATGATGATGATGATGGCCACCGGCCCCCTAGGCAAAAAGACGCGAGCTTGGCCATGCTCGTAGCCTCCGTAGCTAGCCTTCCTCGGCGGGCGACAAGGCAGGGCCACCGCTACCGCGCCCTACGCGTGTGCTTATTTCGATTGACCTACTCTATCCACGGCTACACGTTTTTCTAGCTTCCTCCGGCTAGTGGCGTGGCGACCTTTGTGCACGTACAGTGCCCGCACGAGAAACGGCAAACGGGGCGAGCAGTGTCAGCACGGTTTCACTGCACGGTTAACTGACAGAAACGGCTCCCTTCGGTTTCATACTAGAAGTCGTTTTGAATAAGATATGAGTCAAACATTAAAAATATAAATCATGAATAATATTTAAATCGTTGAGTTTAGAAATGTGAAAATTATATAAATAGATTAGTCTTGAAAATTACTTTCATAAAAATATACATATATAATTTTTCAAGAAATATTTTTATAAAAAAGAGAAGTCAAAGTTGTGCTCTGCTGACTGTGTCGCTGTCCTAAACAACTTTTAATAGTGAACCGGAGGGAGTAGGTAACTGAATGACTTAAATTTGACTATATTTATACAAATTTTTTGAATAAGATAAGCGGTCAAATTTGTGGTAAACAAAGTCAAACGATCTATAATTTGGAACGGATGAGTACATCATTTCTCAAGCCAGTCTCAGTATGCTCCATCAGCATATTTAATATTATGAAACTTCCCATAAAACCCCCACTGAGATGGGTCTGATCCTGATATTAGGAAAAACTAAATCTAGGTTATAGACCAGAGAAATAAAAACCTCTTCTTATTTTTTTACGGATAATAATAAAGCTCTTCTAAACTATAAGTTTCTAACTATATATGAAACCATCTGTCTATTAAATATTTTCTCTATTTTAAATTATGAGTCTAATTTTGTCTTTTTCTAGATACATGGTTTATAGTATGTATATCTAGAAATTACGTATATCTAGATGTATAGCAAAAACTATATATATATATATATATATAAGTTCAAAACAACTATAACTTTAAACGGAAGGAATTCTTCACTATTAAAAAGTTCAAATTTTAACTTTGTATTCGGTTTATATGCTAGTTTTAGTTGATGTGACACTAATGTGTGCACGGCAATCTGGCCAAGATTTAATTATTATTTTTTACTCCCTCCATTCCTAAAAACCTGACGTTTAGAACAGCGACACGGTCTCTAAAACACAACTTTAACATCTTGTTATTATAAAAATATTTATCGAAGAGTGATATATGTATATTTTTATGAAAGAATTTTTCACGACAAATCTATTCATATAGTTTTCACATTTGCAAACTCAATGACTTAAAAGTTATTGATGATTTATATTCCTAATATTTGACCCAAACATTGTCCTAAACGTCAGATTTTTAGGAATGGAAGGAGTATATATTAAACTTAGAAAATGATTCAGACTGAAACAAAGAAAATGCTTTACGTCTTAATGATCATGTTCGTGCATGGGCTTTTTCCATAACTTTTTGAAGCTGTCTAGTAATCCTATACTTAACGTTTAAGACTGCAATTCCCACGTGAAATCCTATTTAGAAATGGAGGTTTGAATGCGTCATCATTTCATCTTATTTTGCAGTGTATTGGTCAGCCATTTTATCCCTATCGTAGAGTACTTAGTTGGTCGTGCATTGCAAACAAAATTTTTCGCTACTCCATCTTTCAGCAAGGAAAAACTCGGTCTTAGTTACTTGATGGCATTTTTTTCTTCAAGAGAGAGTGGGAATAAGCTCCCTAACTTTACTGGTGTGGTGTGCCAATTACTATTTTCCAGGTTGGGTAAAAGTTCCCTCCATTATTTGTATACCATCGTAGTGATTCTCAAGGTTTTGATTGCATTCACCAGCTTTCCAGTGGATTTGCACCATCATCACGCACTGAAAACTTTGAACCTAAATTGATTTCACAACGATATGTAACTCGCGGTCTTTTACCTTTTCAAAGCATGATTTCGAACAATGTCTAACTCGTGCAAAACAGTGGGCACCTCACCCCCCTGCAACAGCCACCCGATCATGGAAATTCGAGCAAAAACAACCATATACTCCATGCACACCACCTTTCCTTTACGAAAAGATCTATGTGAATCAAACAAAGATCGTTCAACATTTTGCTCAGAGAGAGAAAAAACTTTTGCAGGTAAATAAAGAGGTACATTGGCTGAGAACAAAATGCCCCTGTTTTGCTTGTTTGGGCAGATGACATGTCAAAATAAGGTCAAATCTACAAAAGGGTTTGGATGGTGTTGACGTGGAAAGACAAAGTTAGCACACGCGAATACACAACATTCATAATAAAAAATATTACTATATATATGTAGGAAATCTCTACTCCCCACTGGACACGCTGCGCCGCCACCGCTTCTGCAGTTCTGCCACAAAATTGGATTACGTTGTCATCCCTGTTCGCTTGGCTTATCAGTATTTTTCTCTTTACATAAATCAGCATCAGCCACCAACCACTCGGCAGTATTTTTCTCTCAGCACAAATCAGCACCATCCACCTACCACCCGCCAGCCGAACAGGGCCCACGGCCAGAGTTCGTCAATCTAACCGGAACATCGATCAACAACAAAGTCCGCACATCGACAGCCACCGTCGGGTTGGAGAGGCACCGACATGAGCTTCCTCACCCTGTTTGTTTGGCTTATCAGTCACCAACCAGTATTTTTATCTCAGAACAAATCAACCACAAGTCAGCAGTACTTTTTTCTCAAAATAAATCAGCACCGGTCACCTGCGAGACGAACAGGACGCCCATCTTCGCTCGATCTGCATCGTGAAAGATCAATAGCCGCCTGATTCTGCTCCCTTGCGGGCATACGCCGCCAATTGGGGATCCTTAGGGCGGCAGTGCAGGGTGTTGCCTAGCCTCTGCCCAAAAACAACCTCACGAACCCTAAATCTCTAATTCCATGGATCTCGCATCCGCCGTTCTCTTTCTTCAGATTGAATTGCTTCTGTATTTGGCACCACTGTACTGTTCAACAGACTGCTACGCGTCGCCACCCATGCATAGACGCCGAGAAGAGCAGAGATCAACTGCATGGGCTTCCCTTCTGCCGCACATTCTCTCCTGCTAACAAGTATGGTTGTACAAGCCATTTTAATGGAATAATACTAAGCAAATTTTGGCCGTGGTGGTCATAGTCAATGCATCAATGGCATCTGATTTGAGTCTTTGTGACATCTATATACTCAGCCTTTAGACCTGAAACTTGTAACACCCAAAAAAAATGGCCCATTTAAAAATTTTAGTAATTAATTGGCTTTTATTTTAATTGTTCATATTTAATATAAGGTTAAATGAATTATTTATGAATATTAAAATCAAATATAAGTCGTAGAAACATTTTTGTTGCATTCATGCTGCTGCACTGTGTTTTGGTTGTTGGCAAATTAAGTTAAAATTTAAATTCTGTTTAAATTCGAATTTAATTTGCATTTGTTTGAGCCCTAGAAAAGTTCATTCAAGTCGAGTTTACTTTTCCTCCCTGAACTTTTCCCTCGGTTCACTTTCCCTCCCTCTACTTCTCCCTCAGTCCAGCCCAGCCCCCTCCTCTCTTCTCTCCCGCGCGGCCCAATCCCCTTCCCCCTCTCTTTTCCCCGCCCGGCCCAGCGCGGCCCATTCCTTTCCCGCATGGGCCTCGCCCGCTCGCCGAGCCGGCCCAACCGCGCGCCACCCGCACTCCTCTCTCTCTCTCTGCTGACACCACGGCCCCACTCGTCAGCTTCACCTTCGACCTCCCGCACGAGCTTCCCCTTCCCCCACCGCGATCGGCGCCGCTCCGGCCGGCCGCCCAGCGCCCTCCCCGCGCCCGTGGGCCACCCCCGAAGCTGCTACGAAGCTTCCTGCTGCCCTCCTTCCTTCTTAGGGCGCTCCGTCCTTTGGCAAGCCCTCCCCCGCGATGGAAAGGAGAGCCGACGGCCGCCGCCATCTCCGCTCGTGCCCCGCACGCCAAGACGGCCCCTGAGCGCTATAACCCCCCCCCCCCCCGACCGAGACCCCAAGGCCATCCACCGAGCCTCCTCGAGCTCCCCAGCCCTCCAAGTGCCTCCCCTCGCTCCACGCTCAAGCGCCGCCGCCCGATCCGCCGGCCATCGTCGAGCCCCTCCCCCGACGCCGCCCCGGTCAAATCCGCCCAGTCAGGAGGCTTGATCAAGAGTAAGGAAGCTCCCCCGACCGTCTCCCGGCCCCGTTCGTCCCCCTAGCGCGCGCTCGAGCTCGCCGGAGCCCCGCCGCCTCTGCTCATCGTCATTCTCCCCCCTCCGTCGTGCTAGCCTCGACTTGAACCCCCAAATTGAACTCGCCATGATCTCCCGGTGCTGTCGGGCCAGATCTCGCCTCGAATGGCGGCCTCTAGCTCGAGATGGCCTTTCTCCGGCGAGCTTCGCCGCCCTGCCGCCGTTTCCCCGGTCGCCGCCGACGGCTCGCGCCTCCACCTACTCCCCTGACCCTTGGATCTCGATCTGACGGCGCAGATCGAGTCCAAGCCCGAGTCAATCCCCGGGATAATGGTCAACCCTGGCATTCTTGCAAGGAAACCCCTCCACTATCTGCAAATCAACTCATGCTCCAGCTCAGTTCAAAAGTAATACAGATAGGTCCTGTTTTTATTGAAAAACCCCCTGAGCTTCTAGGAATTAGAACCCGCGGTCCTGAGTTTATGTTTTTACGCGTAGGCCCCTGAGTTTTAACGCATAATTATGTTTAGGTCCCTGGTTTCTTTCAAATAAGCCCCTGAAAGCTTTTAAAAATTGCCAGCAGGTCCCTAGATCTTAGAAAAGCCATATCTTTTTCGTTTTTGCTCCGATTAGTGTGATTTTCGCGCTCATGTGTTCGTGTGAAGCGTAGAATATTTCTAAAACCTTTTTATGTATTGTTTCTACTGTTTTGTGTACTGTTCTAATAGAATATTATTTGTTTGCATGTATTGGTATGCGTGTATGCTTGTGTGGTGCTTCGTGTCTAGTCGGTGAGACGTTAGCTTTGGAGTTCGAGCTTGGTGAGGACTTTCCGGAGCAGGATTCGTAGAAGCAGCAGCAGCAGCAGCACTTCGAGGAAGGCAAGTTATAGCACGGACAATCCTTGCTACCCAAACACACCTTTTACATTTACTTAATTTCATATACATGTGTCTAAATTGATGCCCCCTTAAGGTTGTACCTAGTTTTGTATATCCTGTTCCTTTGATAACCTTGGGCTTATGCATATGGGTAGATTTTGATATGCGCAGCTACTGTCACCATTATTTAACTGTAAATTTTGACTTAATGGTTCACTTCAACATTAATGATAAAACTTGCTTTTTAGCAACTTAGTTTAGGGAGCTAGAGCATGTGCCGTGTGCTTTGCTCTAGTGTCTCTCCGTAAGATCCGGTTCTTAAAGCGGCAACCCAGGAGCCTGTCGCCACCGCCAGAACTATTATGGCTCTGGTCTTGGTCAAGTAACTTGTACGACTCTAGCTTGCCAGTGGCTACCATTGGGGCCAACGGCGTTAGTGGACACAAGGTGAAAGGGTGCTTCCGGATTCCACCGAGGACGGGCGATCCGTCGGCTAGGTCTCGTTAGACCCAGTCCCGTGTTGGGAGTCCCTGCGATGGGGAACTCCACATGTTGCGCATGGGTGGATGCGATGCCCGCGCTCTGTATGCCATCGACCCCCCTATGGTGTGACTCCGTAGGCGTACGTCGATTTCGGTGCCTATGGTCTCACCGCCTTGTTAAACTAGCGGCTACTGTCTTGTTAGGGTGTCTTGTGAAAAACCTCGTAGCGTCCCTATGCCGTCACACCTCGAAAGTGTTGATGTGCGTGGTTGGGTGCAAAGTTCCTTTGAATTTTTACACGACTGGTGGGTAAAAGGCGAAACCTCTGCAGAGTGTAAAATCTGTCATGATAGCCTTGCTCAAGGTCACAAGCAGCATGGATCCTTTTTTATTAGAAGATGATGTTTAGTTATGATTATTGTCACTTATACTTATTAATTGGGTTACAACCGGGTTTCATTCATTTGTAGTAACTTGATTAATGCTAAAATGAATCAACTAAAAGTGCTAAAGCAGTTAAGCCGTGACTAGCCTATTTTGAGCCTTCATACCCGTGCTATACTTGCTAAGTATTTGTTTACTTACACTTGTCAATATTCAACAAAATCCCGGATGGGTAAACAGATTGGGCAGATCAGGAGATTGCTGCTGAGTTCCCTGAGGACCTGCCGTACTTCTGAGTTGCACTCTCCCAGTCAGAGTCCCTATGGACTGCGGCTCTGCTTTAGTTGAGAGTTATAGACTTCCGCTGTAATAAATATTATTGTTATACTCTGATGTAAACTATTTTATTTCGAGCATCTGTACTCTGTTTATCATATTTGTTCGTTGTATGTGTTCTGCGGACTTCCTGGGCACACATATGGCCGCATTCAGGTTTTGTGAAAATCCGGGTGTGACACATTGGTATCAGAGCTGTGCTGACTGTAGGATCGCAGCCTAGATAGAACGGTCGGTATTAGCCAAGTTCAGTCTTCACTATTTTACCTATAAAAGTGTTGAGTTTTGCAAAATAGTGTTCAGTGTCTCCTCTACCTCAGTCCTTTGCAAAGTTTTTTCTAAAATTTTTCTTTGTCTTCTCTCTGCAGTAGATGGCTCGCACGAAGCTGACCGCCCGCAAGTCCACCTGTGGCTACCTTCCACCCTGTGTTCCGGAGATGGACTTTGGCGCCCCCTACCAGGATGCTTTCCAGGAGTGGGAAGTGATGCAAGAGGATGAGCGCCTGAGGCAAGAAGAAGAAGAGGGAGAGCCCAAGGACGAGGAGATGGAGCCCGCTGAAGAGCCAGAGGAGTAGCCCGAGCCAGTTCAGCGAGGTGGCGGGAATGCTGCCGGAGACCCAGATGGTGATGACAGCGGTGATGATGATGATGAAGACGATGGTGATGACCCTGAGGAGCCCCCAGCACCCCAGCCACCTGCACCAGCAGATAGGTGGACCGTGGAGGACTTTGTTAGAGACGCTGGAGACAAATTCTACCACTGGCGCCTGAGGCAGATACTCCGCTACCACTACGCCACAGGCAACGTGGACATGGAGTACCACAGTGAGAGGTGGACGTACCCCCACTTCCCCACCTTCTGGAGCACCTCCCTGAGGATCCGTACAGCTGACCACGAAGCCAGAGCTGCCAGGACGAGGTCGATCCACTACGCCTCCAGTGAGAGATCCACCCAGGAGGCAGGGATAGCGGATGTTGCTCGCCGTGCCCTCTACTACTACAAGGACAGGTTCTGGGCAGAGATACAGGACGGGCCAGATAGGTGGTACCCCCGCAGGAGGAGTGGGGAGACAGCTTGCACCATCGCCCCCATCGTAGACATCGACGACCCCCGGCTCGCTACTACTGTGGCGTTGGTGGCCGCCCTCAACACTGACCTGGAGGCATCTACTGATGAGATCGCCGCTCTAAGGGAGCAGCTGAGAGGGAGTCGGCAGGAGATGGAGCAGCTGGACCAGATGTTGGGAGCACCACCGTCACGCAGCCCAGACTACCGTGTAGAGTCACTGCCTCGCAAGAGGCACCGCTCAGATCTGCCGCCGTCAGCACCACCATCCAGCAGGGTCCTTAGGAGTTTACCATGAGTCTGTAATAAGATCGATTAGTCGTCTTTTTTTTCTTTCCAGTTGAGTCAAAAACCAGTGAGTTGAGTCAGTGTGAACCTTGTCTTTCGATGTTCGGTTTGATTATCATTATGCTTATGTTTGAGTTGGATTTTTGTAATGTTTGTGATGGGCGTAGACGCAAGTCTACCACCATCTAGATTTTGGATTGAGGCATAAGGATATTATTGAATACATAGAAGTGGTTAATTGCTTCACTTGCTCTTTATCTACCTTATGCTCTACCATAACCAGTTCAATGTTCTCAAGTACTTCTGTTCCTAAGTTACTTGGTCTTAAAATTTATGGGGATCTCTTATTGATAATAGATGGTGAACACAAGGAGCAACATCGGTGCCAGTGGACTGCCACCACCACCCCCCACCATTGAGCAGATGATGCTCACACAGACCCAGCTGATGCAACAGATGGCTCAGACAATGGCCATGATGCAGCAGAACCAGCAGAATCCGCCACAGCACAACATGCCGCCCCGTGACAGGAGGGGTGAATTTCTGAAGGGACGCCCGCCCACCTTCAACAAAGTAATTGATCCCTTGCAAGCATTGGATTGGCTCAAGGTAGTGGAGAGACAACTCGACATCGCTCAGTGCAACGACTAGGAGAAGGTGTTGTACGCAGGAGGATAGCTTCAAGGACCAGCCTTGGACTGGTGGGACTCGTATCAGTACGCTCACCCCGATCGTACTCAGATCACATGGCAGGAGTTCCATGACAGCTTCCGCTCGCACCATGTGCCTGAAGTACTGATGACGTTGAAGAAGAAGGAGTTCCTGTCACTGAAGCAGGAAGGGATGAGTGTCACGACTTACCGCGACAAGTTCATTGAGCTTGCCCGCTATGCTCCAGAGGACGTGGACACGGACAGAAAGAAGCAGTCCCGGTTCCGCGATGGCTTGCAGGATGCCCTGCAGTACCAGTTGATGTGCGCCAAGTTCCCCAACTTTCAGGAACTGGTGGACGGCGCCCTGATGCTAGAGCACAAGCGCCGTGAAATGGAGGAGAAGAAGCGGAAGTTCCAGGGCCAGCAGTCTCGGAGCAACAACCGTCCTTGCTTCAGTGCTCCCCAAGGCCAACAGATGGTGAGCCAGCAGCGCTTCCAAAGCCAGTCCAGCTCGTTCAACCGTGGCCAGAACCAGCAGCGCACCCAGTACCCTCAAGCACCGCAGCAACAGCGCTACCAGAACCAGCTGCAGAATGCCCCAGCTCAGCGCAACCAGGTGCAGCAAGGGCCTGTCCAGCGCCCCAACAACGCCAACAATGTACCGGTGGGCCCAAGGGCGTGCTACCACTGTGGTGAGCAGGGTCACTATGCCAATGTCTGCCCAAAGAAAGCTCAGAACGCTGTCGGTCAGAACAACCCCCAGAGAGTTGGGCAGAATGGGAACCATCCACAGGCACAAGCAGGCAGAGGTCCTCAGAACCCCGTTAGGGGCAAAGTCAACCACATGGGTGCTGAGACCGTAGAGGGAGCTACCTACGTGGTTGTGGGTACGTTCCTCGTCAACTCGACCCCTGCAACTGTTTTATTCGATTCTGGAGCTTCTCATGCTTTCATCTCTGCTGCATTTGTTCAAAAGAATATGCTGGCCTTACGACCTATGGGGAATACTATGCTAGTTAGCTCACCAGGGGGGAGCAACGTGCCACTCTACGTTGCACCCGGACCCTCATCACAATAAGGGGGGTAGACTTCGAAGTATACCCCATAGTCCTGAACTCTGTTGGGTTTGACTTGATCCTGGGAATGAGCTGGTTAGCCTACTACGGCGGGGTGATCAAGTGCGCTGAAAGGATGATACAGCTGACAGCCACGACTGGAGAAAAAGTGGAGTACCAGGCAGCCAAGCCCACTGAGCAATGTCAAGTCAATCAAGCTGATGGAGCAGCCCCCAAGGACATCCGAGTGGTGTGCGAGTTTCCGGATGTGTTCCCAGATGAACTGCCAGGTATGCCCCCGGAACGCGAAGTTGAATTCGTTATTGAACTAAAACCTGGCACTGCACCTATAGCTAAAAGGCCATATAGGATGGGAGTGAAAGAACTGGAGAAACTTAAGGAATAATTAAACTCTTTGCTAGAAAAAGGGTATATTCGTCCTAGTTCTTCACCATGGGGAGCACCAGTGTTGTTCGTGGACAAGAAGGATGGTACGCAGATGATGTGCGTGGACTATCGAGCCCTCAATGAAGTGACTGTCAAGAACAAGTACCCCTTGCCAAGGATTGATGATTTGTTTGATCAGTTGAAGGGAGTTTGTGTGTTCTCCAAGATAGATCTTCGATCGGGCTACCACCAGATGAGGATCCGACCATCCGACATACCCAAGACGGCCTTCACTACTCGGTATGGGCTATATGAGTTCACAGTCATGTCCTTTGGACTAACCAATGCTCCGGCATACTTCATGTAACTGATGAATAGCGTCTTCATGGACTACCTGGACAAGTTTGTGGTGGTGTTCATTGATGACATTCTGGTCTTCTCCAAGAATGAAGAGGAACATGAAGATCATTTGAGGCTGGTGATGCAGAGACTCCGGGAACATCAGATTTATACCAAGTTGAGCAAGTGTGAGTTTTGGCTGAAGGAAGTGGCATTCTTGGGACACGTGCTGTCCAATGGAGGAGTAGCAGTTGACCCGAAGAAGGTTAATGATGTGTTGAGCTGGAACCCGCCTCGGGATGTCAGCGAGATCAAGAGTTTCCTTGGGATGGCCCGATATTATCGACGGTTCCTCGAAGGATTCTCCAAGATTGCTAAACAAATGACGGTGTTATTGGAGAAAAATGCCAAGTTCATCTGGACAGAGGAGTGCCAGACCAGCTTCGAAGAGTTGAAAAAGAGGCTGACGACAGCACCCGTGCTGATATTGCCTGACATAGCCAAGAGCTTCTCCATCTACTGCGATGCATCCCGTTTAGGATTGGGATCTGTACTTATGCAGGAAGGGAGAGTAGTGGCATATGCATCAAGACAGTTGCGGAAGCATGAGCAGAACTATCCGACACATGATTTGGAGCTGACAGCTGTGGTGCATGCCTTGAAGATTTGGAGGCATCACCTGATTGGGCACAAGTGTGACATCTACACCGATCACAAGAGCCTGAAGTATGTCTTCACTCAGTCAGAGCTGATTATGAGGCAACACCGATGGTTGGAGTTGATCAAGGACTATGATCTGGAGATCCATTACCACCCTGGCAAGGCTAACTTGGTGGCAGATGCTCTGAGTAGGAGAAGCTATGTGAACAAGATCACCGGCCATTGTTGGCCTGAAGAACTCAGCCGGGAATTTGAGAAGATGAGTCTGGGGTTTGTGAACAGCATCACAGAGATGATGGTAGAACCGACTCTTGAACAGGAGATCCGGAAAGGACAACTTGGTGATGAAAAGATCAAGGAAATTGTGGAGAATGTTGCTCTAGGAAAGGCACCTGGATTCCAAGTTGATGAACAAGGAACCCTGTGGCACGGGAAGAGGATATGTGTGCCCGATATAGCGCAGATCAAGGACACGATCCTAAGAGAAGCGCATGATTCGGCATACTCGATTCACCCAGGGAGCACCAAGATGTACCAAGATATCAAGGAAAGATTCTGGTGGTACGGATTGAAGCGTGATGTGGCGACGCATGTGGCACTGTGTGACACTTGTCAGAGAGTTAAGGCTGAACATCAGAGGCCAGCCGGATTACTCCAGCCCCTGAAGATACCGGAATGGAAATGGGAAGAAGTTGGTATGGACTTCATAACGGGTCTACCCCGCACCCAGCGAGGATTTGACTCCATTTGGGTGATTGTGGACCGCTTGACCAAAGTGGCACACTTTCTTCCAGTAGAGACCACCTACACGGGAGCCAGACTAGCAGAGCTATATATGGAAAGGATTGTGTGCCTGCATGGAGTGCCAAAACGGATAGTGTCTGACCGAGGTACTCAGTTCATGTCACACTTCTGGCAGAAGCTACATGAGTCCATGTATACTAAACTGCATTTCAGCTCAGCTTATCACCCGCAGACATATGAGCAGACGGAATGGACCAATCAATTCTGGAGGACATGTTGAGAGCATGTGCTCTACAATATGGTGTCAGTTGGGACAAGAGTTTGCCCTATGCGGAGTTCTCGTACAACAACAGCTATTAGAAGAGTCTGCAAATGGCACCGTTCGAGGCTTTGTATGGCAGGAAGTGTAGTACTCCACTATTCTGGAATCAGACCGGAGAAAGTCAAGTTTTCGGTCCTGAGATACTCAGGGATGCAGAACGCCAAGTACAAGTGATCAGGCAGAACTTAAAAGTGGCACAATCCAGGCAGAAGAGTTATGCTGATGTCAGATGGAGGGATCTCAGTTTTACAGTTGGAGATTTTGTGTACCTCAAGGTGTCACCGATGAGGGGCGTGAAGAGGTTCAATGTCAAGGGCAAGCTAGCACCTTGATACATCGGACCTTTCCAGATGCTTGAAAGGAAAGGTGAAGTGGCATATCAGTTGGGACTACCCGAGAGATTGGCCGGAGTGCGCGATGTGTTCCACGTGTCACAGCTGAAGAAATGTTTGCGGGTGCCTGAAGAGCAAATCCCGATAGATGAGTTGAATGTGCAAGAGGACCTTACTTATGAGGAGTATCCGGTCAGGATTCTGGAAGTGTCTGAGAGGGTGACAACAAACAAGGTCATCCGGATGTGCAAGGTACAGTGGAGCCGACACTCGGAAGATGAGGCCACTTGGGAACGAGAAGAAGATCTCAAGACCGAGTACCCACAACTCTTCGCATCTACTTCCGAATCTCGAGGACGAGATTCATCTTAAGGGGGGTAGGTTTGTAACACCCAAAAAAATGGCCCATTTAAAATTTTTAGTAATTAATTGGCTTTTATTTTAATTGTTCATATTTAATATAAGGTTAAATGAATTGTTTATGAATATTAAAATCAAATATAAGTCGTACAAACATTTTTGTTGCATTCATGCTGCTGCACTGTGTTTTGGTTGTTAGCAAATTAAGTTGGAATTTAAATTCTGTTTAAATTCGAATTTAATTTGCATTTGTTTGAGCCCTAGAAAAGTTCATTCAAGTCGAGTTCACTTTTCCTCCCTGAACTTTTCCCTCGATTCACTTTCCCTCCCTCTACTTCTCCCTCAGTCCAGCCCAGCCCCCTCCTCTCTTCTCTCCCGCACGGCCCAATCCCCTTCCCCCTCTCTTTTCCCCGCCTGGCCTAGCGCGGCCCATTCCTTTCCCGCTTGGGCCTCGCCCGCTCGCCGAGCCGGCCCAACCGCGCGCCACCCGCACTCCTCTCTCTCTCTCTCTCTTGCTGACACCACGACCCCACTCGTCAGCTTCACCTTCGACCTCCCGCCCGAGCTTCCCCTTCCCCCGCCGCAATCGGCGCCGCTCCGGTCGACCGCCCAGCGCCCTCCCCGCGCCTGTGGGCCACCCCCGAAGCTCCTACGAAGCTTCCTGCTGCCCTCCTTCCTTCTTAGGGCGCTCCGTCCTTTGGCAAGCCCTCCCCCGCGATGGAAAGGAGAGCCGCCGGCCGCCGCCATCTCCGCTCGTGCCCCGCACGCCAAGACGGCCCCTGAGCGCTATAAACCCCCCCCCCACCGAGACCCCAAGGCCATCCACCGAGCCACCTCGAGCTCCCCAGCCCTCCCCAGTGCCTCCACTCGCTCCACGCTCAAGCGTCGCCGCCCGATCCGCCGGCCGTCGTCGAGCCCCTCCCCCGACGCCGCCCCGGTCAAATCCGACCCGTCAGGAGCCTTGATCAAGAGTAAGGAAGCTCCCCCGACCGTCTCCGGCCCCCGTTCGTCCCCCTAGCGTGCGCTCGAGCTCGCCGGAGCCCCGCCGCCTCTGCTCACCGTCATTCTCCCCCCTCCGCCGCGCTAGCCTCGACTTGAACCCCCAAATTGAACTCGTCATGATCTTCCGGTGCTGTCGGGCCAGATCTCGCCTCGAATGGCGGCCTCTAGCTCGAGATGGCCTTTCTCCGGCGAGCTTCGCCGCCCAGCCGCCATTTCCCCTGTCGCCGCCGACGGCTCGCGCCTCCCCCTCCTCCCCTGACCCTTGGATCTTGATCTGACGGCGCAGATCGAGTCCAAGCCCGAGTCAATCCCCGGGATAACGGTCAACCCTGGCATTCTTGCAAGGAAACCCCTCTACTATCTGCAAATCAACCCGCGCTCCAGCTCAGTTAAAAAGTAATACAGATAGGTCCTGTTTTTATTGAAAAACCCCCCTGAGCTTCTAGGAACTAGAACCCGCGGTCCTGAGTTTAAGTTTTTACGCGTAGGCCCCTGACTTTTAACGCATAATTATGTTTAGGTCCCTGGTTTCTTTAAAATAAGCCCCTAGAAGCTTTTAAAAATTGCCAGCAGGTCCCTAGATCTTAGAAAAGCCATATCTTTTTCGTTTTAGCTCCGATTAGTGTGATTTTCGCGCTCATGTGTTCGTAGTGAAGCGTAGAATATTTATAAAACCTTTTTATGTATTGTTTCTACTGTTTGGTGTACTGTTCTAATAGAATATTATTTGTTTGCATGTATTGGTATGAGTGTATGCCTGTGGGGTGCTTCGTGTCCAGTTAGCTTTGGACTTCGAGCTCGGTGAGGACTTTCCAGAGCAGGATTCGCAACAGCAGCACTTCGAGGAAGGCAAGTTATAGCACGGACAATCCTTGCTACCCAAACACACCTTTTACATTTACTTAATTTCATATGAATGTGTCTAAATTGATGCCCCCTTAAGGTTGTACCTAGTTTTGTATATCATGTTCCTTTGATAACCTTGGACTTATGCATATGGGTAGATTTTGCTATGCGCAGCTACTGTCACCATTATTTAACTGTAAATTTTGACTTAATGGTTCACTTCAACATTAATGATAAAACTTGCTTTTTAGCAACTTAGTTTAGGGAGCTAGAGCATGTGCTGTGTGTTTTGCTCTAGTGTCTCTCCGTAAGGTCCGGTTCTTAAAGCGGCAACCCAGGAGCCTGTCGCCACCGCTAGAACTATTATGGCTCTGGTCTTGGTCAAGTAACTTGTACAGCTCAAGTTTGCCAGTGGCTACCATTGGGGCCAACGGCGTTAGTGGACACAAGGTGAAAGGGTGCTTCTCGTTAGACCCAGTCCCGTGTTGGGAGTCCCTGCGATGGGGAACTCCACACGTTGCGCATGGATGGGTGCGATGCCCGCTCTCTGGACACCATCGACCCCCCTATGGTGTGACTCCGTAGGCGTACGTCGATCTCGGTGCCTATGGTCTCACCGCTGAAACGAATCGGATTCTCGACGACGAGAATCCTACTCCCTGTACCATCGAGATAGTCCCAGGAATAGCAGCTATCTCATACAGAACTCATCTCAGTCGAATATCACATCCATACAACGATAAAAGGTTCATTACATGACATATATAAAACATAGCATCTGGTACAAGCCCTCTGGGCTAAATCGACAATAAGAAACATCTGCGCAGCGGTAGCTAGAACATCAGGGACCACTCCTCCACAGGCATCCTTGAGCATAGCGCGCACCCTTCAATCGTACCACCCGTCCTGGTTGAACTCGTGGTCGGGGTCTTCACCTGAGAACCCAAAGTCTGTCCCCAAGGAAATGGGACAGGTCCACATCACCAACAATAATATGATGCAAGCTTTAAAGTGGCCTATTCTAAGGTATAGAAATAATCAAGGTTTGAGCCGGGGTTTTCTTATGCGGGCAGCAGCAAAAACTCAAATTCATCTCACCTCCAACTCCTTCCCTCACACGCACATACACTCCCCAATCCACCTGTCAGCCTCACATTCCCATCGGGCTCGTCCTGCCACAACAGGTTCCCGCAAATATTATCCACCAACGCCTTTCGCTCACTAGTCGACTCGGTGAGCTCCCTCCCCACCTTGTCTCATCAGCAACGCTGTACCAATCTCTCATAACCCAAATCAAAGGAAAAGGTAAGAAAGCAGATTCCCTTGCTAGTCGGAACATATCAGAAATGGGTCGTCCGTAACCGTGGACACGGCTATATGTATAGTTTACACTCTGCAGAGGTGGCACTCCAGGAATCCGTCCGGGCTGCAAGGCTAGTCCGCAACCAACCTGAGACACAGCCCACAGCAAAGACCCTAAACAGTAACAGCGCCAATCCTGTCTCCCTGGGCTCGGGAAACATCTGATCTAACATCTGCCCCAGGGATGTGAAACCTTCCCACCGGGGCCAGTCGGGGGCCGTGGTAAATCAGGGAGATTACGCCGCAACGAATCCCCCTACACATATCAAGCTCGATCCTCCTACAGTCTCGGCGCCGCACTAGAGTAGGCTTGCTGGAACCGTCCCCATACTGGGTAGATGGTGAGCACGGTATTCCCACGTCCAAAGTTGGACCTCGACTCGGTCCTTAATTGTCGGTAAAGCGAGTATCAGCGTCACAAGCGATCCGCCGCAACGGTCCGCAATCGGTACCCATAACAGGTATTGCCGCCCAAACTCCTCAAATAACCCAAGTATCCAATAACCATGTACCCGCAACAGGTACCCCATAGGGACTGCCCGAGTGCAGTCCCCCAGCACCTCGATCAAACGATCGAGTTGTTATTACTCGCTTACACCGCCTAGCTGCACTACTCCTCCCATACCACCCACAACTCATGCCAAGAGGTTCAAATCAAAACCAACCCAACACATGCATAGCATAGCATATTTCATACAGTGAGTAGTAGGTAGCAAGGTAACAGGATATTAACAAAGGCAGTGCAGGTTTATCATGCGAGTAAAGTAAAGCGCTAGCATACTAGTTGCATGTCTAATAGGTATTTCAGAGAATGGCTGGGCGTGAACCTGGGCAAAAGTCTTCGTCTTCGTCAAAGCTGTTGTCGTAGTGGTCCGGCTCCTCCTGACTCTCCGGAACTCCTAGGGTCGCGGAAAATAAAATAAGACGCGACTACTAGCAAGGAAACACCAAAACAGTGATGAAGGAAGTCCCAAATAACACCAAACTCTACACTAACGCGTAGGTCATGATTTTAGAAAAATATAGAAACTGGTTTCATATTTTTCTGAGCTACGGTTGATTTATTATGAATTTTACAAGTTTAAATCATTTTATAAAAATATTAAATAATTTCCGAAAAAGAAAAACAGACAAAAATTAGCCTGCTGATGTCAGCATGACGTCATGCTGACGTCAGCAGTGGGGTCCGCCTAGGATGACGTCAGCAGTGGCCCCTGCTGACGTCAGCGTTGACTGGTCAACGGTCAACGGTCAACGGGTCAGCCCTGGTCAGTGGGCCCCAGCGGTCAGTGACACGCAGTGTATGACATGTGGGCCCCATACGTCAGCGCAGTTAAAAGAAAAAGAAAAAAGATTAAACGATGGCTGGGCTGGATTTGGGCCGAAAGGTGGATGGGCCAAGATAGTTTAGGGTGGTTAACTGGACTTAAGTGCAAGATTCGGCCCACGAAGGGGGTGCTGTTGGATCTGCTCTGGTGGACTTGGTCCACGGTGAGCCATGAGTGCGGTGCACGTGAACCAGGTGCACGGGATCGGATGTGGCCGAATCGGGATTTTCTGTGGGTGCTCGTGTGGCGTGCTCGTGTGGTCCAGCGTGTGGCTTGGCCACGACGCGACGCGACGCGCGCGCAGCGCGCACTGGAGCACGGCCGGCGGCGACGGTCGACGGCGAAACGCGCCGGGAATGGCTCGGCTCGGCTCATGGGTGGCCGGAAAGGCTCGGCTAGGGTTCGGTGGACTTGAACAGGGAGAAAAAGGGTGAGGCTTGGCTGCGGCTCGGGCTTCCCGACGCGAGCGGCGGCGGCGTGGCTATGGCGCCACGGCGGCCGGCGACGCGCAGGTGGTTGGAGGCTCGGAGGCGGCTCGGAAGCGATGGCCCTCGCACGCGCGACACCAGCGCGTGCTGGTGCGCGACGTTGCGGGCGCTGCGGGGGTGCGCGTGCGCGGGCTCACGACTGCCCGTGGCCGCGACATGGCATCGGCGTGCGCGCGCGGCGAGCGGAGCTCGGCCGCGGCGGCCTTGGCTGCTGCTCAATCGACGGCGGGTTGCAAGGAGAGAGCGGCGCGACGGGTTCCTGCACGAGAGCGTCGGCCACGGCTCGAGGACCGGGTCCCAGAGGTGGCTAGCAACGGTGCGGCGGCGCTCGGCCGGAGATAGGGAAGATAAGGGGGCTCCGCGGGTGGCTCACCTAGGGGCACGTCGAGGTTCGCTGCAGCTCGGGGAAGACTTGCGGCGCTCCGGCGATCCTCGTGCTCCCGCGAACGGCTCCGGTCCGGCTCCCCTTCGGCGTTTCCCACGGGCGGCGGCGACGGCGGCTTCGGCTTGGCGACGAGGACGGCGATTGGCTTCCCCTCCTCCCTCGGCTTCTCCTCCACGGGCTTCCCCAACTCCTTCTCCCACTCCTCACCCTCTCGAACTGGATCTAGACCCCAAGGGGGGGCGGCTCGAGGAGGAAGACGACCGGCGGGTCCGATTTATAGGGCGGTGGCTGTTAGGGTTTGGGCACGGACGGCGAGATGGGGCGGCCAACAGCCCGCGGACACGCGGCGCGCATCGGACGGGCCGCAAGGAGGGGCGATGGGGCCGGCTGGGTTCACGGGCGCGCGCGCGAGGGAGAGAGCAGGCGGCGCGGGGGAGAAGATGAGGTGGAAGAGAAAGCTGACAGGCGGGACTCGCCTGTCAGTGGGAGAGAGAGAGAGAAACGCGGAGGCGACGCGGAGGAAAGGCTGGGCCGCAGCTGGGCCGCAAGGCCGGCTGGGCCGCTTGGTTCGTTGGCTCGAGAAAAGGAATTCGAGGGGGTTTCTCGGACTTGGGCTACGGGTTTTGGCCCAACAGGGTTAGGTTAGGTTTAAATTAGTTTAGTTAGGATTTGTTTGAATTCAAATCTAGAATTTTTATTCAAACACAACAAAAAATCCAATAAAACCAAATAAACTCCAAATCACACCTATTTGGTCCTTAGCACTTCAAATTTATTTTTAATTTGAATTTAAATTGCCTAGGAATTTAGGAAGCAATTAGAAGACACTCTTATATGTTTGTTGACTTGCACAAAATTCACCAAAATTTTTTAAATTCACATTTTTGCACTCAACAAATCCTATAGGGAATTTTAGGGTTGTTACAACCGCCTTGTTAAACTAGCGGCTACTATCTTGTTAGGGTGTCTTGTGAAAAACCTCGTAGCGTCCCTATGCCGTCACACCTCGGAAGTGTTGATGTGCGTGGTTGGGTGTAAAGTTCCTTTGAACTTTTACGCGACTGGTGGGTAAAGGGCGAAACCTCTGCAGAGTGTAAAATCTATCATGATAGCCTTGCTCAAGGTCACGAGCGGCCTGGATCCTTTTTTATTAGAAGATGATGTTTAGTTATGATTATTGTCACTTATACTTATTAATTGGGTTACAACCGGGTTTCATTCATTTGTAGTAACTTGGTTAATGCTAAAATGAATCAACTAAAAGTGCTAAAGCAGTTAAGCCGTGACTAGCCTATTTTGAGCCTTCATACACGTGTTATATTTGCTAAGTATTTGTTTACTTACACTTGTCAATATTCAACAAAATTCCGGATGGGTAAACAGATTGGGCTGATCAGGAGACTGCTGCTGAGTTCCCTGAGGACCTGCCGTACTTCTGAGTTGCGCTCTCCCAGTCAGAGTCTCCCTGTGGACTGCGGCTCCGCTTTAGTTGAGAGTTATAGACTTTCGCTGTAATAAATATTATTGTTATACTCTGATGTAAACTATTTTATTTCGAGCATTTGTACTCTGTTTATCATATTTGTTCGTTGTATGTGTTCTGCGGACTTCCTGGGCACACATATGGCCGCATTCGGGTTTTGTGAAAATCCGGGTGCGACAAAACTTCATCATTTTTGGGACAGGGTTGGCTCAAGTTTGTAAAGGCCTCTCATGATTGGCATCCAAACTGAAGAAAAAACTGTGCTGATCAGGTGCAAATATTATTCTAATTCAGAAACATTGGCTGCTAGCACAAGATGCTATTCATTATCTTGGGTACTTCTAAAAAGTGATAAGGATTACGAGGAGCTGGTTGCTTGATTACATGTTGGCGACATTGGATATCAGTGTGGTGGGTGGACGATAGCATGACATGAGAATTATTGGGAAAATGACTTGGTAAGAAGAAATCTCAGCTTCGCAAAATAAATAATTTAGTATAAAGCTTTCAAGTTAAATTCTGGATACTCTTAGTTCATGATGAACCGACCCTTATTGGTCACTGCACTGCTAGCTGGGCCCTTCCTTTCATGCATCTGTATAAAGCTTTCAGGTTACATTTTGGATATAATCCGAATTGCATCGGCAGGTTCTTCTAATTATAATCACCACCTCTGTTCTATGATCCAGCTGATTGTGCATGCCAATTTACATGTTTCCAAATGTTGCAAGTAAAGGTAGAATTTTCTTATATTCACAAGGCATACCTAAATGGATTGGTTTAGTATGTTGGATTCCAACTATGTCATGGCAATGGTGGTGCTCTCTAAGCCCTTGTTTAGATCCCAAATTCTACCCCCAAAGTTCACTATGCAAAAAGAAGATTCTCATCACATCAAAATGTCATAGCATGCATGGAGTACTAAATGTAGATAAAATCAAAAACTAATTGCACAGTTTTGTTGTACTCTACGAGACGAACATTTTGAGCCTAATTAATAAATTTTTGGATAATTTTTTACACATACAAACGAAATGATAGTGGCGCATTTATGGCTCTGGACGCCCCAGTCCCGATTCCGGCCATCCGGAATCCGGAACTAAACAAGGCCTAAATATGAGCTGCCTTAGAGCATCTCCAAGAGACTCTGTATTGTGTTAGCTAAATATGGAGATTATAGTCCCTTTGTAAAAATACAAAATTATCTAATTCAATGGGGTAATCCAACAGATTCTGTAAAGATGGCTAGTGAGGTAGGCTAGCTAAAAATAGCTAGTGAATGAGGTGAGATGGAGAGCCACTAAATTTGAAGGGCCATTTACAGAGTCTGTTGGAAACGTTTTTTCTCTAACAATAGCTGAATTTAACTTTAGAAAATGATTTGGCTAGTCTCTTGAAGATGCTCTTAGAGCATCTCAACATTAGCTAAAAAGACTAGTCAAATTTACTGATTTAGCTACTCTCAAAAATAGATTTGACTAACAAATAATAGGGTAATCCAACAGATTCTGTAAAGATGGCTAGTGAGGTAGGCTAGCTAAAAATGACTAGCGAATGAGGTGGGATAGAGAGCCACTAAATTTGGAGAGTCATTTATAGAGTCTGTTGGAAACGTTTTTTCTCTGGCAATAGCTAAATTTAACTTTAGAAAACGATTTAGCTAGTCTCTTGGAGATGCTTTTAGCCATTATTGATCGTTGGTTGCCTTGTCAACAGGAGACAGGGGCATACAGAGCAACGGAGACCATTACCTGTGCTGATTGACATGGGGATTGAGCATTGCCTGCACCGCGCAACCATTGATGCAAGAACGATGGAAATATTCTGTGTGATTTCTATATTTTTTCTCTTCGGAACTGAACACTTGACAGTTATAAAATACTATTGTTTAAGACATGCATTGCTAATTGTGTTGGTTTTTCTATTCATACTTACTCTTGATATTGAACTTTTAAAATTATATGTTTGCATGATCTCACACTAAATACTAGACATATTTTTCTAAATATATTCATTTTCTATATACATTGTCTGATTTAGGTTCTTTTGCATGATATGATGTGATTTTTTTCCGCAGCAACGCACGGTTACGGATCTAGTCAAAAGAAAGTGGAGTAGGAATGTGGCAGAATTGAGCTGACTAGCAAGGGAGTGAGAAACCCAATAACAAAGCTTTCAGCGAAAGCTGTTTGGCAGTTTTTGGTGAATTCCTTGCGAGTGACAAAAGTTGTCGACTGCTGCATCAGCATCAGCAAAGCTACTGGTGATGCTTTGGAGAAGACGAGGCGGCCCTGCCCTGTCCCTTGCAAGGTAGGGCGCTCTTTTTGTCTCTTGCAGGAGTGGCAGCCCCTGCATTATGCACCCAAAAAGGGAGGAAACAAAGGCAGGCCTAGTACGTATAGTACGTACCAGCAGCAGAGATTGACGCGCACCCAACAATTCATTTGCATTTGCATTTTGTTTCCGGTAGTACGTTAATCTCTTTGGAGTCAAGAGGAAGCGATGGTGCAGATGGGCAAGTTCATTGAGGTCAAGCCGAGGCAGTTTGGTCTTTTTTGTTTTTCTTAAAGAACTGCATGTGAATACAACATCGTTCAAAAGGAAAAATAAATTGAAACCAAAGTACATCAGGGTGCATTATTTTCTGCTTGCAACGCCGCAAGGTCAAACCAAACAAATGGCTCTATTTTGAAGGTTTCGTCTGTACTTCGTCATCCGAAGACCAAAGACCACAACGGCTTCGCCAAGGTGGTGTACATTCTCGTACTGTAAGGGCATGACATGAAACGTGTGTTTAGTTCCTCCGACTTTCCAAATTTTTTATGACGTCACATCGAAACATTAAATATAGTAAATGACGCATATATGAAGCATTAAATATAGGTAAATAAAAAAACTAATTGCATAGTTTTGATGTACACAACGAGACGAATCTCTTGAGCCTAGTTATGTCATGCTAGGACAACAATTACCATAAACAAACGAAAAGTGCTACGGTGCGCTACAGTGTCCGATGTGACCATTTTCATCCATTTTCAATCTAAACACAGCCCTTATCTTAGGCTTTGTTTAGTTCCCAAATTTTACCCCCAAATGCCACTATGCAAAAAAAAGATTCTCATCACATCAAAATATCGGCACATACATGGAGTACTAAATAGGATGAAATTAAAAACTAATTGCACAATTTTGTTGTACTTTGCGAGACGAACATTTTAGTCTAATTAATCAATGTTTGAATAATTATTCACAAATACAAACAAAATGTTACAGTGTCGTATTAATGACGAAGTCTCAAGTTTGACGCTCCAAAGTTGAGATCTAAACGAGGCCTTAGAGACGGCCATGGACCGAGTTAAGTGGCAATGACACGGGTGTTTGGTTCCACGGACTAAAGTTTTAGTCCCGTCACATCGAATGGAAGAATGCTAATTAGAAATATTAAATATAGATTAATTACAAAATGCATTACATAAGCTTGAACTAATTTACGATATTAATCTGTTAAGCCTAATTAGGTCATGATTAGATATTATAATGCTACAGTAATAATTTGATAATTATGTACTAATTATAGGTTAATTAGGCTTGTTAGGTTCGTCTCGCGGAGTAGATATGACTTATGTAATTAGTTTTATATTTAATGTATGTTTAATACTACTAATTATCACTTATTTGAGTGACTAAAAACTTTAGTCCTAGTATACATGCTAAAAAAAAGGAGCGGATGCAAAGGACACTGAATACTAGGCAAAGCTGGTGGCACGAGAGCACAAGACATAACAAACAAAACGGCTGAGATTCTGTCCCGTACAAAAATACACACATACGCCCGCCCACACGGGTCACAGGTAGAGCGCACTGCGCACGCCCCCCTTCCTGCTGCTTTATTTCTGCAACGATTCTGCCAGTGCACGCTTCGCTCGGGATATATATATACATTTACAGTATCGTGAGCCGATACGTACGCGTGTGCCGTCTCATGCGTCGTCTCCTCACTGTTTCCTTTTGGACCGTCGTCCCCAAGCGGGCCAGAGGCCGCAGGAGCGCACCAAGCAGAGATCGACAGCGGCAGAAGCCAGTGACGAACCGCCGCAGCAAAAGCCACTTTCACTGGTCACTGCTCGACCGACGGCGACGTCAAAGATCACGCGCCCAGCCAGAGCCAGCCGCAGCCGCAGCCGCGTCAGCGCCCGGCTCGGCACGCTGCCCATGGTGCTCGCCTCGCCTCGCCTGCCTGCCTGCCGCCAAGATTCGTGTACGCGCGCGCGTGCCAACCAGTGGTCGCTGCGTGCTGGGCGGAATGGTTTGGCAGGCGCAGCGACCGCGGCAGCGGGAGGGGCAGGCTGCTTCGTGAGTTGCGAGGCCACGCCGCGACCCGGCCGGTGCCGTGGCGGCGAGCATATCCGAGGGGAACCCCGAGCGCGACGGGCCGAGGCCTCAAAAGAGGCGCGCCGGGGGAGGCGGCACTGCGGCAGCGGCCAGCATGTGCTCCCGCCGGCGCCGCGGGAATATTTACCTTACCGGGAACAGAGGATAATGCTACTACTACACACTGCCGACGCGAGCGATGCGCGAGGCAGCAGAGGGAAGCAGGGTGTGTCCTATGCGTGTGTTACGTTGCACCGTGCGTGGCAGCGCGCGTGCAGGCCGAATTTCTTGGGCCTGTTGAGATGAACTGGAAGAGAGTAGTTTTTTGGTGCAGTGTGTTGTCGAGCTGGCTGTCACCTGGAAACATTCCCACGCATCGATGCTCATACATTCTCCTGGCAAATTCACGGGGCCCAGAAAGAACAACTATAAACTCCACCCCTTTCTAAATGTTTGACACTTTTGGTTACAAAAACTCACTGTTTTGGATAGCTCATCTTATCCCGGAATTATATTTACTGTGAACATTCAAAATTTAGTAGTGCGTACGTAATCCTCTCCGAGGTTGCAAGTGTTCCCTCGAGACACAACTCCATAATCCAAACCTATGCATGCATCCACTTTCCTTCCAGCTTTGCTAGATACAAAAACAAAAACAAGATAAAGTTTTGTGAGACCACACTAACCGACACGGTACGCCTAGGTAGGGGCCACGGCCAGTAGCCCAGTACTACCCCCGAGTCAGCCCTGATCTCCACCACATGCCACATATTTCGCCACCCTTTTTCGAAAGAAGCAGCAAGGAGAGGGGACAGAAAAGCCTCTGCGCTTCGCCACCATATATTCTCCCCTCCCTCCCTCTCATCCGGTGGTCCAGACGCTAATCTTAATCCTAATCTCCCATGTTTGACTGTTTAGTGAGACGACGCAGATGGTCCCCTCTGGGCTCTGCACGCAGCGGCGGCAAGGCGGCAATCATTGGGCCAGGCGCTAATCATGGGTCATCGGAAAACAGGGGGGGGGGGGGGGGGGGGGTATGTGGTTGATTAGTCTAGAGATTACCCGGCACTAATCTAGGTTTAGCTCGTTAATCTACTATATTATCCGGTGATTAGCCACTAGTTGCTGTTGTTGTCAAAGGCTAGAGACGTACTACATATGGGTGCACTGCCATCCTCGACACGGCGTGCTCGCTGGATGCTAATTTAATCATGTTCATGGAGAAGCCAGGCCAGGGTAGTATAGCTAGGTTAATGGAATGTTTATTTAAGTATATTTTTTTAAAAAAAAGGAAGAAAAGAAGACGATTTGAGTAGTTTGAGGGGAGGAATCGTACGTACATGTGTGGTGGTATGTGGGCGGTATTTCGATGCTAGCTAAGCTAAGCTAAGCTGATGCTGCTTGTCGGTAGTGTGGCAGCCGAAGATCCGAAAATCTATAGGCTGATGACCGCTGCCTGTACGTGCGTGGAACAGCGTGTTTGACGCGATTTGTTTTGCTTCCAAGGCTGTGTAAAGTTGACGAAAAGAGGGGCGAAAAGTTGGTAGAAAAGTCACATCAGACAATGTAGCATTTTTCGTTTGTTTGTGGTAAACATTGTCCTATCATAACGTAACTAGGCTCAAAAGATTCGTCTCGTCGTGTACATCAAAACTATGTAATTAGTTTTTTATTTACCTACATTTAGGGCTCCATGCACGAGAAGAGAGATTTGATATGATTCGATGTGATAGGTGAATAGTGAAGTTTGGAGAGAGAATTTTGAGGAACTGAACAAAATCGAATGTATTGTATTCTCTGGTTAATCATGAGCCCCCACGGATTAGTTGCTCTAGCTAGTAGATATCACCAGCCCCAGTGAATGCTTAACATTTTTTTTTTTGATGTTGCGATGGTTGCTCCTACTTTTCCTTTCCGAGAGCTAGTAGTTGAAAACGTAGCGTGGTAAGTTGAAAACACAACGGTCTTGTGGATATACATGGAGAGCATGGTAAGCGCAAGAGCAATTTTATGTGATATCATTCCGGGTGACAAAATAACCTCATGAGACAGGCCATTGCAACCAAAATCGCTCAGTTTTTTTTTGTAACCAAAGTCCCACGATGTTACAAACGATTGTTGATTATTTATGCCTGAGATAATACATCCCTCATTTTGGAATAACAAATCTCTAGGATAATTGTGTTTTTGACATTCGACGAAAGGTGTGTGTATATATATAATAGTATATAAAATAGTATGTTATATACTCAATGTATACTTACATACCCAATATATATCATCACAGATAGTCTAGTATCACCATATACTATATGTACATACTCTTCGTCGGATCAAATTCATCATGTATCATGAGATACACAGGTGGGTGTAGCTACACGCGCGTGTAGAATGAATTTTTCATATATATACATATACAGACACGCGTAAGACCTAGGGTGTAGGTAGGATTAGGGCTAGGAGGGAGCACCGCACAATCCATTATCCATGGATGAATATATATAGTACATGTATGCATCACGCACGCGGCGGTGCCCTTCCTACCCGGCCGGCTGATGCACAGCCTCCATGATTACCGGTGGCGATTGCGCGATCCGAAAAGAGATTCGGCGAGCCCCCCACTGCGGAGGACACCCCGCTTTCTACTTCGTTTTCGTTAGTCCCGTCCGGCCTGCTGGTGGATGATGGATGGATGAACTCCCAACATCCCTCGCCAAAGCTACAGCTCTCTCCCTCCGGTGCCGTCTCCGGCAATTGCAATTTGCATCTCCATCCCCTCATCATCCCTGTTCTCGATCTCAACTTTCTTCTAGCTTGAGGTGATGGATCTCTGCTCCCGACAGCGGCCGTGTTTCTTTGGCTTGTCAAAAATTTTAAAAAGAATCTTTTCTGCATGAAGTACTAAATGAAGTCTATTTGTAAAATTTTTTAGAGATAGGTGTAACTTTGCGCGATGAATCTAATGAGCCTAATTAATCCATGTTTTACTACAATAATCCTACAGTAATCATCCTCTAATCGCGCATTTAAAGGCCTCATCAGATAGGTCTCGCAAAATAATCCAATGTTATGAAAATAGTTTTGTAAACTGACTTTATTTAATACACTTAATTATTGGTCAAATGAGCTGACGAAATTTTACCGGCTCCAGAGAAACACGGGTCGTGCACGCATTGTCGTCGTAACGGAGATCATGATCGACAACACCATTAGCATTAGCCATGCATGGATTCCATCTTGAAGTACAACACCATTAGCATTAGCTTTCTGTCTCGCTGACCATTCAAAAAAAAAGTACTAGTATTCGTACTGGTGTTGGTACAGAGAAAGAAGGAGCGAGCAGGGCACGACATGACACGATACGACACGAGGGCCCTGTCCAAAATGCTTTCGTGCTCGGGATATGGAGGGCAGGAAGCGAGAGCATGCCACTCGGCCAGACCCTGCACTACATGCATGTGCACAGCATGCGGCGTCGTGCTCTTGTGAGCTGTGACTGAGTGCATGCACAGCACACTCACTCACTCGCTCAGTCACTGAGCCACAGCCAGCCGGCTAGCCGGCCACTGAGCACGGCCGTTGCGGTTGCGGCCACCATGGCCAGGGCCGGCCCGGAGGCCCCCACTGGAAAATGGCTTCCACCCACCCAGACCCGGTGCAGGGGCCTGGGCCAGCCCGGTTCCCAATTCCCAAGCAACTCCGGCAGCTTTTTCCGGGTCCTTTTGCCGCGTTTGCATCAACAGCAGACACTGTGCCAGCAGCAACGCCAGCAGCCTTGCACAGGGGCTAAAATGGGAGGCTACTGCCCGGCTACAGTGTCAGGCTACTCACTCCATCGGCCAGTGCCCAGCCACATGGATGGCAATAGCTATGGGCCTCGCATCAGATCCTAGGGCCTATACAATGTGTGCTGGATGGCTGGATGCCGACGCCGCGGTGTGGGACCGGGTGTCAGTGGCGGCGTGACTCGGTGCGTTGACAGTGGTCAAGACCTGAAACTGGACCGACGCATTCCAACCGTTGTCTCCATGTAAGAAAGAGTACTGATACACGTGCTACCACTTGAGACCGTGATGGAAAGGTCACAATGTATTAGATAATTTTGATGCATGGTTATATTGTATTTGTATATAGGTTGTAGTCAAATTTTGTACTTATACCATCTTCCTACTTTCCTACTTGTAGTGCAAGCAGGGTATGTATCTACTTGGAAAACTGGAGCTTTAAGAAACTATTGTGTGGATGCATGAAAATATCCATGACTCTAGGTGACGAGCATGATTTGCTCGACTCTAGTATACCAACACAAAACAAAACCACACACTATCAATCCTCTTTCTTCTTCCCTTCTTCTATCCACTCTCGTTGTTAGTCATCATGCTAATTAACCACTACATTTCCGGTCATCCCGCCGTTGCTGCCACACACCAGTCGTTGCGATTAGCAACACTCTCCACCTTAGCACTGGTACTCCATCTCAACATTTTGTTTGCACTTTTCTCTGCTTCTAAACCTCCACTTTCTAACCATAGAGCATGCAACTAATTAACCCTGATCAGTGAAAACCTCGAAACTCAGATCCCTTCGCACTGCTGCTCGCCCTTGCCTGCGATGTTCTTCGAGCATTATATGAATCTTTATAAATTTCAGGCACGTGCTAGTTAGGAGGAGCTGTGTGTTAAAAATATATGCATTTTACAAAAAAACATGTGATTTAACTTTTCGTGTGTGAAAACTGGGTTATTTGTTCGTGACGCTTGTATTCTTCTTAGAGGTTCCCGTAGGCCGAGACCAATTACACTGAACTTTCAATCCGGTTCCTCAAAGATGACCACTAGCTGAATAATTTCTCACTTTCACCTGTGACGCGAGTTAACGGTGACAACTGACATGGCGTGTAAAACATGAGCTCTGGACACAATTGTCAACACATGGTTTTCACCTTTCGGCTTTTTGGCCGGATAAGATCTTAGCAGCGCTAAAAAAGTAATTATCCACCCCCAATAGTAATTCAGATAAATGAAAAGCCGACTTCTACATGGAAGTACAATGAAAATACTTTTCTAATCGTCCTGTTCGGCTGGCTGGTGGTAGGTGCGCTGGTTTGTACTGAGAGAAAAATACTGCTAACTGGTTGGTGGCCGGTAACGAGTGTTGATTTGTTCTGAGAAAAAAAATACTGTTGGCCACCGTAAGACTGCCCACAGTCGAACCGATGCTGACAAGAATATCTGCATGACACATCACTACGGTACTAAAAAAACTTGTAGTGTGATTTTTGAGCATCGATGCCCAAACATCTGACTCAAGACGTCATCTTGTTGAGATATCGTACAGTTTAATAGACATACCTCATTTGTCTATTCCCACGAGCATCGAGGAACAAACATGCATCGATGCCGGCCAAATTTTTTTCAGCACGGATACATGCAGCGTGCAAATCGATGCCCCATGGCTCTCTTTCCTCTTCAGGCATCGGTAGAGAGAACGCTGTGGCTAGTTTAATGGGCGCTGATTTGTTCTGAGAAAAAAAATACCGCTCAGCGAAACCGATGGCGCGAAGGACGCCAAAGAAACAAAGCGCGAGAATTCTAGATTAAAAAAAAGCCGGTGAAAAATCAAGATCTGCCGCGGCAGCTAGACTAGCCCAGGTCAAGGTAGCAGAGAGAGACGAGCACGCGTAGCAGTAGTAAAGAGGCAAGTAAATGCGAACCCCGTCTCCTCACCAAACCAAGCCATTCATTCGCCTGCGTCTCTCCTCTCTGCTCGGCTGCTCCCTTCCCGTGCGTGTTTCTTGGGAGTACGACCTGCTGGGTGCTGGGTGCTGGCCCTGGGCTGGTCTCCACTGCTCCCCGAGCATAGCAGCGAGGAGAAAGAAACCCGGGGGCAGGGAGGCGTGAAATGTAAGCAAGGGACACGCTGAGCTGAAGCCGCAGAGAAGCTGTCGTCTCGTCCAAGGGGAGCTGCGGCGAGGAGGGCTCGAGGGCTGCTGCGCCGGGTGCCGTTTCCGCCATGAAGTTCATGAAGCTTGGCTCCAAGCCGGACGCCTTCCAGACCGACGGCAGCGACGCCAGGTGAGCCTTGCTCGCGCCCATCCTCCTCGTTCCACCGCCATTGCTGCCTGGAAGCCCTTCTTTTTTCAGCGCGATCGTGTTCTTTCAGTTTCGGAGATGGTCTTGCGAGCAGTGGAATATTGTCGCCTTAGTTTTCTAGCTTCTCTGTTTCGTTAGGAACCAGAGCAATGCAATGTCAGTTGGTTTGGGGCTTTGTTCTTGATTTTTCAGTACGCGTCACTGCGTCAGATGTGTTCTAGGTCGATCGATCCCTTTTCCCTTCCCTTGGTCTCTTCTCTCTTATCAGCAGAAACAATGCTGTGCTCTCTTACTCTGCAAGCATGAATCTTTCGGCGCGTGTCTTTGAGTTCTTGATTCGTGGAGAAAAAGGGTGTTTTCCCCCATGTGTCGTGGTCGTATAGAAACTGTTCTGCAGTGATTATTTTGCGATGTGGGGCTGCTGCTTCTGGGGCGTGCTCGAGTACTCGTGAGCTACGTGGTTTCCCTGCGCGGCAGTTGATTTGACCATGGCGCCCACCCTTTTGCTACCAAAAAGTCCCTTTTGGCTGCACAAACAAAGCATAGCAGTTGTAGTTGGTGTGATGAGGATCATGAGGTTTTTTTTACTGAGAATGTGACGAGGACCACGAGATTCCAGTGTATGCTTGATGGGATTCATGTTCGTCTCCTTTGTCTCAAACCACATGGTCATGGCCAAGAGATCTTGGACTTATTCGTAAACCTGCAAAAGCTTGTCTTCATTTTTTTTTAAAAAAAAGATATTTTCCACTTTATTTTCTGATGAAGTGTATCTGTATGCGAGTATATCTTAAACTCTACACGAGTATGCAGCCTGGGGAAGATTTATATATGTATTTTTTTAAAAATGGTTTCTTGAAGTACCGTCTCTATTTCTCACGGAAAGCAGGAGGTTCACATTCGACTCAACTGAGTAAGTCCAAGAAATTTTAAAGCCAAAATATGGGAAAACTGTACATGTACTAAAGCTATTCTGAAAGCTTGCCTATTGTGTTGTCCTGACTCGGCTTGCTTTGCACTTTCTGCTAAATGCCTGCAATTTGTGTTGTATAACCATCAAAATCAAGGAATGACTACTGACCAAGTGACAAGAACAGCAGTCTTCTAGAGTTGCAGGAAATCTTAACTCTTCTTCCTTACCCCAAGCATTTTTTGACCTTTTTCTCTTTTTCATGTGCTATATTCTCTTATGAATGTTCATGGGCAATTATGTTGGGCTGACCAAGGAAATCTCATTCTCATGCAGATATGTGCAGTCCGACCTTCCTTCAGATATCGTCATCCATGTCGATGATGCAAGGTTCTATCTGCACAAGGTAATTCCGTACCATTTTACTAATATAGACCAAAGTAGGTGACATTGCTGATTGTTGTGCCCTAATGTACTTCCTGTACTTCAGAGTTAAAACAATGGATCTGCCAATGTACAGCTATCAGCACACTAGAAGATGCTGCAATAGTAACATCTTTTGTCAGAATGCCAGTTGTAGTTTGGATCGTTGTTGCTTTCAGAATCTTTCCCACGGTTTCATTAGATCATGTTTCAATTCCCTTGTGTACCTTCTATTCTGCTAGATGACAGCAATGCATGTACCATGCAAATTAAAAATGCCCACTTGTTGAATCTGGTTGGCAGATATAATGATACAGCAAATCTACAAATGTCTACTGATCAATTATATAGCCATTTTGCTTTAAGAATCTTGATGGATTAGTATCTAAAATTCTGGTTGCTTTGCTGTCTATTTGCAGTTCCCTCTTCTTTCCAAGAGTAGCTTGTTACAAAGGCTGATAATTGAGGCCAGTCAGAACGGCACTGATGAAGTTGTCATACAAGACGTTCCTGGTGGAGTGAAAACCTTTGAGATCTGCGCAAAGTTCTGCTATGGCATGGTGGTGACCCTCAATGCATACAACGTAGTTGCAGCAAGGTGTGCAGCAGAGTACCTTGGGATGACTGAAGATGTTGAGAAGAGCAATCTGATATTTAAGATTGAAGTGTTCCTGAATTCTGGCATCTTCAGAAGCTGGAAGGACTCAATCATAGCACTACAGACCACTGATGCATTGTTACCATGGTCAGAGGAGCTAAAGTTGGTTGGAAGATGCATAGATTCCATTGCTACCAAAGCTACAGTTAACCCATCAAATGTAATGTGGTCATACACCTACAACAGGAAATCTGCATCCTCCGATGAGATAGTTGAGGCTCGCAAAAGCTCGCAGGCGGTTCCGAAGGACTGGTGGGTTGAAGATCTGTGTGAACTGGATGTAGACCTTTACAGGCGTGTCATGGTTGCAGTGAAGTCAAGGGGGAGGATCCCCTCTGATGTTGTTGGAGAAGCACTCAAGGCATATGCTGCTAGATGGCTTCCTGAATGTTGTGACACGTTGGTGGACGATGTCTACACCGAATCATACAAGCATCTGCTTGAAACCATCGTTTGGCTATTGCCCTCAGACAAAGGATCTTCAGGGATTTCATGCCGTTTCTTCCTGAAGCTGCTGAAAGTCACTGTCCTGATTGGAGCTGGAGAGCTCCTGAAGGAAGAACTCATGGACAGGATTGTCTTGCAGCTCCACAAGGCTTCAGTCAATGATCTTCTGATTCCTTCCAAGCCACCGGCACAGACCATTTATGATATTCAGCTAGTTCAGACTCTCATCAGTAGGTACATGAGGCACGCTGGTGTAGCTGAAGATGGGATTTTCCTTAACAGCCTTGACCAGGAGATGTTTGAGACGAATGTAGACAATGAGTCTTTGGTAGCACTATGCAAGCTGGTCGACAGGTACTTAGCTGAAGTTGCCTCTGATCCAAATCTCTCAGTTTCAAGCTTCGTGGATTTGGCGACCTCCATGCCTGAATCTGCCAGAACAACACACGATGGATTGTACACTGCTATCGACATATTTCTGAAGGTATGTTTCACAGCAACCATTTGCATTCCAATGAAATCCTTACCATTCTCAAGCCACCATCATGATCATCTCATTTGTTCGTTTTGCTTTTGCATACCTAAAATCGTTTGCTTGCGATGGATGTTCAGCTGCATCCCGGCCTACCCAAGACGGAGAAGAGGAAGATCTGCAGCCTGATGGACGTGAAGAAGCTCTCCAAGGGGGCATGCATCCACGCGGCGCAGAACGACCGGCTGCCGCTCCGCGTGGTGGTGCAGGTCCTCTTCTTCGAGCAGCTCCGGGCCGCGGGCGCCGCGTCGGCGGCGGCAGGGCCCAACGGCAGCGTGGCGCGGTGCATGGCGCGCCTGGCGGAGGAAGAGGAGGATGAGGACGGCGGCTGGAAGGAGGGCCGCCCGCCGCCGGAGCCCCCGACCCCCGGCGCCCTGAGGAAGCAGCTGGGGAGCCTGAAGCTGGCGCCCGACCAGGGCGGGGGCGACGACGGCCGGCGCCTGGTGGCGCGGAGCAGCAGCGTGGCCAACCAGAGCAGCCGGCTGTCGCTGTCGTCGCGGTCGCGGAGGATCTTCGACAGGCTGTGGGTCGGCGGTGGCGGCGGCGGGAAGGTCCCCGGGGAGGCCATCCCCGTCGGCGGCAAGGGGTCGTCGGACACGTCCGGGAGCTCGCAGAGCCCGAGGTCGTCGGCGAAGCCGCTCGAATCCAAGTCGTCCAGCGCGTCGTCGAGGAACCGGCGGTACTCGGTCTCGTAGGCCGACCGGACAGCCGGCGGCGGAGGCTGTACAGAGGAGGAAGAAGGAGCCTGGTCCAATTGCAACCTTTAAAGGATCATGAACTGCAGCTAACTTTTGAGTTGATCCGTGCTGTAGCGTGGCACATGCAGCTAGAAATTAATCTTTGTTGAGTCCCAAGTGCCCATCTGCCCTGATCTTTGGGGTGATCCCTTCTTGCTTTCTGTAACAGACATGGCGCTAGAAATTATGCTTGGCTCGGTGATCTACGCAATCCTTTTGGTGGCTCTGTCGGCGATCACCCATGAGTCATGACATGAAGCTAGCGAGATCAGACATTCAGACTACGCCATGTTCTGAATTTAAGATAGTTGATGAGTATGAACTTTCACGGCTTATCATATCTGTGCTGTGTCATCTTTACAAACTGCGTTTGGACGGATTTTTTGTTTGAGTTTTGGGTGGATGCCATTCAGATTTGAAATTTTGCCGCACGCACCGGCGGCGGCCACCGCACGTCGCAGCCAGCTAGCTCTTCCGATGCTCCCATGACCGGGCGGGCCAGGCGTGCCGGCTGGGCTGCTGAAATCCACGCGCACCATGGGCCCTGCCTGCCCTCACGCACCACTCACCGGCAGGCCGTGGGCCGAACGGGCGGGGCGCGGGGGCCCGAATCTCTCTCTCGTCCTGGACGGCAGGAGGTGACATGTCTAGTGCTCAGACGACGGGACGGGCTGAGAGCTGCGGCTGCCGTCCGTTTTGGGATCCGGCGGCCGACGGCGACGCGGGGGTTGGTGGCGCGGTGGTTGGTCGCCCCCGCGCCCGCCTCATCCAGGGCGCCGGTGACGATTCGATCGGCGCTCGCTGACGGCAGGCAGGCGGTGGGCGCGGTGCCGCCGTGCGTTCTCTGGAACCGAAATACCCCTCGTGGGAAGGCCGGTGCTGATTCGTGCTGAAAAAAATACTGCTGACCGACCAGTGACGGGTGCCGGTTTATACAGAGAGAAAAATATTGATGGCTGACTGCTGATAAGCCAAGCGAACAGGGAAACACCACTACAACGCACCAGTGATAGGTAACTCCGTAATTCAAAAAAAATACAATTCTTGTTTTTTAAAAAATCAAACAATTTTAAATTTAACTATATTTGTAAAATTAATATTTATGTCTTTAAATAGATTTAGTATAAAAATATATATCCTAATTAATCTAATAATCCTTATTTTGTATGATAAATGTTAGTATTATTTTATATAAGTTTGGTTAAATTTGAAATTAATTGACCTTTTGGAAAGCGGGGATTGTATTTTTTTTCGAACGGAGGAAGTAGATCATCATTGATGCTGGTGGTTTTGCCTTGACGAAATGTACACGCTATGTTGCGCGCTCTTTCGGTATCCAAGCCTGTCTTGTAAAACCAAGGCTAAATTTACAAACTCTAATTGCCAAGATACTCCAATTTTTAGACTTTAATTATAAAACTAAACATCAAGCACCATCTCATTGTTAATAAAACTAGAAAAATCTATGGTTTCAAAGTCGCCTTTCCATTCTCTTTTCAAAATTTGGTTTAATCCAAAAATTCATAGCCTTTTCGTTGTAAGTTAGAAACATACAAAACTTTTTCTTCCCAAAAATGTATCTCGTTGGTGCTCATCGTGTAAGTTGTTTGGACCTTATTTGTTTTTATTATAGTGTTTTCACCCTCTGTGCCGTCTCTTCCCCCTCGCCGTCGTCGGAGGGGACCGTCGGAAGCCCGTGCGGGCCCTCTAGGACGGCAGCGGCGGGACTTTTGCTTTGAGCCGGCCGCGAGCACCTGGATCTGCGCGGGGAAGGGCGCTCGGCGGCGGCGGCGGCGCATCCCGAGACGCGCGCGTGAGGCCGCTAGAGCTGCGTTTGGCAGGCTCGCATCGCAGCAACGGGCATCGGGGATGAAGGGGCGATGGCTGCGACGATGAGCGGCGCTAGCGAAGGGATGAGGTGGGGAAGGCCGACGACTTGGCGGTGGTTACTGGTTGCGCCTGGGGCCGACGACGCATGCTCGGTAGAGGCGGGAGGTGGCGTCGGGGCCGCCGGATCTGCGTGGAGGCGGGGGATGCGCTGTTGAGCTAGCCACGCCGTCTGCCTACGCTAGATCTGGATTGCGGCCACGGCAAGAGCGAGTAGCGTCGGGCCGCCTGTTGGTGCGGCGGCGCTTGGGACGACGAATAGCCGGTCGGTGCTGACTTAGTTCTAGATCCCAACCGGTGGGAATGGCGCCATTCGGGTGTGCTCCCTCAACGCTTCCTGCGGCCTTTGGGGGCAGCGGCGACATGGAGGTAGGCTCCCTTCCGCTTCCCGCTGGCCCTGTAGGTGCGGCGGCGCTTGGGATGGCGAAAAGTCAGTCGATGCTGGCTCAGATCCAGTTCCCGACTGGTGGGGATGACACCCTCCCGGGTGCGCTCCCGCGTGCGGCCTTTGGGGGTGGCGGCGGCAAGTGGAGGCCGGTCCCCTCCGCTTCTGTCGGACATGGCAATGGCGGCGGAGGCAGGAGTTCTTCTGGTCGGCACCGGCCTCTCTTTATGGGTTTATTCTCGAAATGGATTACAACCTTGTAGGGACATCACACGAAAGCCATTCCTGGAATGCCGGTGTCGACAACGACCACGCAACGTCGTTCTCCCTCCTTGGGACGTTGTTGAGATGCTCCTTGCTAGTGTTGGATGGATTCCGGGTGAAAACCCAATTCCGGCTCGCCGGTGGGGCGGTGGCGACGTTTTTGACGTCGTTCCCTTCTTGGAGGCACCGCCCTGGAGGTCCATTTCGTACCGTTTTGCCTTCCTTATTTGGCGTTGCTAGGCATCGTTGTATGTGGTGGCAACTTGACGGAGTGAATGCATAGAGGTTGCTTTGTGTTCGTGGTCGAGTATGACTTAGTCTGTCATCAAGTTTCTAAGTAGACGAAGAATGTGATGGATGGTTGTGAGGCTTATAAAGACAATGCAAGGTAGAAGCATGTGCGGAGAAGAAGATTGAGGCTGAGTCTTCTAGTTTTTTCTTTTTCTTAGAGCTTTCTTCTTGTGTTTGTGAGGTCCTCGTTGTTGAGGATCGGAGTCTAAGAACTTTTGTAACATTTGGTTGTATATGTTCAAATGTGGATATAGATGCCAGATTTTATCCTCTATCTAAAAAAAGCCGAGGCTCATGATATTTTTGTTAAACTGAAAGAAAATCTTTTCTTGTTATAAAAAAATCGTAGAATGTCTGTACCCTACCGATCTAGTCTTTTGCATGTGAAGTCGCTGGGAGCGTAGCGTAGAGCGCGCGCGCGACCGTGTGTTAATGCCGTGACGTGGGCACCGGCCGGAAACCGCCCAGAGCCCAGCCAGGCCAGGGGAGAGATCCCGGCCGGGCCCTGTCACGCTAGATGTGCTGCTACATACCACGCCACCAACCAACTCCTCCAGGCTCTCGCGCGCCCAAACGCATCACGCGTCGATCGTCGTCGTCGTCGACGGTGGCGACGCGGCGGCGGCGGCGGCGGCGCCGGGGCGCGGGCAGACGGTGTGCGTGACCGGCGCCGGCGGGTACATCGCGTCGTGGATCGTCAAGCTCCTCCTCGAGCGGGGCTACGCCGCGCGAGGCACCGTGCGAAACCCTGGTACGCCGCGCCATAGACGCCGTGATCATCGATCTGGTTCTCGATCTTGCCATACGGGCGGCCGTCGCCGGCTGCCACGGCGTGTTCCACACCGCGTCGCCGGTCACCGACGATCCGGTACGTACGTGTAACGTGTGACTTGAAACGGACAGAGATATAATAATCGATCCATCCATCCCTAGTATTAAACACGGCATCCAAAGGAAGGAAACCAAATTTAAAAGCTTCAAGATTTTGTGGGGGTTATTACTTAGGCCCACCCCTCAGTGACCCCTTCTAGTGGCATGGCATGCAAATTAAACATATGCATGGGCGCATGCAGCTAGCTAGATCATCATCATCATAAGGCTGGTGTGGGTCCCACGCGCAGGAGCAAATGGTGGAGCCGGCGGTGCGCGGCACGCGCCACGTCATCGACGCCGCGGCCGAGTCCGGCACCGTCCGCCGCGTCGTGCTCACGTCGTCCATCGGCGCCGTCGCCATGGACCCCAACCGCGCTCCCGACGCCGTCGTCGACGAGTCCTGCTGGAGCGACCTCGACTTCTGCAAGAGCACCAAGGTAATAATAACATGCATACCACACTATATCTACTACACTCTCCCTGCATCATATCGCTAGCAGCTGCCATGTCGTCGTCAAGATCGATCTTACGTCGCTGGATCTAGCAGAACTGGTACTGCTACGGGAAGGCGGTGGCGGAGAAGGCGGCGTGGGAGGCGGCGGCGGCGCGGGGGGTGGACCTGGTGGTGGTGAACCCGGTGCTGGTGCAGGGCCCGGCGCTGCAGCCGGCGGTGAACGCCAGCCTCATGCACGTGCTCAAGTACCTGGACGGATCCGTGGCCACGTACGCCAACGCCGTGCAGGCCTACGTCCACGTCCGCGACGCCGCCGACGCGCACGTCCGCGTCTTCGAGGCGCCGCACGCCGCCGGCAGATACCTCTGCGCCGACTCGGTGCTCCACCGCGAGGACGTCGTCAGGACACTCCACAAGTTATTCCCCGAGTACCCCGTCCCGGAAAGGTCAGTGAGTGATCGACACTACTGTCCATGCTTGCTTCTTGCTGACTGCTATGCATGTGGAAAGATATGATGATGAATACGTGTCAGTCAGGTTGTCAACAGATAGTGCTCACGTGCAAATTTCGTTTGAATTTTGTGGGCTGCGGATTCGGATAGAGAGCGCCGGTGCGGCAATTTGTCAAGGATGGGAGTGCTGGCGGTGGAGTTACGTAGGACATACTGCAAAACCGATGGTGAAATGTTTTGCCGAGTCTTACGTTGGTGTGTTCAAGTCCAATGCCTTGGGCACCCACGTATCCGAGACTTGTAGTCACTTTTACCATTTGTTCACCGCGGTAGATCAACGACGTCATTATTACTCAAAACGGGGATTGCAAATTCTTTTTGCTTATACAAACATCGTCTGACTTTTGCTCTTGACACACCAAAACTGCAGGACCTTTTTGGTTCTAACAAACTTTATTTATGCAGGTACACATTATCTTAAAATTAGGGAAATGCTTGTACAACCACGTATAACCAAATAATCAAATGCCTTTAATTATTTAGTGAACCACCAACAAGTAAAATTTAAACTATTTGATCCGCTGGATGTTTAAGAGCATCTCCAAGAGACTAGCCAAATCATTATTTAAAGTTAAATTTAGCTATTGTTAGAAAAAACGTTTCCAACGGACTCTGTAAATGACCCTCCAAATTTAGTGGCTCTCCATCCCACCTCATTCGCTAGCTATTTTTAGCTAGCCTACCTCACTGGCTATCTTTACAGAATCTGTTGGATTACTCTGTTATTTTGTTAGTCAAATCTATTTTTTGAGAGTAGCTAAATCAGTAAATTTGAGGAGTCTTTTTAGAATCTCTTGGAGATGCTCTAACAAGGACTCTTAGAATTGTGCAAAAAGTACTATCTCTTGAAGTTCTTTGTTCCTTCAAACTAAAAACGTAGGATGTATAAATTGGGAAACAAGACTTAATATTTCAGAATTAAGAGTTCGAGATCTTAATTATGCTCTAGGTAAAAATATCTCTACACATTATTTTTTTTTCTGAACCAATCTTCAGAAGAATGTTACCGATCCTTTGCAGTTGCTTGACAGCATATATTGCAAGCATCTCCTCTACCAACTGAAGCCAGGCTGGTAAAAGTGTATTTACTTACTTGCTGTTCTTGGATTGCATTGCGTCGCAGGTGCTCTGACGAGGTGAACCCAAGGAAGGAGCCATACAAGATATCCAACCAGCGGCTGAGGGATCTGGGCCTTGAATTCACGCCGGCGGCGCAGGCCCTGTATGAGACGGTCATATGTTTCCAGGAGAAGGGCATCCTCCCTGTCCCTTCCCCATCGCCGTCCCCGCTGCCCTGAGCTACATATCCCAGCAAAGGCTGGCTCTGCAGAAAACAAATTTGCATGTGGCATATATGCAAACTATATATTTCAGTCGCTGCTTCGTTCGGCTTGGATAAAAAGGGGAATTTGTACTACCATTGTGGTGTTTAAGTGTGACCGAAGCGTTAAGATTTAGCAGTAATTAGCAGCTTGGGTTTTCTATCTCTGTAGCTAGCTAGTTTTGATGTCTGAATAAGCAAATGAAACGAGATGGCGTGTAGTATGATCCCATATTTTTCTGATTTCTACATGTTTGTCGGAAAACTCTGGCAGCCTTTTATTACAACTGCTTGGTTTGTACTTTGTACCACAATTTTTTCCGCTATGCACTCTCTGTTGTACCAATTCAGGCTAGCCTCTAGGTAGACCATTGGGATGCACTATGAACTAGAATTTCCTTTAATTTCGTTACCAACTAAGGAAATGAAATTCAGGTTCGTCCCGTTCTGAAAAAAATCGAGCCCTACCATGATATGCATTGCTTACAAGAATGGAAGATGAGTCACAAAGGAAAATAAGGTTGTGTTTAGTTCCTCCCAACTTTTCAAACTTTCCATCACATCGTATCGAAATATTAAATATAGCAAATAACACATGCATGTAAATAAAAAAACTAATTACATAGTTTTGATGTACACGACGAGACGAATCTTTTGAGCCTAGTTAGGTCAATGTAGGACAATAATTACCACAAACAAACGAAAAGTGCTACAGTATCCGATATGACCTTTTCACCCATTTTTATGGATCTAGACGCAGCCTAAATGGCGGTGCGTTTGCGTGCATCTGCACATACGTGCGTTGTTGGAATGCTAATGATGTTAGAGAAAGAACGAAGGACTTATGACAAACTTGTTGGATATGTTCCAAATTCCACATCCACGACATAGGCCGGGCTTCTGCCGAAGCGCAGCGGAGGCCCGTCGCCGGAGGCTTGGGCCGGAGCGAAGCGGAGGCTGAAGCCGGCCCATCAGGAACTCGCCCCCATGTTGACGCGTAAAGGGGGTACGGGGGGCGAAGCCCCCCGTGGTACGGTATATATACCCTTGCTAGGGTTTCGTGGAGACTTGATTCTCTTGTAAGCCGCCATAGGCGTTGTAACCCGACTCTTGAGATATAGTGAGATTGTGCTGGCTGGTGCCCGTGGTTTTTCCCCTTCGCATTGGAGGGGTTTCCACGTTAAATCTTGTGTCCCGCTGTGTTTGATTACTTCGTTATTCGCCGCCGTTCATAACAAAACTAACAGTGACCTGTCAACATTACAGCTGGTTTTCGTTCATCACGGCTATAAGAATCCAAGTGATGACCGCAGCATTGAGATACAGCCATGGGTCGTAGGTGAGGAGAGCCGAACTTGAAAAGCAAGAAAATGTTTGCCCAAATTCAAAGCAAGTAAGGAACGCATGCTCGCCTGTTCTACCTTGCTAGCTAGTGTAAGAAAGAGAACCAACCAATCGTGCCCTGGACGCTGGTCACAACTCACAAGGCTGCAGCTCATGCATGTAATCGTTTCACGCGCAGGAGAAAATGCTGGAGCCGGCGGTGAGGTGCACAACACGTTACGCGATCGACGCCGCGGCGGAGGCCGGAACAGTACGCCGCGTTGTGCTGACGTCGTCGACCGACGCCGGCGCCATGGATCCCAGCCGCGCACCGGACGCCGTCATCGTCGACGAGTCCTGCTGGAGCGATCGACCTCGACTTCCTCAAGAACACCAAAGGTCTCGACTTCTACGGGAACTCGGGAAGGCGGCGGCGGCGGCGCGCGGGGTCGACCTGGTGGTGGTCGTCCCGGTGCTGGTGCAGGGCCCGGCGCTGCAGCCGTCGGTGAACGCCAGCCTGGCGCACCGTGCTCGAGTACCTCGACGCAGCGGCGTCGCGACGTTCGCCAACGCCGTGCAGGGGTTACGTCCACGTCCGCGACGCCGTGGTCCGGCGCGAGGACGTCGTCGGGGTCCTCCGCGCCGGAGTATTCCGTCCCCGATAGGTAGTACTCAGTCTGTACGACACAGTCATATGCTTCCAAGAGAAGGGCATCCATCATCCTCCAACTCCCTGATGCCCCTCGTCCCTGTAGAATTTGACTGGATCGATGACCCTCTCAAACAAACGCATACTATTTCAGTGGCTGATGTTGTCAAACTGCAGGTGATACGGTGCATGGGTGAAAGAACAGTGTGATTGGTAAAAAAAAGAACAGTGTGTGATCTTTTATGTCATTATCTAGTTTTGTTCCCGAATATATATGTACCAGAAATGCAATTATGTTGCCTGTTCTAACTTTTGTCATGACGTAAGTTTTTGATTTCCTGGTTAGAGAACGTTGGCTAGGGTTCAAATATTGCAACCCATCAGCCATACATGATGCACGGTATGGTAACTCTGAGGTCTGAATTAACACATAAGCCTAAATTTTATTGTTTGTTTCATACTCATACATGACTTGTTGATGGTGTTATTAGCTCCATGATTTTATCATTGTCTGACTAAATTAGTGCGATCAAAGACTATTTATTTAGAGCTTGATTTATAGTATTTTCGGTGCCTTGGTAAATCTGAGGCACAAAATGATTTTAAATCTGATGCTAATTACTTTAAATTCGAAATGGTTGTTATTTATTTAAATGTTTTCTAAATTGAATATGATGCCAATGATGAGTAGTCCAAAGTTTCATACTACTGTTATCAGATGAGTTCCCCATCAAAGTCTTCGGCAAGAATGTGCTTGAAGGTTACAAAATTTGAAATTAGGCAGTAACTTGGTAGACTGAGTAATAAATGATTTGAATCCTATGCGTTTCAATATAGCGAATAATTTTGATTTAAGTACTGTGAATATTGCAGATATTGTGAATATTGTCGCCCTAAGAAAAACATTGTGAATAATATGAGCTATAACTTTGAGATGAATTGCATTGTCAAATTGTCCTATATTTGTGGGTCAGTCAACATATCAGTTAGCAGTTGTCTAGTCCAATCTAACTTTGGTCCCCGTCCATGTCTGCTTTTTCAATTTGTCAGGCTATGCACTCAAAGTGAAACGGCTATGTAGTATGTATTCGCAATCCAGGACAATAATGCCAGCAGCATATGCAAGCGTGTTACCAGAAATGTGTACAAGATTGGTGCCTACTGCATATGTATCTTTCCGGTTAGCTTGTCCTTGTTACAATGCGATGATATATCACTAGTGTGTGGACTTCCGAAAAGAAGATGTATGACCAGTGTGACGCCGATCGATACAGCGAGATTCCCCAGCTATCGCTTTGTCGTCGTCATTACTTAACCCATCGATCGAGTGGTGTTACACTGATATGATGATATACAATGTTAATTATTTTGTATGTAAACTTGTATCACGTGCAAATGGTGGCAAACAAAAAAACAATTTAGTAGATAACCTTTCTTTAAATGGTTGAAATCAAATCCTGTTTCGAGATTTTTAGGCTTTCAGTCAAAAGCATAACTTAGCAGGTGTGCTTAATTTGGCCCAATAAAACTCGGCTTGTTATCCCGATAATGGAATTTTCTGAATTTGAACAAAACTTATATTAATACAAAAAATTCTCGCTAGCTCGACCGAAATTAAGGAATAACATGATGCACTATGTTACTACTACTGGCTCAACAACTAATAAGTACTAGTGTAATTAGCTAGCCACTAACTCCGTTCTAAAATACAAGCGATTCTCAGCTCGGGAGGTAACAGTTGTGAATGACGATGACTTCCCAACACCATGCATACATGTGATGCATGAACCATGCCCTCTCAATGATGGTTTTTTGTTTGCAGGTTTCCGAGGGAGACGAGACATGATAACGAGAGAGACGTGGGTCATGGTGACCTTTTTCACTGGCAATGCAACAGCTGCTGGATTCAGCTGATCGACAAGAACCGAGCGAGTTCAGCAGTACGTGTAGGGGTTTTGGATGTATCCCCCACCTCAAACGTGTGGCAAAGAGATCAGTGCACTGCACATGTATGCTGGCAAATGCGTGCTACCGGCCAGCTGCACTGCAAGTCCATGGTGCTTTGCAGCTGTTACATGTTCTACTGCTCCTACATCTACTCCAGCTTTTCCAAAGCCCCTGTTGATTCATATACTATCCTTCAAAGTTTAAAAAAAACAAGAGAGAAGCAAATCTCAAGAGGGGAAAAAAGAAAGAAAAACGAAAAGGAAAGGCAAATTTACAACAAATAATCTACCCATTTGCTTGGTCACAAGGAATTGAATCGAGGTACTATAGGAAACCAAGCAGGGAAAAACTGCGCCACCTACTCCAGTTATCTACAGACTGCAGGTAGAAAGATTATTGAAAATTGAGCACCGTGCTCCTAACACTACTACATGCCTCATGCATATACACAGGAGATCGACAATGCAAGGGCTTCAGGCCTTCAGCTTCATTCAGGCCCGGTGGTAAAAGTAAAAAAAAAATCCGGCGAGGTATATATTGGCTAGGGAAAAAGTGGCAGATCAATGTGTGGACGCGTGTCGACCGGTGTGTGAGGGGGAGATCAAGCTTCAGAGAGAGAAGACTGAACATGCACGATGCTTCGAGCTAGCATCAGCAGGGCGCGGGTTGTAGGGTCTACGCGCCATCTCCTCTCTTTTTATACACCCGCACCCTCCCACTCTTCTTCACCTGTGCTCTCTCGCCCTGCTCGCTGAGTGATCTCCTCTCACTTGCTCATCACCTTCTGCAGAAGCCGATCCAGGCAGAGGAGCCAAGAGCTGAGCTCCCGGCAGCCGGTGAGTCCCTTCCTCTTGACTTTCCCAGCCATTTTCCCGGAGGATATGATTCTGTGTTGAAACATTCATGCATGCGTTATATCTAGCCATCCTAGGATATGTAGTGCATGAGTTGAAACCTAAAAAGTTACTAGTTCATAGTACTTGCAGTTGAAATTAAAGCTTCTTCAGTTTAAGTAGATCCATATATGCTTTCATGATTTGCTTCGTTCTAGCAAGCTAGCTGATCTGAACTTCTGAACTACTGCATGTGCCGAAACTGAAGTCTAACTGATTTCTGTAGTCCTTGTTATTCAGTGAGCAAACTAAAATGGACGCATGTTTTCTTCCTTTTGGGGGCGGATGCGGAACCAAATTAAACAACTCGATCGATCACTGTACATGTGCGATGTTTATCTGTCGTGTACTAGCTTGGAGTCACCCATGGCCGGCAAGGTGAACAAGGTTGCTCCGTTGGCCGTGTCCGTGGACAAGAACTCGTCGTCTCCGCTGCCTGTGTCGTCGTCCATGGACAAGAAGCACCACCCAGCTCCTCTGCTGGCCGTGATCGTGGACGTGAAGCCTTCTCCGTCGCCGGTGTCGGCCATGGACAAGCAGATCAAGAAGGAGAAGAAGCCCCCGGTCGTCCTGCTGGTCTGCCTATGGGCGCTCCTCAACGCCGCCATCTTCGCCGGCTGCTCCATCGCCACGATCATCAAGAACCGCACCCCTTGCACCAAGGTAACAACGAACTACCATTGCTAGTAACTTTTTTCCTTTTTGCGAAAGAAACCAGCTAGTACTCCTAGTAACTAGCTATTAACTACTCGCTCCTTGGTCCTTGGACAGATGTTTAGGTTTTTCTTTTTTATTAATGAAGAAGAGATGTTGTAGTATTTAATATATATATATATATATTTATAACATCCACACGTGTGATCGATGCAGTCGACGTGGTGGTGGCGGTGCGTGGAGCTGACGGACGCGGCGGCGGCGGAGGCGAGCGCCCTGGTGCGCGGGCAGCTCTGGTGCAGCGCGCCCCAGGCGGCGGTGGCGGTGGCGCTGCTGCTGCTCACGAGGCGGCCGGGCCGCCAGGCCTGAGCCGGAGCCGCTGGGCGCTCGCCCTCGCCGTCGTCGCGCTCGCGGCCACCGCCGCCAACCACTACATGGAACGCAGGGTCGCCCGCATCTTCCTCGCCGCCGTCCCGGGAGACGCGGGCATCACCGCCGAAGTCGTGCTGGGCTTCCTTGTAGCAGTGCTGGACCTGGTCGGCTTCCTGTGCCTCCTCCTCATCGGCGACTGTGGTGACTGGTGAGGACTGAGGAGTAGTAGTCCCAGACCCAGTCCGGCCGCCGGGCCCGGAGAGGCGGCATATGCAAGCAAGCGTACGTAGATGTAGATTAGAGCTGGCTGCTCGATCATATATATCATTTTTAATATGTTCATATACTAATTCTAAGATACTTCAAAGCGAGTTACATGAAATTTTTTTAAAATCAACCCTATTTTTAAATATATTTTGATTATACATTTATAATACTATATAAAATTGTATGTCCATATACTCAATGTATGCTTACATACCCAATGTATATATCATCACAGATAGTCTAGTATCATCACATACTACATATACATATTCTTCGTTGGATCAAATTCATCATGTATCATGAGATACATAGATAGGCGTAGCTACACGCGCGTGTAGAATGGATTTTTCATATATATATATATGTGTGTGTGTGTGGGCGCGCGCGCGTGTGTGTGTGTGGAAGCTCCACCACCATGGATGAGCTCAATAAGATAAGGGGAATGCTAGTGCTTGCATAGTTAATTATATATAGTTGCATTGCTTGCTCATGAGGTACTGAATTACTGATGATGAGTAGTATATGGGTCTAGATATGTATCCAGGTTGTGATCAGTCCAGTGTCGTGTCATCGTGTGGACTAGACTGTGTACTGGTCTGGGATGATTGTTACTCTATGGATGAACCTGCATGGCAGCTTATCAATTAGCAATCAGTACGTCGAGATGTGAGTCATGGCCGGCCTGTTGGCCTTTACGACACGGAAAGGCGACCAAGCTTTGCATGCAGCGGTTACATATCTTTGGCCGAGAATACAGTGGTGGTCTGGTGCCCCCACCTCCAATTCTAGGAAAGCGCAGTGCAGTGCAGTACTGCAGTGCACTTGCAATGCAATGTCCATTTCACTGAAACTATTCGGAAAAACTACCTAACACACGCTTATATACACATGCATGGACACTTGACTTACCCTATGAATACACTCTATCATACCCTATCTTTTTAAGCACCAGCATCCAAAAAACTAGGCTAGTTGTTGAGATTGACGAAGACACCACCGGCAAAACTATAGGATTCGTCACCATGCCATTTTCTTAAAAGAAAATTAAGTACAAATGCTATGTGCTAGAAATAGCTAGGCATACTTTTCTTGTTAACTAATTGAGCTTACTTATTGTGGAATAGCAATGTAGATATTTATGAGCCAGATGGAAAAAAACCACAGACCATGGTGCCTATCCAACGCCCTAGATGAGCCATGCAACATTGGGACCTGTGAAAGGTGCTGAGGTGGAAGCAAAGGGTTTGACCAAGGTGGGCCATGTGGCAGCTTTTGCTGCATGCACGTGGGGTCACACAATAAAGCGACCAATGGGAATGTAAAGCAATAAGCATCGCAGTCGCATGTGTAAGTGGGTGTGTATTTTTAATTTATGAGCGCAGAACTATTGCACTCGAGTTTTATGATGCTACCCAGTTATGGTTGCATCTTGCTTATTGAAACTTGCAGTCTCTGCTATTTCGTGGCAAAGTGAAGTAAAAATTGAGAATCGGAGAAATATGCCACTTATATACCTTGAATTTGCCCGTTGCAAAAGCATTTGCCTCCGATAAATGCATTTGCTGGTTTTGCAAATTGTTGGATTTGGAAAAGTGCACACCTTGTTGAGTCATCCTGCTGATCTGTTTGATTGAGGCATATGCTAACTTTTTCAGTAACTTATTGGAGATTATGAGATTGTCAGGTGCCACTCAAGATCTTCCCAGATATGTTAAATGCAACTTCCATGGTGTTAATCCAAAATTTCTTGAGGTAAGCAAACTAATAAGTTGAGGCATACAGCATACTTCATTGGGAATATGGTACGGAGTAAGGCATACACAGGGAGATTCTTGACCTGCTGTCAAAATATCTGATCAAGTCCGCCGGTCTTGAAGCAGAGAATCTGCCAAACGTTTAAGTTTGGGCTGTTTGGCTGTCAATGTTCATCCTGGGTGAACTGAAACTAACACAAATTACACAAGGTTATCTGAAGAAGGCAGCGACTGATCGAGAGGGGTTCATTGAATTTGAGGCCGCGCGCTGATATATATATATATATATATATATATATATATATATATATATATAATAAAGCGAGCAACGTTTGGTATGTCGCTGACGTCAGCGTGTGTTTTGGTGACGTCATCGTCTCTGCCGTGCGGTATTCTTGCGGCGTATGTCTTCCCCGAGTCTGATTGCTCCCCCCTGGCCCCTCTCCACGATATCCTTGAGTTCCAAGCGTATCCCTCAATGACCATGAGTCCCAGGAGAGTACCGCGAGCCCAAGCACGAACAAAAAGGGAAACGAACAAATCTAATTGCTCAGTCAGTCAAGGATAAAAGAGACGGAATAAATCTGATTGTATTAAAAAGACAGAGTCGAACTCAATTGCCATGTAATACAAGCGGAGTCGAAGTCGATTTGCTACCACAAATTAGTACAAATACTTCAGAAATAAACGAAACAAACACTTATCTTCCCGGCTCCATTATTTAGTGTGAGTTCTCGACTTCACGGTGGCGGATTTAAAGACCACGCTTGAGTGTACCATCGGCTTTATCGCCGTCAGATGGAAGGAGAGGGACGGGACACGGCACCCACCCCGCCTGCGGTGCCTTCTAGCGGGCTAGCATGGCTCCACCATGGATCCATGGACGGGTCGCCGTGGATTTGGCGGGCTGGTCCGGGGATGACGCTCTGCGCAACGGGATTATCAAGGGACTGAGCTGTTGCACCTCCGCCATGCGTCGCCAGAAAGACAAGGAGGAAGTCAGAGAGGCTCGGCGCCTCGGCGTATCTGCTTCCTCAGCCTTGTGCGGTGGATAGATAAGGCAAACCAGGCCGCTGCTCAGTTCCTTCCACCGTGCTACCAGTCTCCGATGGTGGAGCAAGGATGGGTACGATCTAAGACAATGCAGGCTACTTAAGGCCCGATTTAAATATTAATTTTGCTAATTCTATAAATATTGTCCATATAATAATACGTAACACCACAATAGTACATCAGAATGAATAAGCATGGGTCCACACATTTCTTCTCCTCAAACTCCTGCTCCAATAAATCCATTATAAGCAGTTAGCCTAATTTACATTCTTTAATAGCATCTCCACGAGACTTTGTAAAACAAGTTGACTAGCTAAAAATAACAAAATTTGAGAAAAAATGGGATCCGACAGTCTCTCTAAAATCTCCTCCTCGCTATCTAGCTCGCTATTTGCCTCCCTCCGCTCGCCATCTCTTGCGAGTCCCCTCCGCTCGCCATCCCCGAGTCCCACGTCTTCGTTGTGGTCCCGCACGCCTAGCTCGCCCTCCCTGCCGGCGGGGCTCGTCCTCGCTGCTCCTCCCTTGCCGGTGCAGCCTCTTCCCCTCCTCTCCCAGGTGGCGCTGCGGCAGCGACGAGAGAACGCGTGCGCCTCCTCGTTGCCGACACACTCCGGCCTCCCCGGCCCGTTCGTCGCCTCCATCGAGTCCTCTCCGCCGATCAAGGGCGCCTCCATGCCTCTTTCCGCCGGAACGGAACACACTACCTGTCTGTTGTCGCCTGCCGCCGCCGTCGTTGTCCTCCTCCTCGGCGCTAGTGGACCGGCGCGGAGAGGGGATTCGTCAGAGGCTTGAATTGGCTTCTTCTCCCACTGGACGGGTTGCTTATCCTATTACGCGGAATCTTTTCTTTGCTGTTGTGATCTGCGAGGAATCAAGTCCAGATCTTTCTTGCTCCAATCCGCACTGTTTGTTGCGAATCCCTTTATTGCGTGGGGAGATACTAGTAGAATCTAGCTAATTGCATATCAGCCTGCGTGTTTGGGAGGAGGTTGGGCAAAGCAGGCTGCTTGTTCTTTGATGTGCGCGAGATTACATATCTTGTTCCTGCAGTGCAGCAGCGAAGGCGCGTGGGGATCGAGGTCGTCGTCGTCAACAGCGGTGGCCGGAGCAGCGAAGGCGCGTGGAAGATGGCCACTAAGGCCGACGTCTGCCGTGTGCTGGCCACCAGGGGCAACATCGTAAAGATTGAGTTTTTTTAGGGTGTTTAGCGCATAAAATCAGAGACCTACAAAATTATTGATTTTCATGTGGACCTCATTTTAAGTTTACAATCTCAAATTTTACCTAGTCTATTGGTTTCCCCACCATCTAGAAGGCTCTCTATTTTTTTACAGAGTTGAAAAAACTCTAAATTTAACTAAGAGAATAGCTAGACTCTTGGAGATGCTCTAAGAGGTGAAACCATCGTACCAGATGCCACTGAAAATATCCGACCCACAGCCATATATTTGAGTGCACATAACAATCACTGCAAAGGCATGCTCCTGCTCCTCATCTTAGGGAGTATATGGCATTCGTCCGTAGCAACGCACGGATATTTTACCTAGATATCCTCCATTCCTCCTCACGCGCTAGAGTCATCCAGGGCCCATCAAACCTCGAGGGCTCGTTGACTGCTTTCCTGAGAACTCGTGGACTGAAACAGAACTTGTAATCAGTCGAGTGTCGTGTCACGTGTGGACTAGATTGTGTAGTACTGGTCTGCGATTGCCCCCCACCTCCAATTATTGGAAAGAGCAGTGCAGTGTGCACATGCAATGCAGTGGTGGAATGCCATGCAATGTCCATTTCACTGAACTTATTGGGAAAAAACTACCTAACACGCTGCTGACGAGCTGGAATGCCATTGTGATATCAGTCCATCAGAGCACGGGCCAGCGATTTTAGAAACAAACAATTTAAAACTTAAACAAGTATCAGAAGAAGTATATATGTATGTGTGGATGAGTTTGGAGCCCATAGCTTGAAACAGGCCGGCAACGATTCTTAATTTGCCACTAGAACGATGAGCCTACAACATGGCAGCGTCCAACTTGCAAATCCCTTGGGGGCAGCTTGTGAGTGATTCTAGTGTTTTTCCCCCCCAAAATACACACGTGTGTACACCTACTTCTATCTATAAATACACACACGTATGTACAACTACTTCTATAAATTGATTTTCACAGCTTTGGCAAACTCAACTGGTACAAAACTCAAGATTTTTGCTCTATGAATTCTTGGCAGAGCCGAGGCCCATTCGATCAGCAAAGGTCAGCGCCGGTCACCCACTGATCCCGCTACTTCTCTCTTCTTCTTTTTTTTTTTTGTTTTGTTTCTCCGTGTGATATGGAGCCTGGACTAGAGGGATGTGCGGCTTTGTAGCCCAAGCGCAGCGTGGTGGGCTGGTCGGACTCAGACTTTGAGTTCTCACCCAGTCCGTGTCGGATTACAGTGGGCCGTGGGTGGCCCACTGTGGGAAACTGGTTTCATTGTTGGGGCTTGGTGGACTCAGACGTCGTCGGTGGACGAGGAAATCCAGCCGGCGCGACGCGTTGCGTCTAACTCCAACCTCACCGGCATTCACGCCGCGCCGCCGCCTCCCATGTCGTTCCGCCGCTGACGGTGTTGGCAAGTTCGCCGGCGTATTTACCGGAGTCCGAAATGAAAAATGGCAATCTCTGTTGAGATTTATTGCGCGTCTACCTGCAAACTATCCAGGATGGCATTTGAAATTCTTCTCTGCTAATAAGCACGTTTTCAACAAAATTTGTAGACATCTTAACTCTTTCGTACATGTTTGACAAAATGAACTGTACATGCTTATGGTCTGACCGACCATCTTTTCTCCCATAGTGCTGTGTAAACGTATACATTTTGGGCAGCTCCGTCATCCTTGGCTCAGGACATCAGGTGAGCTCCAATTTACAGTGGAAGCAACTCGCAAACTCATTTATATCTTCAGTTCAGTCAGTTGTGATCGAGTTTCGACCATTCCAGCTTCCAGGACTTCTTCATCGAACTTTGGCGGGCTAGATGGAGGGCTGCTTGAGGGTGAATCTGACAGGAACACATCTGAGTTGTTGTCAGACCATTCTGCAGCTGCAGCACCTACAGCTTCTGCATCTCGGGTTGTTTCTGAATTGGGTTCAATCTTACTGACATCCACTTTTAGCTCATCCCGTGCTGATGTATCCTTGAAATGTTGACCTCCTTGAGAGTTTTGCCCAGTAGCTCCGGCTTCTGGTAAAGAATGGGCATTGGAAGCATAATCCTCCCTACCCTCAATTTTTGGCACAGAAGAATGGGTATGTGCTGGTTCTATGTGATGAACTTGAACTGATCTGCTATCCAGTAAGCTATCTTCGGCCGCAGAGTAACTGATTTCTGTTTCCTGTAGAGGAATCACATCAAAGCCATCATGTTCATTGTGTACTCCCTTCTGGTCTGATTCATGATTTGTGGTGTGCTCATTTTTTATTGACCAATCCAGATAACTGAAGGCATCATCAACTTTGGAAAGGCTTTCTTTCTCCTCACTTGATAACTCAGATTTGCGGATTGTTGTGCTCATGTCCATATCAGAAAATATAGCCTACAATTATCAGGAAAAACAAATAAGTGTAACTGTATACAGAGGTGAAATGGCGCAGTCAATTGATGCAATAAGATGCAAGAATTATCCAATTACCTCAACTCTGAAGTCTACAGGAAACCGGTGTTTTGTGTCCCAAAGAATATCAATCTGGTCCCTATCGAGTACCAACAGATTATCTTCAATAAAAGCTGTGCTAAACATCGCTCTGAACACCATAACTTCATGCTCAAAGTCCTCATCCAGGCTGATGCACTCAATTACAATGTCTCCTTGAACAGGACAATGAACATTAACCTTGATTATCTCACAGTCTTCCTGAATTTGCAAACAAGAACAGTTTAATACACTTCAAGCTTGAAGATTTCTTAAGATACCAAATGTATACTTTTAAGTCAAATGTACAACTGCTCTCCAAATTGACGGGACAATATGGCAGCTTGATATAGAAAAAAAAAGATAAAGATTAAGCATTTAAGCCCTTTGAAGATTGAATTAAACTTGTAAGATTGTAGATACATTTCAAATAGAGGTGGTACAATTTTAAACATTAAACTATTGAGCCAAAGCATTATAGACAAACATCATAGACAGACAATTCATGATAAGTTAGTTGATAACCAAACAAAATTATACCTGTGTATAAAGCTGGACGAAATCACTTGTCTTTGGGATCGAAAAGAGAACTTTAGTAGCCCTGTCATTAGGCGCAAGGGGATCTAGGCCATAAATCCTGAATATTGGCCTACATCCCCCTTGCCCATCGAAATTCGGTACCTTCCTGATTATTATACAATTCAAATTCAGCATTCTGTCAGGGGGAGGCCACAGTTCTGGTGATATGTGCCGTTTTGACACATACTTCAAGTATCTCAGCTGAGAAGGCACTGGGTCAATTGGTGAGAATAGCTCAGCTAGCCCATCCGGCGCATGTCTGCAAACCATCTCCAAAGCCTTCCTCTCATCAGTACACCTTTTGAGGTAAACCAGTAGAGCTGCCAATGCAAAAGCAAGGACTGGCCACCCCCCATATTCTGCATGGATAAGCAGGAAATTCTCCTGGCTTAACGAGAGCCAGCTTTCACTAGACCTCAGGAAATGGTGAATCATCTCCATGGTGAGCAAGGGGCATCCTTCGTAGTTACGTGGGTAACCCATCACACTCATGTCATAGTAAGAGAAAATGCTAGCAATCTGGTTGTCCTTCTTGCCTCCCTCAAAGTTGAATACCATGAATGAGTCAATGGAGTAGCGGCCAAGTAGCTGTTTTAAGACTCCTCCAATGTATGGCATTAGCTCATCTTCTTCAAATATATCCGTGGAGAAGCAGTGATTAAATACTGGCAAGTAAAGAAGCAATCGATAATCAGCATCAGAAACTGAGGACAAATGCTATTTTTTCTATTAAACAGCAGGATTGTAAACAATGTACAAAGCATGACAAGTTGAAGAAGGTGAATTTTTGCATAAGCATGTTGGGACAAGGTTCACTTCAATTTGAAATCTCCCGACAGATCTGAAGATTCCCGGGCCTTGTTTAGATCCCAAATTCCACCCCCAAAGTTTACTATGCAAAAAGAAGATTCACATCACATCAAAATGTCGGCACATGCATGGAGTACTAAATGTAGATAAAATCAAAAACTAATTGCACAGTTTTGTTGTACTCTGCGAGACGAACATTTTGAGCCTAATTAATCAATTTTTGGATAATTTTTCACAAATACAAACGAAATGCTACAGTAGCGCACGCACCACGAGGGGCCAAAGTTGGGGTGCAAATTTTGCATCTAAACAAGGGCTTAGACATTGAAACATCAATGCCTACTTGAGAAAAGGAAATGTAGTAGGTACAACGTAAGCTGCACAGGTGGATGACAAAGAGAGGACATGGACCTAGTCTGGAGCAATTAATTTTATTAGAATAACTAAAAGTCATGAAGTCTGGACAAAGGGTTCGTCTAAAAAAGCCTGAACAACGTCCTCGGTGACACTTGATCAGCAATTCGACAAAATTACTTTCCCACAAATGTAATAAATCAAATAATGCCATGATCTTTCATCTCTAAGTACATACTTGGCACAAATATTTGAATATAAGCTTTAATGTTTGTCATTTTCACATAGGTGTGTGCATGATCCCATCCATTCTCCAATCTCCGATGATTGAAAGATGCACCCCCATCAAACAAGCTTAAAAATTTTAATTTGGTATCATAAATGCAAAACCCCTTAACTAACTGGAACTTAAAAAAAATCATGCCCAACCGAAACAGTTCCACTTCAAAACCCAGACGTGATACTTCATTATAAGAAAAGATAATGGCAACGTGATAGCCAACTACTCTGGTCAATTCCGTGTCCCTATTTTCGGTCAAGCGCATAGTTAAGCAGCAGCTAATCAATCCCCTTTCCGCGCGCACCCTTCGCCAAGTCAAAGCACGAACCGAACCCACCGTCACAAAGCCACAAAATCTGGGCAAAGCTATCCCCACTCCCCAAGCAAATCCGCGCCTCGAGATCAAAATGAACGCACTCGTTTTTTATTAAAAAGGAAATAATTCCCCCCCTCGAGAAATGGGGAACAAAGCGAGAACAAGCGCGTTCGAGTGGCTTCTGCCTGGTACGGGCAATAATATTCTCCGGTGCCGTGGCACGCGTTGCTTCCAAGAAACCACCGACGAACAGGTCCAACAAGCCCAGAGCGAGGGAGCGAGCAGGTTCGCACAAACGCGCCCAGCTAAAATAGAATGATTATTATCCGGGTACCAGGCCGAGAAAGCGCACGCACCGAGGATGTTGCCGGAGATCTCGACGAGCCCGTCAGGCGGCCGCCGGTAGAACAGCCGCCGGAACAGCGCCATCCGCCCGCGCGCGCCGCCGCCGCGACCGCCTCGGTTACCGGCGCAGAACGCGCCGCGCCGCGTCTGGCGGAGGTGGAGAGACGGGGACGGGGACGGGCAGGGAGGGAGGGAGACGTGACGAGCAGTAGCGGAGCGCGTTGCGGGGAGGGGGGTGGCAGCCGGTGGTGGCGAGATATAATGGCAGCGGGGAGGGAGGGAGCTCCGCGCCGCGCCGGTGGATTTGTTTTTTCGGAGGTTTTGGTGTTGGTTTGGACGTTTGGTTTGTTTGTTTAACGGGTCGTCGTGGGCTCGTGCGTGCGACCGCTGTAGCCCGAGAACTGCGCAGAGGAGAACGATTCCATCATTGCTGCCTCTCTCTCTTTTATTTCATCATCATCATCGATCCAAAAAAAATAAGGAAAAATTGGAACGGATTCGAAATTTGAATCCATTTGCCTTATGTTTCTTTATTATCTTTTTCTTTGGAACGTTTGGGTTTCTTTCCTTGTTTCTACCTCTAGCCTTTTTCTTTACTCTGTAGTATCTTTCTTTTTTAGGAACCCTTTTCCTTTTTCTTTGAATATTGCATAGGCAGATCTTTTCATGTCCTTTATCGATCGTCAATTAGTAGGTTGATCGCCGAAGCAACATTCTATGCTTTTGATGCAGAAAGAAGTGGTAAGAATTTTATGAGTTTCTCAAAAAAAATTATATGATTTAGGGAATTTTTTTATTTCTACATCTTCATGCTTAGTTGTATATGGAAAATTACCACTCCGTTGAATAATTTGTACATTTTCGATTGCACATAGTAGTCTCGTGGCATAGGGCATGTTTATATTGTCTTGTGATATTTGAGAATCCCATCTGTAAGGCTGAGACAGGACCAAATGTTTCCTCTGGCCATAAGACGTATTGTCATATTTGACCTTACTAACAAACCATAAACAACCTGTAACGGTAATTAACCAGTTGGTTGGTGGGACTAGTCCCCTTATATCGGTTGGTCTAACGTGACATTAGAGCGAGTAAAATGCCATTTGACATATGAAAAGGTCAAATCCAATCACAAATTGGTTGATTTTTGCTGCTCTGACGCATAGGCTAACATGTATCTTTAGGTAGAGTACAAGACTTCTAAATAAAGTACCTTGAAATAACTTTTACAGAAAAAAATACAGATGTTCCCCCACAATCATTTTGGATGTATACACAATGAGATTAACAAGTATAAGTCTTTACAAGTGAAAAGTGGACCTTAGATAACTCTTCCACGGGATCCTTGAAATATTTGTTTTGAAAGTTTTATTTCATTTTTTATTGCCTAGATCCCCAATTGTGCTTACAACTATATTGGTTATAAAAGATTACGCATTTTCATGAGCTCTATATTTGAAAATCCAATAATAAATAAACATGGAATGCCAACATCACATCAAACCATCAATAATGAGAATGTGCGATAATGCTAATTAATGCATGTTTTATTTCTCACGAAAAATTGAATATAAGGTTTATGGCAAAGATATGTAGAACCACCAGTCACTTTGTGATTCCTGTGTTGAGTCCTTCTAAAATAAATACTCCCTCCGTTCCAAAATGTAGGTCGTTTGACTTTTTAGCCCCAAGTTTGACCACTCGTTATATTCAAAAAATTTGCGAAAATATAGTCAGATTTAAGACATTTATGAAGATTTTATATTAATAAAGCAAACCACCACAAAAAATATGATAATTTGCAAAAAAAAATTGAATAAGACGAGTGGTCAAACTTGAGGTCAAAAAAGTCAGACGACCTATATTTTGGAAAAGATGGAGTAGTAATTAAGTCTTAGACCAATTTTTGCCGGCGTTTCATTCTTATTGGATGACATGACACATTAGCAGGTATGATGACACAGTAAAATGTTAATAATGAGAGAGAAGATATGAGTTTCATGAAGATGAATCTGGGTGTATACTACTACCAATATTATGAAAAAAATTTACTAATAGACTTTATTTAATACTTCATGCATGCAAGATTCACTAGGAAAAAATTGCTGATACAAAGAAACATGGCCTTAGAAACACTATTCCATTCATCATCTCAATTCTATTTTTGATAACATAGAAAAAGAAGTATTTATGGCAAGTATCCATGAAAGATTAAGTCCCTAAGAGCGTCTCCAAGAGACTAGCCAAATCGTTTTCTAAAGTTAAATTTAGCTACTGTTAGAAAAAAAACGTTTCCAACAGACTCTGTAAATAACCCTCCAAATTTAGTGGCTCTCCATCCCACCTCATTCGCTACCTATTTATAGCTAGCCTACCTCACTAGCCATCTTTACAAAATCTGTTGGATTACTCTGTTATTTGTTAGTCAAATATATTCTAAGAGTAGCTTAATCAGTAAATTTGACTATTTTTTAGCTATTCTTTTGGAGATGCTCTAAAGTTTGCTCAAGTGCCTTCCATTTACCATTTATGGAGAAGCCTAAGGCGAAATTATATTGATGACATCTAATATCTAGGTTTACGCTTAATATTGAGATAAGTAACAATCAACTATATACTGAGTTGTCGTTTAAGCTTTATTCTCATAATAATAATGCAATTCCTTAATTTGTGCTTAAAAAGTAAAGGTTGAGGCTTACATGGTAATAACAACTCGGACGATGATGAATGAATGATCTTACACTTCCACAATCCCTTAATTTTAAAGCCTTGTTTGGATCCACCGCAAACTTTAGTTAGGGTTGTCTAGGTGATCTAGCTAGTTGCTAGTGGTTAAGATATAATTGACTATGATACCTCTTATTAATTGTAATGTTTTATTGAGATTATGCTTTGCTTTTGCCGCCAATACACTATGATCCTTTCTGCTTGTAGAGAGATAAATGCACGACGGTGCGAGTGGAACGGAACGTGCAGGGTATTTTAGTCTTTAAACATGTTTAGTTGAATTTAGCTGCTCTCTACCAGCTAAAAGATTTGGCGGGCTCCAATTAGTTAGCATGCAATTAGCTGCCTTTTTAGCTGACGTGTTTGGATCCATAGTAACTAAACTTTTAGAAGCTAAAGTATAGCCGGTGGATCCAAATAAACTTTAGCTTATGAGACAATTGATTCACAAACTAATTACCTCATTCTCTTATCCCGTTCTCTCACTTTTACATCATCAAAAATTAGATGTAGCATCATATGAAACGACTTACGAGTTCACTAATATGTAACGATTCAATTACATGTAAATTAACACATATGAAAAACACCGACGTTCCTTAAAATGACCGACAAATACTACGGTGACATCAACGTGTCTTGGATTAGTAGTAAAAAGCCTCGTTTTGCTTCACCGAGCAAAGATCTTTTATATGGTGCTTTGAGCCTGATTGCGGTGATATTACCTGAGCATCGGACTAGCCAAATCTTTTTCTAAAGTTAAATTTAGCTATTGTTAGAGAAAAAACGTTTCGAACGGGCTCTGTAAATGACCCTCCAAATTTAGTGCCTCTCCACCTCACCTTATTCACTAGTTATTTTTAGCTAGCCTACCTCACTAGCCATCTTTACAGAATCTATTGGATTACCCCATTGAATTAGATGACTTTCTGTTTTTACAAATGAGCTATAATCTCCATATTTAGCTAACACAATACAGAGTCTCTTGTAGATGCTGCCTTATGCAAAGTTTTTCATTTAATACTATGGAAACTCAAATTTGTTCCTATCCCAACGGTTCAACCACAAAATGTTTTTTTTTGAAAAATTGCAACCACAAAATGTTCGAGCAGCAACGGTAGCACTACGCGTCCACACCTCGGCTTCGGTAGCGGCCCAGTGCGCGTTCCTCTAGGGCCCACTGTACAGTCTGACCGAAGAGGAAACACGTGCTCCACAGACAAACGCTCCAGATCGTCCCGTCGCCCCAACCCCTCTGATCTCAGCCGTCCATTCGCTAGGGGTATAGGGTTTTTAGCTCCGCCTCCCACCTCCAGCTCTCCCTCTCTTCCGCCATCGCGCTCGCGAGCGGCGGCCAGAAAAAAAGAAAAAAAAAATACAGCAGCGCGCCGCACCAATCTCCCCTCCCCCTATCGATCGAACCCGCGAGTTCTGATCCGACAATTTTCTCCAGAAATTCAGGCCGATTGCAAATCCCTTGCGTGCCCGATTTTGAGGCTCTGTGGTGCTGCCGCTGCGGTGAGAAACCCTAGGAAATGGCAGAGGTGTCGACGGCGGCGGCGCCGGAGGGGGTGCTGCACCGGAGGATAGATTTCCACCTCGCGCGGAGGCCGCACACCGCGGTGACGGTGGGTGGAGGCGGGTTCCGGATGGAGACCTTGAACCCGGACGCCGCGGGTAAGGCCGGGGCCGGGGCGGTTGCCGGGAGCAGCGAGGGGGAGGCGAGGAAGCCGGAGAAGGGGGACGCCGGCGGGATCGAGTCGGAGCTCAGCGTCGCCAGGATCTACCTCGGGAGAATCGTGAGTGTCCAAAGTAGCGGTCTTTTTTAGGATTTGATTGAGCTATATTAAGTTTCGTTTTTAATAGGGGTTTTCGGCGGTAGAGTAGCAGTGCTGAGCGTGTTTTCCAGTGTAGTTATTGATTTGGTAATTGAAGTAAAAGTAGGTGCGATTTTGGTTATTATGTTGTTCATAAGTTGCTTGTTTTGTTCACATTTCATGAGCTGTTAGTGTGGTTTACAATTGGACAACGCTTTGTTAAACTGAACTTCCTTGACACCTTGCAGGGTGCTGGTTTGCAAAATCTTGGGAACACCTGCTACCTTAATTCGGTGCTGCAATGCTTGACGTACACAGAGCCGTTTGCAGCCTATTTGCAGAGCGGGAAGCACAAGTCCTCATGTAAGTGCTGTTGCTACTGTCAACTGGTCGGTTCAACACGTTGCATCAGATGAAATGTTGCATATGAGCTTGTGGATTTCGGAAATACTGAACTGACTAATAACATGGCTGACACTTGAGCTATTACTAATTACACACTACTCTGTTGATTAATAGTGGTGTGAAACCAAAGACAACAATACCTCAAATCATACATTCTTAAGAGTCAAGGGAGCCAATGTTATTCTATTTTACACCCTGGCCAATTCACCATTCATTCAGATTGAATTTCGTTCATCAATCAAGGGATCAAATCCCATCTTCAGCTGAAAGATCTCATCTACTGGAAAATTCATGTCAAGGCTGCTCATTCTACTTTCAAGTTTAGAGCCGTGAGTTATGCAGCTTGGATTGGAAAATCCCTATTTTAATGAAGATGGATAGGTCCACTCTTCAAAAAGAAACTACCGTGATGTTGTTCACTAACCTGGGCATTTTATGGACTATATCAACCGGTAGTTGATACATTTCTAGATCATCCAATCTTTCATAAATTTGTTGTTTCTGGCTATCTTATGAGCCACATCCAATGGAAATTAAGTAAGTTCATACTGCAATCTTGCTTTTGGTGTTCCCTAGTAGGATTTGCACAATCCACCGTATTTAATGTTCGTGATTCAAAGTTGTCCTGACCTCATGTCTGATGAATAAACTTGTCTACCTGTCTTTCCAAATTTATAGCCATGACTCTAGATCCAAATCTGATGCTGTTTACAGTAACAGGGTATATATGTTTTTAAGTTGTGTTAACTAGTGGTGTGAGGTAAAATTTTTATTCACATGATGCAATAGTATTATTGACTGCACCTTGCTCTCCAGTTGGTTATGAAATAGTGAGGCAGAGATAATGCTTTTTCCCTTGCACACCTGTACCACAGAAACTGACAGGAAATATGCTCTCTGATGCTCAATCTTTACTCATATATCCAGATTTCTCACAGGATGCCAAACCATATTGTTCCTTGTGTAGTGAAAATGCCATCGTATGCCAATACTTACTGACGTGTAAAATCACCTCAGCTGCTGCCATCAAGCCGTTGGTCCTTTGATGCATGCCTGTATGGAGTGAGAATGATACTAGTATGCTACTGTGATACATTTTTATGCTGTTTAGGAGAACTGAAACATCTTTCTATTATCGATCTTGTTAAACAAGCAAACATCTACTCTTATTCTTCCTCTGCATAATATTTATTATTTTGTTCCTGCTGCTAAATTTTTTCTTGTCCCCTGAAGGTCGTACCTCTGGATTTTGTGCACTATGTGCTCTTCAGAATCATGTCAAGACTGCTCTACAATCAACTGGACAAATAGTGACACCGTCGCTTATCGTCAAGAACTTACGATGTATCCTTTTATGTTCTCTAGATGAAATAAAATACCTGTAACCATTTTAGATTTGGCAATTCAGCAATCTAGCTTTTGTCCTATTATCAAAATGTGATCCTTGACTACAAAATAGGCATTTCTCGGAGTTTCCGTAATTCAAGGCAAGAAGATGCACATGAGTTGATGGTTAATTTGCTGGAATCCATGCATAAATGCTGTTTACCTTCTGGTGTACCAAGTGAGTCACAAAGTGCTTATGACAAAAGCTTAGTTCACAAAATATTTGGTGGCCGCCTTAGAAGTCAGGTATGCTCTGTGCATTGTTGAGTTACACCTGGACTGGCATAAGAAACCCCATTGCCTTATTCCGTGCTTGGCCACTTACAGGTGAAATGCACACGGTGCTCACATTGTTCCAATAAATTTGATCCTTTCCTGGACCTTAGTCTTGATATTGCCAAGGCCACAACTTTAGTGCGGGCACTTCAAAATTTCACTGAGGAAGAGCTACTAGATGGGGGTCAAAAGCAATACCAGTGTGAACGCTGCAGGCAGAAAGTTGTAGCAAAGAAGAGGTTTATGATTGATAAAGCTCCAAATGTCCTAACCGTTCATCTGAAGCGCTTCAGCCCTTTCAATCCCCGTGAAAAGATCGACAAAAAAGTGGACTTCCAACCAGTTCTCGACTTGAAACCATTCGTTAGTGATTCTAAAGTGAGTGACTTGTTCTGAAATTCTTGTTTTACCTTGTACAATATCAATTACCTTCTCTTACTGAATTTACTAGCATTTTCAATTAGCTTCTCTTACTATTATAATTCATTATGATTATTGGTGCAGGGTACAGATTTCAAATACAGCCTTTATGGTGTCTTAGTTCATGCTGGTTGGAACACTCAATCAGGTCACTACTATTGCTTTGTTCGTACGTCCAGTGGGATGTGGCACAATCTTGATGATAACCGGGTTAGTCTTTCCATGAAGCTTTACTCATTCACGGTGCTACTGCTAACATTAACCTGCAGACTCAGTTAGCATCCATGTAATTAATATTTCTTGGAACTGGTAACCTTTTCTTATGCAAGTCTTCTAGCTTCATGGACTCAAAAGATTTCATCCACAACTTCATTGATATCTCACACAATCAATACACCAATTTAAGTTGTCCTCGAATCCTCAAAATGTTCTTTACAGCAGTGGGGATTCCTACTTTCCTGTTCTGTGTTTTCATACATCACTACCTTGAGTTCACTATAATTCTGAACCCATTGGCTAGATTAGCAACAAATAAAGTATGAATTATGCACTTTGGATTACTAGAGGGAGGGAGAGAAATGAATAGTATTTTCATTGTAGGTTCACTTTGTGCCCCTTAGCTACTTGATTGCTTCAGCAGACTCTAGCCTTCCTCGTACTGATTCTTATGCACATCAACTGCAGGTGCGCCAAGTTCGTGAGGCAGATGTATTGAAGCAGAAGGCTTATATGCTATTTTATGTACGTGACAGTATTGGGAACTCAGCGGTGCGCAAAGCTAATAGCACTGCTAATTTGCCCACAAAGAAAACCCCTGAAAAGATCTCAACTCTTAATGGTATGATCCAAAGCACTGTAAAAGTGCAACATTTGAATGGTTCATCTCCATTTGGTGATAAGATGCACAGCACAAGCAACGGCTACTCTAGCATTTTTGGCAAGACTTCAACGGACCATTTCTCAAAGAATGATGCCAAAGCTGAAGATGCAGCAGCCTCCCAATGCAATGATCTGTCTTCCACACAAGCTCTTGGACCTCAAAATGGTGGTGTTACCTTGCCTGCTAAATCTATACAGTGTTCTGTAAATGACCAGAAGGAGACATCTTCCGCCCATCAAACTGGATCGTTTACCAATACCTGTGGTAAACAGGCAGTTGTTGGGAGGTCTTTGCAGGAAGTGGAGCCTAAGGCTGATGTGCAGAAAAATACTTCTGTTGCCTCTCCCATGGTCAATGGTGCTCGTGCATTGTCCAAGGCAGACAAACTAACTTCTCAACCTCAAACAACTCCATTTTCGAAGCCAACTGCCCATATAAATGACACATCTGTGGGTTTTGCTGCACAGGCTTCATCAAAGAAGGTTTGTTTATGATGCTCACTGCATTTTTTTAAAATAATAGTTCATAGCTTATTTATTTCATGAATTTTTTCAGGATTCTATTGTTCCAAATGGTGTCAAGCCTGGCAGTGGGTCTGTGGAGCAAGATAATGCAACTGCAAAGACACTTCCTGTGAGCCAGGTATACCCCCCCCCCCCCCCCCCCCAATTTCCCCTCCTCTCTGCTGCTCTTTAAGATGATTAAATCATAGTTCGTTCATTTTGTTAAACATGAGCTGATATTTATTATATTTGTTACATGTGCCTATATGCAGAACAACACTGCACCAGGACTTGCACAAGTCGATTGTGGAAAACAGATGAGCTCTAGTGGTTCTGTGCAGGTTGCTCTGGTTGTTTCATGCAGTGGCACTACAGCTAAAAAGGTGAACTTGAAGTCAAAGAAGTTTGTGAGGTATACTGTTGTGAACATGTGGTTAGGGTCCAGGAAACTGTTGGTGCCCTCAAAAAAGCCAGGGAAGAAAACAAAACTCAAGAGAAGTAGAAGACGTGCTGTGGTTTGCAAGGACGTAGCAAATGTATCTTGTTTAGGTGACAGTATGAATAAGCAGCTGACATCAACATCGGCAAGTGCCCAATCTAAATCCGTAGAATGTACCTCCGGCTCTCGGAAACGTTCACGTGCTAGTGCGCCTGAAAATGATACTCAGTCCTCCAAGAACAAGCAGAAGGTTGATGGAACCTGTGTTGATATTGGTACAAGTGCACCTTCTGCTAATGCTGACATACCAAAGTCGGGTCCAACCTCTTCCATAGACCAGACACAATCAAGGAAAAATGCAGACGCCAAATTGGGAGCGCCACAACCTGTCAGTGTTCGTGCCTCGGACCTGATGGAAGCTACTGGTCAGCACATTCTCTCTTTTCATTGCACATTCTGTTTTAGAAATGAAATGGAAGCTACTATTGTGCCATCAGTTTTAACCTGTGATTTGATTATTTATTTGATTTTCAGTTCCTAGTTGGGATGACATAGATGTGCCAAATACCAAGGTTGTGGCGGGTCAATATTTGAAGCGCAAAAACATTGGTTACGTCTTAGATGAGTGGTGAGTTTCTACTTGGTATTTTCAGTATATCACTAGTGATGCTTTTTCATGTTGCAAAGTTTTGCTCCCCAATTTTTAGGAAACTTCTGTTAAAGTAAACAAGAAGTAGCTAACTGAATGAGCCTGTCATATTCACTTCCTCTATCCAGGGATGAGGAGTATGACCGAGGGAAGACAAAGAAAGTCCAGAATTCAAAGCAAGATTTCGGCGGGCCAAACCCCTTCCAGGAGGAGGCAAACTACTTATCGCAGCGGAGGTCGAAACAAAAATCTTACCAAGGCAAATCTTGGAGCAAGCCAAACGTGGTGGAAGAGTTGAGAGTATGATGATAGAAGAGTTGATAACATGGGAGACAATACCCGAGACGCACAGGCTGCTGTTGTTAATTGTTATGTTGTAGCACCCATTGGTTAAGAGATTCAAGTTAAATGATTCGTTGTTGGTATGTTGGTTTAGCAGTTTTGACAGACATTTGAACCCGTGCCCCCAGCTGTAACGTACTTATTCTGTAGCGAAACAGGCAACGTGAGACAGACAATGTTTCCGTACCTCAGCTATTTGTTGTTTATTTTCGAATAATATGATGATGATCAGTTATATGATATAGATGCTTTGTAATCTGTTGAAAATTACCAGTTGCAGCCGGCATTAACTCTATTGATAAAGAAAGTCGTTTAGGACAATATTTAAGTCAACTTTAATAATATAAATCATAAATAACTAAGTCGTTGAGTTTAAAATTGTAAATAGATTTATTTAAAAAAACACTTTTATAAAGTATACTATTACTTTTTGATAAATATTGTTATAGAAATAAAAAGTTGTTGTGTTTTGAAAATCGTATCGCTGTTCTAGATCGGCTTTCCGACATGGTCACAGTGCTGTACCTCCTATTGCCGTAAAATTTGCCTGTGCTCGAGGTGAATTAGCTCCGCACGACCGTGATATTGATGTGAATCAGCTCTGCACGACCGAGATCCTGCGATCTTATTTGGCGTTTGATCTTGGCAGGGGCCCAAGACCGGAGGGTGTTTCTTCTCCCACTAGTTTTTTAATGGCGAGGTGGAGTACGAGGGCAGTTCACAAAGTTGGATGGGTGCGGATGGATGCGGATGGATGCCGTGTCACTCTCGACCTGGGGGAGTAATTACGGCAACGGATAGTGATACGGTGGTCGCGTCGCGTGACGGACGCCGCGGCTGCGGGGGGAAGGGAAGGCCAGGGGAATCCGTCTAGGATTCAGCTCAGCTCCGGGTACGGTGGCTTGGCGACGCGGCGTTGAATGCGCGATCTTACCTGGCCCCTCCGTGTCGCGCCACCCGTACCGGCCAGCGCCGCGCGGGCGGGCGGCGAATGTCCTCTGTTTTTTTGAGAGAAATTTCAACCGGGCATTATGTGACGGACGGAGCCATGCTCTTTCATCCGGGGCGAACGTCCTCTGAAGAGTCAAATTCATGTGACGAGATGCATATGAATTCCGGGTCTTGCTGCTACGATTAGGTTTTATATTTTGGGCGGAATTTTATTGGGATTTACAAAAATTCATGTTTATCGATAGGGTTCGGAATTTTTTTACACCTAAATTTTGTCCGCTAAAACTCTTTAACTTGTGATATATTGTTATTTTTTGTTCTTATATACATAATCATGATGTATGATGGTTTAAAGACTATTTATAGTAAAATTGTGTAAAAAAATTTAAAAAGAATTTAAAGTTTGATATTCTCGATATTTCGTATTTATCGGTCCGGGCTGAAAAAAAAAATCACCGGAATTTTGAACCATCGCGACGAGTTTAAATTGTTGATCGCAATTCTAATTCAGGCCTGCCGCCGCGCGCTCCGCCCTTGCACGCGTATTAATTACGTACTCATGCTACTATACGCTCGAGTACGTACGTGCTTGGTATGTACACTGAACATGTACATACGTACGTACTACTCCCTGCGACTGTTCGGCGCGAAGCCGCGAAACAGCCCCACCCCCGATCGTTTGAATCGTGGCGCGATCTCCAGCCTAGCTCTCTTGTACACGTGATGATGAATTATTGATGACGATGATGATGAGCTCGCGACGCTTGCGGCCCCTGGTACGTACGTACGTACTTACCAAGCAAACGCCGCCCGCCCAGATTTATTGCTAGGAGTATATACTTCTCCGTTTCAAAACGTGAGTCGTTTGATTTTTTACTCTAAGTTTGACGGTTCGTGTTATTCAAATTTTATACAAATTATCATATTTTTTATGGTGGCTTACTTTATTAATACCAATTTTTTAAAAATATCTTAAATTTGACTATATTTTAATAATTTTTTAATAAAACGAGCTGCCAAACTTAAAGAAAAAAAGTCAAACGACCTACTGTACGTGGGTAGCTAGCAGAGACGTGTACACGTATACTGTACGCGGGTCATCTGTACGTACGTCGTCGCATCCATGATGGACTGATGGATGTATAGCAGCAGCAGTATATGTAATGTAATCCGTTCCCGGCGTATTAAACCGGCCTCCCGCGTGCACGGCGGCGTGCAGTAAATGTGCCGCACGGCCTCACGCGTTCCCTATGACCCACGGGCTCGCTCGATCTCCTCTCTCGGCTGGCCGGCCCAACAGAGGCACCAACGCCTTGCCTAGTTACTTCCTAGCTATACACGTGAATTGATCCTAGATTATTAGTTGGTAAAGTTCGCGGAATCGTCCACTAGAATTCGAGTCATCGACTCACCATTAGTACCGTATTTTCTGAATTTATTATATAGAATTTAAAGAATTTAAACAACGTTATTATTTTAGCGGTAGGCAACGTGTCTGTTGACAGCGAGGTGTTTGTGGTTAATAAGGATATGGTTTACTTATATGTATTCACATGGTCAGTCGGTCTAGTCTATCAAAGATGCTTATAGAGGTAAGGTTTACATACATATATATTTATAGGGGCGAGTGTGTATGAGCGTCTGTATACCGGTCTTTTTGAAAGAAAAAAACCTTCCTATCTATAGCAGTGGCAATTTTTTACACCTGCCGTGACGTCAGATCCTTCGTCTCCCTGGCGTGGTGTGCGCCAATTCCACAGCTAGCTGCCGCGCGCGAGCGTTGTAAAACTCAGATCACGCGCGCATTGATGAATGTGATGTGATGAGCTGAGCCTGCATGCATGCATGCACGAGAGATCATCATGCATGGATCGATCCGGCCGACGACGGCGAGTCGGCCAGCAGCAGCCGGCCGACGGAGTAGTATATATGATTGCCCGGCGGCGTGCCATATGATAAGCGAGATCGAAAATGCTGTCAGAAACTTTCGAACTCTAGGGCTTTTCCGCCATTAGCTCGATGATGAATTGCATGCACGTGATGTGCGCGGCGGGGGCACGCTGAGCCAGAGCCAGAGCCGCCGTGCACGCACACCACGTTGGAGCTTGGTATGAGCCATGCATGCGCGCGACACATTATTATTCGTGGCCGACAGCTACGATCTCTCCATTCGTAACGAGCGTTGCCTTGCCAGCTCGAGGCTTGCTGCAATCATCATCGGCGGACGGCCGGCGACCGGCGGCGACGGCGGCCATTGGCGTGGTAATTAACGGCGCGCGGCGGCCGGGCAGCATGCACGTACGAAGTGAGCATTTATGCATGATGCATCTCGATCGATCGATCTCTCTCGTTCATCCGTTTGGAAAAATTTTGAACGGCGCGCCATACGGACGACGGAACACTCTCCTCCCGCGCGTACGTGAACGGCCGGGATTGATTAGGCATCGTTAATTGGGGCGGGCGGCCGGCCTGTACCGTCCGCGAGGCATGAATGGCACGGCACGCGGCCAGGCGCCTGCAAGCTTGCGATTTGCATTGCACAAGACTATCCATCCCATCCGCGCTGTAAAAACAGAAGCAAGGCCTGGAATATAATGCTATCTTTATTTCAAAAAAAGGAATATAATGCTATACAGTCGATCAGTATGTACGTACTCCGTACATCGATCTGGTTCTTCAGCCATATACCGGCCTAGTGTGTTGTGCAATACTGTATAGTAGCAGTACTAGCTACACGTACGACATACACTGCATCAGAATTTTTGAAAAATTTATCTCTTCGCGCGTCCAGAAGACACTGCTGCTATAACTGCTTCAATTCGGTGTGATCGATCGAGTTCGTGACTAGGTAATATATGGTCCGTACGTACCAGTTTTAAGCTCTTCCTCTGCTGCATGTCTATAACCCCACCCAGTTAACATTACGTGATACACTATTACGGAGCAGTACGTGCTGTCTTCTATTCCGATCCCGTGTTTACGTACTGTTTACAGTCAAACCCGTGCCGTAACTTTTACCGTAAACTACGCAGTTCGTGCTTCGCCGTCGGCTAGCTGTTACGTACGTACGTCGGTCAGACCCCTGTGGTATTCATCGCCCTAATCGTGTACGCACCAGTTGGTTTAATTTGGCATTACGGCTATAGCTGACTGAAAAACATGGTGACTACTGTGTACTGTTGACGGGCGAATTCGAAACTCAACGGTCAAAGCCTCAAAGGGCTTCCGTTCTTCTACTGATACTAGATCGAGTATTTTAACCTGGGAAGTAAATCTTCGTGGCTTCCATTTAATTCTTCGACGGGTACGTTTCAATTCGAATTCGCATCGTACAGAAATTAACACGGGTGTTAGTAGTACTAGCTAGAGTACGTGCCTCTAATCGCCATGTGGTGTGGTTAATTGTGAAATGGCCATGCATGTGCATGCATGCTTGAAGATTTTAGTACCGGCAAACTGATGATTCGATCATGTGGTCACAAGAAAGAACTAGGGTCATGGATTTAGGTAGGCCACGATCAGAAAACAGCATAACGCACACGTACGAAAACTAGGCTTGAGCTATGCATCTTCTCTATTGTATATAATATATAATATATAAATTAAAACACTTTTCACAACTCATTCGCGAATACCTCTTCTTGTGGCAAATAAGCGATTCGTTGAATTGCTGCTGTTTACAAATTGCCGATTTATCGTGTTTTTAGTTAGGATGCCTAGAAATGATTCTAGTAGATTAGTCTAAAAACTTACAGTTTCATAAGAATAATTTTGATTTATTTTATACTCCCTCCATTGGTAAAGGAGGTCGTTTAGGACAAGGTTTGAGTCAAATATTGAAAATATAAATCATGAATAATATTTAAGTCGTTGAGTTTGAAAATGAAAAAATTATATAAATAGATTGTTCTTGAAAATTACTTTCATAAAAATATACATATATAATTTTTTAAGAAATATTTTTATAGAAAAGAGAAATTAAAGTTGTGCTTTAGTGACTGTGTCGCTATCCTAAACGACCCCCTCTACCAAACCAGAGGGAGTAGATATGTTACAACCAGAATTGTAGAAGTTATGCTTTGGGGATTGTATCAACATAAAACAAGCCATTTTTTGTGAGCGAATTTGGGGATGAAATTTTTAGGGTGTTTAGTTTGAGGAACTAACTCAAGCAGAATATAGTGGTCTATCATGCTGTGAATTTTCATGGAACGTGATACCTATTTTCTCATAGTTAAAACCATATATCAAGTACTTTGTAGAGATGAAATGGTGACGAATCAACCCTGTATATATCTCAAACGAAGACAAGGTAATAATTAGGTTGGAGTTAGTATGGGATAACCCATTTCTCCAACCAAACACCTCAAATATCATCAGTCAAGAATATGTGCAATCGGCTCGGATTCCAGGACAACCCTCGATTGCAACCAGAGGGAGCAAGCAAAGATCTTTGCCAAAGCTAGGACGTGTGTGATTGTCTCCTGCTGTGACCTGTGAGCACAGTACGCCATAAAACATCAATTCGGTTACACCTGAAACGTATTTCAAAACTTTAACCCCGGCCTGCATGCGGGGTGAAAAATTCGATTTCTCAAAAACAACCGGGCTCATCGACCTGCTGGATCAGAGTTAATTTTTTAAAGCAGCCGGATCAGAATTCAGAAATGAACGCGCACGATGGAGTCAGTCAGGGCAGGATGCTACACCACTCTCGCTTCCCCGGTCTCAATCTCAGCCGTCCGATGCCCGATCCAACGGCTCCCGTCACCTAGGTTCCGCCCCCAAAACCACCACACCTACCCGAAAACGGCTTCTCTGCCGTTCTCCCCACGCCCAGAAGCAGCAGCACAGCGCCACTGCCATGAGGACACACACCCTTCAGTGTCCAGAGCTATATTCCCTGGCCTGGCACTGCTCTGCTCGGTTCGGGAGTCAGTAACACTCAGAATTCACAGTTCCATTTCAAGAGCTTGCAGGAGGCCGGTAAAAATGGCAGGCAGCACGGCGCAGTACCAGCAGCTTCTCTTCCCTGTACCTCCTGCAGGCCGCGGCAGGATCAACATGGGTTGCTCGCCCCCGCAGTTAATTCCCTCCCTGCCCGCCTCCAATTGCCTGGGACCATCGCCATTAGCGCAACCCAAGCAAGCTAGCTTCCAAGATCATTCATCACATTTGATTAGTACGTACCCGCATTTAATCCCGCGTTTTTTAAAAACTTGCCCAGCTTTCCCTCCAAGGTTGCCGCGCGTTTCGGAAGAGCGGTAGTGATGAGCTGAGAGAGCCTGAGAGCTTCTTCTTCATTCTCCTCGTCGTCTTCCCCTATAAATATGCGGCGTGCCGCCGGAGCAGGAGGCGTGTCCAAGAGTTTGAATTCCTCCAATTTTGTGCCTTCGCGCCAACGCGGATAGCTCTGGTTGCGTCGCTGGCGATGGAGAATTGCGTGAGAGGTCGAGCGGGAGGAAGGGTAGGACACGAGGCGGGGTCGCTGCCCTTGCCTCCGCCGCCGCGCATGGCGGCCGTGAATCCCTCTTCGGCAGCGGCGGCGGCGTCCATCCGGGCGCACCTAGCGCGGACCGCGAGCGGGGTGGACGCCCAGCCGTCGCCGAGGTCGCTGCTGTCGCGCATCCTGCTGCGCGGCGGCGGCGACGGCGGGAGCGGCGGGGGAGGGTTCGGGTGCCGGGTGCGGCTGCCCCGGCGGTACGGCGGCGGCATGAGGGAGGAGCGGAAGGAAGGATCCGAGCAGGGGGAGACTCCCCGTGTCAAAGTCGTGGCGCCGCCGCCGGAGTTGCCCCTCGAGACGCCGCGGAGTTCTTTAGGTACAATTCATTCATGGGAAATGCATGAATTGTTCTGAGAATTATGGAGAGAGCAGCTAATTGATGCTAATGCTGAAAAATTGATGGACTGTGCAGGGAAGAAGAAGCCGGAGGAGGAGCTGGTGTCCATGAACCTTGGCCTCGGCGCGAGCCTGGTGCTGCTGTTGTCCAAGAGCGCCGTGGAGCTGAACAAGATGGTGGAGCTGCGGGCGCAGATGGAGGCGCTCGTGTCTGAGATCCGGCAGGCGGCGCAGTGGAAGAACGAGAGGCAACCCGCCGCCGCCACGACGTCGCAGGAATCCAACAGCAGCAGCAGCGCCACCACCACCGCCGTGAAGGACCCGATCGCGTTCCCGGCCGCCGATAACGCCGACGCGGCTTCCAACTGCTCCCGCACCACCGCCGACAACTCCGGCCGCGCGGTCGCCGTCATGGACCTCATGGAGGCGGAGCTCCAGGCCGAGCTCAGCCGCATGCAGCGCGAGCGCGGCGGCGGCGGCGACCAGCGGATCGTGATCGCCCCGATGCAAGGACTCGAGGTATATATATATATATATATATATATATATATAATATACCACACGAAATCAGCAGTACGCCACGTACATATGCACGTACGACGGACCACGAAATGAGCTGATGATATGATGCTGGTGTGTTTGCTGTTGCCGCCAGTTGCCAATGCTGAAGGCCGTGAAGACGAAGGCGAGCAACGCCATAGACGGCGGCGCCAAGGCCGGCGGCGATGGAGTCGTAGACGTCAATGCTGAAGAGGAGGAGGACGACGACGAGGAGGAGGAGCACGAGGAGGCTGAGGAGGAAGAGGAGGAGGAGGAAGAGGGGTATGACGAGGACGGGATGAGCCCGCCGCACGGCGGCGTGTCGGCGCGGGCGCTGGAGCGGCGGCTGCACGAGCTGCTGCAGAAGCGGCAGCAGGAGCGGATCGTGGAGCTGGAGTCGGCGCTGGACAGCGCCCAGCGCCGGCTCCACGAGAAGGAGCGCGAGGTCGTCTGGTGGCGCGACGCCGCCAAGCTCGTCTCCCACCGCCGCGACGAGTCCCGCCGCTTCGCCCGCTAGAACCCGCGCGCCACCGGCCAGTTTCCCGCCCTTCTCCTCCCGTTCCCGCGCGCGCCAACCGGGGGGCCAGGGCGGCGGTGTCAGGCATGGCTGGGGTCGTCTCGTCACGCTGCAAGGGTGACGCGGTGTAACTGCGGCGAGCCGGGACCGGGACGACGCGGCTCTGCTGCTGCGTGCCCGCAGCGTGTCCTGTCCGGTGTCGCGGGCGGGCACTGCTGGCCTGGCGCGCGCTGGAGCTGGAAGTTTCGGTGCGCGCGGCCGGTGGCGCCGGAAGCAGCGGGGGGTTGTCGTGGTGTTGTCCGGTTCGGGCGAAATCTTTCGTGGATCCGGGCAGGGTGTGTGCTTGTGTCCGTGCTTGTGCTTGTGCTGGCCGCTTGAAGGGAAGGGCCGTTTCGGTGTCGTCGATCGCTCTTGTACCAAAAATAAATAAATGCTGATCGTTGGGATTCGTGTGACTTTGTGCCGAAGTGCAAACATTGCGAATGGAAATTTTTGAAAGGGGGGAAATGTGGTACTGACAGATTGGAGCCTTTCAGATAGGAAAGAAGGAAGATTGGAGCCTTTCGAATTTGAACTAGAAATGCGGGAATGAATTCAATTTATATACTAGAACTAAATAAAATAGTTAAATCAAGGCAACTGCTGTTACTGAAACCTGTGGTTATAGGGGCGATTCTAGCATTGGCGTTTTGCCTCAGTTTCTACTTTCTACCTCGTTCCAAATTGAGGGAGGGGAAAACGGCAAATATACTACCCGTAGTACACGCCGCCGGGGGACCATGCCCCATGCGACAGTAACGGCCGCTCTCTCTGACTGAATTTACGTGCACTGCAGTTTGCAGAGGCAGAGAGGGCCTGCGCTACAGTACACACTGCGCAGAGGAATCAATGCCTGGGCGCCAGGACTGGCACTGGTAAAAAAGAACAACAAGGCAGCAGCGCACACGAGGGTAGTAGAAAGAATAGAAGGCGCAGCAGCAGCGGCTGTTACCGCAGCTGTGGCTGCAGTTTCGGTGCCAGAGAGCAGAGCGCGTGTGCAGAATTAGGCAGCTGAAAACTGTGAGCAGAGCGCGTGTGCAGAATTAGGCAGCTGAAACAGCAGAGATTAGTGCCCCCACTGGAGCGAATTGATGAGGCACTCCACAGAAGCAGCAGCAGTTACCCGCCTGCTTCGGAGAATAATTTGCTTACTCGAAAAAATAGCTTGTGCTCGCCCGAAATTGTTTGTATTTCCAAAATATTCAGAGTAGTGCGTCGCAGCAGCTAGCAGGCTGCCTGAAATGAATCCCGCCGACTGGGGCGCAGCAGCCAGTGGCATTCAAACGTACCGTACTACCGTAGAGCATGCTGCTGCTGGTTAGGCCTTGTTTAGTTTCCAAATAATTTGGGAGTTTGGAGTCTCTTCGTAATCATTGCGTCACTGTAGCATTTTATTTGTATGTGCGAAAAATTATCCAAAAATTGATTAATTAGGCTCAAAATGTTCGTCTCGCAGAGTACAACAAAACTGTGCAATTAGTTTTTGATTTCATCTACATTTAGTACTACATGCATGTTACGACCTTTTGATGTGATGATGAATCTTTTTTTTTGCATAGTAAATTTGGAAGTTGCTTTTTGGAACTAAACAAGCCTTAGCTGGAGCTACGGTGCTCTTCGCCGTTTACTTTTACGAGATTTCAAGTGTAGCGCTGAGCATGCATGATTCGTCCTGTTCTTACCTTCCGTTTAGACATCTTTTTATACACGAATGTTGAAATCATCACGGACGTCTCATAGTGCAACTGAGATTTTAGAACACAGCTGCTTGGGTGACGCTGGTCATTCTAGCTCTTAATCCTTTTTTTTTCTAGCACTGGTAATCTTTTTATGAAACACACAGAGAGATGTCACTCGCTCCAAACGTTTAATTTATGATTGACAAAGGATACACAACCACATTTACTAACCATCCAAGTTATTGCTTGGTTCTAGGTGGTGTCTATCAGTCGGTCAATTCATGCCATCTCAAATCCGCGTCCACAACAATATAGGTGTCCAAATGGGCCGTCTGGCCCGGCCCTGGCTTGGGCCCACACTTCATCGTGTCGGGCTTGGCCCGGCCCTATACCCCATCGTGTCGGGCCGTGCCAGCCCACAAGCTGAGCAGACGGCTCAAGCCCGAGCCTGCGGGTTCCTTTCGTGCCGGGCTGACCCGACATAGCCCGACACTATGTCACAGGTCGAGCCGCCCACGGCCCACGAAGGCAAGTCCTCCAGGCTCCAGCGGCTCGACGCCACCGCCGCGGCCCCCCGCGCCGCCGCCCACCAGCCGTCCAGCCCCGCCCTGCTGGCTTTGCCTAGGTGCCGCCGCCCGCGCTCCCGCCGGCCTACGGGCCGCCGCCCGCGCTCCCGCCGGCCTACGGGCCGCCGCCCGCGCCACCGTCGACCGTGGACTTCTCGCGCTCCCGTCGGTCGGGGAGCCTGGAGCCGCTGGAGCGAGTGAGGCGGTGAGGTAGGGGAGGAACCGAGGAAGGGGAAGGGAGGGGAGGGGGCGCCGACAGAGGGAAAGTGTGGGGCGGCGCGGACTGCCGAGGGGAGGGAGGCGGCAGGCGGGGGCGCGAGGGAGCTGGGGAAGTTGGGAGGGGCGAGGGGCGGCGGTCGAGGGGGAAGTGGGGAAGGGCGGGGGGCGGCCGATGGGGAGTGGGGGGCCGGGGTAGGGTTTGGGGCGAGGGGGCTTTGGTGTGCTGGTGGCTTGGGCTCCTGGCCTCGGCCCACTACCGGGCCGGGGGTCCTCGGCCGTGCCGGGCCGGGCCACCCGGCGTGCTGGGGTGGCAGCCCACGCCCGGGCATGAAGGTCGGGTCGGGCCAGCACGGGCCCGGAGGTAGACGGGCCGGGTCAGGCTTGGGCTAGGCCAAAATTACATGGTTTCGGGCGGGCTGCCGGGCTGCGGACTTTTTGGACATTTATAGCAATAAATAGTATATTTTTGTCGATCCACGGTCCCATTAAGCTAATTTGGGCTGGTGCTTTGCAATGCACTATACTCTAGAAACACTCTATAAACTACACCCATTCAAATGTGCTGATTTCACATTTTGACTCGTTGATCGGCTACCGTGGTGGAGGATTTGGAATGGCGAGCTTCTGGGCTCGTGAGGCAGCAATGTGCGTGGTCCCCTATCTTAAGTAGCCATCACAATTTGTTTGGCAGCCATCGACTAGTAACCCTAAAACTAATTGTGCCTGGAGTTTTCGAAAAAAAGAAAAAGAAAAAAATATTGCCTAGAGTTGGAGCGAAGCCATTTTTGTTAGCTCGTATGCGTTGCCTCTCTTCTTCCATTTGTGGGCCGCATCCTTTGTGGGGCTTAGCTTGTATATCTGATCGTCGGCCTACCAACGAACGAAAACCTGGGTTTGCCCAAGTCCGACGCGGGGGGAGGGGCGCTTTGGTGTGCTGGTAACTTGGGCTCCTGGCCTCGGGCCACTACCGGGCCAGGCCGCCCGACGTGCTGGGGTGGCAGCCCACGCCCGGGCATGAAGGTCGGGTCGGGCCAGCACGGGCTCGGAGTAGACGGGCCAGGTCAGGCTTGGACCGGGCTAAAATTACGTGCTTTCGGACGGGCTACCGAGCTGCGGGCTTTTTGACATTTATAGCAATAAATAATATATTTTTGTCGATCCACAGTCCCATTGAGATAATTTGGGCCGGTGCTTTGCAATGCACTATACTCTAGAAACACTCTATAAACTACACCCATTAAAACGTGTCGATTTCACATTTTGACTCGGCAATGTTGATCGGCTACCGTGGTGGAGGATTTCGAATGGTGAGCTTTTGGGCTCGTGAGGCAGCAATGTGCGTGGTCCCCTATCTTAAGTAGCCATCACAATTTGTTTGGCAGCCATCGACTTAGTAACCCTAACACTAATCGTGCCTGGAGTTTTCAAAAAAAGAAAAAGAAAAAAGATATCGCCTAGAGTTGGAGCGAAGCCATTTTTGTTAGCTCGTATGCGTCGCCCTCTTCTTCCATCTGTGGGCCGCATCCTTTGTGGGCCTTAGCTTGTATATCTGATCGTCGGCCTACGAACGAACGAAAACCTGGGTTTGCCCAAGTCCGGCGGGCTGCGCGCCGCGCGGCTCCATCGGGCTCTGCTGGAGGAGTGGAGGACTTGGGCAGCCTCTCTCCCTCACTTACCAGGCCACAGGCCCACGAAGGGCTTCGCCGCCGCCGCCGCCGCCGCCGCGCCGTCCCCGTCCTCCAGCCGTCGTCCAGCGTCCCCGCCGCTTCCGCATCGACTGCCCTCCGACCCCGGAGCCCCGGACCACGTGGTAATTTTTGATCTATCCCCATAGTCCCTCTAGCTTACTCGCCGTTTGTTCCTGTTCCGCTCCTATGCGCTTCCCAGTTGGTTGGCCTACAGTTTTAGCTGGCCGTTCGGAAATTTCGTTCATTTGGTTTGTCATATTTGGTTAACAAAACTAGTTTGGTTCCCTTCTGGAGACGGTTTGGTAAGCCCGCCATGCCCTAGGAGAAAGTGCTTAGCTGCGTATGCGTTGGATCGGGGTCTTCCATTCATCAAGTGCGTCGCTGAATCAGCGGGGCGGTGTGGATTGCGATACCCGATACTCCCTCCGTCCCAAAATACAAGGCGTGGTCAAACTTGACACAGTCTCCTATACTAACGTTTAACTCTTAATATCTCAAATATTATAATGTTTGTAGCAACAAAATCATAGTTGTATAAAAGTACTTTTAAATACAAATCTAATGGTATTATTTTTATTAGGAAAAACTTTATTATGAAAGATTAACTAAAGGTTAAAACTTTTAAAGTTTGAATCTTAAATTACGTGCGTGCCTTATATTGTGAGACGGAGGGAGTATTAGTAAGGAATGAGATATGGGACCCTAAGCTAATTCAGTAACCTGTTAGTTGAGCTATTGATAATCCATTCTCTTTTGATCCTTTTTGTTGTGTTCATTTTGAAGGTTATGTTATGTCTTGATGACTTTGGGTATTGGATTGGGGGGCTTTAATTGATAAGCTCTAGTTGCCATTGTACCTGCATCAATCAACTATATAAGTTTGTTACATTTGAACATTTCTTCATAAACCTCAGGTTGTAAGCGATTAGTTGCATATATGGGGAATTGTGAGTATATGCCATTCCATAAGTCTGTATTTCGGAATATGATAGTCAGAATACGTTGATTGTTGAAAACTTGCAGAGGCATATTCTGAAGAATTGAATATCTTGCTATTGTTTGACTGTCTTACATGTTATATGTGCTATTCGTCGAATTCTGGTTACATTTATACAGAAGGTATGGCACTGACAACTCGAAAGATATCCTGAAGAACGAAACGCATTGCTATTATCTGAACATATGCTATTCGTGGAATTCTGATTAGCATTTATACATATACAGTTTCGGAATGGCCGCTGAAGACTCTAAAGATATCCTGAAGAATGTAGACTGGAAGACTGTCGGTGGCTCAGTGACTACTGAGTCTAGCCAACCGATCGTTAAGAAACGTCTCCCAAAGAAAATTAGACAAGTCCCTGACTGCTATTTTCTGCCTCGGCGGCCCTGGCCTTCTGCACTGGCCATCTATGGTGGTGCGTGTGTTGCTGGGGTTGGTGCAGGGATGCTGCTTGAAGTTTGGATAAACAAAAAGATCAAAGGTATATTCCTGGATTTCATAGCAGGAACAGTTGGTTTTCATACTTTACAAGCTGTTCTCTTCTATAAGTAATTATAGTTTGTACCACCGATAGCATGGACCGCCATATTTTGCTCACATTCATACTCTTGTTCATTGCTGCATTCAGAGGATGGTGGCATTATCTGGGAGATGGATAAATGATATGGAGCACACTCTGATGCAGTAAAAGCTCCCTTGCCATTATGAAGGTAGCTAACTCTGAAGATTTCTTATGCAAATTAGCACAGCCTTGTTCTGTATCTTGATTAATCTGCATAATAGCAGCATGTGCTCCAAACTATGAAGCTTCATTAAACAAGGAAACTGAAAGTCATAACTGCTATTCATATATATTTGGGATTTTTGTGAGGCGTTATCACTAATGCAGTGGTAAGCATTACTTAGAATGACTTATGTTTCTGGTTTTCCCAGCGTTTGAGTGGCATGTTGTGGTCGTATTTGGCAATTAATGTATATGCCATCATATGCTATGTTGATAAATTATGAGAACTCTTTCATTGTGTGTACCGAACTACTACTATTTCCTTTCTGTTCTGTTCTTTTCTTTTTGGAAAAAAAGTATTATGCAGTATCAAACAACAAACTACTATGCATTCGCTTTAGTACATAGGCAAAAGGCCTGAAGATGCTTCGGCATTTTCTTTTGCCATCTTCTCAGAGATTGGATCAATCCAATTGTGATAAACATAAACTTTAGGACCAAAAGTATAGGCAACTTTGGCACTCCAAATGGATTTACCCATGGAGAAATAAATAAACTGCCGCCATTTTCCCTTGATATTTATTAGTAGTAAAAATGCATAATTTATGGCTTTTAACTATTTGTATTCCTATCTTTTTACTTGATATTTGACCTATTGTTATCTTAGAACTTTTTTGCTGGCCTTACTAATTCATATTGCAGCAATTTAAGTATTCAGATTCCTGTTTTCTCTCATAGATTGTTAGCACTCAAGTCATTCATCTTCTTTTAGAAAGTGTTCTCAACCTGTGTCTTCATGTTCTTTGTCCTACAGAACTTTCTTTCCCCTAAAGTGCTGGTTTCTTGTCTCATCTGTACCTTCTATCTTGTGCCAATACACTTCCTTTTAAGCATAGCCTTCACATCAGCGCCCTGTAATCAGCATTCACCAGAAACATGGACATCCATGGACTTAATTTCTCCAACGCATTATAGTATGGACGACAAGACATTAATCTCCTCTATCATCTCCATCCATGCCTGCTGGGGAGTCCGGGTGCAGGGGGGATTAAACTAATCCAGGGGGCATTAATGTTGCAACCAGATTTGATTAGTGCAGTTAATGCGGGGATTGACTGACCTAAACCTGCCACTGCTCCTTCTCCCACTGATCCGTCCATTCCTCTTGGATCTTCAGCTCTGCAAGAGGAATGTGTCAGCAGTTAATGCTCGCTGCTGACTTTGCGCCACCCCCGTGCACGCTTCTTTTTTCTAGACGAGGGAGGGGGGAATAAAACCGAACGATCGTGCGCTCTTTTTAGCCCCTTGTCAACGGTTGTCTGTTCCTCACTAATTGACATGCTAAGTGGGTTTATCGCCTTAAAGTAATTCACCTCTATTATGCTATCTTTGTCCTTTATACTACATCTTAGCTGTTTATACTTTTGCTATCATGATCTTTAGTGGAGAGGAGATTTGAGTGGTCTCTTGCACAAAAGTTGCAGCTTGGACAAAATAACACAGGTGAATCAACTAAAAATTATGGTGGAGTTAAATATTGTATCCTCTTTTGATTGAATGACAAATAGCGGTGTTGAAGGTATAGATATTAGTTCTAACTGATATTCTGTGGGGAATAAAACTTCTAAGAGATAATTTGGGTAACTATCTATATGATATTGTGCCTAGCTATATCACATGAATGCTTTAGCTGTAGATGGACTTAGAAGTTAATCCAGTGTATCCACCTCTAGCATCAGTGCTCTGTAAATAACAATTGTTAGTTTGTGCCGGCAAAGAGCCTTTGGATTTACATGTTTACAAACTAACACTATTGATCTTATACCTGCGTATGCTGGTAGATAAAGTTGGTACCGATCTCAATCTTTCTTATTCTGATCTTGATCTTTACCTTTTACAAGTTTCAGGGTCTTCTCAACCAGCCAGACCTTTTTCACTTCACCCGGATCTGACAGCATTTTGCTATGCAAAGGCATAGGATCCTCATTATTAGTAAGGTACCAGTAAATAATCATACCAACTTACGAGATAGAACCCGCACTTGTGCTGTTTATTTAAGTTGAGATCGGAGAACATCAGACATGACTCGTAGTGGGGGCGTCAGAATAATCCCGGTGGTTAATGACCCTGTTATTCCTTGGCATTTTCTTAGTCTAATCCTGTCCCTGATTCTTTGGCGCTGCTGATAACTGCATTTAACTGTCGATCTGTCATCGGATGCCATTTTGTCATTTGGGTCGTTTACTCTCCGCACGCGCACACGGAGCTTGAGCACGTGCGGGTCATAACTCTTGCTTCTCCGAATCTCCGATGCGTATGTTGTCGCACGTGTGCAGACGTGCAGTGCAGAACTGCAGCCTGAAGTCCTGAACTGGGAGAGGTTCAACTGCACGAGGCCTGAACAATCACCATTCAGCAGTGACCTTAATCAGATCGTAAGCATAGAGATCATGCAGAACAGAACAGGAACTAGTTTTGGTTGTAATACCTGCTTTGGAACGCCTCTTTTCTTATCCAATTGTGAGGGAATCGAACCGATTCGTGCAAAGTTTGTGTGAAGTTTGAAATTTCAATGTCCCAACGGGACGTAGTAAGCTATAAGATTTTCCTACACGACCACCTTGCTCGATCTTGCATTGCTTCCGATATTTGGGCACCAAAGTTCGCTATGCAAAAAGAAGATTCCCATCACATCAAAATGTCATATCATGCATGAAGTACTAAATGTAGATGAAATCAAAAACTAATTGCACAGTTTTATTGTACTCTACGAGATGAACATTTTGAGTATAATTAATCAATTTTTAAATAATTTTTCACGCATACAAACGAGTGGCGTACGCACTTAAAAAAACCAAAGTTTGGCTCCCAAATTTGGGAACCAAAAACTAATTGCACAGTTTTATTGTACTCTACGAGATGAACATTTTGAGTCTAATTAATCAATTTTTAAATAATTTTTTACGCATACAAACGAGTGGCGTACGCACTTGAATAAACCAAAGTTTGGCTCCCAAATTTGGGAACTAAACAAAGGGCTTGAATATTGTCTCGGACTCGCACAAGTTACATGACTGCATGCCAGTTTCGCTTCTCCGGAGTCGTGACAAAATAAATCTGAATGCCAAGGTGTTGCACGAACTAAGCTCGGATTTGTTTTTTTTTTAAAAAAAAACTGAAAGCGGCAGACGCTGTTATAAAACCGCGCGAACTGCGACTTCTCCTTCCCTCCCTCCTCTCCTCTCATCCCGCATTTCCGAAGCGCCTTTACTCACCTCCGTTACCTAAGCGGCTTCAACCAGCGCCATGCAGCCGAGCGGCCGCGAGATGGCCGGCGGCGAAGGCGGGCCGCAGCAGGCCGACGACTTCTTCGACCAGATGCTCTCCACGCTGCCCTCGGCGTGGGCGGACCTCGGCGGCGCCGGCGGGGGAGCCAAGTCGCCATGGGAGCTCCCCGCGGGCGCCGAGGACGCCGCCGTGCAGGCCGCCTTCGGCGACGAGTCGGCGCTGCTCGCGTCCCGGCTCCGGCAGCACCAGATCGGCGGCGGGGGGGACGTCAAGTCGCCGTCGTCCTCCTCCCCGGTCATGCTGCAGCTCAGCGACCTGCACCGCCACGGCGGCGGCGGCGGCCTGGCGGGCGGCGAGGAGAGGGGCGGGTTCTCGCCGCTGCCGCTGTTCACCGACCGGTCCGCGCCGGCGCGGGAGGAGATGGAAGGCGGCTTCAAGTCGCCCAACTCTGCCGTAAGACTCGTCATCTTGAACTCACTCAATTACGCTTCATTTCTCCTCTAGATCTTTCCTTGACCATTTGAGCATTCCGTTGCCATGGATTTTGCTTGCTTGCTTGCGCGCGTCCAGCAGGGAGGTGACCACTCCATGTTCAACGGGTTCGGGATGCACGGCGCGGCCGCCGTGCAGCCACAATTTGGCCAGGTAAGTTCACCATAATCACCATCTTGTATATGCCAGGAACCCTTCTTTGATTTCATGTATCCATGGCCATGTCTGTCGTCGTCTGTCGCAGGGAGGATCGGTGTTGCCTCAGAGCCTGGGAGGGCCGGCGGCGAGCGGCGGCGCGACACCCACCGGCGGCGCAGCTTCGTCGGCCGGCGGCGGTGCGGCGCCGCCGCGGCAGCAGCGGCAGCGGGCGAGGAGAGGGCAGGCCACTGACCCCCACAGCATAGCCGAACGTGTACGCCACATTGCCACTCCCCGCCCACCACCCTTTCCTCTGAATTATTGTTTTTTAGAAGAAATCAGCAAGGTCCTCCAAGGACGTGCCAGGACATTCCTAAACCTCGACCTCGATCTATATTCGCTGCAAGCCTGCAATAATGCAATTCCACGTCCTTGGAGAGATCATGCATTGTTTATCTTTGGAAGATATAAATGTTATGTCGCTAATTGACCCGGCCTGTACCCAACAACCAATGTGGTCAATGTTCACGAACTAATCAACCATCAGAAAATTTCAGCCATTACATTGTTTGATCCGATCCTACACTAATACGAGCACAGAATTATGTTTCTGAACTTGTTGCGATCCATTTCTCAGCTCCGGAGGGAGAGGATCGCGGAGCGGATGAAGTCGCTGCAGGAGCTGGTCCCGAACGCCAACAAGGTCGGCAACCTTCTCCCCTCTACTTCTCTCGCCTGCTCCTGTCTTGTCGAGCTCATGTGGGTGTGATCGATCGATGTGATGGGCTGGATACTTCTGCAAGTCTGCAACGCCTGAAACTTTGAATGAACTGGGACTGGGAGAGAACGAATAGTCCTGCGCCACTTAGTATATGTGGAGCGCAGTAAATGGGCATGGGGCCGGGGCGCATTTCCATGCCTTGTTTTGCTCAATTCGTCCCAGAATTTCAGAAGGGATGATCAATGGCGGCATGTCGATCGCTCATTCTGTTGTACATTATTATTGCTAGATAGACATAGCATGAGAAGAAATGGAGGGGAAATGTGTGGCGTTCGGCACTGAAATGGCGAGTGGGTTTGTGGTTTTGCTTGCAGACGGACAAGGCGTCGATGCTGGACGAGATCATCGACTACGTGAAGTTCCTGCAGCTCCAAGTCAAGGTGACGCGCGCCTCTCTCAACTTGTGGACATTGCTGCTGACAAGTGATATATAGTATTCTGGCTAATCTTTAAAAAAAAAGGTATTCCAGCTAGCTGCAGTGCTGACTTGATGCGCATTGTGTTGCAGGTTCTGAGCATGAGCCGGCTGGGCGGCGCAGCCGGCATGGCGCCCTTGGTTGCAAGCATGTCCTCGGAGGTAATTGAACCCTGAATGCTTGCAGTTCAGAGATTAATTAGTTGCTGGTAGCTTCGATCAATTCTGAGAAGCATCGTCATCACTGCTTGTTTGTGCAGGGCAATAGAAACGGAAGCGGCGGCGCAAAAGGCAGTGCTGCTGCTGCCCCCAAGAGCAACGGCAGCGGCAGCGGCGAGAACGGCAGTGGCGGCGGCGGCGGCGGCGGCGGCGGGATGCGGGTGACGGAGCACCAGGTGGCGAAGATGATGGAGGAGGACATGGGCACGGCCATGCAGTACCTGCAGGGCAAGGGCCTGTGCCTGATGCCCATCTCCCTGGCGTCCGCCATTTCCTCCGCCACCTCCTCCGCGTCGCTCCTTTCCCGCCCACCGCCCGTCCTCCGCCACGCCGCCGCCGCCGCCAACAGCAACCCCGCTCCTCCCGGCCACCAGCTGCACGACGGCAGCAACGGCAGCGCCGCGACGTCGCCGGCGTCCGCTGGCAGCGCCGGAGGAGGAGGCGACGATCCCCGATCCGTCAAGGACGTCGGCGGCGGTAAGCAGTGACCCTGGACGCTGACCAGACCAAGTGATGATCGACCAGTGGGAGCATGCCGGAGCTAGCCTGGTGGCCGTGGCCGGGCGACACTGTACCTGTGTATCAAACAAGGGTGTAACTAAAAGATCATGTGACGCAATAGCATCCCGTCATGACATCACACCTTCGTTTTCCCCCAATATATACATTTTCTTCCATTGCCGTTTCTTCCTCCATTGCCGCGCGCCCATTGACCTTTTACTTAGTATATGTATATATGTATACTTTATTGCACGTTTCATGCAAACAGTGATACCGTACCATGTGCACAAGGCGGCGATTGGTGAGGGACACCGTCTCTTTCTTTCCCCTCGATCTTTGGCCTTGTTTAGATGTAAAAATAGGGGGGTTTGGAGGTTTGGGATCCCTTCGTAATCATTGCGTCATTGTAGCATTTTGTTTGTACGTGTAAAAAATTATTCAAAATTTGATTAATCAGGCTCAAAATGTTCGTCTCGCAGAGTACAACAAAACTGTGCAGTTAGTTTTTGATTTCATCTACGTTTAGTACTCCATATATGGGCCGACATTTTGATGTGATAGAAATTTTTTTTTCATAGTGAACTTTAGGGTTATTCGTTGGCTTTGAGATACTCTGTATTATGCAGTGTTCAATGATTGAGATGCCGACCAGGACAATGACTAATTGAGCATCGAGCGATGATGTGCAGGCTACTACTACGGTTCCTCTCTCCAGTTCGATCGACCCCGCGCACGTCGTCGTGATTGTTGGCTCGAGAAACTAAAAACAAATGATGGAGATTGAAGAACAGGAGAGCGAGAGCATGGCGGTGCGCGATATATATGCGTTGGAGGAAGATTCGCAGGGGACGGAGGCGAGGTGCACGGCACGTTGGCGACGAATGGATGAATGAAGTACGTACAGTTGGCCCCTCGTAACAGGACCGTGCTTAAAAATTTATCAGTGTCACTGTCAACTGTGAACTGCCATGGTTGCCGGGCTGGGGCGATCGAGAAACGGCAGGGGATTATTAGCCTGGAAGGCGATTGGCGATCGGCAAGGAATGCGATCGACCGGGGCTAGCAAATCAGCGATGCGCGGAATCGGCTTTCCGCTGGACGGTCGGCCGCGACGAGCAGCAATCGCATCTCCGCGATCGGTGCGGTGCCCCTGTGTGTCTGTGTCCCGCTGGCACTCGGGCGCCTATATGACCCACGGAATTTAGTTAAAGGTGCAGGCTTCCGGCCTACTAGGTCCACGTCTTTTTCTTCCTCCTCGCAGCACCGCCCTGCCCCCGCCCCTTCCGCCGCCGTCCCGACCGGCGTCTGCCTCGCCGCCACGCCGTCCACCCTCGCCGCGCTGACCCATCCTTTCTAACCTGATGCTTTATCGCCCCCGCCACCGGTCACCGGCCCACCGCCCGTCCATCCCCGGCCGGCCGGCGGCGCAGGAGCGCCGCCTCGCCACCGCCGGCGGTCCTTCGCCGCACCCATCCCCTTTCTTCTCTAGGTCCGGCGACCATTGAAGGCCTCATCCGGTAACTCCGAAGCTCTAACCCTAACGTCCTCCTCCGACGTCGTCGCCGGCCTCGCCCATCGCCCGCGGCCGGCGACGCCCTTGCCGCCGTCCGCCCCTGCCCACCTCCGCCGACCGGCTCGCGTCCTTTCTGTCGGCGCACGAGGAGGCAAGAGGAGGAGGAAGAGTAGAAAAAGATCGGACGACGGAGAAGAAGATCGGACGGCTCACGGTAGGAAAGCCAGTCCCACCCAAACTTTCGGATTCCCGGGCACTCTCCGCGTCCCGGTCGGGCCCGTCGATTTCTCCTCGGAACGGCCCAAAAAGGAGAGGCGCCGCGGCCCAACGAACGAATCTACAAGCGCGTGCGCCGACCTGGCCCAACCCACTAGGCCCAGCAACAACGTCGGTTTCACTTTCACCGCCGATTCCGCGTCAGTCGTCAGCGAGTACGCACCGGACCGGACCCATCTCGAGTTCTAGTTCCGACTCGGCAATTCCCCTCTCCCTCATCGTCTACGCCCCGACCTCCGCTCCCGATCCAGCTACAGCCTCGCCGGAACCCTAACCCTAGCCCGCCATGGCCGGCCCCGCCGCACCCTCCGCCGGCGCCGTCAGGGCGGTCGTCCTCCGCCTCGACGACCTCTCCCTGCCCCCGCGCTACCTCACCGTCCCATCCCACCTCCCGGTCTCCGACCTCCTCGCCGCCCTCCCGCTCCCCTCCTCGTCCTACTACCTCACCGCCGACGGCCGCCCTCTCCCCGCCTCCTCCCGCGTCGCCGCGCTCCCGCCCTCCGCCTCCGTCCAGCTCCGCCTCCGCGCGCTCCGCGGCGGGGGCGGCGACGGCGGCGCCACGGGCGCCGAGTCCCGCGACTGCTACCTCTCCATGTACCTCGCCAAGAAGCCCGACAAGGCGGACCCCAACGAGGCCCGCCTCTCGCGCTTCACCTGCTGCGCGCTCTCCGGGGAGCCCCTCGCCGCGCCCGCCGTCGCCGACCGCCTCGGGAACCTCTACAACAAGGAGCCCCTCGTCGAGGCGCTGCTCCACAAGCGCCTGCCCAAGGCGCTGTCCCACATCCGGGGGCTCCGCGACATGATCCCCATCCACCTGCACACGAAGCCGGACGCCGACGCAGCCGGGGAGGAGGTCCGGTTCCAGTGCCCCGTCACGGGGCTGGAGTTCAACGGGAAGTACCAGTTCCTGGCGCTCCGTGGCTGCGGCCACGTGCTCAGCGTCAAGGCGCTCAAGGAGGTGAAGACGTCTGCGTGCTTGGTCTGCCACAAGGAGTTTGAGGAGGCGGACAAGATGCCGATCAACGGGACCGAGGATGAGGTGGCAGCGCTGAGGAAGAGGATGGAGGAAGAGAGGGGAAAGGTGAAGGAGAAGAAGGACAAGAAGGTGGGCAATGGGCTCAGCGGCAGCAAGCATGCTGCTGCTACTGTTCTGGCGACGGCGGGGGCTGAGAAGTTGGAGAATGGTAAGAAGGGGGAGGCTGCCACGGCAAAGCGCTTCAAGGCTGCGGATCATGCGCCAGCCCATGCAAATAAGGAAGTGTATGCGTCGATTTTCACATCCTCCAGGAAGTCCGATTTCAAGGAGACATATTCATGCCGGTCACTTCCACTGGGAAGGAATTGATGTCTTGCTGGGAGGGGTTGCATGGAGGTGACCTTTTGTACTGATCTGCTTCATATCATGGCTCGCCTGCAAATTTCAAGGGCTGTTTTAGTCGTTGGTGTTATTTATGTCTGATTGGCAATGCGGAGCTATGACAGAACAGCATCTAAATTTCACATGAATGATGTGTGGAATATGCAGTAGCTAATCTTGTGTTTGCTAAGGGGTTCCTAGAGCAACTGCTAGTGGAGGAGCCTTCATGGTTGTCACTTCTGCATACAGTTAAATCAAACAGTCCCATTTGTAATCTTTGCCTTGTACTTGTTTTTATTCCCATACATCATCCCAAAAAATGTAATCTAAGGAAATTCCAAAGAATTAGTGTATGTGTGGAGGGCATGATTATTGCAACGCAAAATCAGTTTTCCTCTCTTCTTTCCAAATACCCAATTATATTGCACAGCAGAAAACAAATACTGAGGTGTTACAATGTGCTGGATTATGTAGCAGGTTTGTGAATTGCAGCTCTTGTAAACCATTAAAAACTCTGGCTAGGATAACTCTAGTTTTAAGATGTATTCACATATTAAGTAAACCTCTGCCAAAGCTCATGGAATGATAAAATCTTGTTAGAACTGTGTAATTTGTTTGTTTGAAGGTGAAATGGGTACATCTTTGAGGATTCAGTTTTACAATTTTCTGTTGCTTTTTTTTTACTCAGAAGAATCAAAAAATAGTTTCAGGCATAATCTTCATTACGCTTATCAGCTTATGTGTCCATCCATTTGATGAATTGTAACTACAAATGAATTCCTAAGATATACTGTATTGTATTTCTGGGTGATTAAATATAGGAAAAAGTTCAATTTACTACCTTCATGTATAGGCTAGGTCCAAATAACCCTCTAATGTATTAAAAAGTCTATTTAGCCCCCTCATTTTACAAAACTAGATTATAATACACCTTTGACGTGATTTTGAAACCAGATCGCCGGTTTTCAAACCGGTTTTGTTGACCGGACTGCCACATGGGCGACCTATGTGGCCAAATATATTTAGGTCCCCAATACCCCTAAATACTCCTTAAAGGCCTTTCTTATCCCCTTTCTTGTCCTATGCTTTGGTCTGTTCTTCGCTGTGTCGTCGCCGGCCACAAAGTGCATGTGATCCCAGAGCCTTACTGCCGCTAGCACTTGTAATCAAGGAGCTCGCGCCCCTGCACGGCACCTGGACATGAGCGACCAACGCCGCCTGTTGCACGATGCTCGCCCATCTGGGCCTCGGCGCGGCACCTTCCCTGTTGTGCCACCAGCGTTGACGCCGGCGCTTGCTGCTACGTGATGAATGGGCCTTTTGGCCTTGGCTGGCGCCTTGCTCTCAATGGACGCCGCCGCCAGGATATTTGCTTATTTGTTGGGATGTTGTGGCAGCATCGACTCCAAGGATGAGGCAATGCACATCTTAACCCATGCTTAGTATGTGTTTGACGAAATTTCCCTATACTAACTACTTGGCTCTGATGGAACAACTACAAAAAATTAAATTGACTTGGCTGTAATTTTTCTACAATGAGATGGATACATATTTTAATATTTGTCTTCTGCATTTTGTGGTCGTTTTGGAAACTGATTGTACCCAAGGTCTCTCCAAAAGACCTGACAGCATGTAAGTTCTAATCAAAGGAACTGATGGACGTGTGATCTATTTCAGATGGCACGCTAAGGACGTCAACCAGTTTTTAATCATTTGGAGGGGTGATCATGAATTGAAGCTTTTTCACAACAACATTCTCCTACCCACCAGCTGTGATATGTAAGAGTTATTGACACGAGATCATGAACGAGAAGGATCTGGCTAATAATATGGCAGATTTTTGTGTTTTGAAAAAACTAGCTAGAAAGCTGAAAATGAAACTTCCACCACAAATTGGCTACAGAAACATCAAACACACCTACCTTCTTTCTTGTGGATTGCCTTGTCCTCTCCTTACCCTTGGCCTGGATGCTTTGGGCGCCGGCACTGAACCGCGGAACAACGATAGCGCGCGCCGCCGGCCGTGACCTTGCAACGTGATATCAAAGGGGCATGTACGCATGAGATGGAGGGGGGAGGAGGGTGATTTGATCCTAAACATACCTGCCACCTAATTACGCTGACATGGCTATCCTAGTTGGCAAAACCGCTTACCAGATCATTGAACCCGCTTCAAAATAGTGTCAAAGATGTGTTATGATCTGGTTTTATAAAATGAGGGGGGTTAAATGAACCATTTAATACATTAGGGGGCTATTTGGACCTAGCCTATACATGGAGGTAGTAGATTAGACTTTTTCCTTAAATATATTTGAAAAATCAGTCTTATGACTAATGATTGTTTAACTGATACACAATTGTGTTGATACATAGGAAATGGCCGAGAGCTGCAGGATGCAGAATATAGCTTAGAATTCGAGACGGAAAAGAACGCCGGGCGCTTAAGGAAGGGATACTTCCGTGCCCTTGTAGTGTCTTCTTGTTTCAAAATTGCATGTCATATTCCTCGTTGGTGCATGATATCAGCGCGATCAAGCACTTCTGCGAATTGGTGCGTAAGCCGTAGGCATTGCCAAATAAGGAGAGAGTCTCCTACGTGGTGATGAGGTTCTGGGTGACCGGCGAGGCAGCGATGCTGAATTGGACGGTTTGCAGGCGGCGCAAAACGCTCCTTACGCGATGGCTTTCTAGAACAGCCCGCGGAGCATTTCCATAATACCAGTATCGGTGCACTGTTTAAATAAATATGATGGAGAGGAAAAAACTCTGTTATCCCATAAAACTCTCCTTTCTTTCTTCTTGTAATGATTCTGCCATATTAGCAAATTTGCTGATTTGGTATAGAATTCAATATTCATGGAACTTCTCACCGAGACTTGCTAGCATGTCCTTTTAATTTGAGCATATGGCACTGGTGGATCCAAGTTTCGTTGTTACTAATTTTATATCCATGTATTAGGGAAGTGCACGTGTGTCTAACAATGGATCTACATCCTCAAGTATGTTTTGATAAACTAATAATAAAATAATTAAGTGACGAACCAAGTTGCTGACCATTAAAAAAAAGGAGATGTGGCATATGGTTGACTGTATCGTTTAATTCTTTTATTTTTGAAATGAGTTGCTAGGAATATGATGCTAAGGGGACGTGTAAAAGGATGACTTATATGATTTATATGTGGTCAAAATAGTTTACTAACACCAACCAAGAGACACAAATCATTGCACATAATTGTCGCACCATATGTACATGTTTAATATCTTCTTTTATTGGTATTGTCGATCACATCCATATACTAACACGCCACTTAGTGTGTAACATAACCCATGCGCTTGTAGAAATATTATTTGCCAGTTAGTGTGCATAATAAGAGCCATCATCACGAGATCACAAGGTTTTATGGACCAAGTCTTAATTGCCCCATTGGTTCCGGCTAAGGCTGAACCATCCATCTCTTGTATCGGGCTCAGATGCTCGAAAAGTTCCTCAAGAAAGGCTCACTATTGGGTTTAGCGTGTTTGCTCATAGGCTCTTAGCTCAGGACAAGAAGTTAATCACACAATCCGTGAGTTTGGTTATGTTTTGATCATTATAGATGAGGGTAACGGAGCATCATATCCATATTCTTTGGTGCTAGTCAGCTTTAACTATAGTAGTTGGATATTAAGGTGTAAGTATGAATACCCCTACTCCTCATTTGTCGCAGCTTACATCGAACACTACTTGCTACACACAAGATTGGCTTCTACGATCTAACTATTGCTAGATTTAAAATCAGAGTGAGGGGTTAAAGGCTGAATACTTGTAAGTTCATTTTTTTCCTGAGCATTCGAGATCTTCGACAAAACATCGCTTCTTCGAGTTTGTTACAATTGGAACTCATGGCTACTAAGCAGTAATGCATTGCCTGTTGAGCGCCCTGTGTTTGTGGTGTGCCTCTTGAAGTTTGTATTTGGTCCTTACTCACGGAGGAACACATGATAAGAAATTGAGTTTTGTATTTTTTTTGTCACTTGGGAGAGGATGTTGATGAAGACATGACTCTTTATGAGCTCCTCAGTGGTTTGTGGACCTAAACTTCAGTCTCTTCATACTTGCTTTTGTGTTCTCAATGTTTATGATATATTTTAATGAATTTTGTTATGATCTACCTATGTGCATGAGGTTCATGGACAAGGTTCTAGTTGCATGTGAAACCATGGAAGGACTTCATTCATTCTATTTGAGCTTTGGTGATAAGTAAATTTGATTCTATAGGCGTAACAATTTGATATTTGTGTAGTTCTTTGCTCCATATCTAGAGCATCTGGCTAAATGATGCTCCAAGATACACGGAAGATCCGGTAGTAACCGGACACTCGGCCATATATTTAATCTGACGTGTCGGAGAAATTATCAAAAAAACGTATTTACCCTCTAAGTTACATCCAAGATCTTCTCACTATCACACCAACGAGATATGTTAATAGAAAAAGGATGGTAAGCGTCTCAATGGTTCAAACAAGTGGTGTCATCATGGTCAAGTGTAACTCAATGGCTATGCCAGTGATAGAGTTGGGGATATGATTTCTTAAACCATTTTACTGTAAGATATACATAATCAAATCTTAATAAACACTGAATAAATCCAAAAATAAATAGATATGTATCACCGGAAAACAAATATATTCTGCAGTAAAATATATTCTTTCCAAATTTCAAATCAAAGCCACCGGCCAGTGTCCGTTACTACTGCCCTTGCAGCCCTTGCCTTCCTCCGCCCATGGCTCACGCGGGATATCACCCTGTCTCTACACATCTCCCACACGGAACCTCCTTCCGCTCATTATAAATAGCCCCCTTCACTGCTCACCTCTTTCCAAACCCTAGCCCACTTGGAGGCGTGCGAGAGAGAGGAAAGGAGAGGAGAGGGATAGTGAGAGGGAGAAGCAAGAGAGCAGAGGGAGGGGAGGTGCTTAGTGGGCTAGAGCTGTTGTAAATAGAGATTCACTGCAACATCTAGTGGACCTTCCTTCTTATGGAGCTCCGAAACAGAAAAAAATCGCCTCTTTGCCGGATCTGCAACATCTCCTCTAGCTGTTCTACTTCCTCAAATATCGATGAGTCGCTTCATAAAGTAAGCACTTTTTTCCTCTTGGAAAGGTCTACATACAAAGTTTTGAATCTATTTGATCCATATATGAGTTTGTGTAATAGATGCTTTTAAAATTGTCACATTTGGTCATTTTATTTTGAACATGTAAATAAATTGCCAGTCGATCTAGTTCTTCACTTCTCAAAAATGGATAACTATGCCATGTTGTAACAATTGTAGATCTATTTAGCAGGGTAAGACATACGTATAATATGTGCAATAATCGACAAGAAGTAAGATCTAGATCTAGACATCACCGATATTTGAATCTACATTTAGATGGTCGTAATAGGCTTGTGAAAAAACTGTCTAGAGCGATTTCTGTAGGCAATAAAAAGTTTTCTTGTTTTTTGAGATACACTCTGAGAATTCAAATATTAGCAAACATTGAATACATAAAAAAGTACCAACAAAATAAATAAGGGTATGAAAATGGTATAAATGATGACATATCATGCTTTTACACCAAATATTATTTTATTTCCAAACAAGTCCACGCCGCATGTTTTTTTGGTAGTTGATTCTCTAATTAGTTACCTCAACACGTCTTAGACAATTTTAGCATAGTTAAAGGTCCAGATCACAAAATCAGTCCCTGCTCTAGTGCTGTTCCTGGGCAGTGGCCGTTACTACTGCCACCCCTCCCCCTCTCTGGAGAGAGAGAGAGAGAGAGAGAGCCCCTCGCCGCCCTCGCGCCTCCGCCCCGCCCACAGCTCACGCCGAGCATCAGCTCGCCGCGCTCCCTTCTACCTTCCTTTGTCGCCGCACACGCCCCTACACGGCACCTCCCCCCGCCCCTCCCCCCTTTCCCCCGTGGCGCCTACACATATCCCCCCTCCACTCCTCGCCGCTCCCCAAACCCTAGCCTCCACTCGGAGGCGGCGGCGCTAGGGGTGGGTGTGGCGAGGAGGAGTGGCGCTGCCTGCTCGCTCACTGGGCTGTGATCCCGTCGCGTGCCGAGCTGTGGAGGCGGCGGCGCGATGAGCAGCCTTGTGGAGCGGCTGCGCGTGCGGTCGGAGAGGCGGCCGCTGTACACGCTTGACGAGTCTGACGACGATCTCCCGCCGCGCGGCGGGGCCGGGAAGGGGAAGGATCGGCATAACGACGCGCCTACCGAGCGGATCGAGCGCGAGGACGCGGTATGGCTGATCGGGGCTTGCTTCTCTGTGCTTTTTGCAGCGAATTTTGCTGAGGCTGTCTGGTGGAGAGTATTTTTTTGGGGATTTGGGGCTGTTATTTCTAGGATTTCTTTTTGGGGACTCGGGATTAGGATGTTAGATGGCTCAACTATTACAAAGAGGGAGGAATCAGTTTTGCAATTCCAAGTGGGATAGGGGAATTGGCTGCCTGACTGGTGCTGGAATGTTTCCAGGACTATTTGGTTTGATGTCATGGTTGCTTGATGCATTCTAGGGGTTGAATTGTGAAATTGGGCTTCCTCTCTCTGTTTTTTGGCTGAGTTTAGCTATGCTATGCTACAAGTTGGATACTAGTATGACGAGATTAGCTTACACAGTTGCCGAGCTGCACCTATGGCAAACAAGGGCCCAGGTCTAGCTCTAAAAGACCTATAAAATCCTCGCAAAAAAAAGACCTATAAAACTTTATTAAATTTGAAGATGAGTCCAAACATCTGTAGAATCTGGCCTTAGACATGAATTCAGTCCTAGGTGCACTTAGCTGTGCCTCTGGGTCAGCATAAGTTGACTTATTGAAATTTGTGCATTCTGAAGAGGAGCTGTGGATCTGTGGTCTAAATTTAGATGCATTTGGTTGGTACTGTGCTACCTGAATTCAAACTCAAATGGAAGTTCATAGGTGACACGTGTGTTCTTTAACTGTCTTAGTGTAATTGGGTAAAATACTACATTCTTCCATGTTGCACAGGGGTATTAGTAGTTTTCTGTACAATATGTGCTCTTGGTGTTCCATATGCTCAAGCTTCAGTAAGGACTGTACATTAAATCACCATAAGAGAGGACATGTTTGGTATTACCTTATTGTCACTTTACATCAAATCCCGAACAGTATCTTTCCATTTTGAATTCCGAGATATGTTGTTCAAGAACTGAACCTTGTTGTGTCTATATACCGGAGCTCTAAATGTTTGTGATGCACTATCTTGAATTTCTGATTCCCTCTAGTTCACGTGATTTCAATCTATATAGTCCTGTAGTTTTAGTTGGTTCATCCTCATTTTATGTGCAGAAAGAAGAAGCTTGCCAGCGATGCGGGAAAAGCGACAATCTTGTCTCTTGTTCAACATGCACATATGCATTTCACAGAAAATGCTTGGTTCCTTGCTTAAATATTACACCTGATAAATGGAGCTGCCCGGAATGTGTATGTCTTTGCCTTCATCATACACCTCTCTTTCAACTCATGCATGATACTGTTGGTATAACAATTCACCTTGTTTGTTGTCTTCAGGTAAGTCCACTGACAGAGATGGAGAAGATTCTAGATTGTGAAATGCAGGATGCCCCTCAGGAAGATACTAGTTCCTCAGAGCCTGAACCAAAGAAGATCAGGAAATATCTTATAAAGTGGAAAGGATTATCTCACATTCACTGCTCTTGGTAGTTACTTGCTCACTGCATAATTGTTTTTTTCTGTATACTTTTCAACTATTAATTATCGTCTCTCTTTAAAAACCAGGGTTTCAGAAAAAGAATATTTGGAAGCTGCCAAGATACACCCTCGGTTGAAAACTAGGTTGAATAACTTCCATAAGCAAATGGATTCCGTGGAGAAATCTGATGATGACTTCATTGCAATTAGACCAGAGTGGACAACTGTTGACAGGATCCTTAGTAGCAGGTATGCAGGATGATTTAACAACAGACAAATTACATGCATGGGGCTTGACTATTTTTACCTTTATGGCGGATTGGTGGTACTGAGAACACAGATACGATTTTCTTCTAGATATGTAGTGACATATGTTGCTAGACTGCTAGTGACTTGAAATCCTGGCGCTCCAGCTTTTCTTTGGTGAATTACTGAATATCATATGCATGTAGAGTGTCAGGCTGTGAGGTAACTTGTCCTGAATTTTATTATTGTCAATGCACACTCTATTTATAGGGCTATTATTAGTAGGTTCTGAATCAGTCAATCATGAAACTTATGTGATACTCTGAAATTTATTCCCTATCTAGAATGAAGTGACTGTACCCAATCACTCATGATAAATGATAACCTCCACTTTGGCTTCATAGTGCTCTTCTTCCATGTCATGATGGTCTTGTCCATTTAGATGCCCACTTACCATCCTCCTTACATGTACCCATTAATTTCCATTTAGCAGAAGTTGTCTGGTATTGAGATTTTCGACATTGTTTTATGAACAGAAAAAGTCCCACTGGTGAGCAGGAGTACTATGTGAAATGGAAGGAACTTACATATGAGGAATGCACTTGGGAAAATGCGTCTGACATCTCGGCATTCCAACCTCAGATTGAACGCTTTACTGAGATCCAGTCCAAGCGTAAGAAATATGGTGACAAGGGCAAGAGTCGTGACTCACGCCATTTCAAGGAGAGCCCTACATTTCTTTCTGGTGGTATGTGTACGAATAAACAGTATGCTGCTAATAATTAACAAACTATTCCTGGATATTTAATTTTCAGTTGATTGTAAATCTTATGGACGTGTTTTTTTCCATGGATGCTAATTTTTGGTGGTTATTGAAGGCACGCTGCATCCCTATCAGCTTGAAGGGTTAAACTTCTTACGCTATTCGTGGCTTCATAACAAACGTGTAATCCTTGGTGATGAGATGGGTCTTGGTAAGGGATGCTTTATTGTAAGACAGTTTTGTTTGTTCAAATGCTGTTTTGGGATTTTGAGAAAATGATCAAAATTGCAGGGAAAACGATACAGAGTATTGCTTTTTTGGCCTCCCTGTTTGAAGACAAGTTTGGTCCGCATCTGGTTGTTGCCCCCCTCTCAACCCTGCGAAATTGGGAACGTGAATTTTCAACTTGGGCACCTCAAATGAATGTTGTATGTAGATCAAACTAATTTGAGATCCATGTTATGTGTTGGACATATTTATATCCTCAATAATTTTTCCCTTGTTGTGGACAGGTAATGTATTTTGGAGCTTCTGCTTCTCGGGAAATTATTAGGAAGTATGAGTTTTACTACCCCAAAGAGAAAGCAAAGAAGCTTAAGAAAAAGAAATCATCCCCATCTAGTGAAGAAAAGAAGCAGTCAAGGATAAAATTTGATGTCTTGTTGACATCTTATGAGATGATCAACATGGACTCGGCTGTTCTAAAAAACATAGAATGGGAATGCTTGGTACTTCTATCTTTGCACTCCCTTTCTCAGAATCATCTGGTGGAATTTTTGTCCAGCTACATAGCATGTTTTAAGGTTTAGTTAACTTATTCCCTCTGTATATTGTGTTAGGTTGTGGATGAGGGGCATCGGTTGAAAAACAAAGATTCCAAGTTGTTTGGTCAACTTAAAGAATATAACACCAAACATCGTGTGCTATTGACAGGGACCCCAGTTCAGGTTACTATTTCATGTACATTGTCATGCCTAATCTATATCGGAAAATTATACATTTTAAAATTTCTCTATACCTTCCTGCCTCTTTTCCAACTATTCCTACTTTTTCTTTAGAAATTTGACAGATTACTGTACCTTCTGCCTCGTGAGACATATAAGGACACGGCAATCTAAATATTGTATTTTTATTGAATCCACAACGAAATGCTTATGAGAAATGGTGCTTTTTTGCACACGTGCAATTTGGATGCTATTGATATATCATATATCAGTGCACTGCAAGTGATGTATTCAGAGTTAGACAGCAGCTTCGCATGAGACTTAATCCTATACTAGGTTACATCTTTTATTTCAGCTTCCATCTTTTAGCAATTCAATTCATCTGTTCATTTTCTTCTCCATTTTACTTTTTTGGCATGTGCAGATCCTTCTGGTTGTACTGTTTGTCTGTTGTTCATGGCCATTTTGTTTCAAGTGTTTAACTTGATGTTCTGTTTTTCTCCTTTCAGAATAACCTTGATGAGCTTTTCATGCTTATGCACTTCCTTGAGGGTGAAAGTGTAAGATTTCCTACTTCTTGGATGCTACATATCTTAACTTTATTTAGTTCATGGTACTCTGTAGTTTGTTAGCGGTGACCTTCCTTCTGTGGCTTCTGTGACAATTTTATTTTTTAAGTATTGTCTTGATCACACTATTGTCGTTTACATGCAATTTAGCATTCTAATGATAATCCTATTATTGAATTGCATTGAGGGCCTAGGATGGCAATGGTTGTCTGTGTAAACCACCCCATGATTGCCTGTTCTGATGGACTGTCACAGTGTCAGACAGGGAGCTACTGTTGTTATGATTATTACTGGACTATGTTTTCAACTGTCAGGTGGTGGGTAAATACCATTCAGTAGTCTTGTGAAAGAAACCCCCTATAAATTGAAGTCTCTCTGCTGGCATTGATTTTCACAAATGTGTTACCGGAGTACTTGTGAAAACCATTTTTTGCAGGCACAGGCAAAATAGGATTAGATATGGTTCAAGCTTGACTATCTCAAAATTTACTGTTTTCATTAATTCTTACTGGCACTATTTTTATTGGATCACCGGTTTTTTGGTCCCCAAACCCTTTCTGGTTGGTACAGCATGTATGCACAATGTATCACACGTACTTGGTCCTGTTGTGCAGCATTCTCCTCCCCCTCAGTCCATGGCACATTAAGTGTTTTATTCTACAACAGGAACACCTTTTCTCCTGTAACTATTTATTGCCTGATGTGACATGCTTATGTCTGTACTCTGCAGTTTGGGAGTATATCTGAGCTCCAAGAAGAGTTCAAGGATATAAACCAAGACAAGCAAATTGAGAAGCTTCACGGAATGCTGAAGCCACATCTTCTTCGAAGTGCGAATCTACTCCACTTTTCTCTTCTTTTTGCCAGGCACATGATGTTGCTGATATTAAAATGAATGATTGTTTAGTTTGCTGCCCCTGTTCGAAGGATTTCAAACTTATTGCTTGTGTAACTCGTATTGTTGTTCATGAATACCGTAGAACTTCCATCTATTGGTTTGCTTTACAGTAAAAGGTTCTAAATAATGCTTGTCACCTTACTCAATTGCAACCTTGTTGTCTCTGGTACAAATAGGATTTAAGAAAGATGTTATGAAAGAGCTTCCTCCAAAAAAGGAATTGATTTTACGAGTTGAACTGACGAGCAAACAAAAGGAGTACTACAAGGCAATTCTCACTAAGAACTATGAAGTCCTATCCCGTCGAAATGGTGGACAAGTAATAGCTTTGCTTTGATTTTCATGTGTTGGTTGTATTTGCCTTTACCAGATTTACAATTCTTTATTGTCTTGTTGCAGATATCCCTAATAAATGTTGTGATGGAGCTGCGCAAACTCTGCTGCCATGGATTCATGACAGATGAACCTGATTCTGAACCTGCCAATCCAGAAGAAGGTTTAAGGTGCACAAGCTTCTTGTTTTTTTATTAACTGTCTTCTATTTTATTTCTATATGTTTATTTGTTAGTTTATCTTTTCTGTAGCTGTTATTTGTCCAGTGTAGTTTCATGTTGATTTCCATTATATTCTTATCCTTCTTAATTTGCTCATAGGGCTTTCATGCTGGTGTAAGTATGAGTACTGGTAACTGCCAGTGTATATGTAGGAGTACTTGGTATCACTAGCCCTTTAAGCTTGATTGACTCTGAAGACACCTTGCCGTATTGGAGTTCTCCATTGCTTCTTTCTCTGTCTAAACATTTAATGTGCTCTAGAAAAATTGTCAACGAAAAATTTAAGAGAGTTTGTTGCCAATTGTTTTGTTAGATTTGGCTGGGATAAACACCTTATTAACATAGTGCCCGTTTTTGTTTGAGTGTAACTTCTGTATCCATTTGATATATTGCCTATATGATGCAATTTATTTCCTAATACATCTCTTGAGTAATATCATTTGAATTTGTTCCTATGTTAAATTGGATTATCTGATTTGGGTTTAGTCATCTTTCAATTCTTTTATTAGGTGTTACCATCATCTTGTTTCTTTGAATTTGTAGGAGGCTTTTAGATTCGTCAGGTAAGATGCAGCTGCTGGACAAGATGATGGTGAAACTCAAAGAGCAGGGTCATAGAGTTCTAATTTATTCACAGTTCCAGCACATGTTGGACTTACTGGAGGATTATTTGAGTTACAGGGTACTTAACTATCTTCCTTCTGTGACTAGTGTTAGCTTTGCAGGCTGATGGATCTCATTAACTGTGCTTGAATGATACATGTTTCAGAAATGGAGCTATGAGCGTATTGATGGCAAGATAGGTGGTGCTGAGAGGCAGATACGAATAGATCGCTTCAATGCTCCGTCTTCAACTAGGTTTTGCTTTCTTCTTTCTACCAGAGCTGGTGGCCTGGGAATAAATTTGGCAACTGCAGATACTGTAATTATCTATGACAGGTAAAACAATCCCTGTGTTTAGACAAAAACAGTTAATATTATGAGTTTGCTGTAACTTGTCACCTATGTTTGTGCAGTGACTGGAACCCACATGCGGATTTGCAAGCTATGGCTCGAGCTCATCGCTTAGGACAGACTAGCAAGGTATTTTGCCTTCAGTGTTATATTGAATTGAAATGCAGATTTTTCAATAATTTTCATGGTGATTCTTCTATATAATGGGTGTGCACTTTGGTATTCAGCTGGAGCAGTATCACTGCATGAGCTGCTCCTGCGAGCGCTTTCTATGGATAACTAGCCTTGTCCTTGGGAGTATCTTCGCCTATTTCTATTCTCTGGCGAATCTGTGCTAGTCTCTAGTAGGGGGTGTGCGTCTGGGGGTAGGGATCTATTTTGCCCTGCCCTTGGCACTTCTATTCTTCTGATATGAAGCTCTCCTGCATGTTCGAAAAAAAAATTCTTATATACAATTCTTTTCATCTTTTTTTTTGATCTGTTTCTCTTTTCAGGTGATGATATACAGGCTTGTTAGCCGAGGTACAATTGAGGAGCGAATGATGCAGCTTACAAAGAAAAAGATGATATTGGAGCACTTAGTTGTTGGTCGACTCACAAAAGCTAATAATGTCAATCAGGTAATCATGGTGGCTGCATTTTAGTAGGAATTTTGTAAACCATCAACTTTGGTTGATCTGTTATGGCTTGACATCTATGGCATTCACATCACATGTTACCTTTTGTTACTGGCATGGCGTGGACCCTAATGCAGCATCTGTTAATATCATCGCCTTTCTTTGCGTTACATTTTACAATGTTTAAAACCTTCGGCATATTGCCAGAGTTGATTAGTCTATCTGTAAATTTAGTTGTAGTTTCCCTCGATGTTAATAGAAGTTTATGATTGTAAATGATATTTTATGGGTCTGGTAGCATGAGTGAGGTAGATAAATTTAGTTGCTTTATGGTGTTGTGCATTTATGATTCGGACCTAGTTCGGAGCTCCATATGAGAGGTTGCTTAATCTGGCTGATGCTAATTTAATAGCCCAATTTTTTTTGTTTCATATTCATAATCTATGTGGATGCATTAGCTTAGATCATTTTAGGCTGGGTGATCTGGTGGGCTTTGCTATGGCTGCGATAGGATATGATGACATAGGGTAAGGTGTTCCACACACACCTTTCTGGCGAGCTGGTGTACTCTTTGTTCGTTCATACCGAAACAAGGTTGTTGGTCTCTTCATATAGAATTGCCCCTTACAACAAAATATAAAAAGGTGCCATGAATATGGTACCCAGGATTTCAAGATCTTTCTTTCATAAATTTCCAGAAACTTGGCTGGAGCTGGTAATTGACTAGTTATTGGTCTAACCCGAGTCTTATGTATTTTTTCCCTTCAAACTTTTAAAAATTATTATCAACTTGTAGAACATGTAATTCGCCTGTGCAAACAGAGCAAGTTAACCCAGTTTGCTATTCTGCCCCACTTGTGAACCTTTATTATATCAAAATTTTAGTACTAAATAATAAATATGTATCTTGGCCCTTTTTAGGAGGAGCTAGATGATATTATACGCTATGGATCAAAGGAGCTTTTTGACGATGAGAATGATGAATCTCGCCAAATTCATTATGATGATGCTGCAATTGAAAAGTAAACATTTTCTTCACCTTGGGAAGATATTTTGTGCAAGGTCTTTGTGATGTGAAGTTATTTAATCCCAAATTTATGAAACGATTTACAAAGTGTCCTGGAGCCTGGAGTTTGTTTTAATTATGTTTACAAAGTGTTCATAAGGGACAGTTTATACTCTAAATCGTCCTATACACCCCCCCTTTCCCTCCCTTCCTTTTAGAGTAATTTATGAGAGAAGTTCGGGAATTAGTAGATTGATTATGAAGTGCAAAGTACACACATATATAGGTGAGGTTAGCTAGGGTTGAGGCTTATAGAATCAGTGCCAATCAACGGTCAGCCTTGCCTAATATGAGATCAATTACTATAACCCAGCAGCATGCCCGGCAACATGCCGGTGCTGCCAGGCCCAATGGTCCAACTGAAATAATCCCAAGTAGCCATCTAACAATTTACAGTGTAGATTCTGTCTGTATGCTGTGTATATTAGCATAGTTTTTCTGCCCCCAACTTTTAGCCTTTTTTTTTCTCGAATACGCAAGAGAACTGCGTATCATTGTATTAATAGTAGAGAGAAGAGTCATACAGAGACCCAAAAACACACGCACACACCCACTTTACTGACTGAAACTAATCACCTATGACAGAGATGAAAAAGACTTGACCAAAGCCCCTCTAATTCCCCACCCGAGCGGAGTACCGGGCCAGTCCCTTAGCACCAGCCATAGACCACAGCATGGCTTCCTCCTTAGCAAGGCTCAAAACCGTAGACCAACTTTTCGCTTCCTTGTTATGACTTGAAACTGTAGTGTCTATGTTAGATGATTTTTTTTAATATTTCTGCACTGGCCTCACAGGTTGTTAGATCGTGAGCAAGTTGATGACGAAGAATCTGTGGAAGATGACGAAGACGACGAATTCTTAAAAGGATTCAAGGTACTGAGCTCCTTTCTCATTAGAAGAATAATGCTTGAGGAGCTTGTTCATTTTATTACGCTCTTGATATTCACTGTGGTTTACAGCTTGTTCTTTTCATGCTTATTATGCACACATATTGCCATATTGGATGAAGTGCAGCGCACATCATCTCTATTTTGCACAAGTATGTTTGTCTGTGAGGTAGTGAGGTCTGAGTACAATGTTATTGGTATGTTTTTACCTTGATGAATTTTTTAACTGCTTAATGAAGACACTATTGATATTTCATAGGGTTAAACTATGTGTTAGATTTTTTGTTGATGATGAATGAGATATTGTTGTGTGTACATTTCATGCATTCACATTTGAATTAGCTTGTTAGTTTTACGAGCATGTCTAAGATATACGTCTGCACAGCTCTGGGAAAAGCACTATGAATAAGCAACGTTTCTGTGATCTTTTCTTGTTTGTTTTATTCACTAACATGCTTATTCTAATATTCTTCCTTGGCAAACATGGCATGCTACTCATAGAGTAATACTATTTGTGTAAATTTGTTCTTAAAAATGCCACATAATACAGCTTGATATGACAATTCATTCTTTCCACTTGCAATCTGATTATTTGGCATGCTCTTGCAAACATCATAGTTTTCATTTCATGTATTACTCCATGCCAGGTTGCGAACTTTGAATACATTGATGAGGCAAAGGCTCTGGCAGAAAAAGAGGAGGCGCGCAGAAAGGCTGCAGCTGAAGCTGCAAACTCTGCAAGAGCAAACTATTGGGATGAACTATTGAAGGATAGATATGATGTACAGAAAGTTGAAGAACATACTGCTATGGGAAAAGGGAAAAGAAGCCGCAAACAGGTGTCACCTCTAAGCTTTATCACATTGTTAACACTGTAATTGCAATTTTATCAAGAGGGACCCCCCCCCCCCCCCCCCCCCCCACACACACACACACGCGCGCGCGCGCAAAACACACAGAAACCACAATCAACACGGAGGTTCTTTTGTCTAACACTTTCTGAATGAATCTGTAACAATTTTGCATGAAAACAAGGCAAAGTACAGCCATTCTAGTTGGTTTAATGGAATAGTACTGTTAGTGCATTACCTCATAACGTTAGCCATGCGGTCTAGTCTCAATGTACTGTTATCTTATATTTGCCAAGTTATTAATGCTTTAAATTTAGTTTTGCATGACAATAAGACAAGATATAGCCATGCTATGTTAGATCTTTCTTTTTGTAACTGCACAGCATCATTAGTTTATCACCTATCAATCAATCATGAGATCTATGAATGTGCTGTTGTGTTCTGTTTGCCAATGTAATTCTTTTAATTTGATTGAACGGAGAGTGAGTATATGCATTTTCAGTAATTGAAAAGGCTGATGAGCCCTGTGTCATGTGTAGATGACTGCTGCTGATGAGGATGACATTCATGACTTGAGCTCTGAAGATGAAGATTACTCATTTGAGGACGATGTATCAGATAACGATACAAGTTTGCAAGGAAATGTTTCTGGGAGGAGGGGCCAATATGCCAAGAGAAAATCACGTAAGACAGTCATACGAGTATTTTGTCACTGTGTTATTGCTACATGATGAATACCATGTATTTTATACACTATGCCAATACATTTTCACTAGGTAATGTTGATTCAATTCCATTGATGGAGGGCGAAGGTCGTACCTTGAGAGTTCTTGGATTCAACCATGCTCAAAGAGCATTGTTCCTACAGACACTCAATAGGTTAGTTACTGATGTGCCCCTGGAACCTGTCTTGTGGGTGAGCGAATACCGTGAACTTAAGTCTATGTGCATATGTTGACATGTTCTCTACATAGAGTGGTAGAGGAAGCACACATAAATTTCTGTTTTTTATCTGTATCTCTTGCCCATGGATAAATTTTTATTCACAGGGTTCTTTTTCTGACAATGGTTAGTGTTGGTATTTTGTTATTCGCTTCTATCGTTGTGTGCTGACCTGTATTATTGTTACCAAATAGTTATTTCTTGTCCAATTTCAGCATCTAAATAATTGCCCTGATACCTCTGTTGTATGCTTGGTATTCTCTTATTGAGACCAAATATGAATGTGTACCATGTCGTCTTTCATGGTCAGCAATTTACCCCCACACAAAATTGCAGATTTGGTTTTCAGAACTATGACTGGAAAGAGTATCTTCCTCGTCTGAAAGGAAAAAGTGCCGAGGAAATTCAGAGGTATGTACAATGTGCTCTCCATACTGTGTGATTTCAAATATTTTGAGTTGTACACCAAAGAGTGAGGATTATGCATAGTTTTGTAACTTAAGTGGACATTATCTACAATGTTTTACTCTTTGTTCATTAGCTCCTAGGCATATAGATAATGAACTCGAGTTTGCGCCTTGGTGAAGAAATCATTAACTGGAAGTTCTGACTTCTTTTTCTCAAACACGGAGTTCTGACTTCTTTTTCTCAAACACGGAGTTCTGACTTCTTTGTCTCAAACACGAAGTTCTGATTTCTGAGACACGTTGAGACAACAGTCGACTACTGATAGTTAGAGTAAGCACTAAGCAGGCATATTGAGACGGCAGTCAGCTATTGGTACTGAGAGTAAGCAGTACACACCAATATGCTTGGGGTGGGCTCATGTTGTATCAATTACATTGCAGATCTGGATAGCTAGCATCCTTGTCTATGAGACGACAGTCAACTACTGGTAGTTAGAGTAAGCACTATACATGCATATTGAGACGACAGCCAACTATTGGTAGTGAGAGTAAGCATGTACACACCAATATGCTTCCGTGGGCTCATGTTGTATCAGTTACATCGCAGATCTGGATAGCCAGCATTTGTCTATGAGAAAAAGATTTGATATCATCACATAGGACGCCAAATTAAGCTAATTGCCTCCAAAGCCGGATTATGTCTGCAAGTAGAAAATTTAGCCAACAGCCACCAAAGCCAGAATATCTCCGAAGTGCTAGTAGCTTAGGCCAGTGCTGCAGGATGATTCCATGGCATAGTGGTATGCTTACTCTGCATTTCCAAGCAATCGCAAGGTAGTGAGAAAACTGCAGCCAATGATAGATTGACAATTAATAAGGTCACTCAGTTGAAATTCGAGTAAGCTTGAAGCTGAAGTAACTCGAATGAACACGGAACAGGCGTCGGGATGCTGTCCCTCTTATATAGCTCTAGCCAGTGGCGGACCCAGAAATATTCTAGAGCCTGGGCAAACATAGCGACTGATAACAAGTTCACACAAACATATTGATTACTACTGTAATCTTGATAATTTTGAAACTAAAATTATAGTTCTACACATGTGAATATGCATACATGAAGAAAAAATGGGATATTCCACAGCAAGCCGAGCAAGCCTTTTGGTATCAAACCTGGAGAAAGAGTTCTTTGGATCAAAGACATGACAGAATGCATATAAATAACTCCATAGTGTTGGGTAATTTAGTCTTCCGTTGTGCGGGCTTTGTGGCTGAAGGATGAACTGGTGGAAGCTAGCAAAAAGTAGCAACTACGATAGAAGCTTCTAAGGTGCCTGAGCACACTACCTTCCAGTCATTCGTGAAAACTCAAGTGCCTGAGCCAACTGCCCACGGCCCCACGGTATCTGCTCAAGTGTCCCTGAAGGACTGTGCACGCTCGCCAAGGAGCCTGGGCAATTGCCCAGGCTCGCCGGGCCTTGGGTCCGCCCATGGCTTTAGCATTGCTTTTTCCTTGTAGAACTCACGAGAATAATTTATATTTGAGTATGCACCTAATTTTGTACACCTACTTATGTATTGGGTAGGTTTGTATAGTGCCTATAGTCAAGAGGTCTCTTCTGCTATTACTGAATGGCTTCCCAAGTGAAACACTAAATAAGCCAATTTATACGAGCACTAAGACAATCTTTTTTTAGTCCTGAACATGATTTCTTGCAATATCTTTAGTACTTTTTATTTACTTATTCTATAACTGTTCTTCCAGATATGCTGAACTCGTCATGGCCCATCTTGTTGATGACATTAATGATTCAGACTATTTTTCAGGTAAATTGAGCGTAGTGCTGGCTACTATCATTTGTACTCTAGCTACATTCTTATCGTCCATGTGCATGAATGCAGATGGTGTTCCAAAGGAAGGAATGCGTGTTGATGATGTGTTGGTCAGGATGGCAAACATATCCCTTGTCGAGGAGAAGGTACATGTGGCTTTCAGTTGCTATTGGCATCTTATCTTATCATGACTTAAAACATAAAAGAATCTTGTGAGCACCCAAGGTGATGATGCTTTATAGAAACATGATTGTCCTATGGGTGCTGTATACTTTCGTACATAATGTGCAACTAATGCTGAATTGTACTGTCTTTTAACTTGTGTGTTCTTTTGAAGTAAGTCTGTCCTCTATCATAATTTGGAAGCTATTATTTGTACAATTTCACAGATCTTTGGACATTATAAAATTTCATTGATAACAGTACTTTGTATCGTCTAACATTGCCCTGTCTCTGTGGTTCCAGGTCGCTGCCATGGGACAAGGAAAAAATACAAACCTCTTTCCTAATTACTTGCTCTGTGAGTTCCAAGGCTTATCTGGTGGAAGAATATGGAAAGTGGAACATGATTTACTGTTACTGAAAGGGATACTAAAGTACGTATCTGCTGACATTTCACTTTGTTACCTTTACATAATCATCCATTCCTGTAACTAGCCTAGCGGCTGGAATAAGTTTTGTGGCTAGAATAGCTTTAAAAGGTCAATGTTTATACTTGGATTATGTGTCAGCAGGCATGGCCTTGCAATGACATGGCGGATGTGTTAGGGTCACTTGCAGACCTGCAGGTTATTGGCAGTACAGCAGGTTGTATTTTTTAATTTTTTTTTAGTATGGTGGTGGTGGGTATTGTAGGTGAAGGGGGTGGCGTGGTAGGAGGTGTAGAGCATGGAGGGAACCTTGGTTATCATCACGCTTTTTGGTCTCAGTGGACCTACTGGGCTTAGAAGTCAGGGCCCCCCTAACATGCATCCTCTCACATAGTCACATAGCTTCCAGTTGGTGCCTAGGTGTCCGCCTAGTCCCTAGGTGCATTTTGAGACATTGTGTCAGGAATACTGTTTAATTAAAGCAAACAATTCAGCTTACTTGAATGGAAGAAAGCAAACTGAAGTATCACATATGAACCAGATGAACTCCACAATGGATATATAACTTCAATTCTATTTTGACTCCACCTAGAGATCCTTACAATTACAATTATGTGGACAGCTTAATGAAGCTGTTCTTAATGAAGCTGTTCTTTTAGAATGCTTAATGAAAGCTACAGTGTTTTAAGGACTAAACTGTGATATTTGATCTGCACGTGAATGCCTTTAATTTGTTTTATACATTAAAGATGATTTTGCATGTGTTCTCCTCATGGTAGTGCATTATTTATCCATTTTTTTCTTTATGCTGTAGCAAAGTTACTGTTTAAGGTATTAACATAATGGATTTGTTTTCCCTTCATTAGGCATGGATATGCGAGGTGGCAGTATATATCAGATGACAGAGAAAATGGGCTTTTTGAGGCTGCACGACGAGAGCTGAATCTCCCATCCATTAATGAAATAGTGGGTGCTCAGTTAAACAATGGGGAAAATGTTAGTATGCTCTCACTGTCTTTTTTTTTCCTAATTTCTAAGTGACTGACTCTTTTCCTTTCTTGTATTTTCTAATTGTTTTTCCAGGGAAATCTAGAAGGCGCACAGGAAGTTCAGGTGAACTCAGCAGGCGCCCATTACAAGGAGATCCAGAGGAAGATAGTTGAGTTCTTGAGAAAGAGATACCATATCCTCGAGAGATGCTTGGATCTAGAATATGCTGTGGTATGGTGCCAACCTTTTTTCCCTCAACATACATGCACAGACTCTCCTGGAAGTACACACTAGCTGTTTTTGTAGTATCTTTGTTGCAGGGCATTTGTTAAGGCATACTTCTGTTTTTTTGGCAGATAAAGTCAAATACTCCTGTTCCTGATGATATTGCCGAACAAGGCATTCCAGCTGGACATGCTCCAGCTGTTCAAGATATCAATGAATTGTTGGTGGAATTGCAAAATCTTGAGCCAATTTGTAAGTGACCTCCGATCCCTACACATTCCTTCCCTCAATCTATGTGGAAAGAGACATGCTTGTCTGCGGATACCGGATACCGGGTACTCACTATTTTAATCATGTGCCATGCATGGTGGTGGTCCTATATTCTCTGCCATCTCTAAAATTCTGATGCTGTAGACATATACTTTGAGATTTGCCCATTGTTTCTTGTGATAACTGGGATCCTCGTTTCCAGCTACCAACGAAGTGGCTCCTGATGGCACAGGTGATCAGTCACAAGTTCCCCATCTTTACAACAAGGTGCATAATGGAGCTGAGTTTTCATTAGTCATGAGCGAACACATGGTTTCTTTTTCTCGGTTTAACCCCCGTCTGTGTATGCCTTGCAGATGTGTGGTGTGCTTGAAGAAAGTGGTGCTCCTTCGCTCAATTCGTTCTTTGGTGTTAAGTCCGCGTCTTCTAGTTTGGCCAAAAGCCTTCATCAGTTCGAAACTTTGTGCGAGGGTGTTGTTCAGGCCTTGCAACCCCAACAGAATGGTACTGCCAGTGCCATCAAAGAGGAAGCCGTAGATGCGAACTCCAAAGAAGCTGCTGCACCTCCGCAAGATTCAGGCCCTCAAGCAGCGAATGGTGAGTCTTCGGCTGCCAAGCCGGACATGATGGAAGTCGACGGTTGATTGTGTAGTTGACAGAATGATAGCCTGATAGGAAAGGAAACTCCCGTTAGTTTACTTTATGACTGGTGGTCAGAGTCGACCATATATTGTAACATGAAGTGAAGCACCCCTAGGCATCGTTTTTATGCGAAAAGACATCGCAAACCTTAATGCTGTTACTGCAAATGCGTACCATCGAACCGTTCTGATAAATCATAAGTTTCTCGGTTTCGTTTGCCTGTGTGGTTTGTTTTCACTTTTTGCATGCTCCATTTCTGTCATTCCGTGATGTCATGCTCTAGTTTTTGTCTCAATCGGTGTTCAGGGTCTGTTTTAGTGATGATTGATTGCTGAGTAGGGCCTTGTTTAGTTTTCGAAATTGCGAGCCAAAAGTTGATCTTTTGGAATGCGTGTGTTACTGTAGCATTTCGTTTGTATGTGTGAAAAATTGTCTAAAAATTGATTAATTAGGCTCAAAATGTTCGTGTCGTAGAGTATAATAAAACTGTATAATTAGTTTTTAATTTTATCTACATTTAGTAATTAATGCATGCTATGATATTTTGATGTGCTGTGATATTTTGATGTCACGAAAATCTTGTTTTTACGCGATGAACCAGGGATAGGCGATGAAAATCCATTGAGAACTGTGACGAGAAGAATTAGATGGTGGCATCACATCGGCATCGACAACGCGGCGTGATCGAACATTAACTTCTGTGCCTGTCCGACACCTGGTCCGGTGGGCCCGTCACAGGATATTTATTTATTTATTATGGATCCTCGGCAATGATATGATAAACACTGCCGTGGTCTCCGTCGCGACTTGCGGCAAGGCTGAGAGCTGACGGCAAGCATCACCAGGGGGTCCAGGGTACTCCGCCCTCTCCACGGCAATGGAAGAAGAGGCAGGGGTGGAGCGCAGGCGCCAGCTGCCGTGGCGCCGCACGGTGGCCCTGCAGGCCGCGCTGTGCCTCGCGCTCTACGCGGCCTTCAGCCTCGGCGAGCCGCAGCTCTTCCCGCGGGGCGGGGGCGGGGGCTGGGTGGACGCGCTCGGGCGGGGCGGGCGCGGCGGAGGCGCCGTCGCCTTCCTCAGCGTCGCCGGCGGCCCGCGAGCGCCCGCCGAGCAGGCTCGGCTACTGAGGCAGGTGCGCGGCTTCTACTCTTTCCGATCCGTTTCCACGACGATCCGGTCCCCTGGCGTCTTCTGTTGGCTCGCCGTGTTCTTCGTGGTCGTGTGGGTTATCCTCCGCCTTGTGGCAGTTTGGGGGCATTCCGGCATTATTGCCGCATTGCTTTGTTTTGTCAGCGCTGCATTTCTGTCGTCACGTTGAATTGGATGATTGGATCACTGCCGCGTAAATCGCCCGTTTGATCGATCTGGCCGCGAGTATGGTAGTCTTAAGTTCGAAACAATAGGAATTGTTGATCCATTGTTTGCTGGACCAATGGGGAGTCATTCGGAGCGAAGATGCCATCAGCGATTTGCTCCTTCGCGTGTGCGCGCGAGCATGCTCTCGTGCTCCTAGCCGGGCATGCTTTCACACTGATTGACGGACGGAACGAGTGATGATGGCTTGCACATTTGCAGATCCAATACTGGCATTGGACCTATCTGGGATGACGGCACATGCAGCACGCGCCTTCTCTGATGAGGCGCATGTGCCACTGGTCCTCCTGATCATGAGTCGTCTGCTACCCGGACTGGGTTCTGAATTGTGGTGTTGTATTCTATTCTCAGGACACCTTATGGACTGGTTACGGCCACACCGTAGAGTGTGTTCATATAGTTAAGTAAACTTAGTGATAGGTTGGGTCTGCTTTGCCACTCGCCTGGTAAATTTTCCTGTTGGTGTTGGATTAAGCGGTGTGAAACTTCAATGTGCTTGGTGTCGCTTCGAAATGTGTTGCTGTCTGTGATTATATTGATTGACAATAATGTTTTGTTCGCTTGAAGAAATTGCACAGAAGTATGCATATATCTGATCTAGATTTGCTATTCTGATTAAAGTTATTTTTTTTATGAAGATGGAGGCTGTTGCAGAGATTTATGAAGTCAGGTTCGTGTTGGATGTTACTCAACTGGGAGAGAACGACCCACTTTGGCAAAATGTAATTAACTAACTTGTGCTAATGAGATTGGAGTCATGTCTAATGTATTTCACTGTCCATTACTAATATCGTAGTTAAGGAAGATTTTTGTAATTGAACAAAATGTTAAGTTGCTATTTCCTTCTTCCCTTTCAGGGTTCCATGTACTTCCAATCTCTGAATATACCTTGGTAAGCTAGTTGTTTCTACATCTGCAACCACTTTTAATAAATTTAGCTCTACAGTGTACATTGTGAGACAAGCACATTGCTTCTCCTTCAGGTATTCCACTACGTCATCACATGGGCGGATACTCGGTAACTTTGTTAAGAAATTGAATATGTCAAATGATCAGGTTCTAGATATCATTGGTCTGGACACGGGGGCTCTGCAGGTATTACACCTTGAGCAACTTCCAGTTTCTTTTGGCATCGTGCCTGTCTGATAATCAGCAGTACATCACGTTAGATAAGCTAACTTTTATGGATTCCTAAACACTGATCTGTCATTCTTTTACAAGGAACCTCTACATGATGGTAAAATAAGCGCGTCATATAGGGAACAAACTAAATGGTTGGAGCAATCACTAGCACTAACCAGTGGTAAATGGTAAGTGTTTACTACCAGTTCTCCCTGTTCATTATGCATTTCTTTGTACAGTTATTGGAGAAACAAATATTTCTGTGGATCAAACTATTGTTTGTAACCATAGTGGGTGACATTCTTTTTTATTAAGACAGGAAAATAGTTGTTGGATATGATCCATTAGTTGTTTGCAACGAGTCTGAAACACCCGAAACAATGAAGTTCTATGTGCCATTTCAGCATATTTTTGCAAAATATGAAGTGGTAAATTTTGTTCTCTTTGTTGATGAGATCTTCTTTTTTTTAAAAAAGGAAAAAGTTTATTTTTGACCATCCAACTCTTGGCTCGGTTTGGTTTTGACCATCGAACTCCAAAACCGGGTATCTTTGGCCATCCAACTATCAAAACCGTTCAAATTTGACCATCGAGGCGGTTTTGATGGGTGGTTTTAGTTTTTTTATTTACAATTTAGTCCTTAGATCTTAAAATGATTATTACTTTTTGCTCGTACCTCCGATTTAGGTGATTCTTATGGTCATACGTTCATAACAGTGAGCTTTATCTTTAAAAATAGTCTTTGTACTATTTTATCACTATTTAATATATTATTTTTATGTTATTGTATAAAAATACCAATATAAGAAAAGTAAAACAAATAGTTATAAAATATTATGTCCATGACTTTAAAAGATAAAGTTCATCGTTACGAACGCATGACCACAATAACCACTTAAATCGGATATAAGAGAAAAAAATAGTAATCATTTGAAGCTCCAAGTACTAAACTGTAAATAAAATAGTTCTTGGATCTTAAAATGATTACTATTTTTTTTCTCGTATATCCGATTTAAGTGATTCTTATGGTCATGAGTTCGTAATGATGAGCTTTATCTTTTAAAGTCATAGACATATTATTTTCTAACCGTTTGTTTACTTTTGTTATATTGGTGTTTTTACACAACAATATAAAATTAATATAATAGATAGTGATAAAATAGAATAAAGTCTATTTTAAAAGATAAAGCTCACCGTTATGAACACTTGAGCGTAAGAATCACCTAAATCGGAGGTACAGACAAAAAGTAATAATGATTTTAAGATTTAAGGACTAAACTGTAAATAAAAAAATAAAACCACCCATCAAAACCCAAATTTGAACGGTTTTGATAGTTAGATGGCCAAAGATATCCGGTTTTGGAGTTCGATGGTCAAAACCAAACTGAGGCAATAGTTGGATGGTCAAAAATGGACTTTTTCCTTTTAAAAAATATGATTGCTATAACTCAACTCCCTGTACATGATACAGAACGCATATGTAAGCACGGGTGGGTTTTGTGGATACTTCCACCGAGACAATTCAATATTATACATTGGAAACCCCATCCCTGGTGGTGACCAAACAGGTGTAGATGGCTTCTTCATGCACAGAGTTACACCCCTAGAGATGGTGAGTTTATGGTTCTCTGCTGACAGTTGCCCCCAAATATCAATACGAAACATTTGAATTTCCATGTAACTTCCATTTGACAAATGTGGCAGGAGTCGGTTTTGATAAACGTAGAAGGCAAGGTGGTTCAGAGATCTATTGTGCAGCAGCTTGGGACGGGAGCCATGTGAATCTCATGACTGTCGTACATGTCGTAGTGCAGAACAGAGGGCACATATAAAACTGTATTGGATTCATTCAGTATGAAAAGTTGTACTGGAGTCACGCTAGGCATTATTTGTTTGCCTGTTTGAACATATATATTTTTTTTGTAAGGAATTTTGAGCAGACCTTTGTCAGTTGCAGACAAACAAGAGTTAAACTGTCGGATGCAGAGTGCTGCCCGAGTATCCATCCTTCAGCTGGCAACGAGGCTCGGGCCTCAGCCGCGGCCCGTGTGTTTTCAGCAGTAAGGCCCGGCCTGCGTCTGATTTCAAGGCCTTTTCATGTTGTGTTTTCAGTTTTTCATGCTACCTAGTACTGTAGCTCGTAGACATGCCCGCGGCGAAGCTCTCGCGGGGCTTGACCTTTCTTTTCTTTCTTTTTTTTGTCTGCAAGTACATCGTCCCTGCGTTTTTTTTTGGTTGTAGGCCCGATACACCATCCGGTTCCTTCCTCTTTGACCTGGCCCGGCCTGTCCCCGACAATATGATGCCAAGGTGTAGTTTTTACGTGAAACCAACCTACAAGGTTGGCATTGATATACGAAACAGTGTGTTTAAATCGAGGTGCAAATTTAGCAATTCGACAGAGGCATGTTTTGTTTGGTATGGAATTTGGAATTACAGACCACCAAGAAAGTAAATGCATTTTCTTTGTGGTAATATATAAGTATATCATTGTACGTATGTCCGCATACTAGTTTATCATTTTTAGTATGTTCATATACTAATTCTAAGATACTTAAAAGCGAGTTACATGAAATTTTTTTAAAATCAACCCTATTTTTAAATATATTTTGATTATACCTTTATAATACTATATAAAATTGTATGTCCATATACTCAATGTATGCTTACATACCCAATGTATATATCATCACAGATAGTCTAGTATCATCACATACTACATGTACGCATTCTTCGTCGGATCAAATTCATCATGTATCATGAGATACATAGGTAGGCGTAGCTACACGCGTGTGTAGAATGGATTTTTCATATATATATCTGTGATGATATATACATTGGGTATGTAAGCATACATTGAGTACGTCTCGGTTGAGAATTTCCGGAACAAATTTGTTCAAAGCATATTAATATCAAACGGTTTAAAAGAGAGTTAACAACTTGAGATGTAGATGCATCCGTGTTCTATAAACACGTAAACAAGTCCAAATTTCAAACTTGAGAGCTAGCGTATCCATGCATTTACATCTGCAAAGTTTCAAATTGTTTAAAATCCATATAAATGATTATATGATTCTTGATAGTTTGGGCATTTTCACGGGAACCCTCGCCTGTTGTCCTGTTGATGGCCGGCGGCGGCTGGTCCTCCCTCCCCGCCGATCGATCTCCTCAGAGAGGTCTCCGGCCGGCTGACCTCCGACGCCGACCATCTCCACATCCACCAGGTCTGCACCCACTGGCGATCCTCCACCTCTCCCCTCGCCGCCTTCCGCCCATGGATCGTCACCAGCCGCGTGGGTCAGACCGGACTAGAACCAATCGGCGACTACTCCCTCCGCCTCCCCCGCGCCGACGCACGGAGATTAAAAGCCGGCGCTCCTCCTGCCGGTCTCCCCTACTGCTGCGGCGCGTCCCGGGGCTGGCTGGCCCTGGTTGACGACGACCAGTCCCCGACGCGGCTCCTGCTGTGGGAGCCCCTCTCCGGCACCGAGATCCCCCTCCCGTGCCCGAGCCCCCGCCTCACCCGGATCTTCATCTCCGGCGACCCCCTCACCTCGCCGGACTGGATCGCCATCGCTGCTCAGCTAAAAGGCTCGATTGGGCAGCGGACCCTCCTCTGGCGCCCCGGAGATGCCGCCTGGACGGTGATCAAGGAGCGAGGCACGGTCGAGATCGACACCATCGCTTTCCACGGAGGGAAAGCTTACTACATCGACATCCAGCGAAACATTGTGATCTGCGATCTCCTCGGCATTGGATCCGATCCTTCTCCCAGTCCCAGGTGCACTCCGATCTTCTACGCCTCCTTCGTGGTGAACAAGCGCTGCAGGTGCCACAGGCTTCACCCCGCGCGTGGGGCCCACCTGGCCGTGTGCAGCGGCGAGCTGCTGCTCGTGGTGGTGTACTGGGGAGGCCATCCGCGCCCGGTAGAGGTGTACAGGCCGGTTTGGACGCCTGGCCAGCGGCTGGAGCTCCATGAGAGGGTGAGGGACCTTGGTGACCACTCGCTGTTCGTGGGCAGGAATTTACACGCTTGCTCTCTCTGCAAAGGAGTTTCCGGGAATCGAGAGGAATTGCATCTACTATGCGGATGTACCTTGGAACAGAACGTATTGGGTATCTGTGTTCCATCTGGAATCTGATGTTGTGGAAGAAATTCCTTACCGGCCCGGAGGAGCTCGGGGAGGACAGAACAAACTGGACGACGTATGCCTGGTTTTGTCCTAGAAAACCCTTCCTCGAGCAGTCTTGAAGGTCGTCGTCATCATGAATAAGCTGTAGAAGGTTATTTTTTACGGGCACCAAACTACGTAGAGTAGATAGGTTTCTTTTTACAGAGTTACACCCATAGTGATGGTAACTTTCATTTCACAAATGTGGTAGAAGGCAGGGTGGTTCAGAGATCTATTGTTCATACAAACTAGCTATACCCACAAACCAGGCAGGCATACATAGTAAGCTAAGGGCCTGTTTGGATCTTCAGGACTAAAAGAAAAATACTAAAAAGAAAAAGAGGTCCTAAACTTTTGGACTCTTATTTGGATCCTAGTGCTAAAAGGGGCTAAACATACATTAATGTTGTACACAAAGACCATTCTACCCCTCCTACTTTGCCCCTCTTCCAGCGTCTGGATGGGTGGGGGAGTAAATGAGAGGCAGCTAGTGAAAAAAACAACCATTTAGCATCACTTTGGTGCTAAGAGTGCTAAAATGTTTTAGCCCTTTTTAGCCCATATATAGTTTGGAACTTTAGTCCATTTCAGTCCTAAAATTTAATAACTTTGCTTTAGCACATTAGATCCAAACACCCCTAACTTATTACAATCAAAAGAAGGAACAAATCGATCAGTGGACGACTGATTTCAACAATGTCCGATTCCAGAATGTGACTCAAAGCAATGCTGGTTAACCAAGACTTTGTATTTTCCAACAGCTTGGTCACTTGGGCGCCATTTCTGCACAAACAAGACACCACCAATCTTTGGGAGATCCTGGTGTCTCGCTTTCACCACCGGGGAGATTCAAAGCTCGAGATCTCGAATCAAAGACTACCTTTTATTTTTTTCTGAAATACACATAACAGTTGCAAGTCATTGCATTGAAATAGGAGAAAAAAAGCTCAAATAGCCATACAAACATGCCCCATATGCATACCAAGGGTCATGGCTACATAATCGCACATTCACAACATGAGACGATCAACTCCTAACCGGCAATCACTGCTAACGACCAGACCACCAAGACCTTTGGCGCATGATAACATCCAGTAATTGGCTTATCCTGTGCGAGAGAAGTGCCCGATCCATCCTAGGCGAGGCACCGTTAAAAACTAGCTTCCTTGTTGAAAATGCACCAATATAATCAAAGAACCCCGCTGAATCTGGTTGAGGTGCACTATCCGGGAGTCCAAAATCACGCAGCAGCTGATGCTAGAACTGCCGAGAGAAGACACATGAACAAAAAGGAGTTGCTGAATTGTTTCGTCTTTTCATCTTTCTGGTAGCAAAAGGGACAACATTCAGGACGAGGGAGACAGCGCCTAGCGAGTCCATCAGCTGTCCAATTATGTGCTATTAACCACAGAAAAAATTGTTGCATTTTCTAGGAGCCCATTTGCTCCAGATTAGTGTGCTCGGTTCAAACTGAATTCCTCTTCAGGAAAAATGCCTCATGTGCTGATTGAGAATTGACATGAAGTCTCAAACTTCCATTTGTACATCCTGAACCAATCAAAGACCTCTGGTTGGAGTAGTACTTCCTGAACCAATCAAAGACTACCTACCTATCCCTGCAAGTATATAAATAGAGAGGACGGTCGAGGAGAGACTGACGAGCAAGCGGAGGCACAGGGCCCATAGAAAGTCCACAGGCACACCACAAGTTCCCGACGACTCAAAAAGAATGTAATCATGTACTTTAAGATGATACAATCAACTACTAGAAAAACTCTACACGAAGAATGCATGGCTACTACCCATACATGGAGGCCCGTTTTTCGTGCAAATCCAGGAAAAAAGAGTGCCCACCTTATCCATTAATCGAAAAATGGTCCATACTCGTACAGAAGTTGGAAGATAAGGCGTCTTCATCAACTATCACATTATGTTGCCGAGATGCAAAGGTTCTGACAAACTACCAACAATTTGGTGTTGTCCGTGGGGACTGGTAAGATGTTATGTTGCCGAGATGCAGAGATTCAGAAGACGAGTTTTACAATAACTTGGGCCTGATGCTGATCCACACGGATGATGACAACAATCTCACCAAGACCTTTTGTTTTTACAGCTAACTCGTGGAACACAACAACTCGATCGACAAAGAGCATTTGGTTTTGAGGCACAGTTTAATTTCATATGGTTATCATTTTTTTTTTCATAACAGTCAGCAGGATGTGAAACTGTGTAACAGTACGTGAGTTTCAGATTTTACGCCCTTCATTCAACTGATTACATGGCGACGCATGGGCTAGCATACGTACCTTTCTTCTCCTCAAGCACAAGCACACGCCTTATATTCTAAAAACAGCATTTGCCGATCAAAAATTCTAAAAATACCCTTATATTAGTGACATTATTCATGTCTTAATTTATAGCCGCGCTATAGTACAATTAAATAAAATTCTCTTATAATGGCAACAACTAATTTGCTGAGAGAAATAGTATAAAAAACATGCTTAATTAGAGGCCATGTCATTAGAGGTAGGAATATTTTTGAGAGTTTGGACCTAGATTTAGTTGTTAGATTCACAGGAACACTGGCCACATATCTAGACGGGAAAAAGAGATTTGTATAACATGGCGTACCTTTCACCTTTTCCTTTTGGCGTTGATGTTGTTATGGTGTTGATGGCGACAACAAGGGTGTCGGCGGTGTGGTGAGCATCTCGTCGCTGGCAGCGCTCCCTTGATCGGTAGGGTTAGGTGGAGATGGCGGTGGCGGCAGTACAGGGCCCACCAGCCTTGCTTGGGCTGGACGCCCTCGATCAAGGCGTGGGTCAAGGGTGGGCCCATTAGCAGAGAGATCAATCTAACATTAGTAAGTTTAAGTAGTCAAACATGCATTTTGAGAGTTCGATGACATAGATGATACCATGAGATAAATTTAAGAATCACTCCTGTATTTTTTTAAGCAAACTTTCGACTGATCTCTTCCTAAAATTCAAGGAAACATGTTTCTTTCTTTTTTGAGGAAAAAAAACACCGAGGGAACGACATGCATAAGATGGTACATGTCACGGACCAAACAGCATTTGCCGATCAATCGTTTGTTTTTTTTCTTATTATCTCAGTCAACGGCCATGGTTTATTAGATAGGCATTCAGCTCACAACCATCTTAATCCAAATGCTAGGTTTATTTGGTCCGTGACATGTGTGCCGTCTTATCCATCGCTAAACATAAGCGAATACAAACGTCGGGTTCGCTTACCAAATAAAATTCACTGATCAATTGCCGAATCCGAGCCTTCTCCCAAATTTCTCATTATCCATCTATATATTATATTAATACAATAATATTAAAAGGAATTACATGTTCGTCGAGAGGACAAAAAATTCTCACATTAATTAAAAAATAGAAAAATACTTGACGGCTGCTATGTTTTTCGATCAAGTTTTTGACTCAGCACACATATTTTCATTTGGTGGGTGGTATACTATAGACATCTTAGAATTCTATATGCACAATAAATTGGTTTATAGGAACAATAAGAATTAAATATACAAATTAATCGTAAGTTAGTTGGTAAGATTACTTATGGACTTATGGTCAAACCTACCTAGATTTGAGTCCCGATTCAGTATTGATGTTCGTATTTTTTTTCTAGATTTTTTTCAAGAATATAACATGTGCTATTCTTTCGGTGATAAATGATGTGCCCGTCGACGGCGAGGCGTTTATAGTGGCTTTGTCAATCTCAACATCTATCGGTCCAGTAGAAATAACGTTTGCTTCATCAAACTTAATATCTGCGGACGTGGTCTCTCGAATGTAAGGTCTGCGTGTATCCATCGTGTGAGACTGTGAGTGTATGTGTCTATTAATTAAATATAACAAAGCAACATGTGAATGAAAACAACATGAACTAAGTAAAACGAAAAATGGATGGTAAAAGAAAACAAAGAAAGGAGTGACTACATCTAACTCGGGTGAAGAAAATATATCAGAGAATCATGAACCCGTGACAGAAAAAAAAGACAATCCATGACATCTTTTGTTGTTGGGTCACAATCCTACTATCGGGCCTTAAAACACATCGACCCATGAAGCATATGAAGGGCGTGTTTGGATGCTAGCATCCAGCTACCAAGCCAAAACGTGGCCGCGGCCAAAATTTGACGATTGATTCGGCCGCCCCCGATTTGACCAGCTTCCGGCGTCAAAATGAACTAGGCAGGCCTGACGAAGTCAAATCAGGGCCATAGTCCAAACATAGTTGATGCCCACGGTCAAAGGCCAAAATTTGGCCAGGCCAGGCCGCTATCCAACCGTACCCGAGGTTATTTTTGGGCCACTACTCTACGCGTGTGCTACAGCTACAATGATGACAAGGACCCATTCGATCTGAGAAATTTTTAATCTGACTGATATGGGGAAGTCTAGCATTTTATATGGCATCTGGTATGTTTCCAAGAAACAAACAACGACTAGCAGATAAAAAATAGTTTATACCGCGAAAATCAGTCTCCGGACAATCTCACGTTCACGTCGCTATGAGATGGACATGGAAATATATTTTACATTTCATAAAACTTCAGTTTGGCTTTACCCCAAAAAATGAAACATGAACACTCCCCGCGCCCCATGAAAAACTCCCACAAAAAAGCTTGGTGTTAATTGCAACCGCCACAACACACAGTTTTTTTTAATCTACACACACAGTTTTTTTTACATGCACGAATCTTGCAAACGCATCCTGACAGCCCAAAACTGAGTGCAAACATAAGAGGACGTTAATGGCCGTGTGAAAATTCACATACAACCTCCATTCTGAAAAATCTGACGGTCTCCAAAACACAACTTTAACCTCTTATTATTATAAAAATATTTATCAAAGAGTGATATATGTAGGGATGAAAACTATTACAGAAATTTCCGATCGACCGAGTTTCGTTTTCGAGATTTTTCCGTTCCGGTGAAACGGAAACGGTACATGCCGGAAAACGATACGGAAACGATAATGGATTTATACCGTCGAATAGCTCTATCGACCGAATTTAGTGGAAATTTTCCTTTGGAATTCCGAATTTGGCCCAGTTAAGCCCAAAATTCACAGCTACCTTTCTACTTCGTCTAAAATTTTCTTTGTCGCAAATGGAAATGAATCCCCACCCTATATAGCTTCATTGATTTTTATCAAAAATGTATATGCATAAATGATACATAAATATGTAATAATGTTGGTTGTTGAAATTGGCCTACAAAGTTTTCGATTTGAAGTTTTCTACGTTTTCGTTTCCGATATACCGACTTTTCCGCTATCGCTATCGTTTCCGAAATTATCATTTCCGATTTCGTTTCCGAGTAAAAAAATATGGTTAGGAAATGATAATGAAAATTTTCGATCGTTTTTATGAAAGTACACTACCACAGTAAGCCACGTCCGCATCGGTTGGGAACGGGCTTCCGGATTCCCAACCGGTGCTAAAGAAGCCACATCCGCACCGGTTGGGAACGGGCTTTAGCACCGGTTGGCGGTTGGGAACGGGTGCTACCCTCAAACCGGTGCTAAAGGGGATTCGAACTCAGGACCTCTTGGCTCGTGCGTACCCACCTAACCATCTCACCTACGCAGAGCATGTGATAGGATAGAAGACGTGCTCCTTTTGAAGTAACATGAGACACCCCCTTTAGCATCGGGTCGTAACACCACCCGGTGCTAAAGGGTCATCCTTTAGCACCGGGTGGTGTTACGACCCGGTGCTAAAGGTAACACCAATCGGTGCTAAAGGGTCCCCGGAGGCGTCCCAATTTTACACCCGGCGCTAATGTTGCATTAGCACCGGATCTTAGTACACCGAGGCATATGAGAGGGGCGGATGTGAAGATCTCTGGCAGTGGTATTTTTTAAAACAAATCTATTCATATAGTTTTTACATTTACAAACTCAACAACTTAAAAGTTATTAATGATTTATATTACTAATGTTTCATTCAAACCTTATCCTAAACGTCAGTTTTTTTTTGGAGTGGAGGAAGTACGGAGCAGACCATATGGAGCCAAACTAGAACGTCGCCTACGGCCGTGTGAACGACCTCCACGAGTGCCGCCATCCTGCAATAAAATTGAGAGCCTGAGCCAACCACCATGGCCATGACTCTCCCAGAAGGGCTGCCATCCTTCACATGATTGATCACTATATTACGCTAATAGTATATCAGTATACGTATATATTACGCTAACGGCGTTCCCGACAGCAAATACTCCTTCCGTTCTAAATTACAGGACGTTTGACTTTTTTACCTCAAATTTGACCGCTCGTCTTATTCAAAATTTTATATAAATTATCATATTTTTTATGGTGACTTACTTTATTAATAATATTCTTCACAAATAACTTAAATTTGACTATATTTTCATAAATTTTTAAATAAGACGAACGGTCAAATTTATGGTAAAAAAAGTCAAACGACCTATAATTTAGAACGATGAGAATATTATATATATATATATATATATATATATAAATACATGGCTATATTCTAGATGCGCGCCCGAATGAGTCATCCATGATCTCACCAAGTCCCCACCGAGAAGGCCTGCAGCCTTCAGGGTCGTCCGTCAGCCAAACATAGCTAGCTAGCCTTTAATCAAATTTGAGAGCTAAACTTTGACTTTTTGGATGTGTGCGCCATTGTAGCATTTTGTTTGTATGCGTGAAAAATTATTTAAAAATTGATTAATTAGGCTCAAAATGTTCGTCTCACATAGTACCACAAAACTGTGCAATTAGTTTTTTATTTCATCCATGCATGTGTCGACATTTTGATGTGATGAAAATCTTATTTTTTATATAATGAATTTGGGGTAGAATTTGGGATTAGCAGGCCCCAGCTTCTCCCCTCGTCAGACAAAGCTCCTGCCTTGTAGTCAGCGGCCCGTCGCGATCGGCCGCCGGCCACGTCGCCGTACGCGCCAGAAAGCTCCAACTGCAACTTTGGCAGCAGCGTAGGTGTTGACGCGGCATCGGGTATTTGTATTCTACGACGACGGGAGCTGAGCCACAGCCACCACGACGTGTGCACAGAGCCCGACTGACGCCGCTCCGACCGACGACCCGGTCGCCGGCGGCAGCTTGCTTCATTCGCAGGGGCGTTCGACATGGGCGTCGCCGGGCTGGTCGCCGCCGCCCTCGCCGCGGTGGCGTTCACGTGGCTGTGGGCGGCGGCGGCGCGCGTGCTGTGGGCGCCGTACGCCGCCGCGAGGGCGTTCGCGCGGCAGGGCGTCCGCGGGCCGCCGTACCGGCCCATCGTCGGCAACGCCGACGAGGTCAGGGCGATGCGCGCGGCCACGAGCGGCGTCGCGCTGGACCGGGGCTCCCACGACATCGTCCCGCGCGTCATGCCGCACTACCGCGCCTGGACCTCGCTCTACGGTATCCATTCGGAAAGATTTCTGCAGCGTTCATGCGAAATTTCTGCGTTTCAGATCGATGGGAGCCCTGAATTCCGCGACACACGGTTTGTTTGCGTGTTCAGGCAAGGTGTTCGTGTCGTGGTCCGGCACGGCGCCGGCGCTGTGCGTGGGGAGCTACGACATGGTGAAGCGGATCCTCTCCGACAGGGGCGGGCTGTACGGGAAGGTGGACCCGGGGCCCACCATGCTGGCGCTTCTGGGGATGGGGCTCGTCTTCAGCGACGGCGAGGACTGGGCGCGCCACCGCCGCGTCCTGAACCCGGCGTTCGCCATGGACAAGCTCAAGATGATGGCGAGCGCCATGGCGGCGTGCGCGGGGGAGGTGATCCGGTCCTGGGAGGCCCGCGTCGCGGCGGCGCCGAGCGGGGAGGTGACGGTGGAGGTCGGGCAGCAGTTCATGGAGCTCACCGCCGACGTGATCTCGCACACGGCGTTCGGCAGCAGCTACCGGCGGGGGAAGGAGGTGTTCCTGGCGCAGCGGGAGCTCCAGTTCATCGCCTTCGCCGCCATCACCGGCAGGCGCCTCCCGGGGATGCAGCGCGTGCCGACCAAGGCCAACCTGCGCCGGTGGCGGCTGGAGAGGAAGGTGCGGGACATGCTCATGGCCATCATCAACGACCGCCTGGCCGCCGCCGGCGCCAAGGGGGGCGGCGGCTACGGCAGAGACCTGCTCGGCCTCATGCTGGAGGCCAACGCCGGCGGCGGCGCTGAGAAGGCCATGAGCATGGACGAGATCATCGACGAGTGCAAGACCTTCTTCTTCGCGGGGCACGACACCACCTCGCACCTCCTCACCTGGGCCATGTTCCTCCTCGGCACCCACCCCGAGTGGCAGCGCCGGCTCCGGGAGGAGGTGCTCCGCGAGTGCGGCGCCGCCACCGATGCGCCCATCACCGGCGACGCCCTCAACAAGCTCAAGCTGGTAAGCTAGCCGCGCATGGTGACCGCCGCCGCCTGCCGTGAAGCATGTCAATTACGACCATGTTCTTTTGTGGTTTTGATTTGCAGGTGACGATGGTGCTGTACGAGACGCTCCGGCTGTACGGCGCGGTGACGCTGATGGCGCGGCGGGCGACGGCGGACGCGGAGCTGTGCGGCGTGAAGGTGCCCAGGGGCACTCTCCTGCTGATCCCAGTGGCGATGCTGCACCGGGACGAGGAGGCGTGGGGCGCGGACGCCGGCGAGTTCAACCCGCTCCGGTTCCGGGACGGCGTGGGCAGGGCGGCGGCGCACCCGAGCGCGCTGCTGGCCTTCTCGGCGGGGCCGAGGTCGTGCATCGGGCAGGACTTCGCGATGCTGGAGGCGAAGGCGACGCTGGCGCTCATCCTGCGGCGGTTCGAGTTCGAGGTGGCGCCGGAGTACGTGCACGCGCCGGCGGACTTCCTGACGCTGCAGCCGTCGCAGGGGCTCCCCGTCGTGCTCAAGCTCTTGGAGCCGTAGCGGATTGGAAGCCATTCTTGTGACTTGTGAGAATATTATATTGGTATAACAGGTATAGAGAGAACACGTCATCCACATGTAATGTTTGCGTGACCTGCCATCAGTTGCCAAGCTTATAATTTTGTTTCGCGGTGTGTGTTTGCTCGCTTTTGTAATCCTACTTTAGAGTGGAATTTGGATTTGATGTGAAACATGATTCTACGTAGATGGTAAGCGGCTTCTACCCTTTGTGACGCGTAGCCAAAAGGTTTCGACAATCGACATGCATAAAGAACAAGTTCGAGCATAGTTTTTTTTTTTGAGCAAATACAGCAGGTGCTCTGCCTTTTCATTTATAGTAGAGTGAAGAATAATTACAAGATGTAAGTGTGTGTGCCTCTATTCGGTTTACATGGATCTAATTACACAACTGAAAGTGAAGAAATATCTGTCCTCTTTCTCTCATGAGACGCTGTGTCCCATGTGTGCCTGTAGATAGCATGCAACATCATTCTTGATTATGACCAGGAGCTGCGTTGAGTTGTGGGATTTGTTATCAAACACCCTCCTGCATCTTTCCTTCCAAATATTCCACACTGTGTGGATCAAGATTTGGAGGTGTGTGGTTAAGTGTCCCTGATCGGCCTGCACTAGAGATTCCCACCACTTGCTTACGTTCAGGCCTCCCCCATTTCTGATTGGCATCTGGAAAAATTAATCAAAAATGACTCTACAAACAAATTAATCATAGAGGGAGTACGACATAATAATAAAAAACTATACCTATCCATTCCATGATGAAAAGAAGTACAAATCATTAGTGAGGCAACTCGAATTGACAGAGATTCAGACGAACTCAACTGAAAACACGACCCCAAAACAATGACACAGGTACACTAAAAGTTTTAGTGCCTTGTTTAGTTCCCAAATTTGGTGTACTAAATTTGGGAGTTTTGGGTCTCTTCGTAATTATTGTGTCACTGTAGCATTTCGTTTGTATGTGCGAAAAATTGTCCAAAAATTGATTAATTAGGCTCAAAATGTTCGTCTCGCAGAGTACAACAAAACTGTGTAATTAGTTTTTGATTTCATCTACATTTAGTACTCCATGCACGTTATGACATTTTGATGTGACGGAGTATCTTCTTTTTTCATAGTGAACTTTGGGGGTGTAATTTGGGATCTAAACAAGGGCTAAGTGTAGAACAGATGAATCACAACAAGGTCAAGAACATAAACAACAATAAATACGAGCAATGTGAAGCCGCAAATCACCCGGCGGCAAATACGCCTCCTTCTTGTGATCCGCGGCGGCAAGGTGCGTGCTGCTCATGACCCTTAAGGCCACGATGCACGTGCATGCCCTTTTGCGGCAAGTCACCCGTTGTTGCAACTGCTCTCGTTCGATACCAACGACCGAAGAAATGGGAGAAGAAAGTTGGGCCATGACAGAGCAGGGGGCTGCTATATGGCTTCCATGTGCTAGTTAAGCAACATGGCTTAGAGGCCTAATTAGGCCCAACACACTAGTACCACCTATGGGTATCCATACGCATTCTCCACGAGATTTTTTCCATTCCACTGAAAATAAAGTCACACACATAGCTGTATACGAATATTTTTTGGCACGAAATTTTATTAGCCTCCAACAGTTTAATATGATACTACATTCAACATTTTTGTCAACCTAATTCAACATTTTGACAATATTGGTTCAACATTTATAGAAAACTAATTCAACATTTTCTAAAAAATATTGAAATAGTATATTACAAATGTTGAACTAGTTTCCGACAAATGTTGATTTTTAAAAAAACTATAAACAAATATGAAATATATTCAAATTAGAGCTTGTTTTGTCGTATAAATTCTAACGAATACTGACGGGGACAAACCCAGGGGGTCCCCTAATCATCGGGGTAATCACCCTCAAAAAACATTAACCACGAAAGGCCGAATCGCCGGCAGCCCGGAAGGGCCACCAGGGCAACGCGGCCCAACACAACTCACGGCTCAAAACAGCCGCCCAAGCTCGCCTGACAAAGGGACCCAAGTGGCGACCTCCGTCTCCGCCTCGCCCGAGGGCTGCGCACTCCCTCGAGCAGGCAAGACAACTCCGCCTCGCTCGAGGGCACCCCTCTACTCAGCGCGGCGCGCGCCGACGCCCCGCCCGACAATGGCATTTAATGCCCGCGCTATCAGGCGGGCGCCAAAGTCAAAAGGCAATCTTTCCCCCACGCCGCGCCGCTGACACCACTGAGCTCGCTGTTCCACCTGCTCCGGTCACTATGCGTCCTCACCGGCGCTGTGCGGACGTACGCGGCACTGCTCAAGGCCCTGTGCGGACTTACAGGCGTCATTCCACCCCACTATTCCACCCGCTCCCGTCCTTTCCTCCCAGGGGAGCCCTCGAATGGGCATGGAGAACCCTCGAACGAATATGTGAACAGCAACCGAGTACAGACTCCGATCAGGCGCGGCCTGGTGATGACGAACGCCGGGTCAAATCCACCAACTCTCGGCCATTCCCTGGTAAGCCGGGCACGCCGCGCACTGTGGTCGACGGCAACCACCATGCCGACCCCTGTGCCGCCAACTCCGGTCCTTATGCACCTGCCCCGCCTTCGAATCAACCAACGACGGGCAGCCGGACACGGATTGCGGCAACGACACCCCTCGAAACCACTCCAGGACAAGCACAAGGACGACCACGACACCCGCAGAAGCCGGGGCTCGCCATAAATCTCCTGCCAGGGTCAAGGACGATCGCACGCCCGACGCCATGCTCTCCAGTGCGTGTCCCTGTAGCACACATCACGCTTGTACTTGTAAACTCCTTCCCCTCCTTTTTCTCCTTGACCTATAAAAGGAGGAAGGGAGCGACGCAGGGGGAGGGGGGACGACACCAAACAATCACACACACCACCTCACACGATATTGGCACTCGCCTCAATCACTCCCAGACTCATATTCAGGGACATGGAGACTCCTTCTCCTCTCCCACCTCGCTTGTAGCCCCCCACTGCAAGCACTCCGGTGCAAGATAGTACAGCGCCCCGAGCGCACTCTGTTAGACGTACGACCTCACGGTCGGAACCAGGATAAACCCTCGTCTCACCGTGCTAGCTCTTGCATCAACCGTTAGGGGACGGGACACAGCGCATTCTGTGTGGCGCTGGGGATTGGCCGCCCAATCCCAGCACCGACAGTGGCGCGCCAGGTAGGGGATGCGCTGTGATCAACCTCACCCGATCAGTTCCCTTGACGGCAGGCCACGCCGAGGCCATGTCGCCACGATACGCCCCGGGGTCCCCCGGCCCGCTTCCGCGCGGGTACCGGATCATGTTCGGGAGCCTGGAGTTTGAAGCGACCGGTGAGGGCCTCCTCATGCGGCTCGCGTCTAGGGCACCCGGCGTGATAGCTATTACCCCGGCGCCGCCAACGCCGCCCAACCTTAGGAGACGTCGAAGGCTGCACGAACTGCAGATTCGCACGGAACGGCGCGTTGCCCCGCGCGTCGTCCTCCCTGATTGGGACGCACACCTGTGGCTCCGACCCGCCTCCACATTACAGGGGGGCGCACCCCCACCAGCGGCTCCCGCGGAGGGAGCATGCCGGGAAAATGTGGCCGGGCCGGCGCCGCTCCCGCTCGGAATGAGCAACGCGGCCGCAAGTTACTCCGTGGCAATCGGCGCCAGCCTGAGCGCGCAAGAGGATCCGCCGGGTCACCAGCTGGGTTCGATCCGCAGCCTCGACACTTCCTCGCCCGGCGGGTCCCACCCCGAGTCGGACGACGGGGAAAGCGTGCATGGTCGGGAGCACCCAGACCTGGACTACTCCGGGCTACGCAACCGCGAAGGCCTTGCCACCTTCCAGGCCATTGCGGACTTCTGCCTCACCTGTTCTGACGATTCCAGCGAAGGGGAATACGACCCCACGCGGGAATGCTTCGTCCTCGACGGCGAAGTAGAGTCCGTGGGAGAGGGTGAAGAAACGCGCGATGGGGCCGAACACGACGAACCGCCACCAGCGCCCGCCGAGCCAGCGGGCGAAGCCACACTCGCGCAGGCGCAGCTTGCGCAGGTGCAAGAGCTGCAAGCCAGGCTCCAACAGGAGCGCCAGCAGGTACATGAGCTATGCGCAGCTCTGGAAGCCGGCAGCCCAAGCGTGGCGAACGCGCGCGAGTTGCCGGGCGTATCGCTCAAGCGCGCATCATGGGTGATGGCGACGACGCCAGCCCTGCCATGCCGACACGAGCAAGCCAGAAGCTCGTCGCCGCAGCAACCCTGATTCGGGCCATGCCCGAACCATCGACACCGGAGGCGCGCGACATGCGGCGCCAGGTGCAGGCCCTTGTCGAAGAAGCGGTCGTTCAACAAGCGGAAAGTTCCGCCTCCCGCATGCGCCACCAGGCCAGTTCGAGAGCCGGAGGAAGAAAGTGGGATAAGGAACAATCCATCCATACCGTCCAACGAACGACGGAAGGGCACTCATGACCGGCGACCGCGAAACGAGGAGGTCCGCGAAGGACCGACTCGTGGACACACGAGGCGCCAACGACGACGGCGACGCGCGCAACGTCCTGAACAAGAAGAGGCAGGACGCAGCGCCTCCTCGCAGTAGGCACCCCCGACGAGGGGGTCGCTATGACAGCGAGGAGGACAAAAGCCCGACGCCGGAACCCCCGGGAACCCCTGTGTTCAGCCGGAAGATCCGTTCGGCCGCCATCCCGCCGCGCTTTCGTCAGCCGACCACCATCACCAAGTACTCAGGCGAAACGAAACCCGAGACGCGGCTCAACGACTACCGCCTGGCTTGCCAGTTGGGCGGGGCCACCGACGACGCCATGATCATTCGCAACCTTCCGCTTCATCTCGCGGACTCGGCGCGGACATGGCTCGAGCACCTACCCGCGAACCAGATCCATGACTGGGACGACCTGGTCAGGATGTTCGTGGGTAACTTCCAGGGCACGTACGTGCGCCCCGGAAACTCCTGGGACCTGCGCGGGTGCCGGCAAACGGCCGACGAACCGCTGAGAGACTTCATCCGCCGCTTCTCCAAGCGCTGCACCGAGCTACCGAGCGTGGGTGACTCCGAAATCATCCACGCCTTCCTCGAAGGCACGACTTGTCGGGAGCTGGTGCGCGAGCTGGGGCGAAACCATCCCACCAGCGTCAACGCGCTATTCGACATCGCTACCAACTTTGCCTCCGGGGAGGAGGCTGTCGGGGCGATTTTCGACGGTAGGACCAAGGGGAAGCGCGCGGAGGAGCTGCCCGCAGAGGGCAGCAAGTCCAAGGGAATGGCTAAAAAGCAGAAACGAGGCCCAAGGGCCGAAAGCCTCGGCAAGCTGCGCAGCAGCAGCAGCAGGGCGAGGACTCTGACGATGCCCTTGTGGTCGAGCGAGGCCGCAAAGGCCCTCGAGGCCCCCCTCAGGGGGGAGGCCTGTTCGGCGAGATGCTGAAGAAGCCATGCCCGTACCATAAGGGCCCTGTCACCCACACCCTCGAACAGTGTGGGATGATCAAGGGTTACTTTAGGCGCACCTCCGCGAAGGAGGACGGCCCGAAGGAGGATACGGGGGACGGCGGCAACGACGAGTTCCCCCATGTGGAGAATGTTTTCTTCATCGTGGGGGGGGCCCACGGTGAACGCGACGCCCCGAGAGCAGAGGCGTGAACGCCGAGAGGTCTTCTCCGTTCACCCCGCGACGCCGACCTACCTCGCTTGGTCGGACGAGACCATCTCCTTCGGCCGCGAGGACCACCCGGACTATGTCCCGAATCCGGGGCGATATCCGCTTGTCGTCGACCCCGTCATCGGCAACACGCGATTCTCCAAGGTGCTGATGGACGGGGGCACCAGCCTCAACATCCTATACGTCCACACCTTAGAGCTCACGGGCATCGGCACGAACCAGCTGAGGCCAAGCAGGGCGCCGTTCCACGGCATCGCGCCGGGAAAATGGGTCCAACCCCTCAGGCAGATCGACCTACCCGTTTGCTTCGGCACTCCCGATAACTTCCGGAGGGAGACCCTCACCTTCGAGGTGGTGGGATTCCCAGGAGCGTACCACGCCATCCTCGGGCGTCCGTGCTATGCCACGTTCATGGCGGTCCCCAACTACGCCTACCTCAAGATGAAGATGACAGGGCCAAAGGGCGTCATCACCGTGGGATCGTCGTACGAGCATGCTTACGCGTGTGACGTCGAGTGCGTCGAGGGCGCGGAAGCGCTCGTCTACAGCGAGACCCTGGTGGCGGACCTGGAGAAGATGGCGAACGAAGCCGTCAACTCCGCCAAGAGGCACGCAGGCACCTTCGAGGCGGCGGAGCACACCAAGGCGGTGCCCCTCGACCCCAATGCCCCAAGGCGTTGAGGGTTAGCACCACCCTCGACCCCAAATAGGAAGCAGTGCTCGTCGACTTCCTCCGCGCCAACGCCGACATCTTCGCGTGGAGGCCCTCGGACATGCCGGGGATTCCGAGGGAGGTCGTCGAGCACAGCCTCGACATCCAGCCCCACTGCAAGCCGGTGGTGCAGCGACTGCGGCGGTTCGACGAGGAAAAGCGCTGCGCCATCGGGCAGGAGGTGCACAAGCTCCTGCAAGCCGGATTCGTCAAAGAGGTATTTCACCCAACCTGGCTTGCTAATCCTGTTCTAGTTAAGAAGAAAAACGGAAAATGGCGCATGTGCGTAGATTATACCGGTTTAAATAAAGCATGCCCTAAGGTTCCGTTCCCCTTGTCTCGAATAGATCAGATAGTAGACTCCACCGCTGGGTGTGAATTGCTATGCTTTCTTGATGCTTATTCCGGTTATCATCAGATTAAGATGAAAGAGTCCAACCAGCTCGCGACTTCTTTTATCACCCCATTTGGCATGTTTTGCTACGTCACTATGCCGTTCGGCCTCCGAAACGCCGGAGCTACATACCAGCGATGTATGCAACACGTTTTCGGAAGCCACATCGGGCGGACCGTTGAGGCATATGTTGACGATATCATTGTGAAAACCAGAAAGGCGGATGATCTGGTAAACGATTTGCAAATCGCATTCAGTTGCCTCCGGGCGAACGGGGTAAAATTGAATCCGGAAAAATGCGTGTTCGGGGTGCCGCGAGGCATGCTGTTGGGTTTCATCGTCTCCCAACGAGGCATTGAACCCAACCCCGAAAAAGTCTCGGCCCTGGAATGAATGGGGCCAATTCGGGACCTCAAGGGGGTGCAGAGGGTACTGGGCTGCCTCGCAGCTCTCAGCCGTTTCATCTCTCGACTTGGTGAAAAGGGCTTACCTTTGTACCGGCTCCTAAAAAAGCACGCACGCTTTTCGTGGACCCCCGAAGCCCAAAAAGCCCTCGACGGGCTAAAGGCGTCGCTCATGCGCGAACCGATCCTCACGCCGCCGCAGAACGGCGAGCCCCTCTACCTATGCGTGGCTGCGACAACGCAAGTTGTCAGCGCCGTCATCATTGTGGAAAGGACAGAGGAGGGCCACGCTCTGCCGGTCCAGAGGCCGGTGTACTACTTCAGCGAGGTGCTGACCGAAACCAAGATGCGGTATCCACAAATCCAGAAGCTAATCTACGCTGTAGTGCTCGCGCGACGAAAGCTGCGACACTACTTCGAGGCCCACCCGGTCACCGTGGTCTCATCCTTCCCCTTGGGGGAGACAGTCCGCAACCCGGACGTCTCGGGTAGAATAGCAAAGTGGTCGATGGAGCTCGTAGGAGAAACTCTCTCCTACGCGCCGCGAAAAGCGATAAAATCGCAAACCTTAGCGGATTTCGTCGCTGAGTGGACCGACGTCCAACTTCCACCGCCCCAGATCCAAGCCGAATGCTGGACCATGTACTTCGACGGGTCGGTGATGAAAACCGGGGCAGGCGCGGGCCTCCTCTTCGTCTCACCCCTCGGAGAGCACATCCGGTACGTGGTTCGCTTGCACTTCCCGGCGTCGAACAACATGGCGGAGTACGAAGCCCTCCTCGCGGGGCTCCGCATCGCCATCGACCTCGGCGTCAAACGCCTCGACGTCCGGGGAGATTCTCAGTTAGTCATCGACCAAGTGATGAAGAACGCAAGCTGCCGTGACGAAAAGATGGAGGCGTATTGCAACGAGGTTCGCCGCCTCGAGGACAAATTCTATGGCCTCGAGCTGAACCATATCGTGCGCAAATACAATGAGGAAGCGGATCAGCTGGCCAAGATCGCGTCAGAGCGAATTACCGTTCCCCCGAACGTCTTCGCCCTCGACCTCGACCGACCCTCCGTCAACTTCGAACAAAGGGCCAGAGCCCTCGAGACGCCCTCGGGGGCTGAGGAGGTCGAGCCCATGGAAGAGGACCCCCCGAAAGGGGGGTTCGAAGCCCTCGACGTTGAAATTTCCTAGGTTGAGGCCATGGAAGTCGACGCGGACGCGCGACCACAAGACTGGCGCGGTCCGTACCTCGCGTGGATCGACCGCGGGGAGCTGCCCTCGGACCGAACCGAGGGGCGCCGCATCACCAGAAGGGCCAAGACCTTTGTCTCGGTCGGCGGCGAGCTGTACAAGCGCAGCGCCTCGTGGATCTTGCAGCGATGCATCCCCATCCCCGAGGGAAGGCAGTTGATCCGCGACATCCACGCCGGGGCATGCGGACACCACGCGGCGCCGCGTACCCTCGTGGGTAATGCATTCCGGCAAGGCTTCTACTGGCCTACAGCCATATCCGACGCGAACGAAGTCGTGCGCACCTGCGAAGGGTGCCAATTCTACGCACGAAAGACGCATCTCCCGGCGCACGCCCTGCAGACCATCCCTGTAACATGGCCTTTCGCGGTCTGGGGGTTGGATCTCGTGGGGCCTTTCCACCCAGCGCCCGGGGGCTTCACCCACTTATTGGTGGCCATCGACAAGTTCTCGAAGTGGATCGAAGTCTGGGCAATCACCAGCATCAGATCTGAGCAGGCCGTGTTGTTTTTCACCGACATCATCCACCGATTCGGGGTACCCAACTCGATCATCACCGACAACGACACCCAGTTCACCGGCAAGATGTTCTTGGAGTTCTGCGACGACCATCACATTCGCGTTGATTGGTCGGCCGTAGCACATCCACAAACGAACGGCCAAGTAGAACGTGCCAACGGCATGATACTACAAGTCCTGAAGCCAAGAATCTTCAACAAGCTAAACAAGTTTGGCCGGAAATGGGTTGCTGAGCTACCATCGGTGATCTGGAGTCTCAGGACAACCCCAAGCAGGGACACAGGCTTCAGCCCGTTCTTCCTCGTCTACGGCGCCGAAGCCGTCCTCCCAACAGACTTGGAGTACGGGTCTCCGAGGCTCAAGGCATACCAAGAAGACCAAAACCAGCGGAACCGCGAGAATTCGCTGGACCAGGTGGATGAGGCTCGCGACGTAGCGTTGCTTCACTCGGCACGCTACCAGCAATCACTCCGGCGGTATCAGGCTCAGAAGGTGCGGCGTCGAGTCCTCCACGAAGGGGACCTGGTGCTGAGGTTGCGCCAGGACAATCGAGGGCGCCACAAGCTCACTCCGCCATGGGAAGGACCATTCATCGTCGCCAAAGTCCTCAAGCCTGGCACTTACAAGCTGGCGAACGAGAAGGGCGAGGTCTTCACCAACGCCTGGAACATCCAACAGCTACGTCACTTCTATCCTTAAAACTCTCAGTATTTCTTGTAAATACTTCATGTTCTTAGTTAACAACGATGAAAAGTTTGCGAAAAACATGGAAACATTGCTACTAAAAACATGAACAAGGGGGACTTGGTTCTATTCTCCATAGAGCCAAGCCCCCCTCGGGGGCTGCAGGGGGGTTTACCCCCCTATCGTCCCAATTTTCAAAAATTGTGCTAAAACTCATAAGCGCTTGGAGAGATGCGGGGCGCGAGCTAACTAAAGCTGGAGCCGGCTGAGCCGTGAGACCGCCTACGCCCTCGAAGGGATACGGCATCTCCCTCTCCACTCCACGTCTTAATTACTCGCGGATTCGAAATACCCGGCCAAAGTCTCTCCAAGCCAAGAACAGCACAATAGAAACAAGTTCAAAGCGCACAATTGAAATTCAAACTTAGTTTATGTACAGAGCCAATCTCCTAAAAACTAAGATACATTTAAACCTCTAAGCCTGAGCCTTTCAGGCTTCACCTCCCGGCGGGGGCGCGGCGGAGGCCTCGGCATCGACAGTCGAGGGGACCGACGCAAGGGCCCCAGGACCATCGTCGTCGCGGTGCACCGAGGCAATGGCCTCCTCAAGGGACGCCACGGCGTCAGCTTTAGGATCAGCCTCGGTGTCGGGAACGGCTACGACCTCGGGCCCGATGACGGCGCACGCGTCTCCATCCTCGTCCTCGCCGGGAAAAAGCTCGTGACCAAACCTGGCGGCAAGCGCTGTGGCGGCGTCCTCGGCGCTGTCATCGGCCTCATCAAGAGCAGCAAGGGCGGCGTTGTCATCCAGGTCTGCATCGATGAAGTAGCCGCGCGCCACCGCCGCAAGGTCGATGTTGTAATGGGTCGACACCACGCCGAGTGCCTTCTTCACGCCAAGGTGAAGAGCGTTCTCGAGGCGCTCCGCCACGCAGCCTTTCAAGGACCTCAGGCGGTTGGGCAGTGACGACCCTGACTGCAATCCCGACGGGATGTCGACGCACTGGATGTCTCGGCACACGGCGTTAGCGGCAGCCCTCAAAGCTTAGAGCTCTCCCTGAGCCTCGGAGTAGGCAGCTCGAGCAGCCACCGCCTCGTCCGCCTTCTCGGCCTCGGCCTTCCGCAACCCTGAAAAGGATCGAGCACGTCAGGACGAACTCCAGCACAAAAACAGCCAAGGAAGCTAAGGGAGCGTAAGACCATACCATCCGCCAAGGTCGTCGCCTCGGCAAGCGAGTGGCCCAGCTGTTCAGCCTCCTGGGCCTTCTGCTCTGCCCGGGCCGCCGCCTCCGCGAGCTGAGACTGTGCGGTCTCGCGCGCCTTGCGCTCCTGCTCGAGCTGGGTCCGCTCCGCCGCGAACGCCTCGCGTTCCCGCTGGAGCCGGCCTTGAGCATCCTCGCGCGCCTTGCGCTCAAGCTCGAGCCGCTCCAACGCCGCGACCAATTCCCGGGCCCCCCGCTCCGCCACGCCTCTCTCGGCGTCGCGTTCCTGCTCCGCGCGAGCCTTGGCACCCTCGTGCGCACGGGCGGCCGCCTCCGTCTCTCTCACCCGGGCGGTGAGCTGGGTCACCTGTATACCCAGGTCCAGATTTGCCTGACGGTACCGACGAAGGTCGGCGTACAGGTCTGCAATGCACGCGGTTTTGTCTGCTGCCTCCTGCCGCAGAAGCTGCACGAAGAACCATCAGGAATAAGCGACGAACTAAAAAACGGCGACGAATTACCGAACGATGTGGATGAACACGGGGTTACCTCGAAAAGCTCCAGCGCCTGCCTGGAATGGAGATCGGCGGCGGCAGTGATGGCCCGCACTAGGTCCGTCCCAACCCGCTCCGCTCGAGCCCACAGCTCGTTCTCCTCCGCCATGCCCCGCCAGACTCGAGCGGAAACGCTGGTTTCCTCCGGCCATGCGCTCGGGCCACGCCGACCCTGACGCAGCGCCGCCTTGGCCGTATCCCACTCGGCCGCTCCCCCAGCCACAAGCACCGGCGACAGTTCCCGGGCCAAGTGAAAGTGCATCTAGGCACTTATATGTTTTGGTGATTGTGCATGACAACATGATTAGTCATTTAACTTGTTTGCTTAAGTATATGAGCAGGAAATAATGAAGAAAGCAAACAAGTGGAAATCATCCCATGCAATCAATACAATGACAAGTGTGTGATAATGACAAATGAGACAAGGATTTAAGCAAATTGGTTGGTCTCATAGTTAAGAAACTTGTCAAAGGTTTTGGGATGAAATGATTGAAGAAATTGGAAGTTCTTTGGGCTTGTTCCATGGCAATGGTAACATTCAAGTTGAGACATGATTCTATGATTAGCATATGGTCTCAAGCACATGAAGCTTATGGACAAGTCAATTACCAAAGAATATATTGAAGAAAATTGAAGCTATGGATTTCAATGTGGATTTCATGATGATGCAATGCAAAGCAAAGCTTAATTTGGCTAGAGAGGATGGAAGGGATCAAGCTAGATGCGAGTGACGTTCCTTGCAAGGTGAAGGGCAAATTGGTTTTGTAGCCGAGGTACTTTGTTGGTGGAAAGGTCTAGCATTGTAGTTTGGATTCTAAACATCGATCAAGCCATGTCAAGTGAAGCAACGCGAAGCATCTAGTCTTTGTTTGATCATATATTGGAATGGCTTATGAATTGTTCCATGCAATGGAAATTCTAAGTCATTAGCTCAACATTGGATTTGCTCATCAAGACATGAAGTGTTGAAGCCCTCAAGTTGAAGAATGATCATGTATGGCATCATTGAAGATCTAAAAGCTCAAGTGGTAGAATCTCTATTGTTTTAATCTTGAGTTTAGGAATGCCGTACTATCAAGAGGGATGCAACATTAGTTGTCTTGGCATACACCAAAAAGTGCTCATAGAACAACCTATGTGAGATAGCCTTGAGAGTGGTGCTCTTTGGGACTTAGTGTGCTGAAGTCCACCCAAACCGGTCTGACCGGTTTGGGAAACCGGTCTGACCGGTTTGGGACTTAGTTGGCTGAGCTCGACCCAAACCGGTCTGACCGGTTTGGGAAACCGGTCTGACCGGTTTGGGGCTCTGACAGGGTTTAACGGCTATATAGTTCGTAAACCGGTCTGACCGGTTTGGGAAACCGGTCTGACCGGTTTTCAACGGCTATAACGGCTAGTTTTGGTTGTGTGGGGTATTTATACCCCATACCCCTCTCCTTTGAGGGGTGCTGGTTGCAAGTTGAGTTGAGCACGCCTAGGGCATATCCAAGCACCAGCAAGCTCTCCCCAAACCTCTCTTTGTGAGAGTTGATTGATTTTGATCATATCTTTGGATTTGGGTTGAGGGATGTATGGGTTGTGAGCAATAGATAGCAATTGATAGTTCATATCAGCTATAGAGAGCATATCCTTAGTGTTGAGCACTTCCGGTGAAGCCAAGCATCCATTGGAGCATTTGTTACTCTTGGAGGTGATCCTCCTAGACGGCTAGGCGTCGCCGGTGAGCTACCTCGTGTGTGGTAAGCCACGGATTGGTTGTAAAGGCTGGCCTTGCCTCCTTCGTGGAAAAGGGTCAAAAGTTAGTGGAACCGAGGAAAGTGGCTTGGAGTGGATAAGCCCGCCTTTCGTAGGCCCTCAACGGAGACTAGGACTCATCGTGTCTTTGTGACAGCCTTAGTGGCAGCGGTGAAGTCCGAACTTCGGGAAAACATATCTTTGTCTCTTGTTTACCTTCACAAGTTCATTTCTAGCATATACATTTGCTTCCGCTTCGATCTACTTGGGTGTGCTCTAATTGTGTGCAGGGACTTAGTGGACCTGCTTGAAATCATCTACAAGAGCCCATCATCAAGTTTGGTTTGTGCTAGAACTCGTAGAGGGGGTTAATTTCACATAGTCGGTTTTCTCTGTTGAAAACCGGTCTGACCGCTTTGTCAAAGCGGTCTGACCGCTTTCCTCTGGGAAAAGCGGTCTGACCGGTTTTGAGAACCGGTCTGACCGGTTTAGCCACTAATTGTGTGAAAAAGTTTGTAATTTACAGATTCACCTATTCACCCCCCCCCCTCTAGGTGACATCAAGGTCCTTTCAATTGGTATCAGAGCTTGGCCTCACATCCAAGCTTAACCGCCGTGAGGAAAGATGTCGACCACTTGTGAGGTAACATATGAGCCACTAGCTAGTGACGGCTCAAATTATTCAATTTGGTCTTGTAATGTGCTTAATGATCTTAGGACTATGAGTCCTATTCTTGAGAGGATTGTAGTTGAAGGCACTGATCGTCCGAATGTTGATTGGAGCATTTCCAATCCAACCGAGGACGAAATGAATTGCTTTCAACTCAATTCTCATGTCGCTAACTTCTTATTTGATGTTGTGAGTGGTGAAGTTAGAGAAAAGATTCTAGAAGATGAAGCAACTCTATTCGATGCTCATCTCATTTGGGCTAGAATTGAGAAGCTCTACTCCAACATCAAAAGCGACACACAAGACCAAACAAGAGCCAAGACACATGAGGAGTGCACTACAATAACAAACACATGCACCAAGCCTCATGTGACAACCACCGTGAAGCCACAAGAGCAAGATGGCTCAATTGGCGCCTCCCTGCAGAAACCGGTCCGACCGGTTTCCCAAACCGGTCTGACCGGTTTGGGCAGGAAGGGCACAATTGGCCATAAGAAGGGAGGCCGACGCCGCGCAAGCAAAGTATCAAGCTCACAAGCTACTCCATCATCCAAAGATGAGGTATTCATGCTTAGCAAGTCCAAAGAAGAAGAGAAGGCGGAAAAGTCAAAGGATGAGACTATTCTAGCTCTTATCAAAGAGCTTGAAGAAGTCAAACTCTCCAACATCGCTTTGGTTTGTAAGTATGAAGCAATTGTTGATGATTATGCTTGTGATGCACTTTATATGGCTTCTATTAAAAAGGAAAACAAAGTGCTCAAGAATAAATTGGAATTAATTGCTAGCAAGCATGAGATGCTACAAGTGAAGCATGATGAACTTTTGTGTTCTCATGAAGAACTTGTAGAATCATATGCTTCATTAGATATTGCTCATGAGATTATGATTAATTCGTTAAAATCTATTGAATCTCAAACCCACATTTGCACATGCTCTTCAATTCAATATAATTTGTCATGTGCTAACCCATGTTGCTCCCAAGCAAAACAATCTTGGTTTGATAAAGTGTGTGTAGAGTCTTGTGATGACCTCATTGCACAAGAAAATGAAGAACTCAAGCAAGAGGTGGAAAGACTCACAAAGAACTTGACAACTCTTGAAAAAGAGAGCAATGCACAACCTTCTCAAGATAACCGTGGATTCATGGTGAAGAAGCTTGAGAAGGGATCAACCGTGCGAAGCTCCTCTATTCATCAAGTCAAGTTCAATACAAGCCAAGATCAAGGCAAGCCAACTCTCTCCAAAAGGCAAAGAAATTTGGAGAAGAGAAGATGCTTTGGTTGCTTTGAGAAAGGACATCAAGTTGCTTCATGTCCAAGCAACGGGGGACTTCACCAAGAGAAGCCCCAAATCAAGCTCAACAAAGGATTTCTCAAAGCCCAAGCAAAATACAAGGAAGAATTGGCTACCGAGCAACAAGAGAAGAAAGCAATCAACATCAAGCACAAGACATGCTACACATGTCGGGAAAAAGGACATCTTAGTAATGATTGTCCTAATGGTAAAACTACTAAACCCAACATCGTCCATTCATTAAATGTGAAGCTTGGAAATCCTCCAAATGTCCCTTGTGCCTCCAAGTTGATTTGTTCTCCTAGGAGTGGCACAAGAGCAGTTTGGGATCCTAAGCATATTGAGATTAACAACATAGGACCCAACACGAGTCGGGTACCAAAATGTGCTTGATGAGATTGTAGGGACAATGAGATGCATTGGTGACTTGGCCGTGAATGACAATCTTCAATGATCAACTAGCAAGCCAAGAAAAATTGCTTCCGCTTCATACTCTACACCCAATGTCATCTCGGTAACCTTGTGCTTAAAAAATGATAAAGTTCTAGTCACTAGTGCCTTGTGTAGGATCAAGTGTTTCTAAGTATTGAACTTGTGATACTTGATAGTGACTTGGACTAAATTTCTTGAATTCAATTCATATATGCCATGTGATGCTTTTAATGGCTCTCTAGTAGAGCAATATTGTGCTTAGTTGCAGTGGATCAAGTTCCGACGAAATTCGAATCAAACATCGGAAATCCACGCCAATTGGTACAAGCCTGGCTAAACCGGTCTGACCGGTTTGCCAAACCGGTCTGACCGGTTTGGCCCAGGCAGTTGCAACTTTTGCACACTCTTGTTAAATGAAGTATTTAATTAATATTTTAAGCATATGAGATGTGGTATGTTTGATAGCTCTTCTGTAGAGCAAATGCCTATCATTTTCAGGGCATACCACATAAGATCCGACATTGAGGCCGGAAGATCCGACCAGATGATCCGGGTGGCTCTGTGCTGCACTCCAACAGGCCGGATGATCCATCGGAAGATCCGAGGCAAAAGCGGTCTGACCGCTTTGCCAAACCGGTCTGACCAGTTTGGCTGCCTCTGCCTGAGTGAAACCGGTCTGACCGGTTTCCCAAACCGGTCTGACCGGTTTGGCTCAGGGTGTTGGAACTTGGCCATTCAAATGGGAAATGAAGATTCAAGTATTTCATTTCATGAATTTCTCATTCTTGGCATATGCTATCTATATTTATACTTCATTTTAGTATGATTACTTGGCATATTTCATTTTAAGTGATTTTTGTGAAACATTGACCATTTATTGAATTAATCCCCTCCATGTCATTCACAAGGCAAAGTGCATGTCTCATATTATCTACATTTGATGCACATATCCAGGGGGAGATTATTTCAATATTTGTGTCCTTGAGACTAACATTTTCTTTTAGTGAACTTGTAGTCTCAATTGTGAGAGAATACTTCTCTCAATTGGAGTTGTCAACTCACCTAGTGATTCATGACGGTAACCCTATATCAATCCTTATCATGAATCTTAATCTCAATTCATGTTTTGACAACTCAACATAATATAGCATTGAATTCCTTAAAAATGATTTAATCGTTCAAATTAGTGCATATGAATCCCTGCTAATCTCAAAAGCACTAAAATAAGGAAATTGATCTATATTGTGTAACTTCGTAATCAATGACCTATATTTTCATGCTTTATCTTAAAATCATTGATTATGAAATCATGTGTTGTGCACATTAATGTCTTCTCTCTATGTTGATCAATTTTGTTTATATATCATGAGAGGATTCATATGGATAAAATTGATTAAGTTGCACAATACATGCTACTAGAGGCCAAGGTATGTTTTTCATGAACTAGTGTTTACCTTGTGCATCTAGGCCCTTGCCATGCTAGAATGTGCATGTACATGCAAATGTATCAAGCTCACATGCGTCCATTATATATTTAGTTAACTCTTTCTTGGTGATCGATGTAAGCTAAATATGTTAATGTCGTTGTGTGCTTAATACACGTGCGTGTGCTTGTGTGACATAGGATAGTTTTTGAAAAATCCTACTAGCATGCTAGGTTGTGTGTTTTTGAAAATCTTTGAGTCTTTGGTCTTTTGACCTTTGTCGACCTATTTGTGACTATTGTTAACTTTGATTGATTGATGGCTAGTCACAAATAGTGAGATTTCTCTCAAGTCCATAACATCCTTTATCTATCTTTTGTCTCCCAATTCTTTCGGAAGAAACGAAGGAAATTTGATTAGTTGGAAATCTTATCATTTCTATGGACAAATCTTGAGAAGTTGAAGAACATTCTTATCACAAACACTCTCAGATCAAGTAAACAAGTTTTGGATCTCATTTCCACCATTTTGGACTAGGCTTAGCTGCCTGGGGCAAACCGGTCTGACCGGTTTCCCAAACCGGTCTGACCGGTTTGGGCCCAAGCAGCTAAGTGAAGCTTTCTGTGGAAATTTTTGGATTTTTGAAGGCCAATTTTCACCATAATGGATTCTAAGCTCAAAGGAGCTTGTCTTGGAACAGTTTTAAAGCAAGATCCGACTTTGTGACGGATGATCCGACAGGAAGTTCCGAGTAGCTCTGTCTCGAGTTGGTTCTGGCCCAGAAGATCCGAAGTTCATCAGAAGATCCGACAAATTCCCGGAAGATCCGAAGATTCTGGCAGAACCCAGCTCCCTGGGTGAAACCGGTCTGACCGGTTTCCCAAACCGGTCTGACCGGTTTGGCCCAGGAAGGTGGGCCATGCGTCTTATGGCTGCCCGTGATTTCCTCTCTCTCCTACCATACTCATTCACCATCTATACTCTCTCTCTCCTGTTCTTCACCGTGAGAAGGCCCCTCTTTGGCGATTTGGAGTTTCAACCAAGGAAAAGTTGATCTCTCTTCGGATTTGGAGTGCCCCAAGGCTGTTGATTGGATTCCCCATCAAGTTGTGCACTCAAATCATCTTCTCTCTCGAGTTCTTTGTTATCAAGGTATTCAAATCTTCCCATCGCCCGATCTATGAGCTCAATGCATATCTATCAAAACCCTTCGGTAGAATATCTTCTGGCATGTCTAGGAACATATCCCTAAGAGATGGATTGATTTGGTTGGCTACATTTTGCGCAACAAGGATTTGCACCCTCACTGCGCAAAGCGGTCTGACCGGTTTGGGCAGTGAGGGCCCAAGTCCCTGTTCTGCACCGTGTTGGCTCACATATGGACTAGGGATAGCTTGAATTGCAATATTTGTTCAAATTCCTGATCATAAGCTGTCCAGATTGATCCCAAACTTGTTTTGGTTCAGCCCAGGCAAAAGCGGTCTGACCGGTTCCTAGAACCGGTCTGACCGGTTTGGCCCAGGGCTGCCCCAAAACTTGTTTGGTGCTCTCTATCAATTCAATACTTTATCTAATCTATTTCTGGGCAATTATATATCTTTTATCTGTCCAAATTGATCATTAACTCGAGTTGGCCCAGCTCAGACCAAAAGCGGTCTGACCGGTTTGGGTAACCGGTCTGACCGGTTTTGTGCTGAGTTGGATCAAATCTTATTGAATGTGCTCTATCAAGTCAAATCTTTTTGATCAATCATCTTCTGGTTCTTGATACTTTGTGTGTCATTTTGTGAACCCAGGAAAGACAGAAAAGATGCCGAAAGGTTCCCATGCCGAGAGAATTAAGAAAAGCAAGTTTGATGCACCCGGAGGAAGTAGCTCAGGAAGAGATTTGAGGCCTAGGAGGCCAAAGAGGGCAGCAGCAGCAGATGATGAGATAGAAGAGGTGGATGTTGTGGGAAACTCAACAAATGATGAAGTTGAGGATGAGAGTTTCAGGGTTGAGTACCGCCATGGTCAGCCGGCGGATGATGATGCTGATGAGGAGATGGCAGCAGATGATTATGAGGATGAGGTGGCTGATGATGATATTGATGAGAATGCCCCTCTTGTGCTTGAGATTTCCCGACCCACTGGCCCAGCTAGCAGGAGAGTTACTGATTATCTTGCCAGTGGGATGACTGATGTGGTTAGGAGGTTGAGGAGGACTAGTCCACTTGGTGTGGATAGGACAGCGACCGACTACCGGTTTTGGACTCTTTTTCAGCAGGATTTCTATGCCACAGCTATCATGAAGAAGACCAAAATCACATCAGATGCACAGTACGTGGATTGGGATTACATGAGAAAGCATGACAACCCAGTGTTCAATGAGATCATCAGAGTTTGTTCTGAGAAGAGAATCAAGCATCTCATGGGCTTCAAGCATAGTTGGAACAAGGAAGTCATTGCTCAGTTTTATGCCACAGTGTTTTTCGGTTACTATGAGCAAGAGGATGGCACACAAGAAAGAGCCATGCATTGGATGACAGAAGGTCAGCGCTATCATGTCACTTATTCTGATTTTGCTTCCATTCTTCGAGTTGGACATGAGAGTGATGACACTGTCAGGATACATGATCGTGGAGTTATGGAACCATCTGAAATTAAGTTCATGTATCCCCATGATCAAAATGGCAGTTGGGGAAAGGTGAGCGGTCTTTACACCTACTATGGTACACTTTATCGGTTACTAAGAAAGACCCTCACACCTAGAGATGGCAACACTTCGGATATATCACTTTATATGAGAAATTTGATGTACTATCTGAGGATTGGAGAGGAGACACCTCCATTCAGTGTTGCTCACTTCATTTGGCATGAGATCAAGTCCATTTCTGAGAGTCCTCAGAAAATTTGTGCCTATAGCCCGTTCATCATGTTTATTATTGAGAGGGTTACAAGTTTGAAGATTCAAAAGGACACCCAACACAAGCCAATTCATCCTCCAGTGCCCCACAAGTTTAGGATGCCATCTCCATCACATGAAGACCAAGAGCAGCATCAACAGCAGCCACATCAGCAGAGTTCTCCACTGCAGGCCAGAACCGGTCTGACCGGTTCTGCAAACCGGTCTGACCGGTTTGGGCCTGGCAGCGGTACACAGCCAGAAGGAAGGACATCGCCTATCAAGAAGTTCATATCCATGTTTACTGGCATTTGCAAAGGCCAAAGAGATGTCCAAGTGAGTATAAGGCAGCAGAGGATTGAAAACAAGAAGACTCGTGATGAGTTCAAGAAACTGCGTGCCGCTTTGAGTCCGAATGATCCTCCATCTCCTATTTCACCACCACTTGAGTTGCCTGAGATTCCCCCACTTCGAGAAATCATGAGCGATCACATGAGTGCGGGATACTTTGAGGAGTACGGTGATATCTTTGGTTATGGATATGTTGGATCAAGCTCGCAGCCACCGCCACCCCCTTCACAGTCAGTTGGTGCTCCAGGGACCATGCCATACATGCCCACTTCAGAGGGTGACTTATTTGGTTCCTCATTTGGATTTGCACCGCCTGGTCCATCTTATGCAGCAACTACACTACCATCTTCTTCATATGCATATGGTGGCACCGTTTCTTCTATGGCGGGAGTACAGTTCTCTAGTGCACCATCTCCATCTCCTGGAGATTTTGCATCACAGGCAGCGGCTTCTCTTTTTGGACCTACTTCAGCTCCTAGTCATGGTATGTCTAGAACATCTTTATCTTAGTTCCATGGCTAGCACATCCAAATCACTCCATTTTTATCACATATACACATTCACTTGAGTGAAGATTTTCATTGGACCACATCTTCTTCGTCAGATGATCATAGCCCGACTTTCTAGCGGCGAGAAGTGGATGCATGATGGGAGCGTGACTACAAGCTTCTCCAGGCCCTTTATGGATGATTGATGACAAAGGGGGAGAAGAATGGATTAAAGCTTATCTCTAGTTGATCTTGTAGTCATATAATTGTAATAATTTCGATCTTTATCTCTTTGTGGACTTGAGAAACTTGTAATGTGTGCTACTCTGTGTGTTGAACTTATTTATGTATTCTAAGTGACCATTTGATAGTGTGTTGCATGTATTGGTTGATGAAATGTTGTTTCACATGTTTACTGTCTGGGGTGAAACCGGTCTGACCGGTTTCCCAAACCGGTCTGACCGGTTTGGCCCTTGGCAGCGGGGTGAAACCGGTCTGACCGGTTTCCCAAACCGGTCTGACCGGTTTGGCCCGTGACAGCAAGCATGTAATTCTCTTGATTTATTGAGTGCTATACATGTCATATGCATCACACATTGTTTTATAATGTCACACACACTTGTTGCACATGATGGATGCTAAGATATAGGGGGAGCTCTCATTTTTTATTGATTATATGTAAATTTGGCATTTGAGGCCGAATTTTTGAAATTCTATTCAATGCACATATTGAGGGGGAGCTCATCATATATCTTAGTTATCTAGAGCTTAAATTTCATATATTTTGTAAGCTTTAATCATGTTGTCATCAATCACCAAAAAGGGGGAGATTGAAAGTGCATCTAGGCACTTATATGTTTTGGTGATTGTGCATGACAACATGATTAGTCATTTAACTTGTTTGCTTAAGTATATGAGCAGGAAATAATGAAGAAAGCAAACAAGTGGAAATCGTCCCATGCAATCAATACAATGACAAGTGTGTGATAATGACAAATGAGACAAGGATTTAAGCAAATTGGTTGGTCTCATAGTTAAGAAACTTGTCAAAGGTTTTGGGATGAAATGATTGAAGAAATTGGAAGTTCTTTGGGCTTGTTCCATGGCAATGGTAACATTCAAGTTGAGACATGATTCTATGATTAGCATATGGTCTCAAGCACATGAAGCTTATGGACAAGTCAATTACCAAAGAATATATTGAAGAAAATTGAAGCTATGGATTTCAATGTGGATTTCATGATGATGCAATGCAAAGCAAAGCTTAATTTGGCTAGAGAGGATGGAAGGGATCAAGCTAGATGCGAGTAACGTTCCTTGCAAGGTGAAGGGCAAATTGGTTTTGTAGCCGAGGTACTTTGTTGGTGGAAAGGTCTAGCATTGTAGTTTGGATTCTAAACATCGATCAAGCCATGTCAAGTGAAGCAACGCGAAGCATCTAGTCTTTGTTTGATCATATATTGGAATGGCTTATGAATTGTTCCATGCAATGGAAATTCTAAGTCATTAGCTCAACATTGGATTTGCTCATCAAGACATGAAGTGTTGAAGCCCTCAAGTTGAAGAATGATCATGTATGGCATCATTGAAGATCTAAAAGCTCAAGTGGTAGAATCTCTATTGTTTTAATCTTGAGTTTAGGAATGCCGTACTATCAAGAGGGATGCAACATTAGTTGTCTTGGCATACACCAAAAAGTGCTCATAGAACAACCTATGTGAGATAGCCTTGAGAGTGGTGCTCTTTGGGACTTAGTGTGCTGAAGTCCACCCAAACCGGTCTGACCGGTTTGGGAAACCGGTCTGACCGGTTTGGGACTTAGTTGGCTGAGCTCGACCCAAACCGGTCTGACCGGTTTGGGAAACCGGTCTGACCGGTTTGGGAAACCGGTCTGACCGGTTTGGGGCTCTGACAGGGTTTAACGGCTATATAGTTCGTAAACCGGTCTGACCGGTTTGGGAAACCGGTCTGACCGGTTTTCAACGGCTATAACGGCTAGTTTTGGTTGTGTGGGGTATTTATACCCCATACCCCTCTCCTTTGAGGGGTGCTGGTTGCAAGTTGAGTTGAGCACGCCTAGGGCATATCCAAGCACCAGCAAGCTCTCCCCAAACCTCTCTTTGTGAGAGTTGATTGATTTTGATCATATCTTTGGATTTGGGTTGAGGGATGTATGGGTTGTGAGCAATAGATAGCAATTGATAGTTCATATCAGCTATAGAGAGCATATCCTTAGTGTTGAGCACTTCCGGTGAAGCCAAGCATCCATTGGAGCATTTGTTACTCTTGGAGGTGATCCTCCTAGACGGCTAGGCGTCGCCGGTGAGCTACCTCGTGTGTGGTAAGCCACGGATTGGTTGTAAAGGCTGGCCTTGCCTCCTTCGTGGAAAAGGGTCAAAAGTTAGTGGAACCGAGGAAAGTGGCTTGGAGTGGATAAGCCCGCCTTTCGTAGGCCCTCAACGGAGACTAGGACTCATCGTGTCTTTGTGACAGCCTTAGTGGCAGCGGTGAAGTCCGAACTTCGGGAAAACATATCTTTGTCTCTTGTTTACCTTCACAAGTTCATTTCTAGCATATACATTTGCTTCCGCTTCGATCTACTTGGGTGTGCTCTAATTGTGTGCAGGGACTTAGTGGACCTGCTTGAAATCATCTACAAGAGCCCATCATCAAGTTTGGTTTGTGCTAGAACTCGTAGAGGGGGTTAATTTCACATAGTCGGTTTTCTCTGTTGAAAACCGGTTTGACCGCTTTGTCAAAGCGGTCTGACCGCTTTCCTCTGGGAAAAGCGGTCTGACCGGTTTTGAGAACCGGTCTGACCGGTTTAGCCACTAATTGTGTGAAAAAGTTTGTAATTTACAGATTCACCTATTCACCCCCCCCCTCTAGGTGACATCAAGGTCCTTTCACCAAGGAACACGCCGCCGGCACCTCGGACGCGGCCACCCCCAAAGAGGGAGCGCGCCCGGCGTCTTCATCTTGGGCCACGACGGTGACACGACCCCCCTGCTCGACCACCACTGGGGCGTCCTGCCCCGGCTCCACGTCCACCGTCAAGGGTGCTCCTTCCCGCTCTGTCTCCGTCGGCCGGGGATCTCGCGCCCCCGGCGCCGGCTCCACCGGCACCGATACGGACGTCGCCGCTGGACGCGGAGTCCCGCGCGAACGCGATCCCCCGGCGAGAGGGGAATCCGACGCTCCGACCTTCAGCGCCTTCTTACGCGCAAGGTCAGGGTCGGCCATGGCAGCGCCTCGAGCGCTGAATCAGAAAGAAAAAATAGAAATTACGAGGCAAAAAACCAAACAGGGATGGAAAATCACAAGAAAGGCTCAAAGCAAGGCTTACCGGACGCAGTCCTGCAAGGCCTGCAATTTCCGCTTCGAGCCGCTCGTCGAAGGAGCCCTCCTCGAGCTCGAGGACCCCCTCAGCCCGCTCGGGGGCTGCGAACCCCTCGAGCCCTCGGCATCCGATCTGCTACGGCGCGGGGCGCCCGCAGCAGGAGTAGGAATCACTAGCGCCCGCGGCGTCGCGGGTCGGGCAGACGCAACCGCCATCCGCGCCGCCGCCGGCGCAACATTGCCAAGGCTTGCCGCGCCCGCGTTAGGCGGCGGCGCGGTCATCTCCTCCTCTCCACCGGCGGGCGGAGCCCCGCCGACGTCGATCTCCTCCTCCTCCTCCTCGCTGAGAGGGTCCGAGGAGTCCTCTGGGGACGACGGCCGCGTCCCACCGTCCCTCCTCCACCGGCGGAGCGCCGACAAGTGCGCGTCGCGCCGGGCCTGCCTCCTCTGGCTACTGGCTTTCTTCGCCGCCTTCGCGCCCCTCTCGCGATCGCGGCGGGCGCAGTTCGAAGCGCGCACTTCCGGAGTCGGCGCAAGGGAGCGGTAGAGGCCGCAGTTCACCTCCTGAAACCACGAATGAATCGAAAGGGGAAATCCTAAGTAATTAATCCGACAGCTCGGGAAGGAAGACGGCGACTTACCGACAAAACATGGCCCTCATCGGGACGCAGCCGGAACGACCAGAGGTCACTCGGCATGGTGTCGGGATGCACCGCCGTTCGCACCCTCGTGACGACGTACTCCTCCAGGAGCAGCTCCGGCAACATACGGGAAGCCGCCACTGCCGCCGGGTCAGCGCCCTCTGTCATCCGGAACAGAGGGAGCTGCCTCTCCATGAGGGGGACCACCCGGCGACGGTGGCAATGCGCAAGCACGTGCGCCACGGACAAACCCGACCCCGCCAGAGTATGAAGGGCGTCGAGGGCGGGGCGGAGCCTCTTCCGCTGACCGTCACCGGAAACGCCATAGCTCCAGGAGTCGGCCTTCTCCGTCTGGATCTTACCGGTGTACTCCGGCAACCCCATGCTATCGTTGCGAAGATAGAACCACCACTTGGCCCAGCCGCTGTTGTTGGTGGTCATCCTGCAGGCCGGGTACAGGTGCTTCCGGGACTCGACCGGCGCGAGCGTAAGACCACCGGCGCACGAGGAACGGCGCACCCCCTCCCCGCGCCGGACGTACTAAGCTCGGCACGGAAGAGGTGGACCCACAGGTCCCAGTGTGCCTCGATCCCCAGCACACCCTCACAGACGCCGACGAAGGCCGCCGCCTGAGAGATGGCGTTGGGGCGAAGTTGTGGAGCTCCACGCCGTAGTAGTGGCACAGGCCCCGCATAAACTGGCTGGCGGGCGCGTTGAAGCCCCACTCGTGGAAGCGGGTAAAGCTCACCACATACCCCGCCGGCGGGTTCGGCACCCTGGCCACCAGCGGTGGGACAATCCATGCCGGCCGCGCCGGATCGCCCCGGGGCAAAAGCTGTCCACCGGACGCCAGACCCTCCAGGAGGTGATCGGTGGCGGTGGACGGAGTCCACTCGGTGACACCCTCAATAACCACCATGGAGGACGGCGGAGCGGGAAGCGAAACGCAACGAAGGCGGGCGGAAGGAGCAGAGAGCTGCGAACGGACACGGAGGCGAGAGAGGCAGAGGCGCGAGCTGCTGCAGGGAATGGCGAAGGTGAGTAATCCCCTTCCCCCCAGGCTTTCCTTTTATGAGGAAGCGAGCGGATTCACCCCCGCCACAGCATACAAAGCCGTTGACTCATGGGCCAAGCACGCGTAGCACATTAATGAAAACCGGGGGCCCCTCTCCTTTTCCCCGGGGAATGGCACGCGCGAGCAGCGGCATTTACTGTGGCGCGGTAAAACGAAACGACGCGGCAGCGGCGCCTGACCGCCCGTCGCCTCGCTCCCCCAGCGCACGCCGACTCCTCCTAAAAAGGCGCGCCCACTACGCTCATCTCGCCCACTCCGTGCCATGACAGCCACGACCACGACCGCCAGCGGTCGTGCGCGGGCCCGCAAACCGAAACGACCCAACCGCTGGGTTCCTTCCAAGGTAAGACAACGACGCCCCTCTCCCCCGAGGGATAGGGTGATACTAATCAGGGGCCCAAAGCCCAAGCCTCGAAAGGGTTCGATGGGTGCCCCAGATTAAGCGATGCGAAGGCTGCCGGTCACGCTCGACCAACCCTCGAGCCCGCTGCTCGAGGGTAACCCGCACCTTTCGCCTGGCCCGCGAAAGGGTTCGACAGGCGCTCCGGATCAACAGAGTCAGGGACAATTCGGGCGTGCTCAACGGACTTTACCCCGAACGCGAAGTTTGGGGACGCCCTGTTGTGTTCAAGGCCGGACAAAGGCAGCTAGTAGGGGGGATCCCAACGTGGGAGAGCTTTCGCGCCCTCGGTCCCTGTCGAAAGGGACCGAGCCCCACCTAGCAAACCTTTGCAAGCGCTACATGGACGCGTCTCCGGACCACGAGCCAACCCCTAGCGAACGGGGCACGGGCGTCCACTTGAACTACCCGCTAACAGCTCACCGAGGCATCCGTGTACGCTGCCCGACTCGAGGGTTGCACGAAAGACCTCACCCCTCTCCCCCACGAAGGGGAAGCGAGGGTCGTGACTCAAAGACAAGAAGCCCCTCCGACCGCCTCTGCTCGGGCCAGGAGCTCGGGGGCTCCTTGCAGCATGTCCTCCTCCTCTTATGCATGAAACACATCGAAGCCGTGCAGGGTCCACCTCCCGAATTTCGAAAAAACTCGACATCATCCCCGCAATCTGCCACGATAAGTGGGGAGCGACTAACACAAACTTCAGGAATCAAAACCCTTGCACGAGTAAACTCACTCCTCCAAGGGCTCGGGGGCTACACCCGCGGGTGCGCTCGCGCGCCCCCACGGAAGAACGTGCATAATCAAGAAGGAGTAAACCCCACAGAAGGCCTGGGAACGACCCTGCGAAACCGTCAGCCTCTGCCCGACTGACCCTTAGTCCGCCAGAGGCTCAGGGGCTACTGACGGGGACAAACCCAGGGGGTCCCCTAATCATCGGGGTAATCACCCTCAAAAAACATTAACCACGAAAGGCCGAATCGCCGGCAGCCCGGAAGGGCCACCAGGGCAACGCGGCCCAACACAACTCACGGCTCAAAACAACCGCCCAAGCTCGCCTGACAAAGGGACCCAAGTGGCGACCTCCGTCTCCGCCTCGTCCGAGGGCTGCGCACTCCCTCGAGCAGGCAAGACAACTCCGCCTCGCTCGAGGGCACCCCTCTACTCAGCGCGGCGCGCGCCGACGCCCCGCCCGACAATGGCATTTAATGCCCGCCCCATCAGGCGGGCGCCAAAGTCAAAAGGCAATCTTTCCCCCACGCCGCGCCGCTGACACCACTGAGCTCGTTGTTCCACCTGCTCCGGTCACTATGCGTCCTCACCGGCGCTGTGCGGACGTACGCGGCACTGCTCAAGGCCCTGTGCGGACTTACAAGCGTCATTCCGCCCCACTATTCCACCCGCTCCCGTCCTTTCCTCCCAGGGGGAGCCCTCGAATGGGCATGGAGAACCCTCGAACGAATATGTGAACAGCAACCGAGTACAGACTCCGATCAGGCGCGGCCTGGTGATGATGAACGCCGGGTCAAATCCACCAACTCTCGGCCATTCCCTGGTAAGCCGGGCACGCCGCGCACTGTGGTCGACGACAACCACCATGCCGACCCCTGTGCCGCCAACTCCGGTCCTTATGCACCTGCCCCGCCTTCGAATCAACCAGCGACGGGCAGCCGGACACGGATTGCGGCAACAACACCCCTCGAAACCACTCCAGGACATGCACAAGGACGGCCACGACACCCGCAGAAGCCGGGGCTCGCCATAAATCTCCTGCCAGGGTCAAGGACGATCGCACGCTCGACGCCATGCTCTCCAGTGCGTGTCCCTGTAGCACACATCACGCTTGTACTTGTAAACTCCTTCCCCTCCTTTTTCTCCTTGACCTATAAAAGGAGGAAGGGAGCGACGCAGGGGGAGGGGGGACGACAACAAACAATCACACACACCACCTCACACGATATTGGCACTCGCCTCAATCACTCCCAAACTCATATTCAGGGACTTGGAGACTCCTTCTCCTCTCCCACCTCGCTTCTAGCCCCCCACTGCAAGCACTCCGGTGCAAGATAGTACAGCGCCCCGAGTGCACTCTGCTGGACGTACGACCTCACGGTCGGAACCAGGATAAACCCTCGTCTCACCGTGCTAGCTCTTGCATCAACCGTCAGGGGACGGGACATAGCGCATTCTGTGGCGCTGGGGATTGGCCGCCCGATCCCAGCACCGACAAATACCACGGTTCAAACAGATTTGAAAAATAATTTACGGTTTGAGAGAAAATTGAATTTAAAGATCTAAACCTAAATAGAATCACGTCCAATCAGCTCATGCATGCAGTAGCCGCGTACTTCCAACTGTCCGTGTGCACCTCTCTCGTCGTTGTCGATTCTTGTTCCGCGATAATCTGGTTAGTTCATATGATGTGCACGGATCTCAAACAGTGGAAGCCATCTAACTTGAAAAACTTCCGGAAGCCATATAGGTTCCCCGTGATAGAGCAGGCGGAGTCTACAAAATTGGGCTAAGGCCTAAATGATCACATTACGCCAAGAATGGGTTAGCGAGAGAGGCTTCGACTAACTCTTTTGTTTTTCTCTTGAATTTTTTGATATGTTTTATTTTTGAAATACAAGTATGAAACTAAATAATCTTGAATTGAAGTGGTCCAACCCATGTTCTAGACTCAAACAATGCATACAACGACCTTAAGAGAAAAGAAACAAAACAATATGAAAATGGGCCAACTTAGACTTATAAGATGGGCTGGATGCTTAAAAAAAAGATGAAAAAGTACAGTAGAGTTCGAAAGATTTGTTTTATTCTGCAAACCAACCAAATCCAAAATGGAATACATATAGGCTCTAATTAGCAAAACCAAAAAAAAATAGAACTAAGATATATGATGAGAACCTTAAGAGATGAATCATTTTGTGTTCAAGCTAAAACAATTAAATGAACTATTAATCTAAAATGGATCACAAACACAAAAGAACACTTAAAGTGTAAATTCATGTATATAACACATAATATTATGATTAAAAGGCTAGCCACTCGTGTTGTTTTGCGCGGACCACCTAGCTAGTTATTGTACATATGTAAGTATGTTTAATAAAAATTACTCCTTCCGTCTTTTACACCATGATTCCAACTTTAACTTATGACAAACTTAATATATCATGTACTCCGTAACATCCTACTTTTACAACAGATGATCTAGGAGCGGTTCAAATTCCTAACAATGTATTTTTTGAAGTTGTCATAAAGGCAGAGCCCGTACACACGCTTGATAAATCATGTGGCAGTCTAATAATGTAATAATAAAGATATGATTTGGTGCCCCTAAGGCCAGTCTCGACCCAAGACACTAGCAGTGATGTCCATAGCCTCCACATCATCAAGAAACTACAAGTAGACACTACACTCCCAATGCAACACCACCATTCTACATTTCAATTTAATGCTACTCATCTCACATGTTGTCTTGGATGTCGTGTAGAAACCATGTCTCATGCAAGACTCAGTTTCCTTCTCTTTCTTCATTTAATCACTTGACAGGTCATCTTTTATCTTATGTGGCACCTCATTTAATTCTATGGACAACATCCTAGTCATTGGTTGGGACTGCCCTTAGTCGCAATCGCTCTTCGTCGGCTCACTCACCGTAATAGTTTTCCAACATTTTCAAAAACTAGTAAAACTCGTACAATTAGCAGTGCATAGTGAAAGCTCTTCTCCGTTAGTGAAAGATATGACTAATCCCAATGGAGGATTTTACAGCGACGTTTCCAAAATGAATACATCAACAAATAGAAATGAAATGACCCCTCCAATGCATAAATTCATGTTGTTGTTTTATAGGTAGCATTTCACATTTAATTTTGTGACTCGTCTAGAGTTGGTATATGTGTTAAGAGAGTTTTGTCCAGATAAAACTGGTTTCTTCTCTCTCATCTTAAATTCTATGCCACATCACCAGATTAGCTGATGTGACACTGTATTTAACGTGCATGAAACTCTTATAGAAGTGGCACCGGGACAGTCTTAGGGCATGTACAACAGTAGAGACGGCTGTTGTCTGTAAATATTTGCCACATCATAAATAAATACCAAATAGACAGTTCATACAATGGGTTGGATTAAACATATAACAATGACTATATAAAAAAAATTGGCAAAAAAAGTGCAGTGGCCACAGGCTTATCATGAGCTCAGGGACTCAGCTCAGGCCGCCGTAAGCCATGGGCCTTGGTCTATGAATGTAGTCCAGTCGTACTTCAGTTGTAGCATGAGCCTTGTCCTCTTTCTCCTCACCATCCCGTCACTCTCAGCCTCTCATCCAAAAATGAGCAGAAAACTCCAGTAGCTCTCATCTCTGCGGCCTGAACCAAAGCCATCGAGGGCGACGCGCGCACGCAGAGGGAGCAACGTCCGCTCTTGCACAAGCTGGTTGCTGCTGCGTCGGCCGGGCTGCTCGGAGGCGGCGAGGACATGCAGCAACAAGGATCTTTATTATCCTGTGCATGTGTGAAGTGGAAGCATATGGAAGGAGACGGCGTCGTGGCCGCTTCGATCGGAGTCCATGGGCGGCGGCGTAGCATGTAGCCAAGCCGCTGACTGCCGCGCCCCCGCCCGGCAAGCAGCCCGAGCTCGGTGAGGGCGGAGGAAGGCAGGAAGCAAGCAGTAGAAGACGCGTTCGCGGTAGATTTTTCTCCTATTCCTTCGCGCGCGTCGGAGGAAACGGTGCGTAACACCCGTTGGTTTGGAGCACGAGCCGCGCTGCTTCTCTCACTTTAATAATTGCGGTGCACGTCGGATGGATTGGCGTACCCCCCTCTGATCGGCAGCGGGATACGGTCGGAATCTCGTTTTCACGCCAACGGATGCGGACAGTCACTGCGCCCACTGCAGACTGTTTCTCAAATTCCACCCAAAATTTCACTATATAAAAAAATTTCATCACATTAAAATATCGGTAGATGCACGGAGTACTAAATATAGATGAAATTAAAAAAAATAATTACACAGTTTTGTTGTATTTTACGAGACGAATATTTTAAGTTAATTAATGATTAAAAAATTATTTATAAATACAAATAAAATAGTACAGCATCGTATTTATAGCGATTTCTAAACTTTGACATTTCAAAGTTCGGAACTAACGAGGGCGTGGTCGTGCGGGAATAAAGCACGCGCGGGCACTGCGGCATCGTATTTACAGCGATTTCTAAACTTTTCAAAGTTCGGCACTGCGGCACTGCGACGTCATCCACATCCAGGCCGCCGCGCCGAGCGCCATGTACCCGAGAATCAAGACCATCATTGCCGAGGCCCGGTTGGACTCCGGCGGCGCCTACGACAACAGCAGCGGCGGCGGTAGCAGCCCTGCCTCCCCTGGCACCACGGAGAGCGACGGCTCCAGCAGCGCCGACGAGCTCTGCCCACCCGACCTCACTGAGTTCCGCCGCCACGCCTCCCCGCTCTGCCTCTCCTCCGCCCGCGGCGACGAGTTCGACCGCGACGGTATCCGCCAAGCCTACGCCGTGTCGGCGCCGGGCGAACTCGACGTCGACGACATCCACAGCCACCACCAGCGCATGCTCCTCCTCATGCCGGCCTTCGCCTCCACCGCCGACGCCGACGCCGCGGCGCGCGCCGACGCGCTGTCGCACTGGCTCTCCGGGTTCGACGTCGCCTGGGTGCTGGACATGGACGCGTCCGGCGGAGGCGCGGGCGCCCTCCCACGGCGGTTGCTCGGGAGAAGCGTCGCCGCGTGGGCACAGGGACTGAGCACCATGGAGCGCGTCTTCCGCCTCTGTCACCGGGACCTTGCCCCCGCGCAGGCGGCCGCTCTGGGGGAGCTCGCGGCCGCGAGCGCCGGCGCCATGCTGACGCTGGCGAGCGCCGTGGCCGCGCTCGGGAGCTCCCCGTCGACGCTCCTCGCGGCGCTGGACATGTACGCCCCGCTCTCGGAGAAGTACCCCTCCCTCGCGACGCTCTTCTCCTGGGCCCCCTCCCACCCCGTCCCGGTGGCCGCCGACGCCGCGCTCGCCGGCGTCGCCGGCGCGGCGAGGCGCGGCTGGCGCGACCTCCCGGCGTTCGTGCGCTCCCACTACCGGTGGCAGACGCCGCAGGGCGGCGAGGTGCACCCGTGCGTGGGGTTCTGGATGGGCTACCTCCGCTGCATCCTGCGCAGCCGCGTCTCTCTCCACCTCATCCTTGCCGACGAAGGCGGCGGCGAGTCGCCGGCGCCGGGCGCCGACGGCGGCCAGGGGCTGGTTGCGGAGCTGGTCTCGTGCCTGGAGGAGGTGCTCGAGGAGAACGCGGCGGCGCTCGCGTTCCCGGGGCTGCGCCATGTGTTCATGCTCAACAACACGCACGCCGTCACGCGCGGCTCCGACCTCCGGCGCTTCCTGACCCCCGAGTGGCACCGCGCCCGCGAGGAGCGCATGGAGGGCTACATCAGGGGCTACATGGACGCGTCCTGGGCGCGCGTGGTGTCGCGGCTGGGCGGCGGCGGCCGCGCCGCTAAGCAGGGCGGCCGGCGGCGGAGCACGCTGGGCGCTTTCTACGCGGCGTTCGAGAACGCGTGGAGCGCGCAGAGGAGCTGGAAGGTGCCCGACCCGGCGCTCCGGGGCGTGCTCCGGGAAGCCGTGTCGGAGTACGTCGTGCCGGCGTATCGCCGGTATTTGGAGGATCACCCGGATATTGAAGCGGCCATCGGACGCACGGCGGAGGAGCTGGAGCAGCAGCTGTCCGACTTGTTTGAAGGGTAGAAGACGATGGAGTGTTCAGCAGCTGAGCCCTGTGTAGATCCCAAATTCCACCCCAAGTTTACTATGGAAAAAAAATATTTTCATCACATTAAAATATCGGCACACGAGTACTAAATATAGATTAAATCAAAAATTAATTGTACAGTTTTGTTGTTCTTTGCGAGACGAATATTTTAAGCATAATTAATCAATTTTTGGATAATTTTTTATCCATACAAACGAAATGCTACAGTGGCGCACACACTTAATAGCTAAAGTTTGGCTCCCAAGTTTGAAAACTGAACAATGTTAAGTCACGCGTCGACAGAGGCGTACAGAGGTTGACTTCAGTTTCTTTGGTCTGCTGAGAAAAGGCAGCCGGCATGCGCTTGGCAAGAAAACCGGTAAATATTATTACATCCCTGCACACAGTTCCTATGCCAATTTACATTAAATTTATTTGTCTCCTAAATCGTAGATTTGTTTTTTCACTTAACCATTGCGTCACATTTTTTTGACGGCATCTTTGTGTCACCTGATTTATAAGGTAACAAAATAAGGCCCAATATATTTTTTAAAACTTAAATATGGGATAAATGTGGATGGGAATTGCTCTACTTCAGGAGAATGTATAAATATCATAAATACTGAAAATGGGCTGAATAAAAGAGTAATATTGTCTGTATCATGAAATGAAATTTCCATGGCTCCATCATGGCCAGTGTATGTTGCATGAGCCCCAAGATTTAGGAATACATGATTGCTTTTTTTTTTGCAATAAGTCTCTTTGTTATTGAGATGGAGAAGGATTCAATTTCATTGGCTTGTTACAGCAGTGCGTTTCCAGTGCCTTTGTGAGTCCAGATCACTGTCATCTGTTGCATTTTAGTCTGGCAAGAATATAATGGGTATGAGAGCATGCTCCTGGGTAATGCCGTGTTTTTTAAGTTTTAATTCATGTGGATCGACTGGCAATAGTTACTCACTCGTTTATTCATCCGACATTCGGTGTATTGTTGGTGAGGTTAACTTTGTAATACCTAACATTGAGCCAAGATATTCAGAGTTCAGACTAATTCCCATAGTTTCCTTGCACGACAGTGAGTTTTGTATGGAGAGGAAAGCACGATTTGCATTGCCCAATCAATGCTGTATGTACATACATAATCCATCTATACAGCGACTTAACAATACAATTATGTTATATAATTCAAGTTTTGGAGCCCATAGCAATGCAAATGCATTTAACTAGTTTTTAAAAATCAACACAAATGCTAATGCCATTCATTCATCAACCATACAATCTGAACAATGGCATGGCAGATGATCCCTTGGTGATACAATTCTTGCAACCAATCGTCGCAGTAAAAAAAAATCAGTGACCACATTATACACAATCTACCTACTAGTCAATATACATACTTCACAACAAAAGGTACTCTCCTACTGCCAATACCAAGACCTGTTGCCACTTCTTAAAAGCACTTGACATTCCAAATTATAAAGTGGCGTTTGGATAGCCAATAACGTTGTAGTGTTCCAAGTCCAACCTCCAGGCAGGAGATAAATTAATTTAAACGGAAACAAGAAACTGCTGGAATTCAGACGAAAATATATCATAACTCTAATCCAAGTTTCCAAACATATTTGGCTCATATTTCGATACAGATGTTGAAGGGCGGGCTTGGTGCAGCGGTAGAGCCTACCCTCTGTAACCGGAAGGTCCCGGGTTCAAGCCCCAGCCTCTGCATATTTATGCGGGTAAGGTTTGGACGCTATTACAACCCTTCCCCAGACCCCGCACGGTGCGGGAAGCCTACGGCACTGGGTACGCCCTTTTTTTTTATTTCGATACAGATGTTCCACTGCATGCTAAACAAAAGACATAATTTCTGGACTAAGACAAGCCATTATAGAGGGCACACAGAAACCAGGTGAAAATAATTCTGCAATCAACATGCTATGCTAAAACCTTGACTTTCTTTGTGACAGAGAAAGGCTTCATAATTTCTGGACTAAGACAAGCCATTATAGAGGGCACACAGAAACCAGGTGAAAATAATTCTGCAATCAACATGCTATGCTAAAACCTTGACTTTCTTTGTGACAGAGAAAGGCTTCATAAGCAAACTCCAACTCTCAACCCAAAAGTCTGAACATAAAAATTAAAAATTTCCATTTCCATGTCTGCTAACGACATCTTAAGCCCCAAAATACATGCATGTAACAAACAGCTTACTCCAAAGACTGCTTCAAGCTCACTGCTGCATAAAGAATGGTGTTATAGCCACAAAGTCCATCCAACGAACAGCTTGCTCCAAACTCCAAAGATGCGATTCAAGTTCACTGCTACATGACCAAAGGCGTTCTAGGACAAAACCAGGAACGTGGTGTCCAGTTGGTTGCATCTTCCTTGAGCTCCTCTGGGTACGGAATTCGTTCCAAAACACCTGACTCCAAATGGAACACTGATATCCAGTACTGTTTCCACTGAGGTGGTAACCAGTACGGAGTACTTGTTCTCCTGAGGTCTGTCTGCATAGTGACCACAATTGCTCTGGAACACTGATATCCAGTACTGTTTGTCCAGAGGTCTATCTCCATAGTAGACACAATTGCTCTTGATCATGGGAAACTCCTTAGCAGAGAGTGCAAAGGTGTCTCCTTGGCCCACAAACAGCGAGTAGTCACCAAGGTCCAGCACCCTCTCATGGAGCTCAATGCTGTGGTTAGGCGTCCACTCGGGCTTGTAAATTTCGGCCAGCGACGGGTGTCTCCCCCAGAGGGTGTCTCAATGACTGCCCTCCATAATTTCTTAAAAGCGCTTGCCATTCCAAATTATAAATGATTTTTAGATCAAATACCCAATAACGTGTTGTGGTGTTGTGATGTGAGTCCAACCTCAAGGTAGAACATAAATAGCCAACAAACAAGAAAGTGTTGGAAATTCAGGTAAAAGTATATCATAACTCAAATCCAAGTTTCCATACATGTTTTTTGCTCCTATTTCGATATGAGTGCTCCACTGCATACTAAACAAAAGACATAATTTCTGAACTATGACAAGCCATTATGGAGTTCACACAGAAACCAGGTGAAAATAATTCTGTGAAGAGGATTCCTAAATCACAAGTCAATAAAGAGACGAATCTACTGCAGAGTCACAAGTCCTACGCCACAAAGTACCAAATGAACCCATCAAACACAGAAGTGGCCTACGGGCTATGGCAGGGAGACCTCTTATCCCTAGTGTTGTCCGTAATTGCAATTGACATGCTACGCGAAAACATTGACCTTGTGACAGACAAAGGCCTCATAAGCAAACTCCAAGATGAGCGTTCAACATAAAGTCTCCACAACATAAAAATATCAATTTCCATATATGCTAACGGCATCTTAGCCCCGACAAACAGTTTACTCCAAAGATGTGCTTCAAGCTCAATGCTGCATGAGGAATGGTGTTTTAACCACAAAATCCATCTAACAAACAGCTTACTCCAAACTACAAAGACATGCTTCAAACTTACTGCTGCACGATCAAGGGTGTTCTAGGACAAAACCAGGAACGCGGTGTCCAGTTGGTTGCATCTTCCTTGAGCTCCTCAGGGTACTGAATTTCTTCCAGAACACCAGATTCCAAATGGAACACAGATATCCAGTACTGTTTCTTCTGAGGTCTATCTGCATAGTAGACACAATTGCTCTTGATCATGGGAAACTCCTTTGCAGGTAGCGCAAATGTGTCTCCTTGGCCCACAAACAGCGAGTAGTCAGCAAGGTCCATCACCCTCTCTCGGAGCTCCATGCTGTGGTTAGGCGTCCACTCCGGCTTGTAACAGCACGACCAACAGCTCACCATTGCAGGCAATCAGATGCACACCACGCACAAGGTGAAGTCTGTCGCATCTGCAGAGACTGTTCACCACGGAGCAAACATTCTGGATCCGGGTGCACTCTGGAGGAAGGCCAGCTCCATTGCTGAAATCACAGATAATGATGTTCCCCTCCATGTCGATGCAGCATGATTTTCCCTCATTGAATGCGATGGACTCGATCTCGAACATACCTAGCTCATACACTACTGTCCAGGCGGCATCTCCAGGCCGGCAGAAGTGCATCGTCTGCCCTATCAGACCCTTGCGCTGAGCAGCAACAGCAACCCAGTTGGGCGAAGCGAGCGGGTCGTCGGAGAGGAAGACCCGGGTGACGGAGCTCAGGCACGGGAGGGGGATCTGAGTGCTGGACAGCGGCTCCCAGAGCACGAGCCGGGTCGGGGATCGTTCGTCGTCCACCAGGGTGAGCCAACCCCGGGAGGCGCCGCAGCAGTGGGGGAGGCCGGCCGGAGGAGCGCCGACTTCCACCCTCTGGGCGCTGCCAAGAAGGAGGCGGAGGGAGTAGTCGCCGATCGGTAGCAATCCCCTCCGCCACGCGTCGCCGGCGACGATCCATGGGCGGAAGGCGGCGAGGGCAGGGGTGTGCGCTCGCCAGTGGGTGCAGACCTGGTGGATGTAGAGGTGGTCCGCCTCGGAGAACAGCCGGCCGGAGATCTCTCGGAGGAGATCGGCGGGGAGGGAGGACCAGCCGCCGCACGCCATACCCTCTTTCTTCTTCTCTTTTCCCCCTCTCTGAACTTTCTGAAACTCTGATGAAGACCAAAACCCTCGTTTCTTTCGCGTGCAGAAGAACGGCAGGGGAAGTCGCCGAAATGACCCCAAATCGGCCCAGCAAACCGGAGAAGTCGGCCAGCAAGGGAAAGTAGATCTGCTCATGTTATTTATTTCCTTGAAATCTCTCATACTAATCATCGTATATTAAGTATGTGATTTTGTATGTTTAATAAAAAATAGCTTACTATTTTTAAAATCTAGTTAGACATTCTGAATATACTAGTTCAAAATTTGAATAACTAATCTCTACCCCTAAACCAACCCTAAACCGTAATAACTTGCTACTTGAGTGGAGGGAGAGTTATTGGAAGTCGAAAAACAACCTTGGTTGAAGGTTTTGTCTAAATCTGACGTTCAAGAAAGAACCTCTACTACTCGTTTGCTCCTCATTTTGTGGACTTTTCTTTTCAAATATGAAGACTTGTGCTCCTTTTCTTTTGAAGGGGATTATTTGTTAATACTTGTTTGCCCTGTAACAAATATTGTTTGTAAACTGCTTTCTTCTTAATGAAATTTTCCTCCGGTTTGGTAAAGGAAGTCGTTTATGACAGCAACACGGTCACCAAAGCACAACTTTGACTTCTCTTTTCTATAAAAATATATTTCTTCAAAAGTCATATATGTATATTTTTATGAAAGTAATTTTTAAGATCAATTTATTTATACGATTTTCACATTTTCAAACTCAACGACTTAAATATTATTTATGATTTATATTTCCAATGTTTGACTCAAACCTTGTCCTAAACGACTTCCTTTATCAAATCAGAAGGAGTACGTGCTAAGGCACGTTCGCGAAAAGAAAGGGTTATCTGTTGAAGGCACTCAGGGGCTTCTTCATAAATAAAGAATACTTCTGGACTCTGGAGAGGCAACCGAATATATCAATTATTGCATGACTTAGTCAAATATATTTCTCCATCTGCGATGTGTCTTGTTTATAGCACACATTTATAAGAGGTGTTCGGAGCGTTGACTACTTTGATGTTTTTTTTGAGAAAATGATAAAATACAAAATTCGTTACTTAGTTCAAACAAAAGTTATAATAGACACATTTTTTTATGGGGCGATTAAAATGTGACTAATTTGATGATTTTGTGGACAAGGAGAATCGCTTCACCGAGTACCACAGGTTTTTGACTAACCTACCGATGTACCCCCTCTGTTATAAATTATAATTCGTTTGACTTTTCTACCACATGTTTGACTGCTCGTCTTATTTAAAAAATTTATGTAAATATAGTCAAATTTAAGTTCTTTTTGAATTTTTTTGTTAATAAAGCAAGCCACCACAAAAATATCATAATTTACACAAAATTTTAAATAAGATGAATGATCAAATTTAAAGTAAAAATGTCAAACGAACTATAATTTAAAATGGAGGGAGTACTATTTATCTTTCCTCCCATTTCATCCACTCCAAGGCTAAACTTGCTTGCATTGTAACATGACATTTATAGGAGAAGTCTTCATGTGAGCCCCAAAAAGGCTGTAGCAAGTTGAAGCATATCGCAACAATCTTTGTCCGAATCCCTAGCAAACACCGGATTCAACAAGAGCACCGGCGATGAGAGGCGAGCAATCACGGCGACCGGCGGTGGCGATGAGATGACAACCGAAAGAAAGGTACAAGACTCGCTCGCCAAGTCCACGCCCCGCGTTGCGCGTTTTCTTCCGTGAATTTCCCTCCGTTCTTGCTTGGGATCTTTTTTTATCAGTCCAGCATCAGTCTCGGTCCAGCTGAAGTGCCCAGTGGAAAATCCTTGCGCCACACCACCACCGGAAAACTTCGTGGAACCGGAGGACGCACCAGCCAATGCCACGGCCACGCGTCGCCAAGCAGCAGCCAGCAGCAACTAAGGCGACGCGACGGCGACGGCGACGGGCGACCGCGCCTCCGCGGTTTCACCTCTTCTTTTTCCACCACGGCCCGCGCGAGTCGAGTCCAGCTCCTGCCTGCGTTGACTTCCCCCGGTGCATCGCTTACCGGCTCGCGGCGCGCCACGCCGAGCTTCCAGGCCGGCGGCGGCGAGCGTCATGTCCATGTACGGGCGCGTCAGCGTCGAGGACGCCCAGTTCGGCACCGACGGCGGCGGCTACGACGACAACAGCAGCAGTGGTGGCAACAGCCCGGCGTCCTCCCGCTCCGGCCCCTCCGACAGCGACGGCTCCAGCAGCAGCAACGCCGACGAGTTCCAGCGCCACGCCTCCTCCTCCTCCATCCGCGACGGGGTCGACCGCACCAGCCTCCTGTTCGCACCCAAAATTGGCAGCAGCTGACTAGACTGGGCAAAACCGGTCAGACCGGTTTGTAAAAGCGGTCAGACCGGTTTGTATAACATTGTCAAAATGCAGATTGGACTTCATCATTGCGTAGCTCTCGTCGAGACGATCAAGATGCATATGTGGAACGCCTAATTTGGATTCCGGATGAGGGAGTTATGACTTCGGGAAGATCTGCACCTGGGAAAACCGGTCTGACCGGTTTCCCAATCCGGTCAGACCGGTTTGGGTCTGTGTAGTCCGAGTTGGAGTTGTATTTTAGCTCGAGATTTGTTAGGGATTTGTTTCCTAAAGGGTAAGACCTCCCTGGCCTATAAATATAAAGGCCTATGGCCGATTGAGGGACATCCACAATCGAATAAACACATCCATCTTTACTTTTACCTTTCCAATCTCTCTTTCCAACCTTCATGCTGTTCATCCTCTGATCTCCACGGTCATAGATGGCGTCCTAAGGCTTGCTGGTCGACCTAGGACACGCCGGCGACGTCCACGCCCTGACGGGGTCCCTCCCGGGCGAGAGCTTCGACGGCCTTTGCTAGTTTGCTCGTAAACTAGTCGTTCTTCGCCACGTAAGTGCGTTGGTTATCTCTTTACTGGTTTGCTCGTAAACCTAGTCGTCCTCCAGCACGTAAGCTTGGTAGTTACCTTCACGAACGATCGATCCGGCGAAACCCTAGGAAACCGGTCTGACCGGATTTCCTAACCGGTCTGACCGGTTTGGGCGACACCCCGCCGTTTGGTCCGTTCGCGACCCGCGCGTCTAGCGCATTCGTGTGTGTTGACCGAAATTTACGTTAACACATTTGGCGACTCCGCTGGGGAAGAAAGATCCGGTTGCTCAGACCGTTCTATCAATCCCTAGTCTTTTACCTAATTGATTTATTACTTTGATTCGCCATTGTAGTTGAATCTGGTTTTTTGGAACCGATTACATCTACACTTGTATCTTCGCATCAGGCTGCTCAAGCCGTTTGCATTGTTTCTTGCTTGGCGCTAAATATTAAAGACTAGAAGAGAAGCAAGATTTTGGTCATTGATTGCTTGGATTTTCTGGATTTATCTATTTGAAGATTAGAAGCATCAAGACTTTATGGCGGGCTATCCATATACTTCACATCAGTCCTATTATAATGAGCCCAAGGTACAATTTACAAATACATTACCTATGTCTAATAATTATTTTGCAAGTACCATGAATCCTTATGTTGATGTTGCTAGATTTGATACTAGTAGGCATATTGCATCGGCTAGTAATTGTTCAGATAAAGTTTCTTATGTAAATTATAATTCTGAATTTTATTTGCAAAAGCCATTGCCAAATAATATGCATGCTTTAAACTTTAATGCTACTAGCAACATACAACATTATCCTCATACATCGGTTGTGCAACAAGTTCAAGAACCGGTGAAAAGTTATGAAGGCCAAACTAACATGGTGAGTTCGGCCAATTATTTTAAACCTCGTATACAACCTCAAACTCATGATCAATTGGCTAGCATATTAAGAGAGCATTCTAAAATAGAATTGAGGGGTTTAGAATATTCAAGTCCATATCCTGAGCATTATAATTCAGTTTTGTGCCCCAATAATTTTATAATACCTAATTTTGTTAAATTCTCTGGAAAAGGGGAAGGGGCTATGCAACACATAAAACAATTTCTCATACAATGTGGAGAAGCTAGTTCTAATGAGATATTGAGATTAAGATTATTTCCATTATCATTGACTGGTGTCCCTTTTGTTTGGTTTGCTAATATGACACCAAGTTCCATTCACACGTGGTCTCAATTAGAAAATGTTTTTTACCGCTTTTTTAAAAACTCTAATGAGAAATATTGTGAAACAAGTGTCGCATATAATGCCATGAATTATAATGTCAATACTTACAATTTGGCTCCTTATGCTAGCAATAGTTATGGCCAAATTAGTGAGAACTCAACAAGCATATCGCCAAGTGAGAAAATTGGACATGCTAATTTTAGCTACTCGGCCAGTTATTCTCAATCATCATATGCTACGCAACACTTAAGTTCTAATGATCATGATTTGGCTGAAAATGTTTCTAATAACTCTAGCCAAATTAATGAAAATTCAGCAAGGATTGGTGCTCTTCTTGAGGTTAATTCAGGTGCTCGGTGTGCTGAAATTGCTAGCATTAAGGCAGGTTTGGCTGCTTTAATGAAAAGGAATTCTGAATTTGGGAACCTTATTACCTCGTCTCCTGATAATGAGAAGAACAATTCAGATTTGCCTCATAGTTCGGTACTTACAATAATCGAACAATCTGAATCTGTTCTACCAAAAGAGCCAAGCTTAGCTGTAAAAGAGTATGTCAAGCAAAAGAAGACAGCTACACTTGATTTTTCTAAAGCCGAAGGTGTCGTGCACTTTTCTAGTAATTATCATGGCATTAAGCGACAAGTTCAGGCTGAGAAAAGTTTAGAACTTCGAAGCGTTGAAGAACTTGACAATGGAAGCAAGGAGGAGGCACTGGCGTGTCGTGACTTGGTGATTTCCAGCAAAACCGGTCTAACCGGTTCTACAATCCGGTCTGACCGGTTTCTACAGACAGCAACTGTTGTGGGCTGCCATCAGAAGGAGTACGACACCATCTACATCAAGGTTCCTCGCCTCTCCAACATATTCAGTAAGGTACGCTTTACAAGCAATTCCCAATCAGATCATACATTTTCAATTAATTCATTCATTGATGATTCTATCATGAATAATTCTAAGAGATCGGTTGAGGATAATTTACTTGTTAGCAAAAGCATACCTTCAGACTTTAGTAGCCAATGCATTGTTAAAGTTCGAAAGGCTGATCGTAGAAATACTTTGACTTTTAAATTTTCTACATCATCATTGTCAAAGTTTTTCTCTTCATGGTGTGCTTATGGTTATTCTGGACTTAAAAGTAAAAGATCAAAACCGAGGGCTATTGTGAAATCCGGTGACGATGAAGTGATCAACTTTAAAACATTGGATATGAGAAGTGCAAAGAAAGGTATGGCCGAATGGGTTGATGAGAAATCTGAACCGTTCGTTTGCTTGGCCTTAAAGCCTTCTCCACAAAAGCATCGGTTGGAGAAAATAAAGTACACTTTTGATTTAACTTTGTGTGATAATTTATTTGATATCTTGCTAGAGAAAAAGTTTATTAAGTTCTCTGATCACAAAGTTAGTACATCGTATCTTGAGTTAAAAAATCGAAAGTATTGCAAATGGCACAATTCATTTGATCATGATATTAGCAATTGCAATATGTTTCGCCAAATTATACAATCGGCTGTTGATTCTGGACGATTGAAATTTGCTCATGAACAAGAGAATGACCAGTTGAAATCAATTGGTCTCGAGAAGAAAGATTCTAAGCCCTCAAGTGATATAGAAGATATCGTCCAAGTTAAAAACGTGTTAGAGGACGATGAGCTTAATCTGGAAAACACTGGGGGGCAAACAACTTCTTCACAGTCGGAACAAGAACCGGTTACTCCTGCTGTGTTGGCAAAACCGGTCACACCGGTTTGCTCAACCGGTCAGACCGGTTCCAAAGCGGTCAGACCGATTGTGCAAACCGGTCAGACCGGTTCTGACCAAGGACGCCCAAAAATATTAAAATCAGAGCGTCTTAAGATGAATGGAGATAAAGACCGTGTTAAGCACAATGGTAAAAGGCCGAAGCTCACCTTTGCTGAACTTCTGGCTAAATATCAAAAAGATAATGAGACCAAACGTGCTAATCGGTCGAATGGTGCTAAAACTTCAAGATTGCCTCCTAAACATAATTATGTGAATTGGAATCGGCAAAGGAAGGATTTTCAATCAGCAGCATCATATTATCCTTTTGAGCCATTGAAGCCGGTTTCATTTGCTCCATATCCCACTAGTGTTCGTCCTTATTTATCATGGGGATGGAGTGATTCATGGGCGCATACTCCTTCGTATTTCAGATCATGTCATGTGGAGTATGCAACTCCGAGAGGACCATCATGTGCAAGGCAACCATACTTTGAAAGTGGCCGTTTTGAGCATAAAAATCGGTCTAGAGTTCAAAATAAGAAAAAGGTTGTCAAGCAGATTTATGTGGTGAAAAAAGATGGCCGCAAAGATAAAAGTTCAGATCTGAATTCATCTACTGAAAAGCCGATTCATGTGAAGATCACTTTGGCTACTGAAGGTAGAGGAGAGGAAAAATCAGCCATTGATCTTCCAAGTGTCATGTCTGGACAGAAGAAGCTGAAAATGTCAAAAAATAAGAAAAAAGCACCGCTGTCCAAGAACAAACCAAAGTCAGGTCCTGCGCTTGGTTTATCAAATTGGTGCAAAAAGGAGCTACAAAGATTTAGCGCTCAAGAGTTGAAAAAGAGAGGCATGGCATGGGTTCCTAAAGGAAGCATTCAAGGCACGGGTGATGATCAAGCAAACGGTGCAACACAGGTGAAGAAGAATAAAAGGTATGAAAAACGGTCTTCAAAATTAAGGTTTGCACCCAATCATCAAAATTATTGGTTTTTACCTAAATCATTTGCTTCACCAATGCCATATATGCCTATGTATTGGATTATATCTTTAGGTGTGTTTATATTCTTCATGGTCTTATTTTGGTCCTTGGTTGCACATGGATCTGTTTATCATGGAGGGTTATCACAATAGCCGAAATATTTAGTTCTTAGAGATAATTTTAATTTCTGAATTAATACATCTCTAAACTTTTATTTCGGTTGTGCATGCATTATGGATAATAATTTGTTATCGTTCTTAGCAATATATATATTCGTGTGCACCTAAAATTGGTCGTTGCTGATCAGGCTGGACAAACCGGTCAGACCGGTTTACTGGGTCGGTCAGACCGGTTGTCCTGTAGCCGATCTGGCAACGGCCACACCGGTCTGACCGGTGTGACAAATCGGTCTGACCGGTTTATCTCGAGTCCGAGTAAAATTAAGGAATCCCATTGTTTTTCGAGTTGTCAAAGGATTTCTTAACTTTTATTTCGGTTGTGTATGATCTTGTGTATGGATTTCTCGTGGATAATAATTTATTATCATCTTTGGCAACGTATATGGTCGGTGAATCTCTTCGATCATCGTCCTAAAGTGTTAGTTCCCCCATACCTTGCTTGGGGGGCAAGGTATCAGTGAAAGAGTAATTTGTTTCCATGGGATTTCTATTTTACTAAATTGGTTTGCAAAATCTCTCATGACATTGTTGTTGTCTTTGTTTCACCAAGTGATGGTGTTTTGAGATTTTTAGCCGGTTGGAGTATTTGAGCAAGCCAAAATAAAGAAAGAGTAAGAAATTCAAGGTCAATGATGGTGACTTCAATAGTAATCGGGTCTTTGACATAAAGCGAGGTAATTATGTCATATTTCTCTTTTTGGACCGTTTGCATTGTTGTCTTACATTATACTAACATATAAACGCCATATACAATTATTAAACTACTCATTTCATTGGAGGAGTTATAACGACCATTTGTTGGTCATTTAGTGCATTTATGGTAATTTTGGATTGTGAGCACAATTTTAGATATTGTTTCAAAATACTCATGGCCGAGGTGTCATATACTCAGGCTTATCTCTCACAAATGATGTAGATAGCAACAGTAAGATAATTTCTTCATAAGTAGACACAATTGGTTAATATGGCCGATAGACACTATCGTCCTTAAAAGTATGACATAATTGATATGCTTATGATAAACATTGCTATTGTATAGTTCTAGTGCTGATAAATATTTCTTGATACGCAAGCTTTACCAAGAAACAGGGGGGCATATGTTCGCACCCAAAATTGGCAGCAGCTGACTAGACTGGGCAAAACCGGTCAGACCGGTTTGTAAAAGCGGTCAGACCGGTTTGTATAACATTGTCAAAATGCAGATTGGACTTCATCATTGCGTAGCTCTCGTCGAGACGATCAAGATGCATATGTGGAACGCCTAATTTGGATTCCGGATGAGGGAGTTATGACTTCGGGAAGATCTGCACCTGGGAAAACCGGTCTGACCGGTTTCCCAATCCGGTCAGACCGGTTTGGGTCTGTGTAGTCCGAGTTGGAGTTGTATTTTAGCTCGAGATTTGTTAGGGATTTGTTTCCTAAAGGGTAAGACCTCCCTGGCCTATAAATATAAAGGCCTATGGCCGATTGAGGGACATCCACAATCGAATAAACACATCCATCTTTACTTTTACCTTTCCAATCTCTCTTTCCAACCTTCATGCTGTTCATCCTCTGATCTCCACGGTCATAGATGGCGTCCTAAGGCTTGCTGGTCGACCTAGGACACGCCGGCGACGTCCACGCCCTGACGGGGTCCCTCCCGGGCGAGAGCTTCGACGGCCTTTGCTAGTTTGCTCGTAAACTAGTCGTTCTTCGCCACGTAAGTGCGTTGGTTATCTCTTTACTGGTTTGCTCGTAAACCTAGTCGTCCTCCAGCACGTAAGCTTGGTAGTTACCTTCACGAACGATCGATCCGGCGAAACCCTAGGAAACCGGTCTGACCGGATTTCCTAACCGGTCTGACCGGTTTGGGCGACACCCCGCCGTTTGGTCCGTTCGCGACCCGCGCGTCTAGCGCATTCGTGTGTGTTGACCGAAATTTACGTTAACACCTCCCCTTTGTCACGGAGTCCTCCGCCGGCGTGCTCGACGACATCACCCGGCACCAGCAGCGCATGCTCGCCCTCCTCCCGGCCTTCTCCTCTCCAGCAACCGGCCGTGCCGGCGCGCGCGCCGACGCCTTGTCTCGCTGGCTCGCCGGGTTCGACGTCGTCTGGGTGCTCGACATGGACGCGTCGGGCAGGGGCGGCGGCGGCCTCCCGCGGCGGGAGGTTGGGCGGAGGGTCCGGGCGTGGGCGCAGGGGCTGGGCACCATGGAGCACGTGTTCCGCCTCCGCCACCGGGAGCTCACCAAGGCGCAGGTGGATGCCCTGGGGGAGCTCGCGGCCGCGAGCGCCGGCGCGATGCTGAGGCTGGCCGGCGCCGTGGCCTCGCTCGGGAGCTCCCCGTCGAAGCTCCTCGCGGCGCTGGACGTGTACGTCCCGGTCTCGGAGGCGTTCCCCGTCCTCGCGCGGCTCTTCTCCTGGGGCCCCTCGCACCCGATCTCGGCCGCCGCCGAGGCCACGCTCGCCGGCCTGGTGGACGCGGCCAGGCGCTGCCGGCACGACCTCGCGGCGTCGTTCATACGGTCGCACTACCCGTGGCGGATGCCGCAGGACGGCGAGGTGCACCCGTGCGTGGGGTTCTGGATGGGCTACTTCCGCTGCCTGCTGCGCAACCGCGTCACCCTCTACTTCGTCCTCGGCAACGACGACAGCGACGGCGAAGCGCCGCCGCTCGCGCCAGGCGGCGAGGGCGGCCTCGGCCTGGTCGGGGAGCTGATCTCTTGCCTGGAAGCCGTGCTCGAGGAGAAGTCCGCCGCGCTCGCGTTCCCGGGGCTGAGGCAGGTGTTCATGCTCAACAACACGTTCGCCATCGTGCGCCGCGCCGTGCGCTCCGACCTCAAGCTGTTCCTGCCGCCGGGGTGGGTTCGTGCCCGCGAGGAGCGCATGGAAGCCTACATCAAAGAGTACATGGACGCGTCATGGGCGCCCATCGTGTCACGGTTGGACGACGCCGGCGGCGGCACGAAGCCGACGTCGTCCGCCGTCCTCCGGCGCCGGAGCAGCAGGCTGAGCGCGTTCTACTCGGCGCTGGAGAACGCCTGCAGTGCACAGAGATGCTGGAAGGTGCCCAACCCGGTGATCCGGGGAATCCTCCGGAGAAGTGTTTTGGAGAACGTCGTGCCGGCGTATCGCCGGCATTTGGAGGACCATCCGGAGGCAGAGGTGGCCAGCGGGCGCAGCGCGGAGGAGCTGGAGCAGCAGCTGTCAGATTTGTTTGAAGGCTAGAAGAGGATGGGATTTTTTAGGGTGTACAAGTACGGGAGGAGGACGTTGCATGTCAGTTTTGAAGCACTTGCTTTGTGTATATATATTTGGAACAGTAATGGAATGTCAGTTTTGAAACACTTGCCTCGTGTATATATTTAATATCCAAATGATGTATGTTGTAGCCGTGTATCACCAAGTGAGAGGAAAGAAGAAGCAAGGTGGAAATGATGTGAAATTCAATGATTTGTTTTTGAAATTCAATCAAATTTAAAACATACATTTATTCAGTCAAAATTTGCTACATGATGTCAAAATAGGTTCGTGGTCCATATATGCAAATTACACTGAACAAGCAGGGGCAAAGGTGCAAGGGTAAAAATTATTTTTGTTGCTGAGTAGAGGCAGAGTTCTTGGAAGTAAAGAAAAAAAACCCACTGAACCCTCGATCAAATTTTGAACTAGTATATTCAAAATATTTAAATAGGTTTTTAAAAATTAAATACATTATTCTGTTCTTTTTATTAATAAGCATACAAAATCACATACTTAATATACGATTATAATATGAGAGGTTTGAAGAAAAAATAAGGGAAAATCCATTTTGCAACTTCCAATCGTCACATAAGTCTAATTTTCAAACTTCTAGTATAAAATCGGACATCATAGGCCATACAACTTTCAAAACTGTGTAAATTTGACCGTTTTGGTAGTTTTAGAGGTGGTTTTCAACTTTTTATTTTTTTAAATGTTTTAATATTAAAATCATGAATAATTCAATTTAAATTCAATAAACATGAAACTGATACTGTAAAAATTCTAAAAATTATAACCTATATGTTGGTGTTTTGTTGGGAGTTATTTGGATCTTATTTCTTTTTTGTTCATCATTTTTTACTGCTTCTAATCATACTTATTGTTTATTTAAATTGTCGTGTCGCAATAAAGCACCAACATACATGTTATATTTTGAGTGCTAGTTTGATAAGTTTTGAATTTTTGAAGACTCAATTTAAAAAAAATATAGAGAAACAAAAACCATCATTGAAACCACCCAAAGGTCCTAATTTGCACAATTTCAATAGTTGGATGTCCTATGATGTCTGATTTATAGTAAAGGATTGAAAATCATACTTCTATGATGGTTGGAGGGTGTAAATTAGACTTTTTCCTTGCCGGCCGACCTCTCTAGTTTGCTACATCAACTCTGTCGTTGTGTGCCCGATAGCCACTTCCATCTCCGGATGGTCATCCAAGTACCGGTGATATGGGTATCACTGGCACAACATCCTCTGAAACCCTTTTCCGGAGGATTCTCGGATCATCCGGGCTGGGCACCTTCCAGCATCTCAGCACGCTACAAGCGTTCTCCAACGCTGAGTAGAACATGCTCAGCCGGTTGGTCCGGTGTCACAAGACGTCGACACGATGGGCTCCATGCCAAGTCATGGCCCTGTAGCTTTTGATCTCGCCTTCCATGTGCTCCTTGCGGATGCGCAACCACTCTTTTGCTAGGGTCATACAACAATTGATCCATTTGATTGTCTCTATACAGTTGGTGCAACCACTCTTTTGCTAGGGTCATACAACAATTGATCCATTTGATTGTCTCTATAATGTTGAAGTATTTTTATTTGTAAAGAGGATCTATTTGCATCAAAGGATTTTCACAGAAATTTTGGAGAAATGCATTCTGGAGGAAAGGAATTGCATGATAGAGTTTGGAACGAAGGAAAGCCGAGTTCCATTCTAGAGGAAAGGAAAAGCTCGATGCGCTAAAACGTAGGAAATTAAACGTCTACTACAGCTAGGGCTTATTTCTTGAGATGCAAAGAGCTCAAACATCAATTTCCTATGCTTTGGAATCCGGTAATTTTGACTCTAAAAATTGCGCTCTTCCTCGTTGCTATGTCTTTTTCCGATCATTTGTTTTAAGCAAACATTCTAACTAAAATCTATCAAAATCATATAAAGATTACAAATTATCTATACTAATATTGTGTTTGCAATGTGAAGAAATGATAGAGAATAAAGATGGACTATTTTTATTAAGTGTTGACAGAGCTTCTATGCCGCTAATTCGGTTTCGGTGGTTAATGACGACATAATCATTGTGACTAACGTGTGTTTTGCAGCGGCAATCAAATTTAAGTCACAATGATGGGCTTTTATGGTATTCTTGGCTCCCATCATTTGGATTGAATTGTATTGGATCAAAGGATATGCGCGAAGATTAAGCATGAGCTAGTTGCTTGTGTCATTCGGAGTTGAGAGACACAAGGAGTAGTATAAGTCTTTGTTTTTTCCTTTGGCAGTGCTATAAAGGGGGGCAAAGATTAGTAACTTGACCTATATGAGCATGGAGTTTGGTGTGGTGCACATTTGTGAAATTCTAGCACTAGGTAGCTCAGATAAAGCCCAGAAGAAGATAAAAAAAAAGATGGAACTCAAAGAGATTGAATTGGACGAGTTTCGGAGAAGAAAGAGTCAGATCGACTCATTACACCGATTGATTCGGTGTGCTGTATGGGCAGCACCGAATCAATCGGTGCTACTGTGATTTCACCCAGTAAGGTGCCCCAGGTGCACCGCTTGATTCAGTGCCAGCTCAGGGGAGCACCGAATCAGTCGGTGCTGCTGTGCACATGCTGTGCTGAAGCACAACAGCACCGATTGAATCGGTGTTGTGTTCTTATGCAGCGTTTGTGCACGGACATATAATGTTTCAGTGTTGCAGTTTAGGCTACACCAAATCAGTCGGTGTAGGTCCATGAAGTTGAAAAATGCTTCTGCTTTGACGGATTGATTTGGTGATACGGATGAACAGTAACACAGACGCATTCGGCTTTCAACTAAAAAGCAGACACCGATTGATTTGGTGCTGGGCTTTGGGGCACACCGAATGAGTCGGTGTTGTCTACATAAGCCCAATAAATGACCAACGACTAGCTCATGGGGGGTGTCTATATATACATGTTCTTCACCTCCAATTGAGCTCTTTTGGCACCCATGGAGTTCATGCCATTGATTTGAGCTCAAGAGAAAGAGAAGCACTAGAAGTGATTAGCAAGTTTCCTAATTCAACATTAAGGACATCATTAGTGCTTAGGGAGTAGCAAGTGTGCATCCACACCCATCTCTTTGGCTTATGCAGGTCAAGTGAGGTTCTTTGCTTGTTACTCTTGGTGATCCGCATCACTTAGACGGCTTGGAGTTGGTTTTCTTGGTGAGCTCTCAAGGAGGAGTCTTGTGGGAAGCCCCAAGAAAGTTGTGAGCGATTTGGAATCCACCGTTCCGGAGTTGAAGAAGGATTACCGCTAGTGAGCACATGGTCCTTGCTCGGATCAAGGGGGAGCAAGACCCTTGTGTGGGTGCTCCAACGAGAACTAGGGGAGAGTGCCGACTCTTCGATACACCGGGAAAAAATCGGCTTTCTAACCCTTTCTTTAAATTCTGCAATTTACATTCCACATTTTAATTTCTAGAATTACCATGCTAGAATAGGGTTGGAAACTAGAATGCAAGCTTTTTAACGACTAGATAGTCACACTTTTCTAAGTTTCAGCACATGGGGGTAATTAGGCTCATTCGATAGGCTTTTATTTCACGATAATTTTTAGTTGGAGCCTAATTCATCCTCATCTTAGGCATCTTGATCCTTTCAAGTGTGACCCCAGTTTGATTCCAAGCCTTTGCATTATGCTTCTATGCGGAAACTCGTCATCGTTCCGGCCTGTCCGCAAAAAGTTCACCGTGCACTCCCTGTGACGCCTTAAGGACAATTCATCAAATGTGTTAGCATGTGTACTGGTTGTCAAGCTGAGAATGGTTTGGGTTGAAACCGGTTTTGTGGTTTGGTTTTTTAATTGGATTATCTGGTTTATTGCATCATAGGTCGAGATATATAATGGTTTGATTCGGTTTGGTTTTACAATTATAATGGTTTAAACCAGTTTGGATCATTTCGGGATTAGTTTGACTAATTTAAAAGATTAAATAGTAAAACAATTATTATAAATATATGTTTTGACTTAGATCAAAAGCTGGACCCTAAAACTAAAACCTTGCGTTCACACTATAAATTTTTAGCGAATTTGATTGAAATTTGTTGTAAATGACTCAAAACGACGATCGGCTACTTTGTGCAAAATTATGTGATGAGATCCACGTATGGTCCCCACGTTGAAAGCCGGACCCTGAAACTTAAACATCGCGTTCACACTATAAAATTTTAGCGGATTTGGCTGAAATTTGTTGCAGATGACTCAAAAAGGCGGTTGACTAATTTGTGCGAAATTATGTGACGAGATCCACATGTGGGCCCCACGTCAAAAGTCGGACCCTAAAACTAAAACCTCGCGTTTACACTATAAAATTTTAGCGAATTTGGCTGAAATTTATTAGAGATGTCTTAGAATAAGAGTTAGCTACTCCGTGCAAATTGATTGAGCTATATAAATATGTGGGCCCCATATTATAAGACATATCCTTATTATGAGTAGTAGTTAGTGAAAACCGGTTTTAATATTTGGTTTGAAATCGATTGGTTTGGTTTGTTTAGGAGAGAAAAGCTAAATGATTTGGATTGGTTTGGCTCGAATGCAAAGTGGGTGGGATTGTATTGGTTTGTAAATATGCTAGAATTAGTATGGATGGGTGTGAATTTGGTTTGGATTCTAGACCATTCTCAGCTTGAACTGGTCGACGAACTAGTGATAACCAAAGGAATTTCATAAGAAAAATAACCTGCGCCATTGTAAATTCAACGGCTACGGGCTACCACATGGAATTCACGAGTAAATTCCCACATTTTAAACACGACGTAAAATGCACGTAGTAGACATCTTACTCGTAACAAAAAGACAAGCTAGCTAGCTTCAAGCTCCTTGCTGCTTGAGGAAGGGTGTGACCTAGGACAAAACCATGCATACGGTCTCCATTTGGCTTCGCCATGCAGCTCACGCTTGAGCCCCTCCGGGTAAGGGATTCTTTCTCCAACATCATTCGACTCCAAATGCAACACAGCTATCCAATACGTTTTGTAGTAGGGTTTATCCGCGTAGTAGACACAGTTCCGCTTGATCCCGGGGAACTCCTTGGCAGAGACTGCAGACGCGTGGCCACGCCTGCCCAAGAACAGTGAGTAGTCACCAAGGTCCGTCACCCTCTCGCCGAGCTCCACCTGCTGCCGATGCCGGTAGGTCGACTTGGCCGCCCAGTCCGGCTTGTAGACTTGAGCCCACGACGGGTAGTTCCTCGAGCGCAGCACGAGGAGCAGCAGGTCGCCGTTGCAGGCGACCGGATGGATACTGCACACCGGCTGAAGCCGCCGGTCGCCCCAGCAGTGCTCGTTCACTATGGAGCGAACATTGAAGATCCGAGTGCACTTCGGAGGAAGATCATCACTTCCGTTGCTGATATCACATATGGTAATGTTCGTGTCGCAGTCGATGCAGTACGCTTTTCCTTCATGGAATGTGATGGTTTCGATGTTGTAGCCGTACTGAAGCATGCTGGTCCAGGCCGCATCTCCAGGTCGCCAGACGAGCGCGTGGATAGTAACGGCGGCCCAGTTGGATGATGTGAGCGGGTCGTCGGAGAGGAAGACCCAGCTGATGCGGCGGCTGAGGCACGGGAGCGGGATCTGGGCGTTGGAGAGGGGATCCCACAGCACGAGCCGGGTCGGGGAGTTGTGGTCGTCGGACAGGGCGAGCCAACCGCAGCAGTAGGGGAGGCCGGCCGGAGGAGCGCCGCCGGCTTGTATCCTCTGAGCGCCGCCGCGAGGGAGGCGGAGGGAGTAGTCGCCGATTGGTTCCGAACCCTTGGCGCGCGCGGCCTGCGAGGACCCATGGGAGGAGGGCGGATAGGGGAGGGGTGGAGGAACGCCAGTGGGCGCAGACCTGGTGGATGTGGAGAAGGTCGTCGGAGGAGGACAGCCGGCCGGAGACCTCGCTGAGGAGATCGGCAGGGAGGGAGGACCAGCCGCCGGAGGCCATCACGAGAAGAGAAGAGGAGATTTTTCTGGAGAGAGAGAAGAGAAGAGATTCTAGATAGAGAGTATCCGACCAGTATTTATACGCTTGTCCGGTCCGCGCGGCCAACGATGGACGATGAGCCTCGTATTGAGATGGAAACTGTGGCATTAATGGAACTGAAAGTTTATGAATTTTCAAGTTAGCTACCTATAGAAGAAAAAAAAGCAATATCCTACCCAATCTGGTCTATTTTTTTCTGACGACGCAGCAAGCTCTCGAACAGATCCTGTAACTATATTTTCCTTTCTTGAATGAACATACCTATGCCTGCGAGACCGGCGCCCGGCGGGACGTATACGTCGAGCGCCGCGAGCGAGGAGCTTCAACGGGGAGCCCCCGATCGAGCATGAACAGGAACAACACACCCGGCTAGCTTCAGCATCGCTCCAGCGCTCGCGGCCCCGGGAGAATCCACCCGTGCCTTTGTGAGTTCCCGGTGGCGAAAGCAGAAGACGTGCTCAGCGCCTGCGCGGCTGCGCCACGCCCTGACACTTCTCCAGTTCTCCCGCGACTTTCTGCCAACTCATTGCAAAATAATGAAACTCAATTAAATTTTGTCATCTATACATCTTGGACTAACAGGCTGACTGCCTCATACCTTATAATGCAGAAATTTATGGAATCAAAACAAGCTATACAAGCTAGTGCTGCGATCATTATCTGATATGGATATACAACAACAGCTACCAATTCCTTGCAGGAAATCAAACCAACAAAAAAACATGGATGTACAATGAATGAATAAATTAATCTCAGGGGTATGGACTGCTAGTCAAGAGGGAATCTACTGCTAATCCAAATAGAATCAGATCGTTTTGAGTCACCGAGGTGGATATTGAGGCTGCTCACCTCAGACCAATCCAAAAAACACTAAACAATTGGATTGCTGTGAAGAAAAAAAATGTAATGGAAGAGAAGTTGCACGGGATTAGCTTAGGCCATGCTTGGTAGAGCTACATCTGATTCTAATTCTCTATAGGAGCTGATTCTCTGAGACAAGTGATTCTGTCACTGAAAGTGATTCTCTTTAATTCCCTAGCATAAACTCTCAAAATCAGGATGAAGAATTACGAGAAGCTACTTTTTTCAGCTCTCAACCCCTTAGTTTATTTCAGAGAATCAATTCTCGCTGAAAAACTGTTTGACAAAGCTACTCCTGAATTCACTACAAAATCTGCTCTGAGAGCTCTGCCAAACGGGACCTTAATTAGTATTAGCAGCTGATTCCCTCGTACTGGTTAGCTTCTCGTAACCTGCCATGCATCGATACATCAATACTCCATAGATTGTGTTCGATGCATCATGTTATACCAAATAAAATTCGTGTAGATGTATGTACGCATACCCTGCGTCCTGTCCATGCATAGGACGGCGCTCAGAGAAGGATACAATCAGCGGTGTTCCGAGCAGCCGTGGCTACCCACCCATCACGTGCAGATGAAGAACTGAACATCGGTGTGCACAAGAAATCAACAATGGATTCAGCCATTCCGACGATGAGATCCAGTCTCACCGGGTATAGGAATACCTACATATTCATCAACATAAAAGATTCAATATACTACAAAAACGAATTGTTTTTGCATTCATACATACCTTTAAAGAGCTTCACCCTGACGGCGGCGGGGCTGCATGCCTGCTGCTCGACGCAATATAAAATAATGAGAACCAACGACAGAACATTGGCTAGGGATAGGCGCAAGCAAAACTGGTCTCAGGGAGAGGGGCGCCAGAGAAGAATTTAGCCCAAAAATTCATGGACGTGTGGTGATCTCGGGTGGATGGTTGGAAAAAAAAAGAAAGATTAGTTTGGAAAGGCAATTACACCAGCCAATTTTTGTCGGACTGGTGGCTGACCGAGAAGGGAACCAGGAAACAATTGTTGTGGGCCACGGGTCAAAATATGGGTGAAAAAGTTTTGGGTTGTCAAATTTTTGACATATCAGATGGGTCATTCGTGAGGTGGAGGTGGATAATGTTGGTAACAATTGTTAAAAAAAACTTGACATGTGGAGGGTAAGACCACCGGCAGAGCATTGTATTAAGAAAGAACACCTTCTCACACAGATTGAGAAAATCTTTGAATCTCTACCCCATCCATACACAACAGGGACTTTTTTCAACGCCCACCTAAGTGGGCCACCTCCGGCCAACAAATTTGCCCCTCCCGGGGTTTGAACTGCGGCCGCAGGATACCGAGCGACACGTTTTGACCAACTGGTCTAGCGCCGCTGGTGTAACAATTATTTTCAAATTTAATTTTATGAACGAATGCACCTCTGCTGATCCGTCTTCTGTGTAGCCTTCAAACAGTCGGACAGCTGCTGCTCCAACTCCTCCATGGTGCGCCCGACGGCTGCCTACCTCTGCCTCCAGATGTTGATCCAAGTACCGGCGATACGCCGCACGACCTCGCCGACACGGCTCTCCGGAGTATACCTGGGAGCACGGCCTTCCAGGCTTCCAGCACTTCTGTGCGGCGCTGGCGCTGGCGTTCTCTTGCGTCGAGTAAAACGCGCTCTCAGCCGGTTGCTCCGGCGCGGGAGGACGGCGGACGTCGGCTTCGTGCCGCCGCCTGTGTCGTCCAACCGCGGCACGACGGGTGCCCAGGACGCGTCCATGTAGCCTTCCACGAACACCTGGCGCAGCCCCGGGAACGCGAGTCCATCACTCCCTGTAGCATCGCTCGCGGTCCCCGCAGCCTTGTTTAGACGTTGAATTTGGGAGGTCGAATTTGAGAGTTTAATGTCACTTCGTAATCATTGCGTTACTGCAGCATTTTGTTTGTAGTTGTGAAAAATTGTCCAAAAATTGATTAATTAGGCTCAAAATATTCGTCTCATAGAGCACAACAAAACGGTGTAATTAGTTTTTGATTTCATCTACGTTTAGTACTCCATGCATGTTATGACATTTTGATGTGATGGAGAATCTTCTTTTTGCATAGTAAATTTGGGAGTTGCTTTTGGGATCTTGTTTAGATCCCAAATTTGGGGGGCAAAATTTGGGGTATGATGTCACTTCTTAATCATTGTGTCATTGTAGCATTTCGTTTGTATGTGTGAAAAATTATCCAAAAATTGATTAATTAGGTTCAAAATGTTCGTCTCGCAGAGTACAACAAAACTGTGTAATTAGTTTTAAATTTCATCTATATTTAGTACTCCATACATGTTATGACATTCTGATGTGATGTGAATCTTCTTTTTGCATAGTGAACTTTGGGGATAGAATTTGGGATCTAAACAAGGGCGTAGGTGGTTTTCTGCTGGTGCAATGTCTGATTGTCCGAATTTGCCACTGGCATATCCACGGATACACCGGCTAAGCTACAGCTCTGGAGTCTGCATGGACTGAGACTGGACTAATCATTCCAAGCCAGGCAAGCAGGGGTGGTAACCGACCATGCTTTTTCACCATCTAACTTGATCCTAGCAAAATTTAGCTCAAAAACTAGTATTATTTTAACCGGCCTTAATTTGACTTGATCTTTAAAATTTCTAATATAAAATCGATGACCCTTTACAAGCCCTATAGGCAAGGCCATTCACGGAAGGAACGCACCACAGGTGGGTGTGGATGACTTGGTCAGTGAACTTAAATCTGGTGGACTTGCCACCATGCCAAGCCAGGCCAGCCGCCAGGGCCCACATGTGAGCACAAGAAAGCATGCGCACGGCTATTGGCTAACGGCCAAGGCCACTGGGCCAGCTTGCCCCAGGACGCGTCCATGTATCCCTTGATGTAGCCTTCCATGCGCTCGTCGTGGGCGCGGAACCACTTCTTTGTCGGGTTGAGAGGAACGAACAGCTTGAGGTCAGAGCGCATGGCGCGGCGCACGACGGCGAGCATGAACACCTGGCGCAGCCCCGGGAACGCGAGCCCGGCGGACTTCTCCTCAAGCACGGCTTAATCCGCCCTCGCTGCCCGTCGCTTCCGACGGCTCCTCTCCATCGTCGTCGTCGTCGCCGAGGATGAAGCAGATAGATAGAGATACGGCTGCTCCCTAGCACGGCCACGGCGCCGGCCAGAGCCAGCATGGCGCCGGCGCGCGGTTGCGGCCGCGAGCCCCCCCCCCCCCCCCCCCCCCCCAACAAGCATCCACCTGCCGTCGTGAGTTTCCTGGTGCCAAAGGACTGAGACTGCACAGTGACAGGTACGCTTGCTTCAGGTTACCTTAACTGACGGGTTGACAAAAAGAATTATTTGTTCCTCGTGTGATATATCATGTCAATAATGCAACTATTCATATACAACAAATGATTGGAGCCTACGAATTCGGAGGGAAGACAAAAGTAGACCTTTTGGTACCTATGTTTAGCAGAACCCCACGTAGCATCACTGAGGAGCAATCCTTCTTGTTATCCCTAAAATATTCAAAGTAGTCTTTCCCTCTCGATGCGTATAAATAATGCATGCATATGTCTACAATAACCTTTTGTTTGGACCGAGTAATGCATTGTGTAGCTTTACTCTTGAACTGAAGAACATAAAACAACACTCAAACCTTGTTCATTTCCATCTACAGTCGAATACATTAATATCTATTGCTTTCATCAATGTAGTGTTATATACATTTGCACGTAGATATATTGTATGTTTCATGTTGTCGCATACATAAGCAAACAACATGATCTCTGGACAATCTATGATTTCAAAAGGACCAGGGCCGGATCCCGTGTGGGGATTGGGGCTCCCCCTTACCCCCATGCAGCCATGGATGAAGGAAAGAGAGGAGCAGGTGGAAAAAGAAGGGGAATCAGTTCCCTCTAACTTGGATCTCTAGCTCCGTTAGTGAAAAATAAAATATCATACCAGTCCCTTCCCACTACACATGGCGGGATATGAAGGATGCCAATGCCATCCCCAAAGGTCTTCAAGTTGCACAGCTCCGACCGAGCTACCTTCTTCCAGCATACCGAGGCGGGTAAGCCAACTACAAAGGCAATGTCAAGTCACTACTACATAACCCACCTTCACAAACGATCTATCACAAACGGTCTGTAAGTGGATGGGTTGCAGCCGTTGCAAACCGTTTGTGATGTGGGGCATCACAAACGGTTTGTAGAAAAAACCGTTCGTGATGCCCCGGAGCACCATCACAAATGGTTTTTCCTACAAACCCTTTGTGATGGTGTGTACAGTACACATTAAAATCGCATTTTGAAGTAGTAAATCAAAAAAAATCAAAAAGTGTTGAACTACAAAGTTGTATAACTTCTCAAGATGTAGAACTTTTAGTTTAGTCATTTCTTCATTCGACAAATTCATATGAATATTGTTCATAAAATCTATATCTCTCATACAATTTCCTGAAACTATAAGAGATATCTATAAGATTTGTGAACAATGTTACTCTCACAACATCGGATGAAGAAATGACATAGAAAAGTTGTAGATCTTCAGAAGTTATACAACTTTGTAGTTTAAAACTTTTTAATTTGAATTTGTTTTACTAATGAAAAGTAAGTTTGTAGTTCTCAAAATTTGAAATTTGAGTTTTTTCAAACGACCTCGGATGAAGAAACTGTCAAAATAAGAGTTGTAGATCACAATAAGTTATGAACCTTTGTAGTTGACAACGTTTTCATTTGAAATCATCTAGTCAACGAAAACTAAGTTTGAATGTTCTCAAATTTGAAATTCAAATTTTATAAATGACCTCAGATGGAGAAACTACCAAAATAAGAGTTGTAGATTCAAAAAGTTATGAAACTTTATAGTTGACAACTTTTTAATTTGAAATCGTTTAGGGCCTCAAATATGCAAGTTACACTCAGTTTAGTATAATATGGTAGGAACCAGAACGGTATCTAGTCATAGTTGAGCGTGTGGTGCAGTGGTAGAGTAGGTCACGCGAGAGAGAGGTCGCGGGTTCAAATGCCGCCGACCGCATAGCGTGTGAAAAATGGTGCGACCTGTGGGAAAAATGGCTTGGATGGTTGGTGGCCTTCCCACATTAAAATAATTTTTTGCTATTTTTTTGAGGTTTTTTAGTGCACTTGGCATCACAAACCGTGACATATATCACAAACGCCTAGCAAAACCGTTTGTGATGAGGATTTAAAACCATTTATGATGTTGAATTCTGTAGTAGTGGGTGTTCGAGACACCAACGAGATGTAGGGAATAGAGATGAATGGAGGTGGGACAAGAAAGAAAAGAAAAGGAAGGAGGGAAGATAGAAGAGGTTATTAGTTTGTTGCTATTTTGGGAGTGAACACTAGATCATGAATAGGTGGTTGATCAGAGTATTGACCTCATTCTGAATACTAATGAGTCTATAAAATGTCATGTTTCAACAAATACAATCTATATATAGAAGCTTTGCATGTATGAAATACATCACAAACCGTGACATATATCACAAACGCCTAGCAAAACCGTTTGTGATGAGGATTTAAAACCATTTATGATGTTGAATTCTGTAGTAGTGGGTGTTCGAGACACCAACGAGATGTAGGGGAATAGAGATGAATGGAGGTGGGACAAGAAAGAAAAGAAAAGGAAGGAGGGAAGATAGAAGAAGAGGTTATTAGTTTGTTGCTATTTTGGGAGTGAACACTAGATCATGAATAGGTGGTTGATCAGAGTATTGACCTCATTCTGAATACTAATGAGTCTATAAAATGTCATGTTTCAACAAATACAATCTATATATAGAAGCTTTCATGTATGAAATCAAAAGAAGAACAAAAGTATACCACGTGAGTAGCCATGTTTGGGGCAATCTCCAGGTAGTCTATCATATACGCCTTATAAATAATGCATACATGTCTACACTAACTTTTTTATTTCAGGTAACTCGTTGAATACTTTTAGCATTACTCTTGAAATGAAGAGCATATGACAATGCTCGAACTATACGAATCCATTTCCATCCCCATTGGAGTACATTAATATCAATTTCTTTCATTAGTGTAGCATTTACACAATTTTTATATGTATGCATATTTATTACCGTATATGTTTCATATCACCAACATACATAAGTGGTCAACATAATCTATATGATTCGAAAAAAGGGCAATAACATCTCTACCGCATACTACTACCACACAGGAGAACATCAATGCCACCATCCTCAAGGTCATCAAACTGGAGAATTGCCTTCTTCCAATCTGGTACGTTGGCCAACTGCAGAGGCAATGTCAGGTGTTTGGAGCACCAACGAAATGCAGGGTATAAAGACGGATGGAGGCAAGAGAAGAAACAGAAGAAAAAGAAAAGGAAGGAAGATGAAGAAACTATTGGTTTGTTGCTATTTTGGGAGTGACCACTAAATCATTATTTGGTAGTTGGTCGACCTATAGAAATCCCACTTTTGAACAATCATGCGTTTGCATCAAATTTCTTCTTCCTATAATGTTTCAATAATGCAACCTAGTCAACGTGTGACGTGTATGAAATAGTAGGAAAGAAAAAAGTACACCAGCAGGTAGCAATGTTTGTCAGAACCCTACTTGCCTTTTGTCGGAACCCACTTGGCAGAAGAAGCGGTCCTTCTTTTTATCCACAAAACCATCAAACTAATATATATCTTCAAACATCTCATAAATAATGCACATGCATATAATAATACATTTCTGTTTGTCGATCACAAGCAACGCATTCTGTACATTACCCTTGAATTGAACTGCATACGACAATACCAGAACCTACGAGCTCATATTTCCATCACTAGTGGAGTACATTAATACCAATCGCTTTTATGGTTGTGACGTTATGAAATTTTGCACGTCATTACAATGTATGTTTCATGTCACCGACATACATAGTCTGTGAAATGGTTTGAAAAAGGGCAATAATATTACTACCACGTAGTCAGTCATCAATACCACCATCCCCAAGGCTGTGGAGCCGAAGAGTTACCACTAAATCATGATTTGGTGGTTGACCGCCGTATGAAAATCCTACGTTCGGACGATCACGAGTTCACATCAAAGTTCTTTTTCCTATAAAATATCATGTTTGAATAATGGAACCTAGCCATAGAGGCCGTGGTTAATGTGAAATAGGAGGGGAAAAATAAAAGTGTGCCGGCGGATAGCCATGTTTGTCAGAACCCCACTTGGCACTTGACACAACAATTATTCTTTTTATCCACAAAATCATTAAAGTAATATATCTCTTCGGACATGTCGTAAGTAATGCACACGTACAATAACTTTTGTTTGGACCAAGCAACGTACTGCATACGTTACTCTTGAATTGAATTGCATACGACAAGTACCCAAATCTACAAGTTCATATTTACATCACTAGCGGAGTACATTAATATCAATTGCTTTTGTCATTATGCCGTTACGAAATTTTACACGTATTTATATTTATCACGGAGTACGTTTCATGTCATTAACATATACAGTATATAGATAGATAACATGATCCTGCAATGATCCCAAAGAACATATCTATCATTGTGCTCATCAATAAAACCACCCAAAAACACACTTGACATGGCACGTACATAACAACATAGGGGCTATATATTTCCACCATGATTATTAGCAAACACGCGTATAAAACGTAAGATAGTTTCACTGCCCCCGTACCTTAGTTTATACGTTTTGTTAGATGGCGACATATACTACATATCTCCATCTCCAACAATAAAGGAAACACAGCCACGCAAGTATCTCCAGCAATAATGGCCCGTGTGGAAGGCGCCACGTGTCATCAGGACGTGCAAATTATATCTAAACGGTCATATACGAAATCAAATAAACAAATCGAAAATCCCGATCGTTGACCTGCGGAACGTGGGCATATATCATCATTTAAAAATCCGCAGGCGTATCCTTTTTACACACTGGCGTCGAAATCGCGCGTGGATTTTTTTTCTCTCCCGGTCGAAAACCAGAGGCGGCGCGTTGAGCCAAAAAACAAACCGCGCCAGGGTTTTTTCCTCTCCTGGCCGGCTTCCCCTGCCGACCGGCGCCTATAAAAGAAGGGGACCCATTGACCCGAAGACCACTCGTCTAAGTATTCACAAGTCAAACCACTTCCCATACCCGTACTTGCCTTGACTTCCCTTTTTCTTGGGCTTGCGGTAAGAAAAGCTTGCGAGGGGCCATGGCCGCGGTAGGAAAGTTTAGGGCAAGAAGCAGGTGCCTTTTCCAATATGTCCGCGTGCTTTTACCCCTGGTAAGGAATGGTCTCCGACCAGCACTACTCCGCTCCATGTCTCTCTCTTTCTCTCTCCCCAAAAATTCACCTCTCCGTCTGTGTGTTGCCTTGTTAATTTGACTCATAGTATTGGTGGAGGATGATTAGTATTTATTTACAGTAACTTTTTGAAAATCAATTTCTGTTCACCTGCACTTGTGCGCAGTAAGACCACACGCCTCGAGCGTTTCTCATAAGACGGCCATCGTATATCTACGATAATGATGTAATTTCTCCGTTAACATCCTTTTGTTTTGAGAAGCAGGGAGATAAGTAGTTTTGTCACGCGGCTGTTCTCTGCCATTGTCGCTGAATGTAAAAAAAAAAGAAGAAAAAAATGCACAAAGGGACCATCAGATCTGTCCCCTTTTTTTGGGAAGAAACATGAAAATACTGCATTATATATTTTCGGATGGATGAAATTTCAAATAACGCCTTAATAAATCTGCATTATTTATTATCTCATATCCACCTTCCTCCCTTTACTAAGTACTACGTCACTTACGTCCAAATCTGCATGCAGACGGTGGTTGGAGGAGCCGCGTTGTTCTCTCTTCTGTTCCTTTCTGTCTCCTCCTGGGACACGACAAACCTCATAAACAGAACCCAGGTAAGCGCCATGGGTGTGGCCTTCAGGCACCTCGCCGGCAGCATGCAGCCCCTCCAGGAAGCCAGCCGCGCCGCCGTCGCCATCGCCGCCGGCGCCGGCGCCGTGCAGGACGACCCCACGAGCAACAACGAATCATCATCATCAGCTCCTATCTCTCAGGTGCATACACATACACTTCCGTCTACATTTCCATTTCGGTCCGTCGCGATTAATTATTATGTGCCCCATTTGGGTTACGCACTTACTCAAGTCAAGCAACACAAAAGGCACGTGCTTATTACGTATTACCTGATGATGTGTGCTGCTGAGCTGCCAGGTGATGAGGTCCAAGATGTTCATGGCCTTCGCCATGCAGCCGCTGCTGGCGCAGGTGTCATACGCCGGCGTCGATGGCGCCGCCTTCGCCTACTACCGCGGCGAGGGCGGCGGGGCGAGGGCCATGTTCACGGACTCCCACCACAGGTGGTACACCCAGCCCGTGGATCCGGCGACCGGCCGTCTGGTCGGGAGCGCCGCCGCCGCCGACATGGTGGTGGGGCTCCCGCTCCCCCTGCCCGACGCGACGCCGGCGCTCCGCGCCACCAAGACCCACGCCTCGCGCGCGTCGCTCGGCGGCGAGTGGGCGCGCCCGGGCGTCCGGATGATCTCCTTCTCCGCCGCGGCCGGCGACGCCGCCGGCGTGGCCTCCGCCGCCGTCGCCGTTGACGGCCTCCTCGCAGCGGCCGCCGCCCGCGTCGGCAACCAGTACGACGACCTGGACGTGTACTACGCCGTCAGCGACGAAGCGCGCGGCGAGCCGGCAGCCGCCGCCGCGTACAAACCACTTCTTCTCGGCAACGATTCCGGCCGTTCCGACGAGGACGAGGGAGAGAAGATGCGCGCGTTCTCCAAGGCGAAGTGCGCCGCCGCCTCCATCGACGCGCCCGAGCTCGGCCGGCTCGCCGCCGGCGGCCACGGAGCATACGGCAAGTTCCAAGTCGCGTGCACGAACTTTAACGTCTCCGGAGTACAACTGGTACGTATACTGTACGTGCGTGTGCACACGTAGTATTATTCGATCTACACATACGTATACCATTTTTGGCAACATGAGGACGTGGCAGGTTATCATGTACGTACAGATCCACGAACGAATCATCATGAGATCGATATTACTAATATTTTCCTTAATTGCATTGATCGAGTATTATATTTTTACCTTTCCTAAATGCCGATACGATACGCATGTATTACCACGTTCATGTAATACACTTTCCATTCGCAAAAAAGGAAACTGAACAGCTTCATCAGCCATTCAGCCTGGCCTGCCCCCCATGACATGCATGCATGCTTCCCCCTGCAGGGGTTCCGGCTGGTGCTCCGCAACGAGGACCAGGGCGCCATGCTCCGGTCGCTGTGCGTCCCCGTGGTGATCTTCGTGTGCGCCGTGGTGGCGGTGGCGGCGGCGGCGTGCGTGCTGGCGGTGCGCGCGAGGCGGCGGACGGCGGCGAGGGAGGCGGCGCTGAACGCCGACCTGATCCGGCAGAAGGAGGCGCTGGGGCAGGCGGAGCGCAAGAGCATGAACAAGAGCAACGCCTTCGCCAGCGCCAGCCACGACATCCGCTCCGCGCTCGCCGCCATCGCCGGGCTCGTCGAGATGTCGCGGCCGGAGGCGCACGCGCTCCCCAGCATCATGGAAAACCTCGACCAGATGGCCATCTGCACCAAGAAGCTCTTCGGTTAGCAGTCTTCCTCTTCTCGACCCAATTATTTGCATCACCCGGCCAATTATTAACTTGTTGTACGTTGTTCATCGTCGTCTAGGAATATTATTGATGCAGATATGATGTTACTACTACTGTTTATGGTCGAATCCACTAGCTAACACTAGCAAATAGTGTAGGATTTGTGGACTCTGGATATTCTCTTAGCTAGAGTAGGAGGATTTATGCTGCTAATATTGGTAATACGTAGCAATTAAATTGGTCTGCAAATGTTAGCAGCTGGCCGGCCATGACAGGTAGGTCGGTGGTGTTCAGTAGTGTTCCACGAAATCCGATTGCAAAATATCAAACAGGATAGCGTACGTGGTGTATGATAGAGCAAATTTTATGAGCTTTTATTTCTAGCATTCTTGAGCCTAGGTGCATGGTATCTGTTGTTCATGGACGGTGATTTGTTTTCTGCAGACATACTGAACTCGATTCTCGACACGAGCAAGGTGGAGTCAGGGAAGATGCAGCTGCACGAAGCCGCCTTCAGCATGGCCGACGTCCTGCAGGAATCCGTGGACATGGCCAACGTGACGGGCGTCCGGCGAGGGCTCGAGGTGATCTGGGACCCCTGCGACTTCTCCGTCCTCCGATGCGCCGCCGTCGCCGGCGACTGCAAGCGCCTCAAGCAGATCCTTGACAACCTTCTCGGCAACGCCCTCAAGTTCACCGACGAAGGGCACATCGTCCTCCGGGCATGGGCGAACCGGCCGATCGCCGGCACCAGCGTCGTCAGCACTCCCTCGAGGTTTGCCTGCCCAAGGTTCGGCAATGGCGGTTCGTTCGGATGCTTGTTCAGAGCAAGTGACGATCGTTAGGACCAGGGTCGTGTGCAGAATGACGACCCCAACTTGGTTGAGTTTTACTTTGAGGTGTCCGACACCGGCATTGGGATCCCCAAGGAGAAGAGGATGTCTGTGTTTGAGAACTATGTCCAGGTGCATGATGGGCAAAGCGGCACTGGCTTGGGGCTCGGAATCGTGCAATCCTTTGTAAGTTAGTACCTGTTTTATTTATACCGTGTTATTATACAGAACTAGTACTAAATATATATATTATATATACATATATGTAATTCTTGCTAAGTTTGTTTGTGAAATTTAGCTTTGGCTGATGCATATCGATCACAGGTTCGTTTGATGGGAGGAGAGATCAGCATCAAGGACAAGGAGCCCGGTGAGAGAGGAACATGCTTCGCGTTCAACGTGCTCCTGAAGATGAGCGAGAGGCGAGCAGAACCCCAGGACATAGAAGAAGGGCCATCAGCGCCATCAGACCCGCTCAGGTGCTCCGATTTCAGAGCCTCGGCGTTCCAAGAGGCCAGCAGCTTCAAGGGCGTCCACTGCGTTCTCTACGTCCACGGTGGCGAGACCAAGAGGATCCTGCAGGCATGGATGGAGAGCATCGGGGTGAAAGTTTGGGCTGTCCTGCACACCGACTCCATCGCCTTGGTGTTGGAGAACGCGCTGCACAATGGCAACACCCCTGCTGCAAGGGCGTCGCCGTCGCCGTCACCCACCGCCGATGAGGGGGACGGCCGGTGCTTCAGCTCCAAGGAGATGGTCAGCCAGGTCCTGCCGGCGCTGAGGAACAGCGCTGGCCCCAGGAGAGGCAGCCATGGGGGCAATCCTTGTAGCATCCTTGTTGTCATCGATGTGACCTGTGATGGAGCAGAGGACATTTGCATTGAGATGGAGAAACTTGCCAGGATGAAGCACCAGGCTCCATGCAAAGTTGTCTTGCTGGAGGATATCAGGACGCCTTCTGATGATCTGAGGAGGTTCAAGGACCTGGGCTGCGATCTCGTCCTGCGAAAGCCGGTGCACGGGTCTCGCCTGTTCACGCTTCTCATGACCTTGAGAGACCTCCAAGATTCAGATGCGCCAACACAATCTTCTCAATTTGGCCCTGAGATTACTGGGACCAGTCAGCAGCAAGATTTGCCAGAGATTGTGCTCCATTGCCCACAGGAAGCTGCAGCATCAACTGAGATTGCGCCCTTGACTCAGGAACAGAAACAGAAACCTGAAGATGAGAAGCCACTGGCTGGGATGCAAGTCTTGCTGGCTGAAGACACCTTTGTGCTGCAAACGATACAGAAGAAAATGCTGGGCCAACTGGGAGCAACTGTCAGAGTAGCTCAAGATGGAGCCGTGGCTGTGAACTTGTGCAAAGAAGCTCTTGAGCAAGCCAGTGCTTCAGAAGACGGTGCAGTGCCCTTGCCATACCATGTCATCTTCATGGATTGCCAGGTTTGTTCTATCAAAACTTGTTACTACGCCTCCGCCATACCAGCTCCAACTGATGACTTGTCTCTGACATAGCTAATATTTCCTTTTTTTGATTCAGATGCCCAATATGGATGGCTATGAAGCAACAAGACTAATCCGCGAGGAAGAACAACGCTACGGGATTCACACTCCAATCATCGCTCTGACCGCTCATGACATGGAGGAGGATCTGCAGAAGGCTATCCATGCCGGGATGGATCTGCACGTGACAAAGCCAATAGAACGCAAGAGGATAGTGGAAGCTGTTTGCCGTGTTTGCAAACGTGAGAATTGATTGATGGATGGAATGCATTTCTGCGTCACATGAAGAACTCTTGAAATGGGCGAGATTTGGTGACTAGGATGGCGATGACCACAGTTGAAGCATCCATCTGGTCATTGCTCGCAGTTGTGATGTCTTAGTACCCTAGGGTTCATCAGCAAACATGTATCTTTTAGTAGCTGAACAATGGAGTCGCAGCAAACTCTATTTTTTTTTCATTTCCGAACTTTTATGGTAACAAACTTAGGTGTATCTGGATTTTACTTCTGATCTATTTATGTCATTTTGACTTTCCAGAAGAATTATGCCATATTCAGTTTACGGAGTCAGTTTCACACTTGTGCATGCCACAAACATGCGGTTATAAACTTGCCATCTGCACAATGTCATGTGGAAGTGAACTTGATAAGATATTAAAAATGATGAAATGAGGTTGGGGCAGTATATTTGCTACATTCTTTTTACCTAACCATACTTCCATTTCCCATTAAAAACTCTATTTTTTTCCATTTCCAAACTTTTATGGTAACAAACTTAGGTGTATCTGGATTTTACTTCTGATCTATTTACGTCATTTTGACTTTCCAGAAGAATTATGCCATATTCAGTTTACGGAGTCAGCTTCACACTTCTGCATACCACAAACATGCGGTTATAAACTTGCCATCTGCACAATGTCATGTGGAAGTGAACTTGATAAGATATTAAAATGATGAAATGAGGTTGGAGCAGTGTATTTGCTCCATTTTTTTACCTAACCATACTTCCATTTCCCATTAAAAACTCTATTTTCTTCCATTTCCGAACTTTTATGGTAACAAACTTAGGTGTATCTGGATTTTACTTCTGATCTATTTACGTCATTTTGACTTTCCAGAAGAATTATGCCATATTCAGTTTACGGAGTCAGCTTCACACTTCTGCATACCACAAACATGCGGTTATAAACTTGCCATCTGCACAATGTCATGTGGAAGTGAACTTGATAAGATATTAAAATGATGAAATGAGGTTGGAGCAGTGTATTTGCTCCATTTTTTTTTTACCTAGCCATACTTCCATTTCCCATTCGAAAAGGAGAGTGCAGGTTACAAGCCATTATACTTAGCTACTTGTATCCCTAGTATATCATCTAGTAGTGTGCACAGTACTAGACATATAGTAACACATCAGGCAGCATGACTGGCTAATGCTCCTAAATACTGTACTGTACAACCTCCTCCCATCCGTAGAGGACCAAACTCCTCCCATTCTTGTACTCATATGCAGGCACCAAGGGGAAAGAAGTCGCACCCCAGATCGTTATCCGTGAATGAGAGATCATCCTTCTCCTGCTTTAAGATTAAAGGCTTCAGTAAATCAGATTTGAAGGAATGTAATAGGCTGTGGGAATTTTCTAAAAACAGGAAGACAGAACTACAGCAGCTAAGGTCCTTACCGCTTTGATCATGGAATTGAGAAGTCCATCAAAATTGCAGCTACTAGAGCTAAAACCACCGTGCAGCTTTGGAATCCCCAAATCATAAATATTCTTCTGCTTCAGTTTATCATCTGATGTTAATGAGTGAATCTTCATTTGTGGCATAAGAGATGGCATGCTTGCATTTGTCTGCTCAGTCATACAGGCACCAAAATGATGATTGAAACTTCCAATGCTCAATCCTTGGTTATGCAGATGATCTGGTTTCATTCCATCCATTTCATGCCTAGAGTTCCCTGCACCTGCAAACTCCATGTAGTTCAAATGTCTACCGGCATCGGGAGTGAGCAGAACTGTGCCGCAAGAACTAGCGCCACTCCTAGTATTGTTGGTAGCTGTAAGGCTGCCAGAAGGACAAACAGGTATGGTTACTGAAAAGTTTGTTCCACTAGTGCCATCGAATGGATCATGTAACTGTAACCTGTCAGCAGAAAATCCATCATTTATTTGAAGGGTGCCCTGTTGGGATACACTTGATTCCTGCAAATTAGATGAAACTCCAACTGTCCTTTCAACCAGTTCTGAATTCATAGATGGCATTGGCATCGATGGCTGGATGCTAAGTTTCGCTTGCTTGCAGTCCAAAAGTTCTTGTGGTGGCAATGGACTGCTTGCAACTCTCTGGAGTGCACCAGACAGACTGTTGGCTAGTGCACTCCCAGAAAAGACAGTAGACAAATCATTACTTTCTTGATGGATCCACTTCTGTTGGAGTTGGGGCAGCCCAAGTGACGTGCTCGAGCCTTGCGCCAAATTTGCTTGTTGGTTTTCTTGTAAGCCAACATACTGGAATTTGTTACCATCACCAGCACAGTGACTTATTATGCCATTGTTGGTAGCTGTTTGAACTGTCATGGCAGGAGAAAGCTCTTGAACCCCAAATGTTGTTGCACTAGTTCCAGTCAGCAAGCCATGTGGGTTGAAAGATGGTAGAGCAGCAGAAGGCGCAAAAGGCTGATAACCCTGAATCCCTTCAAATGCTCCCATGTGAAGAAAGGATGGGTCTCTACCTCCAAGAGCAGCAACAATACTAGCTTGCTGTGATGCCACAGCACTTAACCGTTTGAGGTAGAGCCTGTATTTCTGCATATCACATGACACTAACTGATTAACATGGACAGCATGTAATCGTTGAACTCACAGTTTATACATGATTGAAATGAACAATTACAAGTGAACTGCTTTGTAGTATGTAGACAAACGTTTTGGAAATTTCCGAGCAGTGTGTATACAGCTTTAATCTACTCATCAATATACTATTTGCATGAAATATCTCTATGCTTAGGGTTTACAGAGGAATTAAATAACATTGATTTGCATCATTTAATGTAGTCTGTCCAAAACCAAATGAACACAGAAATCTTAATGCCATGGTGAACTGTGAAAAAGTGAAATAATATCTTTCATGACATTCTAGCACCAGTCAGAACACAAAACTAAGCAACACTTAGTTTTATTTATAGTAAGTATTTTAGTAAAAACATATGATTCGACCCACAATGCTAGACCCACCTTCCATCAAGGTTTTTGCTCATATGCATCTCAGCTAAAAAAAAGACACAGGAGGTAATAAAGCAATAGAAAAATTAATGTTAGGAGTATATTCCATACCTGTAGATGACTCGCAACGTTTTCCCTAGTGAGCTTCTCCACATTCATAAGCTCAAGAATTCTTTTTGGTACAGCTTCTGCATCAACAGTAAAATAAAGGACACAGCATAAATGAGTCGCTGCATTATGTAAGGACAATAACAAAAAGCAAAGGGAGGTTGGGAGTTCTTACTATCAATTCCAAGCTGGTTGACAGCCGCAACAAATTTCCGATGCAGTTCAACTGACCAGACAACTCTTGGCTTCTTAGCTGCTGAGGGTTCATCACCTTCCTCTTCTCCGTCATCTTCTTCATCGCTATGGATTTCCTTCCTCTTCTTGTTGATCCTCCCACTTTGGTCAGGAGCCCCACCAACAATCTGAGTGTGCCCATGGCATGAATCTGCACTTGGCAGCTTATTGAAATCTTTGTAGATTTCAAGATTACTGCGTTCATGCTTACTGAACTTCCTCCTGACAACATGCTGCCATATGTTCCTAAGCTCTTCGATCCGAACAGGTTTTAGGAGATAGTCACAGGCTCCATGAGTTATCCCTTTCATCACGGACTTCGTCTCTCCATTCACTGATAACACTGCACAGGAATGTACATGGTTAACATGTGGGAACACCAATACTCAACAATCATCTATTGCTATCAAGAAGTCTTTGCTAGAATAGGAAGATCTGAAACTTACTGATGACAGGGAGGTCCATCTCAAGCCCTACGAGCTCAAGGAGCTTAAATCCATCCATGTCGGGCATGTGCACGTCACTGATAACCAGATCAAACATGTCCCTGTTCTCCCGTAGCAGCTTGAGCGCAGTAATGGCCTGGTTGGTTGTTGTTACTGTTGACAAAGCAAAGCAAAAGGCACTCTTATCAGTTCACAATGGCGCGATAAGATAATGTCAGCATCGGCGGTATGGCTGCGACAGACATGTCAGCTCATGGAAGGCAGAAATTTACTCTGCATGTGGTAACTACTGCGGCTACAGAACATTTAAGTGATGGGTTAGTAGATGATAAATTCCAAGCACGGCAAAAACTGTGTGCTGAACGTGCAGGATATATTGTACCCATTTTTTTTTCATCTACCAACTGACAACAGGTAAGTGAAAGCACAATTAGCTGTAGATAATAATAGCATAACAGCGCGCAATGCGGATGAAGCGAGTGCTCACCGTGATACTGGCAGCGCCGGAGGAGGGTCTCGAGCACCTTGAGGCACACGGGGTCGTCGTCGACGGCGAGCACCCGCATCCCGACGGGGAACTGGTCCCTCTCCCTCCCCATCATCGCCCGCTTCTTCTCCTCCATCCTCGCGCCGCCCAGGAGCATCCGGATTCGCGCCGAATCAAAGCGGGGGAACCCAAGAACAGGCCCAAAACGTCCCAATCGACCCGCGAGGACACGACGCCTGGTTGCGCGAAATCGAAGCGAATCGCGAGATTGGCAATGCCAGCCAAGAACAAGGACGGCGAGCTCTCCCCAAACCCCGACCTGATTCCGAGGCGCGCCGACAAGGAGAGAGCGTTCCCCCGATGAGGTGAGAGTGGATGGAGGAGGAGAAAAGCGAGAGGCCGAAAAGGCAGCAGCAGCAGCTAGTGGCAAAACTACACCTGAAACTGCTCAAGAAAAAAAGAAAAGGCGCAGGCTGATCTGTCGACCGGAGGGGAAGCGGGGGGGGGGGGGGGGGGGGGGAGAGAGAGAGAGAGATCAGCAGCGAGCCCACCGCGCCTCCATGATTGCTGCCGAGAGAGAGCGCAGATGGGAAAGCAAAAGGGGAGGGAGAACTCAGCTCGGGCCAAAAGGGGACAACGACGACGACAGCAACAAAAGCAGGGAGGAGGAGGGGGGGCGACAGCGACCGTCCAGTCCAGGTGGCCAAGAACGCACGCAAGCGGCGCACGGGGGAAGAAGGGAGCAAGCAAGCAAGCGCCGCGGCAGCGGGCCACGGGGAGAGGTTGAGGGTGACCGGTGGTTCGTGGGAGTGGGGAGGCGGCCGAAGGGAGCAGGGCGGAGCGGAGGAGGGAGATGGGGATGGCGAGGAATGTCTGGGCGGGTGATTTATAGAGGTCAGAATGGCGTGGCGATGGCGGCTGCTGCTCTGGTGGTGGCGTGGTGACTCGTGATAGGAAGCAAGGAGCCAACAGCCAAGGATGAGAGGGGTGCCGTGTGGGCCCCGTACTCCACGAGGAGAAATTTTAAGAATTAACACTAATTCATAAACCCTTTTAAGATTTTTTTTTACACGAACCCTTTTAAGATTTGATACCTGACCTGCATGAAAATCTTTGGCTGTTCTGCCTTTATCACGGGGAGGAGACTGGGGAGGAGTGGAGAAGCGAGTGAGTCTGATATACTGCTGCTCTGGTATACGAGAGCCCGGAAAAGAGAAGATGTCCATGAAATACTTTTGCAGGTTATAGAAGAAGAAAAAAAGCAATTTTTGGAGCAGCTACACTGCAGTGCAATTAGATGGTGAGTGAGAGACGTGCAGTCACAATCCTAAATAGCCAACTAATCCAACACATTACAATATCAAATCAAATCGGCAAATCGTCTAATAATCTAATACAAAAGTGTGAGCAGATTAAAGAAGGAAAAAAAAGAAAGTAACCGTTTCTGACCGTAAGGCAAGAATTAAGTAGTTCTACTACGGAGTAGTAATACTTAATGCTTAACAAGAATGCAATCCAATACAAAAGAGTGTACTAGTAGGGTGCAAAATCAACGACCAGAGTTTTGAACCCGAAGAGGAGCGAGAGCAAAGGCAGCGTGGCGGCGTACTCGTAGCCAATAAGGCTCCGTTTGGTTTAGCTCTTAAACCTGATTTTCTAGTAAATTTAGGAGGAGCTCTGCGAAACAGTTTTTCAGCGAGAAGTGATTCTCTGCTGATTCTGAGAAGTGATTTTTTGAAATGAAAGGGGCTCGGAACTGAAAAAAATAGCTTCTCCTAATTCTCTATTAAGTAATTCTCCATCTTGATTTTGAGAATTTATGGTAGAAAATTAAAGAGAATCAGTTATCTCAGAGAATCGGCTCCTATAAAAAATTAGAATCAAGCCCCGGCTAACCACGGCGTGGCCCTAAAAGCCTGATCGCCGATCAGACACGATAGGACGAAAGTCTCTCTCGCGCGCGTGTAATTACGTCCCTGATCGATCGATCGGCCGAGACGATGATACGATATTTACTCCCAGCGCAGCGCAGTGGGGAGAGACGTGAATAATGTTCAGGACGCGGCTCGTATCTTGGCACAGGCCTTACGCCGATATGGCCATAAATAAATAAAATCCTCCGGGTTACACTTACACCTGGGCCCTGGGGTTGGAACGATCTCACCCCGTGCCCCGTTACAGTTGCAGCACCTATGTATGATAGCGCCACAGCTGGTGCTGGTACGTACTGCGCCGTGTGTACCGAGAGTCCTAGAGTTTTTTTTTTTTGAACTTGCAGGCTGTGACGAATATATGTCCGGAAATGATACATGACAAAAACGCGTGAGCGATATATGGAGTGCATTTGGTATATATGGTAGGTACTACTTGACGTCCTGTAGTCGTGGAGATAAGTTTGGACGTGCCGTACGTGCATGGCTGGGACGCAGATCACGTACTCATTGGTAAAAGTCTCAAATAATTTTCGTGGAAATATGTACCGAGTTCGTCAAACATTATCCGAGCACCTTGCTTAATAATAACATAAAGTATGCACCTTTCATCACCGCCATTATTTTCACCCTGCAGGGAGGTTGGCAAATGTGACGTCCACTGAATGCGTCTCAAAAAAGATCGAATGCGTAGAGCCAATGGTTTGGTACGTAGTTTATTCTTCGCAAAAAGAAGTAGTAAAACATTATGCAGATTAAAGTGCACTTCTCTGAAAAAAAAATTCATGCAAGCATATATACTGTGGTTTATATCGGCCATAGTACGAGATCGTACTACTGCAAAATAAAAGTCCCCGGTGTGTTCAGGCCAACAGATGATCATGGTATAATTACTTCCTTATTGGTCAATAATGAACATCTGGATCGGCAATAATGGGTTCTAATCTTTTGGTGGCATGGACTGCTGGGAGGATAGATAATTACTCGTACTACCGAGTATAAAAGTATGAATTACTAGGAGTTGTATTTATAGTTTTGTTTCAACTATAATTTTCGTAACAACAGTTTTATGCATGTGTAATTTTTTATTTTAAACAAAATTGGGATATTCTTTTAATTACAACGTTCAATTCGGTAATCAGTACTACATGGGACCTTTTATATTTGCTAAAGATTTTTTTTTGCTATAACATATTAACATGGCACCTGGCCTTTTATATTTGCTATTTTTTTGCTATGCTTGTGGGGTTTGCATTACGCCAATACATGCAAGCAAACAAGGTCATATATATGCATATGGCAACCCTGTGCAACAAGGTTCAAAAACCGAAACATCGCTTTCTCCTCCCACGTGCTAAAAAATGAACATTCTAAAATCCTGGTTTCAAAAATTCCCTCTACGAATTGAAAGTTTACTTACGCACATGCATGGCGTCCCAATCCACGCACCCGTACAAATAAAAACACCGCCTTCAACTCGTACTCTACTCCATCATTAACTTATGCCGTCGTCGCCTTAATCTATCCGGCCAAGGATCAGGCTCGATCGAGTCCCCACATGTCGCCCATGGCGGCGGCAGCCACTGCGCCCCCGGCCCCCCTGGTCCCGGCCGGTCTAAAAGCTTCCACGGAGTTAATAATGGGCCGGGCGCTAGCTATTTCATGGCGAGATTGCGGCCACTAATTGGCGAGATCTCATTACTGCCGGATCGCATGATGATCGATTAATAATGGGTTTCCTGACGAACCCGTCCGGCCGGTCGCGGTCGACTCGCCGTCGCCGTCGCTATCACGGCGGTTTAATTAATTAGCCGGTCCTTGATTGAACGCCCCCTCGCTGGTCGTGTTTCTTTAGATTTTTTCACACATGTTTAAGGATATTAAATAAAGTCAGTTTATAAAACTACGTACATAATCTTGGGTTAATTCACGAGACATATCTAATGAGGTCTTTAACTGTATGATTTGAGGATAATTATTGTAGCATTACTGTAATAAATCATAGATTAATTAGGCTCATTAGATTCATTGCGTAAAGTTACACTCATTCTTAAAAATGTTTTTAAAATAGACTTTATTTAATGCAAGATTTCTCTGAAAAAAATTATAAAAAAACACGGGCAACGGAATTCATGGCGGATATATACAGGAGTATGATCATCGGATGCGCAACGGCCGGCGATGGCCCGCGCGCCGTGTAGATTTTAGATTACCCCCGGGCGCGGGCGGGGCCCTGTAGTCTCATTTATGAAACGGATCCGGAGTTAATGGGGGGTGATACGCGTGGGATCGGACGTTTGGGGCGGAGCAAGAGAATTCGCGAGGACGAATGCGGGGCTGCCCGGAAATTGGATCCTTATTTTGCATCTAAAGAGTATGCAGGACCTCGATCGATGCAAGTTGTGCATTTAGTATACCGGTACAGTTATATATACTATGATTCCTCCGTATCGGTAAAGAAAGACGTTTAGAATAAGGTTTAAGTCAAACTTTAGAAATTTAAATCATGAATAATTTTTAAGTTGTTGAGTTTAAAATTGTAAAAATTATATGAATAGATTTATTTTAAAAAATACTTTCATAAAAATATATACGTATCACTTTTTGATAAATATTTTTATAAAATAAAAAAATAAAATTTTGTTTTAAAAATCGTATCACTGTCTTAAACGACTCGCTTTACTAGTACGGAGGGAGTATTAATTTAATCTCGTATGCGAGAGGGGTGCACGTATTTGGCTGAGCAAAACTGGGTGGGGCTCCGCGCGCGCTCTCCCCAGCAGGCAGGCAGGGTTACAATTGAAAAAATTTGAACTTTTTTCAAGATATACCACGGAGTAGGCGACGCGCCTGCGTACGCCCGGGTGAACTCACTGTTCGGGATTCGGCCGGCCCATGGATGGATCCATCCAAATCTCTCTCCCTCGACGTGCGGCCAGGCCCAGCCGCCAGGGCCACCACCGTACCATGAATGCACGCGTCCAGCGATCAGAGAGTACCTGCCTGCGGGTTAATTAGGTTAAGGACACGGTGATGGTGTGTTTTCCGCTGGAAGAGCTGAGGCAACTAATTAACGATCAGCACCACCACAGGCAATCAAGCATGGGACAGGAGTATATATATGTGTATACAGATACGTAGATATATATAATCGATGGATGCACTGTAATGCTGTACTGTAGATGTAGACATGCAGTATACTCCCTCCTGTATCGTATTGAAAGTCGTTTAGGACAGCGACACGGTCATCAAAAGTTTTATATATATATATTTCTATGAAAGTAATTTTCAAGACCAATCTATTTATATGATTTTTATATTTTCAAACTCAACGACTTAAATATTATTTATCATTTATATTCCTAATGTTTGACTCAAATTTTATCCAAAACGACTTCTAATACGATATCGGATGGACTGTATACTACTACGTAAACCCACCCAGCGCGCAACCGCATTTTATTAGTAGTGTGCTCCGTATATCGCATTGTCTGGCTACTACCAGTGTTATTGCACTGCGCGTATATGTGCATCAATGGTACGTAGGCTTTACTGTATTGTCTGCCTAGTGTTAATATTGTTGCAAGCTAGTGGCGTCGATCCAATCTTGATCGGGACCACGTGCGAAATGTTTTCACTCCGTATATCGATGCCCTGGTATATTTTTGTCAGGACTGGGGATGATGCTCCGTACGCATGTACTAGCTAGGATGGTGAGAGGATATTATACTACTAATAATCGTTTTTGTGAATTTTACAGATTTATATTCTACTACTTTCATTTTAAATTACTATTCACTATTACTTTTTTCATCATATTTGGCCATTCGGTTTGTTCAAAAATATAATTTAGTCCAAATATGTGAAGTAATAAGTTATGCTTCAACAGATAGATCATAAATAAAATAAATTGTATAATTTTTTAATAAGACAAATAAATATTATAAAAATATCAATAGCCGTAATTTTGAAACACGCGTTGCATTGCATCCCATATACTTGGCATGGAACATATAAAAGGCTAGAAACAAGCGAGTGCTTGAAAAACGACAAATGAAGAGAGATCTTGCTACTTAGAAGGGCATGTGGAGGGCAGGTGATTCCTTATTTATCATGTTAATTAAAACTTAAATTCAGGTTTAAGTTAGTGTTCAGAGTATTAGTTTCATCTATGTATGTATCGCACCGTAAAAACTTGATTTTTTTCTCCTTAAATAATAGAGTAGTGCTCATACTATTTTTTTTTTAAAAAAAAATACTTCGTTCTCGTGTTGATTTAGCTTGCGTCGTCGATGAAAAATTTCAGAATTTGGGATCAAATCTGCAATAAGGGACTCAATCCGTAAGCCTTTCAGAATTTAACCCTCTACGTACAAATTCTTTCAGTTCATGGATTTTCAATGTATTTTAATCTTTTCAGCTATTTTTATTTTCTTTTCCTATTCCAGCCCACATGAGATGACCATTTTACCCCCTCCTTGCACATCGACCCCACCCGTCATCCCCTTCTTCCCCTCCGTCTACCCTTCTGCCACCGCCGCTCTATGCAGAAGAACAACGCCGCCGCCTGCGCCTTCTTCCAGACACCGCCAGTGAGGACGAGGAGGCCCTGCCACCGGCCTAGTGCGAACCGGCCGCCGTCGCCGCCCTTGGGAGCTGGAAGCCGCAGCCGGGCGGGTGTCCATGGCCGCTGAGCGGCGGCGGAGGACGTACATGATGGCGGCGGTGGCAGAGTCCCCAACTCCGGCTTGACATCGTGCCAGGCGTCAATGGAGATGGACAGGCCTCCTGGGCAAGAATCTGCAGCGAGCACGCCCACCAACCCCTCCATCTCCTCCTTGCTGGGCTCCTCCGGCTCCGACGGCGTGGGCGGCTGCTACTCCTCCAACTCCAACGGTGCGTGGCTCGGCGAGGCGCCAACTGGTCTGCGCGAGCTGGGCCGCCACGTCGGAAGAAGGCGCAGGTGGCGACGCTGTACCGCGTAGAGGAGAAAGGGAGGATGGAGGGGAACAAGGGGATGACGGGTGAGGCCCACGTGTAAGGAGGGGTAAAATGGTCATCTCACGTGGACTGTAATAGGAAAAGAAAACAGAAAATAGCTGAAAAATATTAAATAAGTTGAAACCCGTGAACTGAAAAAATTCATGTTTACAAGGGTTAAATTTTGAAAGGTCCCTTGATTTGATCCCTAATTTTAAAATTTCTCCTCGTCGATCGGCGCTACACACCTTAGCGTTGCTCGATCGACGATATGATCGATACACTTATTGGCATGACACGACGGCATCATGCATCCAACGAACAACGAACTTTGGTTTTTGAACTACATGCCACGTACGCACGTACATGCATAGATTGTACGTACGTAGGCGCGCACGTGAGGAGGCCCGGCTGGGGATCGATCTTGCGCGTGGTTGGGCCCCGACCCGGGGGACGCCGGATCGATACGAGTAGATACGCGCGCGCCCACGCACACGCACGCAGTTACTATACGTACGGCGCGTGATACTGAATGCGCGATCCAAATCCAAATGGGCGTGTCGACCTTATACGCCCGGCGATATAGATCGTGTGTATCGTCGTGTATATGTGTACGCTCCTGCGACGTGAGTGGGTGTCAGTATGTCAGTGTACACACGAATGCATGCGACATGCGTACACCCTAAATTTTACTATGTAGAAATAAGATTTCCATCATGTCAAAATATCGGCACATGCATTGAGTATTAAATGTAGATGAAATCAAAAACTAATTGCACAGTTTTGTTGTACTTTACGAGACGAATATTTTGAGCCTAATTAATCAATGTTTGGACAATTATTCATAAATACAAACGAAATATTACAGTACTGTATTTATGATAAAATCACAACTTTAACGTATCAAATTTGGGAACTAAACTAGGCCTAAGGCCAAGGGGCTGACAGCACCCCCGGCCCGAGAGTTATCTCTCTTTCTCTCTCTCAAATGATGAGTGCAGTGCAGAGCGCAGAGCACACAGGGTACAGGTATGTATATCCGGGCTGAATACGTGTACACTACAGCTGGGAGTTAGGCCGGGCTGCTGGGTGCCTGGATGTATATCGTCGTACATATCGTACCTGCAAGGTGCTAGGATCCTGAACTGTGTACACATACACCGGCCGGCCTCTTCACAAATTTCTGCGGGTACTACTCCACAGTCAACCCCCCATAGTACGTGCATGCAAACGCGTTGGGTCTTAAAAAAACACACGGCATGTACGGTGCCATGCGTACGTAGCAGGTTCGCCAAAAGTCAGCCCCTCGTGTTAACCCCTCCTGGCCGGACCGGACGTGCGATACATACATACTCCGTATATAGGTGGTGCAGCTAATACATACTCCCCCTGCTGATCTTATTCAAAAGTGAAAAGGGCAGCAATGAGGATCTTTTAATTTTAACCGCAAGCTTCTACTATACTCTTGGCAACAATCTTTGAACGACCTTTTTGACTGGCCGGAGAGACATGCCGTCCCTAACCTCTAGCACTTGTTCCGTCTCCTTGTTAAGATTCTCGTCCCACTGCACTCATCATCACCATCATGCATGGCGCAGATGCATTAAACTCCAAGCTAACCATTGGTCATCAGCATATACAAGCAAATAAAGCCCAGGGCTTTCCCATCTCGACAGGCTTTAATTTTCATCAACGCCGGCCGGTCGATATCTTGGTACCCGCCCGGTGCTCCCTGTGCGAGAGATATGCATGCATGGGTAAGTATGTGTAAAGCTGTGAACGAACTGTGCTCAGTATCTTTGCTATTGATTTGCGTTGGGTTCTTTTTTTTTTAAGGGTCATCGGGGGACAAAAAATCTTCACCTGTATTCATTAAACCACATATTCTAGGCTAATCGGTGATGATTTTGATACGAGACACCATACAAACACCGGACCGCTGAACGGTCAGGTAGTCACGGTTGGGTTCGTTTTTAAAAGTGTAGCCATGCGTGGTTTCAAAATCGGGATCGAGCTGCAACGGCCGGCCAAATTTGGACGACGACACCAGATTACGCGTGTGAGTACGTGATACGTAAAACGGTGGCAGGAGTATATATATAGTACGTCTTGAGTGAGAAACACAGTAAACATTGGAGCTCATGCAATTCGTTGGAAAGCCATATACCCTGCAAGCTTTATTTGGAAATTAAGAAGGAAGTTGTTGTTTATTTTGATGACAGATTTAGAGGGCAAAGCGTACTTGTAGTACTTTTCATTTGGCTTATCCCACCAGCCAACAGTATTCGGCCACCAGCCACCGGTATTTTTCTCTCAGAATAAATCAGCACCAGCCACCAGCCAAACAAACATGAATGCAAGGTGTAGTACATATGTATCTGACGAATTCCATGCGTGGTGTAGACTGCAAGCAGCATGCTTTTAATTTGCACAAGTGGGTTTTCATTTTTGAATCGATCTCACCGGCAGGATCAAATCCAAACTCAAAGTGCTATACGGACATACAGAACGTAGCTTCGAATTGTTTCAGGACTTGTAAAAATTAGAGCTGGTAGGGAATTTGGCGCACCATTTTTTTTTAAAAAAACCATCTCCATCCGAGTTGCATCGCGCATGTCATCCCTCTGTATACGATTTAGATATCGTTTTGGACAAGATTGTAGTTAAACATTGGGAATATCAATCACGAATAACTTTTAAGTCGTTGTCATTGAGTTTGAAAATGTGAAAACTATATGAATAGATTTATCTTAAAAATATTTTTATAAAAGTATATATATATATATTATTTTTAATAAATATTTTTAAAAAAATAAAAAGTCAAAGTTACGTTTTGGAGACCGCGTCGTTGTCCAAAACGACATCTATAAATCATACAAAGAGGGACTACATACATACGCAAAAAAAGAAATTGAACCTGGCGCCCAAGGATCAAGATCGATCGCCTCTCAGAGGCAGTATTTTCCTCGATTCCATTCCAAAGACCACGCGTTCACTCGTGGCAGCGCGCCCGGGAGGCAGCAGCCGCCTGCAGGGACCATATGCCATCTGCCCCCCGATGATATCGTTCGTTATCTCTCTCGCTCGGACGCGTCATTTAGGTAAGAGCACGCACGTACATACTCCTTGCTGGAGGAGCTCGCAGCGAAGCATCGGCCGGCCGGCGACGCTCGCGCTGGGGGCAAGCAAGGGCACAAGGCAGTGTGGGTCAAAACGAGAGGATCTCGAGTTCATTTACTCCGGATTTCCCCGGCGTGAATGCTGCCGGCCAGCCAGCCCTCACCACCGCAGTAAACGCCCGCAGTAACTCCGGATCCTGCCGAATTTGGCGCCCCCCGTACTGACCCGCGCCTGCTGCCCGCTGGACGAGCTGCCACGGCGCGCCAGAGCCACCACCTGGCGCCCTGGCCGCATGCCCACTGCCATAGTGCCATGCCATGCCAGGGCCTGAGACGCTGCGGCCTGGCGTATAGCAGCAGCTTGCGCTACGCGACGCCTGAAACGCATGTCCCCGACCCGGGTCGGCGAGGGCGCGCTCGCGGTCGCCGACGCAGCAAGTGGCCAGCGGCTGGGTTCGAGACGAGAACCAAAGGTTGCCGGAGAAAGGTTTTTGTGTAGGTAGCCATAGCCATAGGGCGCGCACACGTAGCATCGCCATCTTGTTATTACCGGGTGTTGGTAGATTCGAGATCGATCTCTGGGAGGTTTACTTTGGGGGTGTACGTACAAAGTACGCTCTGACGCGCTGTAAATGCCACGAACCCGTCGTCATCACTCGCCCTCGCTGTACCAGTACTCATGCATGATCATGGAGAAGTTGAGGCCACATCTCCTTACTACGCCACTACTAGATTCTACCAGGCGTAGCATGGGTCAGGAACTCGGGTACCAAGCCTCTTGCGACGCGACGCGTACCTTGATCTCTTTGGCACGTAGCGCCACTGTAGCAGTAGCCGTGCGCGAGGACGATTTTGGTGGGTGTGGGTGGAGCGGAACCCTGCCGATTCGGGCCGACGGCCCGTGTAAATGGCACTGTACTACCAATTGGGGCCGGTGGAAGCCTATGAAAGGTGAGGCAGAAGCCGTGCAATACTGTTCGCACGGCGTTGCCGCCTGAACCCGGCGAGATTGCTGAGATCTCCTACTGTTGTGCCGAATCGGTACTCGGGGTGGGACAAGGCCGCGTTTTGACTTTTCGCTACAAGAGCTCCCGGCCAGAAATTCGAATTTCAGCTAGGCAACTGCCAGGAGAAAGACGGAGTGATGTGGTAAATAGTTGCAGATGTGTTCAGAAGCGAAAATGAACTATAGTATTTTCCTTATTGAAATTCACCTCCATGTAAAAAAAATTACCACTGTTTTCGTTCCAGAGTTCGGTGACAATGCAATATGATTGGTCAGGCTGGCCAACTCGGCTCATTCAATACTTCTTCGGTTAGCCCTTCCAAGATGTATCTGGATTCTGGGAAAGAATGTTTGTACAGTGGATTTCTTTGGCTGTAAAGGAACTCTGAATGACAATCATGTATGTAATATAAGCTTCTGCCAAAATGTGAATCATCCATGCCGTTTCAAAATGGGAAGGTCCCTGTTAGCCGGATGTGCTCGAGGGTGCGCTTCAGGCCATATTGCATAACGGCCCGGTTCCCGGCTCTGAAACCTTCCCCGTAGGCCATGGATGTATCCGTCTCGATCTGATGCTTGAAGAAGTCACCAAGCTTGCGCTCAAACTGAGACCGTCCCCCCTTTTTGGATGATGTGGATGATGAAGAGCCTGAGGACGATGATGCAGCACTACTGCCTGATCCTGCCATGATCTCTGACTCTATCCACATGTGAGCAAGGACTTGGCATATGCCCTCTTCTACGTCAGGACTCAGTGTCCGGTACCCTGTGATGAAATCATGTTCATTAGCACAAAATCTCAAAGTAACAATTTCAAGTAGACAGGATAATAGGATCTGTAGGCAAATGATTATGGGAACTGGGTGAAAACTGCCAAGTGAATGTAAGCTTTTTTTCAGAGAGAATTAGCTTTGACTGTGTTGTTATTTCTAGTAACTTGACATTTAATTGAGCACCAGCAATTTACATGGCAGGGCCACTGTGTTCACCAGAATTGGCTAATAAAAACTTTCCCAGTCTTGCAAAACAATGTAATGTGCTTTACCAGCCTAGAACAAAATAGCTATCATTGCTTTTGTTCTGAGAAAGAACATGAGAACTAGGTGTCACCTCTAAGTCGCAACCATGCATGCATCATCTCATGAGCTAAAATTGAACCTGTCAACAACCTGCAAGAAGAAAAAATTGTAAAAAAAAACATACAGACAAATAAGCATTCATAAATATTGAACAATCCATGCAACCATTTTTTGGGCTCGTAGAAAGAACAATATTCTTAAGGAACCAAAAGCAATCTACTTTTCTGAACTAGTCATCAGATACTATTATTATTTTGGTCAGATGTTGCTGATTTTTTTGAGGGAAATACAGAAGGGGAATACCCATACTGTGGTATTATATATCATATGTATAAAAAAGCAAAGGGATACAAAAACGTCCAGGATCACTAAACCACAAAAGGCCAAGGGAAACAGAGAAGAGAGAGTGGTCTGACAAAAAAAACACTTTACAAAAGGCTATTCAGTCAGATGGAAACATGATACTGGTGATTTTGACATTACAAAACAAAAGGTTGATGTTTCACCTTGGGAGACCATACAGAATGAGAATTGCAGTCACTTCACACCGCCGTGTCAGCCTATACGGCTCTGTTATCATTTCCATAACTTTGTTTCCAGTCATTCTTGGTCTCCTCAGTATCTGAAAATATCCCCATTCAGAACCCGGCAGAACAACAGAACTATAGTAGAACATGACTTATACGAGGAAAGAATAACCCAATTGGTGTTTGGAACAAATCTCACCGTGCTAACAGTTTGTTCTTCTGATAAGCACAGTCCTCTTGTTTCTGGAAGATGGTGGTGACCCTGTCATCCGCAAAAGCAAAATAGTTACAGATAACAATATAGGGGGGGGGGGGGGGGGGGGGGTGAGAAAAGGACATTGGATTTTAAGCATGGTAAACATACAGCCTTCTCTCCTTCCATGGCTTCATTTAAAGCCTGTCTCTCTACCAGAAGCAGGGGAACCTGCTGTTCCACTTTCATATTCAGACCTTCATAAAATTCCTGAATTTCAAGGTACAGAGGTTGACACTCGCTAGTATCCATCACTGCAGAATCAAGGCACTCCAGGCAGAGCTTACGACCATCATCCAGCAATACATATCTTGATTCCCTTGGCTGATAAGTAAATGGACCATGTTGGCATGAACTGATATAATCCAAATTTCACACAAAGGCCAACACTAAATTACAAAAGCAGAACGTTGTAATTGAACACACCTCCATTCTTTCACAACTACAGCACCTTGGAGTACCATCCACTTCATGTGAAGGACAGTATTTTTGTAGCCAGAAAGGATGTGCCCTATATTCAATAAGGCCATTCATATTTGTAGGAATCTGAAAAAAAGGAACTGTAAGATGGTGCATATGAAAACAAAAAATAAAATAACCTGTCAACACAAAAACAATCAGCTAACCAAACTGTACAACTAACTACAAGCTTCAGGCCTTCCGATACAATGAAACCATGCACATAATCAGATATTAACAAGAACAAACATGGCAATAATTGAGATTGTAGAAAAAGTATGTTCTCCAGGACTTTGGAGGCACATTTGATGTATTATTTCTTAACACAAAGAGGCATGTAAAATGTACAATAAAAAAAACTTCTAATGTAGACAGATAAGATCAGAGTACTGAAGTGATTCTTACAAATTGTTTGCAGACATCACATTTTGGGTGAAACTGCTCTTTGTAGCAAGTTTTATGGTATGGATGATTTCCCGACATGGAGAACTGCACCACCATGTTGTACGGTCAGTATATTAAAGCAATTGTTCAAAAAGTTAACAAAGAATATACCTCATAGTCATATATCGGTTGACTACATGCATGGCAACGAAAACATTCTGGATGCCAAACAGCTCCCATGCAACTGAGAAAACGACCATGACCAATCTCTCTGTGACATCCTGCGCATGCCCTGCAGAAAAGTACGCTCCACATTAAAAGATAGTCAAGAGAGAAGAAAAAAGAGTCAACCATATATTACATGCCTATCAACCTAGTGTGTTTTAGAGCATTACAGCATCCTCATTGTTACAATCGAAGCGACAAATTATACATAATGTCCTGTTTATTTGACAGCATTGCAAATCACATTTCTATAATTTCTTTTTCTTTAGAGAGCATTGGCAAATTCAATACATGAGGCAATTCTGTTTAAGAAAATCACACCCCCTTCAGGACTTGATGTGCTTCAACGCTTATATACAAGGTTCCATAATCACAAGGTGGCATATCAACGTGCACACTGCGCGATTTCTCAATATCAGATGAAAATATCAGTTGTATACATAAAGATGTTCGGTATTTATTTTCTTTTTCTGCCCTTAATGATGATGCCGTGATGCAATTGACTTCTCCACTGCATACACAAACTCAAACAAACTTTGCTGATATGAAATTGAGCCTAGCACAGTTGGAGGTGTGGGTGTACACCCCCAGCGTCCAGTTTTGGTTCCTCTTTAGCTTTAAATTTAATACTTACCTTCTTCTTAACACAAAATTACATTGTTCCTCCTGGGTAGCCTCATTAATACACAATGACTGCACCCCATTAAAAATCTGCTCGTAATCTGGTATGAGCTCTCACTCAAGACACATTCTCTCAATGCGATTAGTAATATTTGCCAAGCCATTAAACAGAATGTGGTACCCAGGGAATGAATTACTTAAGTCAGCGTGCCAGTGATACTGATAGAACAAATATGATGCATTATTTTTTAGCACTAATATGCAGCCTGTATGGTTAATGACTTCATTTATTGTACTTCCTATCTGGTGAACTATAATATCAGTTCAGTTATATCATTACTTGCTATTTCATAAACATCAGCTTAAATCAGCTTATCATAGTAAAGTATCCAAGTTGAAATGAACGAACCTGAACCCAGAGGAGAACATAAATGGTAATGGTTGATATGCATTGCCACCATTGGCAGTACCATTTTCACGAGGTGATTGATATGTATTGCCACCATTGGCGGTGCCAGGTTCATGAGGCAGATGGTATGTATTGCCGCCATTGGCACTACCCTTTCTGCGAGGGGGTGACTCCACATTCAAACTTTCCTGGATAGCTCTTGCTAGTTGCTCATCGTAATCCAAATGCATATCCTTGTCTAGACAGAAAAACAAATTAAACCAGATAGTGTCACACATTACTGCATGAATTTATAAGAAATTTTGTAACAGCACCAGAGACATGGACTACATTGAGTTGCAAGAGCACAAAGAAGCGTTGAATGACAATTTACCATATACTTCTATGTAATACTCACTTCAGGGATGCAACTTCAGCAGGTCAATTGTTACAGCTAACTATACAAATTGGAGAACACATTCTTGAAGCCATCTTCAAAAGTAAACACACAGATGCCAAGACAAACAATTAAGTAATTAACTACATGATAACTCCTTGTTTTCATTTGGATAGATCTCTTTGTGCTCTGATGTTTCCATTTACCTCAGAAATCCAGAACAGACTACTTCCACTTAAAAATCAAAAAGAAAAATGAGTTTGTTGATCAACATTATACAACATCATGAACATGAACAGGAAGAACAAATATTCCCCTGAACATACTATTACCATATGCAGTGGACTAGCTTCACATTTTGTTTAAATAAATACAAGTTAATACGAGAGAGGGCACTTCTCTAAAACACTAAGTACCTTAACAAGTGTCATGGCATAGGTAAACATAAGTGACAGGCACTCCTCTAAAACATTAAGAAGCTGGACAAACTAGCAACAATAAAAAGGGACAACCAACAAAAATTAAACAACAGAGGAGGACAATGAAAACTTGAGGAGGAATAGAAAGCATACTAACCTATTGCCTTTGCCTTTCTTTGTTCCTCTTCTGATAGAGAGAGTGCTATAGCACGGTCGATATCCTCATTGCTAAACTCTGAAAGGATGTCCTACATTGCATGTGAATATTTGATCATTGACATATCAACAGAGCTATATATATTTTTATATTTTTTCTTTCTGAGAAGCTTATGACAATTGACAAAGATATATCAGCTAGAAGTAATTGGTGCCACTGAGACCTTATTAGAAGGTTGTGGTGTCATAGAAATTGACTGATGCATATGTACACATTGATTGTAGCATCAACATAGCCACAGCCACAACTATAATAAGGCAAATGTTGCTTTCATGTTACCAAACTCAATACATTTCCCTAGATCAGTATCTATATAAGGAAAATTTTGGTTGTCAAGACACAGTGGAGTAAAAAGCTGTCCTTTCAAGTAACTGAGGGTACAAAACTCTACACATTGTATACAATCAGAGCTTTCATTTCCCTGATAATAGGAACAAGACAAGGTTTTTTTTTTGGAAGCTCATGCCAAATGCATCTACTTTGCCTACACTAGATGAATAAGACGACCTCCTTTTATCCTGAACTAGAGTATAGGAAGTACCGAGGGACCCCAATAAACAATATTGTTCAAAAACATAAAGTAGTAAAGTTGGGAAGCATCATAAGGTTCTTACAGTCACAACTGGAGAGCTAGAGGGTTCATTCCATGCTGACTCTTGAGCAGGCCTGCTGTGATACTGCCCTTCTGAGATATTGTGGGTTGAACCTCTAAAAAACTTTGTCAGCCAACCCATATTGCTCAAAATGGCAATCGAACAATAGCTGTTATCTGCAATTATAAGGCACAAGTTAGGACACACAAAATCAACCGTGACATTGAAGTGGGGCGAAATTGAACCACCCCCCCCCCCCCCCCCCCCCCATTTCTATTGTAAAACATAAACTGCACCACCGCCTTGGGTGAATGGGTGCCAAGTTGGATTGTATGTGTGTAAAACAGATTATTAATCTTCCAGATAGAGAAACACAGTCGAACCATGGATGACTGGACTAGATTAGTACGGACCCATGCAACAAGCAAATCCACAAGTGGACTGAACCGTGCGAAAGAAAGGATTTGGATTGGTTGTTCCAATCACCAGCGTCTAGCCTCCAGAATCCATCCCAGCACGCAGGGGCTGCTTACCAGGAGCCGAGACCGATCCAAGCCGGGATGGATCTCCGCTCCACGGCGCCCGCAGCGAGGGCCCGGGAGGCGGCGGGTGGAGGCCCTCTCCTGGAAGAGAGACCCAGCCTGCAGCTGGTGCCCCCAGGCGCCGGCAGCGATGGCCCCGCGCAACGAATTCCGAGGGCGAGGACGCCGGCGGAGGAATCGGAGGAGAAATCCGGGGACGCGGGGGGAAGAGGGGCCGGGCAGGCAGCTGGGGGGGCGGGGATGGGCGAGAGCGACCGGGCGGCGCGAGCGGGCAGGTTGCGATCCTACCAAGACGAAATGGTGTTGAATTTTTTTTCGGTGGGTGGCTGGCTGGCCTCGCTTGCCTTTTCAGGTGATCTCGGCGAGGAGAGGAGGCAAGGCGCGGCGGCCGACGCGGTGGTCGGCGCGGGCGAGCCCGATCGGCCGGCAAAAACCAAGCCCCTTCGGGTTCGGGGCGGGCCGCCGCGTCAGGTGCCCCTGCGGCCCTGTCCTGGGCTCCTGGCCAGGCGCAAGCGCAGGCAAGAGGAGAAGCGGGGTAGCGGGGGCTGCTGCGGGGGACTACGAAACCGAGGAAGGGAAGAGGGTGTTGTGCACGCGGAGGACACGCGACAAGTCGTCCAAAACGGCTGCCCGGATACGGATAGCGGCCAGAAAGTCGCTGGCAGCGATTCTCTTCTTCTCACGTCTCTAGGCTCCGGGAAAAAGGCTTGGAGGGGTTCATCGGAGATTTGTCTCACTCACGCGCTCTTGAATTTTTCTTTGAATGGAGAAATACGGTTGTCCTCACGAGGATCCCACTTCCGGTGAATCTGCTAGTCATCATCACAAAATTAGAAGACGTACCAGAGCATCGCCAAACCAAAACAAGTAATCCCTCCATTGTCAACGTTAGATTTTTAGGACCAAATTAGTTCAAAAATAAACTAATATATTTGTCCTAAACATATAATGTATTTAAGAATAGATGTTATATAACGCTCATTTGACTTCTTCTTTTTTTTGACAAATTAGTAGGAGCTCTGCTATATCATATAAAGAAGGAAGAAATTACAGAGTACAGAGTTCAAGGTTTGATATTACATAATAAAACTAATAACTCGAACTCGATGTCAAACAAACGATAAAAGCGAAAGGGAAATTACTATGCTTTAACTTGGAATTGGCCACTCGGTCTCCCAAAAGCCTGCTGCCGCAGTAGCATTTCCTCCTTGATGAATTGTAGCACGATGAGAGGTCGAGTTGCTCTAACACAGGTCTATTCCTTTCTTTCCATATATTCCCGGCAGTGTAGATTAGTATGGCATTTGACAACTTTAGCATCGCACCAGTACATACAGCATTCACAACAGCAACGCTTTCGTCGCATAACATATATATATCATGTCGGAACTCCAGAAAACATACAGTATCACATATGCTCTCGTGGATGCTTATACAAGACGATCTCCTCCTCGAGCTCGGTGCTTGCGCCGTTCACCAGCACCCAGACCTCGGAGATCTTCTCGACACGCCCTTCAGAGAGTTCAGCGATGGTGAAGGCACGCACGGTTGGAGCTACCGGCACCGATCCTTCCGGCTGATTTGGCTCGTAGGTGGGACTCGCTTGTGCGTATCTCACTCTAGGCACAACAGCACCGTTCAGGTATATTGTGTTGTTGGCGCCAAAGGCGATCATCTTCCTCAAGCCTCTCCCATAGGCTAGGCTCTTGTGCATGTGCCCGAACACGACCAGTGGGATGGGAACTCCGGTCTCCCTTTGCAGATCGGAGATGGCTCGCTCAAGATCTGCATAGGTTTTGTTCAAACTGCCAAATGAAGCAGTTTGAAGGAGAGGCAAGGTAAACTAGAGGGAAAGTATTGCCATGAATATCATACCTGGATCGCCATGGTCACCACCACCAGGTACCCAATCCCGCCCACAGATATCATTCATTCTTGAACCTAGACCTGCATAACCATAACATTGTCCATGCATGTTATGACTTTAAACATTTTGTTCATGTGTTTGGTGAACTATCTATGAGATTTGCTCAGTTGAATGTTCAGAGACCTGTTGGTCCATTATGTGCGAGCAGTACAACAGAATGCCCCATTGGTGCACCTGCAGCAGCATCATATATCTTCTTTGCACTTCCAGCCATATCATTTACACCATAACTACATGTTATTTAACAACAATAAGTGGTCGGTACTCAGTAGTGATGATGGATCAAAGTGTTATTTACTCAGTAGTAAATAGAGCATTGCATGTGCTACTTATTTATCAAGTGTGGCTACATTTTCTGCGGAGCTATCCGTACTTATCGCACCACCACCAAATACTAGCCAATTTGGCTAGAGCTGCAAACTTCCTATTGCAATTTACTGTTTGGTCTTAACACCATGGGCAAAAAATGGATAGTAATTCAGGGACAAGTGGTGGCAATTGGCAGTTGGATTCTGTTAATCATAGTTAGTGTATTATGAATAAGAAGAAAATAAGCTGGGTCCATAATCAAAACCAAGTGAACAGCCAATTAGCGTTCATATCTGGTCATAGGTAGCCATCATTCTATAGAAAAGATATGCCTTTCATTAAAACACCAGAGTATAAGACAGTGTTGGACAAGAGCAAACTCAATTGAATCCACCCAGCTTCCTCCCACCCAAGTTGATTCCAGTTGTAATTTTACTACCTGGCACAAGCACTTGATAAGAAACCAACCAAGTGATACAACTAGGAATCTCACCAACCCAAAACATTGAATCAAGTTGCTAATTCCTGTTTTTGGTGAAATACTGGTCCAGGATTAATTTCGGCTTCCAGACAGTCTGCAGTAAAGCATCTGGAATCCAGATCTGGATCTTGATATTAATTTTCAAAAATAATTCAAGAAACAGTGAGTTTTCTTATTCTTGGTTGTTGACCACTCTCATTCTCTCCACCAGTTCAGCTACTACTTGTATTCATTTAGCTGACTCTATTGACAAATGTGTATGTGTGCAATAAATCTACATGTGCTGGATCATCCAACCGAGTGGCATGCACATGTAAATGGGAGTAAGGCCGTAAGGGGCTGTTTGGTTGGAGCCTGGCAGGCAGCTGTGCAGTCAGACAGCGATCTCCACCCCAGGCCGATGAAATTGTGCGCATGACAACGCTGCCTGCCAGGACCGAGTAGCACGCATATGGAAATTGCATGCACGGAATGCAGTTGGTGATGAAGTAACTACAGCAGTCCATGTTTCCCACAATTACAACAAATTCTCTCAAACTAAATTCAATGAAATGACAAATAAATATCAAAGTACAAAACAGAAAAGTTACAAACATATTTATGTATGTTAGCTATCTCTTACCAACCATTTTGATAGAAGCTTTGGTCTAAATAGCCTATCACCCCCGCAGGAAAATGGTCGCCCACCAACAACACTCAGCTTTATTGTTGGAAAATCCAAACATTTGTACCCAACATGCTGCTCACCAAGGCTGATATTAGAAAGAAAATGGAAAGGAAATATAAGTACTATTGACCATTTTCTAGCTTAGAGAATTTGATGGTCTAGTGAAGAGTGAATACAACTGACACACAGAACTATTCTACATGGATATAAGCTGGTTGAGTACCATTGACTAGTCGGGCCAGGAATCAGCTTTTCGCTTAGTCCTAGAAGGCTTCTAGTGCTTCTTATTGGGTTCAATATTATGCCAATATTTCATTCTTCTAAAGTGGAAAGAGAAAACAAAACATGAAATTACTAAGGAATAAAGCTGAAATTCTTAAGTGGCGAGACAGCGGAAGGGCATAGCAGCAATTATGCAATCTGGAAGATGCATTTTTTAACATTTACTTCAACAAAATTTCCTTCAGTGCGATACTGATGTCATAGCAACATATTGCAATAAACATATAAAGATACTGCATAAAGAAGGAATATCTAACCTTGCAAGCTGAAGCCGAACACGATCTACCTTCCTGAATGCCAACAAAGTACATGATGATATAAAAATAAATCTTAATAAAATTACTTGTGTATACTTTCTCCTTGACAGAGGAAAGTATGATTCTTACTTCTCTGAGAATTGATACGTGTGCCAGCAATCGTGATTGCCAAGAATTGCTGCCTTTGGTAACTGAAGGTCTGAAATGCTTTCGACAAGTTGAACATTCTCATTACCATAGTCACCTGCCATAGATTGAGGGAACAAAACAGAAGATGGCAAACAACAAGAATCTAAGCGTTATTTCACTTGATGAGTAAAACATGTAGTACAGAAAATATGGAGAAGGGCTTACCTGTAAAAAGTACCAAATCCGGCTGCATATTACAGAGAGAGCAAGTTAGAACTTCTGAGAAAAACAAAAATGTACATAGAGTGATTTTCATAAAAATATTTACTGTCAAATTCTAATGTCACTGGGAGGATCTATTGCAAGTGCATGGCAAGCATATGGAGCCCAAAAGAAAACATTCTAGACAATAACACATAGTAGAACTATGTAAAAGCTACATATGAATTGTACAAAGCACAACAAGATATTCAATGGACTCGTCTATCTAAAAGCTGAAAGTTCAATATGCGGTACCTGAAGAAACTGGAGTGCCTTTGAATCTTCCTCAAGGGCCCAATCATTGTGCTGCACAGTTCAACATGTAAGCATCAAATTAGCATAACACACAATTAAAGATCTAAGTACATGAATTTTATACCCAGAAGCATAAATGCTACAAGAGTTATTTTGTTCATACTATAATTGATGGTCTGATCGAAACACGAAAAAGTAAGCCATTCACTCTTAAATCATATCCATAAGAGGAATCCAAGTAACTAGCAGCTTCGATGGTGTCTGATCAGTAGAACATGGAATCAAAAGACAGCACCTGAGACTCTGTATTTGGCAATGCTCAAGTTTGGGAAAACACAACTCAAGTAACTGTCCACCCTATACGCCGAAAAAGGAAGTAAGTCATCCACTCCTCACTCCTAAATCATATCCATAAGAGGAATCAAAGTGACTAGCAGCTTTCAACGGTGTTTAATCAGCAGAACATGGAATCAAAAGATAATGCATGATACTCTATATTTGGCTATGCTTAGGTTTGGGGGAAATAACACAACTCAAATAATCGTCTAACTCAACCATAGACCCAAAGGAAACTAATCTACCGCTTTCTAACATTCTAAACTGAAATTGTAAAATCAAATCCCGCCTGAGTCCGGCGCCCATCCCGAACCCTACCAGCGCACCACCAATCACCAATCCAAACTGAAGTCTGCAACAAGCAGGTCAATGTTCGCAAAAGGCTACACCCGTACCGCACCCATGGCTGGCGCCCCCTCTCCTGAGAATGCATAGTTGTTTCAGACTTCAAAGGGAGAGAGGGAGGATACCACGTCGCCGACGACTGCGATGCGGACGCGGCGTCGGTCGGCTCTGGCGCCGGCACCGGCAGCAGAGTCCATGGACTTGCGGTTGGGCCTAGACGGAGGGGAGGAGGAGCGGGGAGGAGGAGGGTTCGCAGAGGCGCGCGCGGCTATGGCTGCTCCGGCCGCCGACCACGAGGAAGAGGAGCAAGGCCGCATGACCATTTTCTTTTTGAATTTTTATGTAAAAAATAAAAGAAGATTTATTAAAAGGTTTTTTTCCCAACTACTGTTTGTTCGCGTTTTCTTTTTTCCCACTCCAGCCCATTCTTTGGTGGCTTGCTGTTGTGGGCTGTTTTGATTGGCCGAAACGAGTAGAAAAAGATACGCTGGTTGGTTCATGGCTATTAGGCTATACCAAAATCTACAATTGTGAAAAGGGCAAAAAAATATAGTCAACATTGATTTTAATTGATGGATTAAATGAAGGGGAAGCCCGAATGGAATATGAAATAAAAGTATGGTTTATAAAATATGATCATTTAAAGATTATTATAATCAAGTGATCAATTAATTGACTGGAATCAACTAGAATTCAATCGATGATCCAACACAACCCGTCACAAGGAGCATTACCCTCACAAGGAGGCCTGTTTAAAAAGGAATAGGCATGTTTAAGGCCTTGTTTAGTTTCCAGAATTGGGAGCTAAATTTGGGTCTTTTGGAGTGCATGCGTCACTGTAGCATTTCGTTTGTATGTGTGAAAAATTGTCCAAAATTGATTAATTAGGCTCAAAATATTCGTCTCGTAGAGTACAACAAAACTGTGCAATTAGTTTTTGATTTTATCTACGTTTAGTACTCCATGCATGCTATGACATTTTGATGTGATGGGAATCTTCTTTTTGCATAGTGAACTTTAGGGGTGGAATTTGGGATCTAAACAAGGCCTAATCCACAAGGGTAATATGCATGTTTAAAAAGGAAATGGGCATGTTTAGATCCACCGGTTAAAGTTTAGCGGCTAAAGTTTAGCGGCTAGAGATCTAAATGGGAGCAGCTAAAACTCAGCTAAACTTTAGTTGCATGCCAAAAGATACATAATTTCTTTAGCCAGTTGAACCTAGCTAAACGCAACTAAACGAGTTCAAAGACTAAAATACCCCACCTGTTTATAAAAATTTCTCACTGTCACGTGATTATGTCCATAATTAATGAAGGGTAGGATAGTCTAATTAATCCAATTAGCTGATGGATCCAAACACCCTAGCTAAAGTTTAGCTAAGTACTCTTTAGATGGCTAAAATAAACCACTATAAATTAGCTAGCTAATTTTAGTTGGGGTGATCAAACAGAGCCTAAATCCTCGGTGCATCTATTTGAATGGTGTTGCTATAGTTTAGATATATGACCATTCATCAATGCTTTTAATCGTCAACTTTCCAATTAATATGACTTGTTCACTTATAGAGCTCTAGAAGAGCAAAATGTCAGAACTTTTTAGCAAAAAGAAAATATATCAGTGCATATGCTATTTGAAAAGTATCGGAGATGACTGAGTTCTAAAGTCTAGCAGGCGCATGACATATTAGACAACTATCTTTTGTCCTCTTTTGGGTCATACGGTGGAGGCTTATGTTTGTTTTAGCCTTCGTTCTCCTCCTGTTTCATTAATGTACCACAAAGCACCTACCACTTGTCTATTCCTTTTTAAAAATAGAACAAAGCAGTTTATCCAAACATAGTCTCATGCAGTATCTTTTGATTCCATGTCACATCACAAATGCATAAGAAATGCTCCTTGTGAGGGTAATTCCGTAATTGTCATTTAAAACTTAGCTACTCCCTCCGTTTCAAATTATAGGTCGTTTGACCTTTTTTACCACAAGTTTGATCGCTCGTTTTATTCAGTGCAAATTATCATATTTTTTGTGATGGATTGCTTTATTAATAAACATTATTTAAAAATAACTTAAATTATCATATTTTTTGTGGTGGCTAGAATGATGTGACAACATATACTGTTTCTGGATTGCGCTATTATCTATATCAAAGACGTGTCCATAGAGTTTTTAAATAAACGATCTATTACAAATGTTGTCATGAACGGCATCGTGACGGTGAAGTCTAAGTGTCACATCCGTTTTAAATTATAGATGTTTTGATATTTTTAGATACATAACGACTTACAATTTATAGAGGACGTATATTGTTATAATAAGTGGTAACTTTGACACTAAGCATGTTTATTTTTGTGTTAGGCTTGGTTTTTTAGTGTAATACTGAATCTTAAAGTATGAGGAAATAAATGGATCATGCCAAAAACATGATCTATAACGTTGGATCGGTTGCTTAATCCTCTCGCTAATTCCATGGCAAGCAAGAGAAGAAAGATGACATCCAGATAGTTTGGAGCTTGGTCCTTGCCCACGCAAATCTTGCACGCGAGACATCAGATTAGCCAATTCAGCGAGTCAGGCCGTTCAACCGTATGGCCCACGTGACAGAGAGAAGAGAAGGTTCCCTCCGTTTCTCGCGGGAAAAAGACAAAAGTCCAGCTGGACAACCCCCGCGGCTCCCGCGTCCCGCGCCTGCGCCTCGACGGTGAAAGTGAAACGGAGTCACGAAATTTTCTAACGGCAGTAACTCGCACGCTATTGCATCCTGGTGACTCACTGACACCGGGCCCGAGAACTCGCCGAATAGAAAGCGTGAGCCGTGCAGTTCTTTTTGTACGAAAAAACTCACCATCCTTCGCAGCTGGATGTAGTGGGGCAAAGATGTCAGCGTAACAAAACATGAAGTATATGTCAATTCTGGAGTGACAAAAGGCAGCGAGGTGTTCCAGACTTCCAGTGGCCAGCCACGACGCTCGGCCCACCGTCCAGAAGGGGAAACCGCCTCAACATGCTGCGGAGCTCAGAACCCCCACCACACCGACGCCTCTGATCTCCTCCTCGCACTCGCTTTCCACCCCAGCAGCTAATCTGAGCCGTTGGATCGAGGTATAAATAAGCCACGGCCACGCAAGGCCAGCCTCTCTCTATTTCTTCACCCGGCTCCCCTCTCACCTCCTTCCGTTTGTTTCCCCGAGACGGCGAGCCGAGGCGGAGGCGGAAGGAGGAGAAGCGCTCGCGGCCGCGGCCTCACGTTTTGGGGTTCGTCCCCAATCTCTCTCTCCCCCCGCTCCAATCCCGTCAAATCTCGTGCTCTTACCCTGGCCCAATGCAGGAGGGGGATCGCCCGGGAGATCGCGCGCGAGGTGGTGGTGGAGCGGCGGCGAAGATGACGGCGCCGCGCGGTGGAGGGGACGGGCCGCCGCCGCCGCCGTCGTCGGCTGCGGCGGGGGACGGGCCGGTCACGCCGACGTCCGCGCTCGTCTCGGGGCTCAACCGGCGCGGCTCCAGGGGCGCGGGCATGGCGACCTTCTCCATGGAGGTCTTCGACAACGAAGTGGTGCCGTCTACGCTCAGCAGCATCGCTCCCATCCTGCGCGTCGCCGCCGAGATCGAGCCCGAGCGCCCCCGCGTCGCCTACCTCTGTACGTGCATTCGTGTTTCTCGGGGATTATCGTGGTGCACCGTGCCTTCGCGTGAGGTTTTGAGGCGCTTGTGTCAGGAATTATTTCTGACAAATTAAGCGAGCGCTCCTGACGAACTTTTTTGGCTTTGCTGTGAGCTTGGGCTTTTTTTCTGTGTTAGTGCGTTTCGGAGAATTTATTCTTAGATTTTTCGGGGCACATGCACGCCTTGATTCGTAGTTTTCGGAGACGTGTTTTGCTTTAAATCATGATCAAAAGTTGCTGTGATCTCTCTGCGAGCATTTCTGACTTTGTCATGTTTCCGTGCTTTGGAGAGCAAATTCCGGAGTAAGCACACACCGGCACGAATCACAGTTTGTTTTCTACGACCATCCATATGCATAGGAGAAATTTCGTGTTTCAGAGTGTAGATTAGATGTACTAATGGTGGCCTTGCCGATGCATTCCTTGGTTGCCATAAACTGATTTTCAATCAGAAAATATTACTCGATCTGTTTGGCCAGAATAGTACCTGGAATTGGAAACTGGATAATAGGCTTCTGGTACTTCCTACAAAGTAAATGCAAGTTGTCAACCTTTTCCTAGCTCATCTTGATATTTTCGTTGTGAAATTAGGTCGGTTCTATGCCTTCGAGAAGGCGCACCGGCTGGATCAGAACTCCATTGGCCGTGGCGTCAGGCAGTTCAAGACGGCTCTGCTCCAACGTCTTGAAAAGGTGAGAAGCGATTTTTCTTGCTCTATAATTTTTCCATGCTATAGCGTACATGTTGTTCTCCTTCATTTGTATTTTCTCATTTCAGTTTGTTTCTAGTTGCTTGTTATTTCTCTCTTGCCAGTGAATTTATTTGGCTTGCATGGTTTGTAATCTGAACGATGCTGTGAAATTCGTTACTGCTGGATGCGCCTTTTAAAAATATTACGTGGTAGACGAGTGTATCATTAATGTATTTATCTGTAAGCCTCAGAATTGAAGTTACATTATGTTGGAAAACGAGCCACATATAAAGTGTAGCTCACTAATTATATATGTCAATATAGGTGTGGTCTGCTGTTGTTGTAAAATGCTAGATGCTATTGCTACCACACATACAGCCATACTCAATTTGATGGAATTGTTTGATCTTAAAGGGGTTCTTCTATTGTTTTGCACATAAGGGGTTATTTCTTGGTTTTGTAGCTAACTAACTTAAGGTTATACATAATATCTTCTTCATGAATCATGACCATTTGATTAATCATTGTCTACGGGGAAAAATGAGATAGCCATATTTTCTTTGTTTTTTTTACCAACCTGTACAGAGGAGGGTACACGTATTTCGTTTTATTTTCTACAGCGAGAAAGATGGAAAGGAAAAAGGGAACAGATAGCAGAATTCTGTTGAATCGGGATTTTACACAACTTCCTCTTGAACACAGAGACTAACTCAAGATATTTATTTTTCACTCTTTTGCAACACCATAGGATAATAGCCCTAGTCTTGCTAAGCGCGTGAAGAAAAGCGATGCCCGCGAAATTGAGAGTTTTTATCAACAATACTATGAGAACTATGTTCGTGCACTCGACAAAGGGGAACAAGCCGACAGGTAATTTCCAAGTTCCCAACCAGAGTTCTCCATTATCTGCTCTAATCCTGATCATGAAGCACCATGTTCCATGCTACATTGCAAATGTTGCCTGCAGGGCTCAACTTGGGAAGGCCTATCAGACCGCCGGAGTCCTCTTCGAGGTGCTCTGCGCCGTCAATAAGAATGAGAAGGTTGAAGAAGTGAACCCTGAGGTTCGTGCTCAATGCCTTCTCTAAATGTCTCTATTGAAATGTATGGGACGGTTTTTTCTAATACTCCGCTGCACAGATTATTCGCTTGCACAAGGACGTGCAAGAGAAGAAAGACATATACGCACCATTCAACATCCTCCCTCTTGATGCTGCCAGTGCATCCCAGTCCATCATGCAGCTGGAGGAGGTACGCACAATTCAGAATTGTAGGATGTGTTTCGTCAAAAAGAATAATGACATCGTAATGATTTAATCAAAGAAGATGAAATGGTCCAATTGCACCATTGACAGATCAAAGCAGCAGTCGCAGCGCTGAGGAACACACGGGGCTTGACCTGGCCGTCAGCATTCGAGCCACAGAGGCAAAAGGGCGGTGATCTTGATTTGCTGGATTGGTTGAGGGCTATGTTTGGCTTTCAGGTCTGCTGGTCCTATTTTAAGCTGGTCATTCTTTGTACCAAAATGGGAATTTCAGTCCTTTGTTATTGAGAAAGCATATGGATTCATTTGATCATTCTATTCCTAGTAAAACTTGTTTTTTATATTTGGTAAAGCTTGGTTACAATTGGATATAATAGTAGCTTTCTGATGTGCAGCGGGATAGTGTGCGGAATCAAAGAGAGCATTTGATTCTCTTCCTTGCTAATGTCCACATAAGACTCGAGCCAAAGCCCGAACCACTTAGCAAGGTTTGTTCTTTGTCACAATATATTTCAATGACTTGACCATAATAGTGTGATAAATTTGATAGATTATGGTACTCTTCTCCCGTTGTCGGACTCATAAGTCTCCTGAAGGCAATAATGGTGTCTAGAAATGTGTTGTAAACTTGTACTACAGGCATTGGGTTAACTAATATTTCAAGTAGCTGCATGCAAAACGTGAGATGACTAATTGCATTCCATCACATGCTGAAGACTATAACTATAGTTCAGTCCAAACACACACAGAGATGCACTATGCAACTGGTTGGTAAAATTGATTGCATGCATGCAACTCAAGTGTACGGCTCGGGAGTACTAATCAATCCCTTATTTTTTCATGCCTCTTAGTTCACTGAAACTTTTCATTATTCCTTGAAACAGCTTGATGACCGAGCTGTCGATGTGGTGATGACTAAGCTATTCAGCAATTACAGGAAATGGTGCAAATTTTTGTCACGGAAGCATAGTTTAAGGTATAACATTCATACTATTGTTTCCTGAGAAAAATTTATCTCAATGCAAACTGTGCTAATTATCTTGCAACTGCAGATTTCCTCAAGGTGCACAACCACAGGAAATTCAACAGCGGAAGATTCTATATCTAGGTCTTTATCTGCTTATATGGGGTGAAGCAGCAAACATCAGATTTATGCCAGAGTGTCTTTGCTACATCTTCCACAATGTATGATACATTTTTTTAATTATCAAATTCAATTTCAGAGCTCACTGCAACACTTCATCTGTCCTGTTTGACATGGCATCTTTGATTTGCTCAGATGGCATATGAGCTACATGGTCTGCTAGCTGGAAACGTTAGTATTGTGACTGGGGAAAATATCAGGCCATCATATGGTGGGGATGAGGAGGCATTCTTGAAGAAAGTGGTTACACCTATCTATCGTGTCATCAGAAAGGTACTGTGATAAAGCATCACCATATACCGTGAGCAATAAGTTTCCTCAAAATACAAATATTTGTGGTTAATTGCAGGAGGCGGGCAAATCACAGCACGGAAAGACACCACATTCTGCATGGTCTAACTATGACGATCTAAATGAGTACTTCTGGTCTGTCCACTGCTTTATTTTCTGAGTGCATATCAACATCTTTTTTGCATTGTCCATAACAAATCTCACTCCATTTCACTCAGGACATCTGATTGTTTCTCACTGGGGTGGCCTATGCGGGATGATGGTGATTTTTTCAAATCTGTACATGATTCAAGGCCTGTAACAATGGTAAAAATTTGATATCCATCTGCATTCTGCAAATATTTCTTGCCAAATAAATTGATTGGTTGCTTTTTTGACAAAACATTATTTACAGGCTGGAAGTTCACCACAAAAGGTTTCCGCTAAAAGTACAGGGAAGACAAACTTCGTTGAGACTAGAACATTTTGGCACATCTTCCGAAGTTTTGACCGAATGTGGACCTTCTACATTTTGGCTCTACAGGTAACATGTTATGGATATCATTTATCTTGATCATGGCTTAACACCTCCTAATCTTCCAATAAACTATTGAACAGGCAATGCTGATTTTTGCTTGGAATGATTATTCAGTGACTCAAATCCTTCAGAAAGACCTTTTATATTCATTATCTAGTGTGTTCGTCACTGCAGCTTTTCTACAGTTCCTCCAAAGTATGATCCCCTTTATTAAAGTACTTGCTGAATGATTTTGTTTCTGAAATATGTACACATCAATATGGTATGTGGTATAATGTTTACATATGCTGTTCTTCACTAGATATTGCTAATAATAGCCATTGTGCTAGTTGTTCTTTAATTGCATAAGTGATTGACAAGTAGATTTTTAGGGTGCAATGCACAGTATTTTTGTTTTGTTTCATTAGCACTATTTCAAAACTGGTAGCTGAACTTCTCTACTAATAGATACTGGACAACTGATGAAAGTTCAATGGGAACTAATGTCTGACATCTAATTTTACCTAAACAAATCTGTTTAATTTGTTAGCCTTACCACTTTCCAGCTTCATTAGGCCAATTTGCTTATGCAACCTTCTGCAGATACCTTCTACCGACCCCCAAAATTTTGCAACGTCATCAGAGTTCATCTCCTTAGTCTTGAGAATAATATGGACCTTGGAGGGTCATGTTCTGGGCATACTATAGCTTGGAGCTTATGATGTTTATACAAAGATTAATGCAACATTTAGTTTCTAGTCCAAAGTATGACTGATTTTTTTATTTAATTGATGGCAGGCCTTTTAGACTTTATTCTGAACTTTCCTGGTTCTCATAGATGCAAGCTCATTGATGTCATGAGAAATATTCTGAAGATTATAGTTAGTGCCGCATGGGCTGTGATTCTTCCATTTTTCTACATTAGCACAGCAGCAAAAGTCAACCTACCATTGAAAGATATGGAAAAATGGTTGCGTTACATGAAAGGGGTGCCAACTCTATATATGCTGGCTGTGGCAGTGTACCTGATACCGAATATCCTTAGTGCAGCACTTTTCCTGTTTCCAATGTTCCGAAGGTGGATAGAAAATTCAGACTGGCACATTGTTAGACTGCTTCTGTGGTGGTCTCAGGTATTCAATTCAATCTAATACCTTTATTTTTGTTGTCTATATCCTAGAAAAGTGCTCATGTAACATGTCTAGCACAAAAATGCATTCCAATTTTTTTCTCTGTAAGACAACATTTTTTACTTGGAAAAACTTAAGCTAATGTTCGATGGGATTCAATGGAATTTCGAGAATTCATTTAATTATAGATTTTGTCATGCTGTTTCTTCATAAATTTCCTGGAACTATAATCTGTTTAATTTTGCAAGAATGCATTTGATGATTTCTTATTTTCTTTTATTATAGGTTGTGATTGTAACGTTTCATATCCGAATGCCAGTTATATTCTTCAAATTTGAACATCATGAATTATTGTAAATTTGGACTGTTTGGTTACCAGCATCTTGAATGCCAGTTATATGCCAATCACTTGTTATTGTCAGGCATCTCGGTATTCTTAGTTGAAAAAAAATTATCTCATAAAATAGTCTGAGTACAAAATGGCAAAGGGCTTTTGCTGCAAAAGAAGAAACTATGCCATATTTTGATCTTTATTTGAGAAAATGTAGTAATGGTAATTGCATAATTCTTCAAAGCTTACTTCTCTTCTCTAACATTATTGTTAAGCCAAACATTTCCTATTGCATTTGTTAGAGTTACATAGCTAAACAAGGGGATCATATTTTGTGCCACTCCAGTAAATGGAGGTTGTCATTAGCATAACTACCTCCATATTCAAGACAATAAATATGTTTGGTATATTAACCTACTTCTTTAATGTGCACCCAAACAGTGATTCCGAGATTGAGAATTGCTTTCGTTTTATTGTCTCCAACTTCATTGCTTTCCTGCATCGAAATAATTCCATGTGTATATAATTTCCATTTTCTTTATATAATGGTCCATATGCTTGGTAAACCATCCTTATTGCATGATATATTGCAGAAACGAATTTATGTTGGCCGTGGGATGCACGAAAGCCAAGTTTCACTATTTAAGTAAGTTAATATGCTATTTGTTTATTTATTATTACTACAGTGATCTTCTTTCTGGGGATACTTATTCTATTCTATTCAACTCAAAGGTATACATTCTTTTGGATTTTGCTGTTATGTTCCAAATTTTCGTTCAGCTACTTTGTCCAGGTAAGTTCTCCAATTAGATGTTTTGCGACAATGCTTTTACATGTTGGATCTGAACCTCATTCTCATCTTAATTTGCAGATTCAACCTCTGATAAAGCCAACAAAGGACGTAATGGGTGTTCATAATATCCATTATGAGTGGCATGAATTTTTTCCAAATGGTAATTAGTTGCTTCTTTCTTTCTTTCTTTCCTTTTTTTTGGTGGTGGGGGTGGGGGATCTTCATTGAGGGAACCCATTTCTTTGATTAATAATACCTATATTGCCTTTGCCAGCATCCTATAATCTTGGTGCTATCCTGTCGCTCTGGGCTCCTGTTCTCCTGGTATGAATTTATTTAACTTATATATTATCTGGCTAGTAATATCATCTTATTCTTCTTCGATTTGAAACATAATCTGTAACTCTAATATTCATTTGTGTTGCCTTTGATTCTTGCAGGTCTATTTAATGGACACACAGATATGGTATGCCATGTTCTCTACGATATTTGGTGGCATGACTGGTGCACTTGGGCGACTTGGGGAGGTAATAAATGAATCTGAAACTATTGTATGGTACTCCCCCGTTCCAAATTAGTAGTCACTTTGGCTTTGTTTAAGTCAAACTTTGACCAAGCTTAGAGAAAAATATAATAATATCAACAATACCAAATAAATACAACATCAAAATATATTCTGTGGTGGATTCAATGAAACCAATTTAGTACCATAGATGTTATTATGTTTTATTTTAAACTTGGTTAAAGTTAGACAAGTTTGACTTTGGATAAACCCAAAGTGACAAGTCATTTGGAACGGAGGGAGTATTTGTTGTCCTATTTAAGGTCAAAATGATAATTTGAATATGTAGCACCAAATAATTGTGTTGTAATGGCTCTATATGTTAAGGAGTTGTATGCAATATATTTTCTGTACGAAAATCTTAATGAAATAACCTAACAAGTGAAAAAACAATGCTTCTGCAGCCCTATCCATAATTGAATAGATAAATTTGGGAATGTTCAGTTACCATTTCACAAGGAATATTTCATGTTTTTAAGGATCTGTTTGCTATCAGACTCTTGTTGTTTATGTTACACTCAAATACACGTTTTGTTGCTCTATTTGTATGACATTTTTAATGATATTGTATTAAGAAACTGAGCACAGAGACTTATTGTGATTGTTTGTTTCATGCACAGTCTGATTCACTCCTTTAACTGTTGCAACACCTGCACCAATGTTATATTTTGTAAGAAAATAGCCTAATGTATAGGTAGCTACTTGTATAACATTAAATTTTTTATTTGAATGATACTGATTTAGTTTATAATCGTGTTATGAAATTTATCTGCATCAGATACGAACATTGGGAATGCTGAGATCACGATTCCATTCTTTGCCTGGAGCCTTCAATACATATTTGGTGCCATCAGATAAAAGCAGAAACAGGCGCTTCTCGCTCGCAAAGCGCTTTGCTGAGGTTTCAAATGACCATAATTTTTTGGTATGATTCCCTTAATAATTAAATCCAACTTCATAATATAAATTATTGAACATGCAGGTTTCTCCCAACAAGAGAACTGAAGCTGCCAAGTTTGCTCAATTGTGGAATGAAGTAATATGCAGTTTCCGGGAAGAAGATCTTATAAGCGATAGGTGATGCACTTACCTCCTGTTTTAGTAACAAAACACAGAAAATATTATCCTTGCAGCAAAGCTGACAAACTGTGTCACACAGGGAGATGGACTTGTTAGGGGTTCCTTATTCATCAGACCCCAGCCTCAAATTGATGCAGTGGCCACTGTTCTTGCTTGCTAGCAAGGTTTGGCAAAATATATTTATGCCTTATTTGCATGTTGGCGGTAAAATTTACCATAGCAATTCATTTTGTGACACAGATACCTATAGCGTTAGACATGGCAGCACAGTTTCGTCCTAGAGATTCAGATCTTTGGAAACGTATATGTGCGGATGAGTACATGAAATGTGCTGTACTGGAATGTTATGAATCATTCAAACTTGTTCTTAATGTACTGGTGGTTGGAGAAAATGAGAAAAGGTATCTTCCAATATTTTTCACTCATGCATTTTATTTAAGGCAATCTTTCATGATATTTAAGTAGTTCTTCATGAGAAAATGAGTTAATGCTGTCACTCAAAATTGATATATGTATTACTGTAACCTACTTCTAGTGTAGTGCTGTAAGAAATAAGCACTTTCATATGAAACTAAGAAATAAGATGGCACTAGTCACCTTTTCCTTCAACAATGTCACTACAAGTAGTCATTAACCTTTTTGCTTCTAAGATATTCTAGTTACTACACTCGTTACCTATAAGTATGTTGACAGTTTTGATGTGAGATGGCTAGCGTCCTCTCCCCTCCCGGCGCCTCTCCCCCCACCTACCCCACGTCGGCGTCCATCCCGGCCCCGACGACCACCACCACCACCACTAGCCCCACGCCGGCGTCTACTCCAGGCCCGGCGGCCACCTCCTCGGCGCCGGGGAATGCTTGCTCCACGCCGTCCCCGCGCACACTTCCTTGTGTGACTGCGACTGCAGGTCGTTCCAAAGCTCAGCGGTGGTGCGACGTCACCCCCTTATCTGGCAGCTACAGCGGCGGCTCGTCACTCTCCTTCAGGGAGGCTCTCCTTGCGGGTGTGGCCTCAGCCAAGGTCTCGACGGAGCCTGGCGGCGCTGCTCGCCAGGCGTCCTCGACCGAGGCTTCGCAGGCTGCCCCACGGGTTGGCCCAAGGATTGTCCTCTGCTCGGACGGCCGCGACCCCTTGCCGCGTGCTCGCGCCCCCGACGCCGACGGCTTCCTGGCTGTTGAGGGGCGGCGTAAGAGACTGGAGCGGTGGCGCCTCGAACGACCTCCCCGTCGACCGGTCCCTGCAGATCTCCGGGGAAGGTGCTTCAATTGCTTCGCCTTCTCACACAGGGCGGCAAGCTGCCGGTCGGACCCTCGCTGCTTCCTCTGCCGTGCCTCCGGCCACCGCTCCTTCGTGTGCCCACGTCGGCGCAGGGAGCCTATGCCCAATCCAAGAAGAGTTTGGCGCCCTGTCCTGGAGTCTTCCAGGGCCGCACCGGGCTCTGTAGCTCCTTCGGCCACGGTTGCTCCTCCAGCCACGGCGTCTGCGGCCATGGCTGACGAGCAGGGCCGGGGAGGACGACGTCGCGTGCGCCGGCGGCGGTCTGCGGGGATTGGCGCTAGCCGGACCTCTCCTTCCCCCTCTCATTCTGGGGATGATGATGGTGCTGGTTTCAGGGATCTGTCTCCTATGACCCCAAGGGACAACGATCATCCATTGCTCAATGAATCCCGGTCCCAGAAGCCTCGACGAATTATAGATCGTTCATCCAGCATCGCCCACAGGGAGGAGGAGCTCAGGCGAGCATTGGTTGTGTCCGTGGTAGCTGATCATCCTGAAGACTCAGAGAATTCCATCGTGCCCGCGATCGCTCTGCGGTTCGAGCTCGACGAGGCTCTGCTGGTCCTGCATCGCTCTGGTCCGGCGAGCTTCCTGTTGCTCACGCCTAGCGAGGAGGTTGCGGAGCTGATTCGCAATGGTGGCCAGCCGTTCGTCACGCCGTCGTTTCGCCTGCACTTTAGGCGCTGGAACCGCTTCCTTCACTCAACTGCGGGGCCTCTGCCTTTCCCTGTTGAGGTCGAGGTCCGCGGCATCCCGGCACATGCCTGGGAAGTGGCAACGGCGGAACAGCTCCTCAATGATTTTTGCTGGATCAACGACTCCCACCCAGACACAGCCACTCGCCGTGATGTCTTCCGGATCGCGGCATGGAGTTCCTGTCCTACCCGCATCCCTCAGGAGATGGAGCTCGAGATTGTTGAGCCGCTGGTCGAGGTTGGAGCGCAGAGGCACACCCTAATCTACCCCATCGAAATCAGAGTGGCTCCATTCGACGCGCCGGCGGTGGCAGGCGACCCCCCATCAGGGCCCCCGGCTGATGAGGACCAAGGACGGCGAAGAAGACGGAGACGGCGGCGCGCTCGGCCGGCGGCACCGAGCAGAGCTGCACCGGCGGATGGTGCGTCCCGCACCTCGGTGCACGCGAGGCTAGGCCCACTGGAGCCCAGCGCCGGACACGTGGCGGGTGGGGCTGACGCCCTGGAGGAGCAAACCCCCGTTTCCCTGGGCGGCGTAGCGTCTCCTCCTGCCGGCATTGATCCGTCACCGCTCGAGGCGTCCTCGCCTGTTCCCGAGATGAGCGGGCCTCGCCCGATGCCCGGTTCAGGCGCGCACGCGGGGTTGGATCTTAATGCCACCGCGGCACCCGAAGCAAACTCCTCGGACAATGTACCAATGGCGGGCGCGATGGACTTTGGGGCAGCGGCTTTCCCTGTATTAGTTGCGCCTGTTGAGTTGGCTCCAGAAGCACCTCCAGCTGCGCTTGGGCCTGATGTTGAGGCCCAGTTGATAACAGGAGAGCGGCCAGAAATGGACCGGCCAATGACTTCTGATGTGGGCGAGGCTAGCACGTGGACCCCCATGTTGGAAAGGATGTGGTCGTCTGATCCAATGCAGCAGATGGCCTCTCCTGCACCTGTCGAGGAGACGCTGTCGTATGTTGTTACAGAGCAAGCCGTGCCGCACACATCTACTAGCCGGCCGTCAGCATCAAAGCAGGGTCTCTCTGTTTCACCCCTGAAAATGGCCAATGCGTCGCGAAGCTTCTCGAAAGTCTACCAGAGGCGAGGCCGAGGCTCCCCAAGCAGGACTGTTGTACCTGAAGAAACCGCTGCATCGGCGCCAACAAGGACCCCTGAGACGGTCAGACAAAGATCTCAGTTTATGGCAAGAATCTCCAAGAAGACAACAAGGATTCTCCCTACTCCGTGTGCCTCAAGACCAAGAGCCCGGGCTCGTACGCCCCGTGCTCCCCCGCGCCGCAGTAGGCGGATTGCTGGGGTAGGGCCCGAGTCACCTCCTGGAGTTGCACCCACAAGGCACAGGAAGAAGGTGATGAGATGTTTGAACATCATCGATGAGACGGAAGGTATTGATCAAGAAGCTCTAGAGGACTACGGCAAGTTTTTTAACCATTCTCTTAGTGCCTCCCATGTTCAGGCCCTTGCGGCCTTATTTGGCTGGGCAGCCCCTGACGTGGAAGGAGGGGGCAATTGATTTGCTCTTGCCACCCAGGTCGATATCTATTTTGGATTGTATCATGAATCCTTCAAACATACTATGCTGGAATGTGCGAGGGATAAACTCCAAGGCACGGCAAGATACTATACGCACACTAATTAGCTCCTCCCGGGTTGATGTTGTATGTTTACAAGAAACTAAAATGACAACGGTCTCTCGTGGAACCATTCTTTCCACACTGGGGTCAGATTTCTCCCATTACGTGGAGTTGCCCTCAGCTGGAGCTAGCGGAGGAATTCTGGTGGCTTGGCGCAATCAGCTCGGGCCTGCTAGCGCCACCCGAGTAGATAACTATAGCGCCTCTGTTCAATTCCGTCCTCATACAGGCCAACCATGGTGGCTCACTTGTGTTTACGGGCCCCAAGGTGATGACAATAAGGTACTCTTCCTGAGCGAAATCAGGGAGATACGAGCTGCTTGCCATGGCCCTTGGGTAGCACTGGGAGACTACAATCTCATTTACAAAGATGAAGATAAAAATAGTGGCAATTTGAACAGGGCAATGATGGGGCGATTTCGCCGTTTAATAAATGATTTGGGTCTGAAAGAGTTACAGCTTCATGGAAGAAAATATACTTGGTCGAACCAACAAGATACACCAACTTTGGTCAAACTGGATAGGGTGCTATATTCTGTAGAATGGGAGCAACTTTTCCCAAACTGCTTGTTGCAAAGTACAGCCACAGAAGCATCTGACCATTGCCCTCTTCTCCTTGGCTTACATGATATCAAGCCTGGGAAAGCAAGATTCCACTTTGAATCTTATTGGACTAAATTGGGGGGTTTCCAAGAGGCAGTTGAGGTTGCTTGGTCCTCTGAACAAACTTCCTCCTGTCCTTTTGACACCCTCTCAAGAAAGCTTCGAGCCACTGTTAAAGGACTACAAAGCTGGAGTCACAAAAAAGTGGGACATATCAACTCACAGCTAGGACTCGCACGGGAAATCATACATCTGTTTGAGATTGCTCAGGATGGTCGTCCTCTCTCTGATTTGGAAAAGTGGCTATACAATCACCTTAAAAGGCATGCTCTGGCACTATCCTCATTGCAGCGAACAATTGCTAGGAGTCGTTCCCGGATCTGTTGGCTTAGTGAGGGGGATGCCAATACAACTTTATTTCACCTGCATGCTAGACATAGAAAAAGAAAGAACTTCATTAGTAAACTTGTTTCTGACGATGGCCAGATTCACACCAAACACGAAGAAAAGGAGCAGATTGTTCACCAATTCTACAGCAGCTTGATTGGTACAGGTTTGGATAGAGACCTAACCATAAATTTTGAGGAGTTGGGTATCCCATCGAATGACCTGACAGAACTTGATGTTCCTTTTTCTGAAGAAGAGGTGTGGAAGACGATAAGCTCCCTGCCACCAGACAAGGCGCCGGGCCCTGATGGCTTCACTGGTAAATTTTACAAAACCTGTTGGGAGGTCATCAAGGTGGATTTAATGGCTGTTGTGTCAGCTGTTTGGAGCCGAAAATTTGGAAATTTTGAAAAGCTGAACTCAGCCTATATGACACTGCTGCCAAAAAAGGAAGAGGCCACAAGTATCAAAGATTTCCGTCCGATAAGCTTAGTTCATTCAGTGGCAAAACTAATCACAAAAATATTAGCCAACAGATTAGCCGGAAGGTTGGACCAAATGGTGTCTCCCAATCAGAGTGCATTCATCAAAGGTCGCTTTATACAGGACAATTTCATGCTTGTGCAACAAACTGCTCGCTACCTTCATCAACAAAAGCAAGCTCGGATCCTCCTTAAATTGGACATCACAAAGGCCTTTGATTCTGTATCTTGGCCTTTTCTTTTAGAGATCATGAGGCATTTGGGTTTTGGACCTATTTGGTGTGATATAATTAGTGGGCTTCTCGCATCTGCTTCCACACAAGTAATTCTCAATGGCAGCCCAGGGGAAACAATATGGCATCGGAGAGGACTTCGACAGGGAGATCCACTATCCCCAATGCTGTTCATTTTGGTCATGGATGTCCTGTGCTTCATGGTGAAAAAGGCTTCTGATGAAAGCTTGTTGCAGCCACTTGCCAGGCGAGCTTTGCAACACCGGATCTCGCTGTATGCTGATGATGTAGTGATCTTCCTACGACCTTCTGCTGGTGATATTGGCATGACACTGGAACTCCTTCAGCTTTTTGGAGATGCATCAGGGCTGAGAACTAATGTGCAGAAGAGCAATGTCTTCCCCATACAATGCTCTGAGGAGGATAACTCCATTATAGAGGATCATCTTCCATGCCAGCTCTCGAATTTCCCGTGCAAATACCTGGGGGTGCCCCTCTCCTTGCGCAAGCTCACAAAGCAACAAATCCAACCAATCATTGATAGGATTGCAGACCAACTCCCTGGGTGGAAAGCTGATCTACTCACAAGAGCAGGAAGAAAAGTGGTGGTTCAGTTTGTGCTCACCTCCATGTTGGTGTATTTAGCCATGGCAATGGATCTTCCTCCCTGGGCTCTCAAAGCAGTTGATAAAATTAGAAGGGCTTTTCTCTGGAGAGGCAGAAAAGAAGTGAAGGGTGGGCATTGCTTGGTGGCTTGGCCTAAAGTCACCCGGCCACCAGAATTGGGTGGGCTCGGCATATCTAATTTGCAGCAGATGTTGTGGGCTCTCAGGATGCGCTGGCTGTGGCTTGGAAAAACTGAACCAGACCGCCCATGGGCGGCCTTCCAAATCCAAGTGCATCCCTTAGTAAGAGCTTTCTTCGAAATGGTCATAATCTCAGAAGTAGGCAATGGAAAGAACACACTATTCTGGACTGATAAGTGGCTGCAAGGTCAATGCCTTGCCAAGCTGGCACCTAATCTTTTCAGCTCTGTATCTACCAGGGGAAGGAAAAGGACAGTCTCTGATGCTCTTACTGGGTTGAGATGGGTTCATGATATCCAAGGGGCTACTACTGTAGCTGTTTTGGCAGAATATTTGAAAGTGTGGGATCTAACTTCTGAGGTGGCTTTGCAACCAGACGTGGAAGACTTGCATATTTGGCAATTTTCTGCGTCAGGATCATACTCTGCAAAATCAGCTTACGAAGGGCTTTTCATTGGTGCTGTACAATTCAGACCATGGGAGAGGATTTGGAAATGTTGGGCGCCGGAAAAATGCAAGTTCTTTATGTGGTTGGTGGCGCATGATAGGTGTTGGACAGCAGATCGCCTCGCGAAGAGGGGTCTCCCTCACCCTGATCGTTGCCCGTTGTGTGATCAAGCTGAAGAAACAATAAACCACCTACTAGTCTCCTGCGTTTTCGCTCGCCAAGTATGGTTTAGGATTCTTCAGAAGGTTGGCCTGCAAAATCTCTCTCCCAAGCCTGAAGACACATGTTTTGATGATTGGTGGGAAAGCACTAACATTGGAGTAGATGGTCAAGTGAAGAAGGGTCTCAATTCCATCATTATCTTGGTAGCCTGGTCTATTTGGAACCATCGTAACCGGTGCGTGTTTGATGGGATCCTTCCCAGCCTTGATGGTGTCCTAGTTTCTGTTAGAGATGAACTGCACTCTTGGAGCTTGGCTGGAGCTAGAGAGGTATCACATCTCCTCGCTCTAGTGCCAGCCAATGAGTGAGTTTTGGTCTAGGGTCAAGTTCGGTTTCAGTAGAGAGAGAATTTTCCCTTGTGTAGTGGGGTGTGGTGTGGTGTTGTACGGGTTTCTGTAACCCTCTTTTATTCTTCTTAATATAATGATACGCAGCTCTCCTGCGTGTTCGAGAAAAAAAAAAAAAAAAAAACCTATAAGTATGTTATGGGTGTGGGCCCTTCCCTAGGACCACAAGTGCCACAAACAGCATGCTGAAGCTATGGATCAGAGACACATTTGTTTGTTTGTTTGTTAGCAAGATATTCAGGTTGCTAGCTAACAGTGTGTTAGTTATTCCCAAGAGATTAGCATCGGTTTGTTAGGGTTGGCTTTTTGTATGGGGGCCGGCGCATCAGGTTGAAGCAAGCAACCTAAATGCAGCCAGAGCCTCCAGAGGGAGGGCGACTAGCCAGTTTCTTTCTGCTATCACATCTATCCCTAGTCAATTGATATCAAAATATCATAAAACCAGCTTTGTTAGTATAATAGCATGGAAGATCCTACTGAAAAAATATTAATATAATAGGTTAGCTGTACAATGGTATACAAGACCAAACATTAACAAAGTTCCAAGACAAGACTCGGAGCAATCTGAACTCAGGAAAGAGTGAGGTAGAACCAATTAATGTGAAGCCAGCTAAGTAAATGTGGCCAAACCGTTGAGTCATTTTCTTCTAAAAATTCATATCTGTCACAAGCATTCAGTTCCAAAGGTGCTTATCTGGAGGTACTTTGTAGCCATGCCTATCTGGAGTTCCTTTGTAGCTAAATGGGCAAACATGCTAAGCCGACCAACTCCTTAGATAATGGACACCATTTCGATAGAAGATAAAGTTCCCTCGAAGGAGTCGAAGCCTGAAGTTATATAACCAGTATCTTAAACCACATTGTTTTCACTCTTTACTGATGAAACCAGAATCAACATCAGGATATCAGCTTTACATTGCCAGACCCTATACGAGAAGGGCAGTTAGTGTTTACTGAGCCAAAGGTTATTGAATCCAATAGTTGTGTATGGCTGCACATATTTGCTATTTCAGTATATTCAGGAACTAGCTATTCCAAAATGAACTGGGGAGAAGGACACCCAATCACTACCAAGATGCATAATACTACGTATAAAGTAAACTCTGCTAGTCTGCTTCTAGTTAGTAAACTTGAAGCTATTGTTAGATACATAACATCAATAATACTGAAGGGATATGTGTTACCCTTCCTTCATGCTAATTAGCTTCTTGAACTGCGCTGTTGTACATATATATCTTTAAATTCCATGTTCAGTCGATTATATTGCTACGCTTTTGACATGTTTGTTCATTGACGTGAACAGGATTATTGGCATTATAATAAAAGAAATTGAAGCTAATATTGCAAAGAATACATTCCTTGCCAATTTTAGAATGAGCGCGCTCCCAGTTTTTTGCAAGAAATTTGTGGAACTTATATCAACCTTGGTAATTCAATGTTACTACTTTACTCAATTGTTGTCTATTTGAAAACTGTAATGTTTCAACTTGTTAAAATAGATGATCTGTTTATGTACTGAAGGTGTTGCTAACATTACACTGGTGTCGTGCAGAAAGAAAGAGATGCCTCAAAATTTGATAATGTGGTACTGTTGCTTCAAGACATGTTAGAAGTGATAACGAGAGATATGATGGTCAATGAGATCAGGTTATTCTTTTTTGCGCTCATGATAATTATATGCTTGTCTTTGATGTCAATAGGCCACTAATTACAGTAACCTTTTTTATTTTGAAAAACAATTATAGTAACCTATTATCATTTTCAGAGAGCTGGCTGAGTTTGGCCATGGGAACAAGGAAAGAAGACAGCTTTTTGCAGGTTCTGGTACAAAGCCTGCCATTGTTTTTCCTCCTCCAGTTTCAGCACAGTGGGAAGAACAGGTCATGTCTGCAAATTACTTATTATCCTTAAATCTTTTTATTACCAAGATTGTGAGTTAGGGTACATGTTTTGTATAACAGTGTGCACAAACTCCACTTGTCTACAGATTAAGCGCTTGCACCTTCTTTTGACTGTGAAGGAATCAGCAATGGACGTGCCTGGCAACCTTGAAGCTCGTCGAAGAATAGCATTTTTCACAAATTCTCTATTCATGGACATGCCACGCGCACCTAGAGTACGCAAAATGCTCTCATTCAGGTTATTCCCATATAGCAACTTGCTAACAATATTGCAAAATCGCTGTATTTAAGTGGTACAGCAATAGCATGATAATTCTTCTCTGTTTCTTGTGACTCATTTGCAAGAAAACCGAATGTGACATTTCTAAAACAAATGCAAGAACTAGAAATTATTATGAATATAAACTATTTTGACATAATTTATGGGAGTATTTGGCATTAACCAACTGGTGTTTCTTTCTGTGCAACCTTGATATTATACCTCTGACTGCCAAATAAAGTTTCCCTTGAATCCTGGTCTGTTGATCTGTTCACATCCCTGCTTAACATTTCCTAAAATTAAATTATGATGTTCTATTGTTCAAAAATTTATCATGAACATTTTTTTATGAACCGAATCCATATAACATAGTAATGTGTGCTCTTCATTTAAAAGGAAAAGGCAACATTAGGACCATGCACAAATTACCGAGGGCGATGGATTTGGGGTGGGTGATCATTTTTTTTTCAAAAGAACTGCAAGGGAGATTTCCGAGTCGAAACTCAAAACTTTTTAGAATCAAACCAGAAATAAACAACGGCAGACACTGTACATATTGATCATCTATCCAAACTTAAATTATATGTTGATGCTATAATGGTGCTGGTTTGCTTCCCAAACATTTTTACTACCTCCGGTCACTTATATATGACGCTTCAGACAAAAAATTAGAGCTAAGTGCAGGCTAAACTTGTTGTCTGATACGTCATGTAAATATGACCGGAGGGAGTAAATTTCTGTATGCTTTACATGTCTCTGTTTCCACAGTTTTGGTTCGATCCAGAGAGTCCTGACTCCAGACCTGATGGCTGAGCTATTATATATGTTTCTTTTTTGAAACCAAAGTTAATAAGCTATTCAATTTATTTCAAGTTTGCAAATACAGCCCTCAGAAAGGGAAATACCATTCTAGGAAATCTAAATACCATCACAACACCCTGTTCGCATTCTCTTTTTCTTATCAACGGAGAAATTAAGACATTTAGACGCAACCAAAATGGGCCCTTTTAGATGCAAGCCTGTACATGAAAACTTTTCTCTACTATATTCTGTAGTGCATATTGTACTTATAAACATATTGTTTGTAAAATAAATAAATTCACCACGATCAATATCTGACAACCCTGTTATGTTTAAGTGTACTCTGTGGTCCATAAGAGTTTTAGTGAAAAAGATTGAAGTCAACATAATTTAGTGTCATTCTTTATACTTGGCAGTGTTATGACTCCTTACTACAGTGAGGAAACTGTATATTCGAAAAGTGATCTTGATCTGGAGAATGAAGATGGTGTATCAATTATATTCTACCTACAGAAAATCTATCCAGGTTCCATTTCTGTTTGATTCCCCTTGAATCTCCACGCTTCAATTCTTTATTATCAAGTTACCAATTTTCCATAATTTACTTTTCGTGGTTCCTTCTATAGATGAATGGAATAATTTCATGGAAAGAATTAATTGCAAAAGAGAAAGTGAAGTCTGGGGAAACGAGGAAAATGTCCTACAACTTCGTCATTGGGCTTCTCTTAGAGGGCAGACACTCTGTAGAACAGGTAATTCGATCATACCATCTGCCTTATCTTATCAAATAAGGATAATTTGACTAATTCCCAGATATGTGATCTTCCTTTGAATAGTTAGAGGCATGATGTACTATAGGAGAGCTTTGAAGCTTCAGGCATTCCTTGACATGGCTTCTGAATCTGGTAATCTTCTTCAGATTCCAGGTGGAGCATTTTTTTTATTAGCGTCTTCAAAATAGTTGCTGATATGTTTTCTTGCCAGAGATATTGGAAGGATATAAAGCAGTTGCAGATCCAGCCGAGGAGGAGAAGAAAAGCCAAAGATCTTTGTCCTCTCAACTCGAGGCTGTAGCAGACATGAAATTTACATATGTTGCTACTTGCCAGATCTATGGCAATCAGAAACAATCTGGTGATCGACGTGCAACAGACATCTTGAACTTGATGGTGAAGTAAGTAATTTCTTCCAAGAAAGAAATAAGAATTAAAACATTTTGCCAATTACAAGATATGGCATAATCTACCTCCAGGGCTAAGATGTTTTCTTGTTCAGTTTTTCAGAAACTGGTTGAGCCGGTGTTTACTTCAGTAGTTAACATTTAATTACAGTGGCATCATCCAGAAAGTTGTATCTCTTTGAATTAATCTGAATGCCAATTCAATTTGAAACTACAGTTACCCTGGTCTGCGTGTGGCCTACATTGACGAAGTTGAAGAGCGGGATGGTGACAAGGTGCAGAAGGTCTTCTATTCGGTGTTGGTAAAAGCTCTTGACAATCATGATCAGGTAGGCACATCCACGAAGCACAATTCTTTTTCCATCATTCCAAATCTTGTTGACGTTTCAGTCTGATGTCAACCTCGAGCACTTACACTTTGTATCCTGTGAAGGAAATATACCGTATAAAGTTGCCAGGACCAGCAAAAATAGGTGAAGGCAAACCAGAAAATCAAAATCATGCTATCATTTTTACCCGTGGTGAAGCGCTCCAAACCATTGATATGAACCAGGTGAATTGAGCGTTTATGGTACAAGTCATGATACATGTTGCAGTGTGTTGTATTTACAAAATATCTGCAGGATAATTATTTGGAGGAAGCTTTGAAAATGCGAAATTTGCTGGAAGAATTCAATGAAAACCATGGTGTCCGTCAACCCACGATTCTTGGAGTGCGTGAGCACATATTTACCGGAAGGTAATTTGAGAACTTTACAGTTACCATTGCATTTTCTTCATCTTAAATCCCAAATCAGCAACTAATATCTGAGAATGCTGGATTGTAGTGTGTCGTCACTTGCATGGTTTATGTCGAATCAGGAGACAAGCTTTGTGACAATAGGACAGAGGGTCCTAGCTAATCCATTGAAGTAAGTATAAATCATTTTTATGCTATATTGGACTGAAACAATTATTTTATTGGACACTGAGTGTCTTATGTGTTGTGTTACAATGTTGGATCTGCTGAGCATCTGTGACAAAAATATCTCCTAGAAAAAGAATTGCAAGATGACACTGAAGAATTCTTTCTGTCCTTGAAAATAGAATGCACATGAATATGTGTTTGAGTCTGAGATTGGAAATAAATAGGGTTATTGATTAGATCAACAATTGACATTGTTCGAAACTTCTTTGCATTGAAGATTTTCAATTTTAAGCATGTTGTCTGAAAGGGGGGCAAAAAGAACGTCAGACTTAATGGTTCAAATGCTGTGTATCTGACATACTTTATTTTCTGGGCAGGGTACGATTTCACTATGGACATCCTGATGTGTTCGATAGGATTTTTCACATCACAAGAGGAGGCATTAGCAAAGCTTCCTGTGGTATAAATTTAAGTGAAGACATTTTTGCTGGTATGTGATTCTTCATGTATTTCTGGGTCTTACTCCTTTGTGCACTTGAAGGCATAGAGTTAAATATGTTTTTCAGGTTTCAACTCAACTCTAAGACGTGGGAATGTCACCCATCATGAGTACATCCAAGTGGGAAAAGGACGTGATGTCGGTCTTAACCAAATTTCTCTCTTTGAGGCAAAAGTGGCTTGTGGAAATGGGGAGCAAGTACTTAGCAGAGATATCTACAGGCTGGGTCATCGCTTTGACTTCTTCCGAATGCTGTCGTGCTACTTCACCACTGTTGGGTTTTATATTAGTTCAATGGTAATGTATATAGAACAGTAGAATGCATTGTTTTTTGTTATGATTCGTTGTAATGTATATTTCCTCATGTTCTTGTCTTAATTCTGTGCAGATGGTTGTCATCATAGTGTATGTCTTCTTGTATGGAAGACTTTACTTAGCACTAAGTGGGCTTGAATTTGCAATTATGAAGCAAGCACGGATGAGAGGGAACCGTGCACTTCAAGCGGCTATGGGATCTCAGTCTATTGTGCAGCTAGGTCTTCTGATGGCATTGCCAATGTTTATGGAGATTGGCCTAGAAAGAGGCTTCAGAAGTGCCCTGGGGGATTTCATAATCATGCAGCTTCAGCTCTGTTCAGTGTTCTTCACTTTCTCACTTGGGACTAAGTCACATTATTTTGGCCGCACAATCCTTCATGGTGGTGCAAAATATAGAGCAACTGGCAGAGGCTTTGTTGTCCGCCATGTAAGGTTTGCTGAGAATTACAGAATGTACTCCAGAAGCCATTTTGTGAAAGGACTTGAACTGATGTTACTGCTAGTAGTCTATCAGTTGTATGGTGATGTTGCTACGGATTCGACTGCCTATATACTCCTGACGTCATCAATGTGGTTCTTGGTTATCACTTGGCTATTTGCTCCATTCCTCTTCAATCCATCAGGTTTTGAGTGGCAGAAAATAGTAGATGACTGGGATGACTGGAGCAAGTGGATAAGCAGTCGAGGTGGGATTGGGGTTCCTTCTAACAAAGCTTGGGAGTCATGGTGGGAAGAGGAGCAGGAACATTTACAGTCTACAGGTCTATTGGGTCGTTTCTGGGAGATCATTTTGTCTCTCAGATTCTTCATATTCCAATATGGCATCATATATCACCTGAATATCTCTGCTGGCAACAAAAGCATCTCTGTGAGTTCTTTAGTTCATTTGAGTTTCTTTCTTCAAGTCTAATTGAGCCAGATGAGTTCATAGATCACAATTGTTCCCCTGTTATCACAAGGCTGGTGGATAACCACTTAAATATTGTCTGAATAATTCCTTTTGTTGTTTAAAAGCACTGTTTAACACTATGATTGTGGCTGTCCACTAAAGAAAATATGATTTTGTGGCTTCAGGTTTATGGTCTTTCTTGGTTGGTTATCATTGTTGTAGTGCTGGTTTTAAAGGTAAATTCCATCTGCCTGCTTGTATTCAAATCTAGTAGTTTCTCTCCTTCAAGAAGGTGATATGTCCTTGTTAAGTTGCTGATCAGGATCTTTCTTTAGGTGGTATCCATGGGAAGAAAGAAATTTAGTGCGGATTACCAGCTTATGTTCCGGCTGCTTAAATTGTCCTTGTTTATCGGATCCGTTGGAACGCTGGCAGTTCTTTTCACTGTCTTACACCTTACAGTTGGTGACATATTTGCTAGCTTCCTTGCATTTGCACCCACAGGATGGGCGATTCTGCAGGTACATCCATCAGCATTAGCCCTCTAATTTCAGTTGTTTTAACTTTAAGCCCTAAATTTCATCTGCTATAAAATTTGTCAAATATAAAGGGAATGACTACACATAATTTGGATAATTTTTGTATGCGTATCAGTCAAATTCTGTATCCAATAGGATTGTGCCACATAACTAAGGCTACAATTGTAAATGTAGGTGAGGAAGGGAAAAAAAATTCATGACACAGTAACAAGCAAAAACTGACTAGAAAAAACATGGACTTTAGTTGAAAAATGAATCCCTTGCTGTTGCAAAACAAAGTAAGGCACCGAAATTATAGAATCCACCTAAAAAACATCAACTTCTGGGTCATTTCTACCAAAAGCAAAGAAATTCTGATCATCAAGTTTATCACTGACCAACTGCAGAGCATGTGGGCTTAAAATTTTGTGTTGTCAAGAAGTAGCTTAGTAGCTGCAGTAACAATATATATATAGAACTAGTCTGTCTGAACAATCTTTTATCCTAGTCAAGTCCTAAGTAGTCCTGAATTGGATCAGATACATCCATGGTGTAAACATTATGCCAATACCACCCTTCCCTTTGCTTGAAGACAGAAACTCCTAAAAGGAACTTTTTGAAAAAACACCAGTTATTAGACATGTGCCTTGGATAGGAAAAGATGAAACATATGTATGAGTAGCAAAGATGTTACAATAGGTACTTCTATTTCTGTGATATAAGATGCTGCCATTTACAAAGTACTACTGCTCTTCATAGCAAAATACTCTAGCATCCACAACAAAATGAAACAAACATATCCCTTTTACAGAGTAAAGCATCTTAAAAGATAATTGTTCCTGAAATGAAATATATGAAGACAAGTGATATTGCCAAGTCTATATTCCCAGATAGCCTACGATGTATAACTCAAAGGAACCATCATGTTCGCTGATGGCCGCAGCCCAAAGAAATTGTCTCAGACCCTGATTGGCCTCGCTAGTAGTGTATCCACCTCTGAGAAATATGCAATGAAGGCTTATCTTGAAATCACCTTCACAACCAGTTACTCGCCCCACCTTTTAAACTCTTGGGTGGAATGCATACATGGGCCGAAAAAGAAAGGAAAGAGCTGAACCCTAAATAAGCACACATCACAGAACACGTGTCCAAACTCACTGAACTAACCAAAGAGCTGAACCCAAAAGGACATACTGCCTGCTGAAACTCCTGTCCAGCAAACCTTTTGCTGCACAAGATCTGGACAGTCAAAAGGTGAGTGATGGGACAAAAGGAAATTAGCCGAGCAATGTATAGAAATCCAGAATATAAATGTCTGTGAACTATTTTCCCAATTGTAATATACCCCTTCAAGTATTTGTTATCTGTTGTAAAAATGTTAAGATTGCTAGATAGAACATTTAACTGACCCTCTAGTTTGTTTGTGATCTTTACAACAGATATCGCAAGCAAGCAAACCGGTGGTCAAGGCGTTTGGGCTGTGGGGATCTGTCAAGGCTCTCTCGAGAGGTTACGAGTACCTAATGGGGATCGTCATCTTCGTTCCGGTGGCGGTGCTGGCATGGTTCCCGTTTGTCTCGGAGTTCCAGACGAGACTGCTATTCAATCAAGCATTCAGCCGAGGCCTTCAAATCTCTCGTATCTTGGCTGGCGGCAAGAAACAAAGGTGAGGTTAAGGTTAGTACAGGAGATGTTCATAAGCACAGGTTAAGCGAGGAATTAGCTCCAGGATTGTTGTACATGGGTGTTGTTGGAGGGATCGTAAAGCTGTTGTCGCTTTCAGAAGTTCGTTGTACACACAGGGCAGTTTTTTAGGCATTTTCATTGTATAGTACGGCGTTGTTACCACGTGGTACATAGGTTGCATTTTCGCAATTGTGATTGTATAGATGTAGGCGCTGACCTCCGTGCAGCAGAACATTGCCATTCTTTTAAATGCAAAGTGGTAGGTTAATTTCTGTACATGAAACTGTGGCCTTGTTTAGATCTCAAATTTTACCCCCAAAGTTCACTACGTAAAAAGAAGATTTACATCACATCAAAATGTCATAGCATGTATGGAGTACTAATATGGATGAAATCAAAAACTAATTGCACAATTTTGTTGTACTCTACGAGATGAACATTTTGAGCCTAATTAATCAATTTTTGGACAATTTTTCACACATACAAACGAAATGCTACGTAGCGCATTTATTACAAACATTAAATTTTGGTCCCAAGTTTGGACCCAAAATTTGAATCTAAACAAGGGCTATTTGTCTGTCTGCCACTATATATATCGCTATATGCCAATTCAGATTCCCTTATATTCTCATGGCTGGGATTCTGTAAGTGATGGTTAAACAGGTAATGGAACCTGATGACGAACGAGAAAAGAGGTTAGGCGAATCTTAGAGAGGAAGGAATATGGTCCATCGAACTTGCTAATGCTGCTGTCTAAAGTGTAAAAAACCAGGGTACTTAGATGATGTATTAATAGCATTAATCCTAGCTGTGCAGGAATATAGAATGCTCATGATTGCGTATTCTTCAAGAAGAAAAAGATCAAACAAATTTCTCTTTTCTACACCGATATTCGCACGCCTTTTGTGTTGTAAAGTAACCAGTCCCCCCACTGCATTGTCTAATCTTTTATAATCTTTACACCACCCGACGCCACAGGCGCTGATACTTCTATTCTATTCGCTGCGGGTCCTTGCAAAGAAAGACGTTGGTTGCACGATAACACGAATGTTTGGACTCGTGCAGGTGCAGCCGTGCAGGCAGGCATAACATCGGCTATTCAGTTTGATGCGTCAGTTCCTGCTCCCATTTTTTCTTTTGTGGGGGAATGGCGTGTACCAAAGTTAGATGAATTAGCATGCATTAGGTAAAGAGTGAGACTAGGGTCTGTTTAGACGGATGCCTCTACGCGCCACGCCGCAGCAGCGGCTGCGCCAAACATGCGGCGAGCAAAACGTCCGCCAAAGCTTAGGCGTCCCGTGGCTGAAAAAATGAACTACGCTCCTACAATCTGTTCGCGGCGCGCCTAAGCCTAGGCGTTATCCAAACGCATGCCGCAGCTGCGGCACGAAAGGTGCGGTAAAGTTTGGTAACCAACCAAACGGACCCTCAAGAGTTGGATCATGAATTAGGCTGGCAGGTAGGTCTAACCATCGACAGAAAGGTAAGATTTCCTAGGTAAAGAGTGAAAGTGAGATCTGTACATGAATTGGCCTGCACTTCAACTTTAGAAGCAGGACTAGCTAGGCAGACCAGACGAGGTCAGTCACCTCACCGAAAGCTGAATCATCATCAAACGCAGTGTGCCCCACATAGGCATTAGGGCAAGATCAACGCACGGAGTACTGGTTGGTAGCCTCACGTAAAAGGTGAGCTCCACGTAGGTTTTGATGGTGTGAAGGAGCAAGGCTCCCAACGTAAGCTGCACAGCTTTTTTTATCATCAGTCCCCACCATATTCATTTAATATAAGTTCCTTCTATCACTTTCATCTCTCTGTGTTTTACTCTCAGACATGTTCTCTCTCCTAAAGCATCGGTAGCCTGCAGAAGAAGTACTGACACCCTACAAGCCACCGCTTTATCTCCAGATGGCATCCGAACCTACGTGTCCAGATGAGGCTCCCAGCTGACTCATCGCGTTGGGCCTGCCCTTAGGCATATATGAAAGAAAAAGAACGCAAGAATGATCGAACGCAGTGAGTGATGAACCCATCCTTTCCTTCCTTCCAGACCGAGACATTCCTGTGGAAGCAAACATCGATTGCGCAGGAGCCGCACCAAGCCTATCAGTACAAGTGTACTAGTACAGCTTTCCGGTCGTCCATGGTCTCTCCCTCTCTTCAAGCGCACGCTGCCAATTAAGCCCTCGTGTAGTTTCTGAAATTGGAGCCAAATTTTGGTTTTTTGAGTACGTGCGTTACTGTAGCATTTTATTTGTATGTGTGAAAAATTGTCTAAAAATTGATTAATTAGACTCAAAATGTCCGTCTCATAGAGTACAACAAAACTGTGCAATTAGTTTCTAATTTTATCTACATTTAATACTCCATACATGCTATGACATTTTGATGTGATGAAAATCTTTTTTTTACAATAAACTTTAGGGTGGAATTTGGATATAAAACAGGCCTAAAAGTAAGCGCATCCGGGACTCTACCCATCATCGCCGTCATACCGTCATCGGATCCCAGCAGAACGAGAGCAGGTGAAGGCGACCGCCCAGCGCGGAACTTTTGCTGTTCCTTCCTACAGCTCCTAGTACGGCCGCGTCGCCCCCTCCAATCACCCATCACCCAGACGGGTGCGCGGCGCGAGTGGCGCGGCGCGACACCCCCCACCCCCTTGTCTTCGCCAGCCGGCACGCAGCTGCCACCACGCCCGCCCGCGGAGCGCCAGCCGCGCACAAGCTGCTTTGTGAAATTCCCCGTGCAGGCGCGGGGAGGGCGCGCGCGTGTCGGCAGCGGCGCGGCGGAGCGATGGGCTCCTCGGCCGGCTCCACCCCGACGGCGCGGCCCCCGCGGCCGGCGCGCGGCGGAGGCGCCGGTGCGGGCGAGGCGCCGTCGACGCCCGTCTTCCTCAACGTCTACGACGTCACCCCCGCCAACGGCTACGCGCGCTGGCTCGGCCTCGGAGTCTACCACTCCGGCGTCCAAGGCACGTTCACCAGGCACCCGCCGCTCCCTTCCTCCCTCCCTCCGCCTCCGCCGCCACCTCGACGCGTTCCTGAATCGGTCCTAACACCACGACGTGCCTCGCTGTCTCTTTGTGCGCGCAGTTCACGGCGTGGAGTACGCGTACGGCGCGCACGACGGCGCTAGCAGCGGGATCTTCGAGGTGGTGCCGCGGCGGTGCCCCGGGTACGCGTTCCGGGAGTCGGTGCTGGTGGGCACGACGGACCTGACCCGCCCCGAGGTGCGGGCGCTCATGGCCGAGCTCGCCGCGGAGTTCCCGGGGGACGCCTACAACCTGGTGTCCCGCAACTGCAACCACTTCTGCGACGCCGCGTGCCGCCGCCTCGTCCGCGCCCGCATCCCGCGCTGGGTCAACCGCCTCGCCAAGATCGGGGTCGTCTTCACCTGCGTCATCCCGGGGAACGGCCGCGCCGTGCGCCGCAAGGGCGAGTGCCCCTCCGCGGTCGGAGGAGGAATCCGCAGCCGCTCCGCGCGGCAGCAGGAGGCCGCCCCCGCGCCGCCGCGGCCCAGGACGTTCTTCCGGTCCCTCTCCGTCGGCGGGCGCAGGAACCTGGCCACGCCGCGGCCGCAGCCCACCTCGCCGCCACCGCCGCCGCACCCGGCACCCGCCTCGACATCAACGTCGTCGGGGTCCACCACGTAAACGGCCCCATTCCTCCATTTTTTTTTACAGTTAGTTTTACCTGATTTTTTTCTTTTACCACTAAACAAACTCTGTGCATATTACCCCCACTCCTTGATTTTGAATTTGAACCTTTGCTAGTGCCTGGTAATTAGGCTCTTAATTATGGCCGATCGTACTAGTACTATACTACTACTAATTGTGCCCGGCTCTAAACTGTAGCCACCTGGTGGGCCGCTGCGCTACTGTTTGTGGGTTGTCTTCGTGTTTGTTGCGATCGGTCGTCGCATCACTCGTGGTGGTTACTCGTAGTAGGTTGTGATCAGCGACGTGACTCTTGCTGTTTGGCGTCGATCCATCCATCCCCTTTGGGGCGAGTGATCCAACGCCAACTGGAATATATTCGCCAGTGGCCTTATTTAGATGGAGAAGAGCGGTGGGGATTTGGGGTTTGGGGTCACTTCGTAATTATTGCATCACTGTATTTGTATGTGTGAAAAATTATCCAAAAATTGATTAATTAGGCTCAAAATGTTCGTCTCGCAGAGTACAACAAAACTGTGCAATTAGTTTTTGATTTCATCTACATTTAGTACTTCATGCATGTTATGGCATTTTGACGTGATGAGAATCTTCTTTTTTGCATAGTAAACTTTGGTTGCTTTTTGGAGCAATTCTTCCAATCTGACAAACTAACCAGCAGCACCAGGTAGCAGCAGGCCCAGCACAGCACAGCACAAATGCTTACTCCGTCCATACGGAGTATAATATGACCACTGGGGTGGCCGATCTTCGTTTTTACTATTTTTTGAAAACAATCTTGCCTTAAAGGGAAAGAGCGAGGAGGAATCTAATTTTTTTCCAGAAAATGCTTGGAACGCGATAATGTGGCATAAATAGCTCGATCCTGCCTTGTTTAGTTTCTGAAATTGGAAGCCAAATTTTGATCTTTTGGAGTGCGTGCGCTACTGTAGCATTTCGTTTGTATGTGTGAAAAATTGTCCAAAAATTTATTAATTAGCCTCAAAACGTTCGTCTCGTAGAGTACAACAAAACTGTGTAATTAGTTTTAAATTTATCTACATTTAGTACTCCATGCATGCTATGACATTTTGATGTGATGGGAATCTTCTTTTTGTACAGTGAACTTTGGGGGTGGAATTTGGGATCGCCTTGTTTAGTTCCAAATTTAGGAGACCAAATTTGAGAGGAATGTGTCGCTTCGTAATCATTGCGTCACTGTAGCATTTTGTTTGCATGTGCGAAAAATTGTCCAAAAATTGATTAATTAGGCTCAAAATGTTCGTCTCGCAGAGTAGAACAAAACTGTGCAATTAGTTTTTGATTTCATCTATATTTAGTACTTCATACATGTTATGACAGTGAATTTGGGAGTTGATTTTGGGATCTAAACAAGGCCTGGCCTAGATAGAAAAGGGAGAAACAGAATGGCACGCCTGACTGCCTGAGTCGAAGAATGGACGGCGCACTCGTGGTGGTGGTGCACCCGTGCACGCGTGTCCTTCCGCTGTAGTGGCGCTCCCGGCCGTGGACCGGCGCCGCTGCAAATGTGGGTTGACCCCTGCCGGCGCCGGTGACGTGACGTAAAGGTCAGCACGCCTGAGGTAATGCCCTCCCAAAGCGCGCGTCAAATCTTCGTACAGCAAAGTCGCAAAAAAAAACCCTTCGTACAGGGTACAGCAAGTGCAGTGGTGACTGGTCTGATGCGCACGGCCGGCCCATCGATTAGCGTCACGTTGGCCGGCTTCGTTTCCAGCCGTAGGAGCAGAGCAGGGCAACCGCACTAGAGGTAGCGGATACGAGTCGTGCTCATGTTCTCCTCGTCCCGTAGCCAAGAGCCCAAGAGTGTCAGCGTGGCAGTTCTTGGGTAGGATCATTGGATCGAGCACGCACGCGTCACTGCAATGCAAGGCGATGGAGCATGAGCATGGGCATGGGCGCTTTGTGTGGACATCGGTCGGGCAGCGCCTTTTCCGCGCTTGTCCCCTTGCCGGCCACGGGGACGAATCATTGATGCGTGATCGATCCATCGGCGAGGCTGCCGGGGTCAGTCAGAGTGGCCTTTTCGTCGCTGTTGCTGCCACAGTAGTACTACGTGCATCCCCCACAGCTAATCCCCGCGGCCAGTAATGACTCGCTGGGTGGGCCGCGCGCTGCGCTGCCCTACCGGCTACCACCTGCCTGCCCCCGGGGTCTACAGCTGACCGACATCCGTGGCCTCGACTGGCATGCTCGCGTCATCCGACGCCACCCACCCCCGGTGTGCTGCAGCACAAAGCACAGTCGAGAGGATTTTCTTCCATGGAGAGGACAGGGAAGGAGGGTGCCCTGGTCACGTAGGTATGGGGCTTGCTGCATGTCATGTGTATCCATGATACGGAGTAGAACGCAGCCGACCGCTCTCACATGCACGCACCTCCGCTCTCTCTCTCTCTCTCTCTCTCTCTCTCTCTGGCTCGTGCGACAATAACAGAGACGACATCGATGGCGCCAACAGTGGTTACCCTTAAATCGGAAGCTTACACATGTCGCTGGTGTCGGTGTCGATACCACCCCGCGGCCCAACCCAATACGCAGCCGAAACGCCCCGGCCTCGCGTCGTCGGTGAACGGGCCCAACCCACCTCCCACGCCCCCGCGGGCCGGCTCCGATCGACGACGCGGCGGGGTGGATCGCGACCGGGCCCGCTGGGCCCCCCCACTCTTCTTGCCCTTTTTCCGCTTCGTCAACGACGCTGACACCGTACGCACGCTGAGTCACTGACACGACACGATCACACGAGATCAGCTGGAGTATAAAATGCCACGCCGGTCGTGCGTTCACTCCCTCCGCGTGGCGTGGTCAGACACTCAGACAGAAGGTGTTCCGTACGGCTCTTTTTCCAGAACAGGAATACATTAGAAATATCTCCGGCTGCATCGATTACTGCGCACGAAGCCGTTTATTATTACAACTTTAATGAATAAACTAGAAGTCAAAACAACCAAGTTATCTCAAACGTGAAGTTTTGTAGAGAAAAAACTAAAAGGACTCGTTTCGCCATGACTTTAAGATTTAAAGAACAATTCTATTGCTGAATCTCCAGCTATTTCGGACGAAAATCTCCATGGTTGTTGTTTCAAGCACGCGGTATCCATTCTTCCATTGGAATGTGATCCCCTCATTCTAAAGCAAAGTCCAAAACCATACCCAATACGTCGCCCTGAAGATCACCTGCATATATGAAGGTACTAGAGCCTTATCGAAAATCACATCGTTCCGACTTAACCAGATAGTCCAACATATAGCAGCAGCTCCAACCAACATTAATAATCTAAGCTTGACATCCCCAACCAGTCCCCCAAAATATGATGAACATTTGTAGGTGGTGGAATACCAAAAGTAACATACAGAATTCTCCAAATAAATTTTACTACGTGGCAATAAAAAAATATTGTGTTAATTCACTTAGATTACAAAAACAACATCTTAAATTTCCTTGCCACCGCCGTCTAGCTAAGTTATCTTTGGTTAGTTACACCTTTATATAAGCACAGTAGAAAAACTTTTATTTTCATCAGAACTTTTAGCTTCCAAATCTACATGGTAAACGGATTTACATGTTGTACTAACATCACCGTATAAAATGACTTCACTGAGAAAGACTCGTTCAAAATGAAGCCCCAAACAAACATGTCTCTTTGATTATGTAGTTGAACATTCATCACCGTGGCCACAATAACGTGACAATCTTGTAGGTTTGCACCTACCAATGATCTCCTGGAAGCAAACATTCAGGGGTGCAGTTAATAGGACCATCTTTACTGTTGCATTTTTCTTTCTAACAATGTGTAAACGTTTAGAAAGATCTGTCTAAGGGCATGGTTACCTAACCAAGCATCTTCCCAAAATCTGGCTTGTGTGCCATCCTCCAACATAAAAATTTTGAGACTTAAAAAGTCATTTTTAACTCCCATCAGACTAGCCCAAAAACGAGAATCGCCCGATATGTGCTCTACCTGGGTTAGCATTTTATCTCTCAAGTACTTTTGTCGTAGCAACTGCCGTCATACCCTATCTTCATTAATAAGCTTACAAAGTTTACACCACTTAAGTCACTTCACATTATCGTATGTTCTCTCAAAATCTAGTTTTAGACTGTGTTTGGATGCTAGGGACTAAAGTTTAGTCCCTCAAATAAGTGACAATTAGTAGCATTAAATATAAACTAATTATAAAACTAATTGCATAAGTCATATCTACTCTGCGAGACGAACCTAACAAGCCTAATTAACTTATAATTAGTACATAATTATCAAATTATTATTGTAGCATTATATTATCTAATCATGGACTAATTAGGCTTAATAGATTCGTATCGTAAATTAGTCATCGCCTATGTAATGCATTTTATAATTAATCTATATTTAATACTTCTAATTAGCATTCTTCCATTCGACGTGACGGGACTAAAACTTTAGTCCGTACAACCAAACAATGACCCATCTTTCTTTTTCCTATGCATATCATGAAACCAATAAAACGACCAGACATAAATGCAGTAGGTCACTCTCTGCAGACTGCAGATCATTCGTACGGCATGGAGATCGAAATTGTAGGGCTTTTGCCCGGGAGGACCGTGGAACGGACCGCTCGTTTTGAATTTTTGATCTGACGATGCAGCCGGCGGCCTCTCTTTCTAGAAAAGTACTTCGTATATGTCGCTGTTGAGTGTGTACAGCTAACTTTTTTTAAAATTTGAAAAAAGAACTTTGACGTAGAGAGAGTCAACACCTCTACACGTACGCGGAAGTAGTATTGTACCAGAAATGGCAGCTTTGTCATGATGCATCACATCATTCAGCTTAGAAATTGAATGAGATTTATTGTGCATTATCTCATCGTTTTGTGTTTTCGTGGCTTCATCCGAACTCCCCTAGTAGTTTGGTGGTCGGCTAGTTCCGTGTCGATAGTACTTGGTATGTCCTCATATTTTTTATAATGTTAAACGAGCCTAGTTCGCACAAATTTAGAGCTCGTTTGGGAAAGCTAATGTAGGCTATGAATCAAGTTATTACTTGGATTTTGGGTCATGTTTATTGGTCTAGGAGTATGTGATTTTTTTTGGTATCATCACAACGTATATGAATATTCTTTGTGCTAGTAAAAAAAGAGTATATGTGTGTTTAAGCGTCTCCGTACATCTACTAAATCACGTTCACCTAACAAAATGATTTTTAAAAATGTTTTTATTTCCGCAATATCGTGTGCATTCACATATACTCCCTCCGTCCCAAAAAAGAAGACACTCTAGGATTTAAAATTTGTCCAAAAAACAAGTCATTCTACTATATTTAGTAAGTGCATGTGCATGCAACAATCAATTAGTGCTAAATATGGCTAATAATTAGAAGCAATCAAGGTCATTTTACTCTCTCCTTAATTTGTCTTAAAATTTCTAGAATGTCTTCTTTTTTGGGACGGACGGAGTACACCACGAGAGGACAAATCACGTGTCGTTGCACCCAACGGCTATTTTCTTTTGGATCAACCCAAGTTACCAAGTCTCCATCTCTCCTCAAATTAAGCACCCTCCGAATTCTTTATTATTTTCTCACCATTGCTATAAATATCTTCGAAAATTCCTTTCAAAAAATTATTTTCCTTCTTCCATCCTTTCTCTTGGCCTTTCTTGGTTCCTTCTGAAATATATTGCCCCTGTTACCTTCCCTGCTGCACTAGTTCTCAAGAATCGCAATCAGAGTTCAGAGGAACGAATTATTTGTAATTCTGCATTTGAATTTTTAGATTAATTCGGTTAATCAGCCTAACCAAGATCACAGCGCGAGTTGTTTTCTCTCAGTCACAACCCAAATTTTGAGCTTGTACAGTCAGCAGCTCTCCAGTCTCCAGTCAAGATACCGAAGATGATCACGCAAACTACAGTTTCAATCGAAGCTCATCAAGAATGGAGGGAAGAACAAGTCGCCGTATTCAATTAATTGCCCTTTTAGTCACGTACATGATCGAGCACGAACGGATCAAAACTTTTACTCACAGAATGTTCATCCGTTTGACAAATTTCTTCCCCATCAACACGCATTGGTTTCCAAATCACAACCACACGACCGATCGATTTTGTTGCATACAATGCGAAGCAATGCTATGGAATGGCGACGCACCGACGCCATTAACGCGGCACTTATCATTATCTCCTCTTCTTCCATAGCTTGACCACCAGGGAGAACCCGCCGCCGTCCTTTAGCGCCACCGCCTCCTCCGCGGCGGCCCACTCCGATACCGTCGCCACGCTGCCGGCCGACGACGTGGCGGACGTCGACGCCACCGACACCGTCGGCGACGTGTCCGAGCCCGACATGAACGGCCCGCGCCTCCGCCCCCGCCAATCGCTGTCGCTGCTGCACCAGCTCTCGCCGCCGCCGGTGGCGTGGTGGTTCCTGAAAGAGCTTTGCCTCGCCAGCGCGTGCGAGCCCGCGTCCTCCTCCCCGTCCGTGTCGTCGGCGTCGGAGGTGTCGAACCGGAGGACGAAGACGGCGGCGGCGTCGTGGGAGAAGAGCCAGCCGTGGAGGTCCCACGTGACCCTGGCGCGGCGGCCGCGGGGGAGGTCCAGCCTCTCGCTGCCGCGGAACTTCCACCGGAGGCGGCGCACCTGGAGGGCCTTCTCGCCGTCGACGGCGACCCACATGGCGGAGTCCTCCACGGCGAGGGACACCTCGTGCGCCTCGCCCGCGACGTCGACGGTGGTCGCGTAGCAGGGCTCGCCGGCGACGACGGCGTCCTCGCGGCGGGAGAGGAGTAGCCCCGCGGAGGCCGGCGGCGCGCCGTCCCCGACGGCCAGCGCGAGCTCGCCGTCCACCGAGACGAGCAGCGAGTACCGCGACGCGGGCTCCGGCCGGCGGCCCGCGGCGGCGAAGCGCGCGCGAGAGAGGTCCCACGCGAACGCGACGGCGCGGCCGCACGGCGCGGTGAACCGCTTCGACCCGCGCCGGCGCCACGGGAGCCACGGCCGGAGCGCGAACCGCGCGGGCTCCGCGCCGTCGCCGTCCCCGTCCACGGCGAGGCGGAGCTCCGCGGCGAGGAGCAGGCCGATCGGGGCGCGGGACCACGTCAGGGTGACGGCGCCGAGGTGCGTCCAGTAGACGGACGTCGCCGAGGACGGCATGGGAAGCGGGTGCGTGCGCCGGCGCGCGCGCGTGGTGCACGCTGGGACGCGGCAGAGTACGGCGGCTTCTCGGTGGGCTCGCTTTGTTGGCGGGGCGGCGGCTCGGGAGGGGGTAGTTGCATTGCACCACCAGCGCGTACGTGACCGGCGACTCCAGACGGCGCGTGCGAAATGTGACGCGGTCTTCGCCCCCATTTTTTTTCTCTGCACCCATTTGCTACATCATCATATACGATACGACTGAGAATTTCCAAACATTTACCTCCTGTTGCTCACCGTCAGATCGACGAGGAGATTCGTGTTCGTAGCAGGAGATCATGGCTGGATTTGCTGAAAATTTTATATGTAGACTGTAGAATAGAGAAAGCAATATTTTTTTTCATACACACCTTCTAAATATTAGGCATCTGAAATTGAAATCGACTGTGTAGGCAATCAGGGAAGTAATTTTTTTCCCCCATTGAGGCCTTGTTTAGTTTTCAAATTTGGTGTATCAAGTTTGGGAGTTTGGGGCCTCTTCGTAATCATTACGCACTGTAGCATTTCGTTTGTATGTGCAAAAAATTGTCCAAAAATTGATTAATTAGGCTCAAAATGTTCGTCTCGTAGAGTACAACAAAATTGTGCAATTAATTTTTGATTTTATCTACATTTAGTACTTCATGTATGTTATGACATTTTGATGTGATGATGAATCTTCTTTTTGCATAGTAAATTTGAGAGTTGCTTTTTGGAACTAAGACCTTGTTTAGATCCCAAATTCTACCCCTAAAGTTCACTATACAAAAAGAAGATTCCCATCACATCAAAATGTCATAACATGCATGGAGTACTAAATGTAGATAAAATCAAAAACTAATTGCACAGTTTTGTTGTACTCTACGAGACGAACAGTTTGAGCCTAATTAATCAATTTTTGGATAATTTTTCACACGTACAAACGAAATGCTACAGTAACGCACGCACTCCAAAAGACCCAAATTTGTCTCCCAATTTCGGAAACTGCCTAAACAAGGCCTGAGATCCCATCGATCTAGCGACATGTCACCGGCACCATCACCGGGGAAGGATGGACGTGAGTGGCAATAGCATAAAAGGGTTGTTCGAGTTCATCTAGATTATGGATAGAGATTGAAAAAAAAGGGGATAGTGAAAATCTAGAAAACAATAATCTAAGGGCCATTTGGATCCATCAATTACAATGGTAGTGAGTAGATTTTTACAACCTAAACTATAATCTGGTCGTTTGGGTCAGCTATAATTTTTCTTATCCTGCTTTCATGATCTGTCTGTAGTTGATCCAAACACTCTAACCCATTACTGTCGACCGTATGCGCCAAAAGTCTAACAATGGTTTTGCGTCAACTGTTCATGGCCCCAGAGAATCACGATCGTTGACATGGCCAAATGGTCGGTTCCTACCACAAATCTACAGATGAATATACTGTTCGTGTCTGTGCTGCAGACTGCAACCTGCACTTCGTCAACCCACAAATCTACAGTACTGTCAATGCAAGAGACACTGTAGTTTCAGCACTGCCAGGATTAATTGCAGTTCAAAGTCCACAGGGAAGGGCAACAGGCAGAGTGCGGTGCGTTGACCATTTCCCGTCAAACTCTCTACTCCAGAGTCTGAACACTGATTGACTGCCAAACTCGGGGTCCACCATATATCCCTGTCTAATTAATTTTAGGTGAGGAAGATTTAGGTCTTGTTTAGTTCTAAAAATCAACTCTCAAATACACTATGTAAAAAGAAGATTCTCCGTCACATCAAAATGCCATAACATGCATGGAGTACTAAATGTAGATAAAATCAAAAACTAATTGCATAGTTTTGTTGTACTCTGCGAGACGAACATTTTGAGCCTAATTAATCAATTTTTGGATAATTTTTCACAAATACAAATGAAATGCTACAGTAGCGCAATGACTAAGAAGTGACATCTTACTCCCAAATTCAACCTCACAATTCTAACATCTAAACAAAGCCTTATTTGTTCAAACTTAAACAAGACTAAATCCTACACAAACCAATGGGAAGTGGCTCGGAGCCTCAGACATGTATCATGTGTCTCCTTTTGTGTGGCTACATGCCGGCTGACGATTACTCACTCTGGTAATAACCAATAACAATAAGAGGCATCGTATCGTATAGTATGGTATGTGTTGCAAAAGCTATTTTCATTTTACGAAACAAAGAGCTATAATTCATGACGTGTTTTGGATGCTTGCAGATGGCATGAGTAAACATGCCATGGAAAAACCTTTCTTAACGTCACACTTTTCATAACATGTGCTTCAAATATGGCACACGAATTCAGCGGTCACATCTCATTGACTCCGAAGTAAAAAGTACCCGCCTTTTTTTTACTGTAGGGAGCAACAAAGGTTAGTCCAATAATAGCACGAATACAAAGTCTTGTGTAGGGTTGAGTTGGCTAAATGATAGTGATCGTGTCCGTTGGTATGAACGGTACTAACATGAGCTGCGGTCAAAATAGGGGGTTGAAGGTTTGACCTCACCTGCCTCTGCCGGCTTGGCCAATGTGTATGCTTCACGCGTGGAAAACCCAATTCTTTGTTTTGGGTAAATTCGGATGTTTCATATATATATATATATATATATATAAATATAATAGTAGGTCTTTTAAAGTTGGCTGTAATTTTGCTTCTATTTGGTCAGAAAAGCTGCAAAGGTCGAAAATATTTTAAATTCCCAATATTTTGTTTTTTTCTATTTGAATGTTGCAGCTTTTAAGGATTACTTGACTTTGGAAATTAAAAAAAAAACTACGAACGAACACAAGTTTAATTTCCCACTGGGTTAGCACGTGCTTCGTTTGGCCCAAGAATTATGGGCCGCATCAGATAGTTGTTGGGCTATCAGACTGGGAGAAATCTGAAGCCAGTCCACATTTTGAAATTTTAACCTCATAATCAGAATGCGAGAGATCTCTCAAAGTTTGTGTTGGAAGAAAGCAAAAAATACATTTTTCCTTTTTGTGTATTTCTCTTCCTTTTTAATCTATCAATTTTCAAATTTTTGCAAAAAAATTCTATCAATTTTCAATCGATAAGTGAAACAATTTCCATTGTAAAGTTGGACAAAGTTTCTTCAGAAAGACAAATTGTTAATCTTGCTACACAAATTTGTACTTGAAGTTTTATTGACAGCAGGTACATTATTCGAAACATCTTGTTTGTTTGGTGACCAAACCAAAAGAAATCATGCCACGGTACTTTGATATCTGCATATGAAATGGAACCTCACAATGGATGGGCCGTATGCCTCCTTCAAAATTCAACATAGCCCTATAAAAATATATAGTATTTTTAGCTCGTTCTTATTGAACTTAATCCTAAAAAATGTTAGCCTAAATTACTAAGCCATTTACCATCCTACAAGATGTGCCATTCCTTCAGTGGCTTACTAGTTGCACAACAGAGCATTGTCTCCTCTCCCCTAGTAGTTATAGAAGTTAAGAGGAAGGTCTCTCCATCGGAGTACCGTCTAAGGTTACAAAGAGCTGTTTGTTTTGCACATACGAATCCCATCCAGTAGCCAAGCATAATTTTTTTTCACCAAATTGGTGGCCATGGTTTTAATTTGGTCACCAAAATGAACTAGAGTGACCAAAATAGAAGGCTACCGTATCACATTTTGGCACGAAAACCAAATCGTGGCCGAATTTTGCTTTGGCACACACATTTGGGACCAAACTAAACCCTAGTTGTGGTGACCGAAGTGGAGCATGATCAAAGTGGTTAGCGATGAGAAGTACGAAGCACAATAAGTTGGACATGCCAAGATCACCACTGCCCATGACCATTGCAAGAGAGACAACAATATAGACTAATAAGCATTACTAGGCAAATAGGCAATTTTTGGTACCAATGACGCGTTTAGCCAATAGCCATTTGCTTGACCGATCTATGCATATCTCCTCTCTGTTACTCCATCCATTCAAAATTACAGTTTATTTTAGTTTTGTCCTAAGTCAAACATATTTATCAGTTTTGATCAAGTTTATGAAAAAATACAATAATAATTTTTTTTTGTATAAACTTGATTAAAGCCCGAGAAGTTGACTTAGACTAAAGCTAAATTGGACTGTAATTTGAGACAGAAGGAGCACAATCACATGAGAGATCTACCCCCACAACTCAGCCACAAATTTCTTCTCCGAGAATAGAAATGCAAAGTTGACTTGACTTTGGGGCCAAAACGCGGCGATACCGAAGGGTTCCTATGCATCCTAAGGGTTTAACACAAGCAGTAACCGCCTAGCGTTTATCTCTATTTACTACTCCAAGTAGCATCTGCCCCTGATACAATACAATAAGCATATCCGTCACTGTCACAGCCGCAATCTGCCGCGGATTCTTTTGACGAACGCGGCCAGGCCAAGGTGACGTCTCTTGCTTCTCAAAGGCCCAGAGGCAGAGGCAGAGGACAGAGACAGAGCCCCCCGCGAGGCAGCATGATTGGGCGAGGCGCATGTGGAGGCACATGCCATGATGAGCTGAATCCTCGCCTAGATTGATACCACTGACTCCATCAACCAGCAGCAGATCATCCCCTCCCTCCTTCACCTTCGCCATTACTGTCATCATCGATGACGCACTCCGCCCGCCCGCCTCAGATCGCTTGCTGCGAGCCTACGATTTTCGCCCCCTGCCATGGCGCGGCTGATGAAGAATTCGTCAGCCATGGTGGAGATGTGCAGGCGATAGATGTGCAGCAGGCAGCAGAGCTCATGGATTCGTCTGGAGCTCTGGATTGGGTGCGCCAGGGGCCATAAACCACGCGGCTATTTGTCCTGGGCGCCGAGATCCTGTCCATGGATTTGTAGAAGCTCTTTTCCTTTGCTCGCAGTTAATAAGTTGCTCTGCCATAGGAAGTACCAAGGGCATGTAGTTGTACAACACATGCATCATCTCTTAGCATGCTCTGAAGCATATATAATGTCTTCTGAAAATATGAAAGGGACGCCGTCCGTATCGGATTACCAAGCAGCAGCTTTGTTCCCGAGTTTCTGATCAATGCAGTGTTGTTATGCTTAGTATCAACTGAGCATTTGGTGATTGGATTGAACTATTTGCTATTCAGTTTACTCTCCACTCAATGCAGTTCATGAACATCACAGCCACTTCTTCAATAGTTGCAGCATTATAGTAGTAGAAAAAAATAGAGTCGAATCCAACTTTTTTTATGCTCTGACGATGCTACCGTATACACAAACAGGCCGGCTGCTCTCAAGAACTCGTCTGACCAAAGTAACCTCGAGTTCTTCCTGGCATGGCTAATGATACTGCTACCTCACTACTCACTACCTGACGAGACCAAACAGAGAGACGGAACGGAGCAGAGGACGCGCGGAGCGGAGCTAGTAGGAGATCTCCATGGAGAAGTTGGAGTCGAGAAGCTCCTCGATCATCTGGTCCACGTACTGCTCCTCGAGGAACCCGCCGCTCCAGTCCCCCGCCGCCGGCGCCGACGACGGCGAGGGCGCGATCCCCATGCCGGCATTGCCGGCGGGAATCGCCGCGACGCGCGGGCGCGCGGCGGCGGGCGGCGTGGCGGCCGCGGAGGCGGCGTCGGCCTTGCCGCCGCGCGCCTGCACGGACGCGAGGTTGAAGCGGTGGAGCTTGGCGACGAGCGCCGGGGAGAGGAACGACGACGCGGCGGCAGCGGCCTGGTGGTGCCCGTCTCCGGCTACGGCGGCGGCGTCCTGCGGGAAGTTGGTGCGCACGCGCGGGCCGCACATGATGCGCGCCGCCTCGTCGTAGGCGCCCGCCGCGTCCTCCGCCGTCTCGAAGGTGCCCAGCCAGATCCTCGTCTTCCTGCAACCAGAGAGAACCCGCCGCCACGGTCAGCTCAGCTAGCTCATCGCTATGGACCGACCGATTCGTTCAAGAAACAGTCGAGTGCACGGAAGGTGTTCGGCCGGATGCCCGGCGAGGCTATAGCTATACGCACAGGAGCGGGTGGCGGATCTCGGAGACCCAGGAGCCCCAGTGGCGCTGCCGCACGCCGCGATACCGTTGCTGTGGCCGCGCCATTGGAGACGATCGCGACGCTCGGAGGGGGGCAGCTTGCTCTCGCTCGCCGTGGGGGAGTCCTGCGCCAGCCAGAGGTGAGGCGAGGAAGACGAAGAGGAGCTGAGCGAGCGGCTTGGTGCGCGAGCTCGGGGTGGCTTTAAATAGAAGAGGGAACCAGATGCCATTCGCGGGGTGTTTGAAAGGCTTCCAGGTGGGCCCACCGGTGCTTCAAGTGCTGGGTGTTTGACTGAGCCGTGGGCCCAGCCTCGGTTGAGCATCCTTTACTTCTCTCTGTCCCCTGGGCCCCGGCCAGCCGCAAAGCGAGCTCAAGGGAGGAAAAGTCGTCTATAAGTGGGGGTGTCATGTGATGATCAAGGGGCAAAAAGCTCTGGAATGGGTGAGGTACTGAAGTGGTCATCCACCCTAGAAAATCCTTTTCTGCTCGGTCCATAGTCTCCATCACCGGCATGAACAATGCCTACGAATCCAATGAGCATTTCAGAGCTGATAACTATATATGCCATTTACATTACATTACTTTTGTAACTTTACATTACATTCAACACATTATGATAAATTTGAGCTGAGAATTTGAACGTAAATAAATACTAGCAACTTTGAATATGTAGTCATCAACTGCTATATAAACTCAAATTAAAATTGTAAATTTGACTCTAAAAACTCATACAACTCAATTCACAAAAAAACTCAGATGACTCACTTCACAAGAAAAAAACTCATACAACTCACAGCTTAAGGCCTGTTTGTTTCCCACGTGCTAAACTTTAGCGCCGTCACATCGGATATAAATATGTTAATTAAAAGTATTAAATATAGATTAATTTAAAAACCCATTACATAAACGAGGAGTAATTTAAGAGACGAATCTATTAAACCTAATTACATCATGATTAGATAATGTAATGCTACAATAAACATATGGTAATTATGTATTAATTATAGCAAAATTAGGCTTGTTAGGTTCGTCTCGCGAAATAGACATGACTTATGTAATTAGTTTTATAATTAGTTTATGTTTAATATATCTAATTATCACTCATTTAAAGCGCTAAACTTTAGCATCTGGATCCAAACATACAAAAAAATTAAACAACCATAATAATAACTCATCCAAGCGTATAGCAGACACCAGTGATTGCCTTTTCCACTTAGGCCTTGTTTAGTTCCAGAATTTTGCCCCCAAATTTCACTATGAAAAAAGAACATTCCCATCACATCAAAATGTCGGCACATGCATGGAGTACTAAATATAGATAAAATCAAAAATTAATTGCACAGTTTTGTTGTACTTTGCAAGACGAACATTTTGAGCCCAAGTAATCAATTTTTGGATAATTATTCATAAATACATATTTAATGCTACAATGTCGTATTTATGATCAGAATGCCAACTTTGGCCCCCCAAATTTGGATCTAAACGAGGGCTTAGGCCTTTTAGTTCCCAGATTTTGGGTCCAGATTTACTATGCAAAAAGAATATTCTCCATCACGTCAAAATACCGGCACATGTATGGGGTACTAAATGTAGATGAAATAAAAAACTAATTGCACAGTTTAGTTGTACTTTGCGAGACAAACATTTTGAGCCTAATTAGTCAATGTTTGGACAATTTTATCAAATACAAATGAAATGCTACAGTGACGCTATAATACATTTTGCCAACTTTGTACACCCTAAGTTGGCGAACTAAACAAGCCCTTGACGGCCTGTGCCCATTTTCTCCCTTTCGTTTGACATTGTTGGCTCCCATGTTGAGGATGTCCAGGAGGTCAAGAACCATCAGCACGTACGTATTAAACTCTCCAGCAGAATGAATATTTTGCACAGCCCCGTGTGACCATATCATTGTTTATACCGGATTCGACGACCAAAGGAAGCAGATACAGTATGAGGTAATTTGGGCCTAACTATATATCTTGTGTACTACAGTGCAGTACTCCATGATTGATCAGCCCATATGGTAGGTATTCAGGCATCTGATATTCTATCCTCTTAAAAAAGAGAGAGAAATTTGGTACTATGCGTAGTTCAGGGCATCGGATTCCCCACAAGGCTACAAACTATATATGATATATATAGCAATAGTCATGGTACAATGGGAGTATATAACTAAAAGCGGCCCATGAAAGAAAGCAATTTCACTTTATCCATTCACAAGTACTCTATACCATACTTGACTAGAAGAGATCCAGCTCAAAACGACCCTGAAGAAAATTATCACTTTGCTCCAAAAAATTTTAGAGCTGAGCTAAGAGTACACTAGGACTAAGTTTGAATGAGTTATCTTATTTACGATTTAGGTTAAAGCATAGGCCTAACAAAAATCTGTATGGATACAGGGATTACAGCTCTTCCAAAAGTCCATAACTGTTTTGCTTTGGTATTTTCAAGGTCCTAATTAAAACATAACTTCAACTATATTGTGAAGTAGAATATGAGAAATATTTCAAGAGTTGTACACAATGAAACTACTTTTCAAGAAATTTATAAATATCATTTTCACGTGTCCAACCTTAATATAAAAGCATACCATCAATAGTGTTAATCGGTATGCAAATTAATATAGTGAACCGATTGTTGCATTTTAGGGGAAATTGCAAAAGAAAAAAGACCTTGCAAGGTAAGGAGTTCTCGAAACCTATAGTTATATCTTCATTTAATTCTTAGTCATATCTTAATTTAGTTCTTATAGTTTAAATATGTATCTTTAATAAGTTTTCATGCTCTCCCTAATGGGGTTTATTGTCCGCCATGGTTCTCATCTCATCTAGGCTCCGGTGTGGCTCTAAATGCTTCACAAATTCATAGGTGCCTTGTCCGTCTCGCAGTCTTGCTCATGGCATTTGTTATTGCGATCACATACGGTACCCAATCTACCATCTTATTAGATGGTCAATGTTGCCAAGGGATTGTTTTGCTGCTACTTACATCAAAATCAATTGTGAAAGTCTAATTTTAAAGAAAAAGAAAATGCTAAATCTTGAAACCTGGCGAGTGGGTCTTTATTAATGAGAGGAGGAAGTAACTACAACTAAGGGCTTTTTTTGGGTAGATTTATACCAGCTTTGGTTTTTTTAAGACGATGGAAAGTTTATTTTCGGTTTCAGTCATGCTCAATTGAGAATGCATCAGTCCATAATTCTTGATGCCACCACAACAAAGAAAAACATGTGTCCTTCATGGATGAAGCCATTTGAGAAGAAACCCTCCAAAGTCCAAAGGACACTTAAATGTAACTTTCGTTGGTTTAGCATGGATCATCCGAGCTAGATCACAAATTGACAACCAACCAATTGGGGGCTCGGAATGCCCTTGGGCACATGCTGATGCTGAAATCAAATCACTCCCATTGGAGTATTGGGCTGCTACATCGTAGCTCCCTTGTCCCCATCCATGGATCCATGCATGTTGTCGCCTTGGGAAGAGCAGGGCGGCGGCCTGCTGCGCTCTGCTTCTTGGGAAGAGCAGACGGATCATATCCAAAGGCAAGACCGCAAGACCCAGGCCACGCCACTACTATTCTTCAAGTGCATGCATGCATGCCTGCCGCTGACGAGGCATGCGCGCACACCACCTCTGCCGCTGCGAATTCTGCATGCATGTGTGGGCATGCCATCATCGGCTGGGCTTTGTGCATGCACCGTATCCGCCACGCGATCTCCCTTCGTCCCGACCCTAGCCTTGGACGCTAGCTAGCGTTAGAGCTAGTGTGTGGCCTGTACTCTGTCAGGCAATTGGGGTTCTACAAGTGGTTACCTCAGCATGTATGCAAAAATGGTCCATGGAGCTCAGGCTTTGACAGCATGCTGATGACATGGTGGGTGCTGTCAGCTGTACGTGTTCCTTTTTCATGTGTGTATATTGCTGGTGATCTGATCTGAATCTGATCTCATTCAGACAGGATGTTTCAGGAAGGGTCAGGAGGAGTGGTGTCATGTTGTGGGGAGGCATTGGAGGATTGGGGCAGGGTTGCTGTGTGCTTCCTTTGGAGGGTCATGGGCTCATAGTAGATGAAACTGTTGAGCCATGTGGGTAGGATTGCAGTGTAGTAGTGTAGTGGTTTCAGGTAGGCAGTGGTGGTAAGCATGCAGTAGCTAGTCTAATCACTTGATAATGTGATAAGGATCAGAGAATGGAACCACATCCATGCTGCAGATTCTTGTCAAACTCTTTCTCTAACTTTTTTTTGAAAAAAAAAGAGAGAAAGAGCTGTTGTCAATATCCATCACACATGGTGTTCATGCTGATTTTTATACCCATACATTATACAGTGGCAACATCCAGTTGGTTGACATGCTAAACAATGTCAAAAACTGACTACAGCTAGCATGAATCTCGAAAGAATTGGGTGCATACAGCCATACATGCTGGCATATACGGAGTATACTGCATCCACAGTGCTAGTAGGGACATTAATCTGTCCACCTAAGAACATGCTCACACATGCTATCAAGAACAGAATATATGCATCTATATGTCTGTCTACACGCATAATAATAAAGTTCCTTCCTTGAACAGAAGAGTACTACCAGCTGGTAGAATATTGGACAAAACGAGGAGATGCTAGTGCTAGGGTCTAGCTAGGGTTCTGCTGCTCCAAACCATTTCTGCTCAAGCACAGGTGTTCCTGACTGTTGAACTCCCCGTCTGCCATGGCCGAAAGCACGAGCTGGTAGCTCGCTAGCTCCCTGCTGCTTGTCCAAACATAGGATATAGGACCGTCCTGTCCTCATGGCGGAACGAGACGACGACGCCGGTCGAGGCCATCGATGCCACGGCTGATCGAATCTGCATCGGGAGATCTCGCCCCAGCAGGCGGGCCACTGGCCCTTTGCACGGCGGGCCTGACGTGGCCGCACGGCGGCGCTCCGGCCCCTACGGCCCCCCCATGCGAGAGAGAAGGAGATGGCCCTGTCAGGGTTCAGGATCGGGGGCTCACAGAGCTTGGGGAGAAGAGATCCGAGGGCGGATCTTGGCCGGATCGCCCGATCTGCGGCCCTGTTCAGCTGCAGCAGGCTACAGGCAGCACACATGCTGGAATTTTAATTGTTTTTAATCCTTTTTTTTTACTTTGTGAGGAGCAGGCACACATGTATTACATGATACATTACTGCTTAGTACTCCCTTTTTTTTGGGATAAATGGATCTTTTTGACCGAAATGTGCATGAAAAAAGTAAGGTTATGTATCCAGTGAACAAAGCTTCCAGAGAAAAACATGGAGGAGTGCTTTCAGTTGTTTGTCTGTTTGTTTGTAACTGTGTGATAGTGGATACACTTACTGATCTATGCGTGGTGATGTGTAATGTGTTGTCGCACTTGTAGTAATATTGAGAAATATCATTCGAAAATGGAGGGAGTATATATGATGGGATAAGTAAAAAATAATAATTATCTCTCACCTGCTGGAACATTTGAAACAAGGAAGGCAAGATGGAAACAAGTGATTGATCAGTGACCAAGTGGGATTGGAGACTGCTGGATTACGACTGATTAGACTATCTCCAACCGTGGAGACCCATTCATGACGCCCATTTATTGTTTTGGGTCCTGCACAGTAAATGGGTCGTAGCCCAAAAACTTCTCCTCTCCAACAGCTACTACGCATCCACAGAACCCATCCTCTCCGCCGCCGACTCCTCTCCGCGCCCCGCTCCCCACCGCCGACTCCTCCTCGCCGCCGCTGCTCGCCGCGTCCCGCTCCCCATCGCTCCTGCCTGGCCACAGCCCGCCGTGCCCCGCCTCACCTCGCTCCCCGCAGCGCCCGCAGCTCCCCGCCTCGCTTCGTCGGCGACTGCGGCCATGGCGAGCTCGCTCGGCCCCGGCGGCCATGGAGGAGCTCAGCCTGGGCCACGCCATGGGGGGAGCTCGACCCCGGCGGCCTGGGGGAGCTCGACCCCGGCTCGGTCATGGCGGAGCCCGCCTCCCCACAGCTCCCCGCTACGTCGGCGGCGGCGGCCATGGCGAGCTCGCTCGGCCCCGGCGGCCATGGAGGAGCTTCTTCGGCGGCGGATGGCGAGGAGGCCGGGAGGGAGCAGCGGCGCTCCGTCTTCGTGAATGGGTCGAGGAGAGAGAGAGGGGTACCCATCTTTGGGTCACTGTTTGGCCGGTACCCAAAATGGGTCTCCCGTTTGGGTCTTCCGTTAGAGACGGTTTTGGTTACCTAAAAGCACTGTGCGTCACCCAAAATGGGTTTGGGTCGCGAGATAGCTACTCTGTTGGAGACAGTCTTAACCTAACGATCAGATCATGTTTCTTTCAGTGCTCAGTCACCAGTCAGCCATGTGAGAGCTGTCTTGCCCGTTCTCTGCATGCATGTCCTTATTCTGTTGCTCTATTTCATTTTCCTGTTCAAAGGCTAGCAGTCTAGCAGTGCTCTCGATCTCCTTGTTTACTAATGATTCATCATCTTATTTTCCCCCCTTTTTCTTGCATTCTTGTCGTCTCTGAAGTCTGAAGCTGCAGATAATAGATGTATGGTGAAGGGTCCATCTTGTCACCTAACACATGCGCCAGTTGCTGACAAATCGCAAGCTGAAGATATATATTCTGAGTAAGTCACATCAGTCCATCACCGGCAGCATTTTATTTCTTCCATCCAGAGAAAAAGATACCAATCTTTTCCCTTCCATTTCTATAATCTGTCAGCCTTTATTTCACCATGGCAAAAGCATCCCCGAAATTAGCCTCACTTTTCAGTTTTCACCTTGGATTTGCTGAAACTAGCCAGGGCGGTCAAATCGAATGCAGCCATTGGTGTGAGCCTGTGATAAACGTTTCGAGCTCATTTTTTGTTTGCCGCCAGGAAACAAGGAAAGCATGACGCATCTTCTGATCTGTACGCTGTGATATGATATTCCTTTGATATCAGTACTGCCAGTACTGTACTGCTCAACTCGATTCTTCAAATCCAAATGCCAAAACAACTCAAACTTAACCCCAGATACTGTCTGCAGTCTGCATATATCATCATGCATGCATGCAGCAGGAATCTGGAGAAGTAGCAGTACTACACTGCAAACAAACACCTGTTTATCATTCTCAAGCCGACAAAATTATGTGAGGGCATGTGTGTGTGCGCTTTGACGTGGATTATTGACCCTAATTTTCAGCTAACTCCAATGCTCAAAGACATGAGACGTGTCCTGCTCCCGTTGCATTAGCTCCTACTGCACGTGTGCTGATTTGGACTCGTCGCTGACCCAAACCGAGCGCATTTACGCGTGTCGATCGCTCAGTCTCGGTCGGCACATGAACGCAGCTCCAGCTCCTGTTCTTTGTTGGCTGCTGCTAACCCATTTCCTAGCATGGGTAAGACAGCATCTGGAGACGCCATGTGGCCATGATTGCAGTGTCCAGAACGAAATCATTTGGACGATGAGAGTGGCCAATGGGATTAGAGAAATGAAACCTCGAGCGCCATGCTTCCTAATCAGCGAATCGAGCGAGATTTACTTGGGAGATCTGATATTTGATGAAGTTTTTTAGAGAATATTGTAGTCATTGCTGATTGGTTCTTACTACCTTCTCCTCCAACGAACAAACGTGCGTTTGGTACGACAACGACCATGAGAGAGAGAGACTTGAGACTCGAGCATTTACTGTTAAAAAAAGACCACAGAATTTACCTGACTCCTTTTGTTTTGTCTTTTTGAAGAAAACAGAGCATTTACTAAAAGTTTCTTCGATATCGAGACCCCGGTTTCTTTCGGATTCGAAATTGCTATCCAGGCCGGACTAGATGAAAATGGGCCTAGAAGTGAGCATTCGCAAGGCTGGGCCTGCTACACCCTATACGGACGCACTGGGATGGCCGCCAGCCCGCCACACATCCCCGGCCTGCTAGTTTCCTGGGCCAGACAAATTTTGGCGAGCATGAAACGGGCCGAAACAGCATACTGAGGCCTGTAAGGAAAAAGCCCACTTCCCCTCATCTGGTTAACTGAAGCCCAAACTATCCCGAGCCCATCCGTGCCTCCCACCCGCTGGCTCCCTCCCCCGATAAAAACCCTAGCGGCCTCCCTCCTCTCGCCTTCTCCGATCCAAGGGTTTCCTCGCGCCGCCGCCGCCGTTGCTTCCGTCGTCTCCGCCGCCCCGCCGCCATGGTAAGTATCTCGGACCTTTGCGCTTAATCTCTCGAATCCACGCGCCCGTGCTGGTGTCGCGAGCTGATCTGACGCTTTCCCTCGTCGCGTTGCTTTCCATCCCCGCGCAGCCGTCCCACAAGACCTTCCGGATCAAGAAGAAGCTGGCCAAGAAGATGCGCCAGAACCGCCCCATCCCCTACTGGATCCGCATGCGCACCGACAACACCATCAGGTCCGTTGGTCTCCTCATCCCCTTCGTCCTGCTGAGACTGTGTTTCGTTCCCTGATTGGGTTCTTTGTTTTGTTTGTGGTTGTCAGGTACAACGCGAAGCGCAGGCACTGGCGCCGCACCAAGCTCGGATTCTAAGCTGGGGAGGAGATGCCGGGCACCGATGCTTGGGGAGGCTTGGGTTTACGTGCCGGCCTCGGGACGCTTCCATGTCTCCGCAGGCTAGGAAGCTCTTGTTAAGATTTTGCTTGTGTTAAAGGGATCTAATCAGTTGTGCTTGTAGTCGTACTGAGAATATCATGTTTTGCTGATGGTTAAAAAACCCATTTATGTTATGCTGAAGGCTTAATCAGTTGCCAATTATTTCGCCAGTTTAATATACTTGTGAGTGTTGATGCTAGTCCAGTCGTGGCATTTGATCTGCTAGTTGTGTGTGCCAAAGCTATTGCAATTCATGGGGTACTGCTGCCAACAGAATTGTGAATCTGCTTACTCCTAGAGTCCCTGTACGAAATTGGTCGAGTAGTTATGTCTGTCATAGACTCCAGTACGGGAGTGGTTGTCAAACCATCTTGCTCCTGCCAGAAATAATCTATGAGCTCATGGCATTCATTTCCGCAATGTTGGTACATGGGCTGGCTTGCTAGTTCATTAGACTCCATATAGGTTGCTCGTGGAGTTATATTGCTTGGTATTGGTGTGATGAGTTTATACCTTTATGTTGTGTGGACTCCATATAAGTTGTCTTTGCCTGCAGTGGCTTATTCGGTTGTTGGTTATTTTCCTGTTTCAGTATACTTGTCTGAGTGTAATTCTGATTTAACAGATCCTTACGATCTTGATCGGTTTACTCTTATTTTGGTAGAGGGTTATGTGTATGGTCTGCTAATTTTGTGTCAATTTGAATGTTTGATTGGGTGGTATTCTGTTGGCCTGTGGATTACTAGTATTAATCCAACTTTAGTTCTGTGCTATTGTGCTAGCTTGTCCCCAAGCTAAGGCAATTTGGAATATCTAGACAGCTCAGGCTACTCAAATTGTTGTAGCATTTGTGTCGCAGTATTCATTTGTGTTTGGTATATGGCTGGCATGATAGTGGTTAGTCTCTATAGGTTACGCATGGAGCGATGTTTGGTATTGGCATGGTTGCTGTAGTTAGATCAGAAACTTGTCAAAACTGTCATGATTGCTCACATACCTGAGGCTGGACTCTGAATTAACTTGAATTTGCTTCAAGTAGTTTTTGCTGTATGTTATATGCTCTTCATGTTGCATCGAGTGACTCTGAATTACTTGAGTATGTCCATGTGCTCGTTTCCAAAGTTGCTGTGAACTGTATGAGGCCTTGGACCTCACTTGAACCAGTGTATTGCTTGTTTATAGCTGCGCTACGTCACATACAGTGATCATCCTACAATCTGAGTTTCAAAAAGCAACCCTAAAGTTTACTATGCAAAAAGAAGATTTTCATCACATCAAAATATTGGCGCATGCCTGGAGTATTAAATGTAGATAAAATCAAAAACTAATTGTACAGTTTTGTTGTACTCGGCGAGATGAACATTTTGAGCCTAATTAATTAATTTTTAGATAATTTTTCATAAATACAAACGATACGCTACAGTGACGCATTTATAGCGAAGAGACATTTTTTCCTTAATTTTCCACCCCCTAATTTGCATCTGAACAACGAGGGCTAAACCGCATCATCTTCTGCCCATTCGTACGGATAATGATCATGCTGCTTATCTAGCTCATCTGGTGCTAGTAGTTACTGTTTCGTAGTGATGAGCATCGATCGATGAAGTCTAGTTACCGCAGGGTACCGTGCGCAAGCTCTCTCATTGGACTTTATGGAAAAAAAAGGGGGCAAACAGGGCCATGCAGATCCAGTGTTATGCACAAATTTACTATCTCATTGGACTTTATGGAAAAAAGGGGGGCAAACAGGGCCATGCAGTTCCAGTGTTATGCACAAATTTCCTAAGAATAATGCATGTCGCCGCACTGTGTTATGTTTCATGTAACGTTCCAAGCGAAAATGCCTTGCATGCAACAAAAATAATTATTAGATCATCACTTGATTACAACATCCGAAGGAAACATCCACAACAAAAAGTATCAATGGCTGCAACAAGCCATATTTATACTCTGAGAACAAAATATTTTAGGAGAAACAAATCAAGGTTGTAACCACCACGTCATCACATATTCAGCAAAGAACAATGTGCCATCCTATAGTGATGACCTTCAACCTTGTGTAGCATGTGCCATCGATCTCCCTAGCTTATTGCGCCCCTTCACACCATTATGAGTTGATTATGTAAGGAACCCCCTAGAAGGGTTAAGTGTGATTTTGGTGGTTGAGTGACAACTTGTCCAATGTAAATAACAATGTTGCCTAGTATGCAAGGGTTTTTTAAAAAAATCCGATGGATACAAGTTCATGGACTTTGGTTATCAAACACCTCATACAAAAATCAAATGGACATGTTGAAGACATCAGAAGAACACAATAGGGCCCAAGACATCAAAAGAAAAGAAACCACCAAAGTCCGGGATAAAAAGGGAATTGACCATAAAATTGAATCGGTTCAAATTTATAGGATCTCAAGATGCAATTCTCAAGCTTTAAGACCTTCAAAAACTTCCTAAAAATTCCAAGACCATCAAAATTGAAGTTTGGAGCAAAATATGATGCCCAAAATACAAAAGTTGAAAAATTGCATGCACTCATAGGAAGTTCCACTAAAACTTAGATTAAATGTTCACGGGGTTTATTTTTACAGAGCCTTTCAGTGTGGTTTTTACTTTTTAACCCACCAAGAGCAATAGTGATTGCACCAAACTATTGTAGAGGGTTAAAAGAGATTCATTTGTCATGTTTTTCGCTCAAATGCTCTAGTGATATAAGGAAAACATCCGGTGATGTGTAAGGCAATGACTAGCTCTATTGTACCTAACATAAGCCCCCGGTGGTGAGGCTTAAAAAAGCTTCATTTGGCATGTTTTGGCTCAAATGCTATAGTGATATATGGAAAGCATCCGTTGATATGTCAAGGCACCAATGACTAGCTCCATTGCACCTAATATAAGCCCCGATGGTGAGCATGAAATGCACATAAGAGCATCTGATGACTAGATTTTCAATGCCAGCCAATTGAAGCGTGACAAAAACATATTTGTTGTTGACCTTTGGTCTTGGGTCTAGTACCAAAACTATTCCAGGGCTGCAACTTTGGTTTTATGGGGTTGTGGCACTATACGATGACAAAGGATCAAAGTGTAATATAATGAATTGGGGAGGGGGAGGGGCATACGCACCCACTATAAAATAACCACGTCCTTAAATTGTAGGGAGTAAAGTTTGTTGTAATTCAAGTTTCAGTAATCCTGAGCGTCTGCGTTGTACTATGTTTCTAAAAAAAAGCTATTTAGGGTTTACTCACACTATTGCCTTATAACTATAAGTTTACCTTTCCATCTAATCAGACCGAACTTGTTTTTTTAGTGATGTCGTGAACTAGGTGATGCTTTGGTTGCACTTCCCAAATATACATGTTTTGGACATCGATACGATGAACATTTAAGTACCGGTAAATTCGGCAGCTATTTTTACATCAAAATGGTAATACAAGCGTGAATTCATCGTGTCATGAAAATGTCTTCCATAGCAGATCCAATGATATCAAGTATAAGGCCAATTAATATCATGGGACAACTGAATTTGGTCAATTGATACCTTTACCGGAACCGAATTTGGCTGTGTTTCCACAATGGACTCAGGTGCCGCTCAATTCTGCATCCATCATGCATATTTAATAATTTCTCCATCCCCCACCCCGAAACCGCGAGACGTGCCCCCAGTTTTTCAGGGTTTGGTTCTGTTCAGCCACTCGGGAATACGTATACCCGAACGAATTCCCATGGAATTTGTCATTCTTGTAAATTCGCTGCTGAAACGGAGACGCCACGATGCCCGCCCGCGTACGGCGAGGCAGCGCATGCAGAGAAAGAGAGGGAGACCGCGAGCCAGACAGGGGGCGCCCCACGAAGGCCGGGCAGCCAAGCGCTGGGCGTCGCGGGGCACCACCCATGCGGCCGTGCCCGCGGCGCCTTATAATACGGCCGCGCCCTCGCCACCGCCAACGCCGTCTTCGTCGCCCCATCCACGGAGAGAGCGGCAGAGGCAGGCGTGCCCCGCCCTCCCTCCGTGCGCCCCCCGAAGGCCTCCGCGGCCGGCCGGACTCCGGCGACAGCCTCGCCGCACCCACCCGCTTCCCCCCCCCCCCCCCCCCCCCCCCCCCCCCCTCTCGTTCTTTCTGAATAAATTAAAGAAGAAAACACAAGCTACCAGCCATGGCGTCCATCTCCCCGGAAGACGTCCGCGGCAGCGACGTCGATCTGGTACCCACGCCGCCCGGCCGCTCGCTCGCTCGCTCGCTCGCCGCTCACGTTCTTCCGTCTTCTCCATGGCTTCATTTACCTCGTGATGAATTGCTTGTTTGCTTGCTTGCAGTCGAAGATGCCGGTGGAGGAGGTGTTCAAGACGCTCAAGTGTGACCGCAAGGGTCTGTCGAGCGCGGAGGGGGCCGGCCGGCTCAAGGCGTTCGGGCCCAACAAGTTGGAGGAGAAGAAGGAGAGCAAGCTGCTCAAGTTCCTGGGCTTCATGTGGAACCCTCTGTCGTGGGTCATGGAGATGGCGGCCATCATGGCCATTGTGCTCGCCAACGGCGGCGGCAAGCCACCCGACTGGCAGGACTTCGTCGGCATCGTCACCCTGCTCATCATCAACTCCACCATCAGCTACATCGAGGAGGCCAACGCCGGGAACGCCGCGGCGGCGCTCATGGCGGGGCTGGCCCCCAAGACCAAGCTCCTACGGGACGGCCACTGGGAGGAGCAGGACGCGTCCATCCTCGTCCCCGGCGACATCATCAGCATCAAGCTCGGCGACATCATCCCCGCCGACGCCAGGCTGCTCGAGGGCGACCCGCTCAAGATCGACCAGTCGGCGCTCACCGGCGAGTCGCTGCCGGTGAACAAGCACCCCGGGCAGGAGGTGTTCTCGGGTTCCACGGTGAAGCAGGGCGAGATCGAGGCCGTCGTCATCGCCACCGGCGTGCACACCTTCTTCGGCAAGGCGGCGCACCTGGTCGACAGCACCAACAACGTCGGCCACTTCCAGCAGGTGCTCACGGCCATCGGCAACTTCTGCATCATCTCCATCGCCGCCGGCATGCTCGTGGAGGTCGTGGTCATGTACCCGATCCAGCACCGCGCGTACCGCGACGGCATCGACAACCTCCTGGTGCTCCTCATCGGCGGCATCCCCATCGCCATGCCCACCGTGCTGTCCGTCACCATGGCCATCGGCTCCCACCGGCTCTCCCAGCAGGGCGCCATCACCAAGCGCATGACCGCCATCGAGGAGATGGCCGGCATGGACATCCTCTGCAGCGATAAGACCGGCACCCTCACCCTCAACAAGCTCACCGTCGACAAGTCCCTCATCGAGGTCTACTCCAAGGGTGTCGACAAGGACATGGTGCTCCTCTACGCCGCCAGGGCATCCCGCGTCGAGAACCAGGACGCCATTGACACCTGCATCGTCAACATGCTCTCCAACCCCAAGGACGCCCGCGCCGGCATCCAGGAGGTCCATTTCCTCCCCTTCAACCCCGTCGAGAAGCGCACCGCCATCACCTACATCGACGGCAATGGCGACTGGCACAGGGTCAGCAAGGGCGCGCCCGAGCAGATCATCGAGCTCTGCAACATGGGCGCCGACGCCGAGAAGAAGGTGCACGCCCTCATCGACGGCTACGCCGACCGCGGCCTCCGCTCCCTCGGCGTCTCCTACCAGCAGGTGCCGGAGAAGAGCAAGGACAGCGCCGGCGACCCCTGGCAGTTCATCGGGCTCCTCCCGCTCTTCGACCCGCCGCGGCACGACAGCGCCGAGACCATCCGCCGCGCGCTGCACCTGGGAGTCCACGTCAAGATGATCACCGGCGACCAGCTCGCCATCGGCAAGGAGACCGGCCGGCGGCTCGGCATGGGCACCAACATGTACCCGTCGACGACGCTCCTGGGCGACAAGAACAGCACGGTGAACGGCATGCCCATCGACGAGCTCATCGAGAAGGCCGACGGCTTCGCCGGCGTGTTCCCGGAGCACAAGTACGAGATCGTGAAGCGGCTCCAGGACCGGGGCCACATCTGCGGCATGACCGGCGACGGCGTGAACGACGCGCCGGCGCTGAAGAAGGCGGACATCGGGATCGCCGTCGACGACGCGACGGACGCCGCCCGGAGCGCGTCGGACATCGTCCTCACCGAGCCGGGGCTGAGCGTGATCGTCAGCGCCGTGCTCACCAGCCGCTCCATCTTCCAGCGCATGAAGAACTACACCATCTACGCCGTCTCCATCACCATCCGCATCGTGCTGGGGTTCCTGCTCATCGCGCTCATCTGGGAGTTCGACTTCGCCCCGTTCATGGTGCTCATCATCGCCATCCTCAACGACGGCACCATCATGACCATCTCCAAGGACCGCGTCAAGCCGTCGCCGACGCCGGACTCGTGGAAGCTCAACGAGATCTTCGCCACCGGCATCGTGCTCGGCACCTACATGGCGCTCGTCACCGCCGCCTTCTTCTACCTCGCGCACGACACCGACTTGTTCTCCGACGTGTTCGGGGTCACCTCCATCAAGGAGAACGACAGGGAGCTCATGGCGGCGCTGTACCTGCAAGTCAGCATCATCAGCCAGGCGCTCATCTTCGTGACCAGGTCACGGAGCTGGTCCTTCGTGGAGCGCCCCGGCTACCTCCTGCTCATCGCCTTCTTCGCCGCCCAGCTCGTCGCCACGGCGATCGCCGTCTACGCCGACTGGGAGTTCTGCCGCATCCAGGGGATCGGATGGGGTTGGGGCGGCGCCATCTGGGTCTTCAGCGTCATCACCTACATCCCGCTCGACGTGCTCAAGTTCATGATCCGGTCTGCGCTCAGAGGCCAGGGCTGCAGCAAAGAACAGAACAAGGCAAGCCTCCTCGATCTCCTCCATTCTTGCTGTTCACATCAACCTTGATCGATCTTGAGACCACGTACGCCATGGTTGTCTTCTCCAGTGAACATTTCCGGGTGATGGTCTCGCGCGTGGGGATGGTAACGGAGGGCGGTAGACCAGAGGACACTCCATCGACGGCCGGAACCAGCTTGCAACCTCCTCCGACCTCTCTGAGCAGGCCGCCATGCGCGCCCAGGTCACAAGGTACGCAGGCTTCTTCGCTCCATCTCATCGCCGGCCGGCGACCGACTAGGTAACCATCACTGATCTCGCCCGCCGGTGTTCTTGATGCCTGCAGGCTTAAGGGAGCTACACCGTGTGACCGACGGCGGCGGCGGCGGTGGCCGGAGAGGGAGAGTCCTGTGTTCTTCGTTTCCTTAGGTGTTACTTGTGTGTTGGGTGGATTTGGAGCGGCAAGGGGTTGGTTTGTGAAACTGGTGTATCCGATTTTGGGTCTGATCAAGTAAATATGTACCTACGTATTGTTGTTGTGTTGTTAATTCCATAGTGTACAGCTATACATTATACAACGGTACGGGAATGGTGAGGGTGTAACGTCCATATACGATATACCTATTTGATGTGTTCATCTGATCATCATCTTGTCAGCAATTTTTTTGGCTACTGACTTCGAATTTGTGACTTATGAGTTGGATCATACATCATGACTAATCCCATACATTTCGAAACATTCCCTAGATGTTCAAATCTTTAAGACATTATTAGGACTCCACCACGGCAGCAAACATGATAAATGGAAGGGAACTGGTTAGTGAATGCCAGAATACTTTGCTGATCTGAAATATTTTATTCAGGCAAAATTCACAACCTCAGATGATTCCACTAACTGTAAGAGAACAAATTAGGATAAACGCAAGGCAATTCAAGAGTAATCTGAAACTCTAAGCAAATGTATCAATGGACCTACATTGGATGCCTAACCAATGCGTTCCTGGGACAGCAAAAAAGGCTTGTAGCTCAACCAAGCTTCAGACATCTGAAGCAGAAACTGACCTTACTTGCATCGTCTATTGCATGTAACTTGACCGACTGGGAATTTCTCGGGCTTCAGATTTGAATTTGCTGTAGGCCTTTCGTATAGTGACTGCACTAGGATATTGCCATGGGTTTTGTACCATCCTCCTCGGACTTCAACTCATCTACAAGTTTCAGGGGTTTCTTCAGATGAATATCCCCGATAAAGAGCAACATGCTCAAAGCTTGAACCACATAAAGTTATTCATGGCGAAGACTTAATCACCTTCCAGCAAGTGAACTCAGAAGGTATTACGTTTTCGTCACAGGAAATAGCAGCTCTAGCAGTCAGCTTCCCAACCAAACCATGATACAGAAGACCTCTTGCACCAAGACCACCAACTAGCCAAAATTTACAGGTGCTCTTCTTGCTTATCATTTCATCCAAACAACCCAAAAGTGGTAATGATCCATTTGCTGTTAGTGGAGGCATGGCTCGTATCCCAGCCCTTGCTTGTACAAAATCCCATTTACTTATTCCTGGATAAACGCCAGAAGCTTTTGGGAGCAGTTCATCCTTTGCAGCAAGAGCTTCTTCATCAGATACAGTTGAAGAGTAGTTCTCAGACTTCCATTGCCAAGTTGACCCAACTGAAACTGTACGGGGACCTTGGAATGCCATCCATGCATCCGATAAGATCGAAGGGCTTTGATTGCCATATTCTTCTCTGCAGGAAGTAAACACATCAAATCAGATTTTTCAAGCTAATGATGGCCTTTAAGTACACAGAAGTACAGAACCTCCTTACACTGTATCTGATGGCAACTGGAATTCAGCGATTACTCCTCTACAGGTTCTAAGAGGCAACTTATTTGCAAGTTCAGGAAGTGAGCAAGCTTTGGCCCCAAGGCAGATGATCACCGAATCATAATCACCTGCACATGTTTCAAGTACCTTAGGCATAAAATATTTATTACTGCAATGCAATTGCTTCAAAGAGACATACCAACTGTTCCATATATGCAGTCCAACATTTTTGCTAAGCTTATTGATTTTAGATTTAGCATCATTACTTAAAATGAGTGCAGACCAAAACTACAAATGTACTACCATGTGAAGTTATTTCAGTTTAAGATCAATTGAAAGACAAAATATTAAGGACAATGCCACAATAGAAAGTCCAAGAATCAGTAAAATAATTTTTTTTTAGGTAAAGTAAAATAATATCCATTATGCTCATTGGAGACTGCCAGAATTTACCTGCCAATTGGTGTAGATTATCGACATGTTGCTTGTAAAGCTTGAACTCTTTCTGCTCACTTGGTAATGAGGATGCTTCATCTGCCAGATTTTGGCATGCTGAGAACAATGCCTGTAAAAATCCAGGAATGAAATAGACCAGCTTATCAAGTACAGAGGATGGCAAAATAAGTGAGAGCAAGATCAAGCAAGAAGCAATGCAGCACCTGTAAATATTTCTTAGGGTTGATGTTCAGTGCCAGTGGCATATAAACTGCAAAGTCAAATGGAACACACAACCCAGGGATCAGGTGCTGCGCGGCATCAGAATCAAGCACTTGAAGGCTGCAACTCTCGAGGCAACTCTGAGCATTCTATCTTGAATAGATCAAAGCAATTAAAACATGCTCCAAACACACGAAAGAAGCACCTGAGAGCGCATCTGCGTAATCTTAATTCAGCAGTACCTCCAGCAATATGTCAGCGGCCTTCTCAGTAGTAGGTGTCCGCACAATTCCCCTGCTCAGTTACAAGCTCTCCTTGTAGACATATAAAAGCAGATAAAAACAAGTAGAGGAATACAGCTACAGAGATGAAATGATTACCTTCTCCAGATAAGGCTCTCATCTTGACTAGTTGTATCTGATCCGGTGGTTCCATTTGCTTGCTCCGCATTTCGGAGGAGATCCATGCTCTCTTTCCAGAACTCAGCACCCCTCCAGAGAAGCTTCACTGCCATTAATGAAGTACCAATACACATGACGAAACCCAATTAAGCTGGATACTAGATGCCAAAACATTCGCTGAGTAGCATAAATAGGGAATGAAACCATGATTTGCGATGTTTGAGACGATGGAGAGGCAGACCTTTAGGTGAGTAAGGATGGAGAAGCCCTCCCGAGACGCCCGACGCGCCTCCCCCGACCCCGTTCTCGTCGTAGATGTCCACCGACACGCGGGAATCCCTCGGGCTATGCTGAAATCAACACCGGCGTCGGTTCACTTCAGCCGATTCTGCTCGTCACAGTACACACACAGGGGATAGAAGAGGAGGTGGGGAGGGAAGGGGTGACCTTGAGGAGGTGCCACGCGACGGAGAGCCCCGCGAAGCCGGCGCCTAGGACGGCGTAGCGCCGGGGTCGGCGGCCGTGCCCTCCTTCCTGCGCGGGCGAGGAGCCGGCGACCGAGCTGGCGGCTGCGACGGCTCGCCTGGAGTGGCGGGTGAGGCTGGGAAGTAGTCGGGAAGGAGCCGAGGAACAGGGCGGGGGCGCCATGGCGTCAGCCGCTCTAGGCTTGAACCTCGAAGAGGAAGCTGCCGGCGGCGGCTCCTGCTGCTGCGGAGAGAAGAACGGCGCCGGTGCGGTGCGGATGAGGGTGCTACGCCGCCGCGTCGCGGCGAGGATTTTTTTTTCTTTCCCTGTGGGTGGCGGCGAGGATTTCGTGGGCCGACCGCACTCTCAGCCTGTAGGACGTTTTTCGTCCATTTTGGACTTTCCAGATAGTATTCAGTGGGCTAGGCCCATACATAGGGGAACGTTTCGGTACTCGAACAATATTTGGGCCTTTATCCAGTATGAACGCAGAGGATTATGCATACAGTGAATTTACTTAACAGTACAGATTACAGAAGCATTCTAGCACCACATAATATACACCAGCAACATGTTATACAGATACAGATCGATGTGACCCTTCAGTGAAACAGCTATCTGATGGGCATTGTTACAGGTTAGGTGGAGATTAGCACAGCTGCAAAATCTGATGGAGTCTAAGTCTACTGGCGCTACATTAGTAAAATACTACGTACATCCCAGCTATAATGGTTAAATGATTGCACTTCACCACAGCAAGCCAACAGAACTTGTAGTTTACTTCAGCGGGAACCAACACAGGCTTCACTACCTTGTCCAGCTACACGTTTCTCCACTACCTCATCATGTTCCTCCACTTATCCTTCAAATCCCCCTACAACATGCAGTAAGTTTAACACCTCATGGAATATCAGCATTCAGCAACTGAAGCAACTTCAGTGTAGCATACAGTTACTCACAGGTGTTCTGCCGATAAAAACATCAGGATTGTTATTGAAAATATCCTTCCAATTACCGCTACCATACCTGCACATGAAATGGTTGGAACGGAATAGTGAGCATCGTACAATAAAACGGCGGAAACTGCCTTAAGACGATTGAAGCAACATTGTATAGAATGACAACTAAATTTCTTCAAACAGCAGGGTAAAAGACGTACAATTCAACACCCTTTCTTAGTGTTTCTTCTTCTAACACGCACCACTTCCTTGCCTTTCTACGCTTATTTTTGTTCTCGGCCGGTGGTAAAGGAGAAACTGGCGTTCTCCTTGGGGTAGGCAAGTGTGGTCTAGGTAACGCTGGTTCTGAACCCTCAGGATCAAGAGACTCCTCCCACTGCAAACAAGCGCATTATTTTTAGCGATATGACCAATATCTAATGTTTCTATAGCTATATGCTACATTCCTATAAAGCCATCCTACAGGCTAACCAAAAAAGGTTCTGATACCCGAGACATTCAAGTTGGACGTAATATTAAACCAGATAGAGTAAATTTAGTTGTAATATGAACACAGCTCATCTGATGCCCTTGCGGGCTGTACTAAAGATTGTCAATGACTCATTACTCTAATTCCAATAGCTACCTTAGGCATGCAGATTTTATAGCCTATCAGAACAAATTTGTCCAATGATTAAATTTTGTAACTTTATTTGATCATTTCTTGTCATGGTCACAGCATCTTATACAAGAAAGCATATACTGTCCACATATGTCATAATATATAAATATATTATCAGATTTTGCAGAAATCACAGGAAAAGTAGGAAGTACTCCATAGTAGAAACTTGGCAGCATAGAGAACAATATATATAGAAAATTCAATGAAGGGAACAAACCGAAAAAGAGTATGCACATGATGTGTAATGCAAAATATGGACATGGCATGACAAAGGCACTGAGATCATGTAGGTTCTTCAAATTACAATTATAATCAAAATATTGACATGGCATGACAAAGGCACTGAGATCATGTAAAGTACAAGCACAAATTTAATTTATTAATCCTAGCAAGTATCGACAATTTCCAGAAAATGGCATGTCAAAGGAGGGAGGAGGGGGGGTGGCTAACCTGAAAGGACCGTGCCGTTGGGTTCCAATCCATAAGGCTGGGAGGTGTGCCTTTATTCTTTTCATGAACCACACTTGGGCCTGCAGTGCCACAAGCTGCTTGCTGACCACTTTCAGCGTTTAAATTAGCTGACTTATCCATCCTTGTAGCCAACACCTCATCTGCAGCTGCCTTTGCAGCTGGAAGTGGATCATCCACTACACTGTGAAGCTCAGCACAGCTTATTTTAAGAGCATCCATCACCCTGGAAACTTCTGGCGTTGAAATTGGATTTACACGAGAGGTAGATTCTTCGAGCTTGCTCAGAACTTCATGTGTTTTTCCTTCCCCAGCTGTAAGTTCCATTAATATAATCGATTATAGGCTACAGGTTCATGGCCTGGTGCAGAAAATAATCACAAGAATAGTAGAAAAGCTGATCTAGGAGCTAAAACATTCAGCATATGAATGATGCATGTGAAGACCTAGAGCTGGCCCAAAAGACGGGAAACCCCAAGTATGCCATAACATCACAATCAACTAGAAACATAGCTGGAGCAAAAGCAAAATACACTCAAACCACTGATGTGAATCATATATAACAATTGAAATACTGCAGTAACACACTCAAAAGTAGTCATAAGATTAAAATAATGTAGCTCGATCCCATAAACAATAAACTAGCAGAAAGAGGTGGAACGCAGGAATTTCACAGGAAGAAACAGTTCTAATTTCACGGGAAAACGCAGGAAACAGGAAAAAATCCCGCATTCCAAAGAAGGCCTAGTAGATTGCAAACATAAATCACAATGTCAGTCCAGGGACCAGAATACCAGATTCACCTCTTGGTGTTTTCATAGACAACTTAAGACAGATAGTTTTCCAGGCCATGAATACGACCGCTACATTCTTACTCACTGTTCCTATTTTCAATTACTCAAAAGAGATGCAAGTCATTGATACTCCTTCCCTGAACTACAGCAGAGATAAAATAAGCTTTACTTGGAACCTAGGCCAAAGATCAACCAGAGGCTCTGGTTGGAATGATTTGACTCATATTGTAACATTGCGAAAATAGAAACATAACATGGAATAGTGGCCTAATGTGCTTCACGTCGAGATGGGCGTGGTGCGGGTCGGCCCATTGGTTCGCCGATCCAGCCCAAGAAACCAACCCTAATGGGCTCCATTTTCGATCCCACGTCGCTCCACCGGCGCCGGTACCTCCCTGCCGGCTCACGATAAACAAGTTGTCGCTAGAAATGGTTCGACCCACCTGAACCATTGGGTACCCATGTAGTTCCATTAGGAACAAATGGATTAAGTGATGCTCCGCTCATCGTTGAATGATTGGATGGATAGTTCCAGGGTTGCTCCATGGAGCACCAACGCCCATTTTGAGCTTCACGAGAAGACAGAGCGCACAATGCTTATTTACTTTCAGCTATATCCACCTTACTTTTAGTCTAACACAAGATAATGATATCTTTCCCTGCTCAATTTGCAAAGAGAGAAAAACAACATGATTGATTACAACAGCATAACGAATTTCATCCAATTCAGAGGCTACCAATCAACTCCACACATGAAAGTATGAAATCGCAATGCTGGGTCTGAATTAGATGCATTGCCAGATAAAAGATCCTCACCTAACAGGCGGAACTTGGCACGAGTGGCATCATTCGCGGCACGCCATGTCTGGACGGCACCATCCCCGACGATCCGCTCGGCCGCTACTTCGAGCAGCGACGGCCCAATCGCGGCCCACTCGGCGGCGAGGAGCTCGCTGACCCGCTCCTCCGCGGCGCCCCGGTCGCCCCACAGGCCCCTGAGCACGACCTGCGAGAACGAGTTCCCGACGGCAGCCTCGAACTGGTCCACAGTGGCGACGGCGTCGTCGGAGGCGAGCGCGCTGGACCCTCCCTCGTCGACCGCTCGGCGGGCGCGGCCGCCGGGGCGCGCGAAGAGCGACCCCGCAGCGGCGTCGAAGTCGGGCGCGGAGACCGCGAGGAAGCCCGCGACGGCGATGTGGGCGGCGGCGATGGGGGACGAGGAGGGGGAGGCGGAGAGCGAGGCGATGAGGTGGAGCGTGTCGAGCGCTGAGGCGGAGACCGGGTCGGCGGCGAGGCGGCGGAGGAGCAACGCGCGGCGGAGGCGCGGGGTCGGGTCGGAGGGGAAGGGGAGCGCGGCGAGGAGCGCGTGGACGGCGGCGGCGGGGACCGAGGGGTCGCCCAGGGCGTGGTCCAGGATCAGCGTCGCGTCCGCCGGCGTCAGCCGCGGCATCTTCCCGCCGCTCCGGGGGGCGCTAGGTGGGGAGCGCGAGCGAAATGGGGATTCAGTAGCCGGGCAGGCGCGCCGCCGCGGCAGTTTCGCGAGGTTTTGGTGGCGGCCCGGGAAAAGTAGGCCGCGGACGCTCGGCTGCAGAACAAGACGGTGAGGGCGGAGGAGCGGAAAACGGCGAGAGCTCGGCCATCCGCCGGCAGTGCGCCGCCGTGCGCGAGAGTCCGAGACTGTGCGCGGACTCGGGCTCGGTCTGATCCTCGCAGGCAGAGTAATGGGCTAGGCTGGGGGCCTCTCTGGCATTATGATAACATAATGGGCTGTCACAGGTGGGCCGAGTCCGAACTGGGCCTCATCGTCCTCTTCTTCACACAGAGAAAAGGTAGGCGGAGGTCCTCGCGCTCAAAGTCGCACTCAGGGACTATTTGGTAAGAGCTCCACCTGATTCTCTGCGAAAGCTGATTCTCTGAGAGAAGTGATTATGTGGTTAAAAGTGATTCTCTTTAATTCATTAGCATAAACTCTCAAAATCAGGATGAAGAATCACTTCACAGAATCAGGAGAAGCTATTTTTTCAGCTCTCAACCCCTTAGTTCATTTCAGAGAATCATTTCTCAGAATCAGCAGAGAATCATTTCTCGTTGGAACACTGTTTGTCAGAGCTCCTCCTGGATTCACCAAAGAATCATTTCTGGGAGCTCTGCCAAACGGGGCCTCACACAGTTCGAAATTCTCAAGAGTCAAGACCACCATGAATTTACAACAACATAGGCCGTGTTTCTTTGGAAGTGAAAAAAAATTTCCACCCCGTTTGACCAATAATTAAGTGTATTAAATAAAGTCAGTTTACAAAACTATCTTCACAGCCTCGGATTAATTGACGAGACAAATCTAATGAGGTCTTTGACCGCACGATTAGAGGATGGTTACTGTAGCATTACTGTAGTAAATCATTGACTAATTAGGCTCATTAGATTCGTCGCGTAAAGTTACACCCGTTTCTAAAAAGGTTTTACAAATATACTTCATTTAATACTTCATGTATGCATGATTCTCTTTGAAAATATATTTCCCGTGGGAAAGAAACGGGGCCATACTTGAAGTTTTCAGAATAAGAATACGCAAGAGAAACACATATTTTCTGATTAAACCTAGCTTGTTGCAAGGAGCAACGTGCATTGCTCTAGCCTCTAGCGTACACGAGACCTTAAGTTATTGCGGGGGACTTCCTTTACAGCTCTTAATCCGATTGTTACGGAGTACTTCACCAGAAAAGCACAGCCTGAATCTTGTACGAGTGTCATTTTCATCATCAGGGTGATGCACTGACCTGCGATTCTCGAACGACCAATGAGCCAAACATGTATAAGCAAAACTTACTGCATCTGGTTTTGCTTATACATGTTCCTGACCTGTATTGTGGCAACAAAGGTCCTACATCACGCTTCAGCTAAGACCAGGTGCTATGGTGCCCGAGAGCTGGTTATCGTTAAGAGCAAGGTGCTGCAGATAAGTGAGGTTGGACAAGGTCTCCGGTATCACGCCGTGGAGACAATTATACGATAAGCTAATGTAATTTAAGCCTTGAGCCAGGCCGATGGATTTGGGTATTTTACCGCTGATCCGGTTATTGTCAAGGCACCATAGTGATGTCGCCAGTAAGGAAAATACCCTCTGGGATGTCGCCAGTGAGATTGTTGTCATTGGCCAAGCGTCTGGGGTATTGCCCCTTCAAGTATGTTATTGTCAAGGCTCAGCTGTAACAGCCGTGGCAAGTTTCCAAGCTCTGGTGGGAGGCTGCCAGAGAATTGGTTGCTGTCTAGCACAAGCCACTCTAGGGCGGAAAGGTTGCCGATCGCCGGTGAGATGACGCCAGTAAGGTTGAAGTAAGAAAGAAGAAGGCGAATCACACGCCCCCTTGAGTCACATGAAACACCAGTCCAATCACACGTCCTAAGGGAGCCCCAATCGGACAGATTACCCTGAACACCGGATTTGAAGGAGAGCAGAGCAGCACGATCGGCGGCATGCAAATCCATTGCGCAAGCGTGGTTGCATCAATGGTGATGATTATAAAGGCAAGGAACTTAGGCATTGATTGCAATGAGGTTTGGGGAATGAGTAGTACTGATATGGAACGGAAATCCGTAGCAGCATGCACAGGAGTGAATATAGGCTGAGCCATGGGTAGAAGGTGAGGGATAATGTGCGTGAGGCCTGGCCAATGCTTTTTGACTTTTTTTTCTGTTTGCTATGTCATTATTTTAACCGCTAAGGTATAAGTGAGCACTGCAAAGCTTGGTATCATAGCTCATTAGCAGTGATATCCAATTGACACCATGAAGATCTCGATAATCTCCACAAAACATGTCCTTAAGAAGTATTAGAGTGAGATATTTTTCTCATGATTTTTTAAAAATTGGATATGAACTAAGATGCAAAATTTCGCACAAAATCACCAGTAGAGAAGTGACTTTCCATCCACCTTCTTTAGTCCCGGTTGCATTTTGATCCGAGATAAATATCTTTTTAGTCTCGGCTCGTATTTTTTCTAGGTCCCAGAGGACATTTAGTCCCGATTGAAAACACCAACCGGACTAAAAGTGAAAAAGAGTTGAACCCAAGAAAACCTTGGGACCCTTTGGTCCCGGTCCGCGTTACCGACCGGGATTAAAGGGGTCTTTTAGTCCCGGATGCCTAGTCCCGGTTGGAAAACCAATAGAGACAAATGACACTTTTTCTACTAGTTAATACTCCAATATAAATAGGTGCCACTGGCCGTTGAGCCGAAGATATCATGATCAAAGGACATAGGCAAAACTCCTTTTTACGACATTTTCTCTTCCATGCCACTCCAATGACCCCCCGTGGACTGTCTTTACTTTTCCATTATACAACATGGGATTCACCTATGTGCTTTTGATCAACTTTATTTCTTTTCATTGGACTTCTTTAGTCTACTTTAGCTTCCTTTAGTTATGTTTTAAAACATTTTCACCATGTTTTTTTTATAATAAAAGTTGTATGATCTTTTAAAACTTTCGGGGGGAAAGATTTTTTGTGGAGAGTTCCTTGAAGTTTGGAAAATGAAAAATATTTCCAAAAAGACCTGGGAAAATGTTTTTGAAGATTCAGGAAAGTCATTTCCTGATTTTCTCTCAAAAAGTTCGGAGGAAAATATTTTATAGATATAGTTTTGGAAAAACTTTCTCAAAAAGGAAAGGCGTGAAGGCAAAAGTGTTTCAAAAAAATAATAGATGGAAAAATAGCTGTATCATTCGTGAGTTTTTTTAGGGCTTGTATCATTTGTGAGTTTTTTTGAGCATACAGAGTACAACGTAGACGCTCACAACACGCACGCACGCTCACCTCTATGAATACACGTATGTAAACCCTACCCTTATGAGCACCTCCGAAGGACTGAGCACCCGGCAGAACTAGAGATTCTCGAAGTCACCGTTGGCACCTCGTTGTCGACGGAAACGTCGCTTAGCACTTAACGCATAACGCCGGTAAATCCTGAGAAAATCCCAGAAAAAGTGCGACCACCAGGATTTAAACCCTGATGGGTAGCGTTCTAATGGACCGTACTACCATTGGACTAGAAGCCCAATCGCGTATCATCTGTGAGTTGGGCCGGTGCACATGCACAAATTACTCTAGAAGGTTCTCCTACGTAGAAACAAGATGGAAACATCATCATGCTAATGCCATTATGAAACTTGATAAAAATATTAGGGCCTTGTTTAGTTCCCGAATTTGGGAGCCAAACTTTGATCTTTTGGGGTGCGTGCGTCACTGTAGCATTTCATTTGTATGTATGAAAAATTGTCCAAAAATTGATTAATTAGGCTCAAAATGTTCGTCTCGCAGAGTACAACAAAACTATGCAATTAGTTTTGATTTTATTTATATTTAGTATTTCATACATGCTATGACATTTTGATGTGATGGAAATCTTCTTTTTGCATAGTGAACTTTGGGGGTAGAATTTGGGATTTAAGGGGTAGGTAGGGGCGCTATGGTGGAAGAGCTCAGCAGAATTTGGTGGAGATTGCGTCAGTCAAAAGTCAATAGATTAATTTTGTAAAGTCATATTGGATGCAGATATGCACCGTAGTGGCACAGTGGCATAGCCAACAATTCCGGCTTGCATGGGATTCGAGTGACATATAGTCTTATTGGTGTGTTGCACCGAAGTCTTGATAGCAAAGCCTCACTCCTCAAAGCTTCCTAATGTTGACCACGGCACACACTCGGCATCAAAGTTGGAATCGGGCGTCAATAAATTGGGTAACGGAGGAGGATCTACGTACTCGAGTGTGACTTAGCTTTTCCCTGCAGAAAAATAGAGGACTGCCACTAACTGACTCAATTCGATGGTAAGATAAATAGACTTGTAAAGCATCTCCAAGAGCCTATCTAAAATATACTTTCTAAATCATTATTTGGAGAGTTATTTTTACGTAAAAATTATTTTTATATCTTTATACTTTTCAACAGCTCTTCTATATCTTGTGTGCAGTCTAGAGAGTCATCTCGCTCTCCATCTTTGGCTAGCGAGAAATCCGGAACAGAGGATATCTATATTTGAATATTCAATTAAAGATGTTGTTGGAGGGTGTTTTTCACCAAAATCTCTATTTTTATAAGTTAGAAAATATATAAAGAGTTTGGAGATGCCAATGTACTTAGGGACGGTACATCAAAATGACAGCAGACACGATTAATGGTGAAGACACCGATCCATTACGGTAATTCGAGAATATTTAATACTAAAATCATGTGCCATATTGCTTCTTTTGACAAAGACCGTCATCCTAAACTCTACATGTATAGACTATAGCCGTGTAATCCGAAGTTTTTAACCAAGTCTCTTGACCATAATGTAAATTTGTAAGATCTTCACTAATACAACTTCAAAGACATGGACGAAAATCATTGACCACATGATCTGCAGCCTACGATGGCTGTAGTTACAGATTTTTGACTTTTGAGACGAACACGCTATCCACCCTGCAAGGTACGTAGCAGCATGTTACAACGGCCAAAAACTGCAAGCTCTCAGCAGTCAACACCAGCCAAAGCTTCAGCTGTGTTTCTTTGGAAACCAAAAAATTTTCACCCAGAGAATCTCGCATCTATGGAGTATTAAATAAAGTCTATTTACAAAAAACTTGTTGAGGACGAGTATAATTTTACGCGACGAATCTAATAAGCCTAATTAACTCATTATTTACTACAGTAATGCTACATTAATCATCATCTAATCGTGCGGTCGTCTCATTAGATTTGTCTCGTGAATTAGCCCAAGAGTTATTAAGGTAGTTTTATAAAGTGATTTTATTTAATACCCTTAATTATTGATCAAATGTGTATTAAAAAATTTTAACCACAACAAAAAAAAGTTATCTTACAGCCGTTAGAAAATTCACCAGCCGGTACCGCCAACCAAAGCTTCATTTCTCTTCGTCAGCAGCATCTGCAGCTGGAAATATTTTGGATCTGTTCTGTAAAATTTCACTGCCTCAAACATTAATTTGCCCTTGTTTAGATCTCAAATTTCACTACGCAAAAAAAAAATCCATCGCATCAAAATGTCGGCACATGCATGGAGTACTAAATATAGATAAAATCAAAAACTAATTATATAGTTTTATTGTATTTTGCGAGACGATCATTTTGAGCCTAACTAATCAATGTTTGGACAATTATTCACAAATACAAACAAAATACTACAGTGACGCATTTATATCGTTTTGTAAAGTTTAGACACGCATCTAAACAAGGTCCCTGTAACGACGGCACGCAGACTGACAGACACAGACCTGACCCCAACAGCTGCTCCCCCCCCCCCCCAACCAACATAAAATCGCTATACCGTTATTGTTCCGTTATAGCCTCATTCAGCCTACCATTAGCTGTTTTTTAACCCCAACCGCTAAAACCCTTAGCCTGCTATTTAAAACCATAGTATCCGGCCAGAAGAACACAACCAACCAACAACACCCTCCGCCATCATTTGTCCCGCCGGCGCCGCGCTCTCCGAATGACGGAGCTCAGCCCTCGAGAGGGAGATGTGGCTGGCAGGCGGCAGCTAAGCAAGGAAGAAGAGAAGCCTCCTTCCTTCCGCGGTTTGTCAGCGCCAATCGTCACTGCGCGAGTCCGATCCGACGGCTACGAGCCACCATAGGTGGTCGGTAATTTATTTACCATCCGGGGCGGTCGTTATTTCGTTTACCGACCACCCCAGGATCACCGTCTCGCCGGAGCGCCGCCGCGTTCCCGCCGTTCGCTGCGTTCTCCTCTCCCGTTACTGTGTCCTGAAGCCTCTCTCACGGTGTCGGAGTGGCGAGCACTTCCCCGACCGACCGAAGGGCCTCCGATGGAGTTCGCGGTCGATGAGAATTGAGAACGCTGACAGGTTACTTACACCTTGAACTTACAATGCCCTGAATGATGCTGCTGCCCAATAGGACTGTCAGGTTTCAGTCCGGCGGTGGCGCGGCTGCTCTCCTCTCCTTGATCTTACCAAGCTCAAGAGTGTTTCTCAGTTCCTTCTCCTGGATGGCTTCGCAATCATCGGATTAGATCTCTGAACGGAGGAACCAACAGCAAGCAGCGTGGTGGATTTGCCTAGCTTGCCGGCAATGGAGGAATTGCTTCGATCGTTCCGACCCCCTAGTTTGCTGGTGGCTCGAAAGAGTTGTCTGGTGTTTATGATTTGAAGGTCTCCCTGAAATTTCAGTAATTTGCAGCTGTGGGGCTTTCTTCACATGGAGCTCTGCTCTCTGGTGGAGTACCACACCCCCCCCCCCCCCCCCCCCCCCCCTCTGTTCTGCTCTAGCTTCGCCCGTGTGCGTTGCCTTATATACTTCTTCATCTGATCCTCCAGACCTCCACTCACCAGAAATGTCGCCTGCCATTACAATTTAGACCGTCACGTTGTTATCTTATAGCCGTCAGAAAAAAACCATCACGTACCAGCGGAGTACATCAAGCACGCTACATAGAGATTTAGATTCTCATGCGACCATCAATTTACAGGAAACATTGCTCCTTCCTCCTTAGGAAGCAAGTGTGATAGTACAAGTTGATTTCAGTTAGGCCTGCTTTCACGTCCTTCGTGTGCGTAGCTTTCAACGATTTTAGTACCAGGACGAAGTCTCGATATACCAGACTGATCAGAAGTTCTACGACTCTATGGTCTATGCAAGGCAGACAGCTCTGCATCACGTCGCTGTAGACCAACACAAAGTTTATTTGTCTTGTTCCTCTTGACTGACAAGGCACTACGTCGGGTTGGACACGTCCGTTCCACCCCAAAACAGAAACCACCGAACCACAACTTTTGTCTTTTGCGGGCATGCATCGCACTCAAAAGGTTACGAACTTACAAACGTAACGGGTCTCATTTGGAACACAGAAAATACACGAGCTTTTACAGATAAGTGACTTCAGTTGACATCCTCTTCTCCACTCCAAACAGTGACTGAAGCTTCGGTTCATCACTTCCTGCCCAAGCGGCCAAGCCAAGTGTTGAGAAGGCTCAAACAGCACTTCTTTTGCAAGGCGCTACCTGCCATTGTCAAAACGCACATAATCGAGAGAAGAACCCATGGCTACGAGTACGAGATTCGTGCACCAACCCTGCTATAACATCTCTTGTACATGCTCACGGTCCACTCTTACATTACGCCGTTACATATTTCCATGGCCCAGTGAAAGCACGACAGGAAGCATCAACCATCCACCGACTCTACCTTCTCTTTATATTTCTTCCACCTTATTTTCATGTACAAAAGTCAGCCAGCCATGGAACCTCCCATGTTGCAGAGGTGGCAGGCCGCCGAACGTTATGGCGCGAGCCGCCGCATCTATTTCTGTGGTTGCGCTTTGGTGGGAGAAGCCGCCATGGCACGCAGGCTCTTGCCGATCTCCGTGAAACTAGGCCTCTCCGGCGGTTCAGCTGACCAGCACTGCTCCATCAACGCCTTCCACTGGGGATCGCAGGACTCAGGCACAGGAGGACGCAGAGTGTTGTTCACGATCCCACCTGAGCGAAGGTGGCAGGGAAGTTCAGGAACAACCAAAGTTAGCATTGGATTCCCCATGAAGGGAGATAATCTCAGGTTGTGAGCATACCTATGATGGCACCATAGTGCAGTTCAGCGTAAGGCTCTTCACCAGTGAGCAGCTCCCACATCACGATCCCAAACGAGAAAACATCGACCTGCACTCAAATTATATGGAGGTCATTTGGCAAAACAGGAATGTATTCATCCAGAGGCAGCCACATTAGTTCCAAAGAAGCAACGGGACAAACCTTTTCGGAAACAAGGCTGCTGCTGCCATTCAACAGCTCAGGGGCCATCCAAGGAAGCGTTCCTCGCACTCCACCAGAGATTAGCGTCTGGCATTTGACCTTTGATAAGCCCAAATCACCAACCTACAAAAGTACGCGGTCATCCTCATGTCAAACCGCAACCACTGATACCAGAGATGCCTATTGTGCTGTTCTTCTAGTGGTGAAGCCAACAGTTCTCTAAACAATTACATCCCAGATGGCAAGTCAAGATATCTTCAATGCAGACACTTCAAAGATCTCATGTACCCTGACCCCTTTACCAATAGCCATATGATTGTGCTTTATATAAAATTACAGCCATATGTATGGGCATACTTTGACTAATACAAGTAAAGGTAGATTGAGTATTTCTTAACCACCTACTGCATTAAATGCAAGCAAGAAGTCTATATGCACATTAAAATAAAATACACAAGTATCATAGAAGCAGCATTATGCCAACTAGTTCAATACCAAGGCACAGGAAACAAATTGAGATTTCAGTTATCAAGACTTCCTAAAGAAAAGATTTCACTTATCAAGTTCATGCACAAGGTACCAACACAGCTTTGCTAGCTAACATCACATCCACTTGCATGGGAGAAGTTATTTAATTTTCTGTGCATGAACAGTATTTAAAGAAAGGGGAGAATGAAGACAAGCACCTTGCATATAGGGCGCTGAGGATCTCTTAGGTTGACGAGCAGATTGTCACTCTTTAAGTCAAAATGCACAATATTCTTCCCATGCAAATACTCCATTCCAAATGCAACATCCATTGCAATTAGTAGACGCCTACGCCGATCGAATATCCTGCTGATAGAATAAAATGAACTTAGAGGTGACACCATATGAAAAGCATCATGTTTTGCCATTGAAAGATTAGTATACTTTTCGTGTCTTAGCAATGCTTGTCGGAGTGAACCATTAGCCATGTACTCGGTTACCGTTGCAACAGATCCACCAGGCCCATCTAGAACAACACCATAAAAGGCTACAACATTTGGATGGTGCAGAGATGCAAGCTTGACAGCTTCATTCCAGAAATCAGCTCTCTACAGACATGAGCAGAAGTTAGAACACTACGCCTTCAGGTCAGAAAAACACAGTAAGTTAACTGCATACCATCCGCTCTTGCTCAGATGCCTTCCCAGCAAAACATCGATCATTGATTCTCTTAATAGCAACATCAGTACCTCTCCATTTCCCATGGTAAACTGTGCCAAAGGTCCCAGAACCCAGTTCACGCAATTCTTCAAGATCACTGTTCTTGATTATCTGTAATTCACATGTAGAAAATAGGGATCATGCATTTGAAGCTGCAAGTGGAAGGGGTACATAAAGAAAACAAAAATAATTTGACAAAAACCTGAAGGTGATCGATGTCATTTGTTTTGTCTAACTGATTGTTCCCCTCATCCTGAACCCAGAATTAAAGAAAAAAATTACAAACTGTTAAAGAACAATAAGTTAGACCAGCGAAGTAGAAACATCTCCCACCTGAACTTTTGCATCAACTACTGCTCCATGTGAATCTATGTGATCACCAGATAATGCAGCTGTTTTTTCTGGAAAGGGTGACTGTAGAACTGATGCCGCCACCCCTTCAGCAACAGCTTGTAATTGTCGCTTAATATTTTCCTCACCAAATCCTATCAGAAGTAAAAAAAGGAGAATGGGGAGCAGAACAATTTACTTAGTAGTGTTGGAATGATGAGGTAAACTACTTCCCAAACAGCACAAAATGACAAACTATACCAACCTCTGTTCACTTTAACTGTGTGAATATCCTTAAACCCTGGGTCCCGAATGCGTGAAAGATTCCCTTCTTCCAAGAGTATGGCATCATTTGTGTTGATATGAGTAACATGACCATCCATATATTGACCTCCAGAAGTAACAGGCTCCTTAGCCAGCTTGCTTGGCCTTGGAGGCACTAAAGAAGCACTTCCCACTGCTTTCCAAGGATCCTGGTTTGAGAAAAGTGAATCTGTGTAAGTTGGTTCCTGTGTAGCTTCAACACGATCAATGCCATTAGGGGGAGCAGAAACCAAGTGACCAAGCATTTCCCTAGGATGTTGTGGAGGTGGCCCAGCAGGAACCTGAACACCAGAGTAAGGTGGTCGCACAGGAACCTTTTCGTTGGAAACAGGTGGTTCAATGGGCACTCTAAGGTTGCTCTGGACAGGCACATTGAGTGGGTGGTGGATTATGCCAGGATGAACATTTTGTGCACCAACATCAAAAGCAGGTGGTTGTTCACTATGCCTTGCAATGTTGTCCTCTTGGGTCGAAGCAGGAGCAGTGAAGGCATTAGTAATCCCCATATGATACCCTCCAGCTTGATATTTGTAGATAGAACTACCATCAATATTTACAGGTGGCTTCTCAACTTTTGCATGGTCAATGGCACCATGAGGAATAGAAGGCTTTCCATGAACACTAGATTCTGGAGGGGCAATAGGACCCAAATGAACTCCTTGCATACGGGAATCGATAGCTCTGGCATAATCATGAGGAAGATCATGAGCATATTCTCTAAGAGGTTCTGCTCCTGGATGGTTGGAATTCTTGTATGCACTGGCATCGATGACTTGTGGACCATTCACTGGAACTTGAGGTGGTTGCATGCTATAAGGGTAAGGTTGCTGCTGGTACTTGGCAGGATCTTCAGCCCCAGTCTGAAGAGAATGACCCACAAATGCTCCATTTGGGGCAGGTGCACTAGAAACTGGTAAAGCAACCATGGTGGGTTGAACCAGCACACTTGTATCTGGAGATGGAGTTGTCTGGACTGCAGGTATTCTGGCAGGAGCTGTCGACTCAAATTGCCCCATCCCTACTGTGTTCCCAGCTCTTGGTTCTACCATGTAATTAGCAGGAGTTCCGGAGCTTGCACCTGGACTAGATTTGTTGGATGCAGTATCTTGATGCAGGCTGTAAAATACTTGAGGTGCCTCAGGGTTGCTCGCTGCACGAGGATTTCCCCGCTCCTGGATAACGTTATCCGAATGGGCGTGGGGCAAAGCTTTCTGGCACAACGTGCAATCATCATACCTCACTGATGGAGCAGTGGCCGAGGTAACCACTACAGGAATGGTCCCTGAGCTTGTTGCCACTGTTGTGCTTACTGTGCTTGTTATCACTGGCTGAACACCATATCTCTGCGCATCACTTGTCTGCAAATGCACCGAAGTCAATGGAGGAAGCTGCGACAGTGGTGTCTGCAGCACCCGGTAACTCTGATCAACTGGAGCTTGCACTGTCCTTGTGAACTGCATGTTCTCCTGAACAGGTTCTGCACCAGCAGACACGGGCCTGAACGTGCCGACTTGTTGGGCAGTAGCGGTCGCCATAGAACTCGTGGCTGGAATGCTGGGCATGAACTGGCTCATCTGCACAGGCACAAAATTGACCGATTGGGGTGCTGCACCATGAACACCAAATTGTTGCGCATTGATGTAGTGGACTTGCTGCGGCTCTATATAAGACTGCGGCATCTGTTGCACATAAGCAGCCGCCTGATGCTGCTGGTGCGGCACATACTGGGTGACTTGAGGCTGCTGCTGTGATGTTGCATAAGCAGCAGCAACATGGTGAGGCTGCATCGATGATGGCTCTGTCCTAATTAGGATAGGATTCTGCGCCGGAATGCCCATCGCCGGCGCTGCCATGGTGACGGCACTGGCGAACCCCACCGACTCCGGGAAACCACCATGGTAATTGACCCCACCTGAATACGAGTACTCAGTCGCAACGGAAGGAGGCGGCGGCGGCCCCGCGTGCGGCGACATACCTTCCACGAGGCCGCTGTACTCAGAGGCCCCGGAGTTGTGCGCCGAGGAGCCGGCGCTGGCGACGCCGTCCTTGCGGCGCATGGCCGCGGCGATGGCCTCCGCGGAGACGCAGTTGATGGCGTCGATGTACCGCTGGCCGGACTCGTCGACGGCGGCGGTGGCGAGGTGGTGGGAGCCGGAGCCGGAGCCTGACGCGTCGCCCCCGGAGGCCGGGAAGAGGAAGACCCGGAGCTTGGCGGAGCCGTCGGGCGCGGCGGCGGCGAGCTTCTCGTACTCCTCCATCATGTTGTCGTAGTCCTCGGGCCCCGAGACGGAGATGAGCGAGTCGAGGTCCTCCCCGGGGAGCTGGTACCTGACGAGCACCCCGCCGGGTCCCGCCGCGGCGGTGGCCTCGTCCACCGCCTCCACCTTCCGGAGGAGCTCCCCGAAGGAGGCGGCGCGCGGGACGGAGATGAGCCGCGTCTGGCCCCCGACGTACCGCAGCGCCCCGTCCCCGGGCCGCGGCGCGATCCGGCCCCCGAAGCTGCACATCAGCTTCACCTTCCCCGCCGCCGCCGCCTCGTCCTCCCCCCACGCCCTCGCGCTCGGGCTGCTCGGGTCCCCCGCCGACGACGCCGCCACCCCGCCCCTGCTCGCCATCGCCTCCGCGCGCGGTTCAACCTAGCTAGGGTTCCTTCTCTCCCTCCCTCTCCGGGGTCAAGTCGGGGGGGGGGAGTTGGGTTTTCCTCCCTCCCTTCCCACTTTGCCACTCTCGATCGCGAACGCGCTCGGCTCGCTCTCGGCTCTCCACTGCGGCACCCAACCGAATCGCGGAACGGGCGGTGGGGAACGGGCGGTGGGGTGGGGTGGGGCGCGGTGCGGGGATAAGTTCTCGGAGCCCTCCTCCCCACTGCAGGCAGCTTCGTGTCTGTTCGGCGCGCGCTTTGCTTTGCTTTGCTTTGCGCTCGCCGTGCGTGACCCCCGCGTCCCGTGCGCTCTGCCTAGGCTAACGGTTTCGATTTGGGCCGGCAAATGTATTATCGTATCTAGCGGCGGGGCACCGTGGCAGCACAGCGCGGTGGGTGTCTAATCTCCACCGGAGGCTGGCTGCCCGGCGGGTCCCACGTGAGTGTGTGCACGGATTAACATTTAACGATGGGGATCGAGGACCATGCGAGTGGCCCGTGCTCGTGTTTGACTTTTCGTAATGTCGGGGTACTTTTGAGGCGGCCGACATGGCGTGGAACTCTAGTCACGACTCGGGGACAGCAGGAGGGGATAAAACAATGGCCGGACACGGTGATGATTTTTTTTTCTGTTCTAGTGTAGTGTCACGGTGGTAATATGTTGGGACTTGGGGAATTGTGTGGCCGGGCTAATTTTTTGTGCAGGCGTGAACAAAACTAGATACTGAATAAATTCATTACTCACATATGCTAATGAATTTTTATTACAATTTTTTTTACGTTGGACTTGCCCTAATACTCCATCCGTATATGATTTAGACGTTGTTTTAGATAATGATACGGCCTCTAAAACCTAACTTTGACTTCTTATTTTTACAAAAATATTTATTAGAAAATAATATATGTGTACTTTTATTAAAAATATTTTTTAAGATAAATCTATTTGTATGGTTTTCACATTTCTAAAACTCAACGACTTAGGAGTTATTCGTGATTTATATTCCTAACATTTGACTAAAATCTTATCTAAAACGACATCTAGATCATATACGAAGGTTTGACTAAAATCTTGTTCAAAACGACATCTATATCTTATACGGAGGGTGTGTGAGTATTAGAGAAAGTACACATCGCTAATAGCCCCCACTCCACATTGGATACTCAAGCCAGGCTGCACCTTTTTTCTATGTTGTGATCCTACATTCCTACTCATCCTCTCTCCCACCCGTTATCTTTCTTCGGTCTGCCTTTTTTCTCTCTCGCGTTGTCCAGAGCGTTTGTTTGTTTTTTTGAAGCTAGGCCATTGCATCTTTGCATGACACACTGACATGTTGCAAGCATCCAAGCTAGTTTAAGTAGATATTAGTGTCAGGTGGATAAATTGAACTGTATTGGGAAAACTCGCCGAGGGGGACGCCCCGCGCCTCTCTCCCGAGGCAACGGGGCCGAACCCTAGCCGCCGCCCCGCGCCCGAGCCCTCCCCCTCGCACCGCCCGCACCGCCGCCGTCTGAGCGTGCTGCTGCCCTCGCCTTGGCCGGCCGCGGTGATGGCGGTGGTGGGGCCCTCCTCCCTCGTCGCAGATCTGAGATGGGCTCGCTGGCCGTCCACCCCTCTTCGCCTCCGCGTCCGCCGGCGCGTCAGCTCCACCTAGACGCTTGTGCGGCCCGGTGGTCAAGGCCCGCACGTCCCCTCCTCTACGCCGGCATGGGAGGCCAGCAAGGGATGGGGTTCCCCGCTTCGGGGCGGCGGATGCGAGCTACGACGTTTCCCGCGGGGGACGGCGTCGGCGCATCAGCTCCACCTAGACGCTTGCGCGGTCCGGTGCTCAAGGCTCGCGCGTCCCTCCCTCTATGCCAGCATGGAAGGCCGGTGGGGGATGGGGTTCCCCGCTTTGGGGGGGCGGATGCGAGCTACGGTGTTTCCCGCGGGGTGCAGCACCGCCGCGGCGTCGGTACGGTGGTGGGCCCTCGGGATGCTGGGCGGCCTTCGTATCGCCGGCCGCGCTCTTCTTCTCCCGCTCGCCCTGGGCTGCGGCCCGCCGGCTGTCAGAGAAGGGAGGGGGAGTTCATCCTGCCTCGACGCCCCCGGCGTGCTGCCCTCCGGTGATGTCTTCTTGGCCCATCCCCGTTACGTTGTTGCTCCCGTACTGCAGGGTCCATGTGTCGCGCTTCAACTGGATCCACGGGATTGTGCCCTACTAGATGAGGGATAATCCGGGTCATGCGCTTGTAGTTCACCAGGGTCTGCCTGCAATTGAGGCGGGCAAACCCGTGGTCAATGGTGAGCTCGTATCCCCAGTTACTCGGGAATTGGTAGTGGATTTAGTTTCTTATGGGACCATGTGGGAAAGTTTTGGTGGTCGCGACGCGTGGGTGGTGTCCGGTGGCGTTTATGGTGGAGGCCGCAAGCTGCGGTCTGGCGGGCTGGATCGGGCAACGGGTTTCCCTATTGGGGGCGTTGCTTGCGGGCTCCTCCTTTGGCGGTTGCTTTGGTCTCCCAGTGAAAACCGAACGTTAGCACTGGCTCGGCGCTTTTGCCTTCCTGAAGGCGTTGTTTGGAGTATCCTCTACAACTACGGCATTGAAGCTTTGGACCCTGCGGACGGCCCGACTTTGCCGGTCTTTGATGGATTCTCGGCCTTTTAGGTGTTCGTCCCTGTGTAACCCCGTGCTGTTCCGGGGGTTCTCCTAAGGGGTCCTATTATGGATATGTAATTAGTCGGATTGAGTCTGCGGACTTGTGTTTTATTGTAAACTGATAACCCGGTATCTGACATGTACTTCATTGTACAATTGATAATCCCAGTTTTTTTCTTTATTTATAAAGCTGCTCTAAAGGCTTCTGAGATGTGGATAAATTGGGCTATCATCCAGAGCAGTTAAAGCAGCCCAGTGCTCCACTCTAGACGTTGGTTTCCATCAAACCAAGCTCCACGCATCATCAAAGATGAGACAAGCAGCCTGTCAAGAAAAAAGTGGACATCTCGCGCGCTCGCAGTCTCGCGGGTTGGACCGTTCGTGCACTGGAATATTTTAATCTACTACTCACAGTAGAAAAAAGTGCTTCGGCGCGAAGGCAAGCGCGGGGGCGCCGGCGCGTGGCGACCGCGGCGTGGCGACGTGTGCAGCAGCGCGCGATTGGAAAATGGCGGGCGCAGGTGAGGTGTCGAGGCTCGAGCTCCGCTACGTGGAGCGCGCCGATATCGCACGGTCCCGGCTGGGCCAGGTTGGATGGTGTGCGCCGTGTTTTCTTCTTGTTTTTTTTTCCGGGTGGCTTCAAACTTGGGCCACAAATTCAACCCACAAATTCCACTATGCAAAAAGAAGATTCTCATCACATCAAAATGTCATAACATGTATGGAGTACTAAATGTACACGAAATCAAAAACTAATTGTACAGTTTTATTGTACTCTGTGAAACGAACATTTTGAGCATAATTAATCAATTTTTGGACAATTTTTCACACGTACAAACGAAATGCTACAGCGGCGCACTCCGACAAACTAAAATTTAGCTCCCAAATTTAAAAACTAAACAGGGCCCAATCCGAAAGTGTGCTCAATCGGTAGGTAGGTGTTGACGTGGCTTGGCGTTCCTTTTTTGTTTTTTTTCCCAGAATAGAGGATCCTTCACGTTTTGACACAGTTCGAAGGGGACGCGGAATTTTCTCACAAGTGGGGCGAGCATGGAGCTTTGTTGCTGGCGTCACTACATACGACCTCTAGTACTACTGGAAGATAACAGGTGCACAAACTCGATGGAATTAATTGAATCGTACTTCCTCTGTCCCGTAATATAAGTATTTGAAGCTTTCAAATAAAAAAAATAGCAGAACTAATCTCTATACCTCTCATTTTATATTACCCACCAACTATCTATCCATTCCATTAATCCATTTAGTTTTACTCTATCTCTAAAAATACTTATATTTTAACACAAAATTTAAACCCTATAAATACCTAGATATCGACGAAACGGAGGGAGTAGAAAATATCTCGGCGACAGCGACCATGTTCCCAATCGGGAAAGCGAGGCAGTACACCACCTGGAAGAAGGGGACGGGCGCGACGCGGACGCACGCAGCAAGCCGCAAGCAGCGTCCCGGGCGGGCCCGCCCAGTCGCTATACCGGCCGACCATCACATTCACATCATCAGATAATAATATCTCACTCGTGTTCCATGGGCCCCGGCCCGTCCCGCGACCGATCAAATCCCAAATCACAAAAGAGTCGGGTCTCGTTTAGATGCAAAATAGGAGATCAAATTTAGAAGTTTGAGATCACTTCGTTCGTCTCGTAGAGTACAATAAAATTGTGTAATTAGTTTTTAATTTTATCAACATTTAGTACTCCATGTACTGACATTTTGATTCATGGGTATCTTTTTTTTACACAGTGAACTTTGGAGGTGAAATTTGGATCTCGTGGGCTGAACTTGGCATGAACAGAGGACGGGCCTCTCTGCTGGGCTGTTAGGATGAACAGAGTCACCCCATGTTGTTTTTCACTTTTCGGGTCTGGAGAACCTGCGGTAATTCTATATAGCTTCCGGAATATTTTTTAAGGTACATGGCTTCTAATATATGAGATTCGTGCGCTAATATCTGAACGGCAGAGAAGACGCGCGTCGGAAGTGAGAAAACCATGATGCATCATCACATGGGAGATACGGCCGACAATAGAAATCCACATACACGTGTTTTGGTACCAGTGGAAGACGGACGGAAGAAAACTAAACCAACTGTAAACTTTAATTAATCTTTTCTTTTAAACTATACATCCGATTTAAGATCCGTTTTAATCATAATATTTGTTTGAATTAATGCAACCAAGTGGAATCAAATATGTTATTATAAATTTATTTTTTTGTATTTCAATATTTTATTATAGTAATTCAACATTTTTAATATATTGCTCCAACATTTGTAATACACTATTTCAACATTTCTTTAAAATGTTGAATTTATTTTTTTAACCGTTGAATCTGTTTAACAATGATGTTGAATATGTTATTATAAGATTATAGTAGAAAAGAATTAAAAATACAAGAAACATAAAAACAAAATATACTCATTGATTAATTCTCCTTCTCCGCTGACAATGGGGGCTGCAATAAACGGTATGATTGATTGTTCTCCATTAGTGACCGTTGTCTCGCTAATATGTGCTGCTGGTACGCTGTTTACTGTTGGTGGATTATGTGCTACTAGAAAGATGGGTCATGATGGGCCGTACACTGTATGGCTCATCGCCCGAGAACCTGTCCGGTCTGAATTCCTGACGATGCTGGCACCAACTTCGTCGCAGTTCATTCAAACTGACATCTGTTCCAAAAAAAAACGCTAAACATATATATGTAATATGCAAGCTCAACAGGTGGTGCCGAATTCTTTTTTCGCTCAAAGATTGTATTCGCAACGTGCGTGCCCCGCACACATGGCGCCGCCACGGCACGAGGCAGCTTCATTTGAGGCGGCCCCGCCCCCTCGTGTGTTGTGTGTGCCTTTTGGCACGCCTTCCCTGCATACCGTGTATCTGAGCACGTATACAAACGAGACGGGACTAATACGGCGTGTATCTGCTCTGTTTCCTCTCGACTTGGTATTTACCACGCCGTGGCTATCTGTCGCGTGCGCCTCTCGACTTGGTATTTGCCACGCCGTGGCTATCTGTCGCGCGCGTAGTAAATGGGCTCGGTTCGGTCCACGAGAGCATTTTGACCTGCATGTGAGTGATACAACTAGCCCAATAGAAACCATGTACTGTTTTTTTCTTTTTAATTCGTTTTTTAGTTTTTATGAGTATTTGGTTGTCATTATTTTTTTCGTATTATTTGTATCAAATTATATCTCTTTTCTCTTTCCTTTTTACTTGTTTTTATTTATTTTTTCTATTTAATTTTATTAGCTATATTTTTTTACACTTATTTATTCATCATGTGTATATATTTGTTCAACATGTGTATATATTTATTCGTCAAGTGTATATACTTGTTCAACATGTGTATATATTTGTTGCATATTTTATATATAATTTTATCTACGATTTTGATGTTCTCTATTTCTATTTGCTTTAATTTCTCTTGTTTTTTGTTTTTATCTGTCTATTTTTCTTTTTATTATTTTTTTCTTTTCTGTTCTCTTTCGTCATGTATATATATTGTTCGCAATGTGATATGTTTGTTCTCCATGTGCAGTAATTTGTTCGCAACTTAGATTTTTCTGTTCTCAATGTGCAACAATTTGTTCGCAATGCGGACTTATATGTTCTCCATGTGCAGTAATTTGTTCATAATGTGGACTGATTTGTTCTCCATGTGCAGTAATTTGTTCGCAACGTGGACTCATTTGTTCTCCATGTGCAGTAATTTGTTCGCAATGTGGACTGATTTGTTCGCCATGTGCAGTAATTTGTTCGCAACGTGGATTCTTCTGTTCTCCATGTGCAATAGTTTGTTCGTAATGTGGACTCATTTGTTCTCTATGTGCAGTAATTTGTTCACAATGTGGACTTACATGTTCTCAATGTGCAGTAATTTGTTCATAATGTTGACTAATTTGTTCTCCACGAGTAGTAATTTGTTCGCAACGTGAATTCTTCTGTTCTTCATGCGCAACAATTTGTTCGCAACATGGACTCATTCGTTCTAGTTTGATAAAAAATATTCAAAAAATACCATCTAAATATAGTCAAGTGAGATCTTGTTTTGAAGATTTTATCGTAATAAGCATTATGGTGCGATCGGCATTTAATTTGGATGTTTGGTTTATGAGCAATGACTTTTTTTCTAAATGCAAATGAGTGCACTGTTTTTTCTGCTACTTCACTGTTCAAGTCACAGGCGTACGCACGATCCTGACCAAACAATCGGCCCAACGCCAGCCCAATAAAAAAAATTAGAAGCGGCTCCACTTCTTCGGGCGACACACGTCTCCGCATCACGCTCGTGATGCCTAGACGCGCCCTATTTGCCAAGTAATTTCCGCGTGTGGGCCATGTGATTGAATTATGCTTTCTGAAAACTTGGCAGCAACGAAGTTGGGCCTCTATGCTGGCCTGTTAGGAGGACACCAACAAACGGCCCATGTTGCTTTTCAGAGTGCTGGACGGCCTGTTTTTTTGGGATCTGAACATATCTGATGCAGCAACTTCGTCGTCGCCTCAGCTGAGTCCAAACTGAAACCGTGGCAAACGCCACCGGAACGTTCATCATCTGACCAAACCGAGTGCTCACTGCTCGAGTGCTAGACGCCAGTGCTGAGCTGATCCTTGAGCCGCTGGCGCCGGCGTCTCGAGATGTTCCCAGGGGGCTCACTCCCACAGTTCCAGCTCTCCCCTGCCTCAGAAGTTCAGAATCCGGGTGCCGCCGCTTCGGAATCTCAGACACTGGCACTGTCCGATGATGCCTCACTTTGACAGCGCACGCGGAGTGCTTGCGTCAGCTGCCGGCGATCCCGCTACAGCGCCACGATTACGATTGCCTATTTGCGTCCTGCTCCTGGCAAATCCTGCATGTCCCAATCTGAGAAGAAGAGCAGATTATAATAAGGGATCGCGATACCATTCTCGGTGATCACGTATCATGTCACAGATGTGCCAGCACCTCTCGATCTGGAGGCATAAACAAACGATATCAGGACAGGAGATCACGAGCACTGTTTGATCAGGTGCGCGGGGAAGATATATAACGGGAGCAGCAGCCAGCAGGTACATACACGAACAGCGACGCCGCCGCCGATGGTGAGCAGGTCGCCTCCACATGGCGCCGGCATGGCGTCGCTGTCGCCTGCTGAATCGCCCCAATAGGCAATGTGATTCCTTTCTCTCTACAGGCCCATCCTACCTACATCCTTCGATCCTTCATCAGTGTTCCAGTGGCACCACTTGAGCACTGGAGCATGCATGCTTGCCTGCCTGCCTGAAGAATGATTCGTCATTCTTTCGTTAAGAGACAGCGAAACGTCCTGAAGATTGCTATTCAGCCGACCGCCTGATGGTGATGGCACGTTAACCATCTGAACCAAGAACATGGTTATTAACAGTTTACACGCACAGAGATACTACTGTATTGTATCTCATTATTACTGCTGCAGTGCAGTGCAGTGGTGTGTGTCCTGCATCGACCAGGTTTTGTTCGCTACCGGGAAGAAGGCTGCGGCGGGGGATAGGAGGGACGGAGGGAGGGAGGCGGGGGTGGGGCAGGCGACGCGAGGCAGGGCATAATGGCGGGTGTCATGGCGTGTCCGGTCGCTGCCGCCCGGAAGCTTCCTCGAAAGCGCCTCGGTCCCTCTCAGCTACCAAGGCTGAAGGCTTTGGCTGCGGGGGAACGCAGCGGACGCCGAGGTCGGCTACTTGTTGGCATGTTGCTTTGTCCTGTCAGCCGCATCGCCCCCAAATCGCATGATTATTGGATTACACTGTTTTGGAATCCAGGATCCAAATCCAACCACTCTCCTTCAGCTTACTGCTTCGTGGATATGCATGTTGTTCTTGCAAATTCCTGTGAAGCTCATGCATAGAATAATAGGGCTGTGAAAATTAAAAATGCTCATGACTTCGCTCGTTTTGATAGCAGCTCGAATTATATACACCCAAGGTGAAGCTTGCATTGGGCATCAGGGCCAAAGCTTTGCTAATTTAGAGAGCGCAAATAGCTTGGGTAACCTTGTAGAGTACTATCAGCGCGCTGAGAGTGGATGGATCAGCTGTGAGTGATCGATCCTGGCTAGACTTCTTCGGTCAAGCTCCCGCGCAAGGGCCATGTTTCTACGTGTCAACAATTTTTTTTCTCGAAAATTTTTACATGTATGAAGTATTAAATACTCTATTTGTAAAACCTTTTTAAGAATGTGTATAACTTTACGCGACGAATAATAAACCTAATTAACCTATAATTTACTATAGTAATGCTACGTAAACCATCGTCTAATCATGATGTCTTCCTATTAATCTGAGAGTTTTATACGTAGTTTTATAAACTGACTTTATTTAATATCTTAATCAATGTAATTTTTTTATCCCGCCAAGATTTTTTTCCACGGCGTCCGAGACAGTTTCACCGCGAGATCGGATTCAGATAGATGCAGCAGGTCGGCATCACACCAGCAAAGCATACCACCGGAGGCCACCACATCCACATCAGACCCCAATAATTCCTCTTCCTCCCCCGGGCAGTGGATTTCCTGGCCGTGCCGCGCGCAGGGCCCGGGCCCGCGCCCGCCGCATGCCCCCCACGACCACGACCCCATCCCATCCCATCCCATCCACCCCCCGCGGCATCCCATGCCGTGGCGTCGTGGCGAGGTAGTTGGCCGCGCGCGCGACCGCGTCAGCCATCACCGGGAGCGGCGGCGGCTATTAAAGGCGCGAGGGATCCTTGCAACCAAAGCCACTGCCGCCATTACTGCCTCGCCTCCCGGTTGCCCTCCCCATCCATACCCGACGAGCGAGATGGTGGCGGCCGACGCGCGGCGGTTGCCTGAAATGGCCGGCGCACGCATGGCTTCCGCCCCCGTAGCTGGATCCTCCGCCCGGAAACGCGCCCGCGGTTAGGTCCGGCGGCGTGGGCTCGTCGCGTCCGCGTGCGTGACCGCCCGTGGTGTGTGTATATATACATATTTGTATATATATATAAATATACACAGGTGACCGGTGTCGTCGTCGTCGATCGTTTGCTGCGGCGAGGCGAGGCGTGTGGTTGAGGAGCGGATTTGAGGACGTGTGTGGCGAATGGTCATCATGGCCGGGATGCTCCCCGGCGTGGAGTGCGCGCGGCGGCGGCGGCTCTCCCGGCCGGGCGGGGCGGGGGCGGCCGCGGAGACGGGCGGGGGCACGAGGCGGTCGTCCTTCTGCCTCTACGCGGCCGGGCACGGAGGGCACCCAGCCGCTGGCCATGGCGGCGCCGGAAGTTCCGGCAAGGTAGGAGAGCTGATCTGATCGATCGATCGTCTTGTTTTTGTCAGTCGACGCGATATTTTCCGTCGTCGTTGTCGCGATAGGGTGGAGTGGAGGAGTGATTGGATTAACTGTTGGGGAATTTTGTTCGCAGCAGCGGAGCGACGTGATGGAGATGATGCACGAGTGGACGCTGGACAGCAATGCCCGGGAGGCCAAGGAGAGGCTGGACCAGAAGCTCAGGAGCAAGAGGGAGGCCCCCATCAAGAGGTAGCCTGTCATGTCATCCAGCACGGCCGATGGCGTAGCGTGTCAGACGACTGATGAGCAGATTAACCCACGGTTTGATCGATCTTGCAGGCATCACAGCACGGGGAGCATAAAGGTCAGCAGGCCACCAAACGGCGGCGGCGCGGAGGAGCGCTGCGGCGAGAGCTCGTCGGCGATGGGCGGCGTGCAGCGGGAGGTGTACTCGGGGAAGGGCGTGATGCGGCGGCTGATGCGGTGGAGCCGGCCCCGGTGGGCGGCGGCGGAGCTGGCGGAGTGCGCGGTGTGCCTGGACGAGTTCCGCGCCGGCGACGTCCTGGCGCACCTCCCCTGCGGCCACCGCTTCCACTGGGCCTGCGCCGCGCCGTGGCTCGAGGGCACCTCGCGCTGCCCCTTCTGCCGCGCCGCCGTCGATGCCAACCCGCGGCCCGCCGCCTAGACAGGCCGGCCTCGATCGGGGGGTGACGATGACGACGACGGCGCTGGAAGAATCACGTCGCCGGCCGGTGCAAAGTCGGGAAGGCCGAATGGGAGATGGGTGCAATGCGCATGAGACATCCGTGATTCTGTTGCCGGTTTCGCACGCATCCGGCGCCTGTCGGGCCGTGCTCCGTGTCCCCATGGGAGCAATGGATAAGCGTTTTTTTTTTGTCGAGTAGGCATGGCGATTCCAGTCAGTGTACATGTAAATGGTCCTCTGATCCAGAAAATGAACTGTAATTTGGATCCAGAGCCTTGGCTTACAGTTATATCTTTAAAGCAAACTCTCGGTTTACAGTGATAACTTGAACTGATTCTCATCTCATCGGAGCCCCCCTGGGATTTTGTTCCCCTGTGATGACACATGATACGATACGAACTGATTCCCTGTGAGGTTCCTGCGAGAATGCGAGATTCTCGTGGAACTTATGCTTTCCAAAGGAGGCCGACGGATACCTACTCTACTCCATTGGCGATTGTGATGCTGCAAATTGCATTATTGCCATTTGTGCTAGTGGCAGCAGTCAGCACTACTACCATATTTGGCCATTGGCCTTAGATGCCAATTTGACATCCTCAATTTGAAAGTTGGGAAACCGATGCGCACCGTAGCATTTCGTTTGTATGCGTGAAAAATTATTTAAAAATTGATTAATTAGATTCAAAATATTCGTCTTGTAAAGTATAATAAAACTGTACAATTAGTTTTTAATTTCATCTACATTTAAGACTCTATGCATGCTATGATATTTTAATATGATGAAAATCTTCTTTTTATATACTCTATGCATGCTATGATATTTTAATATGATGAAAATCTTCTTTTTATATAGTGAACTTTGAGGGTCTACGTTTCAAAAAACCATATTTGGGGTCTGCAGCTGCAGAGAGCAGATACTGCCACAGTGCACGAGTGACAGAGCTGACTCCGTCTCTTGGACAAAACGATCCCTCCCAGAGAGTCACAGAGACTGATGAAAGTGATGAGCTATGAGGCATCTCCGGGCTTCAGGGGACTGACTGACGCTTGTCTTCATGCAACTCGGCGTTGCAGACCGCCGAAACCAGCCGAACTCGGCGTTCAGTGAGCTCGGGACTGGTCCTCGTGCAACTCCAACCAGGCCGCCATTGCTGACCACACTGAGCGTTGCGAAGCCGGCTTTGGCTCATCCGAGCAGCACCCCATCCTGGCGCCCTGACGTGATCACGTGGGTGGCACCCGGAACGGCGATCCTTGTCGCCATCGTCGACCTCCCGATGGATCCGGTGCAGCAGGGAGCTTGGCCTGGTGCCGATAATGGCGCACGCGTCACGTCGGCTTCGAAGGCGCCGGCCGTGGCAGCGACTTTACCACCGTCACACTACTGGTCACACTCACACCCTCTAATGGCGGTGAAAGCATGTGGTGTGGACACCGTGTCCGATCCAAAGGTAGCAGGCGTGGCTTGTCGTTGCGGCTGGAAAGCTTGGCCTGAAAGGTGATTCCATTACAATAATGGAGGAAGCCTTTTTTTGGGGGGGTGAGAGAATAAATAATGGAGGAGACTTTTTTTTTTCTGATGAAGATCAGATATTTAGAAGATCACCTTCTTTTTTCTGAACGTTTCTTTATGGTGAGAGAATAATGGCCAGGTCTTTATGGGCCATGGGCCCGGAAACGCGTAAGCTGATGGGCTATCCGCAGTTCACGCCCCTGCATGGTGCATGCTGCCGCCGCCGTGGAAAAGTCCGTTAGCAAGCCCAGGTTGAGCAGTCAGCGCACGGGCGTTTAGTCCCAAACGGGAACCTTGACATGAGAAGAGCTAGGCTACCGTGATGACATACGGGGTCTATGGGTGATCAAGGAGACCCATTGCACATGGTTGATGCCACCCCTGTCAATGCTAAATCATATATTTTGTTATGCATCAAATTAATTGTAGTTTAGGATCCTTTGTACCAAAAATAAAATATTAATTTTATATATGAATGTTGAAGATGGAAGGAAAACAATGCATTTGTTTCAAATTATATACGAAGGGCCACACTAACCACATATTGTAGCTCCTAGCTCCTACTGCTAATGACACATTTGCTGAATGACACATCATATCGTTTTCCATTGCGTCGCCACAGCAAACAACTTTTAACACTGCCACGCGTAAAGACTACGGAGAATAAAGAAAGAAGATAGCCAAAGGGTAATTGTGATGTTTATACGGAGAAAAAAGAAAGAACATAGCCAAAGCATACTTGTGATGTTGGGTAAAAGGGAAAAAGAAAAACATCGTGAACTTGTGATGATGGTGTGGTGTGTATCAATCTGATAGGATCTGATCCTCAAAAAAAAAATCTGATAGGATCTGCAGACTCATCATCTCCAAAGCCTGATTTTCCCAGCTGATGGGAACCTCTCCCCCGAAAGGGATTCCATTTTCCATCACGATGATCGGTACAAAGTCCACCTCAAACGAGACCAGCTCTTTTTTCCTGAAAAAATAAGAAAAGAAAAGCGGGCACTCCGTTCGGAACAAGAAGGTATTCCCGAGAAAAAAAAATCCTTTTGACATCCCTCAACTATTACCTAAGTTTGATTTTCGTCCTTTATCTCTAAAACCGGATGTTTGTTTTCATCCTCGGCAGTTTCGAGAGTGGTTTCGGAGGGGGTGAATTGGAATCTAGCTGAGAGTTCAAGGATGTAAAATGGCCATTGTGAAAAAAAAGGTTTGCAAATGTTTTTACTAAGTAGTTGTTCCCGTTATTTATTATAATTAGTCTTATGACTATATTTTTCTAATCTAAAATGAATTTTATATGAAATTTTAAGATTAAACTAGATCATAGGATTTTTTAATATGTTTTATAAGAAAAAAATATTTACAAACCATTTTTTAAAATGACCATTTTACGTCCTCGAAGTGTCAACCAAAGTCCAATTTACCTCATCCAAAACCACCGTCAAAACCATCGAGGATCAAAAACAACTGATTTCCAGAGTTCCAGAGTTGAGGGAACGTAACCATCCGGTTTTGAAGACGAGGGACTGGAACCAGACTTTGATAATAGTTGATGGATGCTGAAAGGACTTTTTCCTATTCCCAATCGTGCCTCGTTAAAGAATGTAATGGGCCATGGGCTCTAATTGAAGCGCATATACCTGGGCCAGACCGTGGTCTTTTCTGATGGTGCGGGCTAAATTAGCCGTACGTGATCATATCTAGCCTAAATTGATGCGGGCTAATTAAAGTAGTCTAGATCGATCACGCACGGGCCCAGCTTAATGTCGTGTGATTATCGTGCTGCAAAGTCAACGGTTACGATTAATTAATTGGTCACCTGACGGCGCGGCGTTCGTTGTCAACGGCCGGCCGACGCCACGAGCTAGCACATTGAACCAGCAACCCAGCATCATCAGCAAGCAGGTGCGGTACAATACTGCAGCCACCTACTGGCCTTGTTTAGTTGCCAAAAAAGCAACCCCAAAATTCACTATGTAAAAAGAAGATTCCTATCACATCAAAATGTCGGTCCATACATGGAATACTAAATGTAGATGGAATCAAAAACTAATAGCACAGTTTTGTTGTACTCTGCGAGATGAACATTTTAAGCCTAATTATGACGTGTTTGGATCCTAGGGACTAAAGTTTAGTCCCTCAAATAAGTGACAATTAGTAGCATTTAATATAAACTAATTATAAAACTAATTGCATAATTCATATCTACTCCGCGAGACGAACCTAACAAGCCTAATTAACCTATAATTAGTACATAATTATTAAATTATTACTGTAGCATTATATTGTCTAATCATGGACTAATTAGGCTTAATAGATTCGTATCATAAATTAGTCCTTGCTTATGTAATGCATTTTGTAATTAATTTATATTTAATACTTCTAATTAGCATTCTTCCATTCGATGTGACGGGACTAAAACTTTAGTCATGTGAACCAAACACCCTCTTAATCATTTTTTGGATAATTTCCACGCATACAAACGAAATGCTACAGTGGCGCAATGATTACAAAGTGACCCCGAACTCCAAATCCCTACTCCCCTATTTTGCATCTAAACAAGGCCTTAGCTCCCACTGTCTGCTTCCATTATTCTGCATCCCGAGCGCTGTCTGAAGTTTTAGACGTAGGGCTTGTTTGTTTAGTTCCCAATTTTCACCTCTAAATTCCACTATATATAAAAAAAGATTTCAATTACATCAAAATATCGATACATACATGGAGTATTAAATATAGATGAAATCAAAAACTAATTGCACAATTTTATTGTACTTTATGAGACGAACATTTTGAGTCTAATTAATCAATGTTTGAACAATTATTAACAAATACAAACGAAATGCTAGCGTGCGTTTCAACTTTAACATGTCAAAGTTGAAAACTAAGGCCTTGTTTAGATGTTAGAATTGAGAGGTTAAATTTGGGAGTAAGATGTCACTTTGTAATCATTGCGCTACTGTAACATTTCGTTTGTATTTGTGAAAAATTATCCAAAAATTGATTAATTAGGCTCAAAATGTTCGTCTCGCATAGTACAATAAAACTGTGCAATTAGTTTTTGATTTTATCTACATTTAGTACTCCATGCATGTTATGATATTTTGATGTGATGAGAAATCTTCTTTTTATATAGTGTATTTGACAGTTGCTTTTTGTAACTACAGTATATCTACTCCGGATTCCGGTGCTGGGCTCCTCGAGACCTGGATCGGCACATAGCAGACGTTGGCGTTGACCGCTTGCAGTGCCCTGTGGTGTCAATCTGCAGCTAGCTAGTGTTGAAACCGCTGCACGCTGGACATTACTACATCCCGGATTGACGATTCTGGTTTCCACGCACTTCGCTGTCTAGCTGCTCGTGGCCACCAGCCTCTGAGCGAGCACACGCGCAATCCTAGTCAGCTCTCAGCTTATTGATCCTTGGGCTACCTCTTTTTTTTTTAATAAACGGCCACGTAGGAGGTACCGGTTGTTAAGACTGCCCCGATAAATGGGTTTTGACCAGCGCCCTGAAAATGCATGTTGTAGTAGCGCGTGCAATAGGTATATGTATACACACACATACCCCTTCCTTGCTTCGACGCACGTACGCCTGTGGTGCTGCCCTATGCTTATGTAACATCATCAAGCTTATCAAACTTGGGAATGTAGCGTTATCATCACAGATCTCTGCTAGTTGCAAGCAGCAGCTTCACATTACATCATATCACATTTCTTTTTGAAACGACCGATAGTAAATCGCTCACTGACCGGCATGCATTGATACAAAAGAGTGGTAATCTTTTTAAAAAAAAACCAAGAATGGATTGTTCAAGGGTGCAGTGGCACTAATTGGTGATTGGTGATTATCTTCCGATCGTGTCATGTTCTGTCTTTAAAGTGTTTGTGAGCCGTGTGTTTATCTCTATCATCTGACCGTTCATCGGTCCGGTGTCTGTACGGTGCCCTGCATCAAAATTATCATCGGCTAGCCAGGAATCTGTGGTTTAATGAATTTAGGTGGGGACTTCAGAAAAAAAAGGAAAAAATCGTTTATACTCGGGGAAGTATTTCCCCTAAGATGTTATGCAATGGCTGAGCACCAGACAACAACCTCCTCTTTGATCTTAGCCAACAGATCTTATGTTGACTTTGTACGCTGAAAAATTCGTACCTTGCGTTCCTTCCAAAATCTCCCAAGCGACAAGGAGTAGCAGCAAGCGAATCACCCGCATCAGTGTGCCCTCGGATTTTCCAACCACCTCTGGGAATTGATCCTAGTTTGATACCTCGATCCGGAAAAATCTCACCTGTACAAAATTTCGTAGTGCCATCCAAATATGTTTGTTGTACGTTACTACCTCCGTTGCAAATTACTATACGTTGTTGACTTTTTTCATAATCTTTGACCATTCGTCTTATTCAAAATTTTGTCCAAATATATAAACTAATAAGTTATACTTGAAGTATATACGATGATAAAACAAGTCACATATAAAATAAATGATACTTATAAATTTTTTTGAACAAGACGAATGATCAAACATTAAACGAAAAAGTCAACAATTTTGAAACGGAGGTAGTACGTCACATTTCAATCTGAAGTAATTTCATTCACTGTAAATCCTGCGCTCTTCGTACTGCAGTCTCTTCTGCCCCCTGCTTGATGATCTAGTTGCCGCGCCTGCGGTTGCAAGTTGGTACGGTAGGAGGGGACATAATAGCTCGAGATCCGCGAATAACTACTCTCTCTCCGTACCAAAAAAAGAAGACATTCTAGAAATTTTAAGACAAACTAAGGAAAGAGTAAAATGACCTTTATTGCCCCTAATTATTAGCCATATCTTACTATTACTAATTGGAGGCTCCTTTTAAAGCCTCCACATTAATCCTCACGAAACGCGCTAGAAAAATAGATAAATGCTAGAAATTCTCACAAAAATTAGAAACATCTGGCCATCGATTTCATAACATTTAATCACGATAGCCACTAGATCTATTATGTTCTCTAAAAATAATTACCCACCACCGTGATTATGAAAATATCCTAAAATAACCCCCTAGAGTTATATTTGAATTACCTACTTGTGCCATTAAAGATGTACTGTGTTAACTGTTTTTTAGCGTCCATGTAAAGATCCAATCGGATGGGTGTGAAAAAAATCTAATCAGAAGGCTGCTGAATAATGCAAAGATCCAATCGTAAGCACGTAAAAATATCCGATCAAAAACTAATTGCGATCCTCCCTCCTTGCACCCGTCTCTCGCATGCACAAGCCACAATAGCCCTAGCGCCGCAGCCAAACGTCGCCTGGTGGTCATCCCTCCGGAGAAACGGATCGATGATCTCCTGCTCCGGTGGCATCAAGTCGGTCGATCAGCGTCCTAACGAGTGAAAATAAAAAAGTATCCCCGGCCCGGTGATTGATCACATCTGACGACGGCCTTGGGCGGAGCCTCGCGGTCAGACGTCGGGAGAAAATTGGACACTGCGCGCAGCTTCATGTGGTGTGCGATGAGCGAAAACGGATTGATGGGGCCTGCTGTGATCTCCTGCAACCAGAATCCGGCGTCAGATGCAAAGACCGCAAAAAACCGTACCACCAGGGAGGCAAAGGCATGTGAAGTGAAGCTGGCCGGATTCAGATCATTTGTAGTAGATGGCTCTACATGCAACATGGATATCCTCAAAAATAGTTTGGCTCACTCACGTGCCCTGCCCTGCACCTACACCATCAGTAACCTCTGCACCAGTTATCAGGCATGCCTTAAAATAATGAGATTGACCACTGCTATATTTTTCTTTAATAACAGAAAATGTATATAATGTATCATGGCCTCTACTTTCGAAAGATGCATGCAACCATATAATATATATGTAAAATTACTTGCACATACTCGATCTATATCGATGTTTCAACATATCCAAATGTTCCCGAATAAAAACCATTGACATTAACTTCCCAAGTACAAATGCAAGTAACGGAAAAGAATATTAATTGTTGACTCAAAATATCCGCATAAGAGCTTAAGAAGGAAATGTACACACAGATCATTGATAAAAAGATGGAGCCCATCCTCGACCAATATCCATTGAAGTTCCCATGAGCAAAGAATTCATAGGTAATCCCAAAATATATCCATACATGTGTTTTGTTACCTTAAGCCACTTCAAAGTTCAAACACAAATTTTGAATATTTATTTCCATCAACGAAGAAACAATATTGAAAATATTTTACTATTAGTTATTTAATGATCCATGTAAATCCATTAGGCACACATAATGATGATAAACTATTTATCAGTGTAGGAGTATAAGCACATCATGCAAATTTACAAATTAGTACTAAAATAACAGTCTCATGTATTTTCACTGACTAAAAATTACATAAATTGCTAGCCCGTGCAGCAGCACGGGTTGATGAACTAGTTTAGCACTAATTGGTTGTTGCATGCACATGCACTTACTAAATATAGTAGAATAACTTATTTTTTGGGACAAATTTTAAATCCTAGAGTGTCTTCTTTTTCGGGACGGAGGGAGTACATCTTTAAAACCCGTCCAAGCGAAACAAACTTATGCTAGATCACGAACTGCCCTAGTTTAATTATCCGCCTCGCGTGAGATTATCATGCGGCAATCAAGGTCAACGATTCATCATCAATCGGTTGCACGAAGCTTACTCAAACATGCAGCTGTCTAGCTGCGTGCGTTGTCAACGGCCGATCGACGGACGCCACCGTTCGTGGTTTTCCATGAGTGCTTTGGGATTCCAGATTTCCAGCTAGCTAGCTGCAGTAAGCCTGTAACCTGTAGTGCAGTAAGATATAGGAGTGCTACTGCATGATGTCCTCCATCGAGGCTCGATCAGTTTCAGAACGGAAGAATTTCTTTGAAGAACTGAACTTGCATCTGCCTGCCCCAGTTGTTGTATGCGACATACGTATATAAGCTTGTCATCCATCGGAACCGAGGTGAGGCAGTAAGGCAGATCATGAATGAAACCTCCAATGTCAACCGGTGAAAATCTAATTAACATCTTAATTTAAGCCGGTCTCAATTAGAAAGCCTGCACACGATCGAGCTGCAATTGTTGTACCAGCAGTTCAGTAGCATCAGCAAGAAGGTGCAGTATAAATGTATAATAGTACAGGCTACTGCTTAGCTCCAGACTGGCTTCGGCAGCTCGATCGATCATCCTCATTCATCGGATGCATATATATATTCTGCCCAAGTTGGCAAGGCTGGACAGTGGACACACTTACTTCCACAAGCTCCAGAGTCCAGACTCCATTACTTCCACAAGCTCAAGAATCAAGACTCAGCTCCATTCCTGAGCTAGCAGTAGCCAGTAGCAGCCGCCATGAGTCGCAGTGTCCTCGCTTGGTTGCTCGTGGTCGTCTTCCTCGTCGGCACTTTAGCCTCCCCAGTCCGCTCCTCGCGTGAGGGTGGCGGGATGAGCGCCGCCGGCGTTGCGACGGCGGCGGGCAAGGAAGAAGCTAGGGCCGACGACGAGTTCGCCTACGGCGGCGGGAGGAAGGTCTGGAACAGGCGGTCCTTGGGGGCGAGGCCGACGCTGCTGCGGCCGCCGGTGTCGAACAAGATGAGGGCCGCGGGGATGCCGCTTGCGCCACCCTCGCCAACGTCAACGAGGGCGTGAATCTGTACGTGATGTCGACGATGTACGTGCTTTTCCGACGCGTACCAAGTGTGTAATCTGAACGTGTTCTCGTCTGTGTATCTGCCGCTACACAAACTAGCAGTTACCACTTTTTGAACCAATCTGCCACAGCCGAGATCGAATCGATCTCACTAGACATTACGTGTGTGTAACCTGAAAGTTCTGTAATTGTTGCTATGTATGTATGTGATGCTACCCGATTGGTCGTTACAGTTCTTCGCAACTCAAATTGAATTGAAAGGCACATTGTATGTGCGTGTTACTACCCTCATTCGTTAAAGCGAGTTTGAGTAAATTTGTAGAGTAGTACTCACTTATGCTGTCCTAAAAAGATGCGATTCTTGTTTTTCAAGAAGTGAAGCAATTTCAAGTTTGAACAAGTTTATACAAAAATACTAACCTTTATGTCTTCCAATAGACTTGTACATAATTAATTTAATGATAATTATTTTGTATCATAAATATTAAACTATTTTGTATAAATTTGGTCAACACTGAAATTAGTTGACTTCTTGGGAAATGAGAATTGCATTCTTTTTGGAATGGAGGGAGTATTTTATTTGCATATACTTGTACATTTCACATGTTTCTCCACAAACTGTACCAACATTTGAATTTAGTAAAAAATTGGCAAAACCAAGACAAGGAGGATGACTTCTTATCTTTTTGTTGAAAGACCAAGACAAGGAGGATAGCGGTCAAACAATGCACATCTAGAGGGAACCCCATGGGTGTAGCTTGTGTAGGGTGAACTTTGTATTTTGTATTAGATTTGTCCCTCACGTTAGTCATGTAGGAAGTTATGTTAAGACTCAAAGGCTCTGTGCACAGAAGCAGTAGCATGGAATTAAATTAATAAGAAAAATACTGATTATATTGATTTTAAGACACAAAGGAGATGTCCTAAGTCGTAAGTGAAGGTTACATTCACGTAGCTTAGCCTACGAGCAGGGGCGGAGCCAGGAATTTTAGTTAAGGGGGGCCGGCTAAACGTGATCGACATATATTATAATTATGTTGTCAATAAATTTTGAATTTGAATATATTTTTACCGCATTCGTGTAGAAAATCCTAATATAGTTACAGTAAAAATGATAATTCTATTATACAAAAGGAAGTGTATACAACGTAAAACTATTTATATGTAGGAACATCTAACCTTTTTTTATTTTAGTCGGACTCTACATATCTTTATATCATAGATGTACCGGTAAGTGTATTTGTTATGAGCTACAAGTATGTTCTTCCCAATGTACTATCAAGCAATTTCTTAGAAAATCATCTCTCATTTTATTTTGAAGAATGCATGCTCGTTGTTGTTGTGAAATGAGTAAAATTAGAACAAGGCGAAACAACCTACCAAGTACAATTGCTAGAGAAAACAAAATGATTTAAGAAAGCACTGTTGTTATTTAGCCGTTGAAACTGCAATATCTGTTCACATAGCTAAACATTGAAGGACCAGTTAAGTAAACAAAGTAGTTTAGACTAACATTAGGGATACTTTTTATTTTTTGCCGTTTTGTTGAGGGGGGCCATGGCCCCTGCCGGCTTGTTCGGAGGCACAGTGCAGGCTAAGAGGATCTCCACCAATCTCCCAATAAATCTTCGCCAATAACAAGCTAACGGGGATGTCCCAATATTTATCTCATGGTTATTGGGGGAGTTTCTTTTGTAGGTATCCAATAATATCATCCTAATCCAACTAACCTATTGGGGGAGCTCCAACTTTACCTTTATATGGGGAGAGTTTGGGTGGATTATTGATTTGTCCTAATAATTATTAGAAAAAGAGAAATGTACTCGGGTTGTGCCGCAACACTGCTTTTCCATCAACTCCCTTAATACAATAGTTGAATTGGGATTTGGAAATCTACTGGAGATTTTCTAAGAAACTAGTACTCCCATATCTTGAAGATTGAAAAAAAAGAAAATGACATACCGTAGCAAATCCAACAACAGGTGCTGTACGTCTTCTTACAACAAGAAATCCGACATTCCACGCACGTCGCCAGCTTTGCACCGGCTGCTTCCCTCAACTTAATCATCCGCTGTGCTAGCGACGCAGCACCTGCTGCAATCTGCATCCTCATCTGCTGCCTGCCTGCCGTTGCTCATGGTTCGGTAGCACGAGACAGCACAGCTGGAGAGATCCCTCTGCGAATTAGCAAGCTTAATTTGTATTCGTTGACAAAGCAAATTTAGTCTCTGGATCAAACAAGCCTGAATATAATTCCTCGATCGTCATCATTCAGCAAAGTCCACCATCGCCACTGACAATCAGCGATTATTTATCCATGACGAACTGATACATACAGGCATTGCGCTTGCTTCCATGTATACGTTGTCAACTGCCGACGGATCGACATGAAACTTTTGATGAATCTGGGCAGCTTGCACGGTCACGTATGTATCCATCGAGAGGTCCAGTTTTGAAATGGATGGAAATGTATTTTGAAAGAGGAACACGACATAACAGGTTCATATGAAGTTCGTTTAAATTTTTACACGAAACATGTCGATTCGATCGTCCTTTCAGTTCCCGTGTTCCCAATGTCAGATAATTGTTAAAGAACCACCCTTGAATCGATGTCATATATACAATGAATCTAAACATCATCATAAGTTCATAATGAGCACTACCAAAGAAGCTCACATCCGTACCGGTTGGGAACGGGCTTTAGCACCGGATTCCAACCGGTGCTAAACTTCCGGTGCTAAAGTGGGTATCATCAATGTCCTTGTACTGATCCAACATGATGCACGAGCCACCATCAATGTCCTTGTACTAATCCAACATTATTGAATCAACCTCATTAGCAAGCAGGATTAGTATAATGCACCACCTAATAATAGCCTAGACTGGCATCGGTGGTTTCATGACACGACGATATGATGATCGCGGCATGTATATAAACGGCACATGCTCCAAGCTGATGGCCGCCATTCCATTCCTCGTTCCAAGCTGTAGAGACTCCATTCCATTCCTCGTTCTCCTCGAGTCGTCGTTCAGTTCAGAACGCGAATCGAGCGGCAAGCTGATGGCCGCCATGAATCGCAGGCTCATTGTTTGGTTGCTCGTCGTCGTCTTCCTCGCGTGTTCTTGCGCCGCCCCCGTCTACGCCTCGCGCTACCTCCGTACGTCCGTTCAAGTATTTTTTTGTTTCTGAATTCTGATCGACGCCGCTAACTGACCGTGTGCTGAATGCAGCTGCGGCGTCGGCCTGCGCTCCGATGAGGAGGAAGCCGCCGATTAACAACAGGCCGTTGTCGTCGCCGCCGCCGCTGCCGAAAAAGATGAGGTCCACGGCGTTGCCCGCGCCGCCGCCGCCGCCGCTCATCTGACCTGGCCTGTTGTCTGCTGCCATTGTGTTTTCTCTCGTGCCTGGGCTTGCACTTGCTCTGCTTTACCATTACAGCGGCATTCCATGCAGGCCAGAGGTGGCTGCCTTTGCTTTGCCTCACAAAAAAAAAGGTGGCTGCCTTGCTCGCCTGTTGCTGTCGGTTTCTGTACACATACATAGTCGGGAACACGTGTGTAACTCCTCGCTACATGATAACGTTACTAGTGTTGCCATTTATTTATGTATAAGTTGTATGCATGATTAATTTAATTCAAAAGTTTTTATAACAATGAAAAATGGCGGTCAATAATTCATCTATATATGCTTCCCCTCGCATTATTGCTCCAAGCCAGAAAAGTTGCTAGTATCTGGATACAATTACTACGGTTGATGCAAAAATCTACGATGATGTGAAGAGAGGTGGCTAACTTAGCCATACTTCCACACTACCATGCTGACCTCTAAGGACGCACGTGGAATATCAGTTTGCAATTCTTTTTTTTTCAAAAAAAAAATCACCGGCCGGGACCCGTGTTGCCACCCATCTTATAGAGCAATATGCAATGATCAGTTGATCTTATAAAAGGCTAAATTGATGTAGAGGACCAGTAATTTACTTATACTTCAATATTCTACATACACTGTAGGTGCCTATGTGCTACAATGTGTGACGAATAATTTGGTTGAAAAAAAGATTTATTTAAACTGTACCTGACCAGACTCATTTACCATCCATTGTATTAAGTTGTATACACATACTAGTTGATCCTAGATATCTAAATTAATGATGGAGAGATGGATAGTTCACTTATGTTTGAACACATTTATACCCCGTCCGGGAGTATAATATAAGACGTTTAAGGATTCAAATTTTCTATCCAAATATAAAGCATTCTAGACATGTTTAACCATTGTTTATTTAAATCTATCTTGGAGTTAGCATAGTTAGTTTACTGATTGGATGTGGGATCCTTGTTATCTGCAACTACCAGGTAATATGGTGTGTGTATATATATTCGGACCAAGTACACGAGGCTGGACACACTTCATTCCAAGCTCCAAAATCCACTCTTTACCCTTTTTTCGAGAATTTGCCTTGGCAAGCATTTCATTAAGAAGAAGAGAAAATTTACAGCAAGAAATACGACCACTCACCTATACTCACCTATAGAGCTTTAACTATTACGAAATAGCGAAAGACAAAAAACGACATAGAACTAAACAAACAAGAAAACTAGCCATAGGACTATGAGTCGCAGTGCCCTTGCTTGGTTGCTCGTGGTCATCTTCCTCGTTTGTACTTTCGCGGTCTGCTCCTCGGTTGAGGGCGGGAGAAGAACTGGAACATGCGGTCCTTGGGGGGTGAGGACAACACAGCAGCCCACTCTGGTGTTGAAGTCGAAGTTTTGGATTCACCCCAGGTCGTGAAAGGTAGCTTTTAAATTGTGGATTGTTAAAAGTTGGGTCACCAAAATTTGGGTTGCATGGGCTGTGTCCGGATCCACCAAGATTGTGAGGAGGCTGTCTCACAAGTTGGTAAAAGTTAAAGTTAGGTAGCTTTTGGGATTCCTCAATACGAGGTCACTACATTGTGAAAGGTTGACCACAATCATGGGTGTTGGATGACAGCTAGACTACAAAAGTTGGAGTCCAAAATCTTGGTGGATCCAAATATGCCCTAAGCAGTACCATGAAATTAAATTAATAAAAAATACCGAATTATATATATTGATTGTAAGAGACACAAAGGAGACGTCCTAAGTCGTAAGTGCAGGTGACATTCACATCACTCTTTACTCGGCCTACAGGAGAAGGAGATGCCCCTCATGGTCGGAGGCACACTGCGAGCTACTAAGAAACTAGTACTCCTATATTGAAAAAATAGGGAAAATAGTATACTGTAGCAAATCTGACAATAGGTCCTGTCTCATTACAACAGGGAAACCGACATTCCACGCACGCCGCCAGCTTTGCACCGGTTGCTTCCCTCAAACTCAATCATTCGTTGTGCTAGAGACGCAGCACCTGCTGCAATCCGCATCTGCATCCGCTGCCTGCCTGCCGTTGCTCATGGTTCGGTAGCAGGAGACAACACAGCTCGATAGATCCGCGAATTAGCAAGCTTTAGTACCTGTTTATATATATGAATCAAATTTAGTCTCTGGATCAAACTGGCCTGAATAATGCCTCGATCGTCATCATTCAGCAAAGTCCACCATCGTCACTAATAATCAGAGATTATTTATCCGCAACGAACTGATACTATGATACATATGCAAGCATCGCACCTGCTTCCATGTATACACGCTGTCAACTGCCAAAGGACGCCATGAAGTTAAGATTTCCATGAAGAATCTGCCGCTTGCACGGCCACGGCCGCCCCGCATGTATATCCATAGAGATTAGAGAGCGTCCGGCTCTAAAAATTGGGGGATCGGAATGCATTTTGAAAGTGGAAGAAGACATAACAAATTCATATGAACTTCGTTTAAATTGCGCATGAAACAGGTCGATTCCTTCTTTTCAGTTCCCGTGTCCCCAGTGTCCATGCATGTCATACAAAAACATCATCATATATGGCCTTGTTTAGTTCCCAACTTGGGAGGCTAAAGTCGGCCAAATTCCATTGTAGCGGCACTGTAGCATTTCGTTTGTATTTATGAATAATTGTCCAAACATTGATTAATTAGGCTTAAAATGTTCTGTCTCGCAAAGTACAACAAAACTATGTAATTGATTTTTTGATTTTATCTACATTCAGTACTCCATGTATGTGCCGACATTTTGATGTGATGAGAATCTTCTTTTTTACATAGTGAAATTCGGGTGTGAAATTTGAGAACTAAACAAGGCCAAAGTTCATAACGAGTCTTATAAAAAAATGTGCCCGAGGTACCATCAATGTCCTTGTACTAATACAACATTATTGAACCATCCTCGTAAGCAAGAAGGAATAGTATAGTGCTATTATAGTACTACGCCACCTAATAGCCTGCGAGATCACAGAATGGCATCTCGGTGGTTTTGTGATCACCGCGGCAAGTATATAAACAGCACGTACAGCCTGAAGAGGCTTTGAGCCTTTGACTCGCTAATTCCAAGGTACCATCCTCTGAATTATCGTTCAGTTCTGACCGCCAAAATCGAACAGCAAGCAAGCTGATGGCCGCCATGAATCGCAGTCTCATTGTTTGGTTGCTCGTCATCGTCTTGCTCGCGTGTTCTTGCGCGGCCCCCGTCTGCGCCTCGCGCCCTCTCGGTACGATCCGGTTCGAGTAATTTCTGTTTGGAATTTCGTTTCTGATCGATCGAGGCTGCTAATTAATTAACTGACGTGCTGAAATGCAGCTGCGGCGGCGGCCGGCGATGCGAGGAGGGTACTAGCTACCGCCGGCTTTGCGACGGTGAGCCGCTTCCGCAGGATTCCCGGCAGCTCGGCGCGTCCTACTCAGAACAGGCGGCGGTTGTTGGGGACGAGGACGACGTCGTGGCTGCCGCCGCCGCCGCTGCCGAACAAGATGAAGGCCACGGCGATGCCTGCGCCCCCGCCGCCGCGCATCTGACTTGCTGCTATTGTTTTTCTCTCGTGTCGTGCCTGGGCGTGCACGCTCTGCTCTACAGCGGCGGCGTTCCACGTACACGAACACGGCAAATGTCGCTGCTGCATTGCTCACCTGTTGCTGTCGATAGGTCTGTATACCACACGTGTGTTATTTGGACTCGATCCCGTGCGTAAGCAACTTAACTGTCGCTACGTGATAATGTTACATTACTAGTGTTGGCATTTATTTCTGTAAGTTGTATGTATGATTAATCCATTTTAAATGTTTTTTATACCAATGGATAATGACGGTCAATAATTCATCTACATATGCTTCCCCTCGCACTGCTCCAAGTCAGAAATGCTACTAGTATTTGGGTACAATTAATTACTACTGTTGTTGCAGAAGTTTAGCCATATTTCCACAATACCATGCTGACCTAAGGTCAGGACGCAAATGTGGAATATGAGTTGGTTGCAATTCGTTTATTTAAATTGCACAAGTTAAGACTCGTGTTATTACCACCCATTTTATTGAGTAATATGACGATGCCCTGTCGATCTCAAAAGCTAAATTAACGCATAGGACTAGTAATTAAATTAATTTATTTATACTTCAATACCTATACTGTGCGGCAATGCGTGCAGTATAATTTGGTTGAAAAAAGATTTATTTAAATCTGTGCCAGGCGAGACACGTTACCATCCTAATAAAAGCCTAAATTAATGAAGAGACGGATAGTTCACTAATATTTGAACACATTTACATAAGTATGTATATTTGTTGATTTACATGATCTGTTTAAGGGCCCATGTGAACTTGACAAAAAAGAGGGAAAGCTCAAAAGGATTTCCCCTCTCTCTTTCCGCTAACTAAATGGACTTAAGGCTCTTAATTCATATTTTTCGGTTCACCTATCAGAAAATAGATTAACCCTAGGATCCTTTTCTTCTTTTTTTATTACTAGCAAATATGCCCGCGCGATACATGCGTGCTACCTTTATTTTTTTACCAAAGTCAACGGAGGAAACCCCTACCTATTTTTTATATTTTTTTATTTCAAACCCAGTTAATTTGCTCCCACGAGGAGTCAAACCTAGATCTGTTGGATGCTACTCAGGTGCTCTAACCACTAGACTAGAGGTCTTTTCATGCGTGGTACCTTTATTATGTGGCTTATTTTAGACTATTTGATTGGTGGATACGTGAGGTGGGTAAAGAAATTCCATGGTGAGAAAAGTAATGCCAAAACGGCAGAAACTCTCTAAAAACATCATTTTTTCTTGTCTGTGAAAACTTTCTATGTCTTTTTCACCGTTAAACCTGACACGTGGGTACTTTGTAAGATGTGGGTATGAATTATTTAGGTGAGAAGTGTTTTCAAAAGAATTGGATCCTTAGTATAGATTTCCTCGTTGTGCATTTTACACACCACAATGTTTGCTATCAAGAATTTTAAATAAATAAAACTATGATTGCTAGAACAAATTGCTATTTAGTTTGACTAGTTGGTATGCACGTGCCACAGACACATGTTTTAAAAAGGGCATGGGAAAAATCTTGAATTCAATAGAAAGTTGATTGTAATTTAAAGAAAATGTTCAATTTGCAAGACACACGGTACAAATTCTATAAACTTTATGCTCAACGCTTCTTCTCTTTTTGCGAATTCACAAATTGGAATCACAAACTCACAAACATTCGCTTGGAGCTCACCTTTCAGTGGCTCAGTAATCAACTGTTTCAGCACTACGTCAAATCAAAGAAACCGAAAAGAGAGAATAATGGACAAAATATCAAACTTAAGTGTATACTATAATATATAAATATAAGTAAATATTGCAAAGGTAAATAAGTAAATATTCGAGACCGAAATGTTCCAAACGACAATATAAAATAGAGACTAAACGTGCAATTGGCACATCTACTCTAACTCATAGACTTCCAGAGGAGGAGGTACCATTGTGTGATAAAGATCCAAATAACTATTTGGAATGAGGTGAAAATAGTCATATCTACAGAATTTACCATATTGTACACTGCAAAAATGGAAAGGAAATATAAAATTATTGGACTTAAATCCAAACGTAATCATTAACTACCATCTATTTGAAAACTTGCTTAGGCTATATATACTAAATATGGCAATATTAAGGATACGACATTGCAAGCAGAATTTACCATATTTTACACTGTAAAAATGGAAAGGAAATGTAAAATTATTAGAGTTAAATCCAAACATAATCATCAACTACCATCTATTTGAAAAATTGCTCAGATTATACATATTAAATATGGCAACGTAAAGGGTGCGACATCGCAAGCAGAACTTACCATATTGTACACTGTAATAATGGAAAGGAAATGTAAAATTATTGGACTTAAATCCGAACGTAATCATCAATTATCGTCTATTTGAAAACTTGCTTAGAAAATGCATATTAAATATGGCAACATAAAGGGCGCGACATTGCAAGCTGAACTTACCATATTGTACACTGTAATAATGGAAAGGAAATGTAAAATTATTGGACTTAAATCCGAACGTAATCATCAATTACCGTCTATTTGAAAACTTGCTTAGAAAATGCATATTAAATATGGCAACATAAAGGGCGCGACATTGCAAGCTGAACTTACCATATTGTACACTGCAAAAATAAAAAAAATGTAAAATTATTGGACTAAATCCAAACGTAATCATCAACTACCATATATTTAAAAACTTACTCATATTATACATATTATATATGGTAATATAAAAGGCGCGACATCGCAAGCAGAACTTACCATATTTTACACTACAAAAATGGAAAGAAAATGTAAAATTACTGGACTTAAATCCAAATATAATCATCAAATACTATCTATTTAAAAACTTGCTCATATTATACATATCAAATATGGAAACATAAAGGGAGCGGCACTGCAAGGAGAACTTACCATATTGTACACTGTAAAAAATGGAAAGGAAATGTAAAATTATTGGAGTTAAATCCAAATATAATCATCAACTACCATCTATTTGAAAAATTGCTCAGATTATACATATTAAATATGACAACGTAAAGGGTGCGGCATCGCAAGCAGAAATTACCATATTGCACACTGCAATAATAGAAATAAAATGTAAAATTATTGGACTTAAATCCGGACATAATCATCAACTACCGTCTATTTAAAAACTTGCTTAGATAATGCATATTAAATATGATAACATAATGGGCGCGATATTGCAAGCTGAACTTACCATATTGTACACTGCAAAAACGAAAAAAATGTAAAATTATTGGACTAAATATATTTAAAAACTTGCTCATATTATACATATTATATATGGTAATATAAAAGGCGCGGCATCGCAAGCCGAACTTACCATATTTTACACTGCAAAAATAGAAAGAAAATGTAAAATTATTGGACTTAAATCCAAATATAATCATCAACTATTACCTATTTAAAAGCTTGCTCAGATTATTCATATTAAATATGGCAACATAAAGGGAACGACATTGCAAGGAGAACTTACCGTATTGTACACTGCAAAAATAAAAAGGAAATGTAAAATTATTGGATTTAAATCCAAATGTAATCATCAACTACCATCTATTTGAAAACTTGCTCATTATATATATTAAATATGCCAATATAAAGGACGCGACATCGTAAGCAGAACTTACCATATTGTACACTGCAAAAATGGAAAGAAAATGTAAAATTATTGGATTTAAATCTAAACATAATAATCAACTACCATATATTTGAAAACTTGCTCATTATATATATTAAATATGACAATATAAAGGACGCGACATCGTAAGCAGAACTTACCATATTGTACACTGCAAAAATGGAAAGAAAATGTAAAATTATTGGACTTAAATCCAAATGTAATCATCAACTACCATCTATTTAAAAACTTGGTCAGATTATACATATTAAATATGGCAACATAAAGGGAGCGGCATTGCAAGCAGAACTTACCATATTGTACACTGTAAAAAATGGAAAGGAAATGTAAAATTATTGGATTTAAATCCGAACATAATCATCTATTTGAAAACTTGGTCAGATTATACATATTAAATATAGCAACATAAAGGGCGCAACATCGCAAGCAGAACTTACCATATCGTACACTACAAAAATAAAAAGAAAATATAAAATTATTGGACTTTAATCTAAACGTAATCATATACGCCAGTTTTGCAAGTATACTGGAAAATTCCTTTTGATCATGATGTATATATGACATCATACATATTATATATATGTTCAGAAATGAAGTATGAGCTGCCGAAAAAACACATCCAAACAGTGCCGCAAATCACGTAAACCTGCGGATCTAACAACTAATTAAATCAATTCGATAGTTGCATGTACCGCGGTCGACGTAATAAGTTCATCCTATCAACAAGTTCATCAAACTATCTAGTCTAGTATCCCATGATACCGTGACCGACGCAGGAGAACCTGACATGACCGACGTGCGGCACCAACTTCGACTCACCCATACCATTGCAAACAACCCCACCAACTGCTTGCACGCCACCAGGTAGTACCTCTCGCGCCGGCTCAACGCCGCCGCCGCAGGGCTCTTCATCACGTAGGACATGGCGAAGCTGCTGCTTCTGACCTCGTCGTCCTCCTCGTCCGACGTTGTCGTATCGCTGTCGACGGTGCCGGCGTTCTTGCCTCTGCCCATCATGCACGACGCCCTGTAGTACGGCCTCCGACGCTGGAGACGCTCCGGCGTGCAGGTGCACATATGTGTTGAGCCGACGGCCGCAGGTGATGGCGGAGCGGCGAATCTCTCTACTCGAGGATTTGTGGAACAACCACATGTCAAGGGGGGATAATGAGAAGTGACAGCTGGTTGGCGTGATTTATATAAGTCTTGGCTAGTCTAGTATGGTAATTATGACTTCAATTTGGATACAATCATCAACTAAGGAAACCTATCATATATTTGAAAACCTTCTTAGATTGTATATATTAAATTTGGATAGTCTAGTATGGTAATTATTAGATTTCAATCCAGACACAATCATCAACTAAGGAAACCTATCATATGTTTGAAAACTTGCTCAAATTGTACATATTAACTATGGCAACACATTGGACTTAAATCCAAACGTAATCATCAACTACCATCTATCTGAAAACTTGCTCACATTATATATATATATATATATATATATATATTAAATATGGAAATCTATCGTCTGTTTAAAAACATACTCAAATTATACATATTAATTATGGTAACAGATTGGACTTAAATCCAAACATAATCATCAACTACCATCTATTTGAAAACTTGCTAATATTATATATATTAAATATGGCATCATAAAGGACGCGTGGGTAGATTTAGGTGGACCCGATTTAGGTGAAAAAAGTTATGGGTTTGGGGGGGGGGGAATTCTCTTCCGAAGGGCGACAAAATGGGTCTCCCCCTCCCCTTTCGTAGTCGTTTTTTCATGACAGATGGCTCCTCTGTGAGGTGGGGGTGGGCCTAATCTTGGTGAGAAGTGTTTTCAAATCTAATTCTTTTTATAGTATAGATATATTGTGATCACTAACATTGATGAGGAATTAAGACAGATGAAAAGAGAGGGATTCTTGAACCTTTGGTAAACAAAAGTCTAATAGAAATTTCAACGCTACACCTTACCTCTCGTCTATGTCTCTTCCATAATCTTATCATGGAAAACAAACTGATTGAAAAGTGAGTTTTCGTATTCCTTGAGTACAGCCACAACCACACAATGGCTCGGGAGTACCATAGCTCTATGGAAAAAAAAATCCTTTTGATCTAAGTGGAAGGATCCTGTATTTTTTACTATCCTATTTAAAATCAAATTCACATGCATCATCTAATAAATAGCAACTCCCTTGGCTTCATCTGAAACTCATAATTTTTTTCTTGATAATTGAACTGTTTCAACTACTTGCAGTTGCGCAGGGTTTGGTATGTACTACGAGACAGCACAGCTCGAGGTACGCTGTTTAATGTAGTATACGTCCACTTTTCTGCGAGTAATATACTATTATGATTTTTGTTTCTTAGATCACGAATCTACGTAGCGCGCAGTGCATGATCATCATCCAGCAAAGTACACCATATAATTAAACTATTACTCCCTCCGTACCGGTAAAGAATGATGTTTAGGACAATGATACGGTCTCCAAAACATAACTTTGACTTCTTATTCTTACAAAAATATTTATTAAAAAATAATATATGTATGCTTTTATAAAAGTATTTTTTAAAACAAATCTATTCATATGGTTTTCACATTTTCAAACTCAATGGCTTAAAAATTATTCATGATTTATATTCTCGATGTTTATCACTTCCAAGGAAGCTTGTCTGCGTACGTTATGCACGACGGATGCTATATAGCTCTCCATGAATTTGTCGCGGTATGAGATGCTACAATACGGCCATTGGCCATTGCATAACCATGCTGTTAGCCAGTACTATTCACATGCCATCAAAAAAGAGAAGAAAAACTACTATTCGTCTAGCTACTCCCACCGTTACAGGCATACAAAACGTATACAATATAAGTTAACTCACCAAACGCATAAGCTAATTAAGAAGTCACTGGATATAAGAAGAAAAAAAAGAGAGGCTAAATTGACATGCTATTCATCCAGTTTCACAACGACAGAACCTGTATGGAATCAAAATATAACATTAACTGTTCTATCATTTCTCAATTTCTCACCATGAATTTGCACATATATAGTGAACCAACGAATCCCCGGCGTGACAACATATACTCCTGTTACGTGGTGGAGGGAGCACGTTCATCGGGTCTTCGTTTGAAATGCAAAAATATTCGCTTGAGTTTCACTAGAATGTAATTCTATAGAAGAAAAGCAGAGAATATAGTTCGGCAGATGAACAAGCTAAGAATACTGTTAAGTTGTATGCACATGTGAATTCAATCCAAAATCTTAAACTGATGAATAAATATGGACAATACTTGTGATATTAAGATTCAAACTCTAAGACCCCTATATTAGTTTAAAAAACCTCTTATGAAAATAACCGGGCAATTCACGTATATGCCTTCAATCTTGGATATGTCGGCAGTCTCTAGAAGGTGCTTATATAGGGTAAAATTTGCGTGTGTACATTTATACGTGCAAGTATAAGTGACTGCATCTATACTAATGCATACTAATGTTTTTTAAAAAATCTCTATAAAAAATTCTTTTTCCAAACACAGGTCCTTTACTTTGTGTACCATGAGGGTACGTTTTGTAATAATGGTCTAATCTTTTTTGTTTGAAAAAAGGTGAAGCAGGATTATTTATTCCCATTATCTAAAAAAAAGTCCTTTACTTTGTCATCTTCCCAACTTTCGGCCCCATTTTGTTTTAATCCCGCATCCAACAAGGCCCCGCCCCCAGGTCAACAACTGATGAATCTAACACCATTAGCTAACCTCAATTTAAAAGCCGCGCACGAGCTGCAATTATGCGCCGATACGTTGCACCAGCCACAGATGTCAGCAAGCCATAGTAGTATATACTACCGGCCACCACGGCACCACCTACTGGCCAGCTCCAGATCGGCTTCGTCTCCGGCAGTTCGCTCGTGCTCGAGACCCTCATCACAGCATCTTCGATCCGATCGGCGAGTACTTAAACAACTCGAGCTGACAAGGAGGCTTGCATTGAGATTGAGACACCTGTTCCGATTTCAACGATCGCGCCCGTGTGCTCCTCGATCTCAGGCGCGCGCGGCTAGCTCATGATGATGGCCGCCGCCATGAATCGCAAGCTCTTCGCTTGCAGGCTGCTCGTCGTCGTCTTCCTCGTGTGTTCTTGCGCTGCACCAGCAGCCTGCTCCTCCCGCCTCCTCGGTATATTATTTCCTCGACGGCGACGACTGATGGCTTCATAATTTTGTTTTGTGCTTTCTGGGCGACGCTAATTAACTAAGGTTTGAATGCAGCGGCGACTGCGAGTGATGGGGATGATGCGAGGGGCGGCGAGGCCGGTGCTGCCGGCGGCGGCGGGGCCTCCCGTGGCCGGAGGGAGGCCTGGAGCAGGCGGTCTTTGGGCGACAGGTGGTCGTGGTCGCCGCCGGCGCCGCTTTGGAACAGGCCGACGACGATGCCCGTGCCCTCGCCGCCGTCGGTGTGATACGGAGTTGATTGCTGCGCTGCTGCTTCCCTTCCGGGAGACCGGCATGCTTCACTGTTGCATTCCATACGCTGCGCGGTGGCTGCAGCTTACTGCAGTGCTGGAGCTGTTCGTCTCTCGATGTACACACGTGTGTGATTTGGGGTCTTGTATGTACATCCCGTACTGCACTTCTGTACCACCTCTCGCTGTGTAAAAATGCATTTAATTAATTTGTCTAAAAGTTAAAAAAATATGACGCATGCATATGTAAAATGTTTATGGCCTATTTATTAATTTCATCTGTTCTTGTAATTATCATAGGAAAATGGAATTAGTTTATGTGTGTGCTCAAATTAGGAAGCGACCGGACCAAGAGCGCTCTCCATTTTGCCTCTTAGGCTGTGTGCACCGGGGATTGGTAAACACGAACGCTATAGTATTTGAGGGAAACGCAAGCGTAAAAATGGCTGCAGCGGGGAGCGCTATCCCGCACGCCACGTCCCGCGTCCCGTCCCGTATAGGGCAATCCTGGCGGGGTAGCAAGCGTGCGGGACGTGCCACCGTGGCGTGGGGCAGGGCGCAGGAGAGAGGCACGGAGCTCCATGGATGCGTCGTCGACGAGCTTGAGGGGCCGCCCTCCACTCCGCTGCTCCTGGTCGCCCCTGCGCCGGCTGGAGAGCCACCGCGGAGCCGGCGAAGCAGGAGAGCCGCCGTGGAGAGGCGCGGACAGATCCGCCGCCGCTCGTTGTCTCCAAGCACAGATGGAGGTGTGGCTCGTCGTGGGAAGGAGGGGGAGAAGCCCCTCGCTGGCCGTCGACGCCTTCCACACACACCACCGCAGAGCCGCCGCCCAGCACCGCGCGTGGGCGTGCCGTCAACAGGCACGCCGCCGCGGGGGAGGCGGGGAGGGGCCGCCGCCGTCCCATGGCCCGCCGGCCTCGCCGCGCCCGGGCTCCCGTCGCCTGCTGCCCTGCCCGCCGCCCCGGCCAGCCGCCCGCAGCTGCTCCGCCCCAATGTCGTGCTCTCCGCGCCCACAGCTCCCCACCGCCGCGCTCCCTGCCGCCGCGCGCGCCCGTGGCCGCCGCCCCGCCTGGCCACCCCGCCCGGTCGCCACCCCGCCTGGCCACCTCACCTGGCTGCCGCCCCGCCTGGCCGCCTCGTGCGGCCGCCCCGCCACTGCCCGTCCACCGCTCGCTGGTCGGCTCGCCGCCGTCACTGCTGGAGAAGAGAGGGGGAAGAGGAAGGGGCAGGGAGGCGGGGACGGCGAGGGGAGGCGGCATGCGAAGGATGTCGACGACGGTCGGAGGGGGGGCGCGCGGGGCAGGGAGGGGAGGCGGCGGGCGGAGGGGAGGGGCGAGGTGACGGCCAGCGGGGGAAGAGGCGGGGAGAGAGAAAATGAGAGGGAGGGGAGATGTGAGAGGATAAGGAAGAAAGAGGCGGACCCCATAGGGGTGGTGGTTGGTATTGGGTACGAGGTGTAGAGTATGACAAGTGCGGAAGATAGAGATATAGAGGATAGAATCTCGATGACCAGACGGAAATATTCCTTTTAGAGGAGGGAAACAAAGTACCACGAGTACGAACAACATTACCAAATCCGGACCCTTCCCTTTTTTATAGGAGCCTTGGCGTTAGCCATTCCTCGCATAGTCTTAGTCTCTACCAGTTAACTTCTTGTCAAAAAAAAAATGCAATGCTCACGCCGCGATCATAAGTAAGTGATATTTTTGAGTTATATGTACCTTTTAAATACGTGATTGTATTGTCCCAAAAAAATACATGATTGTATAAATACCTCATACATATAACGTTTGGATATAAGTTGTTTCGTATAACTCTGTTACTTTTTTTATTAATATTAAAATATTATTTATTTGTATCCAAAGTAATCATATAATTTATTGTGTTAGAAAAAATATAAATTACTACCCTCAAGCATGGATAGAGTCTGGATAACTTTCTAAAGTATTGTTTGGTTCATTTTTCTTGCACACGTTGTTTTCTACCTTTCAGAAATTCTGAGCGGTTCCAATTTGCAACTTAGAACCTTTTCTTAATTTTTTTCTCTCGAATATACATGAGAACACGATACCATTTTGTATCAAATATGGAAAAAAGTTTTACAATCCCGAGTATTATAGGTGAAACAAGTTTTACAACACGCTGAGTATATATTTTATAACTCTTTCCTGAAGTAGAAAAGGAGAGCACATATCATGTTTTTTCTTCGCAAAAACTACTCAGGTGGTACCGGTAGTGAGTACTTACGGAGTAGGATGTCATTCCCCGGAATTCAGTACAAATTTGAACCAAATTAAATTATGAAGATAGTCCCCATTTCAGAACACGTGCTCTGATCCTCTGAGGAGTCCTTGGCTGTGTTTCTTCCGAGTCCTTGGCTATGATTCTCTGAAATTTCCACCCCATTTAACCAATAATTAAGAGTATTAAATAAAATCAGTTTATAAAACTATCTTCACGACCCCAGGTTAATTCACGAGACAAATCTAACGAGGCATTTGACTGTACGATTAGAGGATGGTTACTGTAGTATTATTGTAGTAAATCATGGACTAACTAGACTCGTTAGATTCGTCGCGCAAACTTACGCTCATCTCTAAAAAAATTTTATAAATATGTTTCATTTAATACTCTATACGTAAGTAAGATTTTTTTAGAATTTTTTTTTGCGAAAAGCAAGCAAACACGGCCTTTGTCACGAACGCCAGCCAGCCTCGCCACACGAGACGCGTCGATTCAAAGGCAGACGCGACACGTCTGGGCTTCTCTCTCCCTCCCTCTATCCCACTCGCATCACTCCGCGAGCTCGCCGGAGCAGGAGGACCACCAGCGAGTAGAGTTCCTCCTCCCGCCGCGCCATGGCAGCGCCGTGCCGCCGCGGCGCGCTGCCGCTGGTCTTCGTGGGGCTCTGCGCGGTGTTCCTCACCTACAACGCGCTCCTCTCCTCCCGCTCCGGCCTCCTGCCGCTCACTTCCTCCACCTTCCCCGCCGCCACCGACGACGCCACCAGCACCAGCACCACCACTTCCACCTCGTCGTCCTCCGCCTCCGCCGCGCGGCGGCCGAGGCCGTTCCACACGGCGGTGACCGCGTCGGGGTCCGTGTACAACACGTGGCAGTGCCGCGTCATGTACCACTGGTTCAAGGAGGCGCGGCGGGCGCCCGGCGGCGCCGAGATGGGCGGCTTCACCAGGATCCTGCACTCCGGGAAGTCCGACGATTTCGTCGACGAGATCCCCACCTTCGTCGCCGACCCGCTCGCCGGAGGGGACCAGGTAATGCCGTACGTAATAATGGCGCAATGTTTGCTTTTGCTTGACGAAACGGCAAAGTTTATCACGTGGTTCTTCCATGCTTTCTTTCTTTGTTGGTTATCTGTTTTGCTGTTACTGGTTTGTTGGAATTCTAGAGAAATTTATGCTCCGTGTGGGAATAATCTGATATCGGGAAATGTGTGTGTTTTTCAAGGAGGCCAGGCTGTGTGCTATGAATTGGTTAGTACGTGTTGCAAAATGAACTTGTAAAACATTTCAGTAACATGAACCCACATTAGTTTTAGGAGTACAAATTGAGCTCCATATCACTTGAAATTAGCACGTAGTACAAATCCAAGGTCCTGGCAAAGTCCTATAGTCCTGCTCCTATGCTACTCATCAACCGGAAAAATTAGGCAAAAATTCATGAGCATAAAACCTTTGGACAAATATGTCACTGTGCTACTTTGGCTTGTACTTGTACATGCATGTGGGACAAGGGACATGAGGAACTAGTAGTGAAGGGGCTGAGGGCGAAGTTTGTAGAAAAACCAAAGAGGTCGTTATGATCTTGTGTGGCGACAAATTAAGGTGAAATTGTGAGCGAACAAAGTCTCTGGACAAATAACAGCTAGATGTGCTACTTTGGCTTGCACAAGCATGTGGAGGCAAGAAAATACTTTGGCTTGTACAGGCATGCGGGGACAAGAAGAATGAGGAAGTAGTGAGGGCCAATGCTAGAATGAAACAGATTGTCCGCTAGGATGTCATGTGGTGAAAAGGTCCCTGCTGATACTGGCTTTTTCACCATATTGCGTCTGAAGCAAGTTAAACCACTGGTCCAGGGTCCAAGTTGTGGGGTGTGAACTGCAACTGTTGCTGCTTGTGTGTATCCCATCGATTGCTTACTTTTGTTGTTGCAATTGTATACCTCAATACATGTGATTCAAAACTTCAAGTATTGCTCAAAATATTCAACTCGAGAACTTAAAGGGTTTATGACGTACTGAGCCTTTTTACTAGAAACTAGATGCTGCGTTTATTTTTTTTGTTCTAACATAGTTCATTCTAATATCACAGGGATACATTGTTCTGAATAGGCCATGGGCATTTGTTCAGTGGCTCCAGAAGGCAGGCATAAAGGAAGAGTAAGTTTACTATAAGTTTATTTGATTAGCAGTAATCATTCTCCAGACTCAATCGGTCAGTTAATTTCACACTATGTTCAGCTATATCTTGATGGCAGAGCCTGATCATATTATTGTCAAGCCTATCCCAAATCTGTCAAAGGATGGTCGCCCAGAAGCTTTCCCTTTCTTCTATATTGAGCCGGTGAAAAATGATAAAGTGCTGCGTAAGTTCTTCCCTGAAGACAAGGGACCAATCACTCAGATTGATCCTATAGGAAATTCTCCTGTGATAATTGAGAAGGTGATATTTTTTCTTCTTCTAGGCATATACTCAGATTTACATGACTAATTCAATTACTTATTTCTACCTTATTTACTAGGAATCTCTTGCAAGGATTGCACCTACATGGATGAATGTTTCAATTGCAATGAAAAAGGATCCTGAGACTGATAAAACTTTTGGCTGGGTTCTTGAATTGTAATGTCCTGCCAAATAATTTTGTATTTCATCAATTTGTCTAAGATTTGATTTTTAATATGCATTCCAATACCACTAACAAACTCAAGCTATTTTCTTTTTTTTTCTCGAACACGCAGGAGAGCTGCGTATGTTTGTATTAAGAGGGATCAAGCTATTTTCTTCACGATTTATGTTGGTATCTAACTATTTGTTACATTGTATTTCTGGGAAACAGGTATGGCTATGCTGTGGCATCTGCTCTTCATGGAGTGGGCAACATCTTACGCAAGGATTTTATGATTCAGGTCTGAAGTTTTGTACTAGCATCTAAAGAAACTATCGTGTGGCCAACCATATTAGGCAGTTTGTGCAATTAATATTCATAGATGATAGACTGATTCTCGTTTTCAGCCACCGTGGGACTTGGAAGTTGGTGATGCTTTTATTATACATTATACTTATGGGTGCGATTATGATAAGGAGGTACATGATTCATCTTTTGGTGTGAAATTTCAGAAAGTTCAACTCAAGATTTTGTGCTAATAATCATGCTCCTCTTTTCGCGCTAGGGTAAACTGACTTATGCCAAAATTGGAGCATGGAGGTTTGACAAGAGACAGTACATGGCGAAACCTCCGCCTAGAAATTTACCATTACCTCCAGAGGGTTTACCTAACCGTATACCTCAGAGCGTGATATGGTTCTGCTTTGTTTGCAAATATGTAACATTGTTTCACTATTATATTTTGCACCATTTGGATGTTAACCAATGTTTGCTTCACGATGCAGTATTTCGAGTAGTAGTACCAAAGTGTTAGTATATTATTGTACACAAACAACAAAAGGAAACAAAAATTGTATATAAGTTCATTTTTATAGCCATTGATGTTGCAGCGAGGAGCATCACTGAAGCAATTAAGCCCACCATGAGATTGCAATACAATGTCATATGCATTTGTCTGTTTCATCACCGAATTAAGAAAAACATTAGAAATGCCAACACATTTCTTCTGTTGTTAAGATATACTAGGTGATACCCCGCGCATTGCTGCGGAAATTTGTTAAACAAAATTTTAAAGTGAAATGTGAAAGTATAAACACCAAAGTGATTGTATTGCAACGTTCTTTAGTAAACATTATACATGGAAGTATGACTGATCATACATGTAATTTTTACTCCCGTAATTTGTAATCGCTACTCACAAAAATGTGGCCACAGAAAATCGATCAAAGAATAAATAGATGGTCTAGTGAATGATGACATGGCTTATAGTGGATAGTGATATGACGCATAGTGGATGATGACGTGGAATGGTTGCATGTTGAGAGAAATCCAACCATTACTTGGTAGTGGGTACCAATTGTATAGGTTATATAGATTCACTGATACAGAATACATAGACACACATGGCTATGGTTATTTCCTTCATCCAGGTCCTTGTTCTTGGAATAGTTACTAATCCATGTGATGGATTTTTGTGTTGCGCACAGGTTACACTTGTGAAAATGGTCAATGAAGCAACAGCTAGCATACCCAACTGGGACACTTATGCAGCTGGTTGAGCTTTTTACAAATCTGGCTCGCCAGTTCAGTTTGACAAATGTTTCCATGGTACATGATCGTTGCCAAACATGGAAGGTGGGTGGCTGAACCGTGGGATGCATTGCATACAGGATTACCAGGCTGCTGGCTCCTTACATTTCTGACTGAATTCTGCTGAGAATGTCCGGCGCCAAACCGTCGGTTCATTTTGGCCTCGTTTAGTTTCCAACTTTGACATGTCAAAGTTAGGACTTCGCCACTGTAGCGTCACTGTAGCATTTCATTTGTATTTGTGAATAATTGTCTAAACATTAATTAATTAGACTCAAAATGTTCGTCTCGTAAAGTACAACAAAACTGTACAATTAGTTTTTGATTTTATCTAAATTTAGTACTAATGCATGTGCCGACATTTTAACGTGATGACTTCTTTTTTATAGTGGAATTTGTGGGTGAAATTTGGGAACTAAACGTGCCTTTGTCAAACACGAGCACGATGTCACACTATGTCAAACACACTCATTTTTGTGAGACTGTAATATGTTGAGTATTTGTCTAGTGTAAACTGCAAACAACAAACCACGTACAAGTGTTTTTTGCAAAGTTCAGAGAACCCGAGCCCCCAGCTGCTGAAACAGTGCTCTTGGATTGGAACTCTGAAGTCTGAAATCTGAATAACCTGTTCTTCGGAGTTCAGACTTCAGCTTTGCTTTCTACGAGAAAGAAATGGGAGAAAATGTTCATCAGGTTAAAAGAGAAGGCAAAATTCCCCTCCTGTCAGTCCTGTCGGTCTCAGTCCTCCCTCTCCCAGGGTCGTCGTCTACGCGTCTCCCTCGATGCCAGATCTCACCTTCCCCTTGCCATTGCCTCCCATGCCCTCAACCTTCTCCCCTCTCTAGCATCCGCCCCCGCTCCGATGGAAGCCGCTGCAGCCGCGCCGCGGCCCCACGGGGGATCCCGCGCGGCGGCCGGGGGCGCGCCGGCGCGGGGCCTCGGGCGGCACGAGTACGGGGTGCTGGCGCTCACCTTCGCGTCCTACGCGGCGTTCCACGCCTCCCGCAAGCCGCCCAGCATCGTCAAGGGGGTGCTCTCCGCGGAGTGGGCGCCCTTCTCGGGCGCCCGGGGCCCGCACCGCCTCGGCGAGCTCGACGTCGCGTTCCTCTCCGCGTACGCGCTCGCCATGTTCGCCGCGGGACACCTCGCCGACCGCGCCGACCTCCGCCGCCTCCTCGGCGCTGCCATGCTTGCGTCGGCCGCCGCGTGCGCCGCGCTCGGCGCCGCCTACTTCCTGGACGTCCACGCGCTCGCCTTCTTCGTGGCGGCGCAGGTCGCCAGCGGCGTCGTCCAGTCCGCCGGCTGGCCCTGCGTCGTCGCCGTCGTGGGGAACTGGTTCGGCCACGCATCGAAGCGCGGCACCATCATGGGGGTGTGGAACTCGCACACCTCCGTGGGCAACATCGCCGGCTCCGTCCTCGCCGCCGCCGTGCTCGAGTTCGGGTGGGGGTGGTCGTTCTTGGTGCCGGCGCTCGTCATCGCCGCGCTTGGGGTAGTCGTGCTGGCGTTCTTGGTCGCGCACCCGAGTGAGGTCGGGTTGGACGTGCAGGCTATGGAGGTTGAGATGAAGGGGGATGGTGGGGAGGAGGTGGAGCTGCTTGTGGAGGATAAGAAAGAGGCCCAAGGGAATGAGGATGACGAGTTGGAGCTGGAGATGGGATCGCAATTGCCGACAGCAATTGGGTTCTTGGAGGCATGGAGACTGCCTGGCGTTGCGCCTTTTGCATTCTGCCTCTTCTTCTCCAAGCTTGTTGCCTATACCTTCCTCTACTGGCTGCCATTCTATATCAGGAATAATGGTATGCAGTCAATTGCTTATACATTATACAATATGATCTCACATTAATAATGGTAGGGTACTAGGGTATGATCTTGTTACATGTACATAATTTTCTCAGTGAGTAAATCTACAAGTATGTCCCAAGGTTAATTTTAACTTTTGTGTTGTGAACTCTAATTTTGTTGCTAAAATGTCACTCATTAGAAGTTTGTTCAGTGCAGTAATTCCCAGTTTTACATTTCAGGCTAAATAGTTGGTTGCTTCTTAGTATGGTTTAAATCAGTTGAATAGGTAGATAAGAGTCACCAGACAGTCTGAAAGTATTAGTTCTGTGAAACCTTGTTCTATACAGGAACATAATTACAGTGTGATAGTTGGAATTGATGCAATGGAAGCATACAAATATGTTGATAATATGCAGCAGTTTTAGCTTGCTCTTAAGGGTGTGTTTGGTTGCCCGGATCTCCTCCATCGTTGCTGAGTGGATGCGTATAATCTGAGAAAGAAGTCTGTTTGGTTGCCTGCGTGGGTGGATGCAAAAATATGCCCTCAGCCTGGCCCGGTGGATACGTTCAAAATGAGCTTTACTGGTCAGCTTGGCTGGGTGGATGCGATGCATCCCATGTTGATCCACATGTTAGCCTCACACGAAGAATCTCTGCATCCGGTCATACAGACAACCAAACATCTTGACAGCTGCAAATGCATCCACCCATGCAACCAACCAAACATTTTTCTTTCCAAGATTCTGCATCAACTCAGCTTACTTCCACTCATCCAGGATAGCAGCTCTACGAAACCTCATCCGAGCAACCAAACACACCCTAAGTTTAGGATGAGGTGCCTACCTCATTGCTTATGAAGTTATAATATTCTTTGGCCCAAATGTTGAACTGTTTTAGCAGATTGACATGTGGATTGAATTGTACCAATGTGCATCTGTTATTTTTTCCTACTAATTTTTTTGTTTAGATGATAGGATTTGACACAAGTAACTCAATGATCTAGCTCATGAATCTAAACTACCTCTCCTTCCAGGGTGAGGTTAAACCATGAAAAGCATGAGTTCAGAAATTGGAGGATTGTTTTACTTCCTGGAAGCATTGTTTCTATAGAATTCTCATTCGTGGAATATCAATCATTCTCGGTTTTTCTTACTTTTGAATTTTGATTGATACTAACCTATTTTTGATTTTGCAGCCGTAGCAGGCCAGTTCTTGTCACACAAGGCTTCAGGAATTTTATCAATTGTGTTTGACATAGGAGGGGTTTTAGGAGGAATTTCAGCTGGTTTCCTCTCGGATGCCATAGGTGCTCGTGCAGTAACATCCATTCTGTTCCTCTTGCTCTCAATCCCTGCACTCATTGTGTACCGGACATATGGGAGCATATCCATGCACCACAACATTGGTCTCATGTTCCTCTCTGGCTACTTTGTGAATGGCCCATACTCCCTCATCACCACGGCTGTAGCAACTGATCTTGGCACCCAAGATGCAATCAAAGGAAACTCAAGAGCACTGGCGACAGTTTCCGCAATAATTGACGGCACTGGTTCGGTTGGTGCAGCTCTGGGACCCTTGCTTACAGGGTACATTTCAACCAGAGGATGGAACAGTGTATTTTTCATGTTGATTGTTTCCATATCACTTGCCATCTTGTTTTTGATACGGCTGGCAAAGGATGAGATAGTAACCAAGCTTAGCACAAGAAGTTAAGAGTAGTATACATGGTGAACTAGTGATTCTCCAGAGTCCAGACTGTAGGTACTTAGCAGGAGCTTAGTTAGGCCATTTCTTGCATCATGTATTTATATTGGTTGTTCGTTGCCATACATACAATTGTGAATCTACAATGTGAAACCACATACCCAGAAAGAGGAATATAGTTTAGCCCGTGACTGCAGCACGCTAAAAGGAGATGCAAAATATTTCTGTTTTCTATTTACTGAAGATCAATATTCCGTTAGTGAATAGAATCAACAGCATCCAAAACTTTCACATATATATGCAGAAACATATTTACAATTGTTTTAGAATAAATAAAAACACTAGCAAGAAGTAAACAATATGTTAGATTGATCACAAAAGATAATTTAAATGTTACCGGTCAAACATATTTAGAATTGTTGCATATATATGTAAATCTTTTGCATAATTTGTTTAAATAAGATGAATGATCAAATATTGTAAGAAAAGGTAAATAACGAACGGTAATTTGAAATGGTCAAAATATGAACTCTATTAACAGCCTTGCTCTTTGAGATCTTGAACTTGTAGAACATATGAACTCTGTTAACACCGGATTGTTGTTTATGGACCACGGTAGTGGGTAGTGCAAAAGCCACCGGGTTTACAATTAGAGTTAAAATTTTGTTCTGCTGGATAATGGGGAAGCTGGAAGTGCCAAAAGAAACTGTTTTTATGTGAACTGTAAAATAGAGATTTATCTGAAAAATGAATGGGCAACATACCTATTTTCACAGAACCTGAATAGAAATTTTACAACAACTTAACTGCCCAATAAGTAACCTAATAAGAACTTCGTTGATCAATCAATATAAAAATGGAATTGCAAATAAAAGTTATTATACCAAAAAATTCTCTTAGTGTAACAAAACTAACCGTATGGTTCCATCAAGCTGAATAAAATACTTCAAAATCCATAACTTCAACTCTTCAAAATGTCGTTTACGCAAAACCTACAAACGAAATCGATGACCCAAACGACCACTTCAGCTCTGACCAGCATCACATCCAAAGCACCCCTGCAAGAGTTGGACCAAGGCTGCTGCCGTCACGAGCAATGTACGTGCGGCTCCACAGGTTCACCCGGCACAGCTTCCTCCTCCCCCGGCCAGACGCGGCGGCCACGTCCGCGCACGCGCGCTCCAGCTTGGCGGCCATCCATCTCGCGTTCATCCCGCGCTCCCGGCGGCGGCGCCGCCGCCTCCTCCCCGCCGGCGTCCCGGAGTCCATCACCCTGAACACCGTCACGGTGACGGCGCAGCCGTCGCCTGTCGCGCCGTCACGCTCGGCCGCGGCTTGCACGAGGCAGAAGCTGCCGCTCCGGAGGTAGACTAGCTTGGTGCTCCGCGCCGCCGCGCCGCGCGGGGTCGGCGCGATGCCGCGATCACCGGTATGGGGTCAGCCACCATGTGCGCTGCGTGCTCCAGCTTGGGAGCACCGCCGCCGAGGACGACGGCGAGGTCGTGGGCGCTGAGGCGGCCGTCGGCCGGGGACACCTCGAACCACAGGCCGTGGTCCTTGGCGTACGCGGCGCGCTCTGCTTCCAAAGGCAGCGGCGCCGAGCCCGGCAGCGCCACCCAGGCCGCGCCGCCCGGGCGGCGGCGGCCATCGAGGAGGAAGGTCTCGCCCTTGTCCGTCGAGACCAGGAGCCCGTGGCGCGGCGGGTACGCGGCGAGGGTGACGATGCGGCCGCCGAACGGTGGCCGCGGCAGCGGCGACCAGCCGGCGGCCGCATCGGTCGCCGAGAGAAGGACCTCGCAGCGAGGATCCTCGGTGAGCATCTCGGCGGCGTAGATCTTGCCGGAGACCTGCACGATGCGGTGCTGGGTGGACGACAGCGGCGGGCCGGTGGACACTCCCCACGTGCCGGCGTCGATGATGACGCTCTCGCCGTACACCACGCCGGCGTCCTTGCCAGTGACGCCCACGATCTTCTTCGACGTACTCGACGACCCAGCCTTGAAAAAGGACATGCCCGGAGCCGCCGTGAAGCGCGCGACGGGTGGCTCCTCGAACTCTTCGCCGGAGACGGAGATGCCGTGCCGGGACCCCGCCAGATCGACGCGATGCACGGCGTAGTAGGAGAAACCTCCGTGGCTGTGCGCCTGCGTGATGAGGTACAGTGCTCTCTCCCGCTCCCGCGCACCGCCGCGGCGTCGCTGCTTCGCCGACGACGTGGCAGCATCGGAGTGTTCCTCGGCCGGCTCCGGCGACGGGCTCGCCCGGAACGCGGCCCGCTCGGACGGCGGCGGCGGCGTCCCGGGCCGTCGAACCACCGACGGCGGCCTCAGTACGGCCTGGCCGCGCAGCCTACCCGTCTGCCTGGCAGCGAGCCTGGTAATCTTCAACAAGATCGGTGTCTCCTTGGGCTTGAAAGGCGGCGGACCCGGGCGAAACGCCTGGCCCGCCCGCCGTGCTGCGCCTGCGGCCGGTGTCACCTTGGGCTGATAAGGCGATCTCCCCGTCCGTGTCGGCGTCCGACGCCGTCGCCTCGCCGGCGGCGCAGATGGCTGACGCGAGCGTGATCGAGATCGTTTTCGTCCCATGACCACCCTCGTCCGAACAAGTGGAAACCTGACAACGCTTTATACTCCGTATATGCAATGGAATCCTCGAGATTCACGTCTGGAATGAGGAATCGACGTCAAGATTTTACCGACCGAGATTTCGGGAAAAATATCTTTGGAATGTTAAATTGAAGAGTAGGGATCACGAAGATTTCGTTTTTTTAGGGAGATCACGAAGATTTCGTGGCTGCTTGCATTTGCTATCGGGCCTGATGTTGATGGGCTTTTGAATGGCATGGGAGCGGGCCTGATTGGTTCCTTGCCAAAATTTTGGCACGCCACAACATTGGCAAGCCAAAATCTAGGCAAAAAAATTGCCAACATTTTCATGGAAAAAATGTGTGATATGTATAAATTTTGATACTAAATCAATTCGTGACCCAAAAATTGACGTGTCCAAACTTTAACCAGCCTAAGGATCGGTTACCATCCAATCAGATGAGCCCTTCTTCCTCAAGGCAAACATCACGTGTCCACGCGGCGGCGGCGACGAGCCGGAGGGCCACACGGCAACTAGACGTGAGACACTGATAGTATGAGACGAGACAATGATTAGACGACTGCGAGAGGGCGAGGGCAAAGTTTGATACGAGATTGCAGCCAGTCATATTCACCAATTCTTTTTAAGTTTTTAAAAGTATTTTATAAACATCTTCGAGAGACTGATTTAGAAAAACTTAATCGACAACTCAAATCTGAATGGTGTTCTACTGTAAGAAATCTAACCTATTAAATTAGGTTGAGATCGCCAATAACACAAACCTACAAAGATAGCAACAAAGACTAGAGTAATCTATAAAGTAAGTATAAATGGATTAGCTAGGTTGATTCCAGCAATTTTGATTCATGTTGTTATGTAGAAACAACTCCTAAATTGTATCATATGTATTGTTGTCGCTAGGGACACTACAACAATTAACTGTTCTATGTGCTTGTGTTTATGAGTTGGATCTACGACGTGAATATGTATCCCTAGTCTCGGATCTTGATTTCAAAGTCTTTTTTCTTAGACTAGTCCTAATGCATTATATTAGAGCATCTCCAGGAGATTCTTTATATCTTTTCTAACTCATTAGATTTTGGTGAAAAACATCATCTAACCGTCTTTTCAATTGGATATCTGGATTTCTCGCTAGTCAAAGATGGAGAGGGAGATGACTCTCCAGACCACGCACAAGATATAGAGCTTTGGAAAGTATAAAGATATAGAAAATAATTTTTACTCATATGACTTCAAACAATAATTTAGATAGTATATTTTAAAAGGCTCTTCGAGATGGGACAGAAATAACTATTATGAGTTGGAGTAAATAGGAAAAAAATTTGGACGGAAAAAATATCTTTGGAATGTTAACAGAAGTTTGTTGTCCCAACTAAAAGGGCTATATGGGCGGGTTAGTTTTGTAGTTTATTGTTTAATCCCTTTGTCCAAGTCATTCTAGGAATTTGACGCTAATCGATTGTTGCATGCACATGTATAGCTAAATATAAAAAATAAATTATTTTTAGACTAAATTTGAATCTAAAAATTATTTGTTTTTAAACAAAAAGAGTACTTGAGTTTTACAAGTGTTTAGCTGAAAAATGATGCTAATCGGTAAAGTTTCATGGACTTTCCTTCTCTCACTCTGTTAACTAAAAGAAGCCTTGTAGGAGGAATTAAAACAAGTACCGAAGCAAATTTAAGTGGCGTTGCGATTTGGCCGAAAGTGTGACACGTGAATCACTGTGCCACATCTATATAACCTATATAATTGGTACCCACTATCAAATTATGGTTGAATTTCTCTCAACATGCGACCATTCCACGTCATCATCCACTATGCGTCATATCACTATCCATTATAAGCCATGTCATCATCCACTAGACCATCTATTTATTCTTCAATCAATTTTCTGTGGCCACATTTTTGTGAGTAGCAATTATAAATTACAGGAGTAAAAATTACATGTATGATCAGTCATACTTCCATGTATAATGTTTACTAAAGAACGTTGCGATACAATCACTTTGGTGTTTATACTTTCACATTTTACTTTAAAATTTTGTTTAACAAATTCTCGCAGCAACGCGCTGGGTAAGTAGAAAAACAGGATCATTTCCGTTAACGGGACAATCGAAGAAATGCAGGGCCAATAGCGTACTGTACATCGAACGAACTCCCTAAAGACGTCACATCTGACGCCTGCTCAGCACGTGCCTTTCTTCCTCCTCGCCCTCTACCTCTACCTGTCCTGCTCCTGCACCCACACACAGGCCACAGTCCCCACCCCACTGCCCCCATAAAAAAATCAGAGCTCCAACAACCAACCACCACCGCAATCTGCATCCCTCTCGCCTTGCCCCATCCCCCACACCATCTCCCTTTCACCGGAGGATTTCTTTCTTTTCCCACAGATATTCCCAAAGAATCTTCGTTGTTGCTCTCCCCCTCGGATTCCTCTTCCCCTCCTCTCCTCTCCTCCCCTCACGCTCCAATTATTCTTCTCCCTACTGACTTGCTTTGCTTCTCTGTTCTCTCTGTCCTCTCCTCCCGCCGCCCTCGTGTTTCCACCCCTACCAGCGGGGCACCAGCTGCGCGCTTGCGCCTCGTGCCAAGAGAAGAAGAACGCCGGAGGTGGGGCTGTCCGGCCGGCGGGCGGCGGTGCCATGTGCGTGGATGAGCCGGAGGACGCAGAAAAGCTCGGCTTTGGAGAGGACGGGGTCGAGGAGGCTGCCAAATTTCCCCTGGCTCAGGTGGGTAACGACTACTCTGTGCAAAACAAAGATTTGATTTTGGGGTGGTTGCTTGCTCGCGTAGATGAAACATTCGATGGGCCTGTAAATCTGATGTGCCTTTTTCTGTCGGTTCACTTGAGTGCTTGATCATGGCCTCAAGGATAGATTCGGAGCAAAGCAACTATAGCCATTGCTTTGTGTACACGCTGCTGACTGCCCATTTTTCTCTTCTTGAATCTGCAAGTGATTTTGTGTTTAACTGATGCTAATAAAGGTGTGGATTATAAGGTGGTTAACACTGTTCAACAGGACGGAGTTAAGTTTCTTGCATTGTACAACTAAAAAGTTGCATTGTGGCTGTATAATGTCGGTAGGTGTTTTCTGGTGAACGGTGAGAGTTGGTTGTTTGTGGCTTGCCCATGCTTTTCATTGTTCATCAGCATGTCAATTTTGTACTGAACACCGAACTTTTCGATCTGTCCAAACTTTTGCTTTGTTCATTGTGAGATGTGCTGTGGCAGAGAGGTACTACTAATTTCTGAGTATTGTACCTAGCAAGCAGGAAAAACCAGAAATTTCTTCAGAAGTCCCAAGTACTTGCCAAGTGCATATGTACTTGATTTCCCTCCCAGACTAAAATGAAATGAAATAAACGTGCCTTTTGGTGCTAATAGTGAAGCACATCATTTTCATGAAGTGATCCATGTGATTATTGACTTTGAAGGGCTTGCCGGCTTGGTAGTTGGTACCCACATTGGTGATAGGAACTGCTAGATTTCTGTAGTCCATTGGCTCAGGAGGTACTGTAGCTAGATTTTTGGTGCTACTGTCATGGGTGGATTGTCCTTTCAGACCGAGGAATAACGTTGGTTATCCGCATTAATTTGTGTCACTGAATGGGCAAATAGTGCTCAAGCTTGTAATTTCATATTCTTCGCATTATTTTTTGTCACTGAATGGGCAAATAGTGCTCAAGCTTGTAATTTCATATTCTTTTAGACTGGTAATGTGGGTTGCCAGCATTAATTTGTGCCGCGGAATAGTGATGAAGCTTGTAATTTCAGATGATTCTTTTATCAACTTATGAACTTGTACCACATTGGCCATTAATGCTCTGCATAAGAAAGACAGCATTCCCGATCTTCTTACTCTTCCAACTAAGCTGAAAATTGATTCGTTAAAATATATGTGTTAATATTTGATATAAGTTAATATGCTCCTATCTGACATTATTTTTTTAATTCTTCAATTGGAAGCACTAAAGTAGACTTTGATAGCATTTTGGATTTGATTTTGTAATTAATTGAAATGTCATAGTTTGCTTATATTAGTATGTTCAAGTTGAGTTTGACAGTGCTAGTCGTGCTATCTTGACTTTGTGATCGCATGTAATTTAAATTAGCTAGCTTATATGTAGATTCACATTTGTTGCTTCCTGTATTGCATTCTTGTCCACTGACCCTTTCTTTAATTTTTACACACAGATGGAGAGGGTTTGTGAAAACACAACTTCTGCCGATTTCAGGCAGAATAAGTTAAGCAATTTTGTTCCAGTAATCCGATCAGGGGATTGGTCTGATATTGGAGGTCGCCAATACATGGAAGATGCCCATGTGTGTATTCCAGACTTGGCTCAGAACTTTGGTTCCCCATCATTAGATAATGAAGTTGTTTCCTTCTATGGGGTAAGTACTGCCGTCTTGGCCACTCTATTTTACCTTTTCCTAGTTTGGTAGACAAATTGTGCCACCCATGCAAATCTATGAGCAGTCTATGTTGATGGTATATTCTGACTACATTCACTAGAATACCCCATATAAACATTGAATACACAGTTGTTTTCCTGATCAGTTATTTAAGTTTGATGGAAGTCTTAACAAATTTATTCTACGAATGTACAGCTAGTGATGAGCTCAGCACCCTCAATAATTACTTGGAACCATAGCCTTGCTGTTCATCAATTAACCTAGATAAGCTTTTTAGTTGTTCTGCATACATGAATCAAAACTTGATATTTCTGTTGGGTATGTATTTTCTCCATTTCAATAATCAGGTCTTTGATGGTCACGGTGGAAAAGATGCTGCCCATTTCGTTCGCGATAATTTACCAAGGGTAATTGTGGAAGATTCAGATTTCCCTCTTCAGCTTGAAAAAGTTGTCAGGAGGTCCTTTATGCAGATTGATTGCCAATTTGCTGAGACATGGTCTCACCATAGAGCATTGTCCTCCGGCACAACTGCACTTACAGCAATGATTTTTGGAAGGTACTTTCCTGTCACGCGGAATGATGATGCCAACTTTAAATAGTATATATTTATGAGTTTCTTTAGTACCGTGAGTTATGCCTGTATCTGTAATATAATTGGTGTTCTCAGAAAGCTTTATTGTTCAACTACGGGATGGAAATTTACACAAGAAATATTTTCATGGAGATCTGATGAACAAAGTATCTTATAGAACTGATGCTATATTATTGTTCAACCATGTTTGTACATATTCCCTCGCATGAAAAGTTTGCCTTTTGAGTCGTCGCAAAAAAAAGGGTCTGCCTTTTAAAGTTGTATGGAGCTAGTAACATGGCTATTCAGCAACTGTGCTGTACTAGATCTAGTCTTCAACATGTTTTAATCTTTATCACAAGCATTTGAATATTATCTTTCTTTATCCCTAGTGACGCAATTCTAAATCAAATTGTAAAATTCTCCTACTCTTTTACAATGTGAATATTTAAGCAAAGTAGTTAATATTAGGTGAGGTTAATCTTTGTGAACCTGAAAAGGTGAATTTGATTATTAGATACCCATAACCATCAATTCATGTAGAAATTGAGCTGGTTGTCCTCAATACGAATCACGACAACCTTCTATGGTTCCTCCATTATGAGAATTTGGGACTCTGATGACTAAAGCTTAGAGGGCCGTGGTTTAAATCAATGAAGATCCTCATAGGTGGTACAGAATTGAAGCTACACAGTGTTTATTACTTTCTTTTGCAGATTTGTAATCTTGTTTTAGAAGAGAAATGCTGAGGAACACTCTATGTGTTATGTGTCTCTCTAACTTCCTACAATATTTGTACTTTTTTTTGTACTTGTTATCTGTGGAGCCTCTATGGCCAGTGCTAAAAATTTGCATGACTCTGGCAGGTCCCTTCTGGTTGCTAATGCTGGTGATTGTAGGGCAGTTCTTTCCCGGTGTGGCACTGCAATTGAAATGTCCATGGACCACAGGCCTTGTAGCCTCACTGAAAAACTGCGCATAGAATCACTCGGTGGCTATGTGGATGATGGCTATCTGAATGGTTTGTTAGGAGTTACTAGAGCTCTTGGTGACTGGCATCTTGAGGGGATGAAAGAAGTTGGTGAACCAGGAGGTCCCCTGAGTGCTGAACCAGAGCTCAAGATGATCACATTGACAAAGGACGACGAGTTCTTGATAATTGGCAGTGATGGAATCTGGGATGTCTTCTCAAACCAAAACTCTGTGGACTTTGCGCGGAGGCGCCTCCAAGAGCACAACGATGTGAAACTATGCTGCAAGGAAATTGTAGAGGAGGCAATAAGGCGAGGGGCCACTGACAACTTAACAGCAGTATTGGTTTCATTCCACCTGGCGGCCCCTCCTCAGATCAAAGTGGACCGTCCTGGTAGAGTGGCACGGAGCATATCAGCTGACGGGCTCAATAGCCTCAGGATACTCCTGGGAAGGCAATAACCGCATTCCTTTCGTGATTAGGTACTACGTTGCATTGCCGAGTTGTAATTGTATGTAGTCATCTCGGCGCCTCATTGTTGTTAGTTGCTACCCATTGCACGGGTTATTATTCTTGTTGGTAATTGAACCAACAAACTTGTTACTATTCTTGTTGGTAATTGAGCCAACAAACAAATTTGAGCTCCAACTTGTGAGGAATTTGAAGCAGATGAAACTAAACCTGGGAAAGAAGTCGTGAGCTCCCAGCTCACCGTGTATGTTTTTCCCTTTTTTCTGTAAATAATAAAAATTTCGCTGCCTAGCCGTGCAATTGAACTTTCATCACGTAACAAACGTTTCATATGACTGATACATGTAAATTTGGTCACATTTACTGTGGTTCCCCTCACCTGATTGTTCACTCTTGTGGTTTCAGAATACAAAACTATAGAGCTGCTGAACCACGGTTCAGAACAATTTTAGCAAAAAGGTTAGATTGCAGAAACACTGATCCTTTCTGACTAGTCGTCTGCTTTCAACAAGGTCAAAATAGTGCATTTTCGTTATATCCCATTAAAATAACCGGATCAACAGGTTGTGTTTGTACTTATTGGAGGAATGCACGAACAAATATACGCACCCGTGTACATTTCTTTACAGACACGCACACAAGTTTCTAGGGGCGGATGTATCTTGCACCTGAGACCAGGCAGAGTACTTGCCAAAATTCTTAATTCGCTTTGGTACTTTCAAGTGTGGCATTAGCACCTAATCCAGGGGCCAATGGCCTAACCAAGGCCCATATTTTTGGCAGACATACCTCTGCAAAGGGTGGCACAGATAACATAAACTACGGCCACATCTTGGATTGGTACTTCAGGTAACCCCTCCACTGCAGACATGAGTACACCAATCACTGGATGGGGCCAGAGTTGTGTTCCAGTGCAAATATGTATATATAGCATCTCAGGGTCAAATGGCTCAAGTCCAAGCAACAAAGACCACAGCTCTTCAGTCTTCACTATTCCATCTAAGCTTCACTACCGAACTGTTCCAAGATCCTTGCACAGAGATCAGATGAAGACCTCCTTGCCGTTGGTCGCTGCTGCCATCGTCCTGCTCCTGGTGATGGCAAGGGCAGAGGGTATCCGACTGGATGCAGAGAGCCACGAGGCATTCAGAAACCAGATGGCTCATGTAAGTAACCTCGATTAGCATGCGCATCTCGGGGCACAATGTGCATTACTTCATTCTTCACGTGCTAACTGATGTGCATTCTTTGATCCTTTCAGAAATCTGGGGAGATGGCAGTGAAGAACAGTAACGGCGGTGAGCCATCAGGTGAAAAGGAGGAAACAGTTTCTGAAGAGAAAGACAAGGTTGGCCACATGCTACCAGAGATTCATGTGGATTACTATGGTCCAAGGGGTCATAGGTCTAGACACCACTGAGCAATTTCTTTCCTGATCTGTTCCATATTCTTTTTCCTCTTTGTTTAGATGAAATCCTGCTCAGACTAGTGAGCACATCACTTGATGAAGCAGCCTACTACAGCAGATATATAGCAAGATTCAAGATGTAATTCAATTATTTTTTCCCCTTTTCATTTTGCCCCCTGCTGAAGAGGGGGAAGAAACACCACTGATGTACTAACTTCTTGAAAGAAAAATCAATCAAGATACTGCAAATTCCAGGATTACTCGAGAAACTAAAGCTGGGGTTTCCAAGTCCCAACAGCGGTATTACTAATTTGACTAGGGGCGTATTTGTAACTCTCCAGTGGATGTGGACATGTGGTTCACTGAGTTTCCGCGCATTTGGTGCTTGGTGGGCAGGAAAATGAAAAAATAGTTGTTCACTAAGTGTAGGGTGGTTTTCGTGTACCTACTCCAACACTGTATGCGCTGCCGTGGAACTGGGTGTCGGTGTCACGTATGGCTGAGCATTGCCGGATAGTATGCTGCAGTGTTCCACGGCAAAGTACACTCTTTTAGTCTTCTTTATGCAATGCGTTAAAGGACGACACATATACTTTTCAAGGCCACTAAGCTTTAGTCATTAGCTCTTTGATTAGTCCATGTTTGATGTGTCAATTGGATGCACAATAAAATTGGTTGAAGTGGACCGTGCGATTTTCACAAGGGAACTCATCCATACTTTGTCACGCTCCTTGCCAAATCAAGGCGTGCCGGAGGTGGAGCGGTGCCGGGGACGTGAGCAGCGGTGCGGGCGACCCCGAGGCCGCGAGGTGCGGTGCCGTCGGCCATGGCGTCGAGGTTTTTGTGCGGCGGCCAGGGGCGGTGCGAGGTGCGTCGGAGGCCGTCTAAGACGATAAAGGCGGCGATTCTGGTTGGACGGCGACCGCTTCCCCATAGCGGCAGGTGGGCCGACACCATGGCGGCGGCGGTTCAGCGTCACGCCGGCTGGCGGCGGCGGTTCAACGTCACGTCGGCTGGCGGCGGGCGGCGGGGCCTGGTGGTTCTCTGGTGCTGGCGGCTATGTCCGGCGGCGCTAAGACCATCTTGGGCCTCTCCAAGTTTTTCCATAAAAGAAGCAGGCGGTGGTTGGGCTGCTCAGATCTACAGAGTCGTGGCCTACTCAAGGTGGGTGGCGGCGTGGGCGGCGATGGCTCGCCTGTTGGGTGGCGGTTCTCGGGGCCTACCTTGCTTAGACTAAGTTCTGGAGAAGGATTTGAGCGCCGGTGATCGTTCTCGGAGGGAGTTCGAAGGTGCCTGTGGAAGATGGTGGCTTCGACCGACGTCGCGTTTCAGCGTGCGGATTTTTCCCGAGGTCTAAGTGCAGAGGAGGTCCGCCGTACTGCGCTGGTGGCTGGCGGCTGCTGCGGGCTGCATTCATCCTCGACGTCCTCGTGTGAAGAGGTGGGCCTTACCAGTTTGTACCTGCGCGCCGGTGAGCTGAGCAGGGTGTCATGACTCTCGTGTCGTTCGTCGGTGGTCAAGTCGAGGGGAGCCTAAGTGCTCGTCCCTCACGCTACCGGCGACTACGGCCAGAGTTGTGGTCATCGTGTTCTTCGTCGACGTGCCGGCATTGGGCAGAGCTTCGGGCGAAAGTCTATCTCAGCGCTGGTGTCGGGGTCAGCAACGGCGACATCTTCGGATGTCGTGAACCTTTTTGGAGGCGTTGGTTGAGCCCCCTGCTTGGTCTTTGATTTTCCAGGTGAAAACCTTTCTCTGGCTGGCTGGAGGGGCGGCAACGACGGCTTCGACGTCGTATACTTCTGGGAGGCGTCGCCTTGGAAATCAAGTGGCCGGCTTCAATTGTGGAAGAATGGTTTGGTGTGCGGTTGGAGGTTTGTTTGGAGCATGGACGGAGAAGAAGATTGAAGCTTAGTCTTCCTCTTTCTTTTTGTTAGTGCGTTTTTCTTCTTGTTTCTTGGTTTACCTCGGTGAGAGGTTTAGAGTCTAAGTACTCCGTATCGTATAATATTTAACCGTATATATCCACTTGTGGATATAGAGGCCGGGATTTTACTCTTTAATCTAAAAAAACTAAGGTGTGGTAGCAATTTACAAATGACATCTTGGACAGAGTTTGGCTAAATATTATGCGGTCTAGAGCTAATGGCATACCATAACTGTGCTGCGAACCAAACAATTGTCACGAAGAATTGTGACAAAAATTGACAAATTGTGGTAAGCCAACCGAATCATCAATACGTCGCAGAAGCGATCATCCATCATCTGTGCTTGGTGCTTAGGATTTTATATCATTTGCAACCATATAGACTTTGCACATCACAAACAGAGTGATAAGTAAAAACATCTTTGCAGTCACCAACCACCTCAAACGTCCGGGCTGCCTTAATCACCGTTTTGATACAGTGGAGCCTTTCGCTGCAGGAGGAACTCGGAGATACCATCCTCTGTGCTTGGTGCTCCACATTCTAGTGCCTACTTAACATTTATGTTCCACAAAAAGAGTGGGTGGTGATTAGAAAACTTCCCCGTTGCTACTTTACAGAGTGGACAGCCCGGTGATGAGCATCATCTCACCTATCTGAAGTCTTAACTATATGCAATGTGGAGCATGCTGAAATTATGTTAGGTTTAAGTTCTCATCATTCCTTGTGGGGGCACAAGAGAATAGTTATGCAGCAACATTCTGTGATCAAATTAAACGTCCAGGTCATGATAAAGGAATACTGGCTAGGGAAGCATCTTGAATTATTAATTTAAATCAGACCGTGGCAAGAAAACCTGGCCATTATCAAAGCGACTAGACGAGACTAATTTGTTTCCTGTTGTTAGGTTGGCTTTCATTATTTCTGATTGGACATTTGGTTTGAAGTTATGAACATTAAGGTGAGACAGATTTCATAAAATCCGGTCTATGAACCAAAGCATCATGTAATTTATTTTTTTTGCAGGTAAGCATCATTTAGATTTGGACGAATTAATTTATGATATATGAAGCCTCACAAGACATCTTGAATGTTTAATAAGTTAAAAGGGTCGAGGGTTTGATGATGGTATGGATGAAAAAGATTTAGTATCAAGCTTATAAGGTATTTAAACGGTCCTTATCATGATTTTATTACATGGAAGATGTTACACGGACAACTTCGATTATCATAAGATTTACGTGGAAATAATTATAATGGCAAACAAAAATGGCGCCAAATGCGCAAGTTTTATTAATCTCACAAATCGCAGCCAATAACTTTACACATCAGAACAACAACAACCATATGCATCGTCAGAAGAAAAGAAAATGTCCAGCCACATTATCCAAAGAACTATCTGTACCATTCCCAGCCAAACCAAACCCATGCAAATCATGTCGCGTAGCCCGATCCAGGAAAAAAAAGGGCCCCCCAACCAGCCCAAGCCCTATCATCGGACGTCGCCATCAAGGCCCAGTATAGATGGCCCAATTCTTGCTCATGCTACGTGGAAAAGGTAGATGATTGGAAAAATGTAGTGTTGTGGGAGAGGAAGACGATTAGAAAAGGTAGATTATCTTCTACTCAGAAAAAAGTAGATTATCCACCCTAACATTCGGGTTGCAACTTGCAAATGGGCATTCGGGAACAGCTAGCATCTGCTACCTTGTTCAAAAAATGTAGAGTTGTTCCCTTTTTCAAGCGACATTTTCTTCCACATCAAGCGTCATGAGTTGTTCATAGACACTATTCCCGTTTGCACATTTTTATATATTGAAAGCGTGAACTTTATATGAAACAAAAAATTTGATAGGATTCCTACCTAGCATTCATGTTCCATAGAAAGAATGAGTGGTAATTAGAAAACTTCCCTGTTGCTACTTTACAGAGTGGGCAGCTCGGTGAGGAGCATCATCTCACTTCTGAAGCCTTAACTATATGCAATCTGGAGCATGCTAAAATTATGTTAGGTTAAGTGCTCATCATTTCCTGTGGGGGCACAAGGGCATAGCTCTTTAGCAATTTTCTCTGATCAAAATGTCTCTGTCATGATGAAGGAGAACTAGCTAGGGAAGCATCTTGAATTATTGATTTCAAATCGACCCTCGCAAGAAAATCTAGACCTCATCAAAAACGTTTTTTTTATTAATTTGTTTCCTGTTGTTGGGTTGACTTCACTGTTTCTGATTGGACATTTCGTCTGAAGTTATGAAATTAAAGTGAGACAGACCTCATAAAAGTCGATCTATGAACTTAGGCAACATGTTGATTTGGACAGATTAATTTATGATATGAAGTCTCGCAAGACATCTTGAATGTTTAAGTTAAAAGGCTCGGTTTGATGGTATGGATGAAAATTTTCGAAGTATTAAGCTTGTAACTCATTTAATTTAAGTTTCCCTTATATATCATGATTCACATGGAAGATACCCGTAACTCCAATAATCATAGGATTTGCATGGAGATGATTACAATATTAAACCAATGGCGCAAAACGCACAAGTTTTATTAATCTCACGAATCACAAACAAAATCAATCACTTTAGCACTTTACACACGTCATCAGAACAACAAACAACAACCATAAAAAACGAAAAAAAAACCAGCCACACTATCCATGAACTGTATACCGTGCCATTTCCATCCAAATTAACCAAACCCATGCAAATCAATTCGCGTAGCCCGATCTAGAAAACAAAGAAAAAGGCCCCCCGGCAAGATCTGATCAGCGATCAATCACTCCGCTGTCGCGACGGTTACGGCGCCGAACCACCGCGAGCAGGTGTACACCGAGCAGAAGGCTTGCAGCGTGGTGAGCAGCAACATCATGATGGCAGCGAGGAAAGTGAGCACCTGCCACGAGCTGAACACGTACTTGCGCATGAACCGCTTCGTCTTCACCCGCCACCGCGAGTTGTAGTAGCGGTTCACCTCCTCGACCGCCCTGTCCACGAACGCCACCTTGGTGAGCCGCGCCGACCGCGCCATCCCGTTCCACAGCTTCGCCACCTCGCCGTCGCTCTTCATCCGGTTCAGCACCACCCCGCGCCGCCGCAGCAGGGTCACGTCCTCGTCGGTGTCGATGATCCCGTTCATGAGCTCCGTGTACCGCGCCAACACCAGCGGGCCCGACGCCGCCGACGCCTCGTAGGCGACGAGGTTCCGGAGCACCACCTCCGTGTTCGAGTCCAGGGTCACCGCGGGGAGGCTGAAGGTGAGGGTCTTGGCGTCGAAGGCGACGGTGGAGACGTCGCCGGAGGTCGGGACGAACTTGATGCCGACGCTGGCCAGCTCGGAGACAGAGGGCACCGTGATCTCCTCGATCAGCGGCGGCCGGGACAGGTACCCCGCGCCGTTAGTGTCGCGGGGGTTGGAGCTCCCGTCGGCGCCGGAGCCGGACATGAATAAGGCCTCGACGGGCTGGCTTCATCGCCGAGAACCCCGGCACGACGGTGAGCATCTTCCACGGCGCCTTGACGACGAACGCGATCGGCCTCGTCACGTACCGCATCCGGCCGCTCGACGCCATGCCGGACACGGCGAGGAGCAGCTGCTTCACGTATTCCCACCCAGCGGCTGGCTTCTCCTTCTCCTCCTCTCCGCCGCCGCCGTTCACCGTCTGCTCCTCTATGTCGTCGTACCCCTCGTCGCGGCGGCTGCCGTGGCCAGCGTCGGCCTCCGCGATGGCGGTGTTGTCCTCGGCCGGCTTCGGCACGAGGATGTAGTAGAGCACCTCGAGCAGGTGCGCGTGCTTGCCGACGTCCACCGCCGGGAAGTTCTCCATCATCTTGAACGGGCAGAGCTCCTTGACGAGCCCGGCGGCCATCCGCGCGAGCAGCTCGCCGGCGTCGTCGGCGGACGCGCACTGCGGCTCGAGGATCTTCCGGAGCAGGAACAGCGGGACCTGGTTCTCGAGCATGAGCATGTCGCGGAGGATGAGGCCGTGCGCCGACTTCCTCCCGGCGAAGTCCACGAGGTGCTGCATCCTCGACGACACCCGCCGCAGCGCCTTGCCGCCGGTGGCGACGTCGCCGTCGTTGGCGGCGGCGGCGGCGTAGACCTGGAGGAACTCGAGCAGGAACGCGCCGTCGACGAGCATCATCCACGCGAGCGTCTCGCCGCTGAAGTCGAGGTAGCGGTGGTAGTGGGCGCGGGCCCGGCGCTCGAGGCGCTTGAACTGTTCGACGAGGCCGTCGAGCTTGAGCCCCGGCGGCCGGAGGCGCTTCTGGGCGCGGCGCGCCGCCGCGAGCTTGTAGAGCTCCATCTCGTAGAGCTCGGGGCGCCAGTGGTGGTAGGGGCCGAGCGCGATGAGCTGGGGCGTGTAGGCCTCCGGCTTGCGCACCTGCAGCGCCCTGGGCACGTTGAAGACGGAGACCGGGATGCCGGTGTCGTCGTCGTCGTCGCCGCCGGTGCCGGCGGCGTCCTCCAGGGACTCCCTGATCTGGACCACCCACCGGACCTCGTCGAACACCAGCGGCGTCCCGTGACGGCCGGTGCCCTGTTGATCGGAGCCCGCCATTGTTAGTCCCTTCGTACCTCTCGCGATCAAACAAGCACTGACACGCTCACTTACGAGAGAAGAAGCTAGCTTAGCTGCTGGTTGTTGCTTGACAATAATTGGATAACTGATGGCACTATATACTACTGTCCAGAGATGATTTATATATGGTTGGTCAATTTCGTTAAAGGAAATGAAGGAATAAAGTTTAAGTTCGGTGGCATAGTGTGCTTTTGATTTGAAAAATGTGGATGCTTCATTTCATTTTTCACATGGATCGATGTCTCTCGTTTGACATCGCCAGAGATGAGGATTCAGTGGCACCTTCGCCATGTCTCATTTTCCACACGTTCTCCTTCTGCAGAGGAGACTATCAGAGATTCAGAGCTGCAGATGTCTCGATCGGGTATGTATGGCTTTCCAATCTCCCACTTGGGTCTTGTTTAGTTCCCAAATTTGGGAGCCAAACCTTGGTCTTTTGGGGTGCGTGCGTCACTATAGCATTTCGTTTGTATATGTGAAAAATTATCAAAAAATTGATTAATTAGGCTCAAATTATTCGTCTCGCAGACTACAACAAAACTGTGTAATTAGTTTTTAATTTCATCTACATTTAGTACTTCATGCATGCTATGACATTTTGATGTGATGGAAATCTTCTTTTTGTATAGTAAACTTTGGGGTAGAATTTGGGATCTAAAAAAGGGCTTAACTACCTGAGCATATATTGCTTCGGAGCTGCTGGCACTTTGCATGAACAGTCTGCAGAGATCATGACTTTTTTATTGGATGTTAAAGGATATCCTGATGCACAAGCCAGACTGGAAAGAACAGTGATCTGCCACTTGAGTATTTGAATGTAGTTTGCTTCCATCTTTTAGGAGGAGCCGCCTTGCTTTTTTGTGATAGGTGATCTGCAAAACACATAGAAGTCGCATGCATACAAATGATATGATAGTGAAACATGCGCGGGCCCTCTATCTAGCCTGTCCTAAACACCATTTGCTGGCACTATAAGTACGTTTAAGCGGATGCAAAATCGGCATCCCTTTTTTGTTTTCGTTTATGTGAGTAATTAATTTATAGTATTGATTCGCGTTGAAGGCTTCGCTTTCATTTAATTTTAGTTTTTCTTTTCAAATGGCGGCATGCTACTGTTGATTTGAAATACAGAGGCTTCTTTCACTTTTCGCATGCATGTCTCCTTGGATGTTCGTTCATAGGCACTAAAAGGCACAGTCGCCGTGTCACATCCTTTCATTTTCCACACTCCTGCAGATGTCTCGACCGGGTATGGTTTTTCAAGGGGAAAGAGATGATGAAAACTGACTTCATAAGATAAGAGTGTCCCGTGTACTACTCCTGACTCTATCCACCGACCATCCTGGCTTTTCGTCGTTCATAGCTAACGTTAACGGTGTTTTCGTAGCCTCTCTGGGTGTGGAGTAACTTCCAGCGGCTTCTCTGTAATCCAAGAAAACATACTATGGTGTGGAGTTGTAGGTGTATGACTCTATTTATATGATAATTATGGATTTAAATTCAAAATTCAATCACCTAATAAAGTATACAAGTTTGAAAAGAAAAAAAAAACAGGTATGATCGATCCAACAGCAACTTGGGCTCTGCAAGCTACCACTTGAGCTCGCTATCTAAAAATGGCTAGCACTTGAGCTATATACCAGCCACGGGGAGTGAGTGATATAAAATACTGGTCAGCTGATCAGGCCCATCGACCACCCAATAGGAATGCCAGTATGCCATCCAGCATCGCCAGATTGGAAAGCACAGTGCTCTGATCTGGGTCGCTGTCGATGTTGAACAATAATAATCCCTGCCACTTGGCTGTTTGTTTCCTTCATATTTGGTGAGAAGCCGCTTCTGATGAGTGATCTGCAGCAGATGTATACAAGTCGCATATAAATGATGGTGAAACATGCGCGGGGCCAGACTTTTCCATTTAATTAAATGGGAATAATCGTAGTGCCGTGGTGTCCAGAGTTGGGTATTGATTCGTGTCGAAGGCTTCGTTTAAACAGGTGGATCACAATTGAAGTAATCAAGAGGAACCGATTTGAGTCTTCAACTTAGGAAAATGCTCCACTTTTTTTTAGCAAATTATTTTTCCAGTGCTTGCGGGTGTCCCTGATGATATATTTTGCCAATCTCAATATCTATCCGCCGAGACATTCGTATAGCCCTCAGGGTGCTGCATAAAAAGCTTGTAAAACTAGGGTTCGAGAGATTTTCTTTTCCAGTATTAGATTGGGCCTCTTCTTAAAAACACTTCCATGGGGGAGATGCTGCTGTCTTTCCTCACCGGTCTGAGTTTTTCTTTAACATTACACAAATCCGACAGATTTTAGCTAGAAAACCCGGCAACCCTGATTTTTAAAGAATATTTCTTCCACTATATCTGGAATATTTTGTCTCCCTACAGCAACAATTTATTTCCTATCCGCACATGCGCATCAAACAAAACAATACGGGAGCTTTATTTATAGCCATCAGGCTGCTGCTGCCGCTCCATTCTGGACACGGCCCAGCACCGTCTGTGGCGGAGCCCATATCCATCAGATACGTGTGTTTTTAGATCATCCACCAACATATGGTGCCGGAAGTAGCAGGTAAGATATACTGTACTACTTTATCTATAGCTACTAGACAAAAATCACACGACACGACAATGATATGCGTACTTCTTTTTTAAGATAAGATATACACAAATTTGATAGAGAACGAGCACGGTGTTATTATAACTATACACAAGACAACACATTTACACATGCACGGGCTACCTGGCTAGCAAAGCAGATTTCAGGTCAGCCAAATGTCTTCTCGCTGCTGTAGCACATGTAAAGGAAGCCGTCCTTGTCCTTGTGCGAGTCATATACACTTCCCATCAGGTTAGCTGTGGATAGAAATTGCATCATCACCATCAGTTCAAGTTTTATTCCCCAAAAGAAAGGAGAAACTATCAATTCAAGCAAAACAGCACCCCTTTCTACTTTCACGAGATGTCTAGTTTTGACCTTTGGTCGCTTTGAAACCTAGTGTTTTTTTTACAACATTGCTTCATAACGAATAGATTATATGACCAATGGCAGCCTCACCTGTTTGGGGTAAAGTGTTATTTACAAACACAAATAGCGCTGTTCCTGGAGATAGGTGTAACCGGGACCGCAGTATGAAAATGAACTGCCCCACCGGCATGTCACAGGGAACCAGGTACCTGCACCATAAATAAAGGTGTATTACTACATTTCAATCTTTGAAATAGAAGATCAGTGAGATTACAATAAGACATTAATCATGGAGTGGCATGGAATCAAATGACAACCCGACACCCCATCCATCTATAGCAATGTAATAGGCACCAGAGAGTAGCAACTCACTTCCTCTTCTCCATTTGTGGTAAATTACTCCTCGAAAACCTTTCAACTATGACCTGCAAATACAAACCAACAATTCAGGAATTCCATGTGCACCAAACAAGAGATGCCAAACTGTCAGAGATTGGGGGCAAAAGGAGAATGCAGAATAAATGTAGGGTACAATTTGTTCAGCTTCAGTAGAAATATTGGTTCAGAGTGCGTGGTTTAGGCTAGGATTGCAACGTTTCAAGACCATGCATGTAAGAACCCTTGAGCGTCGGAAAATCAATTTGCAGGAGCATAGTGGGCATAACTGGAAAGAAAAAGAACTTATTCAATCTGCACAGCATGATAAAACAAGATAAAACCCCTGAATGAAACCCCAGGCCCCAGCATTGGGAATGCTAGGGAATTCTTTTAGAGCTCCGGAAGGCAAAAGTTTGTGTGAAGCATCAAGGGAATTCTGAAGTGAATCCTAAAATCCGCTGCGGCCTTTGGTTCCATTGACATCACGACAAGATTGATATCTGGTAGAGGATAGGCGGAAGTGGAAAAAGGTAATCAGCACTTGATGCCACTGACATAGAGCAGTTATTAACCACTAATCGGCTGGCTAGTGATGTGAACACGAAGCAGAGGATAAGGGGCAGGCCCTGCCCCTGCCTGCCTAGGGTTTGGTCTGGAACAGGGAAAAGGAACGGGGAAGTCCCCTCAAAAACAAAAGGGGAAGGGAAAAGAGAGGCTTCACATACGGGGATCCTGTCGGGGTAGTTGGCGATCATGGCGGCGGATTCCTGGATCCTCCAATCTGCACCCCGACCCCAGCATGCATCAGGAATTTATTCAATTGACTGAAATACAGAGGTAGATGTGTACCGACAGCTACTGACCGAAGGTGAATTCCTGCTTGAAGGGTTTCATGGCGAATCGGATCGGAGCGGAGCGGATCGTCGATTGCTTCCTTCGCTTCGACGAAATTTGCTCTCCCCCAATCGGCCGCCGCAGCTGCGGGAGGAGTCAGGAGAGGAACAAGGAAGGAGAAGAGGAGGAAGACGAAGGGGACAAGCAAAGTCGTAGGCGGGCTGGGCTGCCTGGTTCAGGATACTAGTAGTAGTTTACAAGGAATCCTAGTTACAAGTTACTAGGAGAAACCCAGACCAGCCCAATTGAGCTCATGGGGGCCCAACACGATCACACACCCCGGCGACCTTGCCACCCTGGTGCCGACCTGGCGCTCGACATAGGCCCACATGTCGCCAGCTGGAACACTGACAGACCGCACAAGTACCTGGCCCCGGAGGTGGCCCCACAAGTCAGTGAGACTCGCCACGCCGCAACCGACCTACCATCTCCTTCAAAGTTCAAACGCCCGGGCGCTGAAACGTAACCGCCCCGCAACGAACACGCCTGCTCGGCTCTCTCGCCTCCCCCACCCCCGCCGGCCGCCGCCCGCTCGAAGGAGAGCCCCTGAATCCTCGAAACCCCACGCGCTCGCCGCCGGCCGTACGCCCCCGCCGCCGCATGGCCGCCGCGCGCTCGGCGATGGACCTCTTCCCGGACGGGATCTACGTGCGGCTCCGCAGCCGCGTGCACGAGACGTACCTCTACGCCGACGAGGACGGGGCTCTCCCTGCGCCCGCGCAGCTACAGCCCCGCGATCGCCGGGGTGTGGCGGGTGCACCTGGTCGAGCGGGACGGCATCGACTACGTCCTCCTCCACGGCGCCGCCTACGGCCGCTACCTCGCGCTCTGCACCGACAAGCCGCCCCCGCGGCACTGCGTCGGCTGCCGCGCCGTCCAGATGCGCTTCGACAACCCGGTGCTGGACGCCGTCATGTGGAGGCCCGTCAGGGTGGCGGGCGGCGGCGACGCCCCCCCGGCCGGGGGCGCCCCCGACTACGTCCTCCTGCGCCACATCCAGAACGGCAACCTCCGCGCCAACGGCAGGTTCCGCATCTGGAACAACGGCGTCAGCATCGACTACTACTTCGGCACCCGGAGCACGATGAGGCATTGGACGGTCGAGGTCGTCCCACCCCGAGTGGACCGGCCACCACTTCCGCTTCCGACTCAGGTGAGTTCACCGTCCTTTCACCCTCGACACTCGAGCGTTGATTTTGGCGGAATAGGGATTCGTTGAACCAATCGATTCCGTGAACGGGTTGATGTCTGTCTGGGACGAACACCAATCGATCCTATATGTTCCTTAATTGCTTGCGTGGATTCTCACAGCAACTGCTGAATCTGATTGTTGCGCTTGTTCTTGCAAAGTCTGCACTTACTGAAGCCGATAATTGCTTAATTCTTCCTGATTAGTTCGTGGTGATCGAATTCCTAGCATATTTTGCCATGATTACCTCTTCTGTCAATGAAGAAGTTCGAGCTCTTAAGAAGCGCGCTAGCTGTAGTTCCGGGCTCTCGAATTCTTGCTCCTCTGCAATATTTTGTTCGATTTAGGAGGGAGCAGTTCCTGATCACATTAATCTCGTTCGCTTCCCATTCCCCCTATCAGTTATCCAAAACTTACTGTCTACTGTAGATTATTATGATTGCAATACTATGGGACTCTGTCTGTGTCATTCGTTATCTGCATCGAGTAAGATTTGTTGAAAGCACTGGATTCTTAGTTGGTGACCATCTGCCACCTGCGACGTCACCAGTAGAATTTGATTTGTCCTTCGAAAATCTGAGTTATTCGTCGTCGTTTTCTGTCTTGAGTATTTTCTTGCCAGATCATAATGAGCACTGCCTGTGTCTGAACATTTCGTTCGCGTTACAAATGTTTATTCAGACATGCCTGTTCAATTCAGTCACCGGTGTTGTCTAGCTGTTTGATCTTCCTAACACAACTCCTTTGCAACAGAAACTACTCAGAACTGGCCTATTCGGGTGGTGCACTGTGCCCGAGGTGGATCGGGGGCGGGTGATCTGGCACCTGCATTCGGACCAGCCGCTGAACTTCCGCCCAACCAGTGTGCCCCATTTCTCTTTCTACGGCCGCTCCGTGTTCAACCTGAGGACCCAGGTGGGGATCCGTGCGAACCAAGGGAACACCTTCGGCACTTTAATGTGCGTGCGGGAAGGCTCGCACGGGCGGCTGACCCCTCTGGTCACCGACCTGGCCAACTGCAACGACGCCATGCACATCGTCGTCTACACCGCCGGGGCACCAGGTAAGAACTTTGCAGTTTTCTTAGTGGTTTGTGCAGCACTTGTTATCTGCTTGTCACCGTTTCTGCAGGTGTGATATTTGAATTTTTCAAAGTGGTCCTGTGATGACAGATGTTCAAGGGATCAATACTGATGAGAAGAAAAATGTGTCTAGCAACATAGCTCGTAGCTCAGAGTAGTAATGTAGTTCTGAATTTGACATGCAAATATAGATCAGTAAAGTATGTAGGTATTCAGTAGGTCATAATATCATACTGATAACAACAGAAAATGTAACTTGCACAGTGTGTACATAGCTGATATGTTCAGAGTACTTCTGCACTTGCTTTTTTTTAAATAGCTGTTATACGTAGTATTCTCTTCTTGGTTTTTTATTTTTTGTTGAGTGCGCAGATATTTGCTTGAGAAAATTGTTTACATTCTTTGGTTTGGACTAATCTGAAACATGCTTTAGAAGCTAGAACTTAGATTAAGCAGAAGCAGTTGAATGGAAACAATCTCAGTTCTAGTATTAAGAGTGCCTCGTGGAATTTGACAGATCCTAAATTTGGTCTGATTTTAGAAACTGTCTGGTTTTCATTTCTTACCATGGTCCTCAGTTCAGAAATTCAGTTGTGCCAATAGTCCAATCTTTACTACAGAAAGTTCAGTAGTTCCATTTAATGTTAGCCAATAATGTTAATCTTGTAATTGTTTATTTGCTCTCTTTCGTTATTCACAAAAGTGTAACTCATTGTTTTACGTGTTCCCTTGTGATTTCAGATGCTGAGGCGTTAGTATACCCAAACGTTGACGCATAAGGACCATAGAGGAATACGGGAGCAGAACTTGTGACAACATCACAATTCATCTCTTCAGAAATCAGAAGTCTGACTGCTTCGGATACGATGACTTGAGAATCGGCTTGTCTTCTTTTGTTCAGATGGCTTCAGAAAACTCAGCAACTTTACTGTTTCTGTTAGTTAGGTTCAATGCGTTCCGCTGACCGGATGGGTTTGAACTGGCCTTTCAGTTTCAGAACATACAAAGTTGTGAAAGCATTATGTGGAAGTACTGTTGTAGTTACCATATTCATCTCTGTTGGGTCACGGGCGATAACAAGTATGGATGTTGCTGGTTTTGACTGTACCTTGCTTCTGATACACTGAAAAACAGAGTCCATGTTTGTTGAATTTAGCTTTCAGTTCAAGTCATGGTTTATGCATCATTTGTGTGCTGAAGCTCTGCACATAACTTAATTCTGACCTTTGCTTGATATATGGAGCAAATGAGTGGCTCTTTATTTGTAATAAAAGGTCTGCTCCATTTCAGTGTTTGCGAGTCCTTTGTTCTTCTGCATCTGAACCTGCTTTGTTTTTGCTGGTTTGTCGCATTTCTGTCAGAGTTGTAGTAACCTGCTTCTCTGTTCAGTCTCTGGTTCCATTTCCAAGTTTGTTGCTGCCTTTATTTTTGTATAAATGAAGATAATAAACTTATTGTGTTGTACTAGCAACTTGTTGCTGCCATAATCACTTATAGGCTACCAAATTTGAACTGCACAGTCAGCCTATAACAAATTTCAGCGGAACAGGAAAAAAAATAGGATTCATTTCAAAAACTTCATAGGATGTGACAAAGCAGTTGCATTCATGTTCTTTCCTGCCCTGCACAATCCCGGGCCGGTTTCCGGTAGAAAGATAAAATTCTAGTCTACCTACTGATCCAATGGCAACCGACTTCTGATAAAATTCAGTCTAGCCGAATGCTGGACCGACCCTGAGGGGATGCGGCGTGCGGCGAGTTGCGTTTGTGCTAGCAGTAGCAGTAGCAGAGCAGAAGTGCCCTGGACGGCCGCGATTCTGCTCCTGGGCCGGGCCCCACGGGCCAGTGGGGGCGGGCCACGAGACGACGCGTCAAACAATCCGACGATGGGCTGCTATGTCAATGTATCACGATTCAGCTGTCGTCAGAAATGAAAACGAAACAATGAATCAATCAATAATCTAGCAGGTGCATAAAATTTCCACATATTTCAGCAGGAATCTTCTCCCACACGCGAAAACGACGGTTCATTTTGGTGATCTATAATCGCCCCGTCCCCGCGCCGCGCTAGCTCGATCAGCTGCCATCATGTTTCACGAGTCCGATTTTTATATATAATGCAACCCCGGCCGGGTGGGTCAGTACAAAAAATGAACAAATTAAATCAATAACCAAGTGGCAGATTGCAGAGATTCTTCAGAATCATCCTTTGGTTTACGATCAGTCCACAGCCGAGGTCACTGTTCTTTCCAGTCTGGAACATGTGTTAAAAGGATATGGATGTCAGTGTCATCCCCCTGGCGGCGATCGGCCGATATCATTGGCCTCATCGATCGGTCTGACGACAGTTCACTTCATCGCTCGATCTTGTTTCCATCCTGCAATGGTATGATATATGTAGCGCGCTGGGTTCGTTTGCTCGGATTTTATCGGAGACTGGCAAATTTGGTGGACTCTCTGGCACTTATATATATGAAATATGCCTCGGTTCATGGTGTTCGCCGGTACCGTACTGATCACGTGCTGTTTGGTAGAGCTCCATCTGATTCTGATTCTCTGTTGGAGCTGATTCTCTGAGAGAAGTGATTCTGTGGCTGAAAGTGATTCTCTCTGATTCCCTAGCGTAAACTATCAAAATCAGGATGGAGAATCACTTCACAGGATCAGGAGAAACTACTTTTTCAGCTACAGGCCCCTTAGTTCATTTCAGAGAATCACTTCTCAGAATCAGCAGAGAATCACTTCTCGCTGGAAAACTGTTTGGTAGAGCTCCTCCTGGATTCACCAGAGAATCAGCTCTAGGAGCTCTGACAAATAGGACCTCAATGAACTAATTAATGAGGTTTATATGCCCTGCCTCTGTTCATGACTCTTGTCAGTTTTGCTTTCGGCAGGTACAAGGACAGAGAGATACAGAAAGGGAAAGGCCGAGCTGGATAGCTGGTCCGCTTCTGCAGCACTGATTGCATCCATTGCATCTCCCCTGGCAGAAGAAGAACGTGTCTGTGTACTGGGTGGGGGATGAAGACTGGGACGTGGTGATTGTGAACTAGTGATGATCATGATCCCGACGAATGGGCACGCAACCGAGAGGAGACACGTGAAAAAGGAAGCTAGCAGACATGTCGAGTCTGAAAGGACTATACAAACCAACTTAACTTTGTTAATTCAATTCTTTCAATCTGCGATTGTAAATGGGGCATCTGCTCTGCTCGAGAACCTGAGCTTGAGCCAAGAGCTAACGTCGTGTGGGTTTCGGAGTTCCCACGACCGAAACGACCAAAACCTAGTTCAAACTTTAGAGTCAAACCAAATATAGATCAAAACAATATAAAAATCAAAACTTAATAAACTTGCTTCCGCATAGTGCTATTTTTATCCATCCAAACTCCCTCCACACATTTACACCATTGCCCCTCATAAGACGTCGAATTGGCTATCTGCCCTAGTGAAAATGAATTTGCTCTACCCCTACTCATGGCCAATTAATTGCTCCACTGTTCTACGTTATTATATACGAGCCCTTTTGTGCCCTTACTTTTATTTTTATATTTCACTGCTTATATCTAAAAAATTGGGCAATCCGTAAGCTTCAGCTCAATAAAGCAGGTTCAATAGCACAAATGTTTTAGAGAGAACAAACGGAAAATTGCATTGGAATTGAACCTGGTCCTAAGGCTCGCGTATTTTTTTCTCCACTACTACGGTTATCACTTAATAATCATACTATGGATGAGATAAATCTATGGAAAGCTTAAGATTTTCAAAAACAAATAAAAAAGTGTAACACATATCTTCTTCTCCCTTCCATGCTAACTCATCGATATTGGATCACGACCACTATTCACCCGGACGCTAACCATCTCAAATGGTGACCAGGGCCGGCTCTATAGTTTTAAGGACCCTAGAGCGAACCGGACATTATGGGCCCACCTAGCCTAAATATTTTCTTTTTATAGAAAAAGAATAGTAGTACTTGAAGCAGTTTTTTTCATCTTCATCGACCTTAATTTCTGCATCTAAATTATGATTATATTCCCACCCATGATCACATTCTACCCCATGATTTTAGTGGCATAAATGTTATTTTAAAGAACTTATTTAGAGCATCACATCTCAATAAATTGATCATCCTGCTCTTTTTTTCTTTTTTAATAACCTGACAAATGCTTCTTAAGCAACATTCTAGGATTTTAACACCTAAAGTATGAAGGAAAATAAACATTGAAATTAGAAGTTTAAAACCTGAATAATATAATATATTAATAACCCAATATAAGTAAGTAACAAAAATAACTCACTGATCGCAGCAAAAAAGTTGAGGATTCGAAGGACTTGCTGATTGCTTGATCGAAGCACTAGAGTTGATGAGGGCTGAAGACAGGCCGAAGGTGATTGATTTGGTTGAGTTCTCAATCCTGATCTTATGGATGAGCGACGGAGTGGATACTGACAGCAGACTTGCATCTAGCGAGCTGCAATGTTGGTATGTTGTTCGTTGGTCTTCGCAAATGGTGGATGGTCGGAACGTAAAACGATAGTCGACAGAAGTTTTGCATCGTGATGGAGGGCCAGGAGGAAATTAAAATCGGCATCTCAGCGTGTGTGTGCGGCTCCCAGACGGCTAAAGTACCTACTACGCTTCAAATCCAACGTAGTAGAACTTGCTTGTTGCCTAATTAGATATTACAGGCCCTTAGGCCCCCTGTGCTCTGGGCCCCCGGCCGTCGCCTAGGGCCAGAGCCGGCCCTGATGGTGACATCATCAAGTCCCTTCTTCTTTATCAACCTTGTCTACCGTCCGTCCTCAGTCATCCCGACCAACAATTCTATAAATTAATTGTGTTGGACCAACCAGTTGAATAGTTGCTATATATTCAACTAGCTATAAAGGTATTACATGAAAATTAGCTGGTTCTGTTTGGTTCCACTTCAGCTAAAATTAGCTAGATAGCAATTAGCTGGTGGATCTAAATCTCTACTCCTAATAAGAATGCACCGGGGAAGTGAAAGGGTCTCTAGCCTAGTGGTTAGAGCACCTGAGTAGCACCCTGCAGACCCAAGTTCGACTCCCTGTGGGAGCGAATTAACTGGGTTTAGAATAAAGAAAATTAAAAAAATAGGTAGGGGCCTCCCCTACTGACTCCGGTCAAAAAAAATGCACCGGGGAACCGCGACCGTGCGTTCCTTCCGTCTGCCCCTCCGCGCCTCCGCCTGCGACGCATTTTTACCGTCAACGCATGCCGGACGCCTGTGATCATCCCCGTGAAACCCGCATCAGCCCACCTGCGACGCAAAATCCCACGGCGATTCCTGCATCGTCCAACATTCTCTGGACGCCTAGGATCTTCGGTCCTCTCCTCAACCGCCTCTGACCCACGCCCGCTCCAACCCTTCCCGCATTCTCTCCGCTCCCCGTGCTGCGCCTGGGCCGCGAAACCCGGACCACGCATGCGTTATTTCAGATCACCATCTATTCCTCCCCTACTGACTCCGGTCAAAAAAAAATGCACCGGGGAACCGCGACCGTGCGTTCCTTCCGTCTGCCCCTCCGCGCCTCCGCCTGCGACGCATTTTTACCGTCAACGCATGCCGGACGCCTGTGATCATCCCCGTGAAACCCGCACCAGCCCACCTGCGACGCAAAATCCCACGGCGATTCCTGCATCGTCCAACATTCTCTGGACGCCTAGGATCTTCGGTCCTCTCCTCAACCGCCTCTGACCCACGCCCGCTCCAACCCTTCCCGCATTCTTTCCGCTCCCCGTGCTGCGCCTGGGCCGCGAAACCCGGACCACGCATGCGTTATTTCAGATCACCATCTATTCTTTTCCGTGATTGCCTCCGCAGATCGTGCCCTGCAGAAGTGACCAAGAAACACCGTCGTCTGTTCCCTATCGGTATCGGACTCAGAAAATCGGAGGCGGTAGACAACGGTGGGCATTGGCGCCTACGATCCGGTTGAACTGCACCCCAGCAGCCCCCGGTAACGTCCAAATTGTGATCCCCTTCACCTCCTCTTTCCATTGATGCATGTTCCACTGAAATTCATCGCTCACATGTCATCTTATCATTTCTCCGGTGAAACTCCGGCCATGCACAACAGCTATGAGCATGGCGCCACCGCATGCGCTCGCAGTTGGCCTGACCGAAGAAAGAAGATGGCATTTTATCCTTTAGATACAAAACCGACGAATACGATTAGTTAGACACTGTGCCCCTTTATATGCATGTGGTGCACCATAGACCACAGACACTTCCCCTTTACTGGTACACGGACTCAGTAGACCAAGACCACCAGTCCATGGGGACCTCCTGCATCGCGTTATTGGGCGCTTAGAAGTTTCAGAAATTCATGCAGTTTTTTGTCTCTCCTTTTGGAACATTTGATCAGCTTCTTGCAGTGCTACTTGTAATGCTGAAGGTTCATGCGTGGCAGGTAGGTATAGCTACAATCTAGGGCAATTACAGTGTAGTGTACGGTATAGTCCAACCTCTAAATACACTCTGATTTAATGTTGGACTCTGATATGTTCTGCCAATTTCATTGTAGGTACTCAAACTACATCCAGTTGGAGGGCACAATATGTTGATCCTAAAGAATGAAGAGGCAGAGGGAGAGAGCCCAGTCTGCAACCTCTAGTGAATATAGAGAAATGAAAGGAACAAGAAGGATCCATCATGTATGCTGGGAGCTGCAATTTCCCGACCCGCTAATGGATTTGCCATCATTGTGAAAAATTCAATTTTATGTTTGAGAATATGATGATATATACATTGTACTGACACAATAAAAGAATAATAGTTCAGCTTTTTACTGATGAGCCGCCTGTAGGCTACAAGCTAAAATTAGGTTAGTCATTTGTGACACGTTCAGTTTACCATGGTCATACCCACTAGACTTTTCGATCATTCTGCTTGCATTGCACCTTGAAGCAAGGAACATGGAGTGGCGGATCATAATGAACTCTTATCTCATCTGATGGCCTATTAGGATGACTTATCTCATCATAAGCAAGGTACAGTTATCTCATCTGGTGACTTTATGACCCCTTCATTAGGATGTTGGTCCGTTGCTTGTGTAAAATTCTGTTGCCATTAATACACGATGCATGTAGACTAATTGTAAAATAACTATGGCTTGAGAGTTTGTTTTGTTAGTAGCATTTGTAAGGTTAGCCATTTAGCCAACATCTGTTATTAAAATCAGGAGTAGCATGCTGTCTAATTGCCTTCCTGCCTCCTGACATGTGGCAAATTTATCGAGTGCTGCCATTTACATCGCCTACGTATTCAGCAAAAGGCTTTGACCGAGAGGTCCTTTGGTCAAGTCATTTCGGAGCATTGGATTTTCAATGGACGAGCTCAGAGATTCAGTTAAACTCATTTAAGTGGTTTGCTGGCTTGCTGTTATAGAAACATGCCGTTTAAGCCTTATTACATGCTGAGTTTAAGTTGGGATCTGAATGAGAATGTTTTCTTTTATTTTTATTTAGAGAAAGACCGATTATAGGGTAATAACCTTTTTATGGAAATAGCTCATTTAATAATAGACTTTGTTTACTTACGGGGTAGTAACCTTTAAAGAGATTGATTCCTTTATTTTGCTCATTTTGATGGAAATAACTCCACCGGGCCGATTTTGCTTAGCTATATTCGTGTGATACTTATAGTGACAGGTTTTACAATAAACTAACTTGTTTTTGTTTTATATATTGTATTGCATAATAAATTATTTATAGTCCGTAGCAACGCGTGGGCATCTTCCCATGTAACAGTATAAAGATCTGAAGTCATTTGTGGAGAAACATGTAAGTGATAATGTTTGAATGGAATATGCAGTAAAATCAAATGTCATAATGTCACACCTTTGCTTTTTGCGAAAATAAAAGTACTGGCTTTTATGAACTTCGGTGCGACCCTAAAGTCATCAAAATTGAATTTTTGTATGCCCGATTTATTTTTGCTCCATGTATCATTCCCGTAGCAACGCACGGGCACTTACCTAGTAAGACCTAAAATAAACTAGGAACTGTTTTATATTGGAGCCATCTTTTTTTGGCTTCACAGACTCCCCGGAGCCATTTGCTCTGACATGCTACAGTGCATGCACAATAAAGAAGACGGAGCTATGTTAAAGGGGCCGAAGTCTATGAAACATTGGAACCGTACCGTGAATTTAAGCATTGCAAAGATAGTTCCAAACACCATTTCTTTTATTTCTTGCTTACGTGCCCATCTTAAAAATATCAATATAAAACTATACGTTAGAATTAGTCTAGGCAGCTAAGGGACAGGGAGGAGCTTCGCAGGAGCCCTACCCCATAATCCCTAACCCTGATAATTCGGCAGAGAAGCTCCCAAGTAGAGATGGTGATGAGGAGTGGAATTATAAGAATGGTGAAGAGGTGGAGCCCAATGAAGACGAAGAAATAGAACAAGGAGAAAACATGGAGTGCGAAGAAACCCCAACTAGATTTTAGTGTTCCCCATATTGTAAATAAATCATATACACATTTTTAGTAGCAGAAGCTAGTACCACTTATATATAACACAAGACAGTAAAGATTGACAAGCAACAACCACCATTTCGGGTTAGTTGGAGTGACTCTGCCTGCACTGACCGTGACTCCGAGGAGCGGCAGCACAAGTTGGAGAGAGACTAGTAATGGCCGCCTCCGATCATCAAGCCTCCAGCCGGCACGAGACGCCGCTGGCCGTGTTCGACGAGGTCCGGTGGGTGGTCCAGATCCGGCGCTCCCTCCAGGACGACGCCGCCGCCGGAGACGACGACGATGACACCGGCATCCCGGTCTCCGTCTTCAATGTCCCCAAGCAGCTGCGCGTGCACAAGCCGGAGGCCTACACCCCCCAGTTCATCGCGCTCGGCCCCTACCACCACTGGCGCCCCGAGCTCTACGAGATGGAGCGCTACAAGCTCGCCTCCGCCCGCCGCGCCCAGAAGCGCCTCCGCCCGCCGGGGCTCAAGCTCGACGGCCTCGTCGAACAGTTCAAGCGCCTCGAGCGCAAGGTCCGCGCCCACTACCACCGCTACCTCGACTTCAGCGGTGAGACGCTGGCGTGGATGATGCTCGTCGACGGCGCGTTCCTGCTCGAGTTCCTGCAGATCTACGCCGCCGCCGCGGAGAACGACGGCGACGTCGTCTCCGGCGGCGGCAAGGTGCTGCGGAGGGTGTCGTCGAGGATGGCGCACCTCGTGGACTTCGCCGGGAGGAAGTCGGCGCACGGCCTCATCCTCCGCGACATGCTCATGCTCGAGAACCAGGTCCCGCTGTTCCTACTCCGGAAGATCCTCGAGCCGCAGTGCGCGTCGGCCGACGACGCCGGCGAGCTCCTCGCGCGGATGGTCACCGGGCTCATGAAGGAGCTCTGCCCGTTCAAGATGATGGACAGCTTCCCGGCGACCGACGCCGGCAAGCACGCGCACCTGCTGGAGGTGCTCTACTACATCCTCTTGCCGAAGCCGGCGGAGGACCCCGCGGCGGAGCCCGACGGCGGCAACGGCAACTTCCACGACGAGGGGTACGACATCGAGGAGCAGCTGGTGGACGGCGGCGGCGGCGCGGAGGAGAAGAGGCCGGCCGGCGGCGGCTGCGAGTACGTGAAGCAGCTGTTCCTCGCCGTGTGGGGCATCGTGTCGGGGCTCAACACGGCGGGGCCCATGCGGTACGTGACGAAGCCGATCGAGTTCGCCATCAAGGCGCCGTGGAAGATGCTCACCGTCGTGCCGGGGTTGGGGTCCTTCGTGTCCGGCGGCGGCGCCGACGGACCGAGCGGCAGCCCCCGCGACCCGAGCTCCGCGGGGTACCTGACCCGGCCGCCGCTGATCGAGGAGATCATGATCCCGTCGGTGTCCGAGCTGGTCAACGCCGGCGTCAAGTTCGTCCCGACCTCCGGCGACCTGTCGACCGTCGCCTTCGACGCCAAGACGGCGACCTTCAGCCTCCCCGTGGTGACCCTGGACTCGAACACGGAGGTGGTGCTCCGGAACCTCGTCGCCTACGAGGCGTCGGCGGCGTCGGGCCCGCTGGTGCTGGCGCGGTACACGGAGCTCATGAACGGGATCATCGACACCGACGAGGACGTGGCCCTGCTGCGGCGGCTCGGGGTGGTGCTGAACCGGATGAAGAGCGACGGCGAGGCGGCGAAGCTGTGGAACGGGATGACGCGGTCGGTGCGGCTCACCAAGGTGGCGTTCATGGACAGGGCGGTCGAGGAGGTGAACCGCTACTACAACTCGCGGTGGCGGGTGAAGACGAAGCGGTTCATGCGCAAGTACGTGTTCAGCTCGTGGCAGGTGCTCACGTTCCTGGCCGCCATCTTGATGCTGCTGCTCACCACGCTGCAGGCCTTCTGCTCGGTGTACACCTGCTCGCGGTGGTTCGGCGCCGTCACCGTCGCCAAGGCGGGGTGATTGGATATGATCATTAGACTCTCGCTGGGAGCATTTCTGGATTGTGATATGGCAACATGCATGGTTTGGGTGGGGATGTGGTGTTTCAGTTTTTGGGTAGTGTGGGTGGGATTTCATCCTATTGGTTTTACATTTATATATTTGTGATCATTTTGCAATAATGCAATGTCAACGCAAAGATGAGTGTGCGCATGAGCTCATCCAATGCAGTTTTTCATGGAGATGGATGGTGGAATGAGATATGTGACGTACGTCTATATCTGAAATTAATGTTTTCTTGGAAGACCCCAGTAACATTATACGTACCGGCATACGTATGCATTAATAATAAATTAAACTTTGAGCACTAGTGGCGACATACAAAACCATAATCCCTTTCCTATCAGACCGATTGCAAGCTTATTAGTACGTCAGATTGTTTAATCCACTTTCTCAAAAAATGATTGTTTAATCCACTAACCTTGGGCGGTTCGGTGCTTATGGGTCAGACAGATCATACAAGAAAATGCTGCTTCGGAAACCGACCAAGCGAAGTGTGCTAATGGGTCGGTCCGGCCCAATTGACCCAACTAGGTCTCCGCTCCCTCCCCCGCCCATCCCGAGGCGTGTGGGCAAACGAGTCGGAGTAGGCAGAAAAGGACCCGATAGAGCCTAGGTTGCGGAGAGAGAGAGAGAGAGAGAGAGAGGGAGCGGCCATGGCGACGACGGATGTGGAGGAGATGATGGTGTGGATGACTGGGATCCTGCTGGACCAGCCGACGGTGCCTGCGCCGGGTTCCGGTTGGCTCTTCCCCAGGAGCGGCACCAATCCCGTCGGCGAGCGTCCCGAGGCTGAACGCAATATGGCGGTTCCGGTGGCCGGAGCCGACAACGAGGCGGAGGTGGCGGTCAAGGGCAAGCCTGAGAAGGTGGTGAGGGTGTCGGGCAAACCCCCGAAGAAGTCCTTTGGCGGCATCTCTGAAGATCTCCTCCTGGAGCCCCCGGAGTCCGAAGAGGAGGCGGAACTGCGAGAGAGCATTGCTAGACATTCAGCCTTGTTGAAGGTGGCGTACGACCAGGAAATGGACATCCTCAAGCAGGTTGATGCCCGGGGGTATGCTGAGGTGGATGCCGAGGTTGACGACGACGAGCAGTAGGGGCATAGTTTTTTTTAGGCAAGAGTAGGGACATAGTTTAATTGAACTTGTTAGGCCATCGCCACCAACATTGGTAAAATAGATTATTAATGCTTAAAATTGATCAAAGAACAGCTCCAGTAACATATCTTGGATGGATTGTTATACCTAAAATTTTCAAGCTATGATAGTTCTTTTCTTCTTGATTCAAATATACCGTAAAAGAGCTCCATGTAGAGCAATATTCTTTTCAGAATTCCTATTAGATGCGGAAGAAACCAGCTAACTCCCGCCGAACATGTCTGCCTAACCCGACCCAGACCGTGCTCGACCGCCACTGGCTTCACGTTGTCGTTTGGACACCGGCGTCCATTGGATCCACTCCTGAGCTCATCACCCACCACCATTCCGACTCACTTGTGGAGGTGTAGTGGTCACCGGCAGTAGAGCGGCTCCGCTAGCCTCGCCCCAGCCTCGATGCGGGCGAGCTCCGCCCTGGCGAAGGCACGGCGTGGCAACGCATCGCCAACCACACCCCGGCCTCGGCGAGCTCCGATGCGCGATCACGGGCAAGCCTCACGCCGCCGCCACCCTTGCTTGCTTCATCAAGACCCCATAGCCGCGTCAACGAGGAGCTGCCCGATGTCGATTGGGGCGGAGGCGCACGGTTGTTGGGGGCATCAGGTTGGCCGGAGTGGGGCGGAGGAGTTGCTATTGGAAGTGGAGGCACATGGCAGGGAGGAGCTGCCTGGTTGGAATAGAGCGGCGGGGTGGATTTCAAATTAATAATTCAATATGTGTTTAGCTAACTTCTAACAATCATCACGAATTCACGACATGGACAATTGGTGATCATAGAGAAGTGTCATCAAAGCCATCCTAGCTTTTCTGGCCCACTGGAAGTAAACATAATTTTGACAATTTATGTTTGAGGGCTAGATGATGTTATCACCAGATTGTACACTCTGTGAAGTGTAAAGTTGACAACAAAATTTCCTTGCGTGCGATAATTCAACATCGATACCGTCGACATACTCTTTTTAATTAGTATATACTAGCAAATATGCCCGTGCGTTGCAACGGGGAGAAAACTATACACGTGTCAGCCTAATAACCATGTTCTAAGACCCCCACTGTTTGCCCGTGTCAGCTGGATCAAGACCATGATGCCTGTGTTGAAGAACCATACTGTAGCGCGTGGAACCAAGGGAACCAGTGCCTATGCGCGCGACCCAGCTAGCCAAAATGCATGCGAGGCAATCAGCACGACCAGGAAAATCCTCGGAAGTGTTTTTCTTTTGGTTTTGCCGGTTGTGGTAAAGTCATGCTTTTTTTTCTATGTTTCAACGGGGTTTTTCGGTTTTGACGGGTTTTTTCTCTTGGGATTTTGAGGTCGGCGCGAATTAGGAAACGATCGACGAAATTGAGGGGCAGAAGCAATACTACCTACTTTAGAATTAGAAAAAGAATAGATTAGGTAAAGATACAATATGGTTTTAAAAAAAATACAACACAAATGATTGTGGGTTGATTTCTATAAATATTAGGGGGTTTTGTAAAATTATGACGTACCGCGGAAGCAATCATTGCTTTATAATTAGGTAGAGATATGCTTTCCAAAACATATTCACAAATGTATACAATGTAACCATGTACATCGATGATGATAAGTAAAAGAAGTTAGATACGGGGTACAAGAAAATATAATTAAAACCCCAAAAAATAAAATTATCGAATTCCAGAAAATTGCATTTTGAGTTACTCAATCCTACTGATTCTCGGGCTCGCTGGCCAGGCCCCAATCTGAGTGGTTTCTTGAGCCCCCGTGAACGTGAAGGCCAATGCCAATGCCTTGCCCATAGTAGCATCTCGCGTGCGTCCGACTCCGGCGTCCAGCGCACACGCTACTGCTGTGTACCCCTTCGTTTTAAATTATAATTCATTTAATTTTTTGACTCTAAGTTTGGTCGCTCGTTTTATTTAAAATTTTATGTAAATTATTATATTTTTTATGGTGGTTTGTTTTATTAATAAAAAACTTTAAAATATATCTTAAATTTGACAATATTTCTATAATTTTTTTGAACCAGATGAACGGTCAAATTTATGGTATTTTGTAGCGCCCGCAATCATACATTCCGATATGTATTTCATGACAGTTCGATTCTTAACAAAAAAACAAAATCCATAACCGGCGCGAAGGGAGCACGAGCATGGCCACGCGGACCGCGGACGCCGCCGGGTAGAAGAGACATGCCGTGGGCGGACCTCCCGACGACGGAGCTGGTGGACGTTGTGGTCGCCCGCCTTGACGTCTTCAGCGCGGCGCGGCGCGGCTCGCCGCCGTGCCCACGCCGTGGGCCAGGACCGTCGCCGCCGCAAAGCCCTTCCTACCCTTTGGCAAGCCGTGTGTGCCTTCTGACGTCGCACGACATCGACGACGATGAACGCAACGACTACACCTTCGACACGCTCGACCTGCTGATGTGCGCCGCCGCGGACGGCAACCAGGCCGCGCCGGCGCCGGCGCCGGCGCCCACCGTTCTGGAGGCTTTCCGCGACCGGTTCTGTTCTGGGTCGGCGCGGCAGGGGCGCCTGGGGCTCGCCGCCGTCGACGAGGGCTGCAACGCGCAGCTCCTTCTCCTTACAACCTCTACACACCGGTGGCCGGCCGGGTCGCAAACCTGGCTCGCAACTGGGCAGGCAAAAACAAAAAAGCGTGTAGAGTTGGAAGCTGAGCCGAGAGAAACAGCGTGAGGGAGGGACAAATTGGTCCGGATGATTTTACTGGATCAATCCGTTCAGGATATTTTATTTGTCTATAGACTCGTCTCTTTAATTAATCAAACACTACAAAAACTAAAATGACCATGTCCCATCCGGTGTTTACAACAAATGGCGTCTCATGAAAGCTTTTGCAACTAGTAAAAAAAAACTAAACATTGTTATTAACAAACCAATTGATAGCTGGATGCATAAAACTACATAATACTTTCTCCGCCCCAAATTATAAGTACTTAACTTTTGCCAGATACATAGCCAGAACAACTTCTGGTTACTGGAGTCGACGATTCAACATAAAACATTGTTTTTATGCCTCCACCCTTCTTAGAGTCATGTGCAGGGAAGGATCTACATCAGTAGCGTAGAATTTGCAGTTGGCCACAAGTACGAACCTAACGCAGTCATCTGTTGCACTTGCAGAGAACGTATGTGCATGCAGACGGCAGGCAGCTTCAACAGTAGGGCAGAGGACAAAGAACTGGTTGTCATTGTGATCAACGCCTATCTTGCAACCATGATTTGTAGTGCCAAACTCAAATTCAAGAGTGGCAGCAACTGTCAGAAACCGATTTGGAGAATACTGCTTGCCAGCAACCACCACAAGTCGATCCTGCGAACCAGGAACTCTGATGCCTAAATAGCCAGCCATTGCTCGCGTGATGTGTACATTTTGCCTAGGTGATACCTGCTGCACGATTTGAAACAAAATAATTACTTAAGATAAATTATCGTCCTACTAATATAAGTTTTAAAGATTTATCTTGCACTTATTTATTGATCCAATCTGCCCTTTATAGCATAATCTAATAAAAATATTTTTCCTCAATTGACAACCAGAATGTAATCCAAACAATAAAACATCATGATGACTCCCTTTTAATTTAAAGTCAAACTTATGGAACGGTATATTTAAAAATTAAAGCATGCTCCAGTTAGTTTTAATAAATATAGAGCCAAGTAAGAAAATTAAAGCATGTTCTTTTTAAATTGCATCATATTTTGTACCATTAGTTCCAAACTATAGTTCACTTTATCTAGTTCATATAAAAAAGCATTATAACATCAAATTAGTTTCATTGAATCTACCATAAAATATGACTTTGTAGTGCATTTAGTTAGTATTGTAAGTGTTATTATATTTTTCTATAAATTTAATCCAAGTTATATAGGTTTAACATAGGACGAGACTAAATTGAACTATGATTTAAAACGGGGGAGAACAATAAAATTACAAAATAACAACTGTAATTCCAGTGGCTACAGTATGATACGTCCAAAATCGAGCGTTTACTGACGACTGAATGACACTAGCAGGCGACTGGGTCACAATAACACCACCTCCAATACCTCGGACATGATCAGAGTTCTTACTTAATTCAATAACTTGCTCTATTATATTAGGGTTTTTTTATTATTGCATAGAACAGCACCTGCGTATCGCACATCCATTTGTAACTGGTATGATATAAAGTGCAGCGGGCCGGGGAGGTTGAGGTTGTATATACATATTTCATAACAATTTCGATTATGAAAGCATCTCATTGGCCAAAGCTGGTGACAGAAAATTGAGCATCCATGGATAAAATAGGTAATCGTCTAAGGGACGTCTTATGGAAAGCCTTTTTTTGAGGAAAATTTTGGGAAGGGGATGTACCGCATGGTTGAAAAATAAGACGATGGCAGTAATATCGTCATGGAAACGCCTGCGAACCCCCCTATCGATCTTCTTAAGATGTGAGTAAACCATCTCACGTTTCTTGGCTGCTACATGCATAGCTGCTTTGATGAGTCTTCTTGCGCTTCCCTCCTGAGTAAACCAAAGACAAGCATGCCATTCATAATAGAGGCACTGTCATTAATCCATCGACAGGGAACACCAGGACTATCCTTGCAGCTATATATATGCAAGTGAACAAAATATTTGGACATTACGACTAGTACAGCAAACAAGGCATATCAGATCGTTGACGGACAAGGCTACAATCCAAGAAACTAAGAAGCACCACATAAACGAGCTCAATGGAATGAAAGACAAGTCGAAACTTACAGCACGTTTTTTAACAATGTCAACGGCCTCCTGGTTACTCAAGTGTTCCCACAGACCATCTGAGGCAAATATGATGAACTGATCACTTGGTTGAATACTATGAGACACGACAGATGGGTTGGCACTCAATAAAGGTTTGCTGAGTGGTGTATGAAATCTGAACTTCTGATGGAGCGGTTCCCTATTAAATTGCGGGTGTTTCAAGTATGCATCACCTATTGATCTTGACACCTGCATATATCATCACTGTGTAAGCACTGAATATATACAATTCAAGTACTGTGACACAAAACTAAACATTAAGATAAGACAGACCTGTATGAGGCCTCTCACTCTCCAGGAATTATGCTTAAATACAACAATATGCGGATCATCTGGGTGCTCAGCAATGAGTTCCTTCCTGGCTTCCTCATAGTTGACATTGTGCTCCCTGGACAACTGCTCCGCCGCAATCTTCCCATCAGGGCTGACCTTCCCAAGAACAGCTCGGGAGTCCCCAAGGTTGGCAATGAACAGAGTCCTCTGGTGCACAATGCCAACGAGGCAGCATGACCCCACGGTGGCCAGCCTTGGCATGATATCCCATTGGCGTGACACAAGCGTGATGAATCCCTGCTCTGTGGCCAGGAATGCCTCCCTGATGGCATCAGCTGTCATGCCCTGCGGGCCAGATGCGGCCTCTACACAGATCAAACCTACTTAATCCACATTGTATGCAGGTTAAGCAGCTAGACAGCGAATCTGGTTGCACTTCGGGTCTCACCTTGGAGGTTCGTGAGGAGGTGGTCCCTTATGAAGAGGGCAGCCTCAGGGCCACCGTGACCGTCGAAGACACCGACAACGGTGCCGAAAGGCTGGCCTGATTCGATGAAGCTCTGGTCCTCGAGTAGTTGGTTGGCCTGCACAACAGAGAGGGAGAAGTCCCCTTCTTGGCAACGCCCAATATCAAGCCACCAGAGGAGGCCGTCTTGGCGGCCCTCAGGTTTGGCTTTCAAGGTGGGCTTGGCCACAGCCCACATAGAGCGGAACCTCTGGAGTAGCCCACCGGATTGAAGACCAGTATCCTGAGTGTCCAATGGGTCTTCCTCTAGGACCTTCGGTTCTAGAGTTCTGTGTTCTTGCTCTTTTGTCCCTGTACTTGTACCTTCGTCCCAATACTTGATGCTAGGATTCCTAGAAGGATTGCCACCAGCAACCACTCGGCGTCCCGCAGCACCTGCACCCCATATTTTATTAAAATTGATGTCCTATCCTTGCAATAACAATTAAGACAGACACTCTCAATAATATGCTCAAAATAAAATTGTGCTGAATGACATTTTTTTACTGCCACAGAGGCACATGAATGATGGAAACACAAAACAGTCAACATTTAGTGCCGGAGAGAAATTCATTCCATAAGCTCTCTCTAAACCATATATAGCAGTTTATCAAGATTTTAAGCATCTTCCAGAGGAAAGCTCTTATCTCCTTACATTGTGAATCAACTTATTTTTCAATACATTATTTAGCCACTAGACAATATTTTAATAAAAAATTGGAGATGCTTACTGGAACTTGTGTATTTGTTGGCTTGTGTGCTTTGTAAATTGTCCTGCAACAATAAAAATAGGTTTAATACTTATCTTGAAAAATTTAGACACTGTTGCATGTATTACAATAAATCCATCAATCTAGTTAAGCAGATCTTTAAATACATACCCAACTATCAACATAGTATAAAAAATCATCAGTAATCAGTTAAGCACATTACATTATAAATTATCCAAATTTAATTTTAGCTCCAATTTTACTTTTTCAAAAAGACTGTGGTGGCAGCTACAGTGAGATTCTTTTTAGCTCTAATAATTTATCATTAGTCTTCTTTCTAATTCTTATTACTCACATAGATATATGAAAAGAGCATAATGGTAGAAGGTAAAAAACAGTATAGTTAAAGTACCAAAGATTGAAATTAAGAGGGTAGTAGCTAGTTTATGAGTGGAAAATTTGTTAATTAGAGTACAGTTAGGGAATTTAGCTAGCCTGTTCCATACAACATAGGATGAGGAACAGTAGAATATGTAAAAGGCAAGTCTGTTGCAGGTGAAAATTAATAATTGATGGCTAACAGTGTGACAAAACCTGGTCTATAACTGATGTTTTTGCAGTATCAATCTTATCCAGTTCATCAACAATCTCTGCTATGGTAGGCCTATTCACTCGGTCAACCTCCACACATCTTATCGCTGTTTCAATGCATGACTTAATTTCATGTGACGTATGCGATGACATTGTGGCCTGAAGCCTTTCCCCCCAGTTTTCATGTACCTATAGATTTGAAACAAATTGCCGAATGATGGCATATATGTACAATGGTAAGTCGGCACAACATAATTGTGAAAAATGTCTTCTGTTCATGATGTAGGATATTTTCTTACAAGATCAATAAACTCTTGGGAAGGCATATCTCCAAATCTTGCGTAACCCTCACGTCCTGTCATTACTTGTATGATTATAACGCCCAAACTGAATACGTCAAACTTTGGTGTGATTTTGTATCTGTTGATGTATTCTGGTGGCATGTATCCACTGCATGTCAAATACAATTATTTTTTACAAAACGTGAACAAAAAATATTGATAATACCTTATGTGGCATCAACTTACAGCGTTCCTATGATTCCTGTTGCGGTACAGGTTTGTGTTGAATCAAAGAGTTTTGACAAACCAAAATCTCCAATTTTTGGAACAAAGTTCTTATCCAGCAATATATTTGCAGGTTTTAAGTCCAGATGGTAAATAGGATCTCTGGATCCATTATGAAGATAATGTAATCCCTCACAAATTCCTTTAATTATTTTATAACGCGTGTGCCAACCAAGTCCGCAGGATTCATCTGTACAAATAAATCAGAGTTTATTAACAAAGCAAAAGGTTTAGAGATAAACTTTATTTCGGGAAAAAGTAATATAAACCAAACAGAGCTTAATCCTACCAGCAAGATGTTGTTCCAGGCTTCCACCCTGCAAGTATTCAAAGCACAGAGCTTTTTCTTCCACTCCAGCAGGAACATGTTCTCCATTGCACTCCACAAATTTGTGAGCTATTTCATAGCAGTAGCCAACTAAGCGTACAATATTTTGATGTTGGAGTCTCATAAGGTTAGTACACTCATTCTTAAATTGCATGTCTTCCTCAATTCCTGAATTATTATTATAAAGCTTCTTCACAGCAATCTCTTCCCCATTGTCAAGTACTCCCTGTTCAATTATATCTTGTTAACATGGTACATGGGTTGGTGTAGTCAGTGGTAATATAATTTGAAGTATAGAAGACATAAATCATACCTTGTAAACCACTCCGTAGCCACCATAACCAATTATGTTATCCTTGGAGAACTTATTTGTAATACGTTCTAGGAAATGGAATGTAAGGTCCCTTGGCACCACACTTGTATGTTGTAATTCGTTCTCCATGGTATTCTCAAACTCTTACAAGGTCTGGCATCGACATCCCATCTAATAATAAACAAATTTCACATTAGATAAGGTTATCCATATACATAACTTTACAAGCAGACATGTCGCTATAGTTTGAAGATCAACTATCCATTCACCAATTTGAAAACATGCTTGGGTAGTCAAACTAGTATTTTTGCTAGGATTTACAATCTATCTCTATCCACCTACCAAGCTAATTATAAACTTTTTCAGGTTTTCAGAAGAGCAGGAACCTAATTACCCAATTCACAGGTGAAGTCCGACAGGATTGCGACTTTGAACCAAAAGGCAGCTTTGAGTCCAAACTAATTATGACTTTGAACAGAGCTGCATCTCCTTTGAAGCCATACCAGTTGCAGCTTTCAACAGAGATTGAACACCTTGGAATGCAAATTAACTGCTACTTGGAACAGTGTTAACTTCGAAACCGATTTAGTTTGCACTTTGAACAGAGATGCATCATTGATTGTTACATACCTTACGCTCCTAAGCAAAGTTGAACACCTCCTCAAGGATGAGCTGCCGTAACTTCAGGTGATCTTAGAGGTGGAGATTGGAGGACTCCATGGCCATGGTGGCTGGAAGTTGGCAGCAGCACTCATCAGCAGACACCGGAAAGGCTAATAACCAGGGATGACAGGGGTGGGGAGGGGGAGGGGAGGGGAGGAGAAAGACCGGATCTGGGTCCTTACCAGAACTAGCTGCGGTGGAACTAGCATCCGGCGGCAGGAAGCTACAGTAAGCGGTGGATAGCAGCATATCCGCCGGACTGCCGGAGGGAGGGGACGGAGCACTGAAGCCCATGGCCGGGTCTGGTAAAGGAAGCGGAGAGGACGACACTACGACATATCTGCGAACACATACGGCCCGTTTGGTTACGCGACTAAATCTATACCCAGGAAAAAAATTCCGGACAATTAGATTTGAAAAGGCTTCTCACTCAGCCTGGGCAAAATACCCGATACTCGTACCTGAATTACCCGAACCCGGACCCGAATTACCCGAACCCGAGGTACCCGATCCCAAATTCGGGTAGCGATTTTGATTACCCGAAATTAGTTTGGGTAATTCGGGTAATAGACTTCGGTACCCGAATTACCCGAACTACCCGAAGTTTGCCATCCTCTTTGTATTTTATCACGTGTTGTTAGTTGAACACTTAAAATTATCACTTTATTAGAATATAATTCACTTGGTTTGAACAAATGACTATAATATATTGTTCTCCACAAATTATTGTTGAAATACTACACAAATTGTTGGTGAAATTATGTATAAATTGCTACTAAAATTTTGTGTACTTTGTTGTTTTTTAAACTTTGGGTAGATCGGGTATACTCGAACCCGAACCCGAATTATCGGGCACCCGAAATTTTGGGTAATGTTTTTTCGGGACTAAAATCGGGTAGCTATTTTCATTACCCGAATTTTCAATTACCCGACCCGAAAAATTCGGCTAACCCGAACGTCCAGGCCGACTTCTCACCAAGAATAGGTCCATCTCCACCTTACAGAGAACCATCTGTCATGAAAATTGACTACGATAGGAGAGGGGGAGACCCATTTTATCTCCCTTCGGAAGAGAATTCCCCCAAAACCCATCACTTTTTTCACCTAAATCAGGTCCACCTAAATCTACACACGCGCCTTGTATGTTGCCATATTTAATATGTATAATCTTAGCAAGTTTTCAAATAGATGGTAGTTGATGATTATGTTTGGATTTAAGTCCAATCTGTTACCATAATTAATAGGTATAATTTGAGTATGTTTTTAAACAGATGATATATTTCCATATATAATATATATAATCTGAGCAAGTTTTTAGATAGATGGTAGTTGATGATTATGTTTGGATTTAAGTCCAATGTGTTGTCATAGTTAATATGTACAATCTGAGCAAGTTTTCAAACATATGATAGGTTTCCTTAGTTGATGATTGTGTCCGGATTGAAATCTAATAATTATCATACTAGACTATCCAAATTTAATATATACAATCTGAGGAGGTTTTCAAACATACGATAGGTTTCCTTAGTTGATGATTGTCTCCAAATTAAAGTCATAATTACTATACTAGACCAGCTTGGACTTATATAAATCACGCCAACCAGCCGTCACTTCTCATTATCCCCCATCGACATGTGGTTGTTCCACAAATCCTCCAGCAGAGAGATCCGTCGCTCCGCCATCACTCGCGGTCGTCGGCTCAACACATATGTGCACCTGCACGCCGGAGCGTCTCCGGCGTCGGAGGCCATACTACAGGGCGTCGTGCATGATGGGTAGAGGCAAGAACGTCGGGGTCGTCGACAGCGATACGACAACGTCGGACGAGGAGGACGACGAGGTCAGAACCAGCAGCTTCGCCATGTCCTACGTGATGAAGAGCCCTGCGGCGGCGGCGTTGAGCCGGCGCGAGAGGTACTACCTGGTGGCATGCAAGCAGATGGTGGGGTTGTTTGTGATGGTATGGGTGAGTCGAAGTTGGTGCCGCACGTCGGCCATGTCAGGTTCTCCTGCGTCGACCACGGTTTCATGGGATATTAGACTAGATAGTTTGATGAACTTGTTGATTGGATGAACTTATTGCGTCGACCGCGGCAAATGCAACTATCGAATTGATTTAATTAGTTGTTAGATCCGCATGTTTACGTGATTTGCAGCACTGTTTGGATGTGTTTTTTCGGCAGCTCATACTTTATTTTTGAACATATATACATTACGTATGCTATCATATATACATCATGGTCAAAAGGAATTTGCCAGTATACGTACAAAACTGGCGTATATGATTACGTTTAGATTAAAATCCAATAATTTTATATTTTCTTTTTATTTTTGTAGTGTACAATACGGTAAGTTCTGCTTGCGATGCCGCGCCCTTTATGTTGCCATATTTAATATGTATAATCTGAGAGTTTTTAAATAGATGGTAGTTGATGATTACATTTGGATTTAAGTCCAATAATTTTACATTTTCTTTCCATTTTTGCAGTGTACAATATGGTAAATTCTGCTTACGATGCCGCGTCCTTTATATTGTCATATTTAATATATATATATATATATAGTCTACACAAGTTTTCAAATAGATTGTAGGTAACGATTATGTTTGGATTTAAGTCCAATAATTTATATTTTCTATCTATTTTTGTAGTGTACAATATGGTAAGTTCTGCTTGCGATGTCGCGCCTTTTATGTTGCCATATTTAATATATATAATAATGAGCAAGTTTTCAAATATATGGTAGTTGATTATTCCGTTTAGATTTAAATCCAATAATTTTACATTTCCTTTCAATTTTTGCAGTGTACAATATGATAAGTTCTCCTTGCAATGCCGCGCATTTTATATTACCATATATAATATGTATAATATGAGCAGGTTTTTAAATATATGATAGTTGATGATTATATTGCCATATTTAATATGTATAATCTGAGCATGTTTTTAAATAGATAATAGTTGATGATTATATTTGGATTTAAGTTCAATAATTTTACATTTTCTTTCCATTTTTGCAGTGTAAAATATGGTAAGTTCTGCTTACGATGTCGCGCATTTTATATTACCATATATAATATGTATAATATGAGCAGGTTTTTAAATATATGATAGTTGATGATTACGTTTGGATTTAGTCTAATAATTTTACATTTTTTTATTTTTGTAGTGTGCAATATGGTAAGTTCAGTTTGCAATGTCGCACCCTTTATGTTGCCATATATAATATGCATTATCTAAGCAAATTTTCAAATAGACGATAGTTGATGATTACGTCCGGATTTAAGTCCAATAATTTTACATTTCCTTTCCATTATTGCAGTGTACTGAGTTCTGCTTGTGATGCCGCACCCTTTACGTTGCCATATTTAATATGTATAATCTGAGCAGTTTTTTAAATAGATGGTAGTTGATGATTATGTTTGGATCTAACTCCAATAATTTTACGTTTCCTTTCCATTTTTGCAGTGTACAATATGGTAAGTTCTCCTTGCAATGCTGCTCCCTTTATGTTGCTATATTTGATATGTATAATCTGAGCAAGTTTTTAAATAGATAACATTTGATGATTATATTTGGATTTAAGTCCAATAATTTTACATTTTCTTTACATTTTTGTAGTGTAAAATATGGTAAGTTCTGCATAATATGTATAATATAAGAAAGTTTTTAAATATATGGTAGTTGATGATTACTTTTGAATTTAGTCCGATAATTTTACATTTTTTTAATTTTTACAGTGTACAATATGGTAAGTTCAGATTGCAATGTCGTGCCCTTTATGTTGCCATATTTAATATGCATTATCTAAGCAAGTTTTTAAATAAACAGTAATTGATGATTACGTCCGGATATAAGTCCAATAATTTTACATTTCCTTTCCATTATTGCAGTGTATAATATGGTAAGTTTTGCTTGCGATGCCGCACCCTTTACATTGCTATAATTAATATGTATAGTCTAAGCAATTTTTCAAATAGATGATAGTTGATGATTATGTTTGAATTTAACTCTAATAATTTTACATTTTCTTTCCATTTTTACAGTGTAAAATATGGTAAATTCTGCCAGCCCACCGCCCCGGCACGACACCCACGGCCGGCCAGCCGGACGTACAGCGCAAACCCCCATAAAATTCCCACCCCAACCCGCGAGGCCGCGATCCCGAGGAGGAGCACCGCAACCCTCGGCCCGCCCCCTATTCTCCCCTCCACTCCACTCCCGACTCGGGCGAGCTGCGAGATGCGGGGCGGCGCGGCGGCGGTGAAGTCCGGGAGCCGGCCGCCGTGGCTGGGCCTGGGCGCGGCGGTGTGGGTGCAGGTGGCGGGCGGCGCCAGCTCCACCTTCGCGCTCTACTCGCACGCGCTCAAGGTCGCGCTCGGCGCCGACCAGCGCCGCCTCGCGCTGCTCGGGGTCGCGGCGAGAACCTGGGGCTGCTCCCCGGGGGGCTCTGCAACCGCCTCCACCCGGCGCTGCTCCTCCTCGTCGGCGCCGCCGCGTGGCTCCTCGTCTCCGGCGCCGCGCCCGCGCTGCCGTTCTGGCTGGTGAGCCGCCGCCGTCTCTCTCGCCCTCCTCTTGGCTGCTTCCTCGATCGATTGATTCGATTTGTTGAGATCCTTTTTACTAAAATATATATATTGCGACTTCATACGAATCAGTATTAGTGGTAATTTTGTATACTAGGTCGTGCCATGGGAATTGAGTTTCTCTACTGTGCCTGATGTGTAAGCTTAGAGGAAAAGTCTTAGTTTTGCGCCAAGCTGTTGCTTTCATACTTTTGCGCCAAGCTGTTGCTTTCATATTTTTGCGCTGTGCAATGCAGGATCTTCTGGTGTAAATGTAGAGTGGAACTTGTACTGAAAACAAGGAATGTCTCTTTCTGAGATTCCATGAACAACTGGAAACACCGAAAGCAGACACTAGCAAACTGCTTTAATTGCACTTGGGTAAACAAAAAGGCATCACTGAACTTAGTTTACCTGAAATATGCTCGAGTTTAGGACTTCTACACGATAGATCTCAATGGAGTTAGGTGTTGATCTCTGGGATTAGCCTTACTTTTTTTTCCTTTTTTCTCATATTGAGGTTAGCGGTTGCCTTACTTTGCTATCTTCCATCTGTGTCAATCTTTGCTTTATTGGATAATGTAATTTGAATAATGGGCTTAATGGCTTTCTTCCAGATATGGTTTGCATTATGTCTTGCTGCGAACGGTGGTGCATGGATGGGGACTGCTGTTCCTGTGACCAATATGAGGAATTTCCCAGTCAGCAGAGGTGCAGTTGCTGGCATTCTGAAAGGGTACTCCGGCTTAAGTGCAGCTGTTTACACTGAAATATACACCGGAGTGCTTCGTGATTCACCCATCAACCTGCTTCTCTTCCTCACTCTGGGAATTCCTGCTATATGCCTTCTGACAATGTACTTTGTCCGTCCTTGTGAACCCTCTCTGGTGGAGACCAACGCAGAGCAAGTCCATTTTATGTTTGCACAAATGGCGAGTGTTCTCCTTGGGGTTTATCTGGTTCTGGCTACGGTATTGGATCATGTCCTGACTCTCGATGACATTATAAACTATTCTCTGCTTGCCATTATGGTTCTTCTCCTTTTTGCTCCCTTGGCAATACCGTTGAAGATGACGTTATTCCCAAGGAGAAAAGTTCCATCAGAGTGCTCTGCAACTGATAATGGTCATACAGAATCACTTCTGCCTTCTTCCTCTGAATCAAATCTTGGTGGTTTTGAAGAGGATGATTCATTTGATATCGACATTCTATTAGCTGAGGGTGAAGGGGCTATAAAGCCAAAGAGAAGAAGACCAAGAAGGGGTGATGATTTCAGGTTTCGTGAAGCGAATCTGAAGGCAGATTTCTGGCTTCTCTTTGCGATATATTTTGTTGGGGTTGGATCTGGAATCACTGTTCTTAATAATCTAGCACAAATAGGAATTGCAGCAGGAGCTGTCGACACAACAATCCCACTCTCTGTCTTCAGCTTCTGCAATTTTTTTGGACGCTTGGGAGGTGGTGCTGTTTCTGAGTATCTTGTCAGGTAAAAAAATGCTATATTTACTCCGCTACATATAATGTTTGAAATGCTTGAGCATATTGTGGACCTATCTTGGCTTTTATAGCTCTATCAATTTCACAATTTCGTTGGTCTAGTGAGCTACTTGGCATGGCCAACGCATTTTTTATAGCTTCCAACTGCCAAGGTTTATTAATCATATCCATCGCCATTGTTGTTTTAAATTGTAGAAGAATATATTGCAGTCTGAAGTTTTGGCTTTCTGCTCTGAGGAAAAATACCTAAGCTGCCTTATAGTGTGTTATGTCTTCGTGAACTGCATATGCTGTCTCTCCAAAATTTGCACATGCTCTCTTATGGTATGCAGTAGCTTGTGAATAGAGGTCAGGAAAGCTTATCGAATTGAGAGCAGGAAAGTCTAACAAATTAGCATTATTTCATTTTATGAAGAGAAACAGTAGGGAAAATCCTGAACCTCGTATGCAGACATATTTCAGCTTATGAGTGATAGACATACCTTTGATCCAGCTTATGGCCGATGCATCCTTAGTTTATCTTACAAGCTTCTTTCGCAGGTCAAGGACACTTCCACGGAGTGTACTGATTGTATCCACCCAAGTAGTGATGATAATCACATACCTGCTCTTCGCGTGGGGCCGCCATGCCACGCTTTATGTCTCCGTCGCCTTACTCGGCATATGCTACGGTGCCCAATTCACTGTTATGATCTCGACCTCATCGGAGCTGTTCGGACTGAAGCACTTTGGAAAGATGTACAACTTCATCGCTCTGGCAAATCCAATTGGTGTGTTCCTGTTCAACACCCTTGCAGGGTACGTCTACGATCTCGAGGTGGAGAGACAGAAGGCCGGAATGGTGGACACAGATATCGCGTGCCATGGCCCTGATTGCTTCAGACTCACATTTTATGTTCTCGCTGGTGCTGCCTGCTTGGGCACAATTCTGAGCACGGTTCTTACGGTGAGGGTCCGGCCAGTGTACCAGATGCTCTATGCTGGCGGATCCTTCAGCCAGGCCAGGAGTTCACATTGATAGAAGGCGATACAGGCTGTAGGGATTTCTGCATAATTACTAAATCCAGTATGTGGACTAAACTTCATCGATGATCTATTGTAAATTTGTAATTCACGAGCACGTGCCCTATTTTTGTGCTCTGTCTTGTAATTTTGGGTCTAGTTTGGCCTAAGATGAGGAAGGAGAGATGGTTTTGAACAGCTTCTCGTACCATATGCAGAGATGCCGTGCTGGTGCTCCAGGTTAACACTGTGAGGCAAAGAATTCCAGGGGTGTATAATAACTGAGATTCATACTTCCTGTAGAACAATGATGCCTGTATATGACATGCTTCTGCTTTTGGCGCATTTCATGGTTTTGAGAACAATCTGAATCTCACATCTCAATCAAGTTATGTGCGAAATTTGTCCTAGGCCTTGTTTAGTTCCCAAATTTGGTCCCCAAATTTTACTATGCAAAAAAAAGATTCCTATCACATTAAAATGTTGGCACATGCATGGAGTATTAAATGTAGATGAAATTAAAAACTAATTGCAAAATATTGGCACATGCATGGAGTATGCATGGAGTATTAAATGTAGATGAAATTAAAAACTAATTGCACAGTTTTGTTGTACTCTGCGAGACGAACATTTTGAATCTAATTAATCAATTTTTGGATAATTTTTCACACATAAATTTGGCTCTCAAATTTGGGAACTAAACAAGGCCCTAGATTCAGGGGAGTGGTTGGCCTGGCAGCATCAGCACTGAAATCTTTGAACCGGAATTAGTCCAGATCTGGCCAGGGTTGGCCAGCTAAACTTTCCCTGAAGCCGACAGATCTGTGTCCGTGCATCCACACGCAGTGTCCCTAGTTTGAATCGCGGAGTGGACTGCCTATCAGTACAACGTCTGCTCAGATCTAAAACCCCGGATCGTTTTGGCGCCACCCTTGTTTTTGTCTCGTCTGCGATCGTGGCTCTATTCCATCCCGTTGTCACTAGTAGTGAGTGACTCTCACTGATTCATATAATATAGCCCCTTAAAATACTTGTCAGCGGGAACAAAATGCTGCTGCAGGTATCTGCGACCATCACAATCAACGCCACAAGGAACAAAACGCTACAGCCTCCGGGCGTGCGTGAACATTGATCGATTCCGAGATGGAAATTTTACAGCCACGGTTTTTTTCTTCTTCTTCTTCTTCTTTCGCACCGACACATTTACACGGTTGCAACACACACAATCACACATGAGTACTCACCACACATCAGCAGCTAGCTTGCTGGGGTGAGTAGTGGCCACTGTCCACTGAGCCCACCGGCCACCGTGCACACTGGAAATTCCTGCCTCATCGCCGCCGCCCGCTGCACGTACACGGCAGGTAGAGGCACCGGCCGACAGGCAGGTCACGGGCGCAGGGGGCACTTGGCAGTTGGCACGCCACGAACGAGTGCGTCCTCGACTAAGTGGGCTTCAGATCCTGGAACATGGCCTCCCACCGCATCTCCTCGCCGGCGTCCATCTCCTCGTCCTCGTCTTCGCCGCAGCTGCGGGCCTCCGTGCTCGGTAGGCAGCCAACGACGGCCGCGGCGGGCGCGGGTAGTGCCTTGACCGCCGTCGCGCCGCTGCTCCACCACCTGTCGGCGCGGCTGCTGGTGAGCAGCACGGGCTTGCTCACGTTCGTCAGCATCATCGCCGCTAGCGGCAGCTTGCCGGCACGGGCCGGCGACGGCGACGCGGCGATCTTGCTCCAGCCGTGCGCGGCGGCCCTCCCGCCGCCGCCGCGGCGCCGCGCCGGGAGCGTCAGGCGCGGCGCGGCGAGGAGGGCGTGGGCGTGCGCGGCCCTGTCGCCGCCGCCGCCGCTCCTCCCCCGGCGGCCCAGGCCGCGGGAGGGGGAGGAGGACGACGACGAGACCGAGGCGCGGAGCCGGGCGAGCGCCGAGCGCGCGGAGCGGTGCACGGCGGCGGCGAGCAGCCTGGTGGCGCGCCACGGCAGGGCGGTGATGGCGGCGGCGACGGCCTTGCCGTGGGACGAAGACGACTCCTTCCTGGCGAGCTTGAGGATCTCGAGGCGGTGCTTGGCGACGGCGACGCCCATGGTGGCGAGGAACTCGTGGTCGAGGTGGCGCACGTCCGCGGCGCCCAGCTCGTTGCGCGCGAACAGCAGCGCGTACTCAAGCGCCGCGTCCGGGTGCAGCCCCGCCCGGCACAGCCACGCGTACCAGTCCATCGCCGGAGCCAGCCGGGGCGGCGTTCGCCTCCGCAGTGGCAGCAGGGGCGCGATCTGCTGGGGTGTTGTAGTGTAGCGGCGTCACGTGAGCGGGTTTAAAATGGTGGTCGAGGCTGTTAGGGAGGGAGGGCGGCAGCGTCTGGTGGTGGATGGGGGTGGTGGTTGCGGCGCACGGATGACGGATGGCCGGGTGGGCCGCCCACCCATGGAAGAGTCGTGCGCGTGCATGGCACCGTCGCGAGGGGGATTGGGGCATGCCCCGTTTCGCGGGGGAGCTGACGGCGATCTGCTGCGGCAACGCCGACGGAGAAACGAGAAGGCAAACTCCGATTTTTTTATTATAGTCGTGCACGCTTGCGTGCATTATTAATCATGATGCACCAGGACTGATCTGGGTTATACTAGGTCCCAATGTTCAGCCACACGCACGTCATCTCAGCCTCCTTCGTGATAAACTTGAACCACAAGTTCGCAACAGGCAAATAAGTCTGCAAGCAAGCAAACGAAATGAACTGCGACTTGAGATTAAATTGAGAAAGTACAGTCTTTTGTTAGTGAGTCAAAGGGTAAATAAATATGTACTCACCCTCCAAGCAGATGATACGACGCGCTCCCTCCTAGATCTTTTTCTCATTGGCAGTGATATCTAACCTGTACATCCTCCTTTTGGCTTGGTTAATAAGCTAAAAGTTGAATTTGGCTCGATTCGTTCTAAAAGCTCGAGCTAGCTCGTTTGGCTCGATTACGAGTCAAACGCAGTTTAATATTAATGTAAAATTAAATATGATAAGTAATCCATATATAATAATTTAAACATGTTAATAATATCTAAAACTATATCTCTCGATGGTATTATAAAATAAGTAATAAAACCTAATAAATTAAAGAAGTTTAAGGACTTGAAATAGACTCAATTAACGCTAGATTTGACATACAAGTTGAATAACAAGTTTATTTTTAGCAAAACAACAAAAATATTATTATACTAATAACAAATAAATTTGATTTTATCATATTTATCGAGCCTAATAAGCCTATCGAGCAACTCACGAGCAGTTCACGAGTTGGCTCGTTAAGAAAATGAGCTGAAAATAATGTTTGGCTCTCTTCATTCAAGAGGTCAAATCGAGCTGAACTGAGCCGGACCTTCAAACGAGCTGAGCCAGTTCATTCTGCCACACCTGGGCAACAGATTCAGCGGTATTGTGGTTGCGGTAGTCCTTGAGGTAATTCTTGTACGTGCGCAAGTCGTCTATGCTCGCTCCGGACGCCACCAGCTTATCCCATCCTCATCCTCTCTCGAGAAGATCTTAGCTGTGCACGGAAAGAGCAAGGGGAAAAAATATAATTTGGAAGATAAAAGTCTATATAACCTCCGAACTATTAGGGGTGAAATACTTCACCCCATGAACTACAAAACCGGATGTTTAACCCACTCAATTATACCAAACCGTTTAAATAACCCACCGAAGTGGTTTTATATGTGGTTTCTGCCACATGGTGGGTGATGTGGACGAACTATTAGGGGTGAATACTTCACCCCTGAACTACAAAACCGGATGTTTAATCCACTCAATTATACGAAGCCGTTTAAATAACCCACCGAACGGTTTTTAGCGGTGGTTTCTGCCACATGGTGGGTGATGTGGACGATGACATGACAAAAAGGTCTACATAACCCCCTCCCCCCCCCCCAACTACCGAATGTTGAATACTTCACCCTCTGAACTACAGAATCGGATGTTTAACCCCCCTCAACTATATAATATCATTTAAATAACTTCCTAAATTGATTTCAGAGGCCGTTTCTGCCGCATGGCTACTGACCTTGACGACGATGCGGTACTGGCCCAAATGTCAGGCACACCATCTTCTTTCTTATTTCCCTCTCTCTTTATTGCACTCGAGAGGCCATGCATGCTACATAGGGATGGGTAGAGAGCGCTGCCTGCCAAGCTCAACCATGTCCAGGTGTGAGTAAGGTGATGGGGTAAAGCTTGAGTTCAGTGGTATCATTTTCGACGGTCATCGCTCTTTCTTTATCCGTGCGTAGCAAGCATGTTCTTTCGGGTGTAATAAAGGGAGGGGAAGGAGAAAGAAGATGGTGTACCTCACGTAGTCACATTTGGGACATTGTTATGTCATGTTCAGGTCAATATACATGTGGCAGAAACCACCTCTAAATTCGCTTTAAGAAGTTATTATTTAAATGATATTCTATAGTGAACGGGGTTAATCATCCGATTTTGTAGTTCAGACGTGAAATATTTCACATTCGGTAGTTTGGGGGTTATGTAGACTTTTCTGTCACCTCATCATCCACGTCAAACGTCATGTGGTAAAAATCACCTCTAAAACCGCTCCAGTGGTTATTTAAACAGTATTATTACTTGAGGGGGTTAAATATCAGATTTTATAGCTCAGGGTGAAGTGTTTCATCACTTATAGTTGAGGGGTTATATAGGCTGTTTTTTAATCCACAACGACATCTAGGAAGAGAACTACAGACCTAGATGCATATGTAGATCATTTCACCGACTAATCGTAAAACAGCAATCAAGCAAAGTGGCGCAAGCAGTTTCTTGCGATAACGTCCCTAATCGGATTTATATTGGAGGCATGGCAAGCTAGAATAAATCGAGAGTACAATCACCGAGGCCCCGTTTAGTTCCAAAAAATTCTCTCTCCAAACTTCACTATTCACCTATCACGTAAAATCATATTAAATCTCTCCTCATGCATTGAACATTAAATATAGGTAAATAAAAAAACTAATTGCATAGTTTTGATGTACACGAATCTTTTGAGCCTAGTTAGATCATGATAGGACAATATTTACCACAAACGAACGAAAAATGTTAGTACGTTATAGCGTCCGATGTGACTTTTGTACCAACTTTTTACCTCCGGAAACAAAACACCCCTGAATCACCGAGACAGATTTCCAGCCGGCAGCAGTACCCTGGATAGTCGAAAATCCCCGCCGGCGAGTCTAATGCGAAGCCATACTTCAAGCAAGATTCGGACCGCCGATCCGCCCAGATGACCATTTCTTCCTAGGATCCACATTAAAACAACAACAACCGAGGATCGAAATCCGTGATCGCAGAGGCTAAGTCCTGATGCTTAGGATTCTAGATTGCAGTAGATCCTTCCTGTCAATCTTGGGAATCTTGAGGCGGCGCTTGGCGACGGCGATGCCATGCTGACGGCCAACTCGTGGTCGAGTCGAGGTGGCGCACGGCGGTGGCGGCGGCGCGGCGCCGAGCTCGTTGCGCGCGAAGGCGAGCGGGAGCGACAGAGAAATGGCCGCGTCATGGGCCGCGGGTCGGGCCCATCTTTAGCGAACCCGAGCGACAGAGAAAAAGGCCCAAATTGAGCAGTTTCGGCGGACTCCCCCCGCCCGGAATGTGTGGGCGCTCTGAATTGAGGCCTTGGGCCGGCTCAAATCCACTGGTTGGTCCCACAGCTACGCAGCCCAACGGCGAGCGGCGGTTTGTCGAGGGCCATGAGCCCATGAGGAGGCCAACGGCGGCCTCGTCCAGGGCCCAGGCGCACCGTTTCCAGGCCGCTCTGGAATCTTACACGAGAGTAAGTAGAATTCTTGCAGGAACCCAATGAAATTCAGATGTTCCAAAATGAGGAGTTAATAAAGATAAAGTAAAATGAAATTAAATGTCCTAACGCTTTAGACACGAGATGTCCTAGTCTCCTAGTCAAAGCCTTATTGGAGCACACGTGTAGTATCAGCTATCGGATATATGCAGGTTGCATCATGAAACCTTGAGAGGGTTTTTTGGCCGCTAAATCACCCTTGAGAATATTACAACTTTTATCACATGGTATTATAGTAACAAACTAACAGTTCTAGTTGTCAGAAACAGAATCTCACATTTGTACGGCAAAATGCTGAACCTTTTTGTTTTTTCCCCATTAACCCAATCAAACGAGACAATGGATAACAGACACGCACTAGTGACTAAAGAGAGCGTCATGTAAAGAAGTTCCAGATACATGTTCTGTATATGCAGTTTGAAATGCTTATTGTGTGTAGCTTTGTACCTACTATTCCGTTACGCTGTATCAGTAGAGTAAAGTCACCTAATCTTTTGGTTGTTGGCTGTATTCATAAGTGAAACCGAGAAAAAAGAGAGGAAAAAGTGAAACCACCTGGACATTTTTGGCCTTTCCATTCCATTGCTAACCAGGCATGACTTTTGTGAACTTGACCACACGTAGAATACAACAAAATGTTGTCAGCCCAGTTACAGCAACTCTCCAAGCTGTGAACGGCAACAAAGCTGTAGATCGAACAGATCAACTAGTGAGTACTAGCACTGGCAGTGTTTCTTTTGAGGTGGAAAATTTTTTCCACCGATAATTAAGGGTATTAAATAAAGTCAGTTTACAAAAGTATCTTCACAACCTTGGATTAATTCACGAGACAAATCTAATTAGGTCTTTGACCGCACTATTAGAGGATGGTTACTTTAGCATTACTGTAGTAAATTATGGACTAATTATGCTCATTAGATTCGTCGCGTAAAGTTACACCCATCTCTAAAAAGGTTTTACAAATAAACTTTATTTAATACTTCATGCATGTAAGATTCCCTTTAAAAATATATTTTCGGTGGGAAAGAAACAGGGCCAATTTCCATTAGTGCTTTCCTCTTGGAAGCTACGTTCCAGTAACTGCAGATCGCATGCCACTGCTCGATAAAAACTAGGACACCCAAAAAGCAAACCTAGTACCGGCCTTTCCTGCATTTCCATCGAACTGATCCATGCACATCGGGCCAAAAACTGCATGTCTTGTTTTGTTGGGGGATTGTCATTGCCTTGATCGATCTTAGCCGGGAAATCAAGCCATCCTGATGCTGCCAAGATCGCAATCCAATTGCCAAATGTGAAAACAGTAGCAGTTAGCACCTTCACTGACTGACTATGGACAACCACATGATATATATATGTTCTTATTACATCGACCATTTTCTAAGGAATAGCAGGTTTGTAGTCCTACAAGAGTCAAGATGCCCTACAAAAGTCACAAATCGTGCTCGTCCAGATCTCATCAAAATATCCTCCGAGCCAATAATCTAATAAGACGCATCCAGCTGAAGGACGCCATTGTCAATGGCTAAAAGCCAGCCAAAGCCATTGTCGCCCAGTGGCCACTATGAGCGATCTCGCGCCCACAAGGGAAAGCGAAGCTGTGACGGGCCACCCGTGTACGGTGTAGGGTCCTTTTTGCGAAGGAGGGGCAACTCCAATTGGGACTCTTTGCCGTAAATGCGCTAATGTACTGTTTCGTTTCTATTTATGAATAATTATCAAAACATCGATTAATTATACTTAAAATGTTCGTCTCGCAAAGTACAACAAAATTATGCAATTAGTTTTTGATTTTATGTATATTTAGTACTTCATGTATGTGCCGATATTTTGATGTGATGGAAATCTTCTTTTTATATAGTGAAATTTTAGGATAAAATTTAGTAACTAAACGAGGCCCGGGAGGGAGATGACAAAGTTGTATGTAGCAGGAGGAGAGGACCAGTGGAGATGGGGTACCACCACACGCAGCCTTCCCCAGCTCTGGTTTTGTTTTAAAGATCTTGCCCTTGTTTAGATCTCAAATTTCTCCCCAAAAGTTCACCATGCAAAAAGAAGATTCTTATCGCATCAAAATGTCATAGCATGCATGGAGTACTAAATGTAGATAAAATCAAAAACTAATTACACAGTTTTGTTGTACTCTCCGAGACAAACATTTTGAGCCTAATTAATCAATTTTTGGACAATTTTTCACACGTACAAACGAAATGCTACAGTAGCGCACGCACTCTAAAAGACCAAAATTTGGCTTCCAATTTCGGGAACTAAACAAGGCAGAGGGCAGGCTGAATTGACTCTTGTAACAACCCTTTTCTCTGTCCAGTCTGCACGGGAGAGCTTCCTGCAACATCCGTATGCAAAGCATGTAGCCATGTCCCATGTACTACTGCACTGAGTTAAACAACCCAACTAGAGTTATTCAGCTTGGCAGATAGTTACTATCTAGCTAATAACTGCAGCTGATATGCTCCTTCTGTTCATAAATATGCGATATATCGTTGACTTGCCAACAATGTTTACTTGGGCCTCGTTTAGATCCTAAATTCCACCCCAAATTCCACTATGTAAAAAAAAATTTCCATCACATCAAAATATCATAACATGCATGAAGTACTAAATGTAGATGAAATAAAAAAACTAATTGCATAGTTTTGTTGTACTTTACGAGACGAACATTTTGAGCCTAATTAATCAATGTTTGAATAATTTTTCACAAATACAAACGAAATGGTACAGTGGCGCACGCACGTCAAGACGCCAAATTTGGCATCTCACCATGTTCGTTTGGCTGGTGGCCGGTGGTTGGTGCTGATTTGTTTTGAGAGAAAAGTACTGCTGGCTAGTGGCTGGTGGCTGATTTGTTCTGAGAGAAAAGTACTGCTGTTCGGTGGCTGATAAGCCAAACGAAGTTAAATGGTACCGCTAGATCATTAAAAATATTTTAGGTTTAACTTGTAGAGTTATCAATTTCATAAATATTTGCAAAAAAATACAAGAACTCAAATGAATGGAAAAATGTCAACGGTATCATCACATAAACGTAAGTAGTACTAAATAAAGACTAAAATGTCAATGGGTATAAATTTAAAATTCACCGAATAATGCCATTTAAGATTGCCACGAGTGAACAATGAGAATAAGAGCATAATAGACAATCCCCTCCATTAGTTGCCTACGGCCCAAAGTCTTCAGCACTTTCTAAGGTCTGTGTTAAAGCGACGTTGTCTTGACGTTGGTGATCGTATTCTTGAAGAGTTGACACCGCGGAACAAGCTGGTTTGTCACATAGGACTACTTGAACCCCTTGATGGGATGTAATTTTTCCTGTCAGATTTTCCTTTTTTTTTCTTAACGTAACCGTTTGGGCTGTAGCCATCTTGGTCAAGGCCGGATATTTATAAAATTTCCATTATCTAAAAAAAAGTTGCCTACGGCCCTCATATTTTATTAGCCGGCTTTTAATTATCAAGCTTTTTTAATTATTAGCTATTGCTATGAGGCAGATTTTGTTGGTTGTAGGTATTAGGCAGCTTTCCATTAGCATCAAAACACACCTGAAATGTAGTGTTGCGTAAGCGCATCGCTCCGTTTAGAACATACTGATATTGGGGGACTGAAAGTCTGAAACTCTTCTCTCAGGTGTAACTGGATCCTAAGTCCTAACCATTTGGCACAAATCGAGCTTTTTTTTTATGTAGGCGAAACTGAGCCCTAATCATATTCTACAACGAATGCTAATTGTGAATTGAGCTTTGCCTCTGCTCGGACGATCACGATCGCTAATCGAACCGAACTGTTCCGCGTGAAATTGTCGTAAAACTTGGCACGACACGTCTGATGTGCGTAGAACGCGGACGCCCATTTCGCGACGCAGTTCACGCGCCACTCATCTCAAGACGAATGCGAACAAAAGCAGCAAACTCCTCCCCTTGTCGATTCTCCCTCGTGCGCCGAAGAACTCTACTGCTCTAGCGGCAAATCGGCGCCGGCCGGCGGCCGCCGGCGGGGGTGAGAACAGACACGGGACCGTGCCACGCCACGCCGTGCAGTCAAGGACGAGGCCAGGAGGACCCCCAGCCTTCGCCACGCCACGCCACGGCTTTCCAGCAGCGCGGCCTGCCGCAGCCGGCAGTGGCTCCTCTCACTGGCTCGGCGCGGCGCCGCAGAAATGCCAGCGGCCTCGCATACCCAGTGGCCAGTGGCCTCGCCCGCTACCCGCGATCCCCCAAGTCAAAGCCTCGCGAGCTCTGACCGCGCGCGCGCGCGAGAGAGAGAGCTAGCCGCTAACGGAAAAAACCGAAGCCGCCGGGCCGGCCGGCGGGCTTACCGCGTCACGCTCCGTGCATGGACAGGAGCCACGGAGGTCGGAGCGGTGGCCGCGTGCCGCGCGCGGTGACGGTGTCCGCTGCCGCTGCCAGGCTCCGACGCGGCTTATCCCCCCCGACCCGGCTTGGCCGCTAGCATTTACTATTTAGCCGGGGGTGGGCGGCAGCCAGCAGCGTCCTCTCCTCCCGCGTGCTCTGCTCCCCTTCCCCGCCAGGGGACACGGTTGCCGCGCTGCTCTGCTCTTCTGCTCCGGCTCCGGCCTCGGAAAGGGGCATTGCAGGCCGGTGTTCCGCCTCTCGGCCGGGTCGGCGAGCTGGTCGGCATGGGCGCGGCGGGGTTGGGGCTGCTCGCGGCCGTGTGGCTCCTGGCGCCGTTGCTCGCGGCGGCGGCGGCGGCGGGCGGGCAGGCGGGGGTGGTCGCCGTGGATGGGCGGCGCGCCGTCGCGTCGACCGGGGAGGACTTCGTGTGCGCGACATTGGACTGGTGGCCGTCGGACAAGTGCGACTACGGCACCTGCGCCTGGGGCCGCGCCGGCCTGCTCAACCTGGTGAGTGCCTGCCCAACTGGCTGCCGAAATTCCCTTCTCCATCCATGTCCGGAATTCTTGGTGATCCATGGACGCGGCGAGCTGACACCCAAGTTTTTGCGCTCCCCCGCAGGATCTCTCCAACAAGGTCCTGCTCAACGCCGTCAGAGGTAGGCGACGCCCGGGCTCCCGCTGCCGGCTCCGTTCAGGTTGAAGCTTTTGTCGGTGTCTCGTCGTTTCTTTTGCCAATGCGGTGGCGGATTTTGTTTCAGCGTTCTCGCCGCTGAAGCTCCGGCTGGGAGGCACGCTGCAGGACAAGGTGTGGTACGGCACCGCCGATTTCCGGCGGCCGTGCACGCCGTTCGTCAAGAACACGTCGGCGATGCACGGGTTCACGGAGGCGTGCCTGCCCCTGCGCAGGTGGGACGAGCTCAACGCCTTCTTCCAGAAATCCGGGTACTTTCTTTCGCCTCTAATTTCTTTTTTATGAGTTCAGAGAATTCAGAACTATGAAGTTTTACTCTGAATTATTTCTGCCGTGAGGATTCATCAGATGGTGTTGAACAATTGCAGTGCCCAGGTCGTGTTCGGGCTGAACGCGCTGAATGGCCGGGTCCCGATGCCGGATGGATCCATGGGAGGCCCATGGGACTACACCAATGCGGCATCACTGATCCGGTATACAGTAGACAAGGGCTACCAGATTCATGGATGGGAGCTTGGTATGTTGTTCTAGTGTGCATTTTATCTTGCTAACACATATCTTGCTGTTTCGAAATGCGTCGTTTGGTGTTATAGTTTGGCATGAGGTAGAGAAAAAAATTAATGCATAATTTTTTTTTTTGAAAGGCACTTTTTGATGTGCCTATTTTCAGAGAAGGGCTACAGTTGCTGTCCAAACATCTTTCAATGTTCTCTAGTTCTCTGAAATTATTTCAGGAAACATTGATGTCGACATGTGGCATGTCCATTGTATAGGACAGTAGCATGTGTGGTTTAGGCTGCCTAATTCCTATTTCTCGATTATCCGCAGCCTGTATACCACAAATAAATACTGTAACTTTTCGAGCCTGCAATTCTGAAAAAAAAAGAAATAAAAAAAGAGACAATAAATACAGTTTCAGTCATGTATTCAGAAACTCATGTGTTCTCCTTGCAGGAAATGAACTTAGTGGCAATGGAGTTGGAACTCGAATTGGAGCCAACCAATATGCTGCAGATGTGATCGCCCTAAAAAAGTTAATCGACGACATATACCGAAGCAATCCATCAAAGCCCTTGGTGCTTGCTCCAGGAGGATTCTTCGATCAAGGCTGGTTTACTCAACTTATTGTCAAAACCAAGCCAGATCTACTGAATGTGATCACCCACCACATCTACAATTTAGGACCAGGTATGCTCACAGCTGTTTACAGATAAATTTGGTTCAGGCATACAGACACTGATGGTTAATGTGCTGAATATCGCAGGAAGGGACCAAAATCTGATTGAAAAGATCCTCAATCCTACGACCCTCGACGGAATGATAAGCACATTCAGCAAACTTCAGGGGATACTGAAATCCACAGGGACGTCGACCGTCGCATGGGTTGGCGAGGCTGGAGGGGCTTACAACAGCGGCCACCACCTTGTCACTGATGCATTTGTGTTCAGCTTCTGGTAAACAAACAAGTTTGCAGGTGTTGAATTCTGCAACTGTTCTTGAAGATGTTTTTATTGAGTTTTTTTTTGGGTGATTTTCCCAGGTTTTTGGATCAGCTCGGGATGTCAGCAAAGTATGACACAAAGAGCTACTGCAGACAGAGTTTGATTGGTGGCAATTACGGCCTGCTGAACACCACAACATTCCAACCAAACCCTGACTACTACAGGTAAAAAATCATCTTTTCTTCAAGGCTTAAGTGCTTAACAAGTTGGTACAAACACTTCACGAAGAAACTTCTACCGACAAAAGGACCTTGTCTTGTGCTGGAATAGAAACAAAATTGGGTGCATCGAACAAGCTACAATCCTTTGTCCGAAATGCATAGAACTATCCCAACTGATTAAACCCATCAGCTACTTCATGTCCAAGCTAAGAATGGCATTGCAAACCAAACAAAATTGCCAATCTGTCACTTCACTGACAGATTCTTTTCTCCTCCATTTTTTTCCTGCAGCGCTTTACTGTGGCACCGCCTCATGGGAACCAAAGTTCTTGCAACAACATTCAAGGGCACCAACAAGATCCGCTCATATGCGCACTGCGCAAGAGATTCGGTAAGCAATTCAGCAACATCACCAACCAAAAAAAAAAAGATAAAGCTTTCATCTCATAGAGAATTCTCGCTCACTGTTTCCCCTGCATGATCATTGTTCAGCCAGGAATCACTCTACTGCTGATCAACATCGGCAACGCCATGACCGAAGTGTCAGTGACAACCCAAGCCGCCGGCGCCGCCGCCCCTGTCGGTGCGCGCAAGTTCGGCGCACCGGGGTGCAACACCACCACCCAACTCTCGGTGATAACCCAAGATGCCGCCGCCGCCGCCGGCTGCATGCCCAAGCACAAGCACAGGCACGGCGGACGGAAGCACGGCCGGAGGTTCGGGGAGGCCGCCGCCGGCGCCACGAGAGACGAGTACCATCTCACGCCCAAGGGCGGCGATCTGCGGAGCCAGGCGATGCTGCTGAACGGCAGGGCGCTGGCCACCGGCGCCGACGGGAGCATCCCCAATCTGGAGGCGGTGAAGGTGGACGCGGCGCGGCCCATCGCCGTGGCGCCCTACTCCATCGTGTTCGCCAGGATCTCAAATTTCGATGCCCCGGCATGTAGTTAGGACTTAGAAGGAGTAGATGGGTAGATCATAATTCAGAATAATGGGGTTTGGGGTGATTGGTGATTATGGATGGACAGCTAAGCTTTCCATCTGGAAGATGAAGTGAGATGTAAGGAAAGGGGTATAATTCTTTTCATTTCTGTTCTTAGAATTGTAAAAGGCTGAAGAAATGATGATGAACAGTGGAAAGGAGGAAGCTATTTACTTTCCAGTGTCTTTCAGTTCCTTGTTTGGATGGAGCAGAATTATAAAAGGGCACGGGAGATGAAATAAGTTTAGGGGTACTCCAAAGTACTAAATAAATTTTGCTTTATGGTATAATGGAAAGTAATAAGTTCCAGAGTATTGTGGTTCACTGAAGATGAGAAATTGATTTGAATCAATAGGAAGAAGTTTCAGGTCCTTTCTGAAGCAGGCATTTGCCCGTGCTGCATCTTTTTTCATGAACTATGGACAGATTTGTAGGCAGGCGACAGCAGCAGTCAAATGGTACATTACAATCAATACAAACATCAAGGAGCACTGAGTTGATTTGAATCAAGCCCTTAGATCCTAAATTCTTCCCCCAAAGTTCAATATGTAAAAAGAAGATTCACATCAAAATGTCATAGCATGCATGAAGTAGTAAATATAGATGAAATAAAAAACTAATTGCACAGTTTTATTGTACTCGGCGAGACGAATATTTTGAGCCTAATTAATTAATTTTTAGATAATTTTTTACAAATACAAACGAAATGATAATATTTTGAGCCTAATTAATTAATTAATTTTTGGATAATTTTTTACAAATACAAACGAAATGCTACAACGAAATGCTACAGTGACGCATTTATGACGAAGTGACCCCAAACCCTCAAATCACCACCCCAAATATGCATCTAAACAAGGCCCAATAGGAAGAAGTTGCAGGTCCTTTTTGAAGCACATTTATCCATACTGCATCTTCTTTCATGAACTATAGTGGCCAGATTTGTTGGCAGCAGGCCAGCAGCAGTCAAATGGTACAGTGCAATCAATACAAACAGCAAGGAGCACTCGCCTTGCAACACTTCACGCGATTGCACATAGCATAACATTGGAATCATTGGCAGAAAGTAACCATGAACAGACCATATGATTTACCACCAGTACAATGCAACAATCATGTATCATTGTTCAAAGATTTCAACATCATCGCCATCATCAAGGGGCTGGGAAAAATTGCCAGACGCAGGACATCTCTTCTCTTCTACGTGGAGCTACAGGCAGTAAGAGTAAGGCTAACGGTAACGCCTCCAGGAGGCCCAAAGAGAAAGATGAACAGTAGCAGCAATCCTGAAACAATGAGACCAAAAAAACAGCGGCGCTACACGGCACGCAACACACACGAACTGGCGAACTGGTGATCTGGCAGGAGTTATTCAAGATGTCCACGGATCGATTGTATACTTCTGCTGCGCTTGGTGTGGCTCTTACAGGTACTTGAAGAGCAGGCCGCCGTGGGTTGCGAAGAAGGGGGCGAACACAAGGGACTCCACGGCCATGAGCTTGATGAGGATGTTGAGTGATGGGCCAGAGGTGTCCTTCAGGGGGTCACCAATGGTGTCGCCGATCACAGCAGCCTTGTGGCAGTCGGATCCCTTGGGGCCCAGGGTCCTAGCGTGCTCACTGGCACCAGCCTGAAACAAACGAAGTGAAGTTGGGAGGCAGAGTCAAGCACTGACCATAGATACTGATTCATATCGTGCATTCAGGACATTTTCAAGAACTTACCTCAATGTACTTCTTGGCATTGTCCCATGCACCACCAGTGTTGGAGGCGGAGATGGCAATCTGTCAAAGATTTTCCCGTCATAAACCATTGCACCAGTGAAATCACATAAGTACGAAGAGAGTAACAGAAAGGCAATGCGCACCTGCACTCCAGAAACCAGGGCGCCAGCAAGAACACCAGAGAGGGTCTCCACGCCAAAGAGGGTTCCAACAATGAGGGGAGTGAGCATGACCAGAGCACCCGGGGGGATCATCTCCTTGATGGAAGCATCAGTGGAGATCTTGACACAGGTGGCGTAGTCAGGCTTGCCAGTTCCCTCCATTAGCCCAGGAATAGTGTTGAACTGCCTGCGGACCTCCTCAACCATCTTCAGAGCAGCACTTCCAACACTCTTCATGGTCATGGCAGAGAACCAGTATGGAAGCATGGCTCCAACAATCAAGCCAATAAAGACCTTGGGGGAGAGGACATCGACAACCTTCACTCCAGCTCTGCTGACAAAGGCACCAAAAAGGGCCAGGGACACAAGAGCAGCTGATCCAATGGCAAATCCCTGCAAAAAGGATTGATGAAATAAGATACAAGACCAGCACAAAAGTTTCCTTGTTGAACATCTAATAGAACCAATTTGAGACAATATAGGAAATAACTTTACCTTCCCAATAGCAGCGGTCGTGTTGCCAGCAGCATCAAGAGCATCAGTTCTCTCACGGATTCTGTGGCTCATTCCAGCCATCTCAGCAATGCCACCAGCATTGTCACTAATTGGACCATAAGCATCAATAGCAAGGCCAGTGGCGATTGTGCTTAGCATACCAAGGGCGGCAACTGCTATGCCGTACATAGCAGCAATAGAGAAACTGACATAGATGCTGACAGCAATAGCGAAGATTGGGATGATAACTGACTTGTATCCTAGAGCAAGACCAAAAATGACATTGGTGGCAGCACCAGTTCTGCAGGAATCTGCAACATCTTGCACAGGACTGTCATATAGAAAAATGATGTTAGGGTAAAACAGTCTCATAGAAATCATGTTACACCTAAATAAAGAATGATAGGACCTACTTATGGACTGATAGGATTCTTACCTGTATGCATTGCTAGTGTAGTATTCTGTGACAAAACCAATAATAAGACCAGCCCACAGACCGATCGCAACACAGAAGAACAAGCCCCTAAAATGACATGACACTTCAGTCAGAACTCAGAAGAGAGTACATTCCACAAACAAACAGGGAAGATTGACAATGACATACCAGTTGGACACTTCCTTCTGAGCACCGAAGTTGAAGATGGTGAACTTGGCTGGAAGGGCCAACCAGCTGATTATGGCAATACCAACAGTCATCAAAGCAGTGGAAATGATGAGCTGCTTCTTAAGTGCAGGTTCGATTTCTTTCACAGCCTTGATCTCAAAGAAGTCAGTGGCAAAGAGTGTGGTGATCAGGCAGACAATGATGCCAACAGAGCTCACAAGCAGTGGGTAGCACATCCCAGTGAAATCATGGTCGATTCCAAAAGATGAAATAGATGCAACAACAAGGGCAGCACAGGAAGATTCTGCGTATGACCCAAAGAGGTCAGATCCCATTCCAGCAATGTCACCAACATTGTCGCCAACATTATCAGCGATCACCTGCACAACAAGATTTACAAATTCAGAAATGAAAACTTCAAATGACATATGGTCATCATGCATGTGATAGGATAGCCTGCAAATCAAGATTGTAAGCCCAAAGCTAAGAGAACTTACAGCTGGGTTCCTAGGATCATCCTCGGGGATGTTCCTCTCAACTTTGCCAACAAGATCAGCACCCACATCAGCAGCCTTTGTGTAGATACCTCCACCAACTCTGCCAAAGAGAGCCATGGAAGACCCACCAAGACCATACCCAGTGATAGACTCGAAAAGACCCTCCCAGTCATCACCGTAGTACAACTTAAATACATTAATGGTGATGTAGAGAACCACAAGACCGCTTGATGCAAGCAAAAAGCCCATGACGGCACCAGAGCGGAACGCGGTGATGAATGCCTTCCCAACACCCTTCCTAGCTTCCAGGGTGGTTCTGGCATTGGCATAAGTGGCGATCTTCATGCCAAGGAAACCAGAGACCAAGGAGGTGATAGCTCCAAGCAAGAAGGACGCAGTGCTGAAGAGTGCAGTGAACAGGGCAGGCTTGCAGTACTTTCCCTTGCTATAGGTGCAGGGCTGGCTCTTTGTGCTGAATCCCTCCACCGAGCCAAGGAAGAGGAAGATGACAACAGCGAAGATCGACATGAAAATACCAACATATTGGTACTCGGTGAAGAGAAACGATGTTGCGCCTGCTCATAAGAGAAGTCATTTATCAAATATAGATCAGATGATTGGGGTCACTAGGATGTAAACAGCAGTAACTACAACTACCTGTCCAATTTTATCTTTCTAGTACTAGTATCAGTAATTACAAGTACCTAAGCCTACAGACTGACACATCCAACAGCCATTTGTCAACAACTCAGGAAAGTCACAAACCCATGACCCCCCACAAGCTCCAAAGTGCTCATCTTCCAGTGTCCCCATCTCAATCATAGGGAAAAAACACATTGGGTCAAGATTGGTGACACATTAAAACAAAACCCCTCAGATTGGACATGTATCTGATGAGCACTAGGCCATCCATGTCAGCTCAGAAGTCAGGGAGCAATCGATATATCGGTGTCCAAAAAAAAACATAGCAGTGACAAATGTCAGATGTCCTTATTGGTCCAAGAGCCTTCCAGGTCCAGATCTACCAAACACTAGATCATTAGAGTCCAGTTAATAATCACTATAATCTTTAAGTCAGCCAAATGGCGCTCTGGCAGTCTACTTCTTACGTGTACACATATATATTCTAGTTAGTTAGAGACAGATCCATCACGCACCTTCCACTACCGAGTTTCGAGATCTACACGACTCAGCTGAAAGCAACTTAATCCCCACCACAGCACCGACGCAGGGCAAGAGCACCGCTTAAGGCACTAAAAGAACTCCATATCAAAGCCCAGATTCAGCACCACCAACTACGGGCACCTAAAGCCAATTCCCAGATTTACACCTCCCAGGGGGGGAGGAGGAAAAATTATTTGCGAGCCCCACTTGGGACCCGTGAATCGAATTCTAGCAAAACAACAGTAACACATCACATGAGCCCCCACTTTAAAAATCCCCGATTTGGGACAGGTGCCAAGACTTCCTGAAAAATATCACAAAAGTACATAAGCTTGGAGGGAAAAGGGAACAGCATTTGGGAGCCCCCACAATGGTACCCAATACCCCCACAGAAAATTTGTCTTCCATTGGAAATATCCAGTCTGATCGTAACCACAGCTCGGCAAGGTTTTCTTCATTATTTTCATCTGTTTAGAAAGCCGTTACAAACAGGGAAGAGGGGGTGGGTAGAATGATGTTTTAGCTAGCTCATTCAGGCTAAAATTGGAAGTTTACCCGTCAGGTCAGTGTTAATAAATCTACTAAACAAAGGAACGGCCAGGAAAAGTTCACCTTTGAACCTCCAAAGATCTCGGCTTTCGAGAAAATTTTATCCTAAACACGACGAGACATAGCATCATCCTCGCGAACAAAAAAAAACGCGGCCTTCTGCACGAAATGCGCAGATCTAAACGAACCAAGCGTCAGCATCAGATCTGAGAGACCCTGCTTCTCACCTTCGGAGATGGCGTTCTGGATCTCGGCGCACTTGACGACGACGTTGTGGTCGTTGAGGCCCTCCTCCTCCTCGATGAGGTAGTCGCCGTATCCGGTCTTGCTGCCGCCCGAGGCGGCCGCGGCAGGGGAGAGCTTCACCCGCGACACGAGCACCCACTGCACGATGGCGAAGGCGATGCCGATGATGCCGGCGATGGGGATGAGCACCTCGGTGGCGAGCGGCGAGAGGATCGCCATGGCGGCGGCGGGGCAGGGGCGGCCAAAACCCTAACCCTACGCGGGGAACGCACGGGCGCGAGGCGGCGGCGGGGGGTGGGTAGGGGAGGGACGACGCGTCTCGCACTGCACGCTCTCTCTCCCCTGTGCTCGGGGCGCGTGGTTAAATAGCGAGCGGGTGCGAGAGCGCGGAGTGAGGAGGAGGTGGTGGCGAGGAGAGAGAAGATGGGGCGGCACAAAAATGTGAGCGACTCGGAGGGGCTATGTGTAAAAGTTGCGTGCGTCACTCTGCGTGGTCACTCGTTGTAATCTTGCTGGTGTGGTGGGCTGGAAATTTTCGCGCTTTTGCTGGCCCGAGATGGCAGGTGGGCCCACAGGATAAATATCTTTATTCTTTCCTTTCCTTTTTCTTCGGCAGGCGGAAAAAAAAAAAGATCTCCCTGGATCAAGGGAGTGAGCTTGCACTGACGTGTAAATTGTGTTCAACGTTGGATAAGTTACTGATCTTAATATTGCTTTGGCAATGTGTTTACTCAATCTTCCTGCCACATCATCACTGGCGAGGCAAAAATTGGCAATCTGGTGAGGCGGCAAATGACAAGAATAGACTGTTACGGTGAGTAGAAAAGATCCTCATCGAGAGGCAGAGCGATGCTGGTATGGAGAAATAGAAAGTGCCAACCCATTTCAGTTCTTTTTTTGTTTTAATAAGAAGATGCAGCTAACACTCTATCATGGGTTGCGCAAACTACGCGCACACCAAAATAGGAAAGAAAAAAGAAGCCTATTCTTGCCCATTGCCAAGAATGGCCTTTGGATCCACGATCACCTCTTGTTTCCGCGCGGTGAGCCACCACCTTTGCTAACCATTGTTGCCCTTTGCCGCCGCCAAACACTAATTTGAGGCAAGCCAGCTTCTTCATCTTCGGCCTATAACCCCACCACCTACACAATCTAAGTGGTCTCTCCCATTGACGTCTCGGTCAACAGCTCGCATGCCATCGCTGATGACCAGCCTCCATGGAACCCTAATCATGCCCCCTAACCCTTGACCTCAAACCTCACATTGAATCTCACTCAGGGGATTGTTGGATTTTTTTCGTCGGCCACTCAAATCGGAGGATGACACACTCGTCTATGCTTCTATCTCACTTTGGCAGAGAGTCGATGTTCTCCATCGCCGCAGATGCTAATCTCGATGTTGCCATCTCAAATTGGCGTCATCCCCACCATGGATAAAATAGAGGGAGGGAGCGAGCGACACACACACAGAGAGAGAGGACTACCACATGATTGTGTGATGCTTGAGAAGATACAAGCTAGGCCTCAGGGGTGGACCCAGGGCAATACTTGAGTGGGGGCACAACTTAAGACAAGTTAAATCTATGAAACATCTATATACGATGAAATTTTGTTCATTACCTTTACTCCAAACGTTTGAGTGAGGGCATTGCCGGGCCAGCGTGCATGCGGTGTATCAAACACATGTATGGCCTGGAGGAAGTCATTACCGAATGAGAAAATTGCATTGAGATATATGAAATGTGGACAATTAAGTGTGTTTATGTGTGGATAGTATTTGTGATCAAATTTGTGTGCTCAATAAAAGTAGCCCCTGTTAGGGTTCTCCTAGCTAAGTTTATCCACGCTCACAAAAAATGACTATGCCCACCGTCCATCAAGAATCAAATTAGTGTTCTTCGTGCAAGAAACCAAATGATTGTAGTGAAAACCTAGTTGGTATTAATACGTGGCAGAGGTAAGGATAGGAAGTCAGGAAGTGTTACACTCATCTCATTTTGGTAACGTTGAACTTGCACCATGCCCACGGTAGCAAGCTAGCAACATGTCTTTATATATTTTCCGGGCTTTGTGTCCTAAAAGCGCAAGTCATTATTGTGTTTTTATAGGCTTAACTCACTTCCATCATGTCTTCCTTGAATTTACTCTCAAGTTCCAATCCTCATCCTACAGGCTACACGCACTGACTTTTAATCACCTCAGCCGTCTTTTTTTGTTGGATCATGAGGCGATCGCCAACCCTGTGCTATGATAACACTAAAATTTGGGTCTTCAAAGCAAAATTTATTCCATGTAAATTTGGGTGGAGAAAATTGTGCCGGGGCATGATATGTCTTTCCTGTTTTAAAACAAAAACATCAGCGGTATGCATCACCCCCGGAAAATATATAAGAACTTCCTTGAATCAGTTCATCTTAATTTGTCCATTGCCCTAAAGCCTTGGAGTTGTCTCAACAGCAGCAATTTTGGAAGTTATGGGGTGCACGTCCACCGACCGATGAGTAGTTAGTTTGAGGAGACCTTTCTCCCATAGCTGGGCCGTTCGGTGCACTCTAATGCTTGATAGGGATCTTCATCCTACTGCTAGCTCGCTGATGGTGCTTTATAATTCAGTGGTTGCGAGTAAAACCACAGCCATACAGGCCCTTTTTTGTGTTATAAATTGCGTACCAAGATATTTTAGAAGTCGGTTGGTCCTCTTCTTTAATTCCCTTGCAACATGGGATATATTCAGTAGCATTGCTCACAAAAACCTTTAGCTAGTTGACCTAACTGTACTTTTGTTAATGGGCGTGGCTCGTGAGATGTCTGAATAATAACTTGAGTAGTAGTTACGCTATTTCATGGTTTCCCTTTCTCACGAGCACACCACTTGGTTTGCACTAACATGGTCGAGTAAATGATGGCCATGTGAAATATGTTCAAGTGAGCTGCATTTATGGTTGTGAATAGACTACGGACAGTGAGCTCTAATTAACGTTTGTAGTAGCGGAAATTTGTACGCACAATAAAGTGAGATGAGAAAGCATTGTTGGGGCAGTCTCAACCCATCATGTCTATGGGTAGTGTCCATGCTACCATGTTAACAAAACATCACCTTAGACACTACATTCTCCAACCCATGAATTCTTAGGATGGATCATTAATAAATTCATCATCTTTTCTCTCTACCAATCATACTTGTTTTTTTTCTATCATGAAGACACTATCATCTCCCAATGCAAACTTTGGTAGTGTCATATGCATAGGTTCTCGTGTCGACACTGGGTCTTGGATGAGACCCAATTTCTTTGTAACACCCTAAAATTCATCACAATTAAATTGTAGCAATTTCTGAATTTTTCTAGGATTTATTAAGGCCTAAATAAATTTTCTATTATTTAATTGAAATTTCTAGCCTTTTTGTCAATTTAAATATCATATTAAATAATTTTAGTCAAAATAATTTGTTGATGCATTCATGCTGTTGCATTTGTCTTTTGCTTGCTGTTCAATTAAGTTGGAATTTAAATTCTGTTTAAATTCGAATTTAATTTGAATTTGTTTGATGTTTAGAATAGTTGTTCTCTGTCGAGTTCGTTTTCGCCCCTCCAACTCTTGGCCCAGTTCATCTTTGCCCCCTCCTTCTTTTCCTCTCGGTCGGCCGGCCCAAGATCCCGCGCGGCCCAGCTTCTCTCCTTTCGGCCCGTACTCCAGCGCCGGCCCGCATTTCCCTTCCCCTCTCTTTCGCGTCGCTGACAGGCCGGGCCCGCCTGTCAGGACCTTCGTCTCCAGGTCGGGCGTGACTCCGACTCGAGCTCAAGCTCTAGTCCGACCCGACCGAGGCACGCACGCCAAGGCACGTGGGCCCAGCCCCTTTTATTCGCGCGTCGTTGCTCCGCTCCGTCCCCGCTCTTGTCTCGCGATTCGCCCGCCGCCCGAGAGCCCTAGCGCAACGCCGCCGCCGTCGTTTCTGGAGCTCCGCCGCCGCGCTGTCGATCGATGTCGTCGTCGTCCCTCTCTCGCCAAGACCTGCTCCGGGAGGTTCGCAAGGAGGTAGTGAAGCTCCCCTTGCGCGTTGATTCGAGTTTTGCCCGCGCCTTGCCTAACTTGCGCTCGCCGTCGATCTCACAGCGCCGCCGTCCACCATCGCTCGTCGCCGGCCGTCGTCGGAGCTTCTCCGTCGCCGTGGTCTACAGGGGTGAGCTCGCCATTTTCCCCTCTCTCTCCTCGACCAGCCCCCGACGCGTTTGGTGGCCCGAGGCGCGTTTTAGTGTGCGCGCCGGCGATCCTCCGCCGCGCCCGTCGGCGGCGCCGCCGCCCCGCTGTCGTCGGCATCCCGATCCATCCCGGACCGTCGGATCGGGATCCTACGGTCCACATGCGCCCGAGCTTCAAGTCAACCAGCGGAGTACCGGTCAACCTTGACCGTTTTACAAAAAGGCCCTTCAAGTTTTGGAAATCAACCCGCAGTCCCAAGCAGTTCAAAAATAATTCGGCTTAGGTCCTTTTTCTTGAGATTTAGCCCCTGCAAGTTTTAAAATTTGCGCCCGAGGTCCAAGTTTTACCTTTTTACATGAAAACCCTCGTAGTTTAATCTAAAATTATGTTTTAGCCCTCGGATTTTCGCAGTTAAGCCTCTGGAACTTTTAAAACTTTACCAGCAAGTCCCTGAACCTTAGAAAAGCCATATCTTTGCGTTTTAACTCCAATTTTAGTGATTCTCGCGCTCACGCGTTCGTGGTGATGCTTATATTAGTTTTGTGTTGTTGTTTTCTTCTGTTGGAATTGTTTGGTGTACTGTTTCTTATTTATTGTATTATTTTCTTGTATGTGTTCGCGTGATGCGTATAGGAAACGCGCCGCTCGAGGAAGTGTTTGAAGAACCAACTGTTGAAGAGTTTGAGCAGCAGCAGGGTTGGAAAGAAGGCAAGTATTCATTGATCATGCCCGTTTATACCTAAATGACATGCATTTTAATTACACTGTTTATTTATCGCTTGCATTAATATTGCTGGGTCACATTAGGGATTTCCTAGTCTCTTTTACCATACCTTGCAGCTGGGTCATTAAACTAATTTTGACTGGTAGATGATGCTTAGTTGCTCAACTGGGATTGGTCTAATGAAACCCCTACTCTATGTTCCATTATTATCTTTTAATATAATAATGACAAGATCACCTCTTTTAATTGGAACATGGAGCGACCACCCAGGAAAATAGTGCAACCATAAGTGCTACGTGGCTCTGGCTTTGACTGACTAATTATGTATTCTGGTTTGGGATAGTTTTACCCGAAAGGGGCAAGAGGTGCGGCGGTTGACGAGGTATAGCCCGGTCCTCTTGAGCGGTAGGCTTTGCTGAGATACACGACTCACTAGGGAGGGTTATGCTTTGCTCCTGAACCGGAAGCCTTAGCGAACTATCACTTATTAGAGTATTTTTGTAAAGGTCTCATAGTGAAACCCAGTATTCGGTTCACGTGGTGTGGGAAGGGTACATGCTTTCGGGCAATGGGAATCACAACTTATGGTGAATGTGTACAACCTCTGCAGAGTGTAAAACTGTTATAACAGCCGTGCTCACGGTCATGAGCGGCCTGGACCCTCACATGATTAATCTATCAGAATATGATCTAAATTGTGGTTACCTGAATTTGATGGGTTTATGTTATCATTTAATTGTGGTTGGTATATACTTATATTTGCTAGTAAATAGATGCTTAATAAAATTTGACCAACTAAAAGTGCTTAATGCAGCTATCCTTTCAGCCTTCCACTTTATAAAGCCTAGCATGTCATTTATTTCCATACTTTGCTGAGTACGACATGTGCTCACGCTTGTTTATTTATATTGCATCGACCACACTCGGATTACTGCTCAGATTGGGAGAATTTTGAGGATTTTACTACTGACTTTGAGGAATTCTAGGCGAGTCTGCCAGTCAACTGCCTGTGGAGATGGAGTTATTTCGTTTCGTTTAGTTAAACATTTATTTAAGTCTTCCGCTATGACATTTGTGTCAACTCTGAGATTGTAATAAATATACTTTAATACTCTTTCGTATGCATGGTTATGGATATTCACTTGTGACGTCTACCATATGTGTGTAAACTTGATCCTGGCGCACATATGAGATGCACCTGGTTTTATTCCTAATACCGGGTGTGACATTCTTCCTCTTTCCACTCTCTTTCTTATTTAATACAGTGCCACACAAGCAAAAAGTCCTATGTGACAGCCTAATTAATACTATGGAAACCATCCTACATGGAGGGTTGGGATTGCCCTTATGGAAATATAAATAGATTAGGCGGAAGCACTGTAATGTTTGTTAGAAAAAATTAACCATGATGGTACATTTACTTATTATTAGCTAGGATCGTGTATTTCATAAATATATCTTTTTACGGTACACAATAAACAGGGATTCGATCACCATCGGGAGAATTATGGAACTCACCATAACTTTATTAAGAGGTCAAAAGGGTGTATACCCTATTTTATTTTAGGCCTTGTTTAGTTTCCAAAATTGGAAGCCAAATTTGGGTCTTTTGAAGTGCGTGCGCTACTGTAGCATTTCGTTTGTATGTGTGAAAAATTGTCCAAAAACTGATTAATTAGGCTCAAAGTGTCCGTCTCGTAGAGTACAACAAAACTGTGCAATTAGTTTTTAATTTTATCTACATTTAGTACTCTATGCATGCTATGATATTTTGATGTGATGAAAATCTTCTTTTTGCACAGTGAACTTTGGGGGTAGAATTTGGGATCTAAACAAGACCTTACTAACGTGGCTGATCTGATATCCTTGGCTGATCATTCGCAAAAGTAACAAAATAAGTAATATATACAATAAAACATATTTCCATAGCATTTCCACGTTCTTATTCTACTACTACTTTTTTTATATAACTATGGAATCAATGGCCAAAGTCGTTAATAGAAACAATTCGGTTTCATAGGGAGCTCTTTTACGGTGCGTCATACTAGCTTTAAAAAGGACCAGTATATAAAGATCGAATGGATCAGATTAATTGTATACTACTGTAACCGTGTTTAGTAGTATAGATAGTATGAAGTAAGTAGTATAGGTAGTATAGGGGTATTATGGGGAAAAACATAATGGCAGATATGTAATTTTGATATATTTTTAATTTTGGAATGACAGATATGTAATTATGACATATCTTTAATTTTTAATTTCATTGTTTCTATTTCTTCTACTTTACCTCATTTTCATTTGTATGACAGCACAGGGTCCGGCGGCCTGGGAAAAAATAAATTTTTTATGATACCATAATACCCCTGCTAATATCTAGTTTATATTACATACTACCACCTGCTAGTATGAAGCACCGTAAAATAGCTCTTCATAGGAGGGACTCAAACCAAAGCAAAGCAATACATTAGACGCACACAATTCCTTTTTGTCTGAATCATTGAACAGCAACAAATGTAAGACCTCACCGAACAAGATACACTCCTACTAACTTGTTCCATTTGAATTTCCCTTTATCTAAAAAAAAAACTAACCTGTTCCATTTTCTTCCCCCGAACAGGAAATTTAAGCATGCATAGCGTGCTCCATTGCCCACGCGAATTAACAAGTCGACCTCCAGCTAATTTGACCCACCTTAAATTAAACCACTATCAGTACGTATATACATGCATAAATCAGCTACCAGTAGTCGGCGATCCCTATCACGCGGCACGTTGTTGAGACATCCCGCTCGGTCCGGCCGATCCCATCGCTCCGCACTTGCACTTACAGTACACTCGCATTTGCTGTCAGCCCATGTGGAGGATCTCAATAGCAATGCCCCCCGGAATCATGAGCGCACCCAAAAAAAAAACTCTGGCCAAACAAAGACCGACCGACACAGCTTGGGATACCAGCCAGCCTCCGGTCGGTCGATCGATCTGGCCGGGAGAGGCGCGTGGGGTTGGGTTGGCGACGGTGCCGTGGCGACCGTCACGCGACGCGACGCGCGACTGGCAACCTGCCAAGCGAGGCCGGGGGCACGGCGCACGCCGCGCGCGCGCATGATTGGGGTTGGAGGGCTCGGTTGGTGCGGCGCGTTGGGGCCGGCCGATGGGGATGGATCCGCCGGTGCCGGGCCAGGTGGTGGTGGCGTCAGGTCGTGGCCGGGCAGGGTCCGCGCTGGCTGGCTGGCTGGAATGCGCCGACGTGCCCGCGCGCGCGCGTGACCGGTCGCCGCCTCGCCCTCTTTTTGGCGTCGCCCGACGAAGCGGGCAGGGCAGGACGGGACGGGACAGGCCAGGGAGGCGGAGACGAGAGGGCAGGGCGCGGCGGCGGCGGCACCACGGATCCAGCCATAAACTCGCTCGCGCGGCGGTGATGCGATCGGCCGCGCGGGCGCCACAAATGCGCCGCCGCGCCCGGCTTCCACACGGCTATGCGCCGCGTCCCGTCCGCCCGGCCTGCAGGTTGAGCTGGGCGCACGGTCGCGTGTACCGCGCCGGGTTCCAGGTACAGGTAAATCATCGACCCGTGTTTCTTCGGGGCCAGGGCACACGAGTATACTGCCGGCGCCGAGGCGAGCTGGGGGGACTGGGAACAATTTCGCGAGGTGACAAGGGGGTAAACAGGACTTTGTTTTTGACCGGTTGGTTTGCTGCATGTGGTGCGTGCCTGAGTTATGGGCTTGGGTCTTGGCAGCGTGCTGCAGTAGTATGCGAGGCCATATGTATGGCGCTGCGCCTGCGCGAGCTGGCCTGCCGGGCCACTTGCGGCGAGGATGTCGAATGGGCAATCTCCAGAGCCAGAACGCACATGCCGCTTCCTTCGTTCAAATGTGGTAAAGATCTAGGATTCGGTGAACGGATAGGAGTAATAAACAGGCAGACCGCGCCGTGGCGAGGCATCAGGTATGGGGCGATTGGTTTGGTTGGCCTCGGTAGCACAGCAGAGAGTTACTGGCGCTCTGTTCATGGGAACGAACGGCTGGTCCGGACCAAGCTTTCAGTGTCACGTCTCTACTGCTTCTGGATGGTGGCTCTGTTCATGTGAACGGCCGCTGCCGGCCGGCCCATAAGGAGAAAAAGGCGTCGTGCTCGGATCCGCCGGCACGCTCCCCACCCCCAACGCCCCAGACGGCTCCAAGGCGCGTGACGCGCGCCGGCGCGGACGCCGAGGCCGCGCGATAACGTGGTCACCCCCCCGCTCGCTAGCGCCCAACGGACACAACAGACATCGCTGTCGACGAGGCCGATCGCCGATCGGCATCCCACCGCAGCCGCACCCAGCGCGCCGCGACGGGAAAGGCGCCCAGCCGCCACGGCAGCAGCAGCAGCGCCGCCGCCCGCGACGCGACCAACCGAACCGACCGCGACGCGCCCGCGCGCACGGCGCGGCGGGCAGGGACACCCCTGCACGCAACCGCGCCCGCCCGTCGGTGCCCGTGCCCGGCCGCCTCCACCTGCCGCCGCTGCCTGTCCGCGTCGGCTGATGCGCGCCGTACTCGTGGGCTGGACGCTACCCCAGCACGTAGGCCACCAGCGACCATATAGACGGACGAGGGGAAAAAAAGGTAGGCAGGCCGTGAAGATGACCAAGAGGAGATAAAAAGTTGTCTTGGAGAACCGAGCGGCAGCTCGGATGGCTAGCTGCGCCGGCGTGCGAGCAGCCCACCCGGGTTCGATCCCTGTCTCGGACGAATTTCGGGCATCTCACCGGGGATTTATTCCCCTGAGGGGGTGCCAGGGTGTCTCACCCGGTAGGCGCGTCCTCAGACTTCTGAGGTAACCCATCTACGTTTGAGCGTGCGGTCAGCGTAGGTGCCCATTGAGTCTGGGACGAATTTTGGGTGTCTCACCGTGGATTTATTTTTCCGAGGGGTGACGAATTTCGGGTGTCTCACCGGAGATTTATTCTCCGGAGGGGTGCCGGGGGGTGTCACCCGGTAGGCGCGTCCTCAGACTTCTGAGGTAGCCCATCTGCATGTGTAGGTGCCCATTGAGTTCTTACATGACGGGCCAGTGCTCTGGCTAAATTTTTAAAAAAGTTGTCTTGTCCATTCAGTCGTGCACTCGATAGGTGCGGCGAGTAAGCAACTGGACATATCCGCAAGTAGGCGGTGGGCATCAGCCATGAATTTCGATGCCATGTACGTACACATCGCCGCCAAGCACGCATACGGCACTCGAGACCCCGTAGTCTCCTCCTCGGCCTCACCTAATTTCATACCAAATTACCAATAATGTCTAGTTTAATCTAATCGCAACGGCACCATCCGGCCATCCCCCGACACAGCTCGTAACCACCGTCGACGTCGCCGTCACATGGATGTTTTTTTTTCGAAAAATCACATGGATGTTGGATGGATACCACGAGTGCCGCCACTACTTGAGTAGTGTACCGACTCGCGATTAGTACTGACTAACGAGCCTTTTTTAGGAGTATATATATATATATATATATATATATCTATATATATATCCGGCCGCTTAAACAAGTCCGTATGCGGTGTCGTCGTGGCTTGTTTATGGCAGCTCCCGTTCGCCGTTCTGGTGGAGGTGGCATCTGCCGATCCTGATCCCCTCCTCCACGGATCGCTCGCTCCCTCGGATCCCATTCCCTGCCGCTGCACAGGGGCGCACCGGCACAGCCTCCAGCTAACCTGCGAGATCCGCAGGAGCAGGACTGAGCACGCAAAAAATCTGGCCGGGCTGCGTGCTGGATGCCCGGATAGATCCGGTAACCGCGCTGGCCTCTGCTTCCTTCGAACTTGCAACATAAAACTTGCCTGCAGGATTGGACGTCGGAAACGCGCTCCGGCTAGACGTTCCCGGCGGTCCGGCGCCGCCGCCGTGACGCCGTCGTCTGGCCTGGTCTGGTCCGGCCTGGCCTGAGCGAGCGTACGTACGGCGAACACGTTCTTGGGCTCGTTTTCCACTCGGCAGACAGGAAGACACGAGCGCGGTACTGGCCGGACTTTTGCGCGCATCGACCAGAGCGGCCTCGCGTGTGTGTTTCGTACGTAGTACTTGCGTTGGATCGGATGGGGTTGGTTGTTTTCCGGTTTTGTCGTGCGCCTGAACTTTCCCCCGATTAGCGTGTGGCGCGCGCTCACGGGCGCGTGGATTTGAGCCCGCGCGTGTCGGTGCCGCGGGGGACGGATGCCTCGGTATATGCCCCCGCGGCAGCGCGCCGGGCATGGCATATTCCGCCGGAGCTCGGCGTTCACACGGCGGCACGGGCACGCCGCGCGGCAGCAACCAGCCAGCCAGCGCGGTCGCTCCAGCTGTGCGCAGTAACGCCGGGCCAGCGACCCAGCGAGGAAATAGCTCACGCCCCCGTGCGGCGCGGCGCTGTTTGTCTCGTCGGCGCACGGCGCGCGCGCCTCGCCGCCTCGGTCGCTGGAATTTTCCACGCCATCAGTTGTGTGACCATGGCCGTTCTTTTTTTTTTGCCGTTTCCAGTTCACTAGTAACGGGTGTGCAGTAGCTCAACAGTGTCGGCACTGCTCTCGCTCGCGTCCATACGGGAGCTTTCAGTTTCGAAAGCATGATTATGTTTTGAATTATTTCCGTATTTCTCTTACCCTTCGCTCGCTCCGATGCTCACGGCAGAACAGCAGCCCGATTAGTAAGAACCGGTGATTGACGCGCGCCGGTGCGCGGTATACGAGAATTTGATCTTCTATTATCTTGTTCATGCTATAGACATGACATCACAAAAGTTCACATAAAGGTACATTTAAGGACTAAAGTTTGCTTAGCATCAAGTTTGTCCCATGCGCGAGTAGAACGGGTATATTTAATTTAGATTTGAAATTTGACGTAACTTTTTAGACTTGATGAAATTTGGACGGTGGGTTCTATTTCACAAAAAGTTCGAGTCTCTTCTATAAAAAATAGCTGAGAGAAGGACATGGACGGCGGGTTCTATTTTGCAAAAAGTTGAGAGTTCTCCTAAAAAAAGTAGCTGAGAGAGGGGCGTGGACGGCGGATTCTATTTCACAAAACTCTGAGTTTTTTTCTAAAAAACGGCTGAGAGAGTGGCGCGGACGGCGGGTTCTATTACACAAAACTCTGAGGTTTTTTGTGCGAAAACGGCTGAGAAAGGGGCTTGGACGGCGGGTTCTATTTCGCAAAACTTTAAGGTTTGTTATGCAAAAATGACTGAGAGATGGGATTGGACGGCGGGTTCTATTTTACAAAACTTCGAGGTTTTTTTCTGCAAAATGGCTGAGAGATGGGATTGGACGGCGGGTTCTATTTCATAAAACGTGAAGAATCTTTCTGTAAAATTATCAAAGTTTGTGCGATCTGAACCGTCTATCCGATCGATCGGACGACCGGGAATCGCCGGTGACATGGCACCTTCGTTGGCCGGGGACGCCGCCCGGTTTATTTCCATTTTCCTAGGGGGTGAGCCGGGTTTTTACCAGGCCCGTGCTTGGGCCGAATCCTGTCAGATGGCAATGGTACGGGGACGAGACGAATCGGCCCAGTTGCTGTAAGTCTCTTTATTTATTTATTTTTTTCATTTGAAACGCCAATAGCCTCCAATTTCTGAAATAAGGGGGTGTTTGGATCTTTACAACTAAAACTTTAGTCCTAAAATAGAGATACTAAACTTTAGTACTACAGTTTAGATCCCAATACTAAAAAGACTAAAGTCACATTAATGATGTGCGCAAATACGTTTTTACCCTTCCTCACCTACCCCTCTCTCGCGCGAGTTCTTTCTCTCCCCCCAACGCTGCGCTCTCCTCGGCCGCGCGCCTCGCCGCCATCGCTCGGTCCGTCCGCCCGCTGCCGCCCCACGCGCAGACGTCAGCGCCCGTACTCCGTCCCTACTACGGGGGAGCGGCGCCCGACAACGACTTCTTCCTCCGGCTTCCTCTTCCGCCGACCTCGACAGCTTCACGGCGGACCTCGGCGTGTCGGCCAGCCGCCCCGAGATCCACTCGCCCGTGGCGCTGCCCCCGGCGGCCTCCACGGGAGGGCAGCGAGCGGCTGCTGCGGGGGCGGCGGTGGGGCTGCGGGGGCGGCGGAGCGTAGGAGATTAATCCTAAGAGTGTATATCAAATAAAAAATTGAAGAATATACATAGTTGGATTTTATAAAGATCTAATGACTTAGATTAATTTAAAGAGTTAAATGCCGAATAAGTAAATAGACAAAAAAAACAAAAGAAAATTCGACACACTTGGTAGAGTCATAGTCTAACCCGCCCTGTAGAGCAATAGAGTCGGTCTGAGTCGGTACTGTGCAGCAGACTCGTGTTACTGTAGCACGGTCGAGCCATGGTTGGTTTCTGTAGCAGACTGGTGTTGCTGTGCCGTTATTTTTTTTAAAAAAAATCGGTGCGTAAATTAGTGATCTGAACTAATTTCGTAGCTCTATGCCCGGTAAAAAAAACCGAACTGTTCACTGGTCCGACCAGAAAACCGTGAACCAGTGACCTGACCGGTTCGGTTCGATCAAAAGATCGGTTATGCAGTTTAACCAGTGTGAACCGGTGCGAATCGGTCGAACCGGCCGATTTTTCATCGAACCAGTGAACCGATTTTTATGAATCAATGAACGATTTGGCATTTGGATATCGGTTTTGAAACTTTAGACACTATACTATTATGTTATTTCTAGGTAATCCCATCTTTCATGTCATATGTGATATGTTTTAGTAATAAAACTTACCTTTTACTCACATAAATAATGAATAAAAAGTATTATATTAATAAATAATGAACTACTGGTTTGACCACTCAACCACTGGTTGGACCGATAAACCACTGAACCAGTTGCCTGACCGGTTCAATCTCAGATCCGACTTTTCGCACTATGCCTATGCATTGGTTCCTAATCTTGCATTTAATTTACTATATTAATACAATAGTGTTAAAAGAAGCTACCACGTTCACCAAGAGGATCAAGAAATTTCCACGTTATATATTATTCTATACATCTAACAATTAGAACTTAGATATATGATTATCAACCATGTATATTTTTATCTTTTAGTTATTTATTAGTTATATTTATTATACATTTTATTCATCCATTTTCCCCTATTTTGTATACAAATAAGCTACGAATTTCTTTATTGTTTATACAAAAGATGTTTGAGTGGACAGAGGCAAATTTGACTTTTGATCCGTTGATTAAATGCAAGATTAGGAACCGTAGATGCATAGAGCTACGAAATTAGTTCAGATCACTAAGTTACGCACCGATTTTTTTTTAAAAATAACGGCACAGCAACACCAGTCTGCTACAGAACTGGCCTGTTTATTAGGCCCCACCGCGTTTCCACAAAAGGCCGATATATTTGGTGTCGCCGAGTATTGATGTATTTTTCTAGCCATTATTGAAATCATTAACGTTGAAACTTAAAATTAATTTCTAATTATCATTTTTTGTTGCAACATTGAACCATTCACCTAAATACTCACAAACAAAAATGTATATCATCAGTAAAAAACTACAAAAAGTTTATATACCTAAAAACAAAATAAGTCTTTATATATATATATTGCTTTTGTTAAGTGCCAAAACATGTTTCTATATAAGGTATTCTCTTTTCTTCTGAATTATATACCAAAAAGAATATGCTCTAAAATATAATGATTACAAAAAAGCATGGTCAACATATTGATCTACTATGATGATACGGATAAACACAACTATTTACATCTATTTATTTGAAAACAAAACATTTAAATATTTACATAGAAAAACTAGCTACACGCGCTTATTAGCGCAGGCCAACTTACTAGTTTACTAAATGAAATAAAGGGGGAGACAGTATAAAAGGTCTTGGACTCCCCGCAGCCCGTTTTTGCCTTTTGCAACGTGCATCTGGATCTCGGTTGGTTGGGCAACGATGGGGTGATCCTGCTGCTGTTTGAGACCCCTACCGGCTTTGCGCTACTGGGAGTCTGGGATCAAACTCTTCGAGGATGTCTGGGCTGAAAAACGTTGTCTCCCTGGAAGAATTTTAAGCTTTCGATGACAAGGCCAGCGCCATCAACCTTCAAACTGGTGTCAGTGACCAGCTTGCTGGTGGATTAGCCCTGGATAGACACACTAGCTGTTGGAAACGCTGAATATAAAACGGTCATCGAAGAAAGACCGGGATTATACTGCCTGTTCAAAGATGCTGTGATGGAGGCGCCAAGCCGGTATGAAAATCGTCATGGCATTGATGTTGCACCGGAGATGGTTAATTGTTGTATAATCCAGATGATGTGCTCCGTGTACGAGTGCGACTACTTCGTGAACAAACTCGTTGAGATTCTGCCCAGGTGTCGAATTCCTTCTGGAGGAGTCTGGAATCGACTCCCGGAACTGGGATCTGAAGCTGCCATGCATGCACCATGCAGGACATGAACATCTGATGCAGATGGTTGGATGGACCTTGTGTTTGTTTGGCAATGCTTATTACCCCAACTCAGTGTATATTGTTAGTGTGTCATTTTTTTTGCGGGTACTTAGTGTGTCATTTTGACTGGACTGGCATTGCTAATTGCTTTTGTACCGTTATGTCTCTTCTGAAAGACCGCTATGGGGGCGTTCGGTTGTCTTTCTAACCTGCCTAGCCTTTGCCAGGCGAGGCGAGCGAATCCTTGCTTGGCCAGGCGAGGGAACTTTGGGGGGGGGGGGGGGGGGGTGTTTGGATCCCTTGAAGCACCTTGCTTTGCTTGGCTGGTCAAAAATCCGGTGTTTGGATTTGCTTTTTTGGCTTGTTTTTATAGGAGAGCCAGTTCTGCTCGCCTGGGCCGGCAAGGCAAGGCTCGCGCGGGCGAGGCGTGGCCAAGCTAGCCCAGGAACCGAACACGCCCTTGATCTCCCGCAGCAGCAGTAAGCTAAGGGCGTGATTGGTTTATGTATGCGCCCAGCCTGGCTCGCATGGACGAACCAAGCCCCTCTGAGCCAGGCTCTATGCATGCAAAATGAGTTTGATTGGTTGCTTGAATAAGGTGAGCCAGATCGGAATGAGCTAGTGATTGGTTGAATGTATGTATCAGGATTTCGAATGAAGAATGCAAGACATATTTGTTTGGTTGGTTGCATACAGCTTGGTGGAGTCACCTCTTGGCTGAAGTGGTGAGGTTACCATAAGCTACCGGGCCACAAAATACAACATTGTATGCAATATTACATCAATTTAGAAACTAAAGAGCTGATGATTAAGACTAGGATAAATAGGATAACAAGTATTATTGCAGCTTGAACTAGGATAGCTATATCTTTATTTGATAATCCTTCTTCCTTCCTTTTTCCTTCGGATACAACAGGCTCCAACTTTTTGTCATCCTTTCCATAGAATGTTGCCTCAGCTTCTTCTCTAGTTTTGTATTTTTGTAACAAGCTCCCCTAAATCCCACCACTTGAGCATAGCATGCATCTCAGTTGGTGAAGATGCCAGTTTGGCGTCCAACTTGTACTACATACCATGACATAGCTTGCAAAACATAGGTCAAGCAGATAAACATCATTGACAAGATATATAAATAAGTGACAGTACAAACAATAGCAGATAAGCAAGCATTCAAGCAATAATATCATCACTGACAATGGGCATATGCTCAGATGGATGCAAACACATATAGAACAGGAGAACAGAAATCAAAAGTCCAACATATGTTCAAGCTCCCCTAAATCCCACCACTTGAGCATAGCATGCATCCCAGTTGGTGAAGATGCCAGTTTGGCGTCCAACTTGTACTACATACCATGACATAGCTTGCAAAACATAGGTCAACCAGATAAACATCATTGGCAAGATATATAAATAAGTGACAATACAAACAATAGCAGATAAGCAAGCAATAATATCATCACTGGCAATGGGCATATGCTCAGATGGATGCAAACATTGGCATGAACAACTTATGGCAGCAATGCATTGGACAAGTTTGCTCAGATCTAAAACAAATATATCACTGGCATGTGCAACTAAGCTCAGTTTATTAAAATAAATCATCGGCATGTACATGTATGCTCAGAAAATTAGTTGCCATCAACATTTAATCACAACAGGAACAACCTCATCATCCACAGAACACAAATATCATCCATAATAAATCGAGGAGCAAGCATGAGCAACACTTCAACCACGCCTTGTGCGACCTTGAAGCAAGCATCAGCGTCATGCCCAAGGTAGTATCTGACAAACTAAACCATACTTCCTTGTCCCCTACTACTGTGTATTTGCAGCTAGCGGATCAGTCGATTCGCTACCCCGCGGGAATAGCCGAAGACATTCCGATGAAAATCCGGGATTTCTTCATGCCTGTGGACTTCGTGGTGCTCGATATGGAGGTCGACACAAAGACACCTCTCATTCTTGGGAGGCCTTTTCTGAGCACTGCCAATGCAAACATCAACGTAGGAGCCAGAGAAATCAGCTTGAATATCAATGGCTAGGAGGAAAAGTTTGCATTCAAGCCCAAGGTGTAGAAATGCTCTCAGGTATGTGCATTCTCAATTCAAAATTTAACTAACCTGAAGCAGGTTAAAATGGTTGCACCCAAGCCGCAGATGGACAGTCTTATTGCCCCATGAGGCAACATTGGGAGCATGAAAGGAAACATTCACTACCACAGAAGAAGACCAAGAAGGTGTGGCGGAAGAAGGTTGCATCGTCGGAAGAAAATTAGTTGCCATCAACATTTAATCGCAACAGGAACAACCTCATCATCCACGGAACACAAATATCATCCATAATAAATCGAGGAGCAAGCATGAGCAACACTTCAAACATGAGATATGTGGAGGGGGGATGAAGAAGGGTCTAGTGCTTTGTTACCACCACAGAAGCCGACGGAAGCCGGTCAGTGAACAGATCCGCACAGACGAGAGGGAGGATAGGCAGATCTGCACAACAATATCATGGATTTACTCATCTACCTCATAGAAAAATAAAGGACATGACATCGCAAATCATACAACAAAGTAAAAGAAGTTTAATCCGTACCTAAAACAACCAAAGAACTCAGATCCGGTGAAGGACTGCACAAACCACACGAATCTAATCAGCAACCTTAGTTCATAGGGTTAGCGAAAAGAGGAAAACGGAGGAGAAAAAGAAAAAATCACTTGCCTAGCAATAGAGATTCGGCAAGAACTCCTGCAAAATCAAGAACATGCAGCACAACAAAGATTAGGCCCCCAAAGATCACCGAGAAAGAGAGATGGGGAAGACGAGAGGGTGCAAGATGGATCTGAGAAGTGAGGCTCTCACCTGCTCGTCGGCGGCCGGAAGCAGCACAACAAAGATTAGGCCCCAAAGATCACCGAGAAAGAGAGATGGGGAAGACAAGAGGGTGCGAGATAGATCTGAGAAGTGAGGCTCTCACCTGCTCATCGGCGGCTGAAAGGAGTGCGCGAGGAAGAGGGGGGCGGTGACCATATATAGGGCGGCCGATGGCGCGAAACCGGGGCGGTAACCCTAGACCTTCCCGCGCGCACGCGCCCAGCCATTTTCGCCGCTCCGGCGCTCGCGCACGCGCTCGCCGCCGCACCGCGTGAGCCTAGCTGCGGAGGAACGAGGAATTTGGCCTCACGGAGCCAGGCTCGAGGTGCCCTTTTGCATCCCGCGGGCCAGGCCCAGTAGCGAGCCCAGGCAACAATGATCCCCTCTGTTGCATGCGGAGAGCCTGGACGAGGGGTCATGCGGCCAACCAATCACGCCTGAAAACCTTACGGCAGTGCAGCACAAGCCTCGATACAACATTGTCCGGTATCCAAACGCATGGCTCTCCTGTGTATCTTTGCTGAACAGTGTAGTACGTGGCAAAGGATCCAAACACTCCCTCTCTATGTCTATGGCTGTGTTTAGTTCCCAAAATTTCACCCTAAAATTTCACTATGGAGCATTAAATGTAGATAAATAAAAAAACTAATTGCATAGTTTTAATGTACACCACGAAACGAATCTTTTGAGCCTAGTTAGGTCATGGTAGGACAACAATTACCCCAAACAAACGAAAACTGGTACAGTGCGCTACAGTGACCGATGTGACTTTTCGATCACCTTTTCGGGATCTAACACGGCCTATGGCCTTGTTTATATCCCAAATTTGGGAGGCCAAATTTGTGAGTATGATGTCACTTCGTAATCATTGCGTCACTGTAGCATTTCATTTGTATTTGTGAAAAATTGTCTAAACATTGATTAATTAGGCTCAAAATGTTCGTCTCGCAAAGTACAACAAAACTGTACAATTAGTTTTTGATTTCATCTATATTTAGTACTCCATGCATGTTATGACATTTTGATGTAAGAGAATCTTCTTTAGCATAATGGAATTTGGAGGTGGAATTTAGGATCTAGGCCTATGTTTTGTTGTACTCTGCGAGACGAACATTTTGAGCCTAATTAATCAATTTTTAGACATTTTTTCACACATACAAACGAAATGCTATGGTAATTACGAAGTGATCCCAAACCCCAAATTCCCACCCCTATTTTGCATCTCAACCAGGCCTATGTCTATTTTTCTCTCTTTTTGTCGTTTTTATATCGTCAGTGCTAATGCTTGGTGTCTGGTCTGTTTGTTGATGCTGGGCATGGTTGACGGACAACTTGCTATACAGTAGTACTCGAGGGCGAGTGTTGACCAAACAAGTGAGAAGTCAAGCATCAAGGCTACAATATGACGAGACAGAAGCTTGTGGAGACAGCAAGTGTGCAAAGCACCAAAAGGAGACACAGGAACAGAGAGCAGGCCAGCCTCATCGCCATGAACATGAGCCCATGAACCACACAAGGACCAAGCGCCGCCAGCAAAGCCTCACCGGCACCAAAATCCTAGAGGAGCAACGGCACCAGCTGCCACTAGATCGCGCATTCCTCGGCACGGTCTCCAACGCCGCCGCGGCACTCGAGGGCGGCGACGTGGCCATCGTTCATCGCGGCCAGGTCCGGGTGCCCGTACCTCGCTGCGGCGACGGCGTAGCACCCGAGCACATAGACGAAGGCGAGGAACACGAGCCCGAACAGCTGCAGGTTGGCGAGCTGCTCGGCGCGCTCCTCGGCGGCGCGGCTGCGGCAGTCCACGCGGCCGTCGGCGGCGGCGTCCGGGCCGCACCCGGCCGGGAGCATGGGCCCGTACAGCGCGAGCGCCGTCTGGTAGAACCACAGCCCCTGCAGCGCGATGAGCACGCCGGCGGCGAGGTCGGCGGGGAAGCTCGCCGGCAGGAGCGCGCCGAGGACGGTGGCGAGGATGCAGAGGCCGATGAGGAGGACGAGGAGGTGGTGGTAGTAGCCCTCCAGCCCCGTGTGGGCGGCGGAGTGGTAGGAGAAGAGCAGGAACTCCGACGTGAACGCCGCCGCCGCCACCAGGCACAGCTCCCCGTCGGTCAGCGGCAGGTACCTGCGGTGGCCGCCATTGCAGAGAGCTTATGATACCGAGTAAAATCTGGTCTGAGATGATGAAATTGGCAACGATTACAGAAGGCAAAATGTGACCTTCAACGGCAGATCACTATGCAACGCAATCAAACATTACCAAATTTATTTATGCTTCAGTTTAACTTTTGGTGGTACGAGGTTCACACAAATTCTAACAATTTTGGGCTATCTGGAGAATGCCATGGCATCCATGGTGGAGAGAAAGGTGGCGACAGACCTGGTCTTCTGGGAGAGGAGGGCGAGCGCGCCGAAGAGGAAGAACACGAGGAGCATGCCGCCGTGCTCGAGGTAGATGAGGCTGGCCTGGATGCCGCCGCCGCGGTTGGCGAAGATGCCGCCGCCGAGCTCCAGGCACATGTCCAAGAACGCGCCGCCGGCCACCACGTAGAGCTCCAGGAGCCGGGGGCCCTTGGAGAGGGGGCTCCACGCGCGGACGCGGAACGCCGGCGGGTCGGCGGCGAAGCGCGCGACGGCGGACCACACCCGCCACAGGCCCACCGCCAGGAACAGCGTCCCCGGCAGCACGTGCCCGCTGAACGACCCCATTTCGGTGCGCGGCGACGAGCAGCTCGGCTCGCCGGAGCACGGGAAAGCGAAGCCGCGCCGGGTTAGAGGCAATGTGCTGCCCCGTCGGCCTCCGGCGCCCGTCGTCTGGATAGATCTCGGCGAGGAACCGGGAGGAGCTTGTTTTTTTCTCTTTTGGTGTCACTTGTCAGGAAAGTAAAGCTTTCGTTAGGTACAAAGCATAGCTGCATAGAGACAGCACACCATAATCCAGCAGCTTCTTCCTCCTAGAGGCATCATTAGCTTTCAGTTGGCTTTGAAAATCTCCTTGTCTGTTAAAGTAAAAAAAATCTTTCGCTGGCTTTTTTGAAAGAGGAGAAATATGGATTTGTAAGCTTACAAATACGTTCTTTGCCAAGAAGGAAATGATGAATGTTTGGAGCATCTGTTCCTGAAATGCAATTTTGCTAGCAATTGTTGGGATCTGTTTAGTTTTACATGGCCGAAGCAACTAAGTACAGATAATGGATATATCTTTTATTTTCAGGTATGGATATTATCCGCTTTGATATTCATACTTATTGAGATTTCACTTCTACATCCACATCTACATCTATGTTTCAAAATGAATTCAAATACATCGTACCCATTTGTCAATGCAAACGACAAACGGATGGCGGCAAGGCATATCACCATTTTTCAGTGACCGAACTACCGAGTCCCAGGAGTCATTCTTTCCATCGACCGCCCCTTTTCCTCTGTTTTTCCCCCAAATATTTTAGGCATATCACCATATTGTAGCCTCTTTATTTTCCAATCACATACCGTATGGTTGTCACACCCGGTCCAGTTTATATGGTCCAATACCGATCCGTGAGTGCAGGATGCACGTGTTTAGTGCCACATTGCTAGTTTAGCAAGGGTGGAGACAACTTATAAACCATTGTCTTCCAGCCATAGCACCTTCGGGTTAATCCTTTTACACGAAGCGATGACGAAAGTGTAAATAGGGTGATATGTGTACGTGTGCACGCTTTTCAAAAAGGCTATGCGGGGCGGATTTGGAGGGCGGGTGTTTCGCTGATGCCCGCTATGCTGACCAGGACGACGGCAACTGCTATTAGCACTAGCACTGTCAGAGATATGCAGGCGAATTGACTCAACAAGAAGTGTGGAGTCAAGAATCAAGCCCTAGATCCGACTCTAAATTCCATTGCGTAAAAAAAATTCTTATCACATCAAAATATCGGCACATGTATAGAGTACTAAATGTAGATGAAATCAAAAACTAATTACACAATTTTGTTGTACTTTGCGAGACGAACATTTTAAACCTAATTAATCAATGTTTGGACAATTTTTTATAAATACAAACGAAATGCTACATCGACGCATTTTGATGTGATGATAATCTTTTTTTTGCATAGTAGAATTTGAGGGTGAAATTAGTTTTCACGGGATCGTTGCCGTACCCTTCTAGTTGCCACCCTTCCCTTCAATGGCCGGTGCTGAGAGAAAAATACTGCTGGCTGGTGCTGATTTGTTCTGAGAGAAAAATACTGCTGGCCTATGGTTGATAAGCCAAAAGAATATGGTGCAAGTCGCTGTACGCTTGCTTCTCCTCGAGCGGCTTGCGGAAGAACTCCCGTGCTGCAGCGATCAGGGCGCCCATCAGAGAGGATTCTCAGTTTTTATGTATCTATGATCGAAAATACATGTATATATGCATGTAAAATTATTGAATAGCTAGTTCTCTGATCCATTCATAGACACACCAGCGCAAAATTATAGAAACCTCGCAAGATGCTATGACTTTTTCATCAAAATAAATGACATAGAAACCTAGCACATATTTGTAAAAACATAGGGTTTGTTTGGTTGCCTGGCTAAGAGCTAGCCAGGCTTCCCTAAGCCAGGTAGGCCATGTTTGGTTGCCTGGTTACCGTCCATAGCCAGGCTCTTCCAATGCAACGAGTACCCTAAACCAGACCAGAGATAAATGCAAGTACCCTTCGTTTCCAGCAAGCCAGCCTTGCATAAGCCGCGCCCGCCCAAGAATCCCTCTTCCTCTCACCTCCCGGTAGTTTGTGTGCGCTTCACGGCCGGCGGAGGCCCGCGGCGGCGCATGCCAACACCCCCCGCTCGCTCACACGGCCGGCGGAGGCCCGCGCGACGGCGCACGCCAACACCCCCCGCTCGCTCACACGCCCAGCGGAGGCCCGCGCGGCAGCGCACACCAACACCCCTGCTCGCTCGCCGATGAATTGGACCTTCACACCAGATCTCGATTCGGCTGTGGTAGACCTTGATTCGCTGGAGCTCGAGGTCACGTCTATGCCAGAGCAACCGAAGGTCGATTCGCTATTGCTGCTCCCAAGCCCGGGATCCCGCGACATGCGCCCCACCAGGTCGAAGCTCGGATCAACAGCGGCAGACCGAAGGAACCGCGCGAGGCCAATTGCTGCAAGGAAGAGGGGAGGCAAAGAAGAGTCCAGTCAAGAGCACGATGTTGCAGACGAGGGCGAAGGATTCTGTCATTCGCCTCGATCGATATGTCCTCATCTTTTTTTCTGCCGATTTTATTTTATCGATTGAGGACGCAATCGACCATTCCTTTGGGATTATGGTGTTTTATTTTCTTATTCATTGATTTTGTTTTCTGTTTTTCATTTTTTTATTTAGAGGAGTATGTGGAAGCCGGTCAGATCTTGTGGGTTTTTTTTGGGAATTGAGCGGTGCAAGGAAATAATATTGGCATGTGGTAACTCCACCTTTAATCCAGTGCAAGGTTACCACATCTACGGAGTCTGGCAACCAAACACAAACTATACTATCCAAGCTTAACTTATACATGCAACCAAACACCAGCCGATTGGATTGCTCAAGCTAGGCTTGAGCTGGCCTGGCTTAGATTCTAAGCCTGGCTAGATTTAGTTAGACAACCAAACAGACCCATAGATAAATCCAGCACATATTCATAAAAACAAGGCTAGATCCATATTTATTTTTGTTATGCAGGCTCATGCATGCATAGAAACAATAAAAAATCATAAAAAACAAGGACAAATTTTAACAAAAGAAATGGCATAGGAATTCCCAAAAACATCCACCCAGCTTCATGCATATGATTTTCACAAAATAAATGACATAGGAAATATACCGAAAAATCATAGGAACTCAAATTTTAAAGTAAACTAGCATATATGTAACAATGATGAGTGTCAAAGAAACTAGAATAAATGCATTTTCAAGAAATAGGTCGCTAATCAGATGTCAAAAAAAAAGTTCACGTACCCGAAAAAAGGCATAGAAAATGGCTGCTGCATATGCTTGGCCACACTGAATATATAAAGGAGGGCAGGGGTCCCTAGAGAGACCATCGGGGAGAACCAATACGCATCCTGTAACCCTTTGTTCGTCCTTGCTTCCTGAAGCTTGGCCGAGTTCTAGCAATACAAACACAAACACCGACACAGGACGTATGGTATTATACCTCCGGGTAGCCCGAACCTGTCTAAATCATTGCCTCCTGTGTACCATCAAGCTACTCGCTCGACGATCCCTCACCTACAAATCAACCACTCAGGTACCCCCAAGTAGATGCTGGTCCTAAGGTCCGACACTTCAGTGTTCAAAATCTTCAGGAAAAGACACAAGCAGAAAACAATGTAGCTGCAACATATATCCATCCCAGGGCCCTGTTTAGTTCCCTTAAAAAACCAAAAATTCTCTCTCCAAACTTAACTATTCACCTATCACATCAAATCTCTCTCTTCATGCATGAATACTAAACATGGGTAAATAAAAAAACTAAGTACACGGTTTTGATGTACACGACGAGACGAATCTTTTGAGCCTAGTTAGATCATGGTAGGACAACGATTACCACAAACAAACGAAAAGTGCTACAGTGCGCTACAATGTCCGATGTGACATTTTCACCAAACTTCACGTTTCTTTTCGGGAACTAAACACAGCCCAGCACGTACTCTATCTGAATTTGCAGAAGCCTGTTCTCGGTGCTCACATCAGGGAGCCACCTGGGCATTTTTTTTAAAAAAAAAAGAAAGGAAGAGCATCAACAAGGTGGCTCTGATAGCCTGGAATGGCGCCTGACACATCACCAAGAAAAAAGTAAAAAACAATGGAAGGAGCTCAACCTGCAATCCCCACTCCATCAATTCCCCGTGCTTCTGGTCAGGGAGATCCAGAGCTATGTAGGAGGGCTTCGAACTGCCATGGATTCGGCCACAGGTTGCCGTAGCCGGCGTCAAGAAGATGAAAAAGATAAACTTTTTTATCCACCGCAAGTTCCTCAGATTCGAGCAGGCCTACCTCACCAGCCATGGAAGAGGTCGATGCTGCCGGTGCTCGCGAGCGGCGAGGTCATGCTGCGCCACCGCCGGAGATCCGCCAGGGAGGGGAGGGACATCGGCTGCCAGGTCTCCCCCGTCGCCGGGACTCCGAGAGGAGGCCACCGGAGGATGCGCCCCACCATGGATCTTCTCAACAGGACAACAGAGAGGCTAGGATGCAGTCTGCTTGCCCGGGGGCATCACCACCGCGCTGTCGTCGGTGAGACGTCCACCGGGGAAGCCGAGATGGCACCGCCTTTCAGTTGCCGTGGCCGTCATCCTCGTCCCCGTGGCTGCAAGGAGGAGCCGGCGAGGGGAGGCTCGCCGACCCAGATCTGCTCGGTGGAGGAGGCAGGACGGGCACGCCCTTGCTGGAGGTCCCCCGCACACTATGCTCTACCGCCGGAGATCCTCCAGGGATGAAAGGGGGCAGCGGCCACCGGCCACCACGTGGCCGGAAGCTCGGGAGGAGACCATTGGGGGAGAGAGCCCACCATGGAAGGGGGACGAGCCGCGCTGTCGGAGATCCGCTGCCGCGACGCCTGGGTACCGCCACCGCGACGCATCAGTCGCCGGCGGATCCGGTCGTGCGGCCAGGCATGGAGAGAGGAGAGAGAAAATCATGATTCAAACGAATTTGAATCGGCTCGGCTCAGTGGGACACAATTTGCAAATAGGCAATGACTAGCCGGCTCAAGTGGGCCCATGTGGTTGCGGGGCTGGTTCCAACAGGCTGGTTCGGTGGAACCAGGTGCCACGTGTCTGGTTGGGTTGGCCGGGGCTTCCATTTGTTATTGGAAACCCTAGGCTTCCAATATATTACCTCTCTATATATATGTTTTCAATCATATAATTGTAAATATCTCATCGATCAACTGAGGATACATGTAACTGTGTGGATATATGTGTTTGCAACCATATATTTGTTCAGGTGTTTTTCCTCTCAAATTTCTACGATTGTCCTCACAGTGCCTGCACATATTCTATGATTTTCTTGATTGAGTGCCTGCTCAATGTTTTTATCATCATATCACAGAATTTCAACATCTATAAGTTTCTATGCCCATATTTATGAGATTTTCTACTCGAAAAATGCTTCCGTAAATATGTCAACATCTATAATGCACGATGACACAATGATTTGAAGATCTATGATACATCATCTATGCATGAGTTGCGGATTTTATATACATAAAACATTCATGAATTGCATAACTCTGCCTTTGCTCATAGAAATGTTGTTAAATTTGCTATTACGTATGGCTTTATATGACTATCAACACCAGTTTCTTTGACTTGAACTGATGTCAAGAGTTTTGCCATACTTCACAAAAAAGGGACACATCTACGATTGGTTTGGCAACTTTCTATAGTACAAAAGCCTCATTTCTTTACTGGCAGGAGTGCCCGAATGATGCAACTACAAATCAAATTATTGGAATCAAATTTCAAACTGCAGATAAAAAGCCCAATGTTTCTATGATCATGTTTTCTTTAGAAAAGGGAATATGTATTAATATTCCAGCCTCTGTATCGATTGATACATATAGTTGTTCATTGTTACAAAGTTGCACCTAAAGTTCCAACAGGGAGAAAACGATTTTAAAACAACCTCCAAACTAATTTCAAGAGCACGAAAGTCTATTAATGAAACGCCAGCCATTTGATTTCTATGATCATGTTATTGGGTTTCTATACCTAAGCATGACCATCAATTTTAATACTTGGGCAATGACATCACAACTATGGAGAACCAACAGATTCTAGATTCAAATTTCAATTGCATTAAAAAAATATTTTGACATTTATATGATTATACTCATATGTTTCTATACCCAGAAATCAATCTTGAATCGTAGAAGCATCAACCTATAAGTATAAATTTACAATTTATTTTTAGAAAATATATTCACAATCGATCTCAAATTGTGAAAAAGATGTGAACAATCTAATGGTGAAAACCATTTGCAAATTGGATGTTCGAGTGAAGAATTATCGTGAAAATATGAGAAGAATAGTTGGGTTTTGTAACGCCCGCGTTTTACTCTCTGGAAAAAACACCTAATTAATGCACCCGGTAAAAATCTTTTCAAAACCTTTTACCGCCGAGCTCCCGTTTCCGCCAAACCCTCCCGCCTTGTTTTCACCGCCCCCTCGTTTTCCGTCCCACCTCGGGTCGACCACCCTCGTGTCGACCGCCGGTCTCGATCATCGCTGGCCGACCGTCGTCGTCTTTCCGCCACGAATCCCGCCGGCTTCCCCCTTTTCTTTTTCCCCTTTTTCTTTCCTTCTCCTTTCCTTTTCCCCTCCTCTGTTTTTCCCCGACGCTGAGCACCGCTGCCCTGCTCACTGACGCCGTGCCGCCCCTCGCCGCGCCCACCGCCTCTTTGCGCCGTCCACCCGGGCTCGCCGTCGCTGCACCGCTGTCACCGCTGCTCTGCCCGCACGCCACCGCCCAGCTCTGTCGTGCGTGCTCTGCTCTGCGTTGCCGTGCCGACCACCGCGCCACGCACCGGTCCGCCACAGCGCCGCCCGGCCCGCCGCTGTCCCATCGTCAAGCACCACTGCGCCCTCTGTGCAGTACAGCACCTCCACAGCGCCGCCGTACCAATCACGGCCGCGAATCCCGGCCGCCTTAACTCCGCCCGCCGACCACCATTGCCATCCGCCGAGCCCCTCTCGTCGGCCCGCCCCCTCGGCTCACCTCCGCGCCTATAAATAGGCCGATCAGCATTCCCTCCACCTCCACCAGCTCACCCACCAGCTCGCTCACCTCCCCCACCGCTGCAACGCCGCCGCCACCACCTCCATTACCGCCGCCGCCGCCGCTCTCGTGGGCAGGCCTCCTCGCCGCACCATTGCCTAGGGTAAGGGCATGGGTGGACTCGCCATCCTCTCCTCTCCCTTTTCCCCCTAAGCCCGGCCGCAATTGCTGCCCCAGTCGCCGGCGATTTCGCCGCGGTCGCCGCCGATCCCCCCTTCCTCTGTCTCTCTCTCTCTCTCTGTTTCGCGAGGAAGAAAGGGCGGTTTTGCCCATAACCCCCTGACCTCTCTGCTATTCCAACCCGCAGTCCAAAACGCTATTCCCTCTCTCTCTGTCTGTCTCCCCCAGAAGTCCCTGCCCTTTATAATATTTACAGTTAGGTCCTTTTCTTTAAAAACAGCCCCTAAACCCCCACTAAACTCGTCATTTCATGCGCTAATTTAATCCCGTTTGACCCAAAACTCCACCACAAATATCACCAGTATATTTTCGCCAATCCATTCAGTCCATATTCAGAAATAATCATGTCACCACCATCACTCTCATTCTCTGTTCTTTCTTTCGGAGCTCAGCAAAAAAAACTTTATTTCTTTTATTTATTGTGTGTTTGTTTGTGTGTGCCATAGATGCTGCTGTGAACGAGGAAGGACTCGAGGAGGAGTAGGGTTACGAGCAGGAGCTTGGAGACCAAGACCCCGGGCAGGAATCCCCCGAGGGTTGGGAGAACGGCAAGTGCAATCCCATCCTTTGATGCATACTTTTGTCCTAGATTTTATAAACACAACCCATGGCCTGCTTTATAAAACTTGCATGATTTTACTGCTAAACCCGGTTGGATAGCCATCCCTTGATTGCTATGACTGCTTCCTTGACAACCTGGATTAATGTTTGGATATGACAATGCTCTGTTTGAATGTTAGTCATTGCTAGAAATGCTTAGTAATGTTTTACTGTATACACTCCATTACAATCAATTGGTGTTTACAAAAGCAACCGTGTGCGTGCTTTAAAATAAAAGAGATGGATTTTGGGAATAAAATGAGTATCAGTGTGGGATGAGACAGACGGTATTTCTTGTGTGAAATGCCAAGGTGAGCTCGAACCTGTGTGGTTGGGCATGGTGGGAGTTGTCTATCCTGTCACAGTTTTTGAGATGATGTTGATGTGTCATCTAGCCTAACCCATTTTATTGTACCACCACTCGACCGTTGTATGTGGCAACGGCCTAGCATAAATCCCACTAGTTAAGCTGTTAGTTATGTGGTGTGCTGGTGAGCAACAGAGGGCCACGGAGCTGGGGATACGGTCTATGTGAGGTATGCCCCTGGGTAGAACCTCACTGGTAGGTTGCTGACCCCCTGGTCGCTTCTGTAGTGACTTGTCAGTTTAGCTATGGTGGGTAATGGCTTTGAAGGAGCTGCACTGGCACTAAGGTGTTCATGTTGTGGTAGCCTACTTGTGGTTGTGTACACCTTTGCAGATTTAAAACCTATCCGGATAGCCGTGTCCACGGTATTGGGCGAGTTACGGCTTGGTCACTTCACTAGTCCCCTGGTTTTGGTGTAAGAATGTGTTTGGTGAATGTTGAGTTGATAAATGATGTTGGCATAGGCTATGACAGATGGGGAATCTGGTAGCATAGATATCTTGTGAGAAAGACAATTATGTTTATTGATACAACTAAAAGAAATGTTTGTGAAAACCTTTTGTAAAATAAACCCTTGCATGTGTAAAATTAGCTTTACTGCAAAATAACCATGAACCTGTCCTTGATTATATTCCTTGCATGCTTCTGTGATATCCCTTCCGTGGATATGGTTGTACTTGCTGAGTACGTATGTACTCACCCTTGCTTAATTTGTTACAGAGGCAGACCCGGACTTCGTGCCTGAGGACGTTGTCTAGAGGGGGGGTTCGTTCTGCACCCAACCTTTGCCTATGTGTTAGGGTCACCCTCTCGAAGCCGCATGGATATCCACTCTGATGAAGACCTCTATGTTATCAACCTGTTTATCTGGAGTCTAGCTTTAGTTATGTTTGTAGTGGCCCTGCAGTGCCATCGTCTCCCGTAATGTTGTTTATGTACTGAACCATCTGTTGTAATAATGTGAACCAGCATCCTGGGACTGGTATCTGTATCACATTAAGTTCTCTCTTTCGAGGGGATGCTTCAGGTTTGCATGCATCCATGCATGTGTCAAGTGTGAAGTACAAAGTGCCTCATGTGTTAACTTTATTTGTTCTATTCACTTTTTTGTTAAGAGATTTCTATGCCCCACAATAAAAGGACCTATGATCGCGAGAATAGGTTTCTATGATAGTTGAATGGAGCTAGGTTTGAGAGCCATATGGCGCACCATAAGTGGTTGTGGACCGTTGGGGTTTGAGAGCCATATGGAGCGGTTTGAGAGCCATAAGTGGTGAGCTAGGTTTGAGAACAGTTCTAGTGGTGGCGACAGGCTCCTGGGTTGCCGCTTTAAGAACCGGACCTTAAGGAGAGACACTGGAGTTTGATTTTGACCATCGAACTTCAAAACCGGATATCTTTGGCCATCCAACTAGTTTGAAATGGAGGATTTAGGTTAAACTACATTTTGCTTAAGTCTACAACTTGAGCATTTACATTCTAGAATTCTTGTGCACCAAGCTGCTTATACTCAGAAAATATTGAAGAAATTCAATATGAATAAGTCACATAAATCCAAAACTCCCATGGTAGTAAGGTCTCTAGACATGTAGAAAGCTCCATATTGATCAAGATGGAGAAAAGATTCTGGGACCTGAAGTTCCATACCTTAGTGCTATGGATAAAGTCTATTTTTGACCACCCAACTATCACCTCGGTTTGGTTTTGACCATCAAACCACAAATACCAGGAATAATTGACCACTTAACTATCAAAACCGTTTATATTTGACCATCAAGCGATTTTGGTTGGTGGTTTTATTGATGTGGAGGCCACGTAGCGGCGGGTCTCACGCGTCAGAGTTACCTCTATCTCTATCCATCTTTCTTTGTTCTCTCTCATCTTTTCTCTCTCTCTTGCTCCTTGGCCGCACGCCGCTCGTGGCTGGCCTGCGTCGGCTCTAGCTTGTCTGCCGCCCACCCACCCTGGCTCCCGCGCAGAGCAGCCGGCCTCCTCGGCTTCCATGACCGCTGCCTGCACACCCCACTCCCGTGGCCACTGCTCGCCCGCCTCGGCTCCCATGGCCGCCGCCCGCCCTGGCTCCCATGGCCACTGCCCACCCCGCTTCGTGCTTGTGCCATCATCCTCTCCGCCAATGAGCAGTCGCTGCCTCTCATTCGCCCGTGTGTGCTCGCGCCGCTGGGGCAAGTGAGAGAAGCGGAAGAGAGAAAGAGGAGAGAAAAGAGAGGAAAAAGGAGCTGATGTGTGGGTCAAATGCCACAAGTTCTCCACATCAGCGAAATCACTTATCAAAACAGCTAGTTGGGTGGTCAAAGATTTATGGTTTTGGAGTTGAATGACCAAAAGTAAACTTGGACAATAGTTGAATGAACAAAAATTGATTTATTCCTAATGCTATTGGCGCATTTATTTATCTAGCTAGATATTGCTTTTGCAATAAACTTGCTGGTAAGGTATAGCAATCCTCCTACGAAACACCATTGGATTGGAGTTACGAATAGTTTTCGATATCTCAATGACACAAGAGATCTTGGACTATTTCTTTAGGTGAAACCATGATGCGATTTTTATTGGGTATACCGATGCTAGCTATTTATCTGATCCCCACAATACGATGATTCATATTTTTTACAAGGTGGAACCGATATTTCATGGAAGTCTTCAAAGAAGACTCTAGTAGCTACATCCACAAACCATTCTAAATAATTGCATTATATGAAGCTCCATGTGAAAGTGTATGGCTTCGTAGAATGGTTAACCACGTACTACTATTTTCTTGTGGTATTGGTTCTATAGAATCAATTGCCATTGTCTATGAAGATAATTTGGCTTGTGCTGTTCAGATGGCAACATGTTATATAAAAACAACACTATTAAGTACTCCCTCCGTCCCAAAAAAGAAGACACTCTAGGATTTAAAATTTGTCCCAAAAAACAAGTCATTCTACTATATTTAGTAAGTGCATGTGCATGCAACAACCAATTAGTGCTAAATATGGCTAATAATTAGGGGCAATCAAGGTCATTTTACTCTCCTTAATTTGTCTTAAAATTTTTAGAATATCTTCTTTTTTGGGACGGAGGGAGTACATCACTCATAAATGGTTTTACCCTTATGAGCTTCAACAAAAATGGAGAGATTAATATTTTACAAACTAAGTCATGTGATAATCTTGCAGATTTATTATTCTTAAAATACCTACCATACTTTATATTCTTAAATGCATTAAAGGAATTGGTATGAGGCGTATGAGGCGACCTAGAGATTTGCATAAATCAGAGGGAGTATCTCTCTCTAATATATAATTTATTATACAATCATATTGCATTATTTTCTTTGTATGAGTTTTCCCGCTTTGGATTTCTCATTCAAATTTTTTAATGAGACAATGCCAATGCATGTTCATATATCTATCTCTAATTTTCTCTAGTGGAGTTTTTGAGGAGGTATCGAAGATATATTAAATCCTTCTCATATTTTTGCATTGGGGTTTAGGTGTAGGATATTACTATTCTCTCTGGATTGAACATGGGTTATAATGAATATATGTTGTATCATTTTTATGGTTATTCTTCCTATGGAGTTTTAAGAGTCTTTTAAAGGCATATAAACTTATACGATGATTGCTTCTCGTACTATTTCCTACATGGTTTAGAATTTTTCCCATTTTTGATATTCTCAAGAATGACATCAAGGATTACATGGAACAAATAGACCGAGGGGAGTGTTAGAATTATGATTAGTGATTAATTATTAATTCGCAGTTAATGACATCATTAGCGTACGTTAACGACAAACACCTCTTTGTTCACCGGGGCGCGCCTATTCAGGAGGGGCATGTACTCTCGAATGGTCATTTTCGTGTCTCTCCATTATGTATAAATATGTAATCCCACAGTTCATCTATTTATTCAATTGTTCATCTAATAAATTTCTCTCGCTCTCGCTTAATTCATTCCAACACACGCTAATAGTTTTCTCTCTTCAATATTCTAAATAAATACACAATGCATGCTTAGTGTCTGGGTTGTTGTTCATACAAAATTTAGTACGAGGATGTGTTCTGTTCATATTGACCTGCACGACTGCACCTCCGAGCGATGAAGGGGAGCCCTCCGCCACATAAGTTGCACCTCCCGCATATGAACCTTCTCCTCCCATCTCTTGAGATCCTCCTCATGCCTCTCTAGTTTTGCTTCCCACATCTTGAGTTGATCCTCACGATGCTGCTGCTGCAGCTCCCTCTGTTGGAGGTCATGCTGTTGCTTGTCTAGCATCCCAAGCAAATCATCGTCTTTGGTTTCGGCATCAGGGACGGTGCTGTATTCACTTCTCCAACTAACGGTCGAATAGGCGGGGCTATACTCGGGTGATCCTCCTGGTGATGATGACAAGATAGAAATAGGGCGTGTTTTCTTTTTTGTAGAAGGGCTGGTAGAGCGCCTTCCTTTGTCGAGTTTGATGTACTCCGGTTTCTTTGGGGTCGGCAGCACTTTCTCACCATGGAGCATAGCAACAACATCCGCCATGCTGGGCCGGTCCGCCCGATCCATTTGAGCGCACAACAGCCCTACCTGCGTGCACCTTTTAATCTCCACTAACTGATACTCGTCAAATAGTTCTGGATCAAACTCCTCCTCCAGCCGTCCAGCTTCCCATGCCTCCCAAGCCTGAGACATATATCAACTATCAACTAAACACATTATACACACACACACACACACACACTATATGAGCTGTTTTACAAACCATGGTTAGATTCTTTCCAAATCACCAATGCACATGCACGGTTGTATATTTGGTGAAGCGTATATCATAGCTGTGGGTAATGGTTTCATATTGAATTATATATAGTTGGTAATTTGCTGCATAGAAAGAAACAAATTTGTTTCGAAACATTATAGAACATTTGAAAAAACTATATAGTGCAAAATTTATAAGCCACACTCACACAAATTGTAGAGAAATATTGAGAGTCTTGCGCAACTACTTAAATTCCTTGATTATCTTAGTGGCTTGGGAGGTCCGGAAGCACCGCAACTCCTGTGCGTTTGAGGGGACCAGTCCTAGCATTCAGGAGGTTCTCAGGGCTGTTCACAGCGAGGACAACTTTTGGTGTAGTGCTGATGCTAAAAAGCTTCAGAACTGATGTTAAGGTCACCGGCTTTGGGCATTTAGGCCCTTAGGCTATTCGCACTGATAAAACTCTACTCCACCCTCTAAACGAGAATATTCAGTCCTAATCATCGAGATTCTCCACTCTCTATCATTTTCTTACGCACTCGTTCACACTCTATCTCGCTCTCTATACCAACTACCACCACGCGGAACCCACCATTAACATTTTTAACCTTTCCTCTCTCCTCTCCCCCTCTCTCCTACCCTACCCTCTTCCCTCTCGGTCTCTCCGCGCCGCCCCCTCCCCCGCACCGCGCCTCCTCCCCCGCCCCGCGCCCCATCCTCTCCCCCTGCCGCCGCCCATCCTCTCCCCTCCGCCGTCGCCCCGTCCTCTCCCCCCACGGCCGCCCCTCCTCCTCCGCCGTGCCTCCCACGCGCCCGCCCCCTTCCCCGGCCGAATCGAGCTCGCACGCTCGTCGGCGGCCATGGGCTCCAGCGCGGCGAGGAGGCGGAGCTGGTCCTCGACGACGAGAAGGCGCGCGGCAAGCAGGCACGATGGCGGCGCGCGGCCTCGCCCGCCTTCCCCCTCGGTCGCCCCCTCCTCCCTCCTACTCCCATGGCGGTCGTTGCGCCGGAGGTGGGCCCAAGCCATCGTGGGGCAGCGTGGGCGGCGCGGGCGGCGGTGGAGCGGCGTGGGCGAGCACGGCACGCGGGGCATCCTCCCTGCCGCGGCAGCGACAGCAGCAACAACAGCAGCAGAGCTACAACGCGCGACCGGGGCAACCTCGCGGGCGGCTGGATCGAGCTTGCGAGCGGTTGGCGAGGGCGCTACGGTGAGGGCAGCCGAGCGCGGGCGGACGGCGAGGGCGGCCAGCTGTGGGTAGTGGAGCTCGGCACGGCGGGCGGCGAGAGGCGTGGTGGTTGGGGCTGCCGGCCTCGGGAGCGCTGTCGTCCCACTTTCACTCTCTCTGGCTGTACTGTCCGCGGGATGCGTTTAGAGCTTGGCGTTTCGTTTGTCGAGCCCCAGTGCAGGGGAAAAACGGCACTGGGGACGGCATGCACGCCTATGTGGCTTTTACCGCGCGGGGGTGCCGTCCCCAGTGCGGGCAGCCTTAGGTCCTTGGTCAAGTTTCCTTTTTTGTTGTGGTGCGTCTTTTTTAGAATAAGTGTGGGGGTGTGGTTTGTGTTGGTTCTTGTACTTTTGTCTCTTCTACCTTAATGGAATGACACGCAGCTCTCCTGCGTAGTTCGGAAAAAAAAGTCTTGCGCAACTAGATTATTTATATTCTGGAGGGTGTAAATAACATACTAGACATATTCCGGTGATCTCTAGGGTGGTCACTGAGGTACTTACCCATCGACCTATAGGGTGATCTCTAGATCCGTTAAAATCTGCTGCGGATACAGCCAATGGTCTCGAGGAGTGTGATGCCAAAAGCGTACACATCTCTTTTTGCTGACACAGTGCCATGTATCACATATTCTGGAGCTAGATAACCACTGCAAGATTTAAATAAAAAAGGAAGACCTTAGGAAAGATAAATAAATGAAGAAAAGATAATGAAAAAAAAAAATCAAAACTCCGTGCATGGATATATTTATGTGGAATGACGTCTTACAATGTGCCGGCTACTCCAGTGACGTTTGTGGTCATTTGAGCATCCATCATTTCAGTTAGCCCGAAATCGGTGATGACATGATCCATACCACTAGTGTTTGGATTCACGTGGGTGCCCACATTATCATCCAATATTTTAGCTAGATCGAAATCAGTAATCTTAGGATTCATGTGGGAGTCCAAGAGGATGTTGGCTGGTTTCAGATCCAAATGGAGGATGCGTTGCTCATGTAGGTAATGTACGCCCTGCGCTACCCCCTCAATTATCCGGATGAGGGAGGACCAATCAGGCCGGCGCTCTGCAAAACACACAATATATCACGAAACGGAAAGCAACTAATAATTGTGACAAAATTAAATGAAAAATTGGTCAAGAAGTGAACAATGATTGCTATTTCAATGTAAATAATGAACATGCCTTGGTTATAAATAGTCTCGTGCAAGTTTCCCATTGGAATATACTCTTCGACCCAAATGTATTTCCTTTCTTTATTTCGACTGGTTCTACGACCTTTCAACCACGCCACAAAAGATCTATCTTCATCTTCAAGGGCGTATCCAAGAACTTTCACCATATTTCTATGCTGAAGCTTTGAAGCAAGAAGAAGTTGATTATAAGTGTGTGCCCAACCTAACCGAGGCTCTGAACGAAGTTTCTTGATGGCGACCACGCTTTTGTCATTTAATACTCCCTGATAAAACTGGGAAGTGTCAACACCGGGCACATATTGCATTCATATTACTGAAAACAAAAAGAAATATGATATCTCCTGTCTGTATACATCTACATACATGGACTGATCTTAGGGTGCATTGCATGTATGAATATATAGTGCATAGTTATGAACTAACAATAGACATGTGACATGTTGAATCCGAGTATTATATAGTACTGGTTAATAAATTTATTTCCATCCATTTTAATTTTTATCGGGCCTGGTGTATTACTCCCTCCAGTCCATAAACCATATTATAAAAAGTCGTACAGGTGGCATCCTTCATAGGAGATCGAGACCCCAACAATTATTATAATGATAATCTGACCAATCCAACATAAATAAATTAACAAACCAAGCATTTGGGAGTACCTTGTAGACAGTGACTGAGCCACCGGAGCCAATGTGATTGGCATCTGAAAATCTATTTGTAGCGGCTATCAACTCAGACAACCTGAACTTTTTTAAGGTTGCTGTGGAAACACATATACCACAAAGTTTAGAATTAGATTATGCAAACGTAAACAAACTGTATGGCCAAGATGTGAGCTTCTAGAGCACCTCCAAGAATGTGTATAAAAACTGAAGTCCAAACAAATTGGTTTTGGAACCTTGCCAAAAACTATTAGGAGAAAAAAGTACTCCTCCAACCAACCATGGATGTTCCTAAAAATTTGATCCGAAATGGATTCAGTTGCTACCACATCATCTATTTGTGGGTCCAACACTTCATTTTTGGTGGCAGTTATTTGTGGGAGTTCGTTTTTCTCTGCTGTTTTTTTGGCAGGATTGGGAGCGTAGAGAAGAGGTGAAATTTGGCTCAGGATAGAATTAATATTCGGCTTCCAAAAAAGTTAGGAACAAGATTGGATAATTGTTGAGCGTTGTATTTTCACCTTGCTCCTAAAACTGATTGTTGGGAGAGTTTATTGGATATTCTTGGAGACGCTTTTACAGTCTTTAGAAAGTATCAAGATGGACAACCAAATTTTAACTCGAGAGAGATCAAATTTTAGTATTTAGATACCACAAACCTTGGTAGTTGCCTGGGTATAGCCATGTGCATGCATATCTCACAATGGGACGAGGAATTAACAATTCGATCTGTTAATGAGGGTTGCGTTAGGGAGGAGAGTGAGGGCAGCCAGCAGGCCAGCCTCTAAACTATGTGTCTTGGATTCATCATGCCGACGGACCAGAGACATCACCACCATTTATCGCCTCTGTTTTTTGGGGTCCTTGCTGATGCCATATTTATATAAACAGTCGATTTTTTAGTTTAGACCGTGGAATGTAGAAGGTTTATAACTAGTTGCTCCCAGCACCCCAGGTGATTCTTGTGCTCACGGTTCACTCGCTCGTTCATAGTTTGCTATCATGAGTGATTGGAAAGCATAGTTTTACAGGAATGACTAGTTTTTTGTCGACAGATTTTTAGAGGTAAAATTTGTCATTGAGTTTTACAATGTTATAGACGTTGTTCTCTAATGTTGTATGTGTTATCCTCCCTTATTTCATATAGCCGGAACATGAAGTTTTGTGCAATACATGAGGACAAATGTTTGAAACATAATTTGCGGCATCGAAAAACTTGTCATATTTCCTCCCCTAAAAACTATGAAACACTAAATATCACATAGTAATGTTTACAACGTCAAACATCAAAATATTTAATCCCAATGGGGATTTCATATTGATGTTTTCAAGATGACCACATCAATAAGAAGAAAATAAAATTATGTTTGAAATCACCGTTCCAATGCAATAGTTTCATGTTGTTGTTTCATAGACACCCGGCGTGGGGAGCTATGAGGTAGAGCTCATTTTGTTGCTCTTTTTTCTTTTTTGTCTTTTTGTATAACTTTTTATTTGTGATTGTTTTTCTTCCAAAGTTTTTGCTACAACGTTTTTTTGGGATTTTGCTAATACATATTTAATTTCAAATGTTCTTCTTCAAATATTTTTTTATTTCTCTCAAAATTGTTTTGCTATAACTTTTGTCCTCGATGTTTTTCTTCCAAAATTTTGTCCTATAATTTTTTATCTCTTTAATTCTGTTCATAACGAATTTTTGTTCTTGAACTTTTTTGTTTTATATTTATGTTTCTGAATATTTTGTTTGAAACTTTTGTTACAAACTTTTTATCAAAATATTTGTTGAGAAACTGTGTATATGCAATTTTTTACAACATATCCATGTGATGTTTTTTTTTCATTTTTCTTGGAGGAGGGAACCATTGCAGCATGCGCGTTGGGCATGAGACGGAAGCAGATCCGGAACCAACATTATGTCGGAAAATCAACTGTACGGGACGGGTGATGTAAACTAAATACTTATATAGTGATTTCGTCAATCTCGACTTTTATCGGCCCAGTCTCTTGTAAATGCTCATAAAGATAGAGTTACGTGCATATATTCATAGGAGTGATTGTGCGTGCGTGCGTATGAATGTTTGAGTCTGTATTAGTGTTTCACCAAAAAAATGATTATTTGATCATGCACTGAAAAACTTCCTAGTAATGACTTCTTTAATGTTTTCTGGTTATGGAAAGTGCATAATAGTCTTGCCCAAGTCGATAGCTAAGGGTTGTCCACTTCATGGAGGGAGTAAATGTTGGATGTCTTTTTGCAAATGTCTCTTAGTGAAACCCACCTAAAACATTTAAAGAATTATGTAATAAGGTTGTCCGCCTTTGTCATGAATGATGATGGTGGAAAAGTCAGATAATATTTCCCGAGTATAAAATTATTATACATGACATGGTTAAAGTCAACGGCCAACTGAACCCTCATATGATTAGTGGGGTGGAAGGGATAGTTATTTTGAGTGGATCCTAGTGGATTGATTGCGGTTTGATGGTTGGCCTTGTTGAATGACAAATGTAGGGTGATTTAACTCATAGATGTTAGAGGTTATTTAACCTAGTGGATGGGAAGTATATTACTTATTCCTCCTTTACAAATTACTATTCACTAATGATTTTTTTCATGACATTTGACCATTCGTCTTATTTAAAAATTTAGTTCAAAGATACATGATAATAAATCATGCTTAAATTACCTTTAATAATAAAGTAAGTCATAAACAAAATAAATTATACTTGCCTAGTTTTTTGAATAAAACGAATGAGGCAATATTGTAAGAAAAGTAGACAACGAATAATAGTTTGGATCGGAGGTAATAGTAAATAGCTTTTAGAATGCAAACTGCAACAATTTTTCAATGCACGCATGTGTATTTACTAGAATTTTTTGTATACATGGGTGCACGTTTACTGTCTGGCAAATGCTAGCTACTCCATTCGTCCCAAAATAGTTCAATTCTAATTTTATTCTAAGTCAAACTACCTTAAGTTTAACTAAATTTATAGATAATAGTATCAACATCTCAAAAACTAAATATGTATTGTTATAAAATTATATTTGGTGTCATAATATTGACATTCTTCTTTACTAATTTAGCTTAATTTAAGATAATTTGACTTAGAACAAAACAAGAGAATTGAATTTTCATGGAACAGAGTGAGTAGTTACAAAAATAACAGAAGATTCGACCTTTACCTTCCAAGCGAGCAAACAACGCCTCCCTCTCGTCTGGTAGATTGTTTTCCTCACCACCCGGTTGAGACCTGACATTGTCATTAACCACTGAAATCAATTCGCCTTCTTTTACAACACAAAAAAAATCCTCTTTTATGTTGAAAAAAAATAAAGTCAGACAGATGCGTCAAATTAAAGCTTCTTGTTCGAACATTAACATACATCAGGATGATAAAGTGTAGACCTACTACTACTATTCCCTCCACGAGAATATGCAAGAGTGAACACAATTATTTATGGCATCCTGAATAGGCAGATTTAATTGCTTCAGCGTGATCTATGTGTGCTTGGTTGAGGGGCACATGTATCTTTTCTTTCCTGCTTCAGTTGTCCTAAAAATCTCAGAAGTACATATTTCTTTTAAAACCTCCACAATAATCCTCATGAGACATGCTAATAAAAAATAAAGGAAAAAAGTCTAAATTCCTAACCTCAAGTGTGAACAAAGTCCGGATAACCCCTAAAATATGTTTTGGTTCATTTTACACCCACAACTATCTTAGTCGGTCCAATCTACCCCTTTATAAGATTTATCTTTTTTTATTTATCTATGCACAGGTGGTGTTTTAAGTTAAAATTTTGTGGGATGGTAGAGACATACATATAGTATTTCTCAAACAGATAATACGAATTTTTCACCATTGTTTCTCATAAAATTTTGTTTGATATAATTTATTTTTTACTACATATTACAACATTTCAAAATAATGATAAAAAATCATAATATATTTTTGAAATATAATTTATGATCTTCTTTTCTTATACCACAAAATTACAACTCAAAATAACATGTGTGCATCTGAGAAACAAAAAAGAGAAATCTTACGAAGGGGTAAATTGGACCGATTGAGATAGTTGGGGGTGTAAAATGAACCAAAACACATTTTATTGGGTTATCTGGGCTTTTTCCATACTTAAGGGTAGTAATTTAGACTTTTTTAAAAAATAAATATAAAATATTACAAAAAAGGAAAAGTATGTATCCACCAATGTATAATCATATTATTATTGATAAATAATGCCCACTAGACCTATTTTTTCTCTAGGAAATTACTACACACCTCAACCAAGGAATAAATTTATCCCCCAACTCTCAGTTACATAATGCTTAAGTCAGTCCATACTATATCACATTTTGCCAACTGTCGGCACGAACAAATAAGTTAAAATAATGCACATGCAATAATTTGTTAGTTCATTATTGAATCGCAAATCTGATCTAAACTAACTAACCGGCTGAAATGAAAGGATAACCTAACACTTAAAGGTAGGAAGGGGGTATTCTTTTAAGGAGCATATGTTTTCTTTAACAAAAGTTAAGATGCGATTTCCTAATATATTTGTGGATAAATTTTGAAGGAAAAAGTCCATTTTACTATCCTTACCAATCCACTTTATCTACTTAACCCCCTAAACAAAAGTTAGGCTCATTTTACTCCCCTGAACTATTTTAATTGGTTGAATTCATCCCTTAATAAGATTTATCTTTTATGTTTCTCCTTACACATGTTGAATTTTAAGTTCAGATTTGGTGAGATAACTTATAACATGATGCCATATATTAGAAAAATATTTTTGGAAATTTTTATGATCACTTTGCATACAGATTTATATCCTTAGCATAAATTTCATATTAAATGTTTCTAATTTATGAAAATAACTACAAAAAATTCCTAATATATTTTTCTAACATAAGACATCATGTTCTCTATCTCCTCACAAAATGGGATTGAAAAACTCATCCTGTACGTGGAGAAACAAAAAGGATAAATCTTATTAGGGGTTAGATTCACTTGTAGAGAACTGACTTTCCATCCGGTATATTAGTCCCCGGATTGTATTGGGCCTGAGATTAATGTGGGCATTAGTCCCGGGTTCAACAGCTAGGGGATCCTTTAGTCCCGGTTGGTGGCTCTAACCAGGACTAAAAGATGCCCTTTATTCCCGGTTGGAGCTACCAACCGGGACCTAAAGGGTCCTGCGCCCGGTAGCCATTAGGAGGGGACTTTAGTCCCAGTTGGTGGCTCCAACTGGGGCTAAACTCTCCCCAGCTCGGCCGAGCCACACGCACAAGAACACCACGACTGCTATGTTCATGGTGACACCGAGCTTGGGGGGGGGGGGTCATGGCATTTCTTTTCATGATTTTATGGAGATTTCACTCACCCATATGCTCTAAAGGTTAGTAACTTCATTCTCTTATGATTTATAGTTAGTATTGTCTTTTATTTCTTCCAAAATAGAGAAATTTGAAGTTTTTAGAACTAGAGGCAATGGACAATCTTTTCTATTTATACATCATTTTAGATATAATTTGGTTGTTAGTTGTATGCATAGATGTTGCTTAGACGATTTAGAAAGAATTGAGAGATGAGTGAAATAGATTCATTAGTTATTTTAAAATTATATAGTAACATAAAAATAAGAGAAAAATATTTATATATAATATTGATATATTGGTGCTATAACATTGAGAACTGAATTTATACGGACATGCGACGTATATGAATTCACATAATACAATGCGGATGGACCGACAATGGATATAAAATGTTGTGAGACGCTCAAAGGAGTTCATTGGTGGCGTGCATTATTTTCTACATGTGGCCGAGGCAAACAAGAATGAGAAGGGTTTCTTGTTTTGCCCGTGCCAGCAATGCGGAAATATGAAGGATTACGACTCTAAAAAGACCCTACATGGCCATATTTTTTGGAATGGTTTCACGGGTACATATGTTGTTTGGAGAAAGCATGGAGAAAAGGGGATTTATATAGAAGACAATGAAGAAGAAGAGGATGGCGACCATATATTTCCTTGTGCCTTTGGTGATACTCAAATGGATGAGGCAGAAGAAGATGTAGGTGATAATGAGGTTGTCGATGAGCCTGCCAATAGATCTTGGCAAGGCTAACCGCGATGCGCAGGAGGCCGCCGAAAGTGAAAATGAGAGGATGAAATTCCAGCGCATGCTACAGGATCATAAAAAATCGGTGTACCCAGGTTGTGTAGATGGATTGAAAAAACTGAACAACATACTTGACTTGCTGCAATGGAAGGCAAAAAATGGTATATCCTACAAGGGATTTGCAGAGTTACTAAACTCATAAAGAAGACGCTTCCTAAGGATAATGAACTACCCTCAACAACATACGAAACAAAGTAACTAATTTGCCCTTTAGGATTGGAGGTGCAGAAGATACATGCATATCCTAATGACTACATCCTATACCGCGGTAAGGAATATGAGGGATTGGATTCATGTCTGGTATGCAGTGCATTGTGGTATAAGATCAGAAAAGACGACCCGGTGATATGGAGGGGAGCGTCCTATTAAGAGAATTCTCACCAAGGTGATGTGGTATTCTCTTATAATCCCACGATTGAAGCATTTCTTCAAAAACAAAACGCATGCTAAGATGATGCAATTAATGAATGGGAAAATAAAGTACGTATATAATACATTTTGTTTTTCTAATATTTTTATGTTGTTCATATATTCTAGGAAAATAAAGTATTTATTTTGGTTTTTAATATTTTCTTAGGTAATGTAGATGTGAGATAAGCTAATGCAGCATGGAAGAGTCCGTACAATTGAAGAGGCTCTTTGCGGATTCATGTACGAAGAGGTTGTCCTACCTAGTGATACATTCCAACATGATGGAAAGCAAATAGATAATACTAGCCAATATCAATAAATATACTTCTGATATTGTTTTTTCTATATATTTTGTAATAATATATATATGTATAAGTTTCACTTTTTTTATCATTTTGTACCTAAAAATATACGGACATATAATAGTAGTATACTCCCTCCGTATATGATTTAGATGTCGTTTTGGACAACGGCACGGTCTCCAAAAGGTAACTTTGACTTCTTATTTTTACAAACATATTTATTAAAAAATAATATATGTATACTTTTATAAAAATATTTTTTAAGACAAATCTATTCGTATGGTTTTCACATTTCCAAACTCCACGACTTAAAAGTTATTCGTGATTTATATTCCCAATATTTAACTAAAATCTTGTCCAAAATGACATCTAAATCCTATACGGAGGGAGTACAATATGTACATTAATTAGTACACGAAAACAAATTACTGAAATGAAAAGAAATAATAGAAGAGAAATGAGTAGAAAAAAAAAAGGAAAAAGGGACTTTGACACACCCAACTGGCCTGCGCAGCCCCTTTAGTTCCCTTTAGTTGGCCGGGGCTTTTAGTCCCGGATTCGTTATCTCGGTTGCGAATCCGGGACTAAAGCCCCTTTCAAACCAGGACTAATGGAGGGTTTTCCACTAGTGATTAGACCAAATAAAATAGTTTGGTAGTAAATTAAGACTAAATTTTATTGAGTGTTAGATAGACAAAATAAATAGATGATGGTAGTAAAATGGACCTTTTCAATGTCACTATATCAGCATCCCTTGTATTTTAGGACATAAATATATTATATCTCAGAACAAAAGAGGATGCATTTGCGTTGTGGATATGTTACCTGGCATCATCAGTTGAATGATTATGCGATACCTCCATAAGATATGTATCCTGAAATACCATTATAATTCATGTATAATATTACCGAGAATCTTGCGCAAGAGGATAATTATTGTGAGCTTTATTTTAACAAGCAAATTTGTGTGCATGCATGTTTGGATAACCGGAGTCAACACAATTGTTAATTCCAATTATGTGCTCATCCATTCTAAAATATAAGGCATCTTAATTTTTTAAGTTAAATTTCTGTAACTTTGATCAATTTTATTGAAAAATAAAGCAACATTTATAACATCGGATAAGTTTTTTTAATAAATCCATCACGAGAGATATATCTTTAAAAAGAATCTATTTGGAATTATAGATTCTATATATTTTTGTATAAATTAGTCAACCAAGATTAAAAATTTTGCTGCGTGACAAAACTAAGATGTCTAATATTTTAGAATGGAGAGAGTATTTTCCGATTACACGGTGTTCACCGTACAATGTTCTCATGAAATCGAAGCCCCGGAAAGAATGAGCGTACCTCTGGTTGCCTCTGTGGAGGATGAGCAGCAGTCTGACTAGTTAACAGGATGATGGTGGTTTGGGTGTTGATGGCAAACGACGCGAGCATCACTTTGTTCGAGATGTCGTCCTTCACCTCGCGCAGTTGTTTGGCCAAGTCCCGTGCCGTAATAAAGCGGCGGATGATGCTCCTCTCCTGGCAGGCCGTGACGAGCTCCAGGGCGCGTTCTATGGTCGCCTCCAGATCCTGCAGCGCGTCGCTCATCTCCGGGTTGTTATCCATCATCCCTGTCTGCCGCTGCAGCTTCGATAGGATGGCGCTGAATCTGAGCACGCGCTTCCAGATCTCATGGCACACCTCCTCGTTCTGGTGAACTTTGTCCACTGCCTCCTTGATCTTGAGCCCGATTTTCAAGATGCTTTTCACGGTGGCCACCGGATCGGCCATCCGTCCCTCTCTATCAGCAGATCGAGAAACAATCCCTCAACTTCTTACCTCAAGCTTCCACACCGGGCTAGCTAGCTCGGTAGAGCAGAGACCATCTTCCGGTGGCTCCGCAGAAACTCCGCTCCGACGAGGACGACGAGCTACCTACCCTGACATTACAAGTACTACTAAATGGCATACTATATAGTAACAATAGCTAGACAACACGCTTTGCACTCGGTTTAATTTAATAAAATATAAAGTCAACTCTTCACCCGGACCACCTTCTCAATCATCTATTTACAGGGGAAAACGCGGTTGGAGAAGCCAACGGCCAAGGCGAAGTCGCCGGATGACATGGCGGTGTGGTCTGAGGTGGCGGTGAGAGAATAATACGCACAACTCCAGCCGACATGGATAGTCTAGCTCGTTCCCCACGCGCATAGCCTCTCCGTACGGCCCGACCATCCCAACTCCAGCCGCACGCCCAACGACGCGCGTCCTCCTCGCCGCCGGTCAGCCGCGCAGCGTCCTCGCCTGCGCGTTCTAGTCCGCCCGCCCACTGGCGTCGTCCCTTGCCGCTGCCCGGCCTCGCCTTCGTGTCGTGGCCTCGCCTGCCCGTTGCTGCTAGCCATCCCGATGGCGTCGTCCTCGCTGTTGTAAATGACGACGAATAAACGACAAGAAATAAAGGAATAGACACGAGATTTTAACGTGGAAACCCTCTCAATGTAGAAGGGAAAAAACTACGGGCGCCAGCCAGCAAAACTTTACTATATGAGGTGTGTGTTTACAACGCCTATTGGCGGCTTACAAGAGGATGATTTATTCATCAAGGGCAAAGCTCTATTATATAGGCAGCTCACGTGACCGAGCTTGGTTGCGTTTTCGATGTGGGACTTAACTGTGCGCTCATGAGAGAAAAACACAGTACCCCTTGCTCCGGCCCAAACCTCTGGTGATGGGCCTCCGCTTCGCTCCGTCTGTGAATTTGGATCATATCACAACAAACTCCACCTTGAGACAAATTCTCTTGCAGCATCTTCACTTCATCCTGAATCACCACGAAGAAAAATACGACTGGCGCCAAATAGCCTCTTGGGCTAATTAACTAAACCAACTAAGCTTGAGCATAGCTCAAACTTAGCAACAGGAACATGTTTAGTCATCATATCAGCTGGATTATCATGAGTGTTGATCTTGCATACTTTCAGCTTACCTTCCTCAACCACATCTCGTACATAATGATACTTGATGTCAATATGCTTTGTCCTCTCATGGAACATCTGATCTTTGGTAAGGTAAATAGCACTTTGACTGTCACAATATAAATCAATGCAAGAAACAGCCCCAACCAGCTCAGAGTACAATCCGCTCAGCCAAATTAATTCTTTGCATGCCTCAGCAATAGCCATATATTCTGCCTCAGTAGTAGACAAAGCCACAACAGACTGCTAAGTGGCCTTCCAGCTCACAGCACAACTGCCAACAGTGAACACATAACCTGTGAGCGACCTTCGCCTATCAACATCAGTAGCAAAATCTGAATCAACATAGCCAATAAGTCCCTTCTCAGTTCTGCCAAACTTCAAACAAGAATCTGCAGTGCCTCTGAGGTACCTGAAAATCCACTGAACTGCCTTCCAATGTTCTTTACCAGGATTAGTCATATATCTACTAACCAGACTCATAGCATAAGATAAATCTGGACGAGAACAGACCATGGCATACATCAAAGAACCAACAGCACTAGAATAAGGAACTCTAGACATGTACTCAATATCTTGATCTGTACTAGCACACTGAGCAGCTGACAATTTGAAATGAGCTGCAATAGGAGTACTGACAGGCTTAGCATCATTCATGTTGAAACGCTGAAGAATTTTTTGAATATAATTTTGCTGACTAAGAAATAGCACACCAGATTTTCTATCTCTAGTAATTTCCATGCCCAAAATTTTCTTAGCAGCACCAAGATCTTTCATGTCAAATTCGCTACTCAATAATTTCATCAACTTAGCAATTTCGACTTTACTCTTGGCAGCAATCAACATATCATCAACATAAATGAGCAAATAAATAGATGATCCATTAACATGCATGATGTAGACACAGCTATCAAATTTAGACCTCTTAAAGCCGTGCGATAGCATAAATGAATCAAACCTTTTATTCCACTGACGAGTGGACTGTTTCAAACCATACAAGGATCTCTTCAACTTGCACACAAAATTCTCCTTGCCTGGCACTATGAACCCTTCTGGCTGGTCCATGTATATATCCTCCTCAAGTTCACCATGCAGAAATGCAGTCTTCACATCTAACTGCTCGAGCTCAAGATCATGTGCAGCAACAATACTAAAGAATGTTCGAATGGAACTATGCTTTACCACAGGAGAGAAAACATCATTATAATCAACACCAGGAATTTGACTGTAGCCTTTCGCTACTAACCTTGCCTTATACCTTGGAGGCTCGTTTGGAGATAAACCCTCCTTTCTCTTAAAGATCCACTTGCAGCGGATTGTCTTCTTCTTCTTTGGAAATGGTACAACATCCCATGTGTGATTCTTCTCAAGTGACTGCATCTCCTCATGCATAGCAGAAATCCACTTCTCTTTATCAGCACAATCAATGGCCTCAACATATGTGGTCGGCTCATGTGAATTCTCCACCTGTTCAGCACAACTCAAAGCATAATGGGTTAGATTACACTCATCAATGAGACGTTTAGGAGGTCCACAATTTCTCTTTGACTTGCGCTGAGCAATAGGTAAATCCTCCTCTAGCTGCAAATCAGGTGGTAAGTGCTTAACATCATCATGAGCCTCATCATCAACAGCTTGATTTTCCTAATCATCCACAGGCGGCTCCACCTGCTCGTCTGTATCATCATCCACATGCTCCACCTGCACGCTCATATGCTGCAGCCCTTTATTAAAATTATCTGGAACATGATCTGAGGACAAACTGTCATTAAACATCACAGATTCATTGAAAACAACACTCCTGCTCATGAAAGTCTTTTCAGTTTCGGGATTCCACAACTTATATCCTTTAACTCCCGAACCATAACCAAGAAAAAGACATTTAATAGCTCTAGGCTCCAATTTTCCATTATCAACATGAGCATAAGCAGTGCAGCCAAAAACTTTCAACTGTGAATAATCAGCGGGTGTGCCAGACCATACCTCAATAGGTGTTTTCTTATTAAGTGGAATAGAAGGTGACCTGTTTATCAAGTAGCATGCGGTGTTAGCTGCTTCAGCCCAAAAGCGCTTGCTCATCCGTGCATTGGACAACATGCAACGAGCCTTCGAGATGATGGTCCTGTTCATGCGCTCAGCCACACCGTTTTGCTGCGGAGTATACGGTATGGTGTGGTGCCTGACAATGCCTTCCTGCCTGCAATAATTATTAAATGCAGCAGAACAAAATTCTCCACCATTATCAGTACGAAACACCTTCACCTTCCTATCATTTTGCCTTTCTATCATCACTTTCCAATCTTTAAAAGCAGCAAAAGTATCATCTTTATTTTTCAGAAAATAAGGCCATACTTTTTTAGAGTAGTCATCAATAATAGTAAGCATGTAACGAGCACCACCATAAGAAGGCTTACGAGAAGGACCTCATAAGTCAGCATGTACATAATCAAGAGGACCTTTGGTGGTATGAACAGCAGTGTTGAACTTTACCCTTTTATGCTTCCCGAAAATACAATGCTCACAGAACTTCTTGCTACTCAAAATACAACCATCCAGTAGGTTTCTCTTCATCAATTCTGCCATACCAAGTTCACTCATATGTCCAAGACGCATATGCCAAAGGTTAGTCTTACTAGGTTCAGCATTAGTAACAGCAGCAGCAGAAATAGAACCATGTAAAGTACTTCCTCTTAGGACATATAACTTTGCAGAATTCAGATCACCTACTAAACAAACAAGAGAACCTTTTGATACCTTTAAAACTCCGCCTGAACCGGAGTACTTGAATCCTTCTGCATCAAGTGTGCTGAGCGAAATCAGATTTCTGGTCATCCCTGGTATGTATCTCACATTCTGTAGCGTGCGTGTCATGCCATCATGAGCCTTGATCTGAACTGAGCCGATCCCTACAATGTCACACGGATTATCGTCTCTCATACGCACAACATCTCCTTTCTGCACAGGCTTAAACGAACTAAACCAATTTCTGTTAGTGCAGATATGAAACGAACATGCAAAATCAAGTATCCATTCATCATGACCAGAAACACAACCAGCAAGAACAATCAGACAATCTCCTGAATCAGAAGTATTCCCAGCACCAGAAACAACAGAGGCATTACCATCCGAATTATTTTTTCTGTTCTCTTTGTTCTTAAGCTTCCAACACTCCTCAATAAAATGTGATTTCTTCTTGCAATACTTACAGAACTTCTTGGGTGGTCTGGACTTAGAACGCCCTCTACTTTCTTGGCTCTTGTAACGATCATTACTTTCATTGGAAGATCTGTGCTCCGGTCTGCCTCTCACTTGCAAAGCATCGCCCTTGGACGACGACAATCCGTCAGGCTGCACCATGCCTTTCATCTTTTCCCTTGATTGGAGTGCCTCGTAAACTTCCAAAACGGTTAGTTCATCACGGCTAATCAACAAGGTGTCACGGAAATTTGCAAAAGAGTTTGGCAGAGAACATAACAATAGGAGACCTAAGTCCTCATCATCATACTTAACCTCCATCGATGCTAGGTCAGAAACGATCTCCTTGAACACAGATATATGGCTCATCACTGAATCACCCTCCTTCATCTTGAGCGTGAACAGCTTCAACTTCATATGCATTTTACTGGTTAGATCCTTCGACATGCAGATCGATTCCAGTTTCAGCCAGAGTGCTGCAGCAGTCTGTTCCTACAGACATTCTTGCAGAATATCAGATAAAGCTGAATTAAAGACAGAAACTTACGATCCTTGCGCTTCTCCTCATCAGACCATTCGTTGGACGACTTGCCAAACTTATCCAACGCCTCATCGAGATCATGAGTTTGCGCCAGAACAGCCCGCATCTTGACTTGCCACAGCGCGAACCTCGTCTTGTAATCCAACAGCGGTAGATCAAACTTCATCGTCGTCGACATCAAGAAAACCGAATCTGAAACCGGCTCTGGTACCACTTGTTGTAAATGATGACGAATAAACGACAAGAAGTAAAGGAATCAAACCGCAGGAGACACGAGATTTTAACGTGAAAACCCTCTCAATGTAGAAGGGAAAAAACCACGGGCGCCAGCCAGCAAAACTTTACTATATGAGGTGTGTGTTTACAACGCCTATTGGCGGCTTACAAGAGGATGATTTATTCATCAAGGACAAAGCTCTATTATATAGGCAGCTCACGTGACCGAGCTTGGTTACGTTTCCGATGTAGGACTAAACTGTGCGCTCATGAGAGAAAAACACGGTACCCCTTGCTCCGGCCCAAACCTCTGGTGATGGGCCTCCGCTTCGCTCCGTCTGTGAATTTGATCATATCACGACACTCGCCGTCGATCGGCAGCGCCGCGGCCTCACCTGCGTGTCGCTGCCTGCTGCCCGCTTGTTGGTGTCCGCAGCCTCGCCTACGCGCCGCCGTGGACCGGCACGCCGCCGTGAAGGGCCGGTTTTTGGGGCCCGTGGACCGGCACTCTTTCTGAACCTATATATTCATATTGTTTCGGTGATGATTAAGGACTTATGTAAAAATCCTACCTCTGGTTATACTGCCTGGATAGCTTGCTTTACTTGCATGTACGTGTCAGCCCGCAATGACGCGATCGGTCATCGGCGCCGTCACGCCGGCTGCCCGCTTGAGCCGCGCCTCTGGTCTCTGTCAATCTGGCGAAGAAAAAACAGAGACGACGAGAGGACGGGACGAGGCAAACGAGGAGACGCGCGAGCGCGTAGCACTGCTCCGTCGCTTCGTTCGCTCAGCCGCCCTACCGTCGTAACTGTATGTGCATACTCCGTATTATTATCTCTACCAACAAGCTACAAGTACACGTACAGCTGAGGAGGGGCAGAGAGGACCGGGCCTTGATGTTGCATTAGTGTTTTGTCGATGTTGCATAAGTTCTTCTTAGACGTTTCAATAGCTGAGTTTTGCATGGGTGTGATTCTCAAAAGAAAAAGGAGGATTTGGCTTGAATGTTGCATGGAACCTCTTTATTTGTTGTGAATAAATTTTTTCTTAAAATCTTCATAGATCGGATGTTATATATCTATTGGTTCTTACGCGCTACAGATTTTATTTGTTTATATTGTAACGGGCCGTCCGATGAAAAGTTTTCATCGGAAGTCTGGTCGCTAGCAGTGCCTAATATTCTATGAAGTAGAAGAAAAAAAGAAAATATTAGATGAGTACTCGATGATATCACTTTTACTAAACCAGCAAATATGTCCGTACATTGCTATGTGTAAAGAAGACTTTGTGAGCGAAGGAGTGCAGGAGCTATGAGTGCCGCCGATTCCGCCTCTAATCATGAGCACGGCAAATGAAAGATCATCGGTAGACGCCGTATCCGAAAACGACGGTGGGTCGATGATGGGATGCAACCTGAAAAGATGAAAGAGTGTGTGCGGCGGTACGGGACGGTTCGATTATATGAAACGACATAGAGTTTTTTAGAAAAAAAATACAAGGTACAAAAGAATTGTTGGTTGATTTCTATAGACATTAGTGTATTTTTTATCAAATTACGATGTACCATTGAGTCAATCTTTATTTTATTATTTTGTAAAGATAAACATATATACGTGGACAAGGCGGCCACTAAAAAAAATAGAACAACGGAGGAGCAATATCTATACTATAAAGATTTAGATTTGAAAACACTTCTCACCAAGATTACGCCCACCGCCACCTCACAGAGGACCCATTTGTCATGAAAAAACGTCTACAAAAGGGGAGGGGGGAGACCCATTTTGTCGCCCTTCGGAAGAGAATTCCCCCCCCAAAACCCATAACTTTTTTCACCTAAATCGGGTCCACCTAAATCTACCCACGCGTCCTTTATGTTGCCATATTTAATACGTATAATCTTAGCAAGTTTTCAAATAGATGTTAGTCGATGATTATGTTTGGATTTAAGTCCAATCTGTTACCATAATTAATATGTATAATTTGAGTATGTTTTTAAACAGACGATAGATTTCCATATTTAATATATATATAATCTGAGCAAGTTTTCAGATAGATGGTAGTTGATGATTACATTTGGATTTAAGTCTAATGTGTTGCCATAGTTAATGTGTACAATCTGAGCAAGTTTTCAAAAGGTTTCCTTAGTTGATGATTGTGTCCGGATTGAAATCTAATAATTACCATACTAGACTATCCAAATTTAATATATACAATCTGAGAAGGTTTTCAAACATATGATAGGTTTCCTTAGTTGATGATTGTGTCCAAATTGAAGTCATAATTACCATACTAGACTAGTCAAGAGTTATATAAATCACGCTAACCAGACGTCACTTCTCATTATCCGCCTTGACATGTGGTTGTTCCACAAATCCTCCGGTAGAGAGATTTGTCGCTCCGCCATCACCCGCGGCCGTCGGCTCAACACATACGTGCACCTGCACGCCGAAGCGTCTCCAGCGTCGGAGGCCGTACTACAGGGCGTCGTGCATGATGGGCAGAGGCAAGAACGCCGGCGCCGTCGACAGCGATATGACAACGTCGGACGAGGAGGACGACGAGGTCAGAACCAGCAGCTTCGCCATGTCCGACGTGATGAAGAGCCCTGCGGCGGCGGCGTTGAGCCGGCGCGAGAGGTACTACCTGGTGGCGTGCAAGCAGATGGTGGGGTTGTTTGCGATGGTATGGGTGAGTCAAAATTGGTGCCGCACGTTGGTCATGTCAAGTTCTCCTGCGTCGGCCACGGTATCATGGGATACTAGACTAGATAGTTTGATGAACTTGTTGATAGGATGAACTTATTGCGTCGACCGCGGCACATGAAACTATCGAATTGATTTAATTGGTTGTTAGATCCGCATGTTTACGTGATTTGCGGCACTGTTTGGATGTGTTTTTTCGGCAGCTCATACTTCATTTCTGAACATATATACAGTATGTATGCTGTCATATATACATCATGGTCAAAAGGAATTTGCCAGTATATTTGCAACACTCGCGTATATGGTTATGTTTAGATTAAAGTCTAATAATTTTATATTTTCCTTTTATTTTTGTAGTGTACAATACGGTAAGTTCTGCTTGCGATGTCGCGCCCTTTATGTTGTCATATTTAATATGTATAATCTGACCAAGTTTTCAAATAAATGATAGTTGATGATTATGTTCGGATTTAAATCCAATAATTTTACATTTCCTTTCCATTTTTTGTAGTGTACAATATGGTAAGTTCTACTTGCAATGTCGCTCCCTTTATGTTGCCATATTTAATATGTATAATCTAAGCAAGTTTTTAAATAGATGGTAGTTGATGATTACATTTGGATTTAAGTCCAATAATTTTATATTTTCTTTCCATTTTTACGGTGTACAATATGGTAAGTTCTGCTTACGATGTCGCATCCTTTATATTGTCATATTTAATATATATATATATATATATAGTCTAAACAAGTTTTAAAATAGATTTTAGTTAATGATTATGTTTGGATTTAAGTCCAATAATTTATATTTTCTATCTATTTTTGCAGTGTACAATATGGTAAGTTCTCCTTGCGATGTTGTGCCTTTTATGTTGCCATATTTAATATATATAATGAGCAAATTTTCAAATATATGGTAGTTGATTATTACGTTTAGATTTAAATCCAATAATTTTACATTTCCTTTCTATTTTTGCAGTGTACAATATGGTAAGTTCTCCTTGCAATGCCGCTCCCTTTATGTTGCCATATTTAATATGTATAATCTGAGCAAGTTTTTAAATAGATAATAGTTGATGATTATATTTGGATTTAAGTCCAATAATTTTATATTTTCTTTCCATTTTTGCAGTGTAAAATATGGTAAGTTCGGCTTGCGATGCCGTGTCTTTTATATTACCTTATATAATATGTATAATATGAGCAAGTTTTTAAATATATGGTAGTTGATGATTACGTTTGGATTTAGTCCAATAATTTTACATTTTTTTATTTTTCATTTTTGTAGTTTACAATATGGTAAGTTCAGCTTGCAATATCGCGCCCATTATGTTACCATATTTAATATGCATTATCTAAGCAAGTTTTCAAATAGACGGTAGTTGATGATTACATCTGGATTTAAGTCCAATAATTTTACATTTCCTTTCCATTATTGCAGTGTACAATATGGTAAGTTCTGCTTGCGATGCCGCACCCTTTACGTTGCCATATTTAATATGTATAATCTGAGCAATTTTTGAAATAGATGGTAGTTGATGATTATGTTTGGATTTAACTCCAATAATTTTACATTTCCTTTCTATTTTTGTAGTGTACAATATGGTAAGTTCTCCTTGCAATGCCGCTCCCTTTATGTTGCCATATTTGATATGTATAATCTGAGCAAGTTTTTAAATAGATAGTATTTGATGATTATATTTGGATTTAAGTCCAGTAATTTTACATTTTCTTTCCATTTTTGTAGTGTAAAATATGGTAAGTTCTGCTTGCGATGTCCCGCATTTTATATTACCATATATAATATGTATAAATGAGTAAGTTTTTAAATATATGGTAGTTGATGACTACGTTTGGATTTAGTCCAATAATTTTATATTTTTTCATTTTTGTAGTGTACAATATGGTAAGTTCAGCTTGCAATGTCGCGCCCTTTATATTGTCATATTTAATATGCATTATCTAAGTAAGTTTTCAAATAGACGGTAATTGATTATTACGTCCGGATTTAAGTCCAATAATTTTACATTTCCTTTCCATTATTGCAGTGTACAATATGGTAAGTTCTGCTTGCGATGCCGCACCCTTTACGTTGCCATATTTAATATGTATAATCTGAGCAATTTTTGAAATAGATGGTAGTTGATGATTATGTTTGGATTTAACTCCAATAATTTTACATTTCCTTTCCATTTTTGCAGTGTACAATATGGTAAGTTCTCCTTGCAATGTCGCTCCCTTTATGTTGACATATTTAGTATATATAGCCTAATCAAGTTTTCAAATAGATGGTAGTTAATGATTACGTTTGGATTTAAGTCCAATAATTTTACATTTTCTTTCCATTTTTACAGTGTACAATATGGTAAATTCTGTAGATATGACTATTTTCACCTGCTTCCAAATAGTTATTTGGATCTTAATCACACAATGGTACCTCCTTCTCCGGAAGTCTATGAGTTAGAGTAAATATGACAATTGCACGTTTAGTCTCTATTTTATATTGTCGTTTGGAACATTTCGGTCTCGAATATTTACTTATTTGCCTTTGCGATATTTACTTATATTTATATATTATAGTATACACTTAAGTTTTATATTTTGTCTATTATTCTCTCTTTTCAGTTTCTTTTATTTGACGTAGTGCTGAAACAGTTGATTACTGAGCCACTGAAAGGTGAGCTCCAAGCGAATGTTTGTGAGTTTGTGATTCCAATTTGTGAATTCGCAAAAAGAGAAGAAACGTTGAGCATAAAGTTTATAGAACTTGTACCGTGTGTCTTGCAAATTGAACATTTTCTTTAAATTACAATCAAATTTCTATTGAATTCAAGATTTTTCCCATGCCCTTCTTAAAACACGTGCCACAGTACCAACTGGTACCGTAAATGGCAAACGGACGGCGGCAACGGCAAGGCATATCACCATTCTTCAGTGACCGAGTCCCAAGAGTCATTCTTTTCATCGACCACCCTTTTTTCCTCTCTTTTTTCTAACCACTCTTTATTTCCCTATCACATATATTGGTTCTCCTTTTATCCTTCTATATTATCAGTGCTAGTGCTTAATGTCTGGTCTGTTTGCTGATGCTGACGATGCTGACAAGGACGACGGCAACTCGCTATTAGCACTAGCATTGTCAGACATGCAGGCGAATTGACTCAAAAAGAAGTATGGAGTCGAGAATCAAGACTAAGCCCGTGTTTAGATCCCAAATTCTACCCTCAAATTTCACTATAAAAAAGAACATTCTCATCACATTAAAATATTAGCGCATGCATGGAGTATTAAATGTAGATGAAATCAAAAACTAATTACACAGTTTTGTTGTACTTTGCGAGACGAACATTTTGAGCCTAATTAATCAATGTTTAAACAATTTTTCATAAATACAAACAAAATGATACAGTAACGCATTTATGATGAAGTGACATTTTTAAGCCAAATTTCACCCTCTAAATTTGCATCTATACAAGCCCTAAAATGTGACGAGACCGAGGCTCACCAAGACGGGCGGCAGGCATCCTATAAGTCAGCAAATGAACCAAAGGATCGGAGACACAGAACAGTGCAATAGGACCAAGCCAAGAATCACCCAAGAACACAATGGCTGATGAGTCATGGAGGGTGCCGAGCACAGTGCAGGAGCTAGCGGCCACCGTGCAGGAGCCGCCGAGCCGGTACCTGGTCCCGGAGCAGGACCGTCTCAGTGATCAACTAGCCAGAGATGCCGGAGCCCATCCCGACCATCGATCTCCGCCGGCTGACGGCGTCCGACGACGGCGCCGACGAGGAAGCCGCCAAGCTGCGCTCGGCGCTGCATAGCTGGGGCTTCTTCCTGGTGAGCCTTTCACTCAGTTTCAGCTTCATTCTTCAGTTGCTTATCACAATCACAGCTAAGTTTAGCTTCTTCTGAACTTTTGCTTCATGGATCGGGGAGTACTTAACCTGCTCTTCTGTCTGTCCAGGTTACTGGCCATGGGATCGAGGCCTCTCTGATGGGCGCCATGATCGCTGCAGCACGGGAGTTCTTCCGCAAGCCGCTCGAGGAGAAGCAAACCTACAGCAACCTGATCGAAGGGAAGCAGTGGCAGCTGGAAGGGTACGGAAACGATCCGGTGAAAACACAGGATCAGATCCTGGATTGGTGCGACCGGCTGCATCTCAGGGTCGAGCCTGAAGACGACAGAAACCTCGACCGCTGGCCCGGCCACCCTGAATCTTTCAGGTAACCTATAGCTACCAAACATCGATGCGCCTGAATTTCAGAACCAAATTACATTCCTGAAGCCGAACTATGCGTGCTTTGCAGGGGCCTGCTGCACGAGTACACGGTGAGCTGCAAGCGAGTGAAGGACGGGATCCTCCGGGCCATGGCCAGGCTCCTCGAGCTCAACGACGACGACGGCATCCTCAGCCAGTTCGGCGACAAGGGCTCCACGTACGCAAGGTTCAACTACTACCCGGCCTGCCCCCGACCCGACCGCGTGCTCGGCATCCGGCCGCACTCCGACGTCTGCGTCCTGACGCTGCTGCTCATGGACGAGCACGTCGCCGGGCTGCAGGTCCTCCAGGACGGGACCTGGTACAGGGTCCCACCTGTCAGTGGCTGCACCTTGCTGGTCAACGTCGGCATCTCACTGGAGGTACGGTAGACTCTGCATCAGATTTTGCAGTGATAGAAAGGAATTCCATGTCTTTGATGATGGTAATTTCATATTCATGAAGTTTGTGTTGGTCAATTGTGATCGTCGATGCAGATAATGTCGAATGGGATATTCAGGGGGCCCGTGCACAGGGCCGTGACGAACTCGGAGAAGGAGAGGATGTCGCTGGCCATGTTCTACGCTACGGGCCTCGAGAAGGAGATCGAGCCGATAGCTGAGCTGGTGGATGAGAAACAGCCGGCAAGGTACAAGAAGATCAAGTGCAGGGACTTTGTGGCGGCTCACTATGGGTACTTCTCCAAAAGGGAAAGAGTTATCGAGTCACTAAAGATCTAGGTTTCATATATACCCTAGTACAGTATCCGTGCAAAAGAAATTTATATATGACACTACAAGAATAACTCACATCCGCAACCCTCATATGCCTCGGTGCACTTAAGATCCGGTGCTAATGTAACGTTAGCACCGGGTGCGAAATTGGGGCGCCATCGGGAACCCTTTAGCACCGGGTTGTAACACCAACCGGTGCTAAAAGTCCCCTTTAGCACCGGTTGGTGTTACAACCCGGTGCTAAAGGGTCCCCCTCCTTTAGCACCGGGTGGTATTACGACCCGGTGCTAAAGGGTGACCCTTTAGCACCGGGTGGTGTTACGACCCGGTGCTAAAGGCCCTTTAGCACCGGTTCGTAAATACGATCCGGTGCTAATGTAGGTGTCACATGCTACTTCAAAAGGAGCGCATCTTTAATTCTATCACATGTGCTGTGTAGGTGAGATGGTTAGGTGGGTGCACGCGCGCCAGCCAAGAGGTCTTGAGTTCGAATCCCGCAAATATGCAAATATTTTTTGCTAGTGCCCCCAAAAGGACCTTTAGCACCGGAAGATTGGCACCGGGTGGGAAACCCGGTGCTAAAGGGCTTTCCCACCCGGTGCCAATATGCATGATTCTGGTAGTGTGAAGAGTTATGGCTTGTTTGAATTATATTGTGTGCTTAAATATCTTTGTGTTCAGCGCCCTTGCAAATAAACGTAAATGATATAGAAGTGAGACATACAATAATCTTAACATGTCAACAAGCATCTCCAAGCTCATACGTACTCCATCCGTTACAAATTATTATTCACCGTTTTCAGATCATCTTTGTTGTTTGATTGTACCTCCTACGCCTTTGTTTGATTGAACCATAGACACGGTGAAGATATGACTGAATGCGAGTTGACCTGAATTAAGCAAAGTATCTTCAGTGAAGTATTCCACATATTCAACAGCGCGATCTTTTTTAATGGCTCAAATCATCCAAGTAGAAATTTAATAATTCAGTAACCAAGCACCAAAAAATCTTCAATTATCACACGTGATCCTTTATCGAAGTGAACCAACGGGAAAGCATAAGAATCATCGTTACATAAAAAATCATGTCCGTTAAATCGCGATGAGCACATTCATCTGATGATCCATATCATGTACATCACATGGCAAAGAAAACATTCTTCATTCACCATTGCTATTCTGTTCGAAAATAAGCTACCTCCCTTAGACCTTTACAGAGTCGATGAATCTTGTTCCTCTACTAAAATGCTCGTAGAACCCAGCGAGGTACTCCTTGGCTTTCACTTTCTTGTACCGTGCCGGCTGCTTCTCATGTAACAGATCGTCTGCCGGTTCAATCTCCTGCTCAGGATCCAGGCCATGGAACATGGCCAATGAGATCCTTTCTTTCTCCGCATTTGTGACAGCCCTGTGCACTGGGCTCTTGAAGATACCATTGCTCATTATCTGTGTCGGTAAAGGTCACATCAGAGGATCAAGAACCAGAATATGCATCATAACAGATATAACAATGCGAATAACTGGAATTGCAGGTACCTCTAAAAAGTCTCCTATGTTAATCAACAACCTGTGAGGACTAGTTGGAACATTGTGCCACCCGCCATCTCTAAGAACTTGCAGTCCACCAACATCTTTGTCCATGAGAAGAATGGTAAGAACACCGCTGTCAGAGTGAGGCTTCACACCAAAGACAAGGTCTGGTCTTGGACATGGTGGGTAGTAGTTGAATCTGGCAAAAATGGGAGCCTTGTTGCTAAATTGAGCAACAATGTAATCTTCGCTGAGTCCTAGAGTCTTGGCCATTGCCCAAAGGATGCGGTCTTTGATTCTCTTGCAGTTCAACGTGTACTCGTGTAAAAGAGCCCTGCAAATAGCTTCAAGTTAGTCCAGTCAAACTATTTTGGATTACTTATACTATCGTTTCCAACTTTAGGTAATATTTGTCATTCATGATATAAACAAGTACATGGAATTTATTCTTACAAAATAGACAACATTACCTGAAAGAATCGGGATGTTCGGGCCAATGGACAAGATTCCTCTCATCTTCTGGCTCTACCCTGAGATGAAGTCGGTCCAACCAATCCAGGGTTTGATCCTTGGATGCCACCGGGTCATTTCCATATCCTTCCACCTGGAAATGCTTGCCATCTATCAAGTTACTGCACTTCTGTTTCTCTTCGAGTGGCAAATGGAAAAACTCTCTTGATGCGTTGATCAAATCATCCATCAAAGAAGTTTTTATTCCATGGTTATCAACCTGCATATACAAACTAACATACACATGATCTCTTGCATGTCAAGAGGCGCAATAAAAGTATAAACTAGCAGCATGTAAGAAGAACAAGAACAAGAGCTGAGAAGATCACCAGGACGAGCCCCCAGCTCTGCAAGGCCAACCGGAGCTTGCTTCCCTCATCATCAGCACCATCACCAGCCAACAGCCGGCTGAGGTCGATTACAGGAATAGGCTCCAGCTTCTCAGCACCAACCACTAGGCTAACGGGATGATACTCCTCCGGCTGAACGTACCTGCTTGGTGGCTGCTGCACCTTGCCCGCCACTTCTTGCACTAACATAGGAATCCTCCATGATTCATCCGCCATTAGTGCTCTTGAGTTGCTAGACTTCACTGGTTCACAAGGGGCTTAAGGTCCACCTTCACTTGGCAAATAGGACTTCTGGTAAAGCAGAGTTCTAGACTTCTAGTTAAGAGTTGTTTGTTCATAAAATACAATGTAGTCAAGAATAGACCAGCCACCAACCACATATAAGCATTGCTGTCACTATCTGGCTAATAATTCATCAGGCTCGCAACTCGGGAAATATCTCTAATCAACAGGAAGTTCACGCTTTAAACAGTTGTGCACTAAACCAATTAGTTCCATCAGAAACAGAAAGAGGATAACACTACATGAGTACAAGTTGGTCGGTATATTTGATATTCAACTGAAATAAGTCTGTTGAGCAAAGACCATAGGGAATTTTCTCTGAGGAATAGTATCCTGAGAATTAAGCTGTCAGTATGACTCTGAGGTACTTCACTTTTGTTTTACTTTGATAAAAGGTTTTCATCCCAATGGTCATTAAATGCTGAAAACACTACAGTTTTTTTTCCTCTCTCTTTTGGTCCGCTGCAAATGCGCATGATGCAGCAAAATGATAGAGAGACGCTTCAATTTTTCTCTTTGAAGAAAGGTACTTCCATAAAAGCATGATGCTAACTTGGAGCCATTTGTACAAAACTTCAAAGACAATAGCGATATCCTTATCAACGAAAAAACATCACTATCCGACCATAATTTCCAAATTTCCGGAACCCATAATTTTGGACAATTTGTCCAGAACCAATGGCAAAATACACAGAAATGGTTAACATACCGGTTGACTCAATGGAAGAAAACGAAGAAATGAGAGCTAACCTATCGGCCAGTGGTTGATTTGTTGCTGCAATTGTGCTCCCCACACATGACACGCAACTGCTTTTGTACGAGCACCTTATCTGCATCACCGATGCTCACAACAAGAGGAGTAGGGTTGACCGAAATCAGACACGATCTGGTCGGATGCCGGAAATGCTGCCAGGCAGCATAAAGTGATAGGCGGCCAGCGGCAGGGGCGGTGGAAGGCGATGCCCCCGAAGAGAACTACGAGCGCGCGACGAGCTTGCCAGGCTTCCACTTTTCCGGATCAACGACCGGTGCGCCACTTGCCACGGTGATTACTGGGTTCAATCACCGGAATTTCGGGCCCGCAGCCGCCGACGAAGCCGACGCGCAGGGATCCCAGCGCCGCCGGCGAGGAGTCGGGACTCGGGAGACCGGAGGCGGCGGCGGACCGGCGGAGAGGATTCGCCGAGGTTGGGCTAGCAAGGCGCATAATTGATTAATTGGGCAGGCCGAAGCTGGATTAGCTATTGGGCTCCGACGGAGACGTGCCCACACCATTGGGGCCCACAGTGAGGCTCATCTGTGTGCTTTGAACTTTTAGCATCCTCCGTTTCAATAATAATTGCCACTATTGCTCTATAAAATAATATAAGAAGTCTATTTTTGACCATTAAACTATTGTTGAAGTTTAATATAGGCCATTGAACTTTAAAATTGGGTATTTTTGACCATCGAACTATGAAAACCGGACAACTTTGGCCCTGTAGCTGGTTTCGGAGGTGGTTTTGACAATATATGCATTTTATAAAATATAATTTAATCTCTAAAAATATATAACTAATTCATTTTAAATAAAAAAATATGAAATCAACACCAACTTTTTTCTAAAAATATAGTCAATCTATTGGTACACTGTTTACAATTATTTGGTTCTTATTTATTCATTTTTAAACACTACCAATAGGAAAAATAAGATCAAATACCTTACTAATAGATAGATTATATTTTTAAATTTTGTTTGGTGTCAGTTTCATAGCTTTATGATTTAAAATAAATTAGTTATGCATTTTTTGATATTAAACTAAATTTTATTATTTTTTTGAAAATACATATATTGGCAAAACCACCTTTGAAACCAGCTAGAGGGCCAAAGTTGTTCGGTTTTGATAGTTCGATGGTAAAAAATATCCGGTTTTGAAGTTCGATGGCTAAATCAGACTTCAGCAATAATTCAATGGTAAAAAATGGACTTCTTGCTAAAATAATTGTCACTCCTGATCCCACCCTTCCATGTTCCAATTTTTACCCAATATTAGAACTTTAAAATATTTATATCTACAAAAAGTAAGCTGAAAGTATCAATACCATATTATTCGTAAAAAATACTTTAAGAATGTTGTATACTTGAATAGAGTAGTATAAGACGTTCAGTAACGTTTGATCCCTGGAGAAGAGTTACTGAAAAATGGATGGAATACAAAAGGATTGTGCCATTCACATATGTAGGTAGCTCCTTATTGAGCTTTGATCTTTCCATCTTTTGACATTGTACGTTTACATTTTGTGCGTTTTAATATAGGTTGTTCAACTCGAAATGGTTCTTTAATTTACACACTTTAATAATAACTTAGATCTTTAAAGTGTCGATAAATCTTTTTCCTTTCGAAAAATGTTCACGAAGTCCAACAACATAGTCAACGGCCTTGATTTTCCTGTATCGTGCAGGTCGCTTCTCGTCCAGCAAACCAGCCGCTGGCTCAAGCATTTTCTGACCTTCCACACTGTAGAACATGGCCAGTGAAATCCTCTCCTGTTCTGCATTCGTCACAACCCTGTGCACCGGACCCTTGAAGATCCCATTATTCATTATCTGCATCAGAATTTCACAATCAAATTCAGCACTGGATTCATAATTGAGGTCTCACACTTTTATGGATTGATCATGTTGGATCCAAGAGAGGAAGTAGATTGAATTTTAAGATTCCTACCTCCATGGAGTCTCCCAAGTTGACAAGCAAGGTGTGGGGTTTGGATGGAACAGTGTACCAAATGCCATCTTGCTGAACTTGCAGACCACCAACATCATTTGCAATCAGAAGTATCGTGAGAACGCCACCGTCTGAATGAGGCTTGACGCCAAAGACGAGCTCAGGCCTTGGACATGGAGGGTAGTAGTTGAATCTGGCAAGTACTGGGCCCTTATCACCGATCTGTCTGACAAAATAATCTTCGCCAAGCTCCAAAATCATGGCCATCGCTCGCAAGACTTTGTCCTTAATTGTTCTGGTTTTTTATGCGTACTCGAGCAGAATATCCCTGCAAAAAAGGCTCCAGAAAAGTTCAGTAAAAAATAAACAAATTTTTTGCTTGCTATGCTTTTATCAGCTGCTACAATTTCTTTTTGAAACACTATTGCACAATATGCCTCAAACTCATCAGATGGACACTCAAATGTGATCACACTATGCCTTAAACTCTTCAGATGGACACTACAATATGAGCTTTTTTCTTATCTGAAGAATATACCAGACCATAACATTTAAAGAAATGTCCGAAAAAGTAAAATGATCACCTGAAAGATTCAGGGTGTTTAGGCCAATAAGCAAGCTTCCTCTCATCTTCTGGCTCCACCCTTAGGAACAACCGATCACTCCAGTCCAGTATCTGATCTTGGGATAACACTGAGTCATTACCATATCCTTCCACCTGGAATCGCTTGCCACCTATCAGGTTACTGCATTTCTGCTTCTCCTCTATAGGCTGGTGGAAGAAATCTCGTGATGCGCCCATCACAGAGTCCATCAGAGATGCTTCTATCCCATGGTTGGTAACCTGCACAGAGTAGATAAAATAGCTGTCGGTTACACGCATGACTCAAAGGGAAAGATAATAGAACTGAACAGCTCACCAGGAATAGTCCCCAGGTCTGCAGTGCTGAGTGGAGCTTGGCAGCCTCGTCAGCGGCCGGCAGCCTGCTGAGGTCTATGATTGGGATGGGCTCCGGCATGTCAGTGGCGAGCAGCAGGCTTCCAGGACGATCCTGTTCCCCAACCACAAACTGTCTCGGTGGTTCCACCACGCCTGCGGCTAGCTCTTGTACTGGCGTTGGCACCCTCCATGACTCGTCAGCCATTAGTGTTTTGTTTTGCTTCCTGAAACTAGAGAGCTCTTAGATCATATACTTATAGTCTGCCAGGGCCCTGAAACTTGCACTTGAAGTCATAGATCGCTAATTATTTTCCTTGCTCATGGTCAAGAACAGCCACCATCACATAAAATTTATTGTTTCAAAAGAAGAAAAATCATCAAGGAATATTAGAATAGTCAGCAACAAAATGGGTGGACAAGGAGTAACAAGCAATCGTCTAAGAGGTGCAACTTGTAGCACCACAAATGAAGCTCTGGAAAAGGTCTGGGAAAAACATAAAATATAGTAACAGTTTAACTCAGGGTTTAAACTGCTACTGCTTATATCTACTGTGTTTGTATTATTTGAATTCAGAAGCACCATTCAGACCACTGATAGACGAGAATATTGAGGATTTGCCATCCTATTCATTGTCCCTGAGCCACAGTGCACATATCAGTGGAGAGTGAGATGAAGAATTCTAAGATGGCACCTGATGGAATGCCAAGGCTCAATTTCTTCTCTGCATGATAGTCTGGCAAGTAGCGACGACAAACAAAACAATCCGTTTTTATTAAAAAAAACGAAGCAGCAGGGAAACAGCTGAAGCAACTTCAGAGATGGAAGCTGAGAGCTGTCATCGTGATGAGATGTTTGCCAAGCTATGTCAGGACAAAGACTTCATCAGTAATTCAGATGATCGATTCAGCTTTCTTTTTCTCTCTTCAACATATCTGCACATAATCTCCCGTCACTTTACATGTTGCATGAAGCCATCAAGTATGCGATGATATTACTCCGTTCCTTCTTCCTGCTGTCATTTTTCCACCAAAATTCTTCAACTTCTTCTAGATGTTCCAATATGTACATAAGAAGCACTGGTGCAGTGTGACATCATTCAGTTCCGTCTTTTATTTGTATCAGATTGAGAGGCTCAGATCTTGGACAGTATGGGTAACAATTATAGTGTTGAACATCATCATGCATGGATTGACGGATCCATTCTCGCCAAACTTTTTGGTGAAGCAGTGGTGTAGGTCTGTGGTTAAACCCTCAGTTAGGACAAGATGGCGGAAATTAAAATTCGGAGCTCCTTTTGTGTTTGACTAAGTTAATTCCATGATGGCATGCATGGTTTAGCTCCGGGCATGTCGATGATTGGTTAGTACTCCATCTGATCTAAATTACAATTTATTCATAGTTTTTGCTATTTTCAGGGTCCTACATAGTTCTTGCTATGCATCTAGACATGGCGTATATTTTGATGCATAGTGAAATCTATGTATCTAAAAAAGCAAAAATAAATTATAATTTAGAATGAAAGGATTAGTTTTCAATTATCACTTGGTACAGTGCCAGCCACTTGTATCAGCTCAATCTCTTTGCCAAGGTTTAGAATATACTAGTATAACATGACACTGATATCCTCTGTTCCTAAGTACTATGTAGCCAAGTAAAATACGTTGCAAATATGATCACCACAGACGACTTGTTGTTGACGGGTACGTCGTCTACTCCTAAAAGGAATAGTGTAAGTTAATTTTCGAAATAAATCTAAAAAATGTGTCTAACCATCAGCTCTCAATCAATATCATGGATTATCGGTATGGCTCCTGATATTGATCTTGCCATCTTGGATAGGGGGCATCTATTGTGGCTGCGTTCATGAGGTTCTCACAAGATAGATGAATCTGCCGCCGTCACCTCCCCTCACCACAACGACTGGCATTCCTTTAAACATGGGGGAACACCTCTAGGACCTGAAATTCCAAAGGTAGCTTATTCGGGCTGGCACTCGTTCCTTTCCTTGACTCGGCTTCCATTCCGTTCTCCTGCCTCCAGAATAGCAGAGTATGATGTGTGTCATCGTCTCTCGTCAGTTGATCGATGAGTTGCACGGTTAAGTTCTGTAGCCTAACACTGAATCTATGTATTCATTCAGGATGCAGATGAATCTATGTATTCATTGATGATACAGATGAACTTGTCAATGTTTTTCTTCTAACCTTTCCCTTTTGACATTACTGATCATTCGTTGTATGGTCATATGTTCCCTTCCCTCGAAGAAACGAAATGGAATGAAAATGCTAGGAGTCCATCTATATACCATGCATGACAGCATGAGTGTACGTTTATCAATGCCCATCTGATAACATGAGATTACATCTTTCCTCGATCATGTGGGCATGCACAAGCACAACAATGTGGCCAAGCAATAGAGCATGGACACTGGACACTTCGACACTGAACTGGAATGCCACCTAACTCCGCAATCACAATTGCAAAGTGGCTCTTTATTATCCATGGGCATTCACTATTCACGGACTCAATTACAAAGAAAACATTTTGATAATAACTTAAATCTTTAAAGTCTCGATAAATATTTTTCCTTTCGAAAAATGTTCACGGAGTCCAATAAAGTAGTCAACGGCCTTGATTTTCCTGTACCGTCCAGGTCGCTTTTCGTCCAGCAAACCAGCCGCTGGCTCAAGCATTTTCTGACCTTCCACACTGTATAACATGGCCAGTGAGATCCTCTCCTGCTCTGCATTCGTCACAACCCTGTGCACTGGAGCCTTGAAGATCCCATTATTCATTATCTGCATCAGAGTTTCACAATCAAATTCAGCACTGGATTCAGGAACTTGTATATACATAATTGAAGTTTCACTTTTATGGATTGATCATGTTGGATCCAAGAGAGGAAGTAGATTGAAGCTTCTTACCTCCATGTAGTCTCCCAAGTTGATGAGCAACGTGTGAGGTTTGGATGGAACAGTGTACCAAATGCCATCTCGCTGAACTTGCAGACCACCAACATCATTTGCAACCAGAAGTATCGTGAGAACATCACCGTCTGTATGAGGCTTTAGGCCAAAGACGAGCTCAGGCCTTGGACAGGGAGGGTAGTAGTTGAATCTGGCAAGTACCGGGGCCTTATCACCGATCTGGGTGACGAAATAATCTTCACCAAGCTCCAAAATCATGGCCATCGCTCGCAAGATTTTATCCTTAATTGTTCTGGTTTTTGATGTGTACTCGAGCAGAATATCCCTGCAAAAAAGGCTCTAGAACAGTTCAGTCAAAAAAACATAATTTTCGCTTGCTATGCCTTTATCAGTTGCTACAATTTCTTCTTGAAACACTAATGCACACTATGCCTCAAACTCATCAGACGAACACTCAAATGGGATCTTTTTTCTTCTCTGCAGACTATAACATTTAAAGAAATGTTCAGAAAAGTGAAATGATAACCTGAAAGATTCAGGGTGTTTAGGCCAATTAGCAAGGTTCCTCTCATCTCCTGGCTCCACCTTGAGGGACAACCGATCACTCCAGTCTCGTATCTGATCTTGGGATAACACTGAGTCATTACCATATCCTTCCACCTGGAAGCGCTTGCCACCTATCAGGTTACTGCATTTCCGCTTCTCTTCTATAGGCTGGTGGAAAAAATCTCGTGATGCGCCCATCACAGAGTCCATCAGAGATGCTTCTATCCCATGGTTGGTAACCTGCACAGCGTAGATAACATAGCTGTCGGTTACACGCATGACTCAAAGGGAAAGATAATAGAACTGAACAACTCACCAGGAATAGTCCCCATGTCTGCAGTGCTGAGTGGAGCTTGGCAGCCTCGTCAGTGGCCGGCAGCCTGCTGAGGTCTATGATTGGGATGGGCTCCGGCATGTCAGTGGCGAGCAGCAGGCTTCCAGGCGGATCCTGTTCCCGACACACAAACTGTCTCGGTGGTTCCACCACGCTTGCAGCTAGCTCTTGTACTGACGTTGGCACCCTCCATGACTCATCAGCCATTGTTCTGGGATACTTCCCTGCTTGTTACCTTTTGCTCCCTGAAAATAGGGAGTTTTTAGATCATATACTTATAGTTTGTCAGGGCCCTGAAACTTGCAGTTGAAGTCACCACTAATTATTTTCCTTGCTCATGGTCAAGCTCAGTCACCATCACTGAATAATTCTTTTTTTTCAGACAAGAAAAATCATCAAGGAATATTAGAATAGTCACCAGCCAAATGGATGGACAAGGAGTAACAAGCAATCGTCTAAGAGGCGCAACATGTAGCACCACAAATAAAGCTCTAGAAAAGGTATGGACAAACTTAAAATGCAGTAACTGCTTAAGGCATCGTTCGTTTCCATGGGATTGAATTCCGGCCGGGATCGATTTCAGACCTGGTTTGAGTGAATCCACCCGTGTCACTCAATCCGGCCAGGGTTGGTTCCGGAGGGTTGGAGGTGGGGCTTGGTTCCGGTCCTTAGAGCGAAAGGATGAAATCATTCCGGCCCAGGTTAGGTTACGAGCCAGATCAATCGAACAGCAACTTTCATTGAGGCCCGACTTTGTTCCGAGCCGGACCCAACCACCCGGAACCAGGCCGTTCTGGCCTAACCGAACAGGGCCTAACTCAGTTTTAAACTACTACTGCTTATATCTAATGTTCCTATTATTATTTGAATTCAGAAAAGCACCATTGGCCCTGAGCCACACGTCAGCGGGAGAATGAGATGAAGAGTTCTAAAATGACACCTGATGGAATGCCAAGGCTCATTTTTTTTCTCTGCAGGATAGTCTAGCGAGTAGCGACGACATGCCAAACAAACTGTTTTTACAAAGGAAAAAAGGAAGCAGCAAGAAAACGACTGAAGCAACTTTAGAGAAGGAAGCTGAGAGCTGTATCGTGATGAGATGTTTACCAAGCTATGTCAGGACAAAGACTTCACCAGTTAACGATTCGTCTAATTCAGATGACCCATTCAGCTTTTTTTCCTCTCTATTCAACATATCTGCACATGATTCTTCCTATCCCTTTAGAAGTTGCATCAAGTACGCGATGATACCTATTTGCCTTCTTCTTGCTCCATTTTCCACCAAAATTCTTCCTCCTCTTCTACATGTTCCAAAACGTACATAAGATTCGCTGATGCAGTGTGACATCATTCAGTTCCGTCTTCTGTTTGTATCAGAATGACAGGCTTGATGCAAAGGTCCAGTGCTTCTACCGGTTGTACTACCTTTGGTCCTCACTTTATCTGCTCGACATTGTGCTTGTGCATACTTGTCTTGTTTTCCAGACTGCAACACTTCACCCTGCTTAATCCATCAGCCATCAGGTACAGATTTAGTATGAATCATATACTATGTAACACTTAGCTTAAACATGGATACCAGATGTAGTATTTCTGTATTTGGTTCTATAATATTCTGCTCATTATACTGTTCTGCAGAAGTAGCTTAGTCTGCCTGCAAATTAATGTGTTAGTGATGGTTTTGTCAGTGATAAAACTTGCCTAGTTCTTTAGGAGTAGCTTAACAATATGGACTATTGTGTATATTATCCAGAACCCAAACCTCAGTAGGAATAAGAATGTTGCTATATGTTATTTCTAGCTATCGTAACTTCTCACATTATGTTAGCCTCATAGATCTTAGTGAGATTTCATATTCTGTTTTTCATTGATCTTTCAAATTAACTGTTTGGTTACACAGGGAGATATGCTGTTTGTGGGATTGCTTATGATGTTGATCTGTTTTTGGAGGAATGCCTGAACTGTGAATTTATGCACCTTTGATGTGGCTACAAAAAACAGAGCAATATGTTTGGCTGAAGGAGTGCATGTAACAGTTTTAGAACTTTCTTGTAACATCATCGGTTTATTTAGATAGTCTAGATTTAGTCTTCTTGATCAACTAGTTCATTAACCATTTGTGTCTGTCTTATGAAGTGTCCATTTTTTATTAAGACATGACTCGAGAACCTGTCGTACCAATAAAACTTAATTTGCTACTCCAAATGCAACATGTTTGAGACTACATTGCTCCGCAGGAAAGTTGGGGGTACTCTGGCTCATATACAGTTACTGATTGTGCATTTAGATAATTAGACTTCAGGAAAAAAAACACATCATTCGGCAACGTTGCTGTAGGGGAAAATAATCATAGCAACAGGCAGCAGTAACTAGCTAGTAAATCTTACCTTTGCACACATGTCGGGGTTACCGCCGCCGTCAACCGATCTATCGCCGAATTCCTCCACCGCGCACCGCCGCTCTAATTGGTCGCCACGAGGCCGGGGCAACCCGCCGCCAAGGGCAGTCATCGGAAGTGGGCCACCGCTGCCCCAATCGCCACGGCGGCGAGCGCCAGTCATCGCGGCGCCGGCGGCCTCGCACCACACTGCGCGCGGCTATTGGAACGGAACGGAGCCCGAACGGGGGAGACGGAGAGGGAGACACGGCCGCGAGCGAAGCGACTACAGAGTTGGCAGAGAAGTGTATTCTGATGCATACGTATTAGCTCTCTGAAAGCGTATTTATAAAACTCTTATTCTCGGCAAAAGAAAAACTGACTCGTATCTAAATCAACGTTTAGGAACTTTGACAATCAATAAATTAAGTTTAGAAGTTAGTTAATTATATGTGTTTATCTAAACAAGAATTACGAAATCTCGTGAAATTGTAAGCTTTTTATAAATATTTTCAAGAGAAAATAGTGGTTAAACTCACTTCTCGACCAGGAAACCATGGAGACTCGATGCCACGTATTTTTTTTGAGCCAAAGGAGCAATAGGTATTACAATAATAATTTGAATAGTACTTGATCATGGCATCTTTGAGTTATCTTTTAGGGAAAGTCCTAGATTTTCAACCATAAACTACAAAACTAGACGCAAAGGACCATTCAACTATCAAAACCGGATAAATTTGACCATTTGAGTGGTTTCAAAGGTGCTTTTCCGTTTTATATGCATTTAAAGAAAAATGGTTTAACCTAAAAAATCCATAACTAATTCATTTCAAACCAAAAAATATGAAAGTGGTACATAATTTTTTCTAAAAATGTCCTATATGTTGGTGCTCTTCTTTAAGTTATTTACATCTTATTTTTCTATTCCTAGTGTTTTTACAAAAAAAATAATAAAGCACTAGGAACATAAATAAATAATATCCAAATGACTCAAAGTAGTGCATCAATAGAGAAGCTATATTTTCAACAAAAAAACAATGGTACCGGTTTCATATTTTTATAATTTGAAATGAATTAGTTACAAAATTTTAAAATTAAACCATTTTTTTAAATCTTCATAAAACAAAAAAACCACTTTGAAACCACTAAAGGACCAATAAGTTTGCCCGGTTTTGATAATTGGATGGTCCTTAGTGTCCGGTTTTGTAATTAAGGGTTGAAAATCAGACTTTTATAATTATTGAAGGGTGTAAACCGGATTTTTTCCTATCTTTCAACCCATTCTTGTGCTCGCAAATGACATTCGATCTCCACTAAGGATATTATTCATGTGTCAAAGGCAAAGATCAAAGAGTGAGAAGAGATGACTAATATGTCACATTATAACAATATAACTATCATGCTCTGTCTAATTCTCATGCACTTTACTTTTATCTTTTATTTTAAAAAAGAACGCTTAATGATGAGGCAAAGCCACAACGACTTAAATACACTTTATTTTCTAAAAACAGCAATTTATTTAACACTTGGCGTATTGTAAATCAGCTCCTTACTACTACATAATATCATATCTTCGCGGTCTCGATAACCATTTTTCCCTGAGAGAAGTGCTCAAATAGCCCAGCGACATATTCTTTGATTTTCACCTTCTTGTAAAGCGCTGGATGGTTCTCATTGATCAGTTTACCCACGGGCTGGATTTCTCTTTCAGGATCTATAGAATAAAACAGAACCACCAATATCCTCTCCTTCTCTGCATTCGTCACAACTCTATGCACTGGGCTCTCGAAGATCCCATTGCTCATTATCTGTGTAAAGCAATGCAATAATAGTTCAACGAAACGAGGAGGGCATCATAAAAAATGGATATATCTTTTATTTGTAATTAACTCTGCAAAATAAACCATACTATTTAATCTATCATTTCCAATCAAAGAAATTACCAAAAGATTATGGCCTTGTTTAGATGCCAATTTGGCACCCCAAATTTGGGAGTTGGAAAACCGAGGCGCACTGTAGCATTTCGTTTGTATGTGTGAAAAATTGTCCAAAAATTGATTAATTAGGCTCAAAATGTTCGTCTCGTAGAGTACAACAAAACTATGCAATTAGTTTTTTATTTCATCTATATTTAGTACTCCATGCATGCTATGAAATTTGATGTGATTGGAATCTTCTTTTTGCATAGTGAATTTGAGGGTGCAAATTTGGGATCTAAACAAGGCCTATATATGCTAAACACATCCTGATCGCTCATTATTACCTCCATTTGGTCTCCTAGGTTGATGAGCAGGGTGTGAGGTCTGGTCGGAACATCATACCAGACTCCATCTTTGAGAACCTGAAGTCCACCAATGCTGTTGTCTACCATGAGAAGCGAAATGAAGCTGGCGTCGGAGTGAGGCTTGAGGCCAAACACAAGATCTGGCCTCGGGCATGGCGGGTAGTAGCTGAATCTGGCATAGGTATCAGCCTTGTCACCAAACTCACTGTGGAAGTAGTTGTTGCCAAGCTCTGGCAGCTTCCCCATTTCTGGGAGAAGACGATCCTTCAATCTCGTGCATTCTGTGGTGAACTCATGCAGGATATCCCTGTATAGAAAGGCGGCCATGTTATGGAAAACGTACATATTCTATTTAGGGGGCATAATGTATTAATAGTATTAAGCTGGAGTAGGTACAATTCAGTTCAATCCAAAAATCTAACTAAGCTGGTAGAATTCACTTCATAGACCACCAAATTGGCGCCAAAATCATAATTTTAATAGCTCATGCTGTAACAAGTGGTATCTCCCAATACTTCTGGACATAACAGCTCCTTTATGAAAAGAGTTTACAATTTGCTGGTCCTATAAACCAATCCGTTTGCGAGTAACTAGTAGAACTCCAAAAAGATTTACAACATAGTATATATCAGCAGAGGATCATCACCTGAGGCGCGTGGGCCATAGCGCAAGGTTCCTCTCGTCCTGAGGTACAGGCGGTCGCACCAGTCCAGGACCTGCTCCTCGGACGCCACGCGGTCGTTCCCGTACCCCTCGAGCTGGAAGCGCTCGCCGTCGATCATGGGTTGGGAGCCAAATTTTGATCTTTTGTATTGCGTGCGCTACTGTAGCATTTTATTTGTATGTGTGAAAAATTATCTAAAAATTGATTAATTAGGCTCAGAATGTTCGTCTCGTAGAGTACAACAAAACTGTGCAATTAGTTTTTGATTTTATCTACATTTAGTACTTCATGCGTGCTATGACATTTTAATGTGATGAGAATCTTCTTTTTGCATAGTGAACTTTGGGGGTGGAATTTGGCCCTTGTTTAGATCCCAAATTTCACCTCCAAAGTTAACTATGCAAAAAAAAGATTCTCATCACATCAAAATGTCGGAACATGCATGGAGTACTAAATGTAGATGAAATCAAAAACTAATTACACAGTTTTGTTGTACTTTGCGAGACGAACATTTTGAGACTAATTAATCAATTTTTGGATAATGTTTTACACATACAAACGAAAATGCTACAGTAACGCACGCACCCTAAAAGACCAAAGTTTGGCTCTCAGATTCAGGAACTAAACAACAAGGCCGGTATCTAAACAAGCCCATGTTCGTGTACCTCTGCTTCTCCTCCAGCGGCTGCCGGAAAAACTCCCTCGACGCCTCCATCATTAAGTCCATGAGAGAGGCCTCGACGCCGTGGTTGGTGACCTGCAGGACATGGATCCCACACACAATCACACAGAACTCGTGTTAATTACGCGCTCAAGGATACATGTGTGGTCTGCGTGCGTGTGCCGTGTGCGTACCAGGAAGAGGCCCCAGGACTGGAGCGCCGCCCGGAGCTTCGCGGCCTCGTCGGCGCTCTCGCCGCCGGGCGGGTGGTGGTGGCACAGGCGGCCGAGGTCGATGACGGGGACCGGCGCGGGTACCGCCGCCGCGGCCTCGGCGTCGTCCTTTGCGGCGCGCGCGACGACGTACCGGGCCGGCACGACGACGACGTTGCTGGCGAGCTCCTGCACCGGCAGCGGCGCCAGCCGAGTTTCCTCCCCAGCGCTGCTTTCCATGCGTGCTGATTGATGTCGCGAGAGCAGGAGTAGTGTTGCCGTTCGGCGTTAGCCTGATCGTGATGCTAGATAGGGGCGGGCGGGCGGCGAGGCTAGCTGGCCGTGCACGACGAGCCATCCGCGTGACGGATACGACAGGTCGCGACGTCGTCTCGTCGTTGTTGAAAGCCCTTTCGTTTAACTTATCATCCACTACCCTGCAGTACTTTTTTTTAAACAAATCAGCTACCAATCAGTATTATTCTTTTGTAACAAAGTCATCCGTCACTGGCCAGACGAACAGACGCGGCCACGAGTGCAGGCATCGTCATGTCGTGGGGACGCGACGCAACAAGGAACTCCACGCAACAACGTGTAGAGTACCCAAACTAGTATATATCATATATGGGCTTATATCCTTCTTGCAAGGAAATGTGTGGGCCTATATCCTTCCTGCAGTTGCAGCGGTATATGTGAGCTTATCTAGGCCGGTGAGATCCCTCGGAGTACCTGGGCCTCTTCCCACCGATGGAAAGTTGGGCCATTGGCCTACTCGGCAGCCTCCCACAACGTGACAGGTCGCCTGCCCGCGAATTCTTGCCGGCCCAAGCCGAACACGGCGCGCGCCGTCGATCTCTCGGCGGCCCTCATCGTCGGCTCGCTGACTGCCAGCTATATCCATCCCATCGACGCGACCATCAGATCCCGGCCATCTCCTCTCCTCTCCTCTCTTCCCGTTGAGCCTATCGTGTTCCGAAAGGGACAAACAAGTTGAGCTCGGCGCGCGTCAGAAATGGTGATGGCAGCCAACTCCTGTTCCCGTTATTTTCCCCCTGAAACAAAGAAGAAGAAAACTCATGTTCCCGTTCCACGGGGGTGCCATCCTGCACCCAGGTGCCGTGCCCCGATCGACTGCGGCCGGCGACCGGCGAGATCGACCTCGCCGGCCGTATTCGAAATGTTTGCGAAAAGAAATACTCAAAACTACTTGCACATCAACACGATCTTTATTTATTCATCATCACATCCATACAGATTCTATTATTCCGTGACAAGAACGGCGCCAGATTCTATTACCTTACGTACGTACGTACTTACTGATCGACACGCCAGCGACAGGGGAAGTATACGTGTTCATGGCTGCTGACCTGCTGACACACTGATCGACACGGCCGGGCTCAAGAACGAAGCCTAAGCCGCCTTCACTTGCTGCTGCTCCTGCTCGACCTTGATCTTGAGGAAATCAATGGTGCGCTCGCCGAGCGCGAACGCGTCCCAGAACCCGTCCCCAAACGCCTTGGCCTTGAGCCCCCTGTACCGCGCCGGCCGCGCCTCGTCGACGAGCTCCCCGGCCGGCGCCAGGTCCCTGTCCGGCTCCGGCTGGTAGAAGATCACTAGCGACATCCTCTCCCTGCCGCTCGTCACCACCCGGTGCGTCGGCGCCCGGTACGCCGCGTTGCTCATGATCTCCATCTCCTCGCCGATCACCACCAGCAGCTCGCCGCGCCCCAGCACGGGCACCTCCGCCCACCGCCCGTCGCCCCTGAGCACCTGCAGCCCGCCGACGTCGGGGTCCAGGAGGAGCACGGTCACCACGGAGTTGTCCGTGTGGGGCTTCAGCCCGTGCACGAGGTCCGGGCGCGGGCACGGCGGGTAGTAGGTGAACCGCGCGTACGCGGCGGCGGCGTCGCCGACGTGGCCGCCGAGGAAGAAGTCCTCGTCGAACCCCAGCGCCGTGGCCATGGCGCGAAGCACGCGCCTGGCCACGCGCTCGCTGCCCAGGGCGTACTCGTGGAGGAGCCCGGCGAGGGACGGCGGGGAGGTGGGCCAGAACTGCGGCCGCCGCTCGGACTCCGGCTGCACGGTGAGGTAGAGGCGGTCGCACCAGTCCAGGACCTGCTCGTCGGTGTCCACGCGGTCGATGCCGTAGCCCTCCGGCTGGAACTCGCCGGCGTCGGTGCGGTTGGCGTGCTTCAGCTTCTCCGCCGGCGGCAGGTGGAAGAACTCCAGCCCGGCGTCGCGGATGCCGTCCAGGAGCGCCTCCGGCATGCCGTGGCCGGTCACCGCGAAGAGACCCCAGGACTCGAGCGCCGACCGGAGCTTGGCGGCCTCCTCGACGTCGCCGGGATCCGCCAGGCGTTGCACGTCGACGGTGGGGAAGGTCAGCTTGGGCGCGGCGACGACGCCACCGGTTGGGCGGTCCTCCTCTCTCAGCACGTAGCGGCTCGGCGGCGCGGGGAGGCTGCCGGCGGCAACCTCCTGCACCATCTGCCCCTGAGCCTGATGCACCATGGTGCTCTTGAGTAGCAGTTTGTGTGTTCTTGGCCTTCACTCTTTCCACTTCATAGGCGAAGGGAGAGTAGTGCCAATTTTATAGCCGCGATATATGATTGAGCAAATTTTCAAAAAAAAAAGATATATGATTGAGCTCCTCGGGTTCTACACGTGACAAGGAGCAGGGTCCAAAACTATGATATCTTCCCCCGATCGAGAGATACCTCTTGCCTAATACTGTATTATTGTTTATTAAGCTATGATCTGCATGAGCATGGCGTGAAGATGAAGTCAGTGGCTTTTTTCAGCCTGACCCAGTGGGTCTATAATTATATTAGCCAGTTGTTTTACCGTGCAAAAACGTCATATTTATCTCACAAATGTTATTCAGTTAGGTCTTCAATTTTTTGCCGAGTCACAATATGGCATCAACTATCGATGATATTTTTTTTATAAAATACACGGACGGTCTTTAAACTTGTCATGCGATGTCACTTAGATTCATAAACTCTCAAAATGTACTTTTGATCCTCGAACTTTTCCGGGTGTGTCATCTAGGTCCCAATCTTCCAAAATATATTTTCAAGTCTCCAAACTTGTCCCAACATGTCATCTGAGTCCCCAAACTCTCACAATGTACTGAAAAATGGAGAGATCTAGTGCGAGAATAAGGAGAAAGCTTCATCTTATTGCATGTTTGGACTAATGATGATACTCATGAGGCCATGACGAGTTTATGAAAATATATTTTCGGGAGTTTACAGATCTGGATGACACATTTGTACAAGTTTGAGGACTTTAAAATGTGTTCTAATAGTTTAGGAACCAAATGACACATTAGAACAAGTTCAGTAACATAAAAATGCATTTCAAGATTTCAGGGACGTAGAAAACGCCTCGATATAAGTTTAGGAAGCGCTCGTGTATTTTACTCATATTTTTTTTCAAAAAATTATAAACACCAATGGTTTCTATTCTTGGTAGGCAGGGGTACAACCACTTAGGCATTAGTTAACCGTGCATACATTGATGCGAATTAGTTAACGTTTCTAAACAGAGTTTTGGTTGGCATTGGCTTAAAATGAGTTTTTTTTCTCTCAGTCAAGTTCATCTCTTGGTGAATGGGGTTTGTGAATGGGTGCGAACAAAATTGCATAGTTGGGCATTGGTACATCAATCCTTTGTGAATAATTTTGTTTTGCGAACGTCCTTTAGTTTTTTTATAATAAAATTGTCAGCCCCTTGCCGCATGCCAGATAACATGTAGCTACAGTATGTATGTGTTGCAAGTTGCAACCCGTGTGGTTCCCAAAGATTTGCTTCGGAAACTCACTCCATGATGAGGATACACCCACCATTGTCAATGCAGATGGAGATGGAGCTCTCGGATCCTGAGTCCTGACGCATATCTTCAGTGATAGAGTGACAGGTCGAGCAAAGATTTGGATTTCTGTTGGGCCTTGTTTAGTTCCCAAATTTGAGAGCCAAACTTGGATCTTTTGGAGCGCGCGTCATTGTAGCATTTTGTTTGTATGCGTGAAAAATTATCCAAAAATTAATTAATTAGGCTCAAAATGTTCGTCTCAAAACTGTACAATTAATTTTTGATTTCATCTATATTTAGTACTCCATGCATGCTATGACATTTTGATGTGATGAAAATCTTCTTTTTTCATATTAAACTTTGAGGGTGGAATTTGAGATCTTTGTACCTGTCAGCCAGAGCTTCATTTTTGTTGAGGAGGTGCAACTTCCCCCGAACGGCAGTGTGATTGCGATCGGTATCGGAGATACGAGTATCACGAGGGATACAGAAGTAATTCTGCTTCGTCCACTCCACTGGAAGACAGAGCACGTGCTCGGATATTTCTTTTTTGGACGTCGATCAAGTGAAGCTATATTCGTTCTGTCTTTGTCGGCAGTTCTTGTATATATGTACATGGATGCATCTTATATTCTGCATTACTTTTCTTTTGTTGGTAAGGCAAATGAAGATTCTCCCGCGCTGGAGTAAATTCGCAGGTAGCACTGTATGATTCAAGAGGATATAATAATATATGTGAAAAATGCTTGCAGCTAACACAACCGGTCAGCACTCAGCACCAAGCTGAACTTCATTTCGTTAGTTCCATGTAGTCTGCGTCTCTTAGTTATATTTAGTACTCGACGCCAAGGACTCGCGAAATACACAACAGCTCAGGGACCAGCTCCCCGGCGGTCCTCGTCGACCAGGTGGAGCTCCGGCTGGTAGAACAGCGCCAGCGACATCCTCTCCCTGCCGCTCGCCACCACCCAGTGCGTCGGCGCCCGGAACGCCGCGTTGCTCATGATCTCCATCTCGTCGCCGACGACCACCACCAGCTCGCCGTCCCCGAGCACGGGCACCTCCACTCCACCCGCCGCCCGTCGTCCCTGAGCACCTGGAGCCCGCCGACGTCGGGGTCCAGGTGGAGCACGGTGACCACGGAGTTGTCCGTGTGGGGCTTCAGCCCGTGCACGAGGTCGGGGCACGGGCACGGCGGGTAGTAAGTGAACCGCGCGTACGAGGCCACCCGCTCGCCAACGCGGCGGCCGGCGAAGAGCTCCTCGTCGAAGCCCAGCGACCTCGCCATGGCCCGGAGCACCTGCTTCTCGCCACCGGCTCGTTCCAAAGCGTGTACTCGTGGAGGAGCTTGCCGAGGGACGGCGGGTGCTCTGTTAGAAATTTAGGTACCGTTCGCCGAGGGACGGCGGGTGCTCTCTTAAAATTTAAAATTTAGGTATCGTTCGGTATATTTTAATTCTCAAAATTAGCAACAAATTTATGACAACAATGAATAATTCAGTGATAACAAAACATATACGAGTGTTCAAGTTAAATCTCCTAAATAACATGACAGCATGAGAAACCGAAACCAGAACAAAACGATGTTCAGGATGTACCCGGAGGCGGGGCCGGTACCGGAGGCACCGGATGCGCCGTCACCAGCTGGAGGAATAGTGTTAACCATCCTCGACTGGCCTTGCTCGAAGTAGTCGATCTGATTCGGTGCAATGACGAGTCATAGCAGTGAAGTCCCTCGAACGGCCACCGGGACGTAGTCGTTCGTGTGAGAAAGACGGTCACCAGGAAGTAGTCGTTCTGGTTGGCGAAGCCGACCACCAGGAAGTAGTCGTTCGGGTTGATGCGGCCGGACACCAGGAAGTAGTTGTTCACAGCAGCGAGCAGTCGCGTACTCGTACGCTCCCCAAAAACCTTATCGTCTGCCTATCCCGAGCAGGATCTGAAGGCAGGGAGGGTTCGGAGGCTTCTGCTCACGCAAATAATGTGCGCGCAAGGCTTGCGTCGGGAATGCAAGAGAGCAGCAGAACAACAGAGGGAGAAAGTGAGTACCAGAGAGGGCCTGTGAGAGTGTATCCTGGCTGTGGGAGAGAGCCCCTCTTATATAGGCGACCAGAGGAGGAAGGGGGGATGAACCTGGACACTGGTTGGATGCAGCAATGGCCATAATGACTTCAGTTACTGGTCAGCCCAATAATGCCATTAAACGTCATCACTTACTCTCAGCCATCAAATCGACAGTTACTGGTAACATTTAATACTCAATCAATGTCATTGGTGGCAAAAAGTTCATCACACAGCACACGCAGAGCGGCTCGGCACGGCCTGGCTTGACGAGGTACACAATGAAATCATCGCCAAAGGACTTTGCAGTCCTCTGTGTCTTGCTCCTTCTGAGAGCTTCACTATCATCCTCCTCAGGATTCTCCACATGTGTGTGCTCATTGTGTTCTATCGAAACAGCAGGTTCTCTAGGTTCTTTATTAATAGACAGTTCATGACTAGACGTGCTAGCTTCCTCTTTCATAGGAAAAATGTCCTCAAAGAATGTAGCGTCTCTGGACTCTATAATTGTACCAACATGCATGTTAGGTACTCCAGATTTTACTATTAAAAATCTATAACCTACGCTGTGGAAAGCGTAACCAAGAAAGACACAATCAATAGTCTTAGGTCCCAATTTACGTTTCTTGGTTATGGGCACATTCACTTTGGCCAAACATCACCAAGTCCGTAAGTATGAAAGGGCTAGCTTTTTCTTTTCTGATTCCTCGAATGATGTTATCTCTTTGTTCTTCATAGGAACACGATTCAAGACATGACATGCAGTCAATATAGCCTCACCCCACCATTCCTTGGAAAGTCCCGCTATATCTAACATGGCATTAACCAAGTTAGTCAGGGTGCGGTTCTTTCTTTCGGCTACCCCATTTGGCTGAGGTGAGTAGGGAGGCGTCCTCTCATGAATTATTCCATGTTCCTCACAGAACACAGTGAATACATTAGAAAAATACTCTCCACCGCGATCATACCTAACTCTTTTGATCTTTCTCTCAAGTTGATTTTCTACCTCAGCTTTATAGATTTTAAAGTACTGTAACGCTTCATCCTTAAACTTCAACAAATAAATGTAGCAAAATTTTGTAGAATCATCTATTAAAGTCATGAAGTGCTTTTTACCACATTTTGTTAGCACACCATTCATCTCGCACAGATCGGAATGAATTAAGTCTAGAGGTGCCAAGTTCCTCGCCTCAGCCGCGAAATGAGGTTTGCGAGGTTGTTTTGATTCAACACACACATGACACTTAAAATTTTTGACTAAGGTGAATCTCGAAATTAAGCTCAGGTTTGCAAGACGCATCATACAACCAAAATTAACATGACAGAGTTGCAAATGCCAAACATTAGATTCATTATTAACTTTTGCAGCGTGGTTCACAACTTTATTACAATTGTCTGACAAAGAAAAGCGGAACAAGCCTCCGCTATCATAACCTTTTCCAATAAAACTTCCAAATTTAGAGATTACACATTTATTTGATTCAAAGACTAACTTAAAGCCGTTTCTACACAGAAGAGACCCGCTGACTAAGTTCTTTTTGATGGTGGGGACATGCTGCACGTTCTTCAGTCGAACGGTCTTTCTAGAAGTAAGCTTCAGATCAACCGAACCAGCACCAAGAACACGCGCATGTGATCCGTTCCCCATCAACACAGAGGAAGACCCGCCTGCCTGGTAAGAAAAAAACAAGGAAATGTCAGCACAAACATGAATATTAGCACCAGTGTCAATCCACCAATCGGGTGAATAACATACTGAAAGAACTGTAGGTAAAAGATTACCGTACCCCGACGTTCTAACAGTCTCACTAACAACCATGCTGGCACTGCCGCCATTGTTCTTGTCCTTGCGGTGCGGGCACTTTGCAGCAAAGTGGTCTGGGCTACCACAACAATAACAATGCCTCGTCGGCGGTTTCTTCTTCTTCTTGAACTGAGCCGTTTGATTAGCCTTTGTCTGGTTCTGTTGCGGCTTGTTCTTCCTTTTGTTGGATGCATTGAAGTTTTTCTTTTGCACCAAATTGGCACTAGAAGATCCAGCAATCCCTTTACCACGTTGGTCTTTTGTCCTCGCCTTCTCTTCCACATCAAGAGTGCCAATGAGATCGACAATAGTAAACTCTTGTCTCTTGTGTTTCAGAGAGGTCGCAAAATCCTTCCAAGAAGGTGGCAACTTGGAGATAATACCTCCAGCCACAAACTTGTCAGGCAACCGACATGGAGCATCCTTGCTATAGTTCTCAAGATCTCTAGCCAGCGCCTGGATCTCATGGGTCTGCTCTACCACATGACGGTCTTCAACCATCTTGTAGTCATAGAGCTGTTCCATGACATACAGCTCGCCACCAGCATCAGAGACCCCAAACTTAGCCTCAAGCGCATCCCAACACATCTTTGCCACTCGGTAGCAAGAGGTACGTGTCCACAAGGCTTTCAACGAGAACACTCATGATGGCACCTCTAAACAGGCCACGAAAGCCCGCTCCTCCTCTGGAGTGAACTGTGTTCGGGCTTCCCCTGTATGACATGCATGATGTTCATCGCTGTCAACCACAGCGTGACCCTCTCGCGCCAACGTTTGTAATTAGACCCATCGAAAATATTTGGTTTGATTGATGCGGCAAAACCAGCTACCGAAAGCCTATTATTAACATAAGGTTTTTGGATTGTTAGAAATTTAGGCATCATTCGGTATATTTTAATTCTCGAAATTAGCAACAAATTCATGACAACAGTGAGTGATCCGATGATAACAAAACATGTGCAAGTGTTCAAGTTAAATCTCCTAAATAACATGAACAACATGAGAAACCGAAACCAGAACAAAGCGATGTTCAGGATGTACCCGGAGGCGGGGCCGGTACTGGGGGCACCGGATGCGCCGTCACCGGCTGGAGGAATAGTGTTAACCATTCTCGACTGGCCTTGCTCGAATTAGTCGATTTGATTCGGTGCAGTGGTGAGTCGTAGCAGTGAAGTCCCTCGAACGGCCACCGGGACGTAGTCGTTCGCGTGAGAAAGACGGTCACCAGGAAGTAGTCGTTCTGGTTGACGAAGCCGACCACCAGGAAGTAGTCGTTCGGGTTGACGCGGCCGGACACCAGGAAGTAGTTGTTCACAGCAGCGAACAGTCGCGTACTCGTACGCTCCCCCAAAAACCTTATCGCCTGCCTATCCCGAGCAGGATCTGAAGGCAGGGAGGGTTCGGAGGCTTCTGCTCACGCAAGCAATATGCGCGCAATGCTTGCATCGAGAATGCAAGAGAGCAGCAGAACAACAGAGGGAGAAAGTGAGAGGTCTCCTGAAAGGAGTACCAGAGAGTTACTGGTAACGTTTAACACGCAGAGCGTCTCGTCTCGTCCGCGTGTGGCACGCTCTTCTCCTTTTACCAACTTCACAAATGGTCCACAGTTGGTCCACCATTTAAGTTGGTTAGGATTCCCGTTGACTCTCCATCCGAGATTTAATTCCCTAGCATTTATTAGTGGACCTTTAATTCTTTGATTAATTGAGACTTAAATGGGCCAAGACCCAATTAATCTAACATGCTCGGGCCAGAACTGCGGCCGCCGCTCGGACTCCGGCTGCACGGTGAGGTAGAGACGGTCGCACCAGTCCAGGACCTGCTCGTCGGCGTCCACGCGGTCGATGCCGTAGCCTTCGTTCTGGAACTCGCCGGCGTCGGTGCAGTTGGCGTGCTTCAGCTTCTCCTCCGACGGCAGGTGGAAGAACTCCCTTGCCGCTTCGCGGATGTCGTCGAGGAGCACCTCCATTTGTGCACGTTGTAAAATGCACGCTCGGTAGTTGCTAGTTAATATTAATGTTTATAAAAATCAATTCAGTAAATTATTACGTTATAATTTTGCAATTTTTTTTAAAATAATCGTCAAGTTCATAACCAATACGGTCTCTATATTTTCTATTAAACGTGTGTATCGCACGTGCGTTCTGGCTAGTATTTATACTATAAAGATTCAAAACTTTCGCTTCGTCAATCAAATCATCGTAATTTTATAAAAACCCTATAATATTTATAAAAATCAACCCACGGTCTTTTAATACGTTGTAATTTTATGAAAACCCTCTAAGAGATTAACACCCGGTCCTTTGTTATAGTTGTCATTTGATACTCTGTTATTGTTTATTATAAACGTGTGTATTGCACGTGCGCTCTTGCTAGTAATCTTTAAAGACTCATAAATTCATGAATCCAACAAGGTTCTCACAGTCAGCCGCAAAAATGAACCTAGGTTTCCAGTAAAAAAGTTACCTAGATGAAAACTAAAAGTCCATGTACATGATTTTTTTAACGGCAATAGCCAATCACTGGGGCTGAGGCTTCACTTGTGCATATGAGTATACGACACACTCGCAACAATGTCAGCAATGCAAAAAGTCCATGTCCATGAATTGACAGGAGATGTAGATTAATATCTTTTTTTTCTATTTCAAAACTCAAAATGAAACACTATGCACTATTAGGAAGACCTCAGGATATCTTGTCGGAAAGGTAACTGATCTTCCTCGGCAAAGCACATTTGTATGATATCTTTTTTTATTGGATCAGTACACTTGTTCCCTTGTGAATTACTGAGTGTCGTCCTCGGCAAAGCACATACCGCTCTGGTACGTTTTTGGCTTTTGCTGCTCCTTGTTGAGCAACTCGTGGCATATGCTAATTAAGGTTGTTTCATGTCATATGCACAGTTGACACCATGTAACTTCGTGGGGGTAATATACGTACAAGTACAATCTTGAGTTTCTATAGTTGTCTTGTTCCATTTGTAACCCGAAGTAGCTCGATCCACTATAAGGGGTGGCTAGAAAAATTTGGGCGAGAATTATTTTCAATTTTACTGTATAGAGAGAGATTATTCTTTGATAGATGCATCTAAACAGGGACTTCACTATCTTAACTACAAGTTCTCCCCGTTTTCAAACAGATCCAGTTTTACTTTTACCATTCCAGATCTCCCAAAGGCCAAAGCCACAGGTAGGATAGAAAAAAGAACTACCGCCATCAATTTGACTGACCATGCATATTGTTGCATCGAACAACGACGACGAGATTGATTGGTACAGATCTTTCATCGCCACTAAATGCTTAGGCGCCACTAGTTTTCTACCATCAATGTTTCGGGATATTGCGATGGCAACTGTTGGAATCAACGATTTGGTTGTCCGGTTGTCCCGGTAGAGCTACATTATTGTTGGGCAATTGTAATCTTCCATGACCTGATGTGCATGTACGGATTGCGACTGAATTTGCTGGTGCCTAAGGGCATGTACAGCGCGTCTATAACCCGCGTCTGTATAGTAGCACTTTTGCAAAATACCCCCGCCGTCCCGTTCTTCCAGGTGCAGCCGACAGTCGTCCGCGCGCTGTACGGCGCCGTCGTCCCCAAGCGACGAGCCGCTGGGATCCCGAACGCCCGAGCTTTCCTCTCTTCCCAACTCCTCCGCAGGCTTCGCGCGCGGGAGTTTCTCCCGCCAAATCTCCCAGCTTGATGCAGCCCCGCCGGATGCAGCCTCGCCGGCGCCCTGGCCGGCCGCAGCCCCAGTAGAGAGAGAGATCCGTCGCCGAGCGCGCTCACCGTCGCCGCCGCTTCCCGACGAGGGAGCTCGCACGACCTCACGCCGCCGCTCAACGGCGAGGGAAGATGCTAGAAGTAACGCTCTGCGGTGTGCTGACGGTGGAGACGGTGAAAAGATCTGCACAGGCAGGCCGTGGAGCATGTGGGCAGGAGATGTCCACGTCGCCTCCATTTATTTAACTCCGTCGGACTACAGCAACCAAAAAAAAAAGATATGGGGTACTAAAATGACTATAAAGATTAAATTGAGCATCAAAATAGTTACAAAGATCAAAATGACATACACAATTGCATTTGTAGTTGACCTTAAGCTCCATGTAAAGCATTAAACAACTTACAGACGGCCTCTCTGTCTGGGGGTTGTATGAGCTGTTTGTACATCCGTCTGTATGCTGAGTTCGAGATTCTACAGACGGCTGGTCGTCTGTGGGCTGTACATGCCCCACATAATTTCTTGATCCTTTCCAATGAAAAGTCAGCGTGTGCTGAGATATTTTATAGAGCGAAATGCTACTCTCTGTTGTACTCTTTCACCCTAGTGAGATGTTTCAACAAGACGTACCCATCCATAAATGTATGGCAAACTCAGAAGCATGATTCTTAATAAATGTGGTCAACAACAATTGTAATATCATTCGTCAACAACGACAACAATTGCACCATTGTCAACTGTCAACAACAATTGCAGCTCAAGAATTTCTACCAGCCGCGCCACTACTAAATTAATCTCTTCTCTTCATTCATCATCACCAGCTGAAATTGACCATCGCATCCGATCCCTAATGGTTACGCAAGAAAATTCATCGCTCTTTGTCAGTACAAAGATGGACGGCCCCACATGTCAGCTAATAGTCCTAGACGAGGCCCAGATAACCTCTTGTCCATTATATAGGTCATATTTTTTTTGTGTCAGTAATTTTTTTTAGAAATCTTGCATGCATAAAGTATTAAATAAATTTTATTTATGAAATCATTTTAAGGATGAGTGTAACTTTACGCGACGAATCTAATGAGCCTAATTAACTCATGATTTACTACAGTAATACTGCAGTAACCATTCTCTAATTATACAATCAGAGGCCTTATTTTATAGGTCTCGCGAATTAATCCGAGAATTTTATACTTAGTTTTGTAAACTGATTTTATTTAATACATTTAATTTATGGTCAAACGTGCGTAAAAATTTTTATCGCTACAGAAATACGTACGACCATAGCAGTGAACTAGGTGGTACCCCGCGCGTTGTTGCGGGAATTTATACAAAATTTGAAGATGCAATTTGAAAGTAGAAACACTAAAATGATTGCATTGTAATTTTTTTTAAACAATAATGTAGAGGAAAATACATTCATTTTATTGAGAGAGAGCTGCTTAGAAATTTGTAGCATGGTACTCGCAAAGACTAACACAATGCATAGCCGCAGAAAATCAGTAGAAGACATAAATTCATAATTCTAGTGGACGGTGATGTGGACAGCTTGCATGTTGAGAGAATATTCGGTTGATGGTGACGTGGACATCTTGCATGTGGAGAGAAATATGAGTGTGACTTTTTTAGTGAGTATTAGTTATACAGTTGTTATAAATTCCCTTAAATTTCCCTGGCCCATCAGGGAAGGCCCATAGCTCGGCATTCGCAGCGCCCCCCATCGGCCTGCTTGCGTCCACGTCGGGAGGAGGAATCGGCGTCTCCGCCGCCGTCTCGGCGTATCGCCCTCTCTGCCCGAGCCCCTTCTCTCCGCGCTCTCGCTCGCCAACTCGCCCCAAACCCTAGCTAGCGTCTGGCGGCACCGGCAGCCACCTCCCGGCTCCGACGAATCCCCCACTCGGCCACTCCCAAGGAACCAAGGCGGCAAGGCCGGAGGCCGGACCGGCGGGTGGGCGTCGGCGCCTGGACCCTGGAGGCCGGACCGGCGGGCAGGCGGCAAGCATCAAGCACAAGCAGTGAAGTTGAAGCCTGAAGCAGGTTACTTTGTTTTCCCGCAATCCCCAACTCCCCATGAACCATGTTGTTTGAATTGAACAAATTGATTTTTGAGATGTTTATGCCGCATTTTTTAGACTACTAGGATTAGTCACATGTACAGGAGGCAACAAAATAACCGTTAGAACTGCTCGATAGGGCAGAATACGTTCATCTAAAGCTAAGTGTCCAAGAAATTTGGGGCAGCAAGTTTCAAGCACATAGTAGTGGTAGACAGTAAACATTCTCATTACACGAACAATTAATTGAGATTATGATTACATTGCGTGTATCCATGGGTTGCCATTTCATTATGTTCCCTATACGGTCTGTTTTCATAAAAAAAGAAGAAGCAGAAACCATCTCTCTAGGAACATAAATGATCAAGCAAACCATGATTCCTAAAATCCCATATCTACGAAGGAGTAATACTTATACCAAGGGATAAACATATTTTCTATGTCACTGAAAAAAATATGTGTGTCTGTATTTTTCATTTTTTATTTTCATCTCTAAACCCCTGTGATGCTTTTGTACATTGTTCTCTTGAAATCCTTGTGCGTACTTCTTGCACAAAACAATTACAACTTGGGGCAAGTAACTGTTTAACCTTATTCTTATTCCTGCAGAGGTTACCCTTCTATGGAGACATCCAAAGAAAAGATATCCAAAGAACAGGCTTCCAAGGACTATGCTGATTTCGAGGAGAAGGTTAAGAGGACCATATATATCGACCAGCTTTCTCCTCAAGTTACGACCCAAGTCATAAAAGCAGCTCTTGCCCAGTATGCAAATGTCGTCAATGTGGAGTTCATTGTCAACTACACGATCCCGTTTGACATCCCTTCTGCCGCATTGGTAGAATTGGATGATGATGTGCAGGCGAAGGCTGCTGTCGAATTGATGACTGATTTCCCATTCATAATTGGTGGAATGCCAAGGCCTGTAAAAGCTACCCATGCAAAGGCTGAGATGTTCCCAGACCGCCCTCCTCTCCCTGGCCTTAAGAAAGATTTCCACTGGGTAAAACAAGAAGATGCTGAGTATGAAGTAATGAAGAAACTGAAAAACCTTGCAAAGAAGCAAGAGTCACAGAACATGGCTCTCATAAAGGTAAATTCTTTAGTTGGCTTGTGACTGCAGTCTTATGATTTGTTATGCTGTAGTACATTAAGTCCTGCATTAGTATGCATATTACGATGATACCTAGTTGTCACCTATGCGGCAAGGCGCTTGCTGGAGGCAAGTCGTCCCCAAAGCCTACCCAAAAGAGCGAAGGAGAAAGGGGAAGAGGGAGCACAGAGAAGGGAATAGAATGAGGGGGACCTGCATGCAGCACAGCTTGTTATCTGTCTTTCTGGCTGTGGTGCGGTTGCCAGCATACCTCTCCCTCTGCTCAATTGTGGTGGCAACAATCTGGTCAATGGAGGTGCTCCATCTGGATAGGACTAGGGGGAGGGGTGATCGGGGTCCATGGAGGTGCTTGAGACGGCGATGCTCGTCGCTGAAGCTGTGCTTCATTGCATGCTAGCGGTATCAGGGACTTTGGAGGTGACGTGCTGTGGATGGCATCGGGAGCCTAGGGCATGGGAAATGATCATTTATAGGCCAGCTTGGACTTGGCTTTACTTAGCTAGTTTGTTGGCTGCATGTTGTGGTTGTCAGTGCTCCTATTTTGATTTTTGTTGTCTATGATTGTCCCCTCAACCACCTTACTGCATCGTGTTTATCGCCATGGTGATAAGAAGGTTGTGAGTTGCTACAAATTGCATTGTGGCCTTCAGAACATCAGGCTAAACATGAAACAGTGAGACCTAGCATTTCTCATTAATTATCCTAGAATGGAACAGTTGGGGAACTTATGTGCCTGTGGAAGTACTATCCATTCCAGAGGGATGTATGGTTTGTCAACCTGGAGTATATGTGCGCAAAAGGATATGATTAATTTGTTAATATCGTTGTCCAATAAGCTATGTCATCTATTCTTAAATATATGACGTTTAGGACAAGAATGTTCATGGTAGTAAGTACTTGTTAATTCCCTTGACTGTAGAGCCGTATCTTATATGAAAACTATGCACACTTGTAAGATTGGTGCCCTTTCCATGTACTGTGTTTGCACCTAACTACAATACTGGTAGTTGGTGGATGCAGTTACTTTGATCTTGGCTTCTTGAGTTGAAAATTATACATGAAAATACTGACATGGAGCTGTTGTTTTTACCATCTTAGAATCTATTGGACGAGGAGAAGGAACTGGCAAAGCAGCAGCAGGAAGCACTTGATGGGAACGGTAAGAAGTACGAAATGCTGGACGCTGTGGTGCAGAACGGAGCCATCAAGAACCTTGCTCATCGTTACGGAGTGAGGCTGGATGACTGATGGGACAAATTCATGGAACAGCTGTGCTGTCATCACTCATCAGTCTGTCCCCAGGGCGTTGGTAGATAGTGTGATGAATTGGATTAGTATGCGATCCAGTAGCTGGATCTTGCTGTGTAACAATTGGCCTGACTTAGTTAGTGTACCGCTGTTGCTGCATTAGAATCTGATACTGGCAGCCTTAGTGTACGGCCTTTTGTTTCTTAGCCTGTAAAACTGAAGCATCCACTGTCGTGTGATGTGTCTGTATATATTGCTACATGAAACTGGAGAACCTTTCTTGTGCCAAGCCACCAAGGTTATTTTGTTGTATTGTTTGAGCTATTTGGTTTCCAGAACATTAGCTTGAGGGATGCAGGCTGTCGTCACCAGCAGGTTCAGGTGGTAGGAAAAGATAATTTTGAGCGAATATGTTCGGAGGGGCTACCAGAGGGAGAATGAATGGTTTGAGCTGTGAGTCTTTTGCGGGTTTCCTTTCTGATCAATTTTGTTCAGCCCGGATTAGCAGGTAGGTGTTTCGTACATGTTCCCAATGAACACTGAACAGTAGTGATTCACACAAAAGTGAGGTGGCTTGACCATTCTGTCCAGATGGTTAGCAAGCGTTTGTTCGTCACGCGAGCAGGACCTTGCACATCTTAAAACTGCTACTATACGCCTACCAAGGACCTTGCACGCCTACAAGGACCTAACGCAGCAATCAATCATATAAAGAGATGATTGCGACTGAATTTGGTGATGCAAGCGTCGGGTCACATCCACGATAGCAAAGAAATTATCGATCCTTTCCAATTGGAAAGCTAGCGCATGCTGAGATATTGTGAAGAGCCAAATGCCAGTCTTTCTAGTAATTTTTCACTCTGTATTGCTGAGATATTTCAATAAGACACTCATCCATAGATATATTGCAAACTCAGATGTATGATTCTTCATAAATGTGGTCTGGCTCATAGGAAGCGGGGATCAGCAGGGACAGGGAACGTCAATCTACAGGTGAATACTTTCATGGTTGCAAAAAAATTGTTCTCCTAAAAGTTCGGTTAGGTATTCTGATACAGCAACGCAATTCTATCTGGATAGTAGCTTTTTTCTGGTTCACGAAAGCCCAGTGTATACAATATGGCAGATGTACAAAAAAACTTCATCAGGATACGCAGCCATAACCACACCTTCCGCGCAACTCAAGCATTGGAACAGACTTTCTCTGGGATGATGGTAAAAAAACAAAGCATTAGGAAAAGAAAACGAAAATGGAAAAGAAAGAGATTCCTTGGAACTGCCCAAAGCTGATAGATTAGTAAATAGGAGCTTCTACCTTGTCTAGAACTACTGCAGCAGAACCGGTCATCATCGGTATAAGTTGCATTCACTCCCATCATCCATGAACCTACTGATATATCATCATGTGCATAACTCTGAAGTGATGCACTGTGTGATGAAGAGAAAATTTTTGTTCAGATCAAATGTTTGATGTTGAGAAACCTGGTTTGCAGAAATAAAGTGCCACAAAGTGGAAGATTTTTGTGTAGGAAATTTTGGCAGCACATACTTCTGACCAGAAACATCAATGCTCAAAGTTTGACAAGGGCATGCTTAACAGGATCTTTGCATCTTGAAGTCAATCAGTAGGCAGAATATGCCATGCTATATGTTCTTTAGGTTGTAACGGAATTTCTATCAATGCATTGATTTTCCATACCCTACAGTATATTCAGTTATGACCATTTGGATAATTATCATGTCAATGGACTCACCCTGTGATCACACAAAAAATCAAGTGTCTGAAAGGAAATTAGATATACAAGAGCAAAATTGGAAGCATAGGGTATGCAAGTTTTAGAGTAACGCCATATTCAGTTCGAATGTATCCAACTCATGCATAAGAATATAAAATGTTTTCAATTCAAAAGCTCCAGAGATGTCACACATGCCACTGCTCAGGCTAACTTGCTCAAAGCCAATTTAACTTAGCATTTATTAAGATAAAACAGGGAGATAAAAACAATTACCTATTTATGTTGATGTAACGAGCCAAATTGTTTGAAAGAATAAACAAAGAACCAGAAGCATGTCGGAAGTACCTGTTTCATGAAGATTGAATCACAGTCAGTGACAATTAAAAATGATTTTTTGCCCAGTGTATAATGGGAAAAAATTCGTTACGTATATGTCAATGTTTCATCCAAAAACGCCCTTGAAGAAAAAAAGACAACAAATGAACTAGAATGGACTTCACAAGGTCAACAAGGCAACTCATTGCCCCTAGGTGACAGTGCAATGGAATTCCAGTAACTAGGTCATGGAGTTTAATAGTTTGTGGTGAAAATTGTCTGCTGCACGCCACTCATGGTTATGACAATGAGCAGTAGATGACTACTGGTATCACATGGTAAGCTTCACATCACAGGTTGGACAATACACTAACAGAAACTTAATCTGTAGCATATGAGGCTATGAGCTATTTCGGCATCACTTGAGCTTAGATAGCTAACAGGCACACTCGTTACTTGCTAGCCCAACATGAATTAGTTGAAGTTCATATAGAAAGAATATGGACACGCCAATTACTCACGTTTTTGAATCTCCAAATTTCCACCACTCAGGTTCATACCATTGTTGGCCCCTGAAATTCAAATTGACATCAAAATGCTTTAATATTTGACAAAAAGGAGGCAAAAAGAATTCAAACTAAAATGCCAGTATTTCTTGACATGGTACAACAATGGAAAACTGCAACTGAGTGTGTGCCAACTATAACAATATGGTCTCTCAAGTCCATAAAGTAATAACACCTGAAGTATTAGCTGTTCATCAGAATAACTTATAAATGCAACTGAAATGTCAAGAAAGCTATGAATCGTAAATCCACAAGGCTGTTGGATTAGAGAAAACATTATGGTTGCTCAGTGCATCCCACTACAATGATCACAGCTTCTCAACGATGCAGCATAGAAGCATCATTACTGAAATAACTAGAAAAAATAGAGATCATACATGATAGCTAACGAATAACTTGAAGACCTATTTCTTAAGTCAAAGAAAGCACATACTCTTCGCTTACAACAACCCCTGATTTCATACAGCCCATGTACAATCCTTGGTCACCTCGACGGGCTTCAAGCATCTCAATTAACTCAGCTGACAGAACATTTGCATTGAGTCAATGGGGAAAAAATCAACACTAAGCATCGCATATACAGAAAAAAGAAAAAGGATTACCTAAGTCGAGATTAATGTTATCCTCAACTTTGACATAGAATTCCGCATCCCAGGCTTCAACTGCAGCACTGAAGAAAAACTTTGCTTTGCTAGGTAATTCTTCTGCAGCCTCCTCATGGCTTTCCTGCCCAACCATTTGATAATAATTATTTATTCACACATTCCATAAGTCAGAAAAACGCTTACAATTTAAAAGGCGACCGATGAAACGTACAAGTCTAAATAATCACATGCGTACAACTTAGTCTTTGATGGAAGCAAGAAAGGTCTAAGCACTAGGTCTCATTCATGCACTACAATTTGTGAAGGACAATTGAAAATATGAGATACTAATAGGACCTTACAAGAATCAAGAAGTCATTTGTCCTCCGGTTTTCATCATCAATATTACGGTCCAAGCTATCGCCTCTATTTGCACTGCATGTCCAAAAGGTACACTTCATCAAGAAAACAAGAGATGGAAAAGGGAGTAGGAAGTTCTTAGAAAACAGGAATGCCATAGTCCCATTCTAAACTAAGAACATATAATGAGAATGCCATAGCGCAATTCTAAATTAAGAACATATAGATGCAATAATTGAAAGGTCTAGATCAAGAAGAAAACCTCCGACCAATTACAAAACGAATAACTACACCCTTTTCCTCAAGGTTCTTCAGAGCATCACCTGCAATTTACAATGATAAAGAATTAGATGTATCCTTATGAGATTGAGCAAATCCATGTTTACACACAACACTAGATTTTAAGTAGAATTCCATTTTTACTTAGCAGTTTCAATCAATTAAGTTTGCAATCTACTCATCTCTTGAACTAGCACTTTCAAAGTAGTCAGGTTTTCGATCACAATCAGTCTCTTCCACTGCTCCTTGTTGTCAAGGGAATTCTATCACAGAACTGGAGAAACCAAAAGAACAGGGGGCCTAACCTCTTGGCATCCATGAGCCACGGAAAACGTTCCTCTTAAGCCGGGAGCCAAAACCAGTGTAAACTCCAATGACAGCAAGAAGCTTCTGCTTCTTGTCGGGCTCCACAGCAGCAGTCCTGTTCCCCCACAGGTACCCCTCGCTCTTGGCCTTGGTCAGGTCCATCTCCGCCTCAACTATCTTCCTCCCGATCTCCCTGCCACCAAAACACTCATTTCGAATCAGCAACGCCGGAGCTCACATAACCACACCCGAAATTCCCGTCAGAAGAACCGAAAACCCACCTGCATCCGAGGGTCCTCAGCTTGTCCTCCACCGACAGCACCTTCGGGAGCTGCAATCAGGCTGCCGTTAGGCCGAATCAGGAGAATAAGTAGAATAAATGCGAGTAAGCGGAGAGTGGAGTGGAGGGGAGATCCGCACGTCGCCGGAGTTCTTCTCGAAGAGGCCGGACAGGATCGCCCGGGTCTGCGCGTCCTGCCACAACCTGCGACGGAGTGAAGGGAGAACATCAGGACCCCTCCCTTGGGCGCCTCGGATCGGGGCGGCTGGGGATCTGAGCGGGGATGGGGGACGTACCGGCCGGCGATGTAGAGCCAGGCGAGGCAGGAGAGGAAGGCCATGACGAGAGGGACCCTGCCCGAGGCGACGCCGGCGCCGGCGGAGGCGGCAGAGGAGGACGGGGCCTTGAAGCGGCGGTTCTCGCGCCGCATGGCGCTGGCCAGCGTCTCCATGGCGGTGGCGGAGGAGATCTCTCCGCCGCTGCCCGCTGGGCTCTCGGCGCCTGCCTGCTTTGCTTGCTGCCGTTAATGGGAAGCTTCTTCATCCATTAGGCAGAAACTAAAGGAAGACGCCAGGCTACCTAATTGGGCCATGGAAGGCCCGAGTTGGGCCGCGTGATATCATAATAAGATCAGAGCCCAAAGAGATTGCAGGTCTTTTTTTTTCCTTTTTTCTTATTTTTTGATGTGTTTTTTTCCCCTTGAGACGACGATCGGACGATGTCATGAACCGCGATAATTCTCGTCATCCCTTCCACTCAGATGCAAAGGAAAAAAAAGTGAGATTATAGAGCTTTCACCTTTCAGAGTGGCACTCCCGTCATTCCTCTATATACTTCAATTTGTTTCAGCGAAATTTGTAATCTTTTTCAACTAGCGAGCGACATCCGTACATGACCTTGTTCCGAACTTCCGATCCCTATAGCTAGTGGCGGACGCAGACTGGCAGTAGGTGATCCATCCCATCTTTCCTCCTCTTCTCTCTCTCTCTCTTTTCTTCCTTTCTATGGTAAAAATTACGTGCATGTAGAGTAACCGGTTCTGGAAATGTATTGACTCAGCATAGGTGAGCAAGAAACCTGTGAGATAATTCTAAAAAAACCTGTGAGATGACTCTACCAATTTTAAAATCTGTTTGCTTGGGGTGGGTACAACATTTTGAGAAAAAATGTTATATACGTTCAAAATCATGGACGCGGTGAGGCAAACTGCGCACTTGCTGCCTGATCGCGGGAGTCGCGGGCTGCCGAAAAAAGGAGCACCCGAGACGAATCGATCTGGGCATCTGGCCGCAGACGCCCGCGGGCCGCCCCGGCCGCGCCCCCCAAAACCCCTCCTAAACCACCCGCCACCGGCCATTCCCCTCCCCCGACCGGCCATGGCGCTCCTCCGCGCCCGCATCCGCCGCGAATCCCTCCTCCCGCGCCAGTTCTCCTCTTCCTCCTCGCCCTTCCACCCTCCCCCATCCCAACCCGCCTCCGCCGATCCGCCCCCGCGCTCCCCGTTCGCCGACATCCGCGATCGCCTCCGCTCCACCGCCGCCGCATCCCCTACCCGCGGCGCGCCCCCAACCGACGACCTCCGCCGCAGCCTCCGCAGCTTCTCCAAGTCTCATCCCTCCACCCCCACCGCGCCCTCGTCCTCCCCGAGCCCCTCCTTGCTCGACGCCTTCGCCAGCGCAGCCGCCTCCTCGGCCTCCGCCCCCAACCGTCCCTCACCCACACCCACACCATCGGACTTCCGCGCGCTCCGCGAGAGCCTCAACAGGCCGGGCTCCGCGGCGGGGGGCCTCCTCGCCCCCGGCGCCAGAAACTTCGACGGGAAGTCCCTCTCGCAGCGGCAACGGCTGGCGGCGGCGCTCGGGAGGGGCCTGGGGGAGAATGCGGGGGCCAAGGGCCTCGACTTCCTGCGGCAGTACAGCTATGAGGATCTCGGCAAGCGGCTCGGGGAATTGCGGCCCGTGGGGGTGGGGAAGGACGGGAAGGAGTGGTTCTCGCTGGAGGAGCTGAGCGCCCGCCTCGGGAGGCTGCGGGAGATGGACAAGGAGGAGAGGGATAGGGCGCCACTGGGCTTAGGAAGGCTGCGGGAGGCGCTGCAGGCGCAGGCGCTCCAGGCTAAGGATCACAATAAAACTGGCATCGGTAATGATAGATTGCGCTGTTGCTCTGGTCATTTCCTGTTTAACTGCGCTAGTTGATTGAACTGATATCTATTAATTTTTTTTGGTTTCTGTGAATTCCGCTGCTGCGCTCAATTGGTGGTGGCAGTGCCGAGTATGTCAGCTTTGATGGGCTTTGGCGGGCAGACGGTGCAGGGCAAGCCACAAGAGGAGCTGATGGAGAAGGTGAGCCTAGAGTGGTGAACATTTGGTTAATGGTGGTTCATTTGCTTTTTGTGTTTAGGGATGTGACTTGTCAGCTGCTCTCTGCAGTATTTTCATCCTGACCACATGTCATCTGCTGAGAAAATGAAGCTGGAGCTGAAGAGGGTAAGAGACAAGTTCCAAATGTCGGAGAACGACTGTGGTTCTGCAAGAGTTCAAGGTAATGTCTTGACCTTCCATAGCCGTAGGTTGATGAGCTTCTGATTCTAAGAGCCGATATGAGGACAATTTTGCGATCGCTGTTCTATTAGAACTTTCAAAGAATCAGGGCTTACCTTGGATATTCGGCGCCACATATTGGAAGTGAAGTTTGTTACTTTATGCTGTTAACTGCCTATATTCTTATGCCTATGTGCTGTTGTTTGCATTCTAAGTCTAGAAATTGCGACCAATTCTAGGTAGCTTAGCTTGTTGGGGGCTGGATTAATTTTCCCTATGAGAAATGGTAGTGTGACATGCTTCGACGGTATGCAAAGCTTTGTAAAGCTGATTTTTGAATTGAAAGGTACTCCCTCTGATTCCAAATGTAGGTCATTTAGGGCATGGACACAGTCTCCAGTATGATACTTTTAGAGTTACTCATACTTTTACTATCAAATTACACCATTTTCAATAGAGAGTTATATACCATGTGTTGCTACTCTATGTAATTAATTTTCATTTATTGAACACACAAGTTTAAAAAGTTTAACCGATTAGAATCCTAAAACAACCTACACATGGAAATGAAATCCAAGTAATGTGATTAATGCGTTTAATAATCATTAGCATTTTGGCTGATTAATATTTTTTGTTACCTTTCCTACTAAACTTCTAGCTCTGTTCATTTTGTCAGACAGCAGAGTGGTTTATTGGTTTTCCGCTGACTATTTTCTTTTGAATATATTAAGGAGCTACATAATAGTCATCAGATCAGAAATGATGATAATCAATTAATCATCTGCATTATTTCTCACTGTGTATGGTCCTTTCCTTTTTGTTGCCCCTAGTAATCAGTTGGTTTGTGACAATTAAGTGAAGTGGCAAAGTATTTTTTTTCCTGTAGATACTGTAAAACCCTACGAACCTTCGCCTGTTTCGCATGTGTAATTAGTGGTATTACACATACATGATCAGCGTGAGGTTAATGAGCAGTTGACTAGGAAGTCCTAGACTCCAACATCTAGTTTTGTTTTTTGTTCCATCCAATTACATGGCACTTTATCGCTTTTGTATCCTGATCATAGCTGCTTGCATTCTGCAATGTTTCAAAGTCTTTTATGTCCAGATCCTAGTTACCCGTCATACTTCAAAATCTGAGTTCTTTCATGGTCTTGCTTTTTATTGGCAAATTGGTTATTATAACTTGAATTATTTCATTATTTGGTAAAACTGTAGGACGTAGGAGCAAGTGATATTAGATAATTGTTTTTTGAACCTTGAGGTATTTATGATGAGTAAGGATTTTGTGTTCCTGGGAGCACGTGCACACTATATCCACACCATTGAATATGTACTTGTTTTTCTATTGGCAATATAAATCTAAACTGGTTCAGCTCATCACCTGGCTTTAAAAATTAAGCTACAGAAGTAGACCTTTCTTTTTGTTATTGGACCAGCAATTCAGTATAACGAATTTGTAAATATGAACATCCAATTCTCTGTGTGAATGTACTTCTGCACATTTTCTACTTCTAGTTGTGTAAAATATTCCTCTTTAAATAGGATTATGTTGCAACTGAGCCTCATCTATGTTTTGCAGTAGCACAACTCACTACAAAAATCAAACATCTGTCAACTACTCTACATAAGAAGGTATGTTCACAAACACATTTCTATATTTTTATTGGCATATCTTCGTAGCTGATAGCTGGTGATGTTTTTGTTGGAATCAACTGATTTGTTTTAGTGAAAGTAATTTGTGACTTTAATGTGATGCAGGACAAGCATTCTAGAAAGGGACTGCAAGAAATGGTCCAAAGGAGGAAGAAATACCTCAAATACCTGCGTAGAACTGACTGGGATTCATACTGCTTGGTCTTGAAAAGCTTAGGGCTCCGTGATGTGCCGGAATACAAGGCCCCGGATTACAAGAGCAAGAGCAACACCAAGTCCAAAACCAAGAAAAAGAGCAAAAGAAAGATGAAGGCATAATCATTTCCCTGGCTTTTAACTTCAAGTCCAGAATTGGTAGTTATGTATATTGCCCTGTATATGTCAGCACCTTTTCTAATCTCAAGTTTCTGCTGTTTTATGAGAACCGTTTGGTTTGGCTCGGTTGCCTTCTTGTTCACCCTTTTGCTCTGTATAGTAGCCCCATTCTATCAATGTTTTGGCCCTTCTCCAAATTGCTGGGAGGGAGTGCTTCCCTTTGTTCTGTTTGCTCGAACAACTATTGTTTACAGTTGAGGAACAAGCTAAGGAGTAATAACAACATTCGATGCTGCAGAGGAGATCATCTCGTTTTTTTGAATATTATTATTCGTCATTATGAAATTCCTATGGTGACAGGCAAAAATGATAGTCCACGACCGTGGATGCTGCTATGAAGTACAGTTTCTGGAAACAAAGAATGCAGGCCAAGAAGCATTGTGCTGATTGATAGAGATTGCACAAAGGGTCGAAGGAACAACTTCAACGCGGTGAGCTATTGAAGTTAGACCAAAAGGCAGAGTCCGAATTCACGGATAGAAGAGCTTAATCCAAGGCTCAAGGAAGATATACAGTCAATACAGATATGGAACATCAAGCTCTATTGACAATGTGTAGGCGAGTCAAGGAACTATAAAACTCATGAGAATGCTTCTATTTAGGCCCCAGGACCTACATGACTCATATACAACTAAATGACAACTACTAGCCAATCAGCTGGAGTTTATGATGTGATGTGAATGGTAACAAGTCCATCATAGGGTACTACCCTACTCTTATGGGTACACCTTTGGGAACACCGTTTCCTATTCACAAGGTAACAAGCGAGCTCGTTTTGCAAGGTATCAACAATGAGGAAGGATGTTGCATTCTACAAGCTCGTTTTGCAATGGTGAGGGCTCCTGCTAGATTTTGGACAAAGAGACCCTATTGGTAGATAAAGATCGCTTGTGTGATCATGCACAAATTAGGAATGGGCGCATGAGCAACTTCAAGGTCATCTTCGTGGAGCATTTGTGGGTGCTTCATGGTGCACAATAGTTGTTTTTATTACATTTTGTGTTAACTATGTGGACTCTTGAACATCTGGTCTAGGACTTGTCATTTCTACTTCAAGAAAAAAGAATTAAAAATTGAATTATGATGCTTGAAATTATGAATTTGAATATGGTTGTAATTCTAATACTAATATTCATACTTGAATACTTGGCGTAAATAAAAGTGTTTTGGCTACTTTTCACTAACTTTGCTCCTTATAGTCCAAGCTTCTTCATTTTAAATGCGATGTATGTTTTTTTTCAAAGAGAAAAAAAATCGAAAGGGAATGTGACGTCTGCTTAATGCTCCTGCACTCGCAATCGTTGGATGGATGCTTGTATATGCTTCCAAATCGCCGAAAGCTATCTCACAGGGACACTACTGTACTAAGCCATTGTTTTTCCAAACTTTGGAGTGCTAAAGTTTGAAAAGTACCGTAAATACGACACTGTAGCATTTCGTTTGTATTTGTGAATAATTGTCCAAACATTGATTAATTAGGGTCAAAATCTTCGTCTCGTAAAGTACAACAAAACTGTGTAATTATTTTTTAATTTTATCTACATTTAGTACTCCATGCATGTGCCGATATTTTGATGTGATGAGAATCTTTTTTTGCATAGTGAAATTTGGGGTTGAATTCGGTAGGCCTAAATACCAGAAGCACGCACGTCTTCTCGACCAGAAATCACGTCGGAGTCGCCAACGACGCTGGCACACCGGTCCGGGAAGTATCGCCGTCGTCGGAGCCGGAAGCCACCAGCACATGCACATCACAGCTGTACGCGAAAGCTTAAGCTGCAAGACAAACAGTGTTAGGACTGGAGGCGATGGCCATCCAACAAAACCGATGTGCTACTCTATTTTTTTTCCTTTCTTTTACCGTGTAAACTAGCTAGTAAATTTTGAATATGGAAAGTTTACATATATGTGTGAGACTCTGATCGATATTTGCCTGATACTACATCATCTGCACCGTTTTTACAATTACAAACCATGATGATCAATGGTACATATCCATTTCAAAAAATGGTGCATATATTTTTCCTTGTTCATTGTACATATAACGCATAGAGACAGCCCTCGCATGGATAGCGCCACGATAATCACTAGTAGAATAAATAGAGTGTATATCCACTTCTTCCAGTGAGCAAACTAAACTAGCTAGCTGTATCTCTAAGAATAAGAGCTATGCATACCGTACCGTGCAAACAGCACGAGCATTGCTATAAATTGGCAGATAGGCACAGAATGAACTTGAATGAACTCGGTCACACAGCCCAAAGTATTGAATCCCAAGGAAAAGAAACATCTGGATTCTAGCTCAAGCATGGTTCGTCAGGCTTAGGGGCAACTGGCCGGTGCACGGGCTGGCCGGCCACAGGCGGCGACCTACCGATCGAGCCGGTACGTTCTGAGGGACGAGGAACCAACCCTTCCGGCGAGCTTGGAGAGACATTGCATCTCGTACGTGCAGGGCCGCCAAGCTTCGGCGCCGCTCGAATCCTCGATCCTCTTCGCTGCTCGCTGCGCACATGGTGTCGCCGCCGGCGTGCAGTAGCCGCCACCGCGGGGCTTCCCTCCGTGCAACCCTCCTCTTGATCGTCACGGTTGTGCTGACCACCGTCCTCGCTGACGCCGGCCACTCCGTCGACGTCGCCAGCCCGAACGAGCTCCTCACCTCTTCTTCGTCTTCTTCGTCGCCGGCGCTGTCTCCCTGGCCCACGCCATCAGCACAGCTGCAGTCCATGTCTGCTGTTCTCACCACGGTACGTCTGCAGAAGATCAGAAACGTTAGCCATGGCATATTGGCATGGATTTTGTTCAGTTTCCTTTATCTTAAGGATGCCATCGTGCAACGCTGCATGCGCTGGCTTTATTTATTTTGTGAATTCGTGTTCGGCGTCGATCTCTTCGTCCTTCCCCGTGAGGCAGAAGACGATAGGAAGAGACACGCTGACGCCGCCGCTGAGCGTGGAACGCGAGCTCGACGCGGCGCGGGCCGCGATACGGCGGGCGGCGCGGCTGCGGGGCGATCAGCCCGGCCGTGGCGACGACGGCAACGTAAGCACGGCGGACAGCTGGTTCGACGCCGGAGTGGAGTCTGCTCTCCTCGCCAGCGTCTACCGCAACCCGGCCGCGTTCCACCGGTGAGTCGACGCCGACCCAATGCAAAAATCCGTGCTCTCGAGCTTGACACATATATGATTCCTGCTAACATGAGTCCATTTGGCACACATGATTTTAATTCCACACTGCTTGAGAGCTGCAGGAGCTATAGAGAAATGGAGCGGCGGTTCAAGTTGTACGTGTACGAGGAAGGCGAGCCGCCGATCGTGCACATGGGCCCGTGCAAGGACATCTACAGCATCGAGGGCCGCTTCATCGAGCAGCTCGAGCTCATGGCGCCGGCGCCGCAAGGAGGCCGCCGCCGCAGTCGCGGTGCCGCGGCCGGCGGCGGCGTCCGGACGTCGGACCCGGCGCGCGCCCACGCCTTCTTCCTCCCGTTCAGCGTCTCCCAGATGGTGCGCTACGCGTACCGGCCCAACACCTACGACAAGTCCCCGCTCCGCGCCCTCGTCGCCGATTACGTCCGCGTCGTCGCGTCGCGGCACCCCTTCTGGAACCGCTCCGCCGGCGCCGACCACTTCATGCTCTCCTGCCATGACTGGGTCGGTGCATGGTTACCGTGTCAGTCAGTGGCCGCCACGAATTCTTCGCTCGCTTTGCTTGACGAGCATTTTGCTTTGCATAATGGATATGCATACAGGGTCCTGAAGCGTCGATGGGGCACACGGAGCTGTGGGCGAACGGCATCCGGGCGCTCTGCAACGCCAACACCACGGAGGGTTTCCGGCCGGCGCAGGACGTGAGCGTGCCGGAGATCAACCTCTACGGCGGCGACATGCCGCGGCAGCTCCTGGCGCCGCCCGGGCCGGCGTCCTCGCGGCCGTTCCTGGCGTTCTTCGCCGGCGGCCGCCACGGGCACGTCCGGGACCTGCTGCTCCGGCACTGGAAGGGCCGTGACCCGGACGTGCTCCCGGTGTTCGAGCACGGGGAGCACCAGCAGGACGGGCTCGAGCTCGACTACTACGGCTTCATGCGGCTGTCGCGCTTCTGCCTGTGCCCGAGCGGGTACGAGGTGGCGAGCCCGCGCGTGGTGGAGGCCATCCACGCCGGGTGCGTGCCGGTGCTCGTGTCCGATGGGTACGCGCTGCCGTTCGCCGACGTGCTGCGGTGGGAGGCGTTCTCGGTGGCGGTGGCGGTCGCCGACATCCCAAGGCTCAGGGAGGTGCTGGAGGGGATACCGGCGCCGGAGGTGGAGAGGATGCGGCGGGGGATGCGGCTGGTGAAGCGGCACTTCACGCTGCACCAGCCACCGGAGAGGCTGGACGTGTTCCATATGATCCTGCACTCGGTCTGGCTCAGGAGGTTAAACCTCAGATTAGATCATTGAGTCGTCCAGCTGTTGAGTAACAATGATCAACAATGTATAGTTCCGATGACTCTTCAACTCTTCCCAATTGTTGCCAAACACACCAAAAAGGAGGCAATCTGGCCAAAGAAGAATAACATATACTCCCAATGCTCCCTTCGTACCGGTAAAAAAGTCGTTTATGACAAGATTTAAGTCAAACTTTAGAAATATGAAGGAAAAATGATCAAGAGGGGAGGCCCGGTCGCTGTCGGGAAGAGAGCGACGCGGGCGGATCCCTCGCGCCGCCGCCGGAGCCCAGGCCCCTCCACGCTCCCCTCCCTCCCCGCCGCCGCCCGAGCTGCTCACGCCCTCGCGCAGCCGTGAAGATCGAGGCGGCGGGGCCCGTCTTCTCCTCCTCTTCCTCTCCCCGCTCTCCTCCGGCCCCCCTGCTTCGAGCTGCTGCGGCGCCGGGTCGTCGCCGGCGCGGTGGCGCTCCCCGCGCGCGGGGCCGTCGGCCCCTGGTGCCTGCCGCCGGTGTTGCCTCCGAAACCGGATCTGGGGGGCGCCTGCGGTGGCCTCGTGCTGCCTGGGGCGGCCGCCCTGGATCCGCGGCTCCCGGGCGGTGGTTGTGCCCGCTGTCGCCGGGTCACAGATGCCCACCGCGGTGCGGTGGCCACCGGTGCGCCCTGGGGCGGCCGGATCCGGGGGGACGCCCCTGGATCCGCGGCCCCCGGACGCCTTGTAGGACCTGGCCGGTGGTGCGGGCGTTGGTGACGTGATGTCGGCATCGGGAGCCGTCATGGGGCGGTCTGCTGCAGGTTCGCGTCGTGCGCACGCTACTCCGGATAGGATGGTTCGAGTGTCTCCCTGACGGTGGCAGCGTCTGGGGAGGCGTCGGCCTCATTCGGGCTCCGACCTCACCCCCTCCCTCGGCTCCGTCGGCCTGATGCTTGGGGGTAAGGATGGAGGCTTGTCGACTTCGCCAGCGTCTCCGGTAGCCCAGCTCGAGGTGGTGCCCTCTTGGCGTGTCCCCTTTGCCCCCTCCTCCCACCTCCGTTCTGTAGAGCTCATGGTCTTTGCTTCAATTGGAACCGCTCGGCGAAGTCCCATGGAGGGAATGACGCTGGAAGCAGGCGCCTCGTATTCACTTAGCGTCGTCCCCAATCGAGGCGGGCGTGCCCTGGGCCGAGGGTGTTCATGCTCCGCCGTTTCCAGCGGGGAGGGTTTCAGTTCTGGTTTCTTTGGGGCCCTGCAGGATTGGGTGGCTGGTGGCGAGGGTGGATTCAGTTGAAGGCAGCAGGTTTGGGCAGGTTCTGCTGGTTCTCTGGGAAGCGACCCGTTGGCGAAGGTTGTGGTCCGGCGTTGCTGGACTGGGGACGGTGTTTTCCTGTTGGGGGCGTCGCTGTGGGTCTTTTCCTTCTTGCGGTCCGTGGAGGTATTCAAGGTGAAAACCTAACGGTGGCGCCGACTCGGCGTCTTTGCCTTCCTGAATGCGTTGTGATGATGATCCTCCTTCGACCGTGACGCTAGTGCTCTGTACCCCTTGGCAGGCTGATCTTGCAAGTTCTGTAATAGAGTTATGCGTTTTAGGTTCTCCTCCTTGAGTTGCCTTCCTGAAGGCGTTGTTATGATGATCCTCCCTTGACTATGATGATCCTCCTTCGTCTTGAGTTGCCTTCCTGAAGGCGTTGTTATGATGATCCTCCCTTGACTATGATGATCCTCCTTCGACCGTGACGCTAGTGTTCTGTACCCTTGCAAGTTCTGTAATAGAGTTATGCGTTTTAGGTTCTCCTCCTTGAGTTACCTCGGGTAGTCTCAGGTGTGTCGCCTAGAGGGCACTGTTACGGATTTGTAAGCAGTTGGTATCGTCTTGTGACCTGTACTTCATTGTAAAACTGGTAACCCAGTTCCCTTTATCTATAAAACTACCATAAATGCTTTTGGGAAACTTTAAGAATATAAATCATGAATAACTTTTAAGTTGTTGAGTTTAAAATCGTAAAAGTTATATGAATAGATTTATTTTAAAAATACTTTCATAAAAGTATACATGTATCACTTTTCAACAAGTATTTTTATAAAAATAAGAAGTCGAAGTTGTATTTTGAAAACCGTGTCGCTGTCCTAAACGGCTTCCTTTACCGATACGGAGAGAAGATATGGCGACTTGTATTGCTCGTCCTCCTCCTCCCTTCTCTTTATCTTCCACCGTCAAACACTAGATCACTGAACTCTCTGAACTCGGAAAATACGGTTTCAGGTAGATTTCACCGTAAAAAATATCAGAACTCACTAGAAGTTCATAACGCAGAAATGCACAAGACCAAGAATCCCGTCCAAAATATGAACGATGTGGCGTGGAAACTAGTTATAATTAGGAAATCTAAAGCGAGGGCATAGCAGCAGGACACGAGAGTAAGACACAGATGCTAAAAACCTAAGCTACAATGGCACCGTGCAAGATGTTAGAGAAGTCACGTAACAGATAACACATAACCCATCGATGGTTTGCAAATTAACAAACATATTCCACGCCTCCCATCCCTTCCTTGGAAATTAGAAACCCAAACATTGGTACTTCAAGCCAACGTGCAACAACATAAAGTAGGCTAACATGATTGCACCTTGAACACTGGGAACAACTACGGAACAGGCAGTTCATTTGATTTATTTAACAATTTCTTCAGCATAGATGATGACATCAAATGTAGCGAGCCCCAAAAACAAGTTTGCAAGGTGCAGATGCCATATATGCACAGCAAGGGAAAAAGGGGTACAACCAAAATTCTTCCGACAAATATTAAATCATCTTTGGAGGATTATAAATCCATCATAAAAAAACCCAACTGCTTGGCAGTCAACTTGGATGACCCCCCATTTAGTATCTGTGGGATAGCTTCTCCTGCTCCTTGTACCACATCGCATATCTGCGCAAACACACCAAAGTGAATCAGGATTCAGGGATCAAGCGTGCCAATTATGTGAAATGCCACCCACTATCTAATTATGATTTTCAGTTGTTTGGAATGCACTAGGTTTTCTATTAGAGTAAAGTGTACGGCCGGTCCCTAAACTATTGCGGGTGTGTCATCCCGGTCCCTAAACTCTCAAATTGACCGTTTAGGTCCTCAAACTTGTTCAGCTGTGTCATTTCGGTCCCTAAACTTGCAAATCATCCGTTCAAGTTCTCAAACTTATTCGGTTATATCAAATCGGTCCTCAAACTTGGTTTTGAATCTCATCTGGGCCAACACAGGGTGATCTAAAAGCTTTATATCAAAAAATAATTCATACTTTTTTCATACGAACTCGAACGAAGACAGACTTTATATCAAAATTGTAGCCCTCAACGCGATCTACAACTTTGTAGTTGAAAAGTTTTTGAATGTAAACTGTTTAGGTGCCAAAATATTGTTTCTATCATTTGAAATTTAAAATTTAAAATTAAATTTTGGGACATTAAACGACTTCAAATAAAAAACTTTTCAACTACAAAGTTGTAGATCGCATTGAGGACTATAATTTTGATATAAAATTTGTCTTCATTCGAGTTTGTCTGAAGAAGTATGAATTATTGACATCTGTGTTGGCCCAGATGAGACTCAAAATCAAGTTTGAGGACCGATGTGATACAACCGAACAAGTTTGAGAACTTGAACGGATGATTTGCAAGTTTAGGGACCAAAATGACACAGCCGAATAAGTTTGAGGACCTAAACGGTCAATTTGAGAGTTTAGGGACCGGGATGACACCCGCGATAGTTTAGGGACCGTACACTTTACTCTTTCTATTATAAACAGAAATTTTAAATCTTCAAACCACACTTTCTGAATTGTATTGTAATATATTTTATTCAGGCAACCATATATATCTGCAGAAACACATACAATTTCCATTTCAAGATACTGAATTTGAACTAGAATTTTGCTGCCACCTTCAGTATTAGGGTGAGATTTATGCTAATTAGCACAAGTCTTATAGCTAATTCACAACATGAATAGATTATTCAAGAAGTTTTGGCATTAGTCCTAGCAAAAATAAACAAGTCTACACAAGCATTACCTTAAGAATTGGTATGATATTTATGCTACTAAGGATCAGTGCTACAGCATTTCATGGTTTGAAATGAGTATTGAGAACTTTGGAGCTACGAAAACAAAAAATTCTACAACCCAAAGCACACCTCTTGGTTTCTCGGTCCAAACTTGAGCCCAGGCACATGGCATTTGACTACTTTGTAGGAGACTATTGAGAATTACAAAGCATAATGACACTATGCCTTAAATTAAACTGAATTACACCAACCATTTGCCCTAGCTTTGATCACTTGGAAAAAGCTTAAGACTAATGCAAACAGAATAATCTGCCTACCACTACTTAAACAAAGAAAAGGCTAATATTCATATGAGCACAATGGATAAAACCCCAAGCCAAGAAATCATGACTTGTATATAAAAGTAGCCTCACTGCCCATGAACATGGGAATCATGTGGTTTAATAAGAATACCTGTAACTAAATCAGGACACTAGATTTGTATTATAACCCATATAGGAGAGGGTACAGTAGTTAATAGATTTCAAGCTATTACAAGATCATAGAGACTGAATATTAGTATGCCTATTACTTGCCAAATTTGAAAATTGTAATCCCATCTAGCAATAATGTTTCAAGTTAAATCTTTGAAAGTTCAGTCCAGACAGGACATCTGATTAATTAGATCACCATACAGAAGCTTTGACTAGTTTGAACTTACATACAAGATAAAACAAGCCCCACCACTACACAAAGGCCTACACATTTAGCTTGGCAACATTAACCAATCAAACAAGTCAACATTTCATCCCACATTTCTGGTTTAGGTAATCAGAAATGGAAGCATACACGATACGTTCATCAACTAAATAGCACAGTAGAAGATACTTAGCCATGTTTCGGGTTCTCTCCTGGCATCAAGACCTACCAGACCATGTTGAAACATAAATACCACACAAGCTGTTTCTAGGTATTCCAGTTCAAATTTACACAGCAACACAGTGGCCTAATTCATCAGATTAATTCATTGCAGATACCAAAATGACACAAATCGCAGATTCAATCGATCTCCTCAACGAAACCACCAAAAGCACAAAACTCCACGTCCTAACCCTACCAAAATCGGAAGAAACGAACACACGAGCAATCGACCAAACCCTAACCGGATCTCGCAGGATCCGATCCGACCAGATCCGGAGGAAAAGCGGGCTAGCGAGCGCCGAGGGGGCATCGGGGGCTTACTGGTAGGTGCCGACGACGGGGCCGAGGAGGAGCGTGGCAGAGATCCAGTTCTCGGTGACCTTGTGGTGGATCTTGGTGGTGATATCCTTCCACAGCCCCGGCATGACCTTCTGCTGGAACGGTGACAGCGCGTACACCACCGCCTTCATCCGCACCGGCATCTTCCCCATCCTTCTCCCCGCGTCGCCGGCAGGCCTTCCTCCTTGGGACGAGATGCTCCGATCGCCTCGCTCGCGCACGCCGGTGCGGTGGTGGTGGTGGGTGGGGTGGCTTCTGGATTGTTCGGTCGCCGGACAACAGATGGGCTGGGGTTCCATATAATTGGCCTGAGGTGGATTGGGCTGGGCCAGTTTTGATGGGCCACTGGGCATCAGTATGGTTTTGAACTATTTCTGATACTGGGCATTTGAATTTTTTTGGGGGCGACACTGGGCATTTGATTTAGGAAAGATGAAAGGTCTATACAATCTCTTTCAAGTATTGCTTTATTCAGAATTTTTTTACCTTAACTCCAAAACCAGCTATAAAACCTCTCTCAAATCACAAGTTCGTTTTTTTTTTGTAATTCCACCATGGCATATTCTTTCTCTCCCCCCTTTCTCTCCCTCTTCCATGCCTACTACAAAGAGTTGTTGACCACTTGACCTTTGTAGACTTGTTGACATTTGTTAGCCGTCGAGCTCCGGTCACCTCGGCGTTGGCAACAGAAACGGAGTGCGCCACCGCCGCATTTCTGTAAGCTCAACTGCGACGGGCCCCTTTTTTTCCCAGACAAAAAAAAGAAAAAAAAAGAAGAGAAGACCATCCATGGCCTTCACGAACAAGGATGAAACCTCTCGAACTGGATGATTAACGTACACAAATGTCGACTGCTAAGTGCTGGTGTCAATATCTGATAGCAAAGTCCAAACTATCTTCGAAGAAGAAACCTCGTATACAAAATGTGAATGTTCACATGTCACAGCCGTATATCTGTTCACAACTTTATTCACTCATGTCAGTATCCAAGTATCTCAAACATCTCAGAAGACTAACAATACAGACATGCCATCAAGGCGGCTGTTGCTACAAACACTGATTTCTACAGCTCGAAGACTTTCACAGTAATTATCTACAACTGGCGGCTAACAGAGCATAAGATAAAGTTATGATGGTAATGCTGGACCATTCCTCTTCTAATTTAAAACTTTGATCAGTACCATACGATCATATAGAACTTGTAAAACAACAAGATGAAGAAAATATCAAGAAAATTTCCACTCCACGCTCGTGAATGACCCTATGCTATACTTCACTTCTCACTGGGTCTTGGAATTGGCTTGTAGTCGTAGCTGTTTATGTCCACCTTTTGTTGCAGAGCCTATATAATACAGAAGGCCATTAATAAAACCATTGATGGCAAATAGGAGTCAAAGCAGAAGTGGATTTTCTGCATATGAATGCAGCATACCTTCAGTTCATCCTCTAGAGAGAGATTCTTGGGCTTATAGGCCCCTTCCACTGGACCTGTTCGGCTTAGAGCTTTTGTGGTTTCTACAACCTCCCATTCTATATCTTCCTTTTCCTTTGTCACTTCTTTACTGCAAAAATATAAATGTGCCAACATCGTCAGATAGTAAACCAAAGGAATCCCTGCACAAAGACTAGTTAGCATGAGTTGGGCAAGTGCAGAAAGGCAATTTACCTGCCCTGTATAAGATGAGCTAGCCCAACTGCACCAAAGACTGTCAAGGACATAAGTGGTAGTCCATAGCGAACAAATGGATGTTTTCGTCCCCATCTTTTGAACTGTGAGGCTTGTTTGAAAACCTTAGCAGATGGTTCCGCTGGATTAACTTTCTGAGTTGTATTCATGATCGCCTCTAAATTGTAAAGAAGGAAGTAAATGGAAGGGAGCAAACTGAATTGATATCATGGATAGTACATAAGAGGAACATCTTGTTGCATAGTAAGTTGTGCTGTTACAGAGAAACTTCACATTCATTCTTATTATCAGGTACTATCACAAAGAAGCCAGCTCATCTCATTTTTTTCTCGAATACGAAGGAAAGTTGTGTATCATTGCATATGTTGCTAGATATGGATACGGGTATCAGAGATGACACATATTGGACAGGCGCGGATATAACGCTGACACAGGGATACAACTAGTACATTTTAATACGAATAATTGTATACAAAGTAACTGCTAGTTCAATGCGTTCAACAAAAAAGAAATTTAGGGGGGTCCAATGTAAGTTACAGAACAACCAAACTCAGTGATTACCTGGAGGATGCCAAATAATAAGAAACATATATAGTTTATAGAAACATAGCAAACAAGAATTTAATATTTAAGCAAATCTAGTAGACAATAATTCCAGCAATAAATCTAGTAAACATATATAGTGTTGGTTCCACTACTAGTAACACATTTATACATGTATCATAAGTAATCATGAGGGTTTTAAGTGTAGATACACTTACGCCACGGACACCATTATAAAAATTCCAGCAATAAATAGTTTAAGGTTGCACATGGGGAGGTTATATATAAAGCAATAGGGAGCGGCATGCTTTAGTTGAGTTTCCCCTACTGAGTTGCACACGAAAGGGATGATATCTCGTGCGTGTTTGGTTTCTCTTGGCCAAGCCATGACACGTCATCATGGATCAAGTGTAGACGTTGTTCGTGTTGTGTGCCATGGACTTTTCTTCCACTGTATGCTTTTTTTCTTCCATTGTATGTTTTTTCCGCACGGTCTAAGAGAGATTTGAATTAAAGATGACAGGTACGTTTAAGCTTGATTCTGTATGTTTCTTGATTTTGAATGTAAATATGTTATCTCTTTACATGTCTTCTGCAGGCACTTTGTGTTCTTTCGTGTCCTCATGAACTCCTCGGATAGTAACGATTCTTTATTGGAGACTTGTACACGAAAGCATTTTAATGGCTACTAAAGCTATGCTTGATAGGATCACCAGTATGTGCGTCCCTCAACGAGTACAACACCACCGTTTTAGTTTGAGATTAATTTACATTCATTTATCCTAGGATGTTTGACGGTTTGTGCTGCAACATATATCACTTTTATTGATAACCACAGATGGTTATCGTCTCTTGAAGGTTTGTCACTTTCATTGTGTTATTCTTTAATTTCTTTACATCTATTTCAGACATTGCACTTGTAAGAATGACACAATGGAAGCGACAAACCTTAGAGAGACAATAATCGTCTATGGTTACCAATAAAAATGATAAATGTTGTAGCACAAACCGTCAAACATGGTAGGATCAATAAGTTGAAATTATTCCTAAATTAAAGCTGCGATGTTGATATTGTACTCGTTGAGGGGCACACATACAAGTGATTGGATCAAGCATAGTTTGGTAGCCACTAGATAGTTCTTTTGTGTACAAGCCACCAAGAAGAAAAGAAACTTTACTATGCGAGGAATCCGTGAGAATACATAAGAATGCAACACAACTGCAATAGACATGTAAAGAGATGACATATTTATACAGAATCAAGAAACGAACGGAATCAAGCACAAACATAGCTGTAATTTTTAATGCAAATCTCTCCATGAGGAAAAACCACAGCATGGAAGACAAATCCAATATGGCACACAACACCAATATCTATAATTGACCCATGATGGTGCGTCATGGCTTGGCCAAGGGAAACCAAACACGCACGAGATATCATCCCTTTCATGTGCAATTCGGTAGGGGAAACTCGACTACAGCATGCCTCCTACTGTTTTATATATAATCAATAGGGGAAATTATTTAGACTCAATATTCTCCTTCAGCCTCTGCAATTTCATTTTGAAGCTGCTGAAGGTGCTGCCACATTTGGGCACGCTTTGATTCCAGCATTAGTAATTCGAAGCAGATGTGCTTCGATTCTATTACAAAGAAACATGCAGTTCAGATGCGAATACCGTCATTGGGAATTCCATGGGTCATGCAGTTCAGATGCAAATACTGTCATTGGGAATTCCATGGGTCTCGATGACAGAATTTGCATATGAACTGCGTGTTTCTTCCAAAAAACACCTTTAAAATAATGATAATATGATTGGCCTGTCGTCTGGATTGTTTCCTGCTGCCTTATTACTAATAAAACAATGTGAGATGGGAACAATCATGGGATGGGCTTCAGACAAAGACCGTTGGGTATGAATGAAGAGAGAGGTAATGACAGGATCCTAGATTCGTTACGGTGGAGAGGAGTGCAGACTCACCATGAGCACCGAGATGAAGCAAGGAATTGCGGGCAAGGGGGTCCCTTGGGCTGCTGTTCGCCGGAGATGAAGCCAAGAAATGCGAGAGATCAGATGCAGAGTCATGCCGAGAGGTAGCAGCGAGGATTCGGGTGCGTGGAACTTACCTTCTATGAAGAGCTTGGCGGCTAGCCGCCTTTGATGGTGCTCGCCACTGGTCGCCGGCTGCCGGCACCGGACGGGCGAGGCGAGACCGTGAGAGGGAGGAAGAGGAGCGGCGGCGGCGGCGGCGCGCACCAGCGGTCGACGGGGAGGCAGTACGCGTAGGTGGACCAGGTAGTGGGCCTGTTGGGCCGTTTCGTGTTTCTAGCCCAATACACACACTCAAGACTAAAAACTCATTATTTTAATTGACACGATGGCTATGAGCAAATAGGCACAACCGAAGAGTGTCCATCAGCAAAGACAGATACGAGTAGTGTCCAGTAGCAAAAACGACAGTTGAAGAGTGTCCAGAAATAAAATTACCCTTCTAAGATACGCCCTGGATGCGTATCCAGGCTGTATCCTACGTATCCGTGTTCGATACGTATCGGATACGTGCTATACGCTACCCCTCGAATGGAACACTCGCGCCATTCTCAGGTACTAGTAGGCTAGTAGCATAGCATGAGGCGAACTAATGCCTCTAACTGTTAACAGTCAGTCCCAACTCATCATGTCTATGGGTAGTATCCATGCTGCCATGTTAGCAAGACATCACCTTAGACACTACATTCTCCAACCCATGATTTCTTAGGATGAATCATTAATAAATTCATCATCTTTTCTCTCTACCAATCATACTTGTTCTTTTTCTATCATGAAGACACTGTCCTCTCACAATGCAAACTTTGGTAGTGTCTTATGCATATGTTCTCGTGTCGACACTGGGTCTTGCATGAGACCCAGTTTCTTCCTCTTTCCATTCTCTCTCTTATTTAATATAGTGCCACACAAGAAAAAGTCTTATGTGGCAGCCTAATTAATGCTATGGAAACCATGTTGGGACTGCCCTAAGGCCTAAACACCAATTGCTCTTCAACCCCATCCTCCCATGGCAACAGCAAAAAAACAAAACTTTTGCCTTAAGATGGTAAAATTTTGCCATTAGAGGTGTTTGGATCCAATGACAAAACTTTTAGCAAAAACTCATTTAAACCATATTCTCCCTCCTTTTGTCATGGGGTGTTTAGAGGTAAATGGCAAAAGTTTTACTTTTTTGCCCAATTTTACTACAATGTTGAGCCAAAAGATTTTTGCCATCTTATTTTTTATTTGACTTTTTGCCATAGGGGTGTTTGGAGGCAAATGACAAAAAAAAAACAAAATAGATGCCATTTGTCATTTAACCATGGATCCAGACGTCCCCGAACAACGTCCCCTTTATTATTCCTCAAGCAGTGAGCCAATGAATTGCCTAAGGCATATCACACCTACTGATGATATACTAATATGATTTCTGTAAACCGATGGTGTTCATGAATCAGGGGGATCCTGGCAGCCTTCTACGCCGGGCCAGTTCTGAGCGCGTGGTCGAGGTCGGCGATGAGGTCGTCGACGTCCTCGATGCCCACCGAGATCCGGACGAGGTCGTCCGTCAGGCCGCGCTCCTCGCGGATCGCGGCGGGGATGGCCGCGTGCGACATGAAGCACGGCAGGCTGATGAGAGACTTCACGCTCCCTGCATTTGAGGAAGATGACAGTGAACACGCAGCCAGCTAAGAGTTCAGGCGGCAGATGGTAACGGTAAGCATCTTTGGAAGGATCGAGCTCATCTGGATGCTCACCGAAGCTGACTGTGACATTGAAGTACTTGGTGGTTTCTACGACGTGCTTTGAGAGAGCGAGTGAGCCAGTGAGGAAACTGAGAACAGAGCCCGCTCCCTTTGCCTGATACGAGCAAGAGGGAAATGTAGTAAGCACGAGAATTCAGGACAGCCGTGGAGGTCCAATTTCTGATTCTGTCAAGCAAGCCACTTGATGCGATGCAGTGTGGAAAACAAAAGGTACCTGAGAATAGTGTAAAGACCGCCCGGGATGGTCAGGAAGACCGGCATAGTTCACTTGCTTGACCCTAGGGTGAGATGCTAGGAATTCAGCAATCTTCTGCGCATTAGCCTATGACAACAAACTGGTCATTAGCCTCTTCACGAAATGAAATGATGACAGAGACTCGAGAGAATGAAATGGATTGAATCGATGCAAATAATAGATCAATGTATATAATAGCATACAAGCTACATAAAAATTTCACCTGTTGTTTCTCCACCCGCAGAGCCATGGTTTTGATTCCCCTCAAGCAAAGCCAGCAGTCAAAAGGTGCCAAACCAGATCCTTCCGCATTTTGCAGAAATGCTATCTCTTTAGCCAAGCTGTCAACCATCAATAGAAGTGTTATGCCAGCAATTCAAAACCATCCCAATCGATAAGAAACTTCAATGGAATCCGAATAGCGTTTATAGCTGCCTCAAACATTAACAAATCGAGACAATCTAATATATTTCGCAAACATTAATGCTGTATCTCGAAATATTCATGTCGCACAGCAGTAGACTGTTGACATAGGTAAGATTGAGTCCATTCCAAGAAAAAGAAAGGTATCAGGATTGGCGTTTACAAGCACATAAAAACATGTAACTAAACATCGCAGTAGCTAGTATTGAACAGCACAGAGTATGATAATCAGGAGCAACGGAGGAACGGAGAACACACCTTTCACCCTTAACTGCAAGAATTCCAGCCATAAGATCACTATGTCCAGCTATAAATTTGGTAGCTGAGTGCATCACAATATCTGCAGATTGGGCAATAGACAGCAGTGAACTGTGAGATTAAATGCTGCAGAATGCTATGGTTTCAAGTTAGTAAACATATTATTCCATACCTGCTCCAAGTTCTATAGGGCGGGAGAGCACTGGAGACATGATGCTGTTGTCTACCAAAACAAGAGCACCATGTGAATGAGCTATCTCTGAGATTGTCTGTCAAGCAAACAAAACAATGGATGGACAGTTTATTCTGAAGATGAAACTTCTAGACACATCAGAATCTTATACATTCTAGTGAAAATATCCATAGATCAAAAGTCTTACCTTTATATCAGTAATCTGTTGACGAGGATTAGTTGGACTTTCAAGCCAAACTAGTTTAGTCAAGGGACCAATTGCAGAGGTCACATCACTAATTTTGGTTGTGTCCACTCGTCTGTAAAGAAAGAATATATATACCACTTATAAGTCAGCCGCAAAAGGACAAAAAAATCATTGTCATAAAGATAATGAATATCACACTAACTTTACTATTATTCCATGTCTTGGCACAACTTGCGAGAGCAGACGATCAGATCCACCATATATGTCCTCTCCAGCAACAATTTCTTGTCCTGAAGTCAGAAGTTTTACCTGTTAATTTGTAGATATATACAGGACACAATGCCATGCATGAGAAATGGGGTGCACAAAAGAGTGCTGAGTGCTTACCAGACTGAATGAGGTGTGTTACTGCAGCTAGTGCTGCCATTCCACTGGTGAAGCAGAATGCTTGATCTGCCTTCTCAAGCTTAGCTATAAGGCTGAAAATGTGATTTATCCATCAGTACCACTAAATAATGGATTACTTTACATAAAGAATTTGCACAAACCTCTGGAGAACATCACGAGTAGGGTTGCCACTTCTAGTATAATCATAAGTTCCATAATCTGTTGCGGAAGGCTGGAAAATAACTTTTTATAGTTAACCAAAAACCCACAACAGTAGTCTAGGGATTAAACAAACAAAAGTGTAAATCATGAACCATCCTAGTGTATACAGTACTAATTCTTCAATTTGAACAAGTACTGCCACGCAATTGGCCAAGATAACTAATTGCACACTAAAATATCAGCATAAAAGAGATCAATGAAGGGTTAAAGCTTCATATAATATCTATATAAAAACACAGTGACACACCAATTTTGCCAAATTATTATACTATACCTAATGAGGATCAAGCCCATCAACATACAATTAATAGTTTAAGAAAAAATATATCATCATTTCACTACTTCAATCATCTGAACCTTAATCGAATGTCAGATATACTACAATTTCAAATGACATGATACCCCATCTGTAATATTTGGTACGCAGGAATGGCTATCAAAGAAATCTTCAGCGATCTATTCAAACAATACAGTTTATGTCCTAAAGTTGGAAAATTTCGAGCAAACTACAACCAGATCATTATTCCCACATTTACCTGAATATTCACTTGTGTTCCAACAAATCAAAATACAAACTAAAATCCTAAAATCTCTCATGATTACAGTTGCTACCGCCACCTACTACAGAACTCCATCAGAACCAGGACGAAACAAACAATGTACTTCTGAAATGCAATCGAATTGTATTTGGCAAAACATTGATGCTTTTGGTTCCCCATTGTGGCCATGTATCCCAAATTCCTAGCTACCTGCTTAAAGGTGGCCGTTTGATACAGAGGCGTGCTGAGAGCCCCGTACTTGTCGAACGAGTTCTCGAAGCTCGTCAGAATCGTCGCCACGCTTGGCTCCTTCACTTCCAAATCTACACCGCTCATACAAACATCATCAGTTCCATCATCCACAAATCCCCATTTCCCACCCAAACGGCGAAAACCAACCAATCCCAGAGGCCCCAGAAACGCACCAGAATCCGAGGTGACAGCGGACTCCTGGGCCTCCACGGATAACGCCGAGGCGCTCAGGTCCCGCTCGGAGTCGCCGGCGCCGCCCGCGATCGCCGCCGGCGGCCCCCCTGCCATGCGACGGGAGAGCGTGAGGCCGGGGAACGTGACGCGGAGGGCTCGAGCTTGAGCTGAGGCGGAGTAGCAAGGGCTCGGGGAAGGAGTGGACTGGAGGAGGAAGAGGCGGGCGGGAGCGGTAGAAGCGGCGGCGGCGGCGGCGGCCATGGGTGAGGAAGAGGGAGTGGGAAGCGGGAGTTGTTTGGTGGGCGTGGCTGGGTGACAGTGACGTGTACATATAAGAGAGGGTTATAGTGGCCGACAGGTGGACCCAAGGATCCTTGTGAAAGCTGCGTCTTTTAACGGGGTGAATCGTAATCAAGCGTGGTTAATGCGCCCCGTCAGAGGATTAGCATGCCACCCCCAGCTCAGAGCTTACCGATCACCGTGTCTAGATTCATTGAACTGTAGCACGAAATGAGGCACCTTTCGTGCGGCCTGTCATGGGGGCTGACGTCACGTTCCAACATTGGTGACTTGTCAGTGACGACGACGACGATGATGTTAGAGCCAAATGGGGCTGATCTCCGAAATTGTCCGGCGAGATTGTTACTCCCAAGTCGCAAAAATTACTGTGATGATCGGATGCAAAGGAAAGTTGTACCCGTATACTCCTTGAGAATGTTATGTCAAAGATCTAATCCTCATGGTTGTTCGCTATTGAGCACATAGAATGTTGCATTCACTTGGATTGATCACTTAAAAATTTACATTCTGTAGCTCCCGTACAAGAACCAATGGTCAAGAAAAAATTTGGTAAAAGTCTTTTAAAAAAAGAACCTGGTAGAAACAAGGGTGTTCTGTAGCTCCCGTAGATTCATTCCCACACGGCCACACCCCCCTTACTTCAGTGGAGATGTTGGGCCTAAATGGCATGAGCACTTACATGAGCATGAGAATACAAGGCTCTGAAATGATGTGTTTCTAAGAAAAAGAGAGCCTTCATAAGGACCAAACTTGTGTTTCGCAAAACAAAAGATGAAACTTTGTGTGAACAGGTCAGCTATCGAAGTTCAGGGTCAACATGGTCTTTTGTGTAAGCAAAATTGATGAGAAAAAAAAGATTTTGTAATTGTATTTAGATGATACGGTGCCTTTCATGCACGAAAAGGTCATGGGAAGGACGCATTTACAGTATTTAAAAGGTACGCTCCAGGGATATATCTGTGGGAGAAATCGTTGCCAGGGACCATCTTGTGAATAAACAAAAAACTTGGATTATTCGGCTTATGCTAGCGTGGTGGGAAAACACAAAAATGGACCTGGCTCGAAGAGGGAGGAACATCAGGGGCTCAGAAAAGGGCATATCTGAGAAGAAAAAACCTCGGCCAGGGACCGGCGCGCAAATTCTCAAAAAAATTTGGACCATTTCTCGATTTGTGCGTGTCATCCTTGCGCAGGGGCCATGCTAATCTTCTCTGTATCGTTCCAATTTTATCGGATGTCTCCGGAGAGACGGAACAGGTCTAGAGCTCGGCGTATATAAGTTGGTCTTTTGTCTACCAGTTAGTCGATGTGGTACTAAACTTCGAGTCTGGCTCCCTCGCTCCCCGCAGCCGCGGAGCGGCAGCGTACGGGAGGCCCAGCGGGAGTCAGAACATGGGCCGATTCTCCTTCAACCGGCCCGGTTCTGTGTGGCCTTTTCGTAAATCCTTGTTCAATGACGCGCGTACAGGAAGACTTCGCCGTTGAATCTGCCTGCTGGTTCACTTGTCGACGTGTCGATGGCTGGCACTTGCTTTTACCATTCAGCTGGCATGAAAAAAACTATCCTGATACCCCCGATAGCTAGAATCACATCCAAGGTCAGCCACTGTCTAAAGAGGAGCCAACAATGATCCTATCTCGTGGGGATGCATTCTTCCTAATTAAATCACCGGCTATGTGAGTACGCGGTGTACATACATTCAAAGCATCAAAGCATCAAAGATGTACAAATATCCATAAGCTAGCCCGCTGACCACTAGACACATTCTCTGCCAACTCACGGTATTTGCCAACATAGATATATATATAATGGATCTATTATTGGGTGATGATTTTTATCTATAGTTCATAAGGATTAGTGGTCATGTGTCCAAAATATGCCAAGTTGGATGTAATTAAGTCTGAGCGTCATTCTCATGATTTTTGTTATCAGGTACAACACACTCATTAAGTATATCCCTGTAGACATAATTTAGATTTTTCTAAATTCTTGAATGCAGTAATTGCGAAAAATTATGGGAAAAACACACGGTGGATATATAGAGAGAGAATGCAAATATCTTATTCAATACTTTTCATAATTCTTGCAAGTCATATATGGGCCCTCACCATGCAAATATTATTATGGCCTCATTAGGGTACAACTCAAGTAATCTAGAAGAAGGGACCACCAACGATGGGTTGCTGCCAAAAGGCGGCTGGGCTCATCGCAGCTAGCTGGAATGGCAAAAGTTGCTGCTGCTGCTGCACCGTAGCGAGCTGGTTGAATGCTTGGATTTGTTGTTGCTGCAAGAAAAGTGCAGGATTTGCCACACCTAGCTGGTTGAATGGCAAAAGTTGTTGTTGCTGCACCGTAGCAAGCTGGTTGAATGATTGGATTTGTTGCTGCTGCAAGAAGAGTGCAGGGTTTGCTGCAGCTAGCTGGTTGAATGGAAACAATTGTTGTTGTTGTTGTTGTTGTTGTTGTTGTTGTTGTTGTTGCCGGTAGGCAGCGGGGTTAGCAACAGCAAGTTGGTTGAGATAGTATGGAACCACAACCGGCGATACTGCAAGCGCCGCCTGTTGTTGCTGCACGAATGAGTGTGCGGATCCCACAACCGCCAATGATGGAAAGTATTGTGGAATAGTGGCCATGGTAGCAACACTCAATGGTGAATAGTATTGCGGAATAATGACCGCAGTGGTAGTGCTAACCCAAAGAGCAAGGAGAGCGATGAATGCAAATATCTTGGCTGCCATTATTCTCTAAGAGGTAGTTTGGTAGTATGTTTCACCTTCTTCAAGTTTGGTGTTGGTCTGGATGATACCGGTGAAGATTTATCTACATATTTTAGGCATATTTATACACCCAAGGGATTGTATAACTCCAAGCTTGATTTTGTCGTTTCTCAAACAAAATGATGATGATGATGGCTAGATGAGCTAGTGATGACATGGTATCTAGTCACTTTTGACACTTAGTGATCCCTTTTTTTTAATATATGATATGTGTTGGCAAGATAATCTTCAACACATAATACAAAAGGTGTTTTTTTTCGGTGTGCTTTCATCATACATGCAAGAGAACGAGCGAGAGTGGAACATAAGCTACCTTTACACTCGTGATAGCCTCAACCACGTCATATTAGTTTCAATTCCACTTTGTAAAAGCGAGTTTGTAATATTGTGATTTCATGATGTGGATCTATAATCCTTTCAAACTAAATTTGTCAGCAACTTTAGATAGGATTTATTGTGTCTATTTACTTTTTCTAATGTACCTTTGTATTTATTTTTAAAATGGAGTCTCTCAACTGAGGACTCCATTAGTTGCTCTGATTTCAATTTTACATGTAAGCGTTTCAGGCCAGCAAGATAGAGCATCCGGCTTGAAATCAAATCTGATCAAGAAGGAGAGAGAACCAATTGTTGCCCACCAGCATCGCGAAGCAAGATAGGAACAAATTAGTCCTGGCTCGAAAAGTTTTGACTCGAAAGTCTGAATGGCATAACTGTGGTGCTTGCGTTCTTGCAGGCAGTGAAAGGATAGGAATTCTTCAAATGGATGTGCGCGAGTAGAACGAGCACCTGGGTCGGTGGCCCCGCGCGTGTATCATATCCAGTGAGAACCAAATTAAATGTTTATCATCCATGATACAAGTACTAAAGTAAAATCAAATTCATATGGCCTCATTTATTAGGAGGCCAAAATATAAATTCCTACACTTTACTCTTTCTAAAAGAATAGGTTTGAAAATTTGCAACCCACATAATCTCCCTCCCCATTTACCCGTGCTCTCCTATTAAACCAAACCATGCATTGTAGAGAGCTCGATGTAAACATGTACCCATTCGTATAGGGCAAAAAGAGACCACCAAAGCTTCTCCAACTCTAGGTGCAAGGAGAGATCGAGTGTGTAGGGCTTTAGGCTTCATAGTCCAAGAGAACACATGTCATCGGGATCGATGAACTTGGGAGTCCCATGATGTACTATGTCTGCAACTATGGGCCGCTTATCGTTGATCTATTATCACCATCGTCACAGCCAGTTCGGTGGCCTTTGCCTGATATTTCATGGGCCTCATGAGATGCAAGGACAGACCCAGTTGTGGGCCTTGACATATGCTGACCCGATGAGAACACCCTCTCCCTCTTCCTACGTGACCCCAACAGTACACCACCCACCCTTTTCCTCGTCCCCATGCTCTTGTTCCTCAGCTCCTCCTCATTTCCCCTCCCTAAGACTGTTTGCAGCCATAGACTCTAAAATTCACCTCCTAAAACAATATTTAGAGGCTCCTTTACAATATTTCACCCCAAATAACATTCTACTGCAACAATGGCCTCTAAATTTCCACGCCAAAAGTAACATACCCTTTATCCAACTCCTCGTCCCGGCGCCATCCAAGCTCGATTTCCGCCGCCATCGGACTGCGAGGAAACCAGGGTGGCTGCAGCGGCGGCGACGTGGGAGAGCACGTCCTTGCCCTGCGCGACGATGTCCACGAGCCCGTCGAGCACGTGCGCGGAGGAGGGCAGGCCCCGCGCGGCGCGGGCGGCTACCTTGCGGAGCACCTCGGTCTCGCGGCGCAAGCCGGTGCCGAACTCGGCGAGGTCACGGTGGTAGGCCTCGAGCACGGTCTCGGACTGCGAGGTGAGCGTCTTGAGCAGCCCACCGAAGCCCCACCCACCGCCGGCGGTGGCAGTGGAAGCGGGGGTGGGACCGGCGGATGCGGAGGCGGATCCGGTGGCCTCGGGCTCGGGCTCCTCCTCTGGCGGCGGGGAGGCCGCCTGCCCCGAGCACTCACTTCGGCATGCTCGAGAGCGGGCTGGCGGCGCGCACCGACAGCGCCTGACAACGGGCTTTCGACGCGCGCACCCACCGCGCGCTCAACTGGCTCCACCCCAGGGAGGCGTCCATTGACAGCTCTGTCACGCGCGCTCGACCACCTCTCCTCCATCTCCGACGCCTCCGACAAAGGGGTCGCGCCCGCTCCAGCAGCCAACGACGACGCTGTGGAGGCGGGGGCTCACCGAGACCTTGCGGGTGCTGTGCGCGCGGATGGACTCCGCGGCCTTCCTGGGTTTCGTGGTGGCCCGTCGCAAGGAGGCCGACGCGCTGCGCGCCGAGGTGCCGCCAGCCCTCAAGCTCTGCGTGGATCCTGACGCCGTCCCGTCCCGTCCCGAGCGGCGTCGGCGGGGCGGCGGGTGGCGGCGGCGGCATCGGGGCGGCATGCGTCGGCGGGGCGGGCGACGGCGTCGGGCGGAGTTGGGGCGGCTGCATTGGGCTCGGCAACCATGGCTACGGCGCCGTCCACACCATCGCCCTCGCCGGCGTCAACTCAGAGCGCAGCAGGCGGCGGCGCGCCGGGCCACCACGGTGGCCGGCGGAGATCTGCGCACGAGCAGCTCCATCCCGATGCGGGAGGTCGTGCGGGAGCGACGGCTCGGATTTTGGCAGAGGGAAACAGCTCCTGAAAGTTTGGCGGAGGAACCGGTGGCCTCGAAATTAGAGGTACGTTTACAGGGTAGTGTTGCAGCTCTCTTTAGACTCAATAACTACTATTTTAGCAGTTCAGGAGGGTTTACAGGCCACTGCAAATAGCCGAAGCTCCTTCCCATCGTTCATGGGATCATCATGTCCATCCCCATCCTCCCTCCGCCACTTGCCAACATGTTGTATGGGTGGCAAACCTGGAATCGAGCTCAGGTGATCTTTCAGATTCTGCAGAACTATAGGAGTCTAATGCGCTGGTGTCCAGTAGTACAAAACCATGCATACATGATTTAAGTGAGAGCTGATCAAAACTGACATTCGCAAAACCTTCATTCCTGATGTTTCTTATGAACAAGAGATTTGAATTTAATATTGCACTTTATGTAAATGCCATAGACTCCAACAATGCTCATAGTCGAAAATGAGTATGACAATTTTCACCATATTCCATTTTTGGGTCTAATTGTATTCATTTTTGCTGCACGACTATTATCGTCCCATGGTCTCCGCGCGTTGCCGCGGGCCGGGTCCCAACTACTCCCTCCGTTTTAAATTAGTATTCGTTGTTGACTTTTTTCTACAACCTTTGACCATTCGTCTTATTCAAAAAATTTGTCCAAATATACGAAAAAATAAATCATACTTAAAGTATATGTGATGATAAAGTAAGTCACAAATAAAATAAATGATATTTGCACAAATTATTGAATAAGACGAGTGGTCAAATGTTTAGCGAAAAAGTCAACAATGAATAGTAATTTGAAATGGAGGTAGTAGTAACTATAATATACTCGCCCTAAACATGCATAGGTGTAGGAACATGCTTATTGATTACTTAATCAGTACTTACACAGGCAGCATAGCTCGGTGTACACGAGGCTACCGACCTCGTTTTCCTTATTTTTTTAAACATACATACACCAAGGCTCACGATCGAGCATGCCATACTACTCATGCAGCTGCCGAGGCGACGGGTGCCCAGAGGACGTCACCCCTGGTAAGGAAGTGACACACCGAGGCTTCCCCTGGCTTGAGACCAAGCTTCACTCAGTACCTCAGTGTGGGATCAAACCCCGACGTGTTCACGTGGCACACCGCAAGCGCCCGCACCATCTCCGGCGTCATCGTCGTCGTCCTCGGCGCAGGCATAGCGCTGCCATCCTCCTCCCTGCGCAGTGTGACCTCGTAGATCCTCGTCGGGTTGACGACGTGGCAGTAGAACAAGGCGAACGGGAACCTCATGCTGTGGCACGTCATGGTGTTCTTCGCCTCCCCCACCGCCTTGGCTCCCTAGGTGGCGGCGGTGACGACCGCGCGCACCGCCACCACCTCGTACCTTTGCGACGGCGAGCTGATGCCCTCTTCCGGCACATCGAGGGAGGTGGACAAGGCGCGGAGGCTGCTCGTCCCGAGAGCCGAAGCCGCGAACTCGCGCATGGACTCCACGGACGCGGAACAGGCCTTCTGCTCGCCCACCACTTCCCGGGGGTGCTCGCACGAGTGCAACGTGGACCACATGGCACGCGCCATAGAGAGGGATGCCGGGCGGGAACATGGCGGCGATGTCGGTGAAGTCCTTTGTGGAGATCGGGATCGAATCGATGATGCTACGGCGGAGGCCGACGCTATGCAAGGCGGCCGCCCGGTCGATGTAGAGGTTGATCTTGGATCCTGATGTCAGGACGTCCTCTGGGTACAATAGTTTCTCTGACGCTACCCTGTGTGCCCAGTTACGTAAGATTTTTGCATCTCCCTTTAGAAACTGATCTAAATATACAGACCAATAGTGTTCCTCCACCACATCTTTTTTTTTGTTTCCTGCAAGATATATTATGGTTTTGGTATCAGTAAAATTAGCTCCCGGCGTTGCACAAGCTAGAACCATATATAATTTTTTGGAGGACTTAATAAGGTATTATCTATAAAATGCAGAGAATGTGTGTACCTGAAGGTGCACTGAAGAGGTCGAGGATGGCCAATGGTATCGGCATGCTGGGAAAAACTGATTGTAACTTGCAAGAGCTTCCTTTCCCGGCGTTCAACTCTGACGAGGAGGCATAGTACGGCACCGCGGACCCTTCCTTTCCTGTTGCAACTTGCAAGAGCTTCATGCCGACCTGCTCCAGCCACGGCAACCTGCAAGACCGTTTCAAATATCCATAAGCTAGCCCACTGACCACTAGACACATTCTCTGCCAACTCACGGTATTTGCCAACACAGATATATATAATGGACCTGTTATTGGGTGATGATTTTTATCTATTATTCATAAGGATTAGTGGTCATGTGTCTAGAATATGCCAAGTTGGATGTAATTAAGTATGAGCGCCATTCTCATGATTTTTGTTATCAGGTACAGCACACTCATTAAGTATATCCTGTAGACATGATTTAGATTTTTCTAAATTCTTGAATGCAGTAATTGCGAAAAATTATGGGAAAAACACACGATGGATATATAGAGAGAGAATCCAAATATCTTATTCAATACTTTTCATAATTCTTGCAAGTCATATATGGGCCCTCACCATGCAAGTATTATTATGGCCTCATTAGGGTACAACTCAAGTAATCTAGAAGAAGGGACCACCAACGATGGGTTGCTGCCAAAAGGCGGCTGGGCTCATCGCAGCTAGCTGGAATGGCAAAAGTGGCTGCTGCTGCACCGTAGCGAGCTGGTTGAATGCTTGGATTTGTTGTTGCTGCAAGAAAAGTGCAGGATTTGCCACACCTAGCTGGTTGAATGGCAAAAGTTGTTGTTGTTGCTGCACCGTAGCGAGCTGGTTGAATGATTGGATTTGTTGCTGCTGCAAGAAGTGTGCAGGGTTTGCCGCAGCTAGCTGGTTGAATGGAAACAATTGCCGGTAGGCAGCGGGGTTAGCAACGGCAAGTTGGTTGAGATAGTAGGAACCACAACCGGCGATACTGCAAGGGCCGCCTGTTGTTGCTACACGAATGAGTGTGTGGATCCCACAGCCGTCAATGATGAAAAGTATTGTGGAATAGTGTCCACGGTAGCAGCACTCAATGGTGAATAGTATTGCGGAATAATGACCGCAGTGGTAGTGCTAACCCAAAGAGCAAGGAGAGCGATGAATGCAAACATCTTGACCGCCATTATTCTCTAAGAGCTAGTTTAGTAGTATGTTTCACCTTCTTCAAGTTTGGTGTTGGTCTGGATGATATTGGTGAAGATTTATCTACATATTTTAGGCATATTTATACACCCAAGGGTTTGTATAACTCCAAGCTTGATTTTGTCTTTTCTCAAACAAAATGATAATGATGGCTAGATGAGTTAGTGATGACATGATATCTAGTCACTTTTGACACTTAGTGATCCCTTTTTTTAATATATGATATGTGTTGGCAAGATAATCTTCAACACATAATACAAAAGGTGTTTTTTTTCAGGGTGCTTTCATCATACATGCAAGAGAACGAGCCAGAGTGGAACATAAGCTAGCTTTACACTCGTGAATCGTGATAGCCTCAACCACGTCATATTAGTTTCAATTTCACTTTGTAAAAGTGAGTTTGTAATATTGTGATTTGCTGATGTGGATCTATAATCCTTTCAAACTAAATTTGTCAGCAACTTTAGATAGGATTTATTGTGTCTATTTACTTTTTCTAATGTACCTATGTATTTATTTCTAAAATGGAGTCTCTCAACCGAGGACTCCATGTGTTGCTTTGATTTTAGTTTTACATGTAAGCGTTTCTGGCCGGCAAGATAGAGCATCCGGCTTGAAATCAAATCTGATCAAGAAGAAGAGACACGTTGTATAGTTGCCGTGGGCCGGGTCCCAACTAGTAACTATAGTATACTCGCCCTAAACACGCATAGGTGCAGGGACATGCTTATTAATTACGTATAGTACTTACACAGGCAGCATAGCTCGGTGTACACGAGGCTACCGGCCTCGTTTTCCTTATTTTTTTAAACATACATACACCAAGGCTCACGATAGAGCATGCCATATATACTACTCATGCCGCTGTCGAGGCGGCGGGAGCCCAGAGGACGTCGCCCTGGTAAGGAAATGACACACCAAGGCTTCCCCTGGCTTGAGACCAAGCTTCATCCAGTACCTCAGCATGGGATCAAACCCCAACGTGTTCGCGTGGCACACCGCAAGCGCCCGCACCATTGCCGGCGTCATCGTCGTCGTCCGCGCAGGCACAGCGGCGCTGTCCTCGTCCTCCCTGCGCAGCGTGACCTCGTAGATCCTCGTCGGGTTGACGGCGTGGTAGTAGAACAAGGCGAACGGGAACCTCATGCTGTGGCACGTCACGGTGTTCTTCGCCTCCCCCGCCGCCTGTCACACCCGGATTTTCACAAAAACCCGAATGCGGCCATATGTGTGCCCAGGAAGTCATAGTACACATATAGCGAACAAATATGATAAACAGAGAACATATGCTGAAATAAATTCTTCATTAAATAAAATGTTTACATCAGAGTGCTTCATAAATGATCTAAACAATAACAGCGGAAGACTAATAAAACTCTCAACTAATAGAGCCGCAATCCACAGGAACTCTGACAGGGAGATCACAACTCAGTAGTACGGTAAATCTTCTGGAAACTCAGCAGCAGACTCATGCCCAGCCCAATCTATTTACCCATCCGGAATTTTGTTGAATAAAATAGCAATTGTAAGTAAACAATTGCTTAGCAAGTATAGCACGAGTATGAAGGCTCAAAATAGGCTAGACACGGCTTAACTGCATTAGCATTTTTTTGTTGGTTCATTTTAACATTAACCAAATTACTACAAGTGAATGGATCCCAGTTGTAACCCAATCAATAAAGTATAAGTGACATTAAACATAAATAAACATCATCTTCTAAACAAAAAGGATCCAGACCGCTCGTGACCCTGAGCAAGGCTATCATGATAGATTGTACACTCTGTACAGGTTTCGCCCTTTACCTACCAGTCGCGTAAAAGCTCAAAAGAACTTTAAACCCAACCACGCGGAGGTGGATCAGACCTCACAAATCACACTACCGAGGTGTGACCGCATAGGGACGCTACGAGATTTTTCACAAGACACCCTAACAAGACAGTGGCCGATTATGGTACAACACAGGCAGCATGGCCCAGGCACCGAGATTGACGTACACCTATGGAGTCACACCATAGGGGGGTCAATGGCGTCCAGAGCACGGGCATCTCACCCAACAATGCGCAACATGTGGAGTTCCCCGTCGCAGGGACTCCCAGCACGGTAACCACTGGCAAGCTAGAGACGTACAAGTTACTTGACCAAGACCAGAGCCATAATAGTTCTAGTGGTGGCGATAGGCTCCTGGGTTGCCGCTTTAAGAACCGGACCTTACGGAGAGACACTAGAACAAAGCACGAAGCACATGCTCTAGCTCCCTAAACCAAGTTGCTAAAAAGCATGTTTTACCATAAATGTTAAAGTGAACCATTAAGTCAAGATTAACAATTAAATAATAATGACAGTAGCTGCGCATAGCAAGATTCTACCCATATGCAATAACCCAAGGAAATCAAAGAAATAGGAATAAACAATCTAGGTACAACCTTAATAGGATAACAATTTAGACACATGCATATAAAAGTAGATGTATATAAAGAGTGTGTTTAGGTAGCAAGGATTGTCCGTGCTATAACTTGTCTTCCTCGAAGGGCGGCTGCTGCTGCTGCGAGTCCTGCTCCGGAAAGTCCTCAACGTACTTGAACTCCAAAGCGTACGGCTCACCGACTGGACACGAATCACCATACAAGCGAGCACGCAAACCAATACATGTAAACAAATAATATTCTATTAGAACAGTATACCAAACAGTAGAAACAGTACAAATAAAGGTTCTAGAAATATTCTACGCTTCACTACGAACACATAAGCGCGGAAATCACACTAATCGGAGCTAAAACGAAATAGATATGCTAATTCTAAGTTCTAGTGACTTGCTACCAATTTTTAAAAGGTTCCAGGGGTTATTTTGAAGAAAACTGTGGACCTAAACGTAATTATGAGTAAAACTATGAGGGCTAACGTGCAAAAACATTAAAACAGGACGGCGAGTTCTAATACTTAAAAGCTCAGGGGCTTTTTCGTTAAAAACAGGACCTATATGCAATTATTTTTGAACTGTGGTGGACTGCGGGTTGAATCCTAAAACTTGCAGGGGCTCTTTTGCGAATTGGCCAGAGCTGACCGTTATCCGCGGGTTTGACTCGAGGCGGCTTTAGATTTGGACCGTCCGATCGGGATCGGGCGGCTGGGATTGAGCGGGGAGGGTTGGGCGACCGGCGGCGACTCGGGGCGCGGCGGCGCTGGCGAGAGGTCGCCCGAGTTGAGTGGATCTCAAGCTAGGGGCCGCCATTCGAGACGTGAGTTGGCCCTAGAGCACCGGGAGACCATGGCGAGTCCAATTGGGGGGTGATGAGGACACCCTCCACTATTACCCGCTGTCAAAGACGCAACAAAGTTGTAGTCGGGCGGCGACCGTGTGAGCCTCTGAATAATCCCACCTTGCTTATCTAGGGAGGAGGAAGCCACCTTAAAAGAGAGAGCCACCCTTCCCCTATCAGACTAGTCTTTTAGGGAGATTGGGCCTTTCCTTGAGTGGGTGTGCCTAAGAACTGTTGGGGGCCGGGCAACCTTAATTTGTTGGGCCTCAGCCAACCCCACGCCTGGGCCGGATGCATCATTTGGTATCAGAGCTGGGCCCTTGATAAGAAGGGGAGAATGATGAGGACATCCTCCACTATTACCCGCTGGCAAAGACGCAACAAAGTTGTAGTCGGGCGGCGACCGTGTGAGCCTCTTAATAATCCCACCTTGCTTATCTAGGGAGGAGGAAGCCACCTTAAAAGGGAGAGCCACCCTTCCCCTATCAGACTAGTCTTTTAGGGAGTTTGGGCATTTCCTTGAGTGGGTGTGCCTAAGAACTGTTGGGGGCCGGGCAACCTTAATTTGTTGGGCCTCGGCCAACCCCACGCCTGGGCTGGATGCATCAGGGGGTTCAAGTCGTGGGTTGGGCGGTGGAGACGACGTGCGACGGTGGCCGGGGGAGGTGGGCTCCGGTGAGAGTGGACGGGGGTGGTAAGGGGCGAAAGAGAGAGGGAAAAGGAGCTCGACGCGGTCCTTACCCTCGGGCGATGCTCCTGGAAGGGTCTACTTGGCCGGGGCGGCGCTGTGGCGGGCCGTCGACGGTGGCGGAGCTCGGGCGGCGATGATGGCGCGCGGGGAGCTCGGGGGAGGAAGCGTTGGGGTGGCTCGAGGGCTCGGGGAAGACTTGGTGAGGGCTGGAGGGTCGGGTGAGCGGCTTAAATAGCCCAGGGAGGTGCTCGGCTTGGCAAGTCGCAAGAATTAGCGGCGGCCGGCGATTGGGGGGGATTTCCTACGGGGGAGTTCTTGCCTTGCTCGGGTGCACCGGGAAAGGAAGGTGAGGGCGAGCGAGCTTCGGCGAAGCTTCGTGGGTGAGGCACGGGCGCGGGAAGGTGCCAGCGTGGCCGGGCGGAGCGGCGAGAGTTGCGCCGGGAGGGAAGGGGCGCGCGGGCGAGGGGAGGAAGGCAAAGCTGACGAGTGGGGTCGGCGCGTCGGCGAGCGTGGGAGAGAGAGAGGGAGAGCAGGGGCGCTGCGGGCCGCGGGGAAAGGAGAGGATGCTGGGCCGGGGCGGAGAGAAATGGGCCGAGGCAGGAAAGGGCCCAAGCTGGGAAAATGGGCCGATGGAGCGCAGGTGGAGGGGAAGTGGCGAGCTGGGCCGGGGAGAGGAATTGGAGGAGCAAGGATGGACCGGGGGAAAAGCTGAGGGGGCAGAAATGAACTCTAACCTAAACAACTTTTCTAGGGCTCCAAACAGGATGATTCAAATTTGAATTTAAATAAATTTAAATTCTCGTTTGAACCACAAGCAATACAAAAATAAATGCAGCAACATGAATGCAACAAAAATATTTCTACAACTTATATTTGATTTTAATTTTCATAAATAATTCATTTATCCTATATTAATTATGAACAAATTAAATAAATGCCAATTAATTACTAAAAATTTTTAAAAGGCAATTTTTGGGTGTTACCCCGCCTCGGCTCCCTTGGCGGCGGCGGTGGCAACCGCGCGCACCGCCACCACCTCATACCTTTGCGACGGCGAGCTGATGCCCTCCTCCGGCACGTCGATGGAGGTGGACATGGCGCGGAGGCTGCTCGTCCAGAGAGCCGATGCTGCGAACTCGCGCATGGACTCCACGGACACGGCACAGGCCTTCTGCTCGCCCGCCACTTCGCGGGGGTGCTCGCACAAGCGCAGCGTGGACCACATGGCACGCGCCATGGAGAGGGATGCCAGTGGGAACATGGCGGCGATGTCGGTGAAGTTCTTTGTGGAGATCGGGATCGAATCGGCGCTGCTACGTCGGAGGCCGACGCTGTGCAAGGCGGCTGCCCGGTCGATGTAGAGGTTGATCTTGGATCCTGATGTCAGGACGTCCTCTGGGTACAACGGTTCCTCTGATGCTACCCTGTGTGCCCAGTTATGTAAGATCTTTGCATCTCCTTTTGGAAACTGATCTGAATATGCAGACCAATAGTGTTCCTCCACCGCATCTTTTTTCTCGTTTCCCGCAAGATATATTATGGTTTTGGTATTTGTAAAATTAGCTCCTGGCGTTGCACAAGCTAGAACCATATATAATTTTTTGGAGGACTTAACAAGGTATTATCCATAAAATGCAGAGAATGTGTGTAACTGAAGGTGCACTGAAGTGGTCGAGTATGGCCAATGGTAACGGCATGCTGGGAAACACTGATTGCCAGTACGCGTTCAACTCTGACGAGGAGGCATAGTACGGCACCGCGGACCCTTCCTTTCCTGTTGCAAGAGCTTCATGCCGACCTGCTCCAGCCACGGCAACCTGCAAGACCGTTTCAAATATCCATAAGCTAGCCCGCTGACCACTGGACACATTCTCTGCCAACTCACGGTATTTGCCAACACAGATATATATAATGGACATGTTATTGGGTGATGATTTTTATCTATTATTCATAAGGATTAGTGGTCATGTGTCCAGAATATGCCAAGTTGGATGTAATTAAGTCTGAGCGTCATTCTCATGATTTTTGTTATCAGGTACAACACACTCATTAAGTATATCCCTGTAGACATAATTTAGACTTTTTAAAATTCTTGAATGCAGTAATTGCGAAAAATTATGGGGAAAAACGCAGGGTGGATATATAGAGAGAGAATGCAAATATCTTATTCAATACTTTTCATAATTCTTGCAAGTCATATATGGGCCCTCACCATGCAAGTATTATTATGGCCTCATTAGAGTACAACTCAAGTAATCTAGAAGAAGGGACCACCAACGATGGGTTGCTGCCAAAAGGCGGCAGGGCTCATCGCAGCTAGCTGGAATGGCAAAAGTTGCTGCTGCTGCTGCTGCACCATAGCGAGCTGGTTGAATGCTTGGATTTGTTGTTGCTGCAAGAAAAGTGCAGGATTTGCCACAGCTAGCTGGTTGAATGGCAAAAGTTGTTGTTGTTGCTGCACCGTAGCGAGCTGGTTGAATGATTGGATTTGTTGCTGCTGCAAGAAGAGTGCAGGGTTTACCGCAGCTAGCTGGTTGAATGGAAACAATTGTTGTAGTTGTTGCCAGTAAGCAGCGGGGTTAGCAACGGCAAGTTGGTTGAGATAGTAGGGAACCACAACCGGCGATACTGCAAGCGCCGCCTGTTGTTGCTGCACCAATGAGTGTGCGGATCCCACAGCCGCCAATGATGGAAAGTATTGTGGAATAGTGGCCACGGTAGCAGCACTCAATGGTGAATAGTATTGCGGAATAATGACCGCAGTGGTAGTGCTAACCCAAAGAGCAAGGAGAGCGATGAATGCAAACATCTTGGCCGCCATTATTCTCTAAGAGCTAGTTTGGTAGTATGTTTCACCTTCTGTAAGTTTGATGTTGGTCTGGATGATACTGGTGAAGATTTATCTACATATTTTAGGCATATTTATACACCCAAGGGATTGTATAACTCCAAGCTTGATTTTGTCGTTTCTCAAACAAAATGATGATGATGGCTAGATGAGTTAATGATGACATGGTATCTATTCACTTTTGAGACTTAGTGATCCCTTTTCTTTAATATATGATATGTGTTGGCAAGATAATCTTCAACACATAATACAAAAAGTGTGTTTTTTCGGGGTGCTTTCATCATACATGCAAGAGAACGAGCGAGAGTGGACCTAAGCTACCTTTACACTCGTGATAGCCTCAACCACGTCATATTAGTTTCCACTTTGTAAAGTCAATTTGTAATATTGTGATTTGCTGATGTGGATCTATAATCCTTTCAAACTAAATTTGTCAGCAACTTGAGATAGGATTTATCGTAATGGCCATTGTGCTCCCGGATACTATCGAACCTGGGCAACACATGACAACCACATGGCAGTTTTTTTTTGAAAGACCCGGTTTCACATTTTCACTAGAGTTACACGGTGTGCTCTGATTTCAGTTTGAGTTAAATGCAATATTAATACACAAACTTGGCGAGTGGGTGTGTTTAGGTACATCATCTTTCTAATTGCTCATTTAGGAGCAACAACTTGACATATGGGTGTAAATAGGTCACCTACATGACACATGGGTAAAAGAACGCCATGTTGGTAGCATATGTGTATATTTGGTCTTATTTTATTGTTTATTAGGATTTATTTTGACATATACTAGTTTTGACAAATATCAAGTTTTTATGATGCTGATACAGGATGAACGATATATCAGCACAACACAACAATTTGAGGATTTATATCGCCACTCAAATTTTGTTGAACGACAGAGACTACAAACTGAGCTACGAATCAAAAAGTCAAAATTTTCCATTTATATGATGGCTACGGTCGACGCCAAATATATATCTTGTTGTGTTATATTATTTCATTTCACCTCACCATAAATAACTATTTTTCCGTAATATATATGATTTTTAAATATTTTACAGTACTCTTTGTCTAAAAGACGCTACAGACAAAATCTAAAAAGGATACTACTAAACTAACCTAAACTGCATAATGAGTAAGGAATTTTGCCAAAAAAAATACTGGCTAACGCGTCATTGCAACGCTGCATGACCTTTTTTTTGGCCATGTGTTGTCATGTGTAACGCTCGTAAATTTTACCCCAAATAAATCATGCGTTAAAACTGTTTTCAAAAATCTTTTCTGCCGAGCTCAGACCCGAATCTTTCCCTCCCCGATTTTTCGCCGACCCAGCTCGAACCCCATCGTGCCTAACCCTCACTCTTTTTCACCGCCCGCCATCCCACCCCGCAGTCCGCCCTCGGGCCGCTCGCGCTCGACCGCCGCCTGCGCCTCCGCCGTGAATCCCTCCCTCTCTCTCTCTCCCATCCTTGCTTTTCTCTTCCTCTTTTTCTTTTTCTCCCTTTCTTCTTTTCTCCTCCTTTTCTTTCTCTTTCCCTTCCCCTTTTTCCCCGGCGTCGTGCTCACCCGCCGGCTGACCACCTCACTCCCTGGCCGCTCGCACGCACGCGCTGCAGCTCCCCGCTACACCATCGGCTCTACCACGTGCTCGCCGCACCAACCACCGCGCCGCCCGTCGCTGCGCTGCTAGCCCTCGCCGCGTCGGCCGCCGTTGCGCCACCGACCATCGCGACCCCGAGTGCCGCGTCACACCGAACAGCCGCACCCCCCGTCGCCACGCACGCGCTGCGTCTGCCAACGTCACGCCGAGCTTTCACGTGAGCCGCTGCTGCGCCACTTCAGCTCGCAACACGCACCCCGCCCGCACTGCTTCGCCACGACCTCGCCGCCGTGCCATCCGTCGCTGCGCCTCCCGAGCGGGCAAGCACGTCGCGTCGCGACACGAGCACCACGACGAGCACAGCGACACCACTGGACGCCGTCCACCCGCCCTACCCACTGGTGACGCCATCGCCATTAATGGCGGGCTCCCTGCGCAATGCGCAGGGCCCCGTCGCCGGCCACCCCCCCTTGCCGTGCCTTGGCCTATAAATTGGCCACCCCAGCTCCTCCACGGCACTCCCCAAGCCTCCTTGCTCCCCCTCCGCAACCCCTCTTGCTCCACCAGCCCCAAGCGCCGCCGCCCCATCTCCATTACCGCCGCTACCCGCCCGCTCCCGTGGGCAGGCCACCCCACAACACCCCCACCCGAGGTAAGCGCGGGAATGGGACCCCCTCACCTCCCTCTTCCTTTCCCCTCTGTCCTCGACCACCGCCATCGCCTGGAGCGCCGGCAATCGCGCCGCTACCGGCTGCCGGCTCTCCTTCCCCTGCTTCCCTCTCTCTCTGTTCTGTCGATAGGGAAGGGGGTCCATTTTATGAAAAACCCCTGGCTTTCTTTCTTTTCTAACCCGCGGTCCAAGCCCTGCTCCCTCCCTCTCTTATTGGATCCGCCCGAGGCCCCTGCCTTTTGTTAACATTACGAATAAAGTCCTTAGCCTTTTAAACCCACCCCTTAAACCTCTATTTGTTATTCTTTTTCCATTCTAAACCCTACCAACTTTTAATATTCACTAATAGGCCCCTCTAAAACCCTAGAACCAGTACACCCAAGCCCCTACACCTTTTCGAATAAACCCCGGGACTTTCAGGAACTTTCCGAACAAATCCTTTCTTCGTTAATCGCCCGAATGACACGTCATTTTATGTGCCGTTTTAACCCGGAATGACCCCAAACTTCACCAGCCACTTTTCCGCTATACCTTCCGCCAAACCATGCATCGCATTCCCAAGTGTGACTTCTTTCCCTCACTCTCCATTTAATCCCCATTCTCCCTTCTACGAGCTCGGTGAATAAAACGTATATTTTATTTCTCTTTTCTTTTATTTATTGTGTGTGTGTGCTTGTTATTTGCGCCGTAGATCACGTTGAGGAAGAGCCTGAAGGAGAGCAGTGCTACGAGTAGGAGCCCGAAGGCCAGTGCCCCGAGCAGGAGCTTCCGGAAGGCTTTGAGAATGGCAAGTTCAATCTCACCCTTTGATGCATGTTGATCCCAGTTTTATAAAAACTACCCATTGGCCTGTTTTATGAAAATTGCATGATTTATTACTGAGCCATGATTGTGAAAGCCACCCCTTGTTTGCTATGAATATTCCTTGATGACCTAGATTAATTTCTGAATGCCTAATTTAGAAGTTAATCACTGCTAGCGCGGCTTAGGTTGTGGGTACTTTTATATCCAATTACCATTTAATATTGTCGGTCAAAATAATGGTGTGTGTGTCTTGAAAATAAAAATGAATTTTGCTGAGTAAAAATAATAATGAAACGGAATGGGACGGACGACATTTCTGTGTGAAATACCGAGGTGCGCTTATACCTGTGTGGTAGAGCAAGGTGGGAGATGTCCGTCCCATTGGATTTTTAAGGGATGAGTCGATGTGTCATCTAGCCTAACTCAATTTTACCGTACCACCACTCGACCGTTGTATGTGGCAACGGCGTAGCATAAATCCCGCTAGTTAAACTGATATTTATCAGGTGTGCGGGTGAGCAACAGAAGGCCACGGAGACGGGATACGATCTATGTGAGTTATACCCTGGGTAGAACCTCATTGGTAGGTTGCTGACCCCATGGCTGCTTTTGTGGTAATTGTCAGTTTAGCTAAGGTGGGTAATGGCTTCGATAGGATCTGCACCGGCACCAAGGTGTTCGTGTTGCGGTACCCTACTTGTGCTTGCGTGCACCTCTGCAGAGTTGAAACCTATCCGGATAGCCGTGTCCACGATATTGGACGAGTTACGGCTTGGTCACTTCACGAGTCCTTGGTTTTGGAAATGTTTGCGGTGTGAGTAGTTTGATGGTGTCAATGGTGGCTACGACAGACGGGGAGTCTAGTAGCATTTAAGCGTAGCTGTGAAATTAACAAATATGCTCTTATTGTTACTACACAAGCTTTGTGAAAATCCTTTTTATAAATAAACCCCTTGCATGTGATTAACTAGCATTTATGCAATTAAACCGTAAACCTATCCTTGTTTAAATCTCGTGCATAATTCTGTTTATAATCCCTCCGTGGGTGTGGTTGAGCTTGCTGAGTACGTTTGTACTCACCCTTGCTTTAATCTATATAGAGGAAGACCCGGACTTCGTTCCTGAAGACGTCGAGTAGGAGTTACGCTCTGCACCCAACCTTGCCTGTGTGTTAGGGACATCCGCTTGAAGAACCACATGGCGCAACTCTCTGATGATGCCATGATTAGTTGTACTGTTTGGTTTCTAGTTTTTATCCTCGCGCTACTGGCGCGTCTGTGCCCGCTACTGCGTAGGTTTGTTTGGTAATGAACCATCTGTTGTAATAAATGTGAATCAGCCTCCTGGGACTGATGATTGAAGTCTTCTCATTTGAGGGGACGCTTCATCGTGGTGATCTATTTGCACCCACATGCCAAATTATTGCTCATAAATGAGCAATTAGTGAGATGGTGTACCTAAATATACCCACTCACCAAGTTTGTGTACTAACGATGCATTTAACTCTTTCAGTTTTACATGTAAGCGTTTCAGGCCAGCAAGACAGAGCATCCGGCTTCAAATCAAATCTGATCAAGAAGAAGAGAGAACACCACACAAAAAGTGCTCAACTAAAGAATGAGCTCGCACCACATCCTCTCTAGCCTAGCTTGCTGTCATCTGCCCTCCTGCTCCCAGAGTCCCAATTGTTGCCCGCCGGCATCGGGAAGCAAGATAGGAACAAATTAAAGTCCTGGCTCGAAAAATCTTGACTCGAAAGTCTGAATGGCATAACGGTTCTTGCGTTCTTGCAGGCAGTGAAAGGATAAGAATTCTCCAAATGGATGTGTGCGAGTAGAACGAGCGCGGTGGCCCCACACATGTATCATATCCAGTGAGAACCAAATTAAATGTTTATCATCCATGATACAAGTACTAAAGTAAAATCAAATTCATATGACCTCATTTATTAGGAGGCCAAAATATAAATTCCTACACTTTACTCTTTCTAAAAGAATAGGTTTGAAAATTTGCAACCCACATAATCTCCCTCCCCATTTACCCCTGCTCTCCTATTAAACCAAACCATGCATTGGAGAGAGCTCGATGTAAACACGTACCCATTCGTATAGGGCAGAGAGAGACCACCAAAGCTTCTCCAACTCTAGGTGCAAGGAGAGATCGAGCGTGTAGGGCTTTAGGCTTCATAGTCCAAGAGAACATGTCATCGGGATCGATGAACATGGGAATGCCATGCCGGAGTCCCATGACGTACTATGTCAGCAACTATGGGCCGCTTATCGTCGTCCTGATCTTTTATCACCATCGCCATACCCGGTTCGGTGGCCTTTGCCTGATTTTCATGTGCCTCATGAGATGTAAGCAAGGGCAGACCCAGTCGTGGGCCTTGACATGTTCTGACCCGATGAGAAGCTTTGGTTCCTCGTCCCCATGCTCTTCCTCCTCCTTTCCCCTCCCTAAGCTCCTTCAGTCCTTCCCATCGTTCATGGGATCATCATGTCCGTCCCCATCCTCCCTCCACCACTTGCCAACACGTTGTATAGTAGGCAAACCTGGGATCGAGCTCAGGTGATCTTTCAGCCTGCCGGCCCAGGTAGCGCTGCCATTTAACTGGCCGGGCCTGACATATGGGCGTCGACGCGTCGCGTACGCACAGGATGCGAGAGGGCGGCGCGGGAGAGAGGAAGTGCAGCGGGAGCGGACGGACGGGGCAGAGGGGTGGGGAGGGGAGGGGCGGATTCGGCGGGAGCAGACGACGGGGGCGAAGCGCACTATCGGCGCAAACTATTGTCGACCGCCCGAGGCTGCCCGCCGGCGCCGTCGGTGCAGTTGGCGGCCACGGGTCACCGCAGTACATGGTCGGCCGGCGCCGTCAGGCCGCCGCGGGAGCCAGCGCGCTCCGCCGTCGACCGCCTTGCGCCCAAATCGGTCGGCCGGAGGAGAAGGGACACCGGCGGAGGAGATGAAGGGGGCCCCGGCTAGGAGGGGAAGGGCGGCAGCGGCTGCGCGGGGAAGGGGCAGCGCGGGGTCGGAGTGGAGGGGAGGGGGCGTGGCGTCGCAAGGCGGGACGTCGGCGAGGGGGCGGCATTAAGGGGAGGGGAGGGGCGGGCGGAACCGGCGGGAGGCGGCGACGGGAGCGGGTGAGGGAGAGAGCAGGGAGGTGCGGGCGCCGTTTTGGTCCGCGGACACTGCCGACGCCCAATCGGAGGCGGCGGCTGCGCGCGATGCGCCACGTGGGCCCCACGCGTCAGGCGAGCGCGCGCCGAGCGGCGGACGCTCAATTGGCGCCAGCGGCGCGCTGGATCCACGCTGCGAGCAGAGAGGGGAGGAGCCACGGATGGGCCGGGAATCCTTGAGGGAAATGAAGTTACATATAAGCTAGCCCGCTGACCACTAGACACATTCTCTGCCAACTCACGGTATTTGCCAACACACACACACACACACACATATATATATATATATATATATATATATATATATATATATAATGGACCTGTTATTGGGTGATGATTTTTATCTATTATTCATAAGGTTAATGGTCATGTGTCCAGAATATGCCAAGTTGGATGTAATTAAGTCTGAGCGTCATTCTCATGATTTTTGTTATCAGGTAGAGCACACTCATTAAGTATATCCCTGTAGACATAATTTAGATTTTTTTTAAATTCTTGAATGTAGTAATTGCGAAAAAATACGGGGAAAACACACGGTGGATATAGAGAGAGAGAATGAAAATATCTTATTCAATACTTTTCATAATTCTTGCAAGTCATATATGGGCCATCACCATGCAAGTATTATTATGGCCTCATTAGGGTACAACTCAAGTAAACTAGAAGAAGGGACCACCAACGATGGGTTGCTGCCAAAAGGCGGCAGGGCTCATCGCAGCTAGCTGGAATGGCAAAAGTTGATGCTGCTGCTGCACCGTTGCGAGCTGGTTGAATGCTTGGATTTGTTGTTGCTCCAAGAAAAGTGCAGGATTTGCCACAGCTAGCTGCTTGAATGGCAAAAGTTGTTGTTGTTGCTGCACCGTAGCGAGCTGGTTGAATGATTGGATTTGTTGCTGCTGCAAGAAGAGTGCAGGGTTTGCCGCAGCTAGCTGGTTGAATGGAAACAATTGTTGTTGTTGTTGCCAGTAGGCAGCGGGGTTAGCAACGGCAAGTTGGTTGATATAGTAGGGAACCACAACCGGCGATACTGCAAGCGCCGTCTGTTGTTGCTGCACGAATGAGTGTGCGGATCCCACAGCCGCCAATGATGGAAAGTATTGTGGAATAGTGGCCACGGTAGCAGCACTCAATGGTGAATAGTATTGCGGAATAATGACCGCAGTGGTAGTGCTAACCCAAAGAGCAAGGAGAGCGATGAATGCAAATATCTTGGCCGCCATTATTCTCTAAGAGCTAGTTTGGTAGTATGTTTCACCTTCTTCAAGTTTGGTGTTGGTCTGGATGATACTGGTGAAGATTTATCTACATATTTTAGGCATATTTATACACCCAAGGGATTGTATAACTCCAAGCTTGATTTTGTCGTTTCTCGAACAAAATGATGATAATGGCTAGATGAGTTAGTGATGACATGGTATCTAGTCACTTTTGACACTTAGTGATCCCGTTTCTTTAATATATGATATGTGTTGGCAAGATAATCTTCAACACATAATACAAAATGTGTTTTTTCCGGGTGCTTTCATCATACATGCAAGAGAACGAGCGAGAGTGGACCATAAGCTACCTTTACACTCGTGATAGCCTCAACCACGTCATATTAGTTTCCACTTTGTAAAAGTGTATTTGTAATATTGTGATTTGCTGATGTGGATCTATAATCCTTTCAAGCTAAATTTGTCAGCAACTTGAGATAGGATTTATCGTAATGGCCATTGTGCTCCCGGATACTATCGAACCTGAGCACACATGACAACCACATGGCAGTTTTTTTTTGAAAGACCTGGTTTCACATTTTCACTAGAGTTACACGCTGTGCTCTGATTTCGGTTTGAGTTAAATGCAATATTAATACACAAACTTGGCGAGTGGGTGTGTTTAGGTACATCATCTTTCTAATTGCTCATTTAGGAGCAACAACTTGACATATGGGTGCAAATAGGTCACCTACATGACACATGGGCAAAAGAACGACATGTTGGTAGCATATGTGTATATTTGGTCTTATTTTATTGTTTATTAGGATTTATTTTGACATATACTAGTTTTGACAAATATCAAGTTTTTAAGATGCTGATACATGATGAACAATATATCAGCACAATACAATAATTTGAGGATTTATATCGCGGCTCAAATTTTGTTGAACGGCAGGGACTACAAACTGAGCTACGAATCAAAAAGTCAAAATTTTGCATTTATATGATGGCTACGGTCGATGCCAAATATATATCTTGTTGTGTTATATTATTTCATTTCACCTCACCAAAAATAACTATTTTTTCGTAATATATATAATTTTTAAACATTTTACAATACTATTTGTCTAAAAGATGCTACGCACAAAATCTAAAAAAGGATGCTACTAAACTAACCTAAATTGCATAATGAGTAAGGAATTTTTGCCAGAAAAAATACTGGCTAATGCATCGTTGCAACGCTACATGACCTTTTTTTGGTCATGTGTCGTCGTGGTGACCTATTTACACCCACATGCCAAGTTGTTGCTCCTAAATGAGTAATTAGCGAGATGGTGTACCTAAATGCACCCACTCGCCAATTTTGTGTACTAATGATGCATTTAACTCTTTCAGTTTTACATGTAAGCGTTTCAGGCCAGCAAGATATAGCATCCGGCTTGAAATCAAATCTGATCAAGAAGAAGAGAGAACACCACACAAAAAGTGCTCAACTAAAGAACGAGCTCGCACCACATCCTCTCTAGCCTAGCTTGCTGTCATCTGCCCTCCTGCTCCCAGAGTCCCAATTGTTGCCCACCGGCATCGGGAAGCAAGATAGGAACAAATTAAAGTCCTGGCTCGAAAAGTCTCGACTCGAAAGTCGGAATGGCACAACGGTGCTTGCGTTCTTGCAGGCAGTGAAAGGATAAGAATTCTCCAAATGGATGTGTGCGAGTAGAACGAGCGCCTAGGTTGGTGGCCCCACGCATGTATCATATCTAGTGAGAACCAAATTAAATGTTTATCATCCATGATACAAGTACTAAAGTAAAATCAAATTCATATGACCTAATTTATTAGGAGGCCAAAATATAAATTACTACACTTTACTCTTTCTAAAAGAATAGGTTTGAAAATTTGCAACCCACATAATCTCCCTCCCCATTTACCCCTGCTCTCCTATTAAACCAAACCATGCATTGGAGAGAGCTCGATGTAAACACGTACCCATTCGTATAGGGCAGAGAGAGACCACCAAAGCTTCTCCAACTCTAGGTGCAAGGAGAGATCGAGCGTGTAGGGCTTTAGGCTTCATAGTCCAAGAGAACATGTCATCGGGATCGATGAACTTGGGAATGCCATGCCGGAGTCCCATGACGTACTATGTCAGCAACTATGGGCCGCTTATCGTCGTCATGATCTTTTATCACCATCGCCACAGCCGGTTCGGTGGCCTTTGCCTGATATTTCATGGGCCTCATGAGATGCAAGGATAGACCCAGTTATGGACCTTGACATGTGCTGACCCGATGAGAACACCCTCTCCCTCTTCCTACATGACCCCAACAGTACACCACCCACCCTTTTCCTCGTTCCCATGCTCTTGTTCCTCAGCTCCTCCTCCTTTCCCCTCCCTAAGCTCCTTCCCATCATTCATGGGATCATCATGTCCGTCCCCATCCTCCCTCCGCGCCACTTGCCAACACGTTGTACAGTAGGCAAACCTGGGATGATCGAGCTCAGCCGCTCAGGTGATCTTTCAGCTTGCCGGCCCAGGTAGCGCTGCCATTTAACTGGCCGGCCGATGGGCAATGACTTCTTTGCTGTGGGTCTGACATGGGCGTCGACGCGTCGCACACACGCACACGATGCGAGAGGCCTCGGTGCAGATTCTGCAGAACTATATGAGTCTAATGCATGCACTAGTGTCCAGTAGTACAAGACCATGCATGCACACATGATTTAAGTGAGAGCTGATCAAAATTGACATTTGCAAAACCTTCATTCTTGATGTTTCTTATGGAGAAGAGATTTGAATTCAATATTGCACTTTATGTAAATGCCATAGACTCCAACAATGCTCATAGTCGAAAATGAGTATGACAATTTCCACCATATTCCATTTTTGGGTCTAGTTTTATTCATTTTTGCTGCACGACTATTATCGTCTCATGGTCTCCGCGCGTTGCCGCGGGTCTCAACTAGTATACTAAAAACGCCCTAAACGAAATTATAGAATACTCGCCCTAAACAACCATAGGTGCAGGAACATGCTTATTAATTAATTACTTATACTTACACAGGCAGCATAGCTCGGTGTACACGAGGCTACCGGCCTCGTCTTCCTTATTTTTTTAAACATACATACACCAAGGCTCACGATCGAGCATGCCATACTACTCAGGCCGCTGCCGAGGCGACGGGTGCCCAGAGGACGTCACCCCTAGTAAGGAAGTGACACACCGAGGCTTCCCCTGGCTTGAGACCAAGCTTCACCCAGTACCTCAGCGTTGGATCAAACCCTGACGTGTTCGCGTGGCACACTGCAAGCGCCCGCACCATTGCCGGCGTCGTCGTCGTCGTCCTCGGCGCAGGCACAGTGGCGCTGCCGTCCTCCTCCCTGCACAGCGTGACCTCGTAGATCCTCGTCGGGTTGACGGCGTGGCAGTAGAACAAGGCGAACGGGAACCTCATGCTGTGGCACGTCACGGTGTTCTTCGCCTCCCCCGCCGCCTCGGCTCCCTTGGCGGCGGCGGTGACGACCGCGCGCACCGCCACCACCTCGTACCTTTGCGACGGCGAGCTGGTGATGCCCTCCTCCGGCACGTCGAGGGAGGTGGACATGGCGCGGAGGCTGCTCGTACCGAGAGCCGCCGCCGCGAACTCGTGCATGGACTCCACGGACGCGGCGCAGGCCTTCTGCTCGCCCGCCACTTCCCGGGGGTGCTCGCACGAGCGCAGCGTGGACCACATGGCACGCGCCATGGAGAGGGATGCCGGTGGGAACATGGCGGCGATGTCGGTGAAGTTTTTTGTGGAGATCGGGATCGAATCGGCGATGCTACGGTGGAGGCAGACGCTGTGCAAGGCGGCCGCCCGGCCGATGTAGAGGTTGATCTTGGATCCTGATGTCAAGACGTCCTCTGGGTACAACAGTTTCTCTGACGCTACCCTGTGTGCCCAATTATGTAAGATCTTTGCATCTCCTTTTGAAAACTGATCTGAATATACAGACCAATTGTGTTCCTCCACCGCATCTTTTTTCTCGTTTCCTGCAAGATATATTATGGTTTTGGTATCAGTAAAATTAGCTCCTGGAGTTGCACAAGCTAGAACCATATATAATTTTTTGGAGGAATTGATAAGGTATTATCTATAAAATGCAGAGAATGTGTGTACCTGAAGATGCACTGAAGTGGTCGAGGATGGCCAATGGTATCGGCATGTTGGGGAACACTGACTGCCAGTACGCGTTCAGCTCTGACGAGGAGGCATAGTACGGCACCGCGGACCCTTCCTTTCCTGTTGCAAGAGCTTCATGCCGACCTGCTCCAGCCACGGCAACCTGCAAGACCGTTTTAAGTATTTTTTGCATTGTAGAAAGACACCTATTTGAGATCATAGGTAGTGGAGGTAGCACATGACGTACCAGAAGTGACAGAAGGAACAGAAGAACTCCCATTTGCTCCTCTACTTGCTGGTGCTACGCTGCTCTTTGTTCTCTCCCGGCATCATCGAGGCACCCATATTTATAGTATAGCAGCAGTTGCAAATTTCGATCCAGACTGTTGCTGAGGAGATAAACACCTATATTTTGGCTGGACCTTTACTCATCAGCTAAATCTGCACTGTGGAATGCTTATCTCCTCAGCCAGTAGGCAGTTGCAAGTTTCTAGCCAGACTGTGACGTTGAGGAGATAGACACCAATTTTTTGGCTGGACCTTACTCATCGGTTAAATCTGCACTACGAATGGGGATGGAAAATTGTACTCCCTATGTTCCAAATTGTAGATCTTTTTTTTTCTAGATACATACATTGTACTATGTACCTAGACATAGTATATATAAATCGATATGCATAGCAATATCTATATATCTTGAAAAGCCCAAATAACCTATAATTTGAAGTGGAGGGGGTATAAATTAGTTGGTAAAGTACTCCCTATGTCCCATAAAAATGACATTCTAGAATTTATTTTTTTTTCAAAAAAGACTGATGTTCCGAGATTTGAACCTTAAGCATGCATAATCTGGTGTGTTAATATTGTGCATGCATGATTAAATGAAAACCGATCCTTCCACCTTGTACATGAAACTCAACTAATTAAACATGTGTTTTTATCCAACTTTAGTTTGTCTAAAATTGTAGGCCATTTTGGCCCGAGATATATAGCTTTCGTTACGAATCTAGACATACACCATATTTAAATATATTATAAAACCTATACATCTAGAAAAGCTAAAATAACAGCAGATTATATCGTAGTATATACTGAATGCACGCCGGAAGTGATAAGTCACCGAAATATCTCAAAGGTAGAGCAGGAGGCCTTTCCTCTAGTTCGAAATTTGAGACAACGAGGAAAAGAAGATGAAATAAAGGCTAAAGCCAGCTGAGTAAATACCCTCTCTGCTCGCTGCGCTAACGAGCTCGTCGGCTGGCCACAAGAAAAATTTACTTCTGTTCACACAGCGCGGACGAGCTCACGTCGCCGGAGATGGAGACGAGGGTCAAGCCTATAGGTTAGAAAAGATTCAAAACAAAGGTAGTGTTTGGTTCACGTAATAAACATGATTTGATTACGGTGTTAACAGATCCCGTTACCGCTGTTTATTTTAGCCCTTCCTTAGTCGAGTCCCACCGGTAATGGATATCGTCATTGACAAAGCTCATACCGCTCCAAACCCTATGTTAACATATTCTCTTGACGTCGTGCCTCTATCGTCAAACGCACCGCCGCATCCACTATTATAGACAGCAACATCACAAACGGTTTGTATTACAGACCCTTTGTGATGGTACGTCAACGGTTTTTCTTACAATACAAACTCTTTGTGATGCCCCACATCACAAACGGTTTGGTAAAACCCTTTATGATGCTACTATATCACAAAGGGTTTTTCTTACAAACCTTTTGCGGTGGTTCATATATTAAAATTTAAAATTTGAGTTTTTTCAAACGACCTCGGATAAAGAAACAGTCAAAATAAGAGTCGTAGGTCACAATACGTTATGAAACTTTGTAGTTGACAACTTTTTCATTTAAAATCATCTAGTTAATGAAAATTAACTTTGAATGTTCTCAAATTTAAAATTAAAATTTTATAAATGACCTCGGATGGAGAAACTATCAAAATAAAATTACTGATTTCAAAAAGTTATGAAACTTTGTAGTTGATAACTTTTTCATTTGAAATCATCTGGTTAACGAGATCTAAGTTTGAATATTCTCAAATTTGAAATTCAAATTTTATAAACGACCTTGGATGGAGAAACTACCAAAATAAGAGTTGTAGATTTCAAAAGGTTATGAAACTTTATAGTTGACGATTTATTTATTTGAAATTGTTTAGGGTCTCAAATAAGTACTTTACACTCGGTTTGTATAATACGGTAGGAATCAGAACGGCATCTAGACACGCAGTGGTAGAGGAGGTCACGCGCGAGGGAGAGGTCGTGGGTTCGAACCCCACCGAGATGGAGTGGTGTAGTGGTAGAGGAGATCACGCGCGAGGGAGATGTCGTGGGTTCAAACCCCGCCGATCGCATCGCGCATGATTTATGCGCGAAAAATGGTGCGACTTGCTTGAGTGGCTGGTAGCCTTCTCGCGTTAAAATATTTTTTTCCTATTGTTTTCCTATTTTTTGAGGTTTTTTGGTAATCATCATCACAAACAGTTTGTATAACGAACCGTTTGTGATACCCCTCATCACAAACCCCGCCGACCGTGTCTCGTGTGATTTATGCGCGAAAAATGGTGCGACTTGCTTGAGTGGCCGGTAGCCTTCCCGTGTTAAAATAATTATTTTCCCTATTGTTTTCCTATTTTTTGAGTTTTTTCGGTAATAATCATCACAAAGAGTGTGTATAACGAACCGTTTGTGATACCCTCATCACAAACAGTTCAATTTGTGATGCCAGGAGGTATCACAAATGACATATCATAAACGACCTCCAAAACCGTTTGTGACACTGTTTAAAACCGTCAGTTTCTAGAGTAGTCATGGCACGGAGCAACTCCATTGTGGCCTCCATGGTCACCCACGCAGCCGCGCGGCAGGGAGCAACTCCATCTGTCCACTTGCCTTCTCCCCATCCATATCTTCCTTAAGAAAATATTCTTCCGCCTACCTAGTGCTGGATCCAATGAAGAAGAGCATTCCCGATCTGGTGAAGAAGAACACGTGGATGTGGAGCGGGATGAAGAACATCAGGAACATTCTTTTGGAGCGATGCCATACCCAGATTTGTTGTAGATCTGCTTCTTGATCGTTCTCCAGATGGAGTTGCTGGTTGAATTTGATTATTTTAAAAACATGCTATTCATTAAGAAAAAGAGAACTACAACTATGCAACCTCAAGAGAACCCGTAAAAACAATGACAACAAAGGAAACGGTAGAGCGCGACCTAAACCAGAATTAAAAGAAAGAAACCCCACACCTCACCAGCAACCACGCTACAATGACGACACAACAGCTTTGCAAAGACATCTAGGGTCCACGACCGCCACTAAGACAATCGAAGTAACAAAGCATTAGGGGTGCGGAGAAAACAACCAGACTACGCTTACAGCGAGAACATGACGCTAACGCCGTCGTCGTCCATCCTTCTAAAGGACTGAGCTTAGACTCGGCGAATCCACAAAGTTAGGGGGGTCAATGACGCTTTCAGCAAGGGAGCTACACCCACAGATGTAGCCACTGCCGGCACTGGCTCAAAACCAAGCAAAGCTTTCGCTCGTGACATGGTCCCAACACCAAACACCACACACAAAGCGGATGGCAATGACAAAGCGACAATGACGGGACGCCCATGGATACGACAATGGAAACAATAGGGCGCAAGCGACCAAAACGACCTATTTCTAAAGGGCTACCGGCCAACGACAACGATGGTGGCCGATAGCTCTGACGACTAGTGATTAGGGAGGACACACCACTGGGGAATCCACGCCGAAGGTGGCCGGGAAAACAATGAGGGAGCAGTTCGGTTGAGGCGTCTCGACCCAGCATCCCCTCCAAGCCCTAGCAAATGGTGACAGCGGCCATCAGTGCCAGGGGCCGGCCAGCGGCCCCCAAAGCCCAGCCCGTGCGCAGTTAGTGCCTTATTAGCGGGGCGTCATGGGCAGGTGGGCAAGGGGCGCCGACCGCCATCAACGGCCATCAACGGAGAGGGGAAGCTGGTGGTGATGATTATGGGTGGCAGATTTGCTGGGCCCGGTGTGGGAGGCCTACCGGCGGCGTGATCCACTGCTAGAGCGGCCGATGACGCAAGGTAGGCTGGCGATGGGCCGGCGGTGCGGATGCGCCGGCAGCACGGGGGTGGGCCGGTGGCAGGCCGACATCGTAGATCCGGCATTGGGGACGGCGGATCCAGCAGCAAGGGCGGCACCGAGAGTGGTGGCGGCACCGGCCCGGGTACGGAGGCAGTGGCTCCGGCACGACGACCCCCAGCGGCGTTCCACCACGTGGGCCGGCGGCGGTGCGAGGAGGGCGGGCGGCCGTGGTGGACGGGTGGCAGCGCGAACAACGACCAATGGTGGCGGTGGTGGGGGAGGAGGAAAGAAGGGGAAGGAGGAGGAGAGGAGAGACGATAAGGGAGCGTCGCGGCCATATGCCGTAGCGGCGACGGCGGTGGCCCCTCGTTTTGCCTGGGAGGGGCTACGCGAGGAAGGGCATGGTGTTTCGTCCCCTTAATGGAAGACGTAAGTGTGTGAATTTGATTATACATGTATAGACGTTTTCTTCCCAATTATTAGTGTATTTCTCTCAAAATTGGATCACTGTGTCCTTCCAATCTGGCTCTTTTTCATGTATTTGGATCGGTCATGTTTCTGTAAAATCTGGCGAAGCACCAATCCGACGAGCATGGTATGAAATGGCATTACAGAGGCCAACCAACAAAACGTATAATCATAATCAGATACGTCGTAATCTCATTTCTTTTACGTTTGTGTTACCGTTTCACCGACCAAATACTGGTCAAGAATTGATACGCCATAATCTCATTTCTTTTGCGTTTGTGTTACCGTTTCACCAACCAAATACTTGTCAAGAATTACAGCCAATGTTCATTTCCATTTGTTGCATGCTTCAATTGATCATCTAGATGTGCATAAATGAACGGTCGCAGTGTCTGCGTTATTTTAAAAAAAATGGTTTGTGAACTAAAAACCTAAAACCACCAAAAAGGGCAATGTCACGATCGTCCTAACCCTGCCTTCGTGGGCAAGGTTGTGTCCTAATCCAGACTTGCCCTGAAACGATACAATTTCCTCTCCTTACAAGCTGATCCTCGCCTCGTTTGTTTATCGATATGGTGCTAACTGCTAAATCTAAAGTGTCCACTATCTTTTTCCTAAAAAAAAGGTGTCCATTATTTTTGCTCCGGGACGACACTCCCCGCGGGCCAGAAGAAACCCAATGGAAGTGATGGGTGGGCCTTCTTTCCACAGCCCAACACTTCTATTGCCCAACTCCAGAAGGAACCACTCCAGAATGTCAATCGCTGGGGCCGTCTCTAATATCATATTTGCCTTCTGAAATCTTACTCATTGCAGAACAATCTCAACAAAAACAAAGCGTTTGACCCCGTTGCTTTCAGCTCAACACCATACCCGCACATTGTAAAGTTGTAAGCATGAATAAGGACTATTGGTTTTCATGATTTTTCATTTGTTCCTATTAGGCAAGATTTCATCGGCCCCTCTCTGAATCTGACCGTTGGTCTTAGATGCATATGTGTCTATTATCATTAGAAAAATATTTGGAGTATAAACGACTTTTTTTCGTAGATGCATCTATTATTATACTCCTTGGTGCATCGTGAGTACCAAGCCGACGAATTGCCTGTTCATTTTTGCAAATCTTAATTCATATCCTCCTAATGTATCAACGTGTTCCCCATGGAGATCTCACAAACACATATAATCATTGTTTTTGGTTGCAATATGTCAGGAGGCAAAGATCAAAGGATTGCCTTATTAAACAGTTAGAAAATGTTTTGCTTGTGACGACAAGGGCCAGCACCATCCTGGTATTTTATTTTCTTCGTGGTATTCATTTATGTAATCGCGTTATAATTCACGTCTCACCATTGGCAATATGCTTCCTCTAATGTATCCGCTGTTGCTATCTTTTTCGCAGATCCACCAGAGCACATCGTCCCCTTCAAGGAGCACAGGACATTTGCTCCCACCACACTGGCCCTCCTCTCTCCGTCAGCAAAAAATATCGTGAGAAATAATTGAGAATAAAACTCCTATACGTGATTTTACTACCTGCCGCAAGTTTTAACGTTCGAAATCAACATGTTGCAGACTTGAATCACCCATCCAAAAGCCAAGATGTTTTTTCCGTTGGTTATCTCTCTTTTGAGCTTTTGTTAATTTGTGAGACAAATTTTCGTCTGAGCTTACCGTTGCAAATGATGGTGGTTTGTTGAATCCATGAAGACAGTGGTTCCATGGACTGTTTCGCGGCTCTTATAATAACTAAGGATAAAAAAGCATGGGTGATTAATAAAATAGGTATCTAATGAGCAAATAAAAACAAAAAATAAAATAGGTATCTAATGAGCAAATAAAAACAAACAATAAAAAGAATGGGATCTTATAATAAAGTTAAGGAAATAAGCATGGGTGCTTAATAAAAATAGGTATCTAATGAGCAAATAAAAACAAAAAAAATAAAAATAGGTATCTAATGAGCAAATAAAAACAAAAAATAAAAATAGGTATATAATGAGAAAAACAAAAAGATTACGATGTGGGACTAAAGATTACACTATTGCCAACGCTCCTCGCGCAACTCGGAAGCGCCCAGCGCCGGGCCCGGCCTGGTGGGCTGCTGCTGCTCCTCTTACCACGCGGCCCAACCGTGGCCGCTTCCAGAACCCAGGACGATTCAGGCTTCCAACCCGGTCCTAATCAGAGTCGTCTTCTACTTCTAGATCGTCAGCCATTGCTATCGCCAAGCTGGATAACTTGGAAAGGTCATAGGATACGCACAAGGAACATGGAATGGAGTTACTAGCCCATGGACTCATCGTCCTCGTCCCACTGCTTGTCTGCTTTGACTGGGAATTCCTTCGGCAGCGCCACACTGTTCAGGGATGAATAACAGCCGCACGCCCAACACCTGTGCTTCTGCTTCGTTTCGTTCGTCTGCAAAATCCGTTCTGCAAACATGTGGCTGCAAACAGCTCGACCAGACGCTGATCTTTCAGCTCGCTTTCTTTCACTGTTTTACCCAGCCAGACTTCTCCACGCTCTCCCTTCCAGGACCCCTGAATTTTCATGAAAGAGTTACTGTCGCCTACACTGACCAACACAACACATGACATGTTTGCAGACTACAGAGAAGGATAGGCCGGGATAGGCCATACCCAATTGCCCATGCTTGGACATGTTGGCTCATGACAACACATGCAGAGAGCAGAAGGGATCACCTTTCTTTTTCTCACTGTCACAACCTCACAGAGTCACAGGTGCAAGAAGGCTACCCTGTTTTTCCAAAAAAAAAATTCTCTTCAAACTTCATTATTCACATGTCACATCAGATCATATCAAATCTCTCTTCTCATATATGGAGCATTAAATTTAGATAAATAAAAAAACTAATTGTATAGTTTTGATGTACACGACGAGACGAATCTTTTAAGCCTAGTTAGGTCATGGTAGAACAATGTTTACCACAAACAGACGAAAATTGCTACAATACGCTATAATGTTCTATGTGACTTTTCTACCAACTTTTCACCCCCTCATTTCAGGAAGTTCCAAAAACTCTTTCTCCAAACTTCACTGTTCACCTATCACATCAAATCATATCAAATATATCTCCTCGTGCATGAAGCATTAAGTGTAGGTAAATAAAAAAACTAATTGCATAGTTTTGATGTACACGACGAGACGAATCTTTCGAGCCTAATTAGGTCATGGTAGGACAATGTTTACCACAAACAAACAAAAAGTGCTATAGTGCGCTACAGTGTCCGATGCGACTTTTCTATCAACTTTTCACCCCCTCTTTCAGAAACTAAGCCCTTGTTTAGTTCCCAAATTTAGGAGCCAAACTTTGGCTTTTGGGGTACGTGTAGCATTTCGTTTGTATGTGTGAAAAATTGTGCAAAAATTGATTAATTAGGCTCAAAATGTCCGTCTGACAGAGTAAACAAAACTGTGCAATTAGTTTTTGATTTCATCTACATTTAGTATTCCATGCATGTGCCGACATCTTTTTGCATAGTGAACTTTTTTTGAATAAAGGACAGGAGCACTGCCATATCATATAAGAAGGTAGCAAAGTTACATCACGCGCCGAAGCGAAACACCACCACCACCACCCAAACAACGCGCACAACAAAACGCTACACCCCACTGTCTGGAAGAGAGAGTCAAAGGGTAGCCACCACCAACTGCGCCGTCGTCCCCGACGTTGTGCCACGCCAAAAAACGTAGCCCGCTGCAAGCCTAAGCAGCACCTCGAACCCCTCCGCCATGGGCTATCACCCTCAAACCGCACACACATGGTCGTCGAAGCCCCTGCTCTAGTGGTGCATCAATAGAACACTTCCGTCGCGGCACCAAATAAGACCACTGATCCTGACCACTATGCGTGGAGGCCTCGCCTCACCCACCGCCTCACACTCCTCTGCCAAGGACTCAGATACCTGAGAACCACTAAGAGAGCGACATTTAAGCCCATCCGACACCGAAAACTCCACCGCAACATGTACGCCGGCCCAAGACCTCCAGCACACATGGATCCTCGGCACCTTCCTGCCAGCACGGACAATACCACCAACCAGCCACCAACGCCAAGCCAAGTCGGGACTCCAATGCAACGCCTTCAGGAAGGGCACGACGCCTCTGCGTACTGACCTTTGAGAGTGGAATTTGGTATCTAAACAGCGTAAACACCCCGGAAGCGAAAACACAGGAGCAGGGCAATACAGGAGAGACAAGCCCATCAGGGAATGTCGGCGCCGCCTGCCCCGGGCGACGCTGGATCGCTACCGATCTATAGCGACAGGACAGGGCAGTGGTAGATGCCTTGCCCATTTCTGACTTTTGTGCCCTCCCGGCCCCAGCTCTGCCTTTCTTTTTCCGTCCGGCTCTCTGCAGCTTCCTTCCTCCTCCACATTCTACTCAACGGACCTATCAAAAAATCCATGTAGGCCATGTTATGAGAGAACCCTTGCCATATGGTATGGTTAACAACCTTTCGTTTGTTTTTTTATTGGCACCTCTAGGCTAATCATCTCGCCAACCCACATGCAAATCATAGGCAGCTCTGGAGTTAGGTAAAGATGCCCCTTTCTCGCTCTAGACCCTGGGTCTGGGGATCTCGTCTCGGGCTTGGTGTTGGGTGAAGCAGAAGCACAGGAACAGGAAAAACACGCGACACGTAAAAATCATACTGACATGAGAATTAACATTGATGGCCGGATGTGAACTTGCTGGAACAGACGAGAGCTTGTTGACGTGTGCGTTTCTTGACGAGGGTGGAGAGGAATTAATTAGATCAAAGCCTGGAATTTGGTGGGGATGAAGTGAAAAAGAAAGAAGGTTAGCCAAATTCCTTGCTTCCCATCCAAGTTAAAAAGTCTCCAGCAATTATGCTAAATGTTTCTTGACCATACAAACTTGATGCTTACAGTACACCGCTAACAAAACAAAAGGCATATGGGCCCACTTGCAAGCTTTGAAAATTCCACACAAATTGGAAATGAATCTCCTCGCAAGTCATAAACACCGTACTCCTACTGTACAATTCATTCATGCAGCTGCTGGAGTGCTGGGGCAGCTAGGATACACAACTAGTACATACTGTATACACAACTAGTACATACTGTATAGTAGTAGTAAAAACACCGATGACCAATTTGCAACGTGGTCAAGAACTGTGAGGCCACACATTTTTTTTTCTTCTTGAGGTGAAAGATGGCACACACACTTTGACACTTGAGTTGCGTACACCGGCACGGCGAAACGTGGAGCACTCGAGAGTTAAAAAAAAAAGGCAAATCCACCGGTGGAGGAAAAGGGAAAGTCTGGACAAGTTAGTCCTACTCAGCACGCACAATTTGTGCCCCAACGCAATTATTATACCAATACCACTCACTGGCTCAACTGACGGCTACGGTGGACTGCCAATAAAGTACAGGCTCACATACCTGGCTGGTGCTAATCCCATCTTCGTTGTCCTCGTGACGCACCGGGTTCTTGCTCCTAATCATGCGACTAAATTATTCCCATGATGATAGTTTATGGATCCCATACGTATGTACGGATAAAGCAGCCTCTGGTTACTGCTAGTTTTGTCAGCGATAACATGTTTCTGGAATACAAACAGGGTAGTCGTCTTTCTGAACAAGATAATTTCATGGGAATTATGTTAGTTTTTTCGCGTAATTTCGTCTGTTCTAGACATGATCGTACTTTTGATTAGTGGAGAGGTATGATTCATGTTTAATAGAATATACTCCAGTTCTCCCCTTTTGGAGAAGCAAAAACTTAACGATACTTTATAAAAAAACAAAAACGCTTAATGATATCAAAGAGGAACAACCGAACAAGGAACAAATCCACCGACAAGAAGCGCAGTGAGGACGGAATGGAATTAAACTAAAATTCGCACGACGGTGCAAGGGGGGACTAATCAAATCGCTTAATACACCGCCAATGATTAACCTGGACGCCACCGATTAATTATGAGTATTAGTAGTAACCAGGAGTACAGTAACTAGCTTCAGCAAAGCTAGCTTGATGTGGCTGCTAAGCTGTCCGTGCAGCGTTGTTTAATTGTGTGCCGCGTCCCTGTCCGGCCACCGGGTGGTGGTTCGCCTCCGGGTTGGCCGAGCTGCGAAAGCGACCGCCCCTCCTCCCCCTCTTCTCCTCCTCCTCCTCCCTCCCCGCCCCTCTCCTCGCCAAGAACAAACCCACTCATCTATCGCCTCCGCACAGGGAAGGCTTTCCCTTCCCTCTCTGGCGCTCCCCTCCCCGGAGACTCCGGCTTCTTCTGAGGATTATCCATCCGTTCACTCTTCTGCGGAGGTGAGTGCTCGTTCGCTTCGGTTTACCGGTTCTCGTTCCAGCCGCTGGTCAATCCGAGCTCGTCTCGTCTCGTCTGTTCTGATTGGTTCGTTGCTTGGTTTGGTACGCGGGGGGGGGGGGGGGGGGGGGGGGTCACGCGCGGGGTCTACGGTTCTAGATGGAGTAAATTTTCATTCTCGGCATGTCGCGTTGCTTTTGCCGACTCTGGCGGCGGTAAAAAGATTTCTTTTTCTGGGGGCTCGTGACGGTGAAACGGTTATCTATTGCTCCAGCGGTCCAGGTCGGCCCGAGCTCAATTTCGAATCCGTTCTTGGTGGACCAGGCGCCTTTCCTTCGTGGGATTGCCACTGCGCTGCTGGCCTCGTCCCGTCCGTCGTTCCTTGCTTGATTCGTGGCTGCGCAATTGGATCCGGCCTGCCGACCTCTCGTGGATTTGGTGGGTGCGTGCTGTGCTCGGTCTTGGTTGGATCGTGTGCTGGAGTGGGTGGGATGCTTGGCGATTGCTCGTTGCGTGATCCATTGTTTGGATGCGAAATTTGAATATTTTATTTTGGGTCCTTTTTCGGGGAAGTTCTGAGGTTTCGACTGCGCTCTGCTGGAGAATCCGGCCGTGATTCTTGCCTTGCTCTGCTCGATTTATGGAATCTCTCCGCGCCTTTATTGATCCATTTCTTTCCTCTTATATATGGATGGTGGGGCCAGAATTGAGAGGCTGCTTCTGAAGACTGGAGCTTCTCGACTTCAGTCTGAGCAGAGCAGCCTCTTAAATCGCAGCTCTCCTGGTTCTGCCGACGCTTTTGTGATTTCGCTCTGCTTGTAAGTTGTCCCTTCCCGAATCTTGGTGTGATGGCCTTCAGCACATGTTCGCCAATTGAGCTCAGTTTGATCTGTTCAGCCGCTCGGCAGAACAGGAAGCTCGCTATGCCACCCTGTGATTCCTGTTCCGGTTTCTCTCGCTATTCTGGTGTCCGTTGAGTGCGTTCAGAGACTTCCGTCCTGTTTGTGTCGTCCACTCCAGGGATTTTCGGTGTTGTTTGTTCGTCTGTTTCTTCCGCTCCTAGCTCATTTGGATCCACGTGATTTGGATGAACCTTATCTTGATGATCTTCGATCCATTTTTGCTTCGGTCCCTGTCAATTCGACCTCCTGTATTGTTCAGTCGTTGTGGTTTCAGGTGTTATGCGTGAAATAGTTTCCCTCATGGCCTGATATGCGCGAGATCACTTGATTGTAGTAAATTCTTTGTTAATGATCAGTGTTTTGTTTGACTGCTGTGGTTAGTTTGATGCACAATTATAGCATTTCTTTTTGTCCTTCCATTTAGCTTGCTGAAACAAAGTGGAACATTTCTGGGCTCCATTCATTCATCACCCAACTACTACTATTCTGTACCTAGTCTTATTTTTTGTACTGTAGGTCTGAACTGCAGATGTAATTGAACGGATTAAGATTCAGGAGATGTTATGCCTATATTTGTCTGTGTATTTTCAGCTTGAGTCAAACAAGCATCTCATGTGTGCTGCATTTGGTTCTGTGCTCCTTATTCAGGCCAACTAGGATATCAGCTAGGAGTTGAGAATGGCGGTTGGTGGAACTCAGCCGACCCTCAGGAAGTACCTCGGTGCACTCAAGGACACAACGACTGTGAGCTTGGCAAAAGTGAATAGTGATTATAAGGTGAAAAACATTTTCATGATCCATTTGAATAACTTTTGGAAGGTTTCAAGTTCTGACAGACCTTCAATGCACTCGCTGTGGACTTAACATTCTCCTCTGTAACAGGATTTGGACATTGCAATTGTCAAGGCCACAAACCATGTTGAGCGTCCATCAAAGGAGAAGTACATAAGAGGTAGTGACATATCTCGTCTCTTGGCTGAAAAACTAGTTCAAACTGCAAACTGCATCCTATGACTCGGTCTCCATTGTTTTTTTAATTTATTGCATTAATAAAAACTAACTATATTTGAGTGTAGAATTTTTAGCACTATGATATCTCGTGCTTGAAATTCATGTTGATTCTGAAGCACTTTTATTTCAAAATGTCAGTTGTTGTGTCACCATATTATATGGCTGCCACTAGTCGCAATTCACATCTTTATTTGTTTGCAGAAATTTTTCTTTCCATTTCTGCTGCAAGGCCACGGGCAGATGTAGCTTACTGTATTCATGCCCTTTCCAGACGCCTTTCAAAGACACGCAACTGGGCGGTATGGCTACTATACATTTTCATTTTTCATAGTAGTAATGTTATGAATGATATCCTTTCACTTAATCAATTGTGTTTTTATGGGTGTTATATAACAAAAGAATTTACAAAGTACTCATGGAAGTGTTTCTTGACAATTCTCCCACCAGGTTGCACTGAAGACATTGATTGTCATACATCGTGCTCTTAGAGAAGTTGATCCCACTTTTCGTGAAGAGCTTATCAATTATGGCAGATCTAGGTCCCATATGCTCAACATGGCCTACTTTAAGGATGACTCCAGTGCAGAAGGTACAAGTTATTAGTAGTATCTCAGTACTGTCTCTTGTATTATAAATTATGATTTTAAACTTATTCTTTTTTCTTCTTATTTTTCATTCAGCTTGGGATTATTCTGCGTGGGTTCGCATTTATGCTTTATATCTAGAGGAGAGGCTTGAATGTTTCCGAGTGCTGAAGTATGATGTAGAAACAGATCCACCGGTATGCAATCAAGTGCTGCTATTGCATTACTCTTGTTTTCTGCACTTGCAAGACTTTTTAAAATATGTGTTGCACGTTACATGTCACTGCATAATGTGATGTTGAGTGGCATCATATATGCTTGTAATTTGAAAGAAGAGAACGCCCAGTACTGTCTGGTTTCATTTCATTGTAGGGCATGTGAGGCATGATCATTGCATATGCCCAAAAGTCAACCTCCTTTGTTCATACCACGTGGAATTTGTGCTACCACACAGCAATTCAATTTCTAATCTTGGTGTGAGAAATGCAATCCATGCTTGTCTAACCAAGGAATCATGTGGTTTCTACTTCTGTACCATATGGTTCAGTAAACTTAAGAGTTCTGCAATTTCTTTTTTTTTCTCCTGTAACAAGTCATACATCCGTCTGATTATTAGTCTTCCTAGTTTTTTTTTCTTCATATGCAATTGAAGCTTTTGCCATGAGACAGTAACTTCCAACAATATTCTAACTATATGGACAATTGTGATCTCTGCAGAGAACTCGGGATCTTGATACTGCTGCTTTGCTTGATCATCTGCCACCACTACAGCAGCTCCTTTTTCGGCTTCTTGCTTGCCAGGTAGACTCCTTTTACTATTACTGTATGTACAATTTCACCAGTTCCTGCCTTCCTGTGATGTCACTTGTTCAATTCTGTTGGCTAATTTCTCAAATTTTTAGCCACAACGAGCGTCGTCTTACAATATTATAATCCAGCATGCACTTTCTATGGTATGCATAAACACCCAGTTCCTTTCTTTCTTGTGTTAAGATTGTATGTTTGTTTCCTTTTAAACACTGTACAAGTGGTTTTTGGGTGTTGGTGTTTGTTGACTTCGTTTTGTGCATTACTGGTAGGTTTCTTTAGAGTGTGTTAAGATCTACACCGCCATTAGTGATGGAACAATCAATCTGGTTGACAAGGTGAACTGTCTTGTGCTTACCACCTTGGATAAATTTGTACAATCTGGTAAATGATTGCTGTTTTTCTTTATTTTCTCATCAAACTTACTTATTCCCTATCGCAGTTCTTTGAGATGCAAAGAAATGATGCTGTTAGGGCACTCGATATATACAAAAGGGCAACTAACCAGGTAAATATATGTCCCTTTACTCTTGCTGATCCATTAATTAAATAGTTTGACTGTCATGATGAGGACAATTGTTCTTTGCTTTTAGTGGCTCAAATAATAGTCTCACATGAAACAAACACTGTTAAAAATGTCACTAACGTGAATATGCACATTTTTTCTCAAAATTTGCATATTCATATATGGAACTTAAATAAACTTTAGTTTCGAAGCATCAAAGGATTTTTAGTTTTTTCAGCATCATTAGCTCTACTGGCACTGATCTACCGCCAAACTTAAAGTCTGGAATTTTCTCGATAGTAGGCTGACCAATATCGATTTTTTTTGGTTGCACAGTCTGAAAGACTCTCAGAATTTTACGAGGTGTGCAAAACTATACACGTTGGTCGTGGTGAGAAGTTCTTAAAAATTGAACAGGTATGATAAATGTTCCATGAGTTCTTTGCAAGTCTTTACTTTTTGCCTCCAAGTTAGTAAATTACTGATAACATATGTTGTTATTTTCCTGCAGCCTCCAGCATCATTCCTACAGACTATGGAGGAGTATGTAAGAGATGCTCCCACGATGGCAAAGGAAAAGGTTTGGAAACTACTGAGACCTGAACTCACTTATGGATAGGATATGTTTATTTGTTACTACCTCTGTTCCAAATAATTTGCTGTTGACTTTTTCTTACAAAATTTGACCATTCATATTATTAAGAAATTATGCGAGTATCATTTATTTTGTTTGTGATTTACTTTATTATCAAAGGTATTTTAAGCATGACGTATTTTTTTATATATATTTGGACTCATTTTTTGAATAACACGAATGATCAAATATTGTGAGAAAAGTCATCATCGAATAGTAATTTGGAATGAGGGAGTAGCTTTTTTTTACCAACCAATTTGAATATCGGAATATCAGAATGCTCAGTCCCTTATTTTCATTTAAATATGAGAATACTCACAATCACAAAGATTGTGGATCTAGTTCAGAAAATTCTAGTAAGATCAACTGTTTGCTGTTTACGTAATGCTGTAATAGGGGATTCTTAGTCCATAATATATTTTGTAATTCGAGAAATTCTTGTGATTATTCATTGGAAGTGAATCTATGTATTGTCTAAGGAAGTGTCAGATTTAGAATGCCCACCTAGATTAAAATGTTAGAAAGATTTCAAACAGCACACTTATATTTAGCTAACATGTTCCTCATTGAATTGTCCCTGAGCATATTTTGTTTGTTTCCAGGCTGTGCTGGCGATAGAATACAAAAAAGAGCCAGAGGAGGAAGAAAAACCAGCTTCACCTCCTCCAGCTGCAGAGCCTGAACCTGAACTTGAACCAGAAGCCAAGCCAGAACCAGAACCCGTTGTAGAGGAACCACCTGCAGCTGAACCAGATTTGCTGGTAACATTCTTTGCCATAGCAAGCAGAATCATTGGTCATATGTTTTTCCCGTTAACATTTATTTTGCTTGTTAGGGTCTGAATGAACCTAACCCTGCCGCAACCGCGATAGAAGAGCAGAATGCTTTGGCGCTAGCAATCGTTCCGATAGGTATGGTTTCTTGTGAATGAAAATTGGTTACACCACTTGAAATTGGTTAGCTGAGAGGCATGCCGTTCATTCTGGCTTATTGTGGCAGATGATGTTCCTAAAGCTGCCCCTGCTTTCGAAAATGGAGTCACAGGCTGGGAACTGGCTCTTGTCACCGCACCAAGCTCAAATGAGACCACCGTTTCCTCAAGCAAAAAATTGGTAGGTTGCCGAACCACTGATATCCAGCATATTCAATAATTTTCAGACAACAAATGTTGCTCAAACTTCTTCAAAAATAATGAATTCTGTGCAGGCTGGTGGCCTGGACTTGCTGACCCTCGACAGCCTGTACAACGACGCGAACCGGAGAGCCAGCCAGCCGGCGAGCTACAACCCCTGGGAGGCCGCCGCGCCGGCGCCGATGCTGCAGACGATGGCGCCGGCGACGCAGGACCCGTTCTACGCGTCGAGGGGGTACGCGGCGCCGCACGCGGTGCAGATGGCCGCCATGGCGCAGCAGCAGCAGGCCTTCATGCTGCAGCAGCAGATGATGGCGACCATGGCCGTCGCCCCGGCGCCGGCGGCCGCCGTCCACCACCAACACCCGATGATGCCGGTGCAGCAGAACCCCGCGAACCCGTTCGGCAACCCGTTCGCGCCCGCCGTCGTCGGCGCCCACCCCTACGGCGCCGCCGGCATGCCGCTCCACGCCGGGCCAGGCAACGCCTACACGGGGCTCATCTAGCCGCCGCGCGCCCGAGTCCGGCGCGGTTGGTTCAGTTTCTTGATCGCGTAGAACACTACCACACCATTCTTTTTGTCCAGGTTTTCTTGTTGCCATTGTGAGAAGGAAATTTGTAGCACACGGACAGGCAGACACAGAGTAGAGTCGGTCGGTCGTATAGCGTCGAAGGGCTGGGGGTGTTGTATAGTAGTAGGTGATTGTATGGTACATAGAGTTTGATCGTTTGTTCATGTGCAGTGCAGAGCTGGTCGAGATCGAGAGGCTAGTCGATCAGGTTCTTGTTGCGAGAGGGGACACACGATCGAGATTGAAATTGAAATTGGATTATTCTTGGATGCGGTTGGTTGGTTGGTTGAATAACGCGACATTCTTTTGCTGTAGCAGCTGACTTTTGCACAGTGGTCAGTGGATCGAGATGGTTCGGAGTTGCAGGAGTTGACTTTTGCGAGATGGAGATGATTGGGGTGTACGTTTAGTATCCGTTGACGACAGTGTTGATCCGCGCTGTCTGATCGTGCTGGAAAGTTGTCTCGCGTTTTTTGCTGGTGGGCGCTCTCTTTCTTTTCCCTTTGGCGTGCGCTTATCGAGTCTACTACTACCCCGCTGCCGACGGTTCCCACAACCTTGACGCGACGAAATGGCCACGTAGACGTGTAGCGTAGCGTTGCCGTATTCCACCTCTGCATCGCACAACCTCCGCCACCGGCAGCGGCATACGCTTGTGCGCGGCGGTGGGAGACCAATCACGTCGGTAATTCGCGCCACATCGGGTGTCACGCTCGTGGCCGCCGGCTCGAGCGACGCCTCGCCGCCCTGCCCACACCGCTTCCGGCGCCCTAGAGCGGCCGCCGCCCGCGAGCCGGAGCACGCGGGCGCGATCCCTTCCTGAAACCGAAACGATCAATTCACCCGTGCTGCTCTGCTCGGTAACCAACGTCCCCGTCCCACCAGGGAGCAAAGCAAGCGCACGCGACCCCAACTCGAACCCGTGCGCCGCACGCCGCCGCGAGCCGGAACCGGAAGCCTCTCTGGCTCTCTCCCGAGTCCACCACCTCTCGTCCTCCTCCCCTCTCCTGCCGCAGGTCCCAATCATTGCCTTCCCCACCAAGCAGCCCACCTCACCCCACCCCACCCCCTAGGGGGAAAGCAAGCAAGCGAGCGAGCAAAAGCAATCGCCGAAAGCGAGCGAGCGCGGCCGGCCGGCGTGATGGCGCGCGGCCTGCGCGGCGTGCGGGACGACCTCTCGGAGCTGGGGCGCCACCTCCTCGACATCGCCTGCTTCCTGCACCCGCTCCTCAACCCGGCCCACACCGACTCCCCGCCGGCCACCCCCACGGGCCGCCGCGCCGCCGCCCGCGCGCGCCGCTCCCCGTCGCCGCACCCCGCGGCCCCTCCGTCCCCCTCGCTCCTCGCGGGTATCCTCTCCGACCTCGCCGAGATCGGCGGCTCCCTCCGCGGCGGCTTCTCCCGCGCCGCCCCCCAGCCCGACTACCCGGCCCCCGCCGCGGCGGCCGAGTCCCTGCAGGCCGCCGCGTCCCCGCCGGCCTCCCCGCCTCCACCTGCCGCCGCCGCCGCCGCGCAGGTCCCTGATGACGTCGTGGGAGCGGCGCGCGCCCTCGCCGCGCGCCCCGAGGCGTGGATCGACTTCCCCGTGCTTGCCCTCGACGAAAGTATTTCATCTCCTTCCCAATTACGATACGATTGCTAGCTCCGCGAGTATCGCCATCTGCTTACGCAAATTGTTGCGCCTGTGATATGGCAACTTGTAGTGGTTTCCTGGGGTAGGTGTAAGGTTGCTCAATTGATAGTTGTTACTAGATTTTAGTGGAATTGGGAGGCGAGGTAACTCGCTTAGGAGTTCATCTAGGGTTGTGGAGGCGGGAGATTGCTGCTGCTTCCGAATGCGCCATGGGATAATATGGTGTGAGAGTGTAACAAATTGACGGCCTTTGAGTTGTTTGATGTGAGTATTGGTGGATGGGATGATCAGAAAGAATAAATCAGTCTAGGTGTTCTTCAAAGTTCTGACTTTTAGCTGCAGAGTGTAGTAATATTTTTTTTCCTCGCTACACTTATACATTGATTGACTGTTGAGTCGCTTGGAATAAGCTGGAACCAACTGGATAGGGTCTTATGATGTGTACTTTGCTTGGGTGTTGGGAGTCTTTCTTCTATGTGCTGTTGAGTACAGGTCTATAAATGGTCTCATAAAGTCATGATTTTGGTTTGTACTTTTGTTCCATGTGATATTAATGATTAAACGATTATAGACTGACTTCTTATTATTAAATATAAGGCTTAGTATTAATTTAATACATTATCATGAACTTGGAGAATGGATTATTGTTTTACAGCTTGTTTTACAGTTGTGGGCTTGTGGCAACTATATTTAGTAAATTGTTTTATGTTTAATATAAAATATTAAAGATATCTTGTTTGCTGTGCTTGTAGCCTTGTACTGGTTCAAGTTTAAGCCTTTTTTGCCTTTACTTCTCCATGGATGAATTCAGTTTGACATGATCATACCGTTACTTTTGATATCTTAAGAATGCAGCGCTGTGACTTTTCTCAGCTCCCTTGTTGATCTGTGGCTGTTGTTTTTCTGTGCAATGAATTTTTATTGGTCTTTCAATGCAATAACGATGTGTTTTATACTGTTTGCAGATTCTATAATCTCTGATATTCAAAGAGATCATTTGGAATCCATTGAAAAACTTGTTCCAGAGTTAGCATCTCTTAGGACTAGGCTCTGTCCTTCTTACAGGGATGAAGATGTATTCTGGAAGATATACTTTAGTCTGCTTGAGTCGAACATAAATGAGCATAGTTCGGAGGTATGTTGGGAATGCAATTTCCATATATTGTCCTCTACTTGCATACTTCTGATTTTGTTGCATATTTTATATGCTAGTTTATATCAATTTTTGGTTTTGAACTGAGATGAAATTGGAGCATGGCCCATAAACAAATGGAGCCAGAAGCATGTTTAGATTATTTTTTGTTTCCGGTTGTACTATTATTATTGAAACTATACTCCCACAGAAGTTCAGAAAAAAATACTACCTCTTTTTTTTCCTCACAAAAGGTCCCTATTTAAGTAAGCTTAAATTAGTAATTTACTAGAGAGTCTCGTTCGCAACTCATCATTTTTCTGTTTGAAGCGTGTTGGTTGTCTATATAGTTGACAAACTTTGGCAGCAAAGATTTAGGCATATAGGTGCATTACTGGCTTGAGTTATAACTGTTTGTGTGATGTAGGTTGCACTAAAATTATTTTTTGATGTGTTATGGAGCTAACATAAATAATGTCAACATATCTAAACAACACTAAGTGTGATTTATTGCCAGCTTAGTTCAGTAAATAAATACTAGGATCCTCTCTGATAAGCAAATTAAAAAAAACTCGATCAGGGTCAGGGGGAGAGACATATCCTTAGCTTTAAGAAGGGACCCACCGAAACCTGGCCGGGGCAGGAACCTCACCAGTGCTGCTTCTTTGGTAGCGTGGTATTCATATGCAGCCATTGCACAGGGAGGTGGGCACGAGTGCAGCAACCAGGGTTCGAGCCCTGGATGGGGTGCACCTCTACTGGGTGCTCGACATTGAGTTACAGACTCATCTGCCTGATAAGCAAATTAAAACAGTAGACAATAACAACTAGTCCATAGATCATATATGATTTAGACAAAAGACATGGATAGTGTGCATGATTAGATTGTTATACTGATGGGGAGTGTGTGTCGCATAGTGGTCATGATTGTATAAACATTGCCTTTGGTTATATTCAGATACAAAATGTTATTGCAGGATGAAAGTGGATCAAATCACGGAATTCATATTTCTGGGTAGTACTGTTCCTTTCACTGTCTTTTAGCATGAAGTTAAAGATATTACTTCGTCAATTGGTACTCAGAGCACAACAGAAGTGAAATAAACTGCATATACTCCCTCCGTATATGATTTAGATGTCGTTTTGGACAACGACACGGTCTCCAAAATGTAACTTTGACTTCTTATTTTTACAAAAATATTTATTTAAAAAAATATATGTATACTTTTATAAAAATATTTTTAAGACAAATCTATTCATATGGTTTTCACTTTTCAAACTCAACGACTTAAAAGTTATTCGTGATTTATATTCCCAATGTTTGACTAAAATCTTGTCTAAAACGACATCTAAATCCTATACGGAGGGAGTAGATTTCCTGTATTATGTAATAACCTGGTGATAGTGAATCTGTATCTGAATTTTCTATGCATGCCATATCTAAATCTGGATATGGTAGTCCTTAGTACCTGGATATTGGACCATGCATTGCATCTTGCATTTTGTCAGATTAGTGAAGTGATTTTTGCAAGAGGCTGTTACTGTTGGATTTGGTGATCTGGTAAATTGCATGATGCACATTTCACCAATATTAGGTTGACTTTTTACTGGTACTGCTACTTGTAGGCATCAGAATGTTCACTTGTCTGACATCTTTTTAGCCAGCACACATTAATATTGGTAGCTGTACTAGTGTACTATTGAATCCTTAATTATCTTATGCTATTTGTTTTTACTATCACCTGGAGGCATTCTTCCCTATTTTGCCAATGGTCAGACTGAAGCCCTAAATATATTAGTACTATGAACTGAGCTATGTGTTATGTTATAATATTGGTAGCTGTACTAGTGTACTAGTGAATCCTTAATTATCTTATGCTATTTGTTTTTACTATCACCTGGAGGCATTCTTCCCTATTTTGCCAATGGTCAGACTGAAGCCTAAATATATTAGTACTATGAACTGAGCTATGTGTTATGTTATGATATTGTATTGCTCATTGATCTTACTAATTCTACATGCAGGAAGACAACCGGAGTGTGTCAAACTCTGTACATCATGTCAATGAAATAGAGTCAGATTCTCCACCTCATGTCTGTGAAATAGAAAGTGTGAAAAGCAACCAAGAAGGCTATCAATCCTCGGATGGCCATGCTTTGCCGAAGACAAGATCTGAGCGAAGCATTGACCAATGGGTATTTGCGAAGTCAAAATCCGAGGAAAGCATGGATCAGTGGTCCGAAATACCTTCCGATGTGGAATCTTTCAGAGAAGGCAAAAGATACCTCAGCAGCGAGGAGCTGAGCGACGCTGATAGCACCAATGTTGTTGTCATGGACAGATACATGGATTCGCTCCTCTCCGACCGGAGGAACCTACCATATGCTAGCTCCTCTGTCCGCCGGGATTCAGTAAGACGAAAACCTGCTTCGTCCACAGACTACAGCCACCGGCCTCCACAGCCAACTCCACCTGCATCGCTGTCGAAGAAGGAATCATGGGACGTCATTGAGGATTCAGAGTTTGATATACTTGACAGTTAGTAGTGGAAGATAATTGTGATCTCTGTGCTGTTCGTCCTATTTCCTTGTCATCCTACACTCTGCCTGGTTTGTAAATGTTAAGACGTTCAGGTGGTGTCAGTGATCGTGGGAAAAGGGATCTTTACCGATATATCATAAATGTGTGCATATCTCCCTTTGTATTTTGAGTGCATTCTCTCAGCTCGCATGCTGTAAGCCTGTAACCTGAGAAAATTGTGATAAATCTTAATCTTTCTGGAAATCAGTTAGTTTGAAATGGCAAATGGGGATGGGATATTTCCAACTGCAAAAGTATGATGCACACATATTGTTGCTTGGGTTGGAACCATGATTTGAGATTTCACGAAATTTTAATCTAGTTTCAACAATGTATCTAGTGTTTAACGCAATCATGTATATCTGAGCATGGAGTATAAAATCATGAAAGAAAATACGAGTCGAGTAGCGTGGTTGCGACGTAACATAAATATCAAGATAACACCTTCAGTCTTCACTGCAGAGTGCGTAGAAGGCGGCGACAACTTGCTCGCTTTAGCTAGCTCGATGTGCTACTGAGATTTTTTTTGACCAAACGTATAATTGCCCACCTTTAGAAAGCTAACAGTGTTTATAACAGGTCGATATCACTGGGATTACCAGCTTACAAGTGACATTACAAAAGCACTAAAGCAGCCTCAGGGACTCAAACCGAGAAACTCAACAAAAACTAAATCCAACTCTAGCTCTACCACACATCTCCTGCAACTTAGAACCAACGGAGTTCCAACGAGACAAAAAGACAAAAACGAAAAGGCAATGCTCAAAGAGCTGCAGCACCAGCAGCGATTTGTTAATGAGCTCTCCCACTCTCTAGTCCGTTTCTTGCCTTCTGTAATGGCTTCCAGTAGTTGAGAAACGTCGGCATCTTGTGTATGACAGCTGCCGGAGAGCACAGCAGCATGGACAATCATTTCTTGTTTGCCTAAATGCCCACATTGCATCTGCACAGATAAAAAGAAGTATAGCTCTAGTCCTACCAGTTGTATATCCCTCAACAAGCTACAAAAAAAATTATGAACTTCTAATAGGGGTCACAGTCCAAGCCAAAGGTTTCCTTGAGGAAATGTAGAGAAAGTTTGCAACGGAACACTGAAAATATAACGTGGTCTGCAGTTTCAGGCTGGTTACAGAGTTTGCAAAATTCAGTTCCAGATCACTTCCTATCCTTAAGTTGGATGGCAGATTGTATTATATCATGGAACACCATCGACATGAAAACTTGAATCTTAAGAGGCACCATGCAACCTGATCTTTAGCAAAATTCATAACTCTATACCGGCATTTAGCAGTATATTTGACTGATTGCTCCAGAGCTCATCTCACATTACCTCTCCTATTGTTAGTCTTAGACTGCAACTCATGCCAGTCTTCTATTTTCAATTGGGCCAAAGGATCCTCTAAACCTCAACTGCCAGCAACCACCCTTGTATGCTGCATGCTCCCTCTACTGAAAACTCATGGTCAGAAACTGTGCTACTGAGATCACGAGCCCACAACAGAGATCACACCCGAAAGAGCCAAAGATTTTTGTACCCTGAAAGAGATGCAGGCATGCAGCACAAATTCACCAACAAACTCTCTTTCATCTAGTCGAGAGCAGTAATACCGTTCAAAATTCAACTGCTACCCAACAGACCATTTGGTTCCCAAAACAGACCACCAATTCACCATGTTCAGTGTGGATCCAATCCAAAAGACGAGCTATTCCTGCGTCGAGGCAGCGACCGATCCCACTGTCGCCTACCGGAAGCCGCCAGGGGGCACGAACAGCCGAGCCGGGTCGATGTCAGGGCGGAGGCGGAGCGCGACGCGCTTCATGTCCGCCATGCCGCGCTCGTACCCCTTGAGCGCCTCCTCCACCAGCCGGCGCTCGTGCTCCCCAGAGCCCAGGAACTCCTGCACCGCCGCGGCCCTGGCGCTCTCCACCTCGGCCGCCGCCGCCGCCTTGGCGCTCTCCACCTCGGCCGACGCCGCCTTCTTCGCCTCGGCGAGCTCCGCCTTCGCTTTCTCCAGCTCCTCATGCAGCTTCAGCGCGTGCCCCAGCGAGGCCGCAGCGTAGTTCGCCGCCTGCATTGCCGTTGCGCCCCCCAACGCCATGAGTAACGTGCGCGCACACGCCGTGGCGCGACGTGGAGGATCGGATCGGATCAAACTAACCTGGAGCGTCGCTACGTAGCTTGACGCGATGACGTTGAAGGGGTTCGCCACCATGAACGCGCGCTCCCGCGCCGGCGTGACGATGCCCTGCAGGAGCTGCCGCGCCGCCTCCCAATCGACCACGTCGCCGTCATGCCTGTCCGGCGCGTGCTGTGGCTTACGGTCCGAGAAGCCCGGCGCGGCAGACGCGAACCCTGCTTGCCCCTTTGCGTTGTCCTCCGGCAGCTTCCTTTTCTTCCCGGTCGACGGCGTCGTGTCGCTGCCGCCGAGCTCACTCTTCACGGCCACCTTCGGCGCCGCAGCAGCCTCCGCCGACGCCTTCTCCGCCCGCATGCCCTGCACCTTGGCGTAGATTGATGGATCCATCCCTAGCACATACATTGACACAATCACGCAACAGCATGTCATTTGATTTGTATAAACCCGCCGGGATCCAAGCATCGTGTTCGACATTTTACCTTTGGCAACAGTAGTATCACGGGGAGGCGATGACGGAGGTGGTTTAGGCGCGGAAGGGATCGCCGTTGCCGCGTCAAAATTATTGCCATCGCTGAGGTATCTGTATGTACGGACATCAATCGCGGCGGCGCCGCGCACGCGCAGCAGCTTCTCCATCATGCCCTTCTCCTCGCTGGTGAGCATCGGATCGGCCGTGGATTTCTTGGTCGGCTCGCCCCAGAGCACGGGGCATGGCCACGGCGCCGCCGACTTGAGGAAGAAAAAACCCTCCTTCCACCCCCTGAACGTGATGGAATCCGGCAGGCCCGTGAAGAGCACGCCGGCGGTGTCCTTGGACGAGAAGCAGTACAGGCCCTTAAACTTCAGCGAGCGCAGCGCGAAGAAGTGGCGGAACACGGCGACCGGCGGCGGGTGCACGCCGGCGGAGCGGGAGAGCGCGACGAAGGCCGCCATGACGCGCCAGCAGTTGGGCGCGAGCTGAGTCGGCGCGAGGCCGAAGTGGGAGAGGACCTCGCAGAAGAAGGGCTGCGGCGGGACGCGCATCCCGGCCTCCAGCGCGTCCGCGTACACGCAGACGGCGCCCGGGGGAGGGGGCGAGCACGCGCGCCGGCCGCCGGCGAGGAGCGGGGCGAATGCCGTCGTGTCGACGCCGTGCTTCTTGCAGAGGGCGTCGAGCGCCTTATGGCACCGGAAGTTCGAGGCGATGCGCTCGGCCGCGGGCCATGGCGATGCCCTTCCACCGCCGCCGCTGTCGCTGTCGCCGTCGTCGCTGTCGCTGTCGCTGGTGTCGACGGCGGAGTCTGGGGCGCGCGCGGGGATGTGGTCAAGGATTTGGACGGAGGACGAGGAGGAGTCGGCGGTGGTGGTGGAAGGCATAGCGCCGGCGAAGGCGAACTTGTGTGGATGGTGGGGCGGCGGGTCGCTTCGCTTTCTCGCACGAAGGCAGGAGCGAGTGGAACCGGAGCGAGTAGATTCGCTGCAGGAAGGAAGATCAGAGGGCAGTGGCGCGGTTCTCTAGGCGCGACGCGACTGCGCATGCCTGCGTGGAGTCCAGATTCCCAGTGGTCCATGCACCGGGCCACGGCCACCGCCCACCGTCACTGGTCTTCTATCAATTGACTAGGCGTGTTCGGTCTCCGGGGCTAAAATTTCAGTCTCCTCTCAGATAAAAGAATGCTAATTAGAAGTATTAAATATAGATTAATTACAAAATACATTACATAAGCGAGAACTAATTTACGATACGAATCTATTAAGACTAATTAGTCCATGATTAGACAATATAATGCTACAGTAATAATTTGATAATTATATACTAATTATAGGTTAATTAGGCTTGTTAGGTTCGTCTCGCGGAGTAGATATGACTTATGCAATTAGTTTTATAATTAGTTTATATTTAATGCTACTAATTGTCACTTATTTTAGGGACTACACTTTAGTCCCTACGATCCAAACACATTTTCAGGATGTTTTTAAAAAACTACTAGTATTTTAAGAAAAAAATCCCCTCGTGCTTGTTTTCTTAGATATCATGTTTCTCTGTGTCAGCAAATTTTTTTTCCAGAAAATTTTATATGCATGAAGTATTAAATAAAGTCTATTTATAAAACCTTTTTAAGGATAAGTATAACTTTAAAATCTAATGAGCTTAATTAATCCATGATTTACTAAATAATGCTATAGTAGTCATTCTCTAATCATACGGTTATGCCTCATCAGATAGATCTCACGAATTGATCGGAGGGTTTTGTACGTAGTTTACTTTATTTAATACTCTTAATTAACGGTCAAACATGTGTAAAAATTTTAACCTAAAAGAAACAAGGTCAGAATATTATCCTGCCTTTAGCGGATATATACAGCAAAAAGTAAATAGGTTTTTAGACTCAAAATCTCAAAAAACAACGTAATAAACAGCCGAAAGACTAGGACAAAAGAAAGCGATAAAGACCAAGCCTCAAACTTCTTCAACGTCTCGCTTTAAACTTGTTTTATCCTTATATAACATCAACCATTTTGCGTCGTTTGTTTACTTAAAACTTTGATTTTAAAATCATGCTGCCAGAAAACAGTCATTTATGTTTGACGATGAAAACCACACTAAGTCGATCTCAACCACAACCTCAAGCAAACATGTTGACACACATGAACATCCGCCGCCACTCTTAGAGAGCTAAAGAAGCACACACTACCGGAAAACGGTAACATGTCGTGCGCCAGAAGATTTGCCGTGCGCTTAATGTCGGGCGCACGGCAAACCTTAGACTTTACCGTGCGCGACAGGGAAAGGCACGGCAAAAAGTCCACGCACGACAGAAACATCATTTGCCGTGCGCCACAATAAATCCTCACGGCAAACCAAACTTTTGTCGTGCGTCGACAGGAAGGCTCACGACAAACATTGTAGCACGTGCACGGCTAGCCGGGCGAACGACGGCCGCTGACGGCCGTTAATGTTTGTCGTGCGTCTCAAGCTGGCTCACGGTAAACTTTAGCCCTTTGTCGTGCGCCACACCCGTCGCGCACGGCGAAAAGGCCTCACGTGCCCAGCGCGTGCGAACGTCGCGCGTGAGTTGCACGTGCTGGTCTTTGCCGTGTGTGTCTCAGGAGGGGCGCACGGCAAAGTTATATGTTTGCCCTGCGTTCCATGTAGGCGCACGACAAAGATATATGGTTGCCGTGCGTTTCCTCCTAGCACACGGCAACAGTACAAAAAAAATTAGTTTTTGTGACTTTTTCTATTTGTCTAATACAAAAACATCACAAAGTACTACATAGTACAATAGTATATATTTTTCGATATGTTTACTATATTTAAGAATTTTTCGTCTTTTACAGGATTTTTTCGCTGAACTCAAATTTGAACTGCAAGTGCATAAAATAATAGAGTAAAGTTTGTGGAAAAATGATATTCATATAATTGAGTCATGTTTAAGACCTTACCCATGAAATTAGATGCAATTCCCCGACATTTTTTTTGCGAAGCATGAAGATCCACGCGCGGTTGAATTGTTTTTTAATTATATAAAATGCAAACAAAGTTTGAAAATCATGAAATTTGTCCAGACCTCCTAATATCCTATGTGGAAGTTGTGGTAAATCATTCATAAGGTTTCGAACAATTCGTTACATATAGTGTTCAAAATTGAAACATCTCATGAGAAGTTTTAGAGTGTTAGAATCCCATGATTAGATTTGTAGTCTTAGAAAAGATTATTATGGATTTTGACTTCACAACTTTTTTTCTAGTGAACGTACAACATATATTGGCTCATGTTAATTTATAGAATTTTTTCACATACATTTGTTAATTTTAATATATTAACTCTAATTACGGAATTTTAATGGACATAAATTTAAATTTTAGCGATAAGTTTATGAAAAAAATTGAACAAAGTAGTTGTAATAATTATATTCATGTTTTTAACTGTAGTGGTGAGCTCTACCTAAGAATTGAAATAAAAGTTTGAATTTAATGTTCACTAAAATTTGAATTTGAGAGTTGCATGAAATACTGGAAACATCCTTTGTCGTGCGCCCCTGTCCTCGGCGCACGACAAAGAATCACGTTTGCCGTGCACCTGGGTCTAGGGCGCACGGCAAACATTGGCGGCCCACCTGGCAGCCACAGCGGCATTACAAAATGTTTGCCGTGCGCCTTGGATCTAGACACACGGCAAACGTGGCCACCCTTAAGTATACGCGCGCCCTCGCACCGCCGGCCGTGTCAAAATTTTTCCCCACCCGCGCCTTCCTCCGCCGCCGACGCCCAACGCCGTCCTCCGCCGCCCCGACACTGACCTCCGCCCCGTCGCCGGCCGCCGCCACCCCTCGTCGCGCGCGGCGGCGGCCTTGGGCTGCCCCGGCCCGGCCGTGCCCTCCTCCGGCCGGCCTCCTCTCGGCGCGGCAGCGCCCTGCCCACCTCGGGCTCCCCTCCTCCCGCGGCGCCGGCGCCGTGCCCACCCCTGGCCACGCTCCCCGCGGCCGTGCTCTGCCGGTCCCGGCTCGCGGCCTCCCGGCGCGGCGGCACCCTCCCCTGGCTCGCGGCCTCCCGGCCGAGCTCCTCCCGGCCACGGCGGCGCTGACCTGCTCGCCTCCGGCCGCGGCCCTTCCGTCCCTCTCACCGTCGGCAGCCCCCTCCCGCACGCCGGTATGTTTATTTATTTGGTGATTTAATTTAGTATAGTTTAGTTTATAAGTTTAGTTTTTATATTTTATATAGTTTAGGTTATGTAGTTTAGTTAATATAGTTTAGTATAGTATAATTTATATAGTGATTTCATATAGTTTATTTAATATAGTTTAGTTTAGTTCATAAAGTGATTTAATGTAGTTTAGTTTTTATATTTTATATAGTTTAGTTTAGTTTATGTAGTTTAGTTTTTATATTTTATATAGTTTAGTTTAGTTTATGTAGTTTAATTAATATTCCTTAATTTAGTTTATTTAGTTTATATAGTGTAGTTAGTAATTGTAGATATTGCATTTTAGATATAGAATTTGAACTTGTCATGCCTCTAAAGTTGAGTTGTCGTACTTGTCATTTTTAGGGAGAGAGGAGAACTTCTTCGGCCCACTCGGATCGGAGGAGGAAGAGGAGGTGGAGATAGTCTGACGGTAATTTATGGTAATTTTTCACATCCACTTTATAATTTTAGTATATTTAACTATAATTATGAATTTTAAATGCACATAATTTTAGTGTATTTTAGTGCATTTTAGTTTAGCTTAAATTTTTATAATTAGTTAGCATTAGCAAGTGTAGATCTATAGTTAGATATATAGTTAGTACTTAGATATTGAATTTTAGATATATAATTGTATATATATAATTTGAAAATAGTTAATTTAGTTGTTTAGTTAAATTAGTTTGACATTGTAGATATATAATTTTAGCTATTGAATTGTATATATATAATTTTAGAAATTGTAGTTAATTTTAGCATTGTCGATATATAATTTTAACTTGTCATGTAACAACCCTAAAATTCCTATAGGTTTTGTTGAGTGCAAAAATGGGAATTTAAAAATTTTTGGTGGAATTGTGTGCATGCAAACAAACCTATAAGATTGTCTTCTATTTGCTCCCTAAATTCCTAGGCAATTTAAATTCAAATTTAAAATCAATTTGAAGTGCTAAGGATGAAATAGTGTGATTTGGAGTTATTTGGATTTATTTGGATTTTTGGTTGGTTTGAATTCAAATTCTAGATTTGAATTCAAACTCTAATTGGCCAAACTAATTGTCAACCTATCTAACTGTTCGTGGGCCGAATTCCCGAAGCCAAAGTCCATCTTTCACCCTTCAACTCCTTTCCCGAGCCAGCAACCCAACCGGCCCGCTCGGCCTTTCGGCCCAGCACGGCCCAGCCCTTTCACCGCGTCCCCGCCGCGTTTCCCTTTTCCCACTGACAGGCGGGCCCCGCCTGTCAGTCATCTCTCCCCCGCGTCATCTTCCACCTCTCGCCGCCCTCTCTCTCTCCCGCGGCCGCGCGCCCGTGACCCAACCACCTGAGCTCCGTGCGGCCCGACGCGATTGCGCCGCGTGTCCGCAGCCGCTCGAGCTCCCCATCCGTCCGTCGAACCCCGGGAAACCCTAGCGCCTTCGCTCTTTAAAACCCGCCGCCGGACTTCTTCTTCCCCAAGCCGCGCCGCCCCTCGGGGGTACTCCTGATCCCATTCGCGAGGGGTGTGAGGTGCAAGGAGGGGTGGGGAAGGGGTTGAGCGGGAGCAGGAGCAAGGAGAAGAGCCGGAGCACCTTCCCCGCAACGCCGCCGCTCGCGGAGCCGCCGAAGGGGAGCCGGACCAGGGGCGGGAGGAGGAGCACGAGGACCGCCGGACCGCGTCGAGCCTTCCCCGAGCTGCAGCGTACCTCGACGAGACTCCTAGTTGAGCGCCGCCGAGTTCCCCCTTCTTCTCTGTCTCCGGCCAAATTCCGTCGCCGTCGCGTTGATGTCGCGCGCGCGAAACCCAGCCAAGTCGAGCCGTCCGAGCCGTGTCACTGCTCGCGCGTCGCCGGCTGCCGTGGATCCATGGCTGCGCCGCCGCCGCTCGCGTCGGGAGCCCAAGCCAAACCCTAGTCGAGCCCCTTTTCACCCTGCTCGTGTTCGTCGAGCCCTAGTGAAGCTGTTCCGGCCAAGCCAAACCCGAGCCGAGCCTTCTCCGGCGTTAACCGCCGACGAACTTCACCACCGGCGCGTTCTGGAGCGCGCCGCGCGCGCGCTGTGTCGCGTCGTGGCCTTGCCACACGCAGGACCACACCAGCATCACACACCGCACCCACAGAAGATCCCGAGTCGGCCGCAGATTGATCCCGTGCACCCGGCTCACGTGGACCACACTCACGGTTCACGGTGGACCTGGTCCACCAGAGCGAATCCAGCAGCCAGCCCTTCGTGGGCCGAATGTGCGCGTTTAAGTCTGTTTAACCACCTTGAACTCTTCCGGTCCAGTCGCTTTCGGCCCAATTCCAGCCCAGCCATCGTTAATTCTTTTTCTTTTTCTTTTAACTGCGCTGACGTATGGGACCCACCTGTCATACTCTGCGAGTCACTGACACATGGGGCCCACTGACTAGAGTTGACCCGTTGACCGTTGACCGGTCAACGCTGACGTCAGCAGGGCCCACTGCTGACGCCATCCTAGGCGGACCCCACTGCTGACGTCAGCATGACGTCATGCTGACGTCAGCAGGCTAATTAATTGTTTGTTTTCTTTTTCAGAAATTATTTATTATTTTCAGAAAATGATTTAAACTTGTAAAATTAATAATAAATCAACCGTAGCTCAGAAAAATATGAAACCAGTTTCTATATTTTTCTAAAATTATGATCTACACGTTAGTGTAGAGTTTGATGTTATTTGGGTCTTCTTTTGTCGCTATCTTAGTGTTTCTTTGCTAGTAGTCGCGTCTTATTTTATTTTCCGCGACCCTAGGAGCTCCGGAGAGTCAGGAGGAGCCGGACCACTACAACAACTGCTTTGACGAGGACGAAGACCTTTGCCCAGGTTCACGCCCGACCAATCTCTAAAATACCTATTAGACATGCAACTAGTATGCTAGCGCTTTACTTTACTCGCTTGATAAACCTGCACTGCCTTTGCTATTATCCTGTTACCTTGCTACCTACTACTCACTTTATAAATATGCTATGCTATGCATGTGTTGGGATGGTTGTGATTGATCCTCTTGGCGTGAGTTGTGGGTGGTTTGGGAGGAGTAGTGCAGCTAGGCGGTGTAAGCGAGTAATAACAACTCGATCGTTGATCGAGGTGCTGAGGGGCTGCACTCGGGCAGTCCCTATGGGGTACCTGTTGCGGGTACATGGTTACCGGATACTTGGGGTTTGGTACTCGGTGAGTAACTAAGGAGTTTGGGCGGCAATACCTGTTATGGGTGCCGATTGCGGACCGTTGCGGCGGATCGCTTGTGATGCAGATACTCGCTTTACCGATAATTAAGGACCGAGTCGTGCCCCCACTTTGGACTTGGGAAATACCGTGCTCACCATCTACCCAGTATGGGGAGGGTTCCAGCAAGCCTACTCTAGTGCGGCGCCGAGACTGTAGGAGAATCGAGCATGATATGTGTAGGGGGGATTCGTTGCGGCGTAATCTCCCTGATTTACCACGGCCCCCGACTGGCCCCGGTGGGAAGGTTTCACGACCCTGGGGCAGATGTTAGATCGGATGTTTCCCGAGCCCAGGGAGACAGGATTGGCGCCGTTACTGTTTAGGGTCTTTGCTCTGGGCTGCGTCTCAGGTTGGTTGCGGACTAGCCTTGCAGCTCGGATGGATTCCTGGAGTGCCACCTCTGCAGAGTGTAAACTATACGTATAGCCGTATCCACGGTTACGGACGACCCATTTATGAGAAGCCCCGGCTAGCATGGGAATATGCTTTCTTACCTCATCCTTTGAATTGGGTTATGAGAGATAGGTCCAGCTGAGGCTGTTGAGACAAGGTGGGGAGGGAGCTCACCGAGTCGACTAGAGAGAGAAAGGTGTCGGTGAATGATGTATGCGGGAACCTGCCGTGGCAGGACGAGCTCGATGGGAAAATGTGAGGCTGACGGTTTGGTTTTTGGGGAGTGGATGTGCGTGTAAGAGAAGGAGTTGGTGGTGAGATAAAGTTTGGGTTATTGCTGCTGCTTGCATAAGAAACCCTGGCTCAAACCTTGATTATTTCTATATCCTTAGGATAGGCCACTTTAAAGCTTGCATCATATTATGGTTGGTGACGTGGACCTGTCCCATTTCCTTGGGGACAGACTTTGGGTTCTCAGGTGAAGACCCCGACCACGAGTTCAACCAGGACGGGTGGTACGACTGAAGGGTGTGCGCTACGCTCAAGGATGCCTGTGGAGGAGTGGACCCTGTTGTTCTAGCTACCGCTGCGCAGATGTTTCTTATTGTCGATTTAGCCCAGAGGGCTTGTACCAGACGCTTTGTCTTTATATAAGTCATGTAATGAATCTTTTATCGTTGTATGGATGTGATATTCGACTGAGATGAGTTCTGTACGAGATAGCTGCTATTCCTGGGACTATCTCAAGGGTACAGGGAGTCGGGTTCTCGTCGGTGAGAATCCGGTTCGTCACATGTCATGTCTCTCAATTTATCATGTCGTACTTGTTAATTTTAGGGGGAAAGAGAAGGACATCTTGGGCGCACTTGGATCAGAGGAGGAGGCGGAGATCACCATTGAGCTCGTATAGGTGAGCGCCATTAGGCGGTGGTGCATGCCTTGTGTCTGGCCATCGAGTCGTGTGAAGAAAACTGTTGTGTAGCCCGACCTTCGTGTCGTGGCTTGTTTTTTTTTTGTAGGTTGTGGGGTTTTGGTAACCTCCCCGTACAGGGGAGGTGCTGCCGAAATTTTCAATAATTACTAAGCGTTGATCTACTTTTGCAGGAGTGCTGGCACCGTCGAGTAGGAGGCCTCGGAGGCCTCGCCGTTCTCGTCTTGTCGTCCGCCCCCGCCTCACCGTCGAGTTACTAGGTGAGGACATGCAAAACTCCCCTGTTTGCGCATAATATTCGTAGATTAGGCCGGTAACCTAGTTAGTTAGGTGTGTCTCCCGTTCGAAAGAGATACGGTTGTAAATATGCATATCCCTGCATATCTATGACCGTATCTGTTTCGAATTGTCCACGCTTTTTGGATAGCCTAAGGATGTGTAGACGAGGTTAGTTTCCATGCTCTCCTCGTATCCGAGGCAGAATTTTGGTATCACCTCTCCGTTGTTCTCCGGATACACAATCCCCTTGTGTGGACGTGTATCTGGAGAACAGCGGGGAGGTGCTGCCGAAATTCTGTCTCAGATAGGAGCAGAGCATGGAAACTAACCCCGTCTACACATCCTCAGGTGGGATTAGGACCTATCTTTACCTATTAGAGCATGATAGATATCGTGTATATGCAAACGATTTGTATATCACATGCTCATATATATGTGTTAAAGGATGGATAATCGTGAGTGGATGGACACGGGTTGGATAAGTAGTCATGAATGGACCCCAGAATTCGTGAGCAAGGTCGAGGATTTCCTGAAGAAGGCATTTGACAAAGGACAGCGTAAAGCGACGTGTCCCTGCAGAAATTGTGGGAACCAGAAAGACCAACCTCAACTTGACATGGGTAAACACATTTGCAAATATGGGTTTATGGCAAACTATACCTGGTGGATCTGTCATGGTGAAGCCCATCGTGCGAGAGACGAGGTCATCAGGCAATGCATCGATGATTATGACGCTGAAGCCGGGTGTGGAGACATGTTAGATGACTTTCATCAAGCACACTTCGAAGGAGGGCCTAGCCATAATACGGAGGATCCTCCGGAGGCAACCGCAAAGGCTTATTACGATATGTTGTCAAGTGCACAGAAACCACTTTACGAGCACACTAACGTGTCTCAACTGGATTCCATCGGACGCATAATGGCCCTAAAGACTAAATTTGGCATCAGTCGAGACGGCTTTGATGAAATGCTGGTCGTTTTTGGCAGCCTGCTTTCGAAAGGTCACTCGGCGTTTGCAGCCTGCTTTGATGAAATTGTGAGCTTGTTTGCGTACTCAGACACTCGACGTTGGCCAATTTGTGTATTTATTTATATTTCTGTGTTCGTGGATGGTTTCTTGTGATATATATATCAGGCTTGTGATCTCTATATGTTTCTATACGATGCCTGTGAAAATATGATTGTAGGAGGTACTTTTAAACGCAAAAAACAAAAAAAAAACAGGGATTTTATGGCATGTTTGTCGTGCGCCAACTGGAGGCGCACGTCAAACATGCCACAGTTTGTCGTGCACCTGCCGGCAGGCACACGGCAAACATGCCGTTCCCGCGTCGTCCCCGCCCGCTGTCATGCCCCCGCCGTCACCCGTGCCGTCGGCCGCTGTCACCACTTTAGTTTACCGTGCGCCAGGTCTAACGCACGGCAAACGTTCTTTGCCGTGCGTGCGATTTAAAGCGCACGATAAAGGTGGCTTTGCCGTGCATTTGTGTACCGTGCTGCCTTTGCCGTGCGCATGGGCAAAAAACACACGGCAAAGACTTTGCCGTACGTATTCACGTGTTTGCCAACGTCCTGTTTCCGGTAGTGACAGATCACCTGCATAATTAGACAAGTCTCCCAACACGACTTTTCTACGAAAAAATAGCATCATCACATATGTAATCGTCTCACGACCAATTAAATTGTTCTAGAATTTTATCCGGGGAGAGATTCTCATCGGGAGGGACGACCACGACGACGGCTCCATGAGGGGATGGCGCTCGTAGACAGATGCCGTATCAGAACCGGTCGGTGGAGCACGGGAGCCACGCTCCCTGCCTCAATCAGCGCCCCTTAACCCAGATGCATTCGTGCTTGGGGGAGAGACGAATCGGCCGCGCACGGCCGCCGGGCGTTGTTGGCCCGGCGCCTGACCGTCGGGCCGCCGGCAGCACCGCACACAACTAACGCGTGCTTGGGCATCAGCCGGCCTGCGCATGTCGCGCCCCCATGCGAGCCACGCTCCCGGCCGTTGTCGGCCCCTCACGTGCCACCGCCGGCCACCTTCGCCTCCGCGCTCGGACACCGCCGGCACCGCGCACGGTCACCACGTGCCTGAGCGTCGGCGGCCCTACGCACGCGACGTCGTCGCACGCATGGCCGTCGGGCGCGCCGTGCTACTAGCGTAAGATTTGGACTCGTAGAGTAAAAAAGGAGAGAAGAAGGAAGGGAGAAGGAGAAGAAGATGGAGAGGAAGATAGAGGAGGATGGCCGCTCGAAGCCGGCAGCGACGACGGCCTGCTGGGCTGTAGAGAGACGGCTTGGCCTTGGGCGGCGTGGATTCCTCGAGTCGTCTCCTTCACGGGAAGAGGAAGCGGCCCTCTGTTACACTGCTTATACAACTGACTTGCAAGTTATTTGATCGGCTGCGGGCCTGCGGCAGAAATAACGATTTAGTAGGATTGGCTAAAATAGAAATGCTAAGGACATGTAAAACAGTTTAGACAACTGCTGTCTGTTTAACCCATACAGACAGTTAAATAGTCAGCTCTACAACAGTTTAAGACAACTGCTGTTGTCTGTGTGATAATAAATACGCACTCTGGTTTCTGATGTTTTACATGGGAGCACGAGCCAAAGTAGAGATAGTAGACAACAACGCTCTCTTTCCTCATTAAATGATGGCCACATCAGCTCATTTGATCTATGTGGCAACAAAAAGACAGCTGCTGTCTGCGGGTTGGACATGCCCTAAAGTTTAAGTATCCATTAGTGCATTTCCTGTATCTAATAGTTTTTTACTATTTTAAAATTTGGCTAAAGTTTAGCACTATCCATTACCACTCCTGTTGGATAGGCTAGTGCTAAAGTTTAAGAATTTCACAAATACCGATCAGCAAAAGCTACATGATGAGTTAGAATACGGGGAAAGGTGTTGTTCGGTTGTTTTAATGTGGAGTTTATTTTAACTTATCATTAATCAACCACTTAATCATGCTAATTTTAGAGAAAATTAAATGAATAGTCTTTCAAATGCAAATAGGATGGCTTATGTTAAAAGAGAGATTTAATTATTTAAATAATTTATATTATATTTCATCACAGAGAGAGGATGTCATATAGCTTTTCCACACCACCACATGTGTTCATGCTTAGGGTAATTTCCAATAAAACCCATTTTTATTACGGGGTATATTCTAGTATGTCATGCCAGTGTTTTTATGATGCGAACAGAACACGAGAAGAAAAGGACAAGACTGCACGGTGCCAACGCGCCATTACCTACAAGATTACTTATGCTGAATTACTATCTCCATCTATCTTTATAAGGCCCACACCAATATTAAGATTCAAATGTTATAATCTTTGTCTAATAATTTAGCTAGCAATTTTTAACTTTTGTAATGCAAACTTGAAACCATATTTGTAATCAAATATACTCTTCAATGATTATAAGTTTACAATCATAAATGATATAAATATAAGATAAATTAATGGTCAAACTATAACTTAGAAGACCGTGTCAGGTAAAATCGTGCCTTACAAAGATAGATGAAGGGAGTAACAACAAAAAAAATGTATTAAAAGGATTAGTTTCAATCATCAATCAAATGTTGTCTCGCATACCCAGGGCACAAGATGTTGAGAGACTTAAAATTTGTACTACGCTAGAATGTGTTCTAAGTATATTTAAATTATTATTATTTATTTATTTATTTAGAGTTGGTGGAATTAGTTTGGTTGATTAGATAATTAGCTGATGTAGCCTCTTTGTTATCCAGGACTATCATTAAGATAATTAAATAATAACTTCTCACATAATAATTTTAAGATTCATGTGTAATTTTTTAGCCCTGTGATATGTCCTAAAATATCTTGGGTGACTTGTATTTTGGAACTGAGAGAATATGGCACTCACAAAAACACCGATATTAAATTCTGCACTGAGATCATCTCTAGACCAATCTAAATAGAAGGTTTGTTTGATGTTTTCAAGAGTGGCATATCAACTACAAATATAAAGAAATCATGGTTCAGACTCTTTCTCCAATGCATCAGTATTTCATTTTGTTATTTTTATAGCCTTTCATGGATTTAATACATGACCTCATAAGGGACAGTCCCAACCCTCCATGTAAAATAGTTTTTATAACACTAATTGAGCTACCATATAGAACAAATTGCTTACGTGGCACTGTATTACATATAAGAAAGAAGGAAAAGATGAAGAAATTGACCCAGTTTCAACACGAAAACCTTTGCACTAGACATTACCAAGTTTTCATTGGTAAATGTAGTGTCTTCATAAGGGCATGTACAGCAGTCTAGACAGCTGATGTCTATTTAACACATATAGACAACTAAATATACAACTCTACAATGGGCTGTCTACTCCCTCCGTCTCACAATATAAGGCGCACACGTACTTCAAGATTCAAACTTTAAAAGTTTTGACCTATAGTTAATCTTTCATAAAAAAAACTTTATCTAACAAAAATAATACCATTAGATTTGTATTTAAATATACTTTTATATAACTATGATTTGTTGCTACAATTATTATAGTATTGGAGATATTAAGAGTCAAACGTTAGTATGAGAGACTGTGCCAAGTTTGACCGCGCCTTATATTTTGGGACGGAGGGAGTATTTAGCTGTATGTGTGATAATTAATATGTACTCTACTCCATAGTTTCTACTATTGTTTTGCATGGTAGCACGGGCCAAAGCAGTAGACGAGATAGTAGACATCAACACTCTCTTTACTCATTAAATGATGGCCACATCAACTCATTTTGCTTATGTGGCAACAAAAAACAGTTGTTGTCTATGGATTGTACATGTCCTAATAGATGAAAAATAAATATGATTGATTGAGAAGAGAGAGGATACATTTATTGATGACTCACTCTAAGAAATCATGAACCGAGAAGTATAGTTTCTAATGTAGTGTTTTGTTGATACGGTATCATAGACATTACTCATGTACACTATGGGTTGGGACTGCCCTAAGAATGACACCACTCTCTTCTCTCTTTTTTTATTCTTTTACCACATCGAAAAAAATTCTAGGTAGTACATAATCAAAGAAGATAAAACTTCTATAAAAAAATTCTAGGTAGTACACAATCAAATTAGAATGAAACTTCTATCGAGAGATCTATCTTTGTGTTTAATAATGAATTATGTAAAAAATCCCACTTTTGTATTCCATATTTCACGCAACCATAGCAAAATCCAGCATCAATGATTCACACGAAATCCAATATTAAGCAAATTGTATACTTTTTCAGGGGTCTAGCTATTAGTGTTAAATCACATCACTCATTTCAACCATATAAGTTTTTCAACCATATATATGTTAAAGACCCTTTTTTAGTTCAAAAAAAAGTTAAAGACCCTTTTCACATCACTTATTTCAATCATATAAAAATAAATACTCCGTTTTAAATTATAGTTCGCCTGACTTTTTTGGCTCTAAGTTTGACCGCTCGTCTTATTTAAAATTTTGTATAAATTATCGTTTTTATGGTGGCTTTCTTTATTAATAAAACATTTTCAAAAATATTTTAAATTTGACTGTATGCTCACGGTCACGGCGGCCGCCGCCGCCATCGCCTTCTCCTCGTGCTGCTAGCAGCGCCAAAGGTACAACTCGAGCACCCACGGGTACTCGCGCATGGCGTGGTTTTGTAACATTCAAACGGCTTAATTTTGTGGATGGGTGCCAGGGATGGATCCATCCGTCTACGACATGATGAAGAGTCTGCGGGCGGCGAAGGCCGCGCAGGCATCGGCAGGGAAGGCCACCGTGAAGAGCGAGCCCGGCAGCGACACGCCGTTGTCCGGGAAGAAGAGGAAGCTGGCGGAGGACGCCACGAATCAGGGGTTGTCTCGCCATGAACCGAGCACGCCGCTTGATCATGCCCACGGCTCGGTCTCCGGCGCGTGTTCCCCGGCGCCGCCCGGCTTCTCCACCCAGAAGGCATCAAAGAGCAGTGTCGTCCGTGACCATGATCCAAAGCCACGGCACACGGCTGGCTTACCTGACGGCGACACAGCCGCCGACTGGGAGGCCGCACGGCAGATGCTGCAGAGCATCGTGCCGCCGTCGCGGCAGCGGTCGTTCTCGGCGGCGAAGCCCTCCGACGTGATCGCCTCGAGCTACGTCACAATGCTCCAGGTTCGTACAAGACCAACGGCAGCTCGTATTCTACACATATAAATCGAAATCATGTCTCATCCTAAGTTGCTTTGCTTGCACACTGCTGTGTGATCATGGGCGGCGCACGCGCGCAGGCGGCGAACTGCGCGTCGTTCACGCTGGGCTACGCGCTGGAGCCGGAGGAGAAGCCGGCGGCGCGGGAGCGCGAGGCGGGCGCACTGCGGCGGGATCTTGCGCAGGCGAAGGCCGAGATCGCCGAGGCGGAGAAGGCGAGGAGCGCCGCCAGGGCGGCGGCGGTGCAGGAGTACCTGGGGTCCACGGCGCACGTGCTCCGGCTCGCGGAGCACGCGCTGGCCGGGTACGAGCGCGGCATGGAGGACATGAAGCGCGCCGCGCTGCGCCGGTACCCGCACCTCGACCCGGAGCAGCTCGTCGTGCCGCCGGACGGCGGCGGGCCACGGTAGCGCGTGACGGCGTCGGATCGATGCCGGCCGGCGTATAAACTTTACCAGTGTTCTTTGACGTGCCGGTCGCTTAGCTTAATTAATCTAGGATGATCCAGGGTGCTTGGTTAGATGTAGAGCATATCAGAGACTGGCCAAATCATTTTCTAAGTTAAATTTAGCTATTGTTAGAGAAAGAACTTAGTGGCTCTCCATCCTACCTCATTCGCTATCTATTTTTAGTTAGCCTATCTCACTAGGCATAATTTTGTTTTTTGTTAGTCAAATCTATTTCTGAGAGTAGCTAAATCAATAAGTTTGACTAGTCTTTTTAGCTAATCTCTTGAAGATGCTCTTATGTGTCATGGGCAAAACATTATTGCACCAGAGATTGGAACATATTTTGGCTAATCCTAGTGGACTTCCTTCTTGTGCATGATTCTGATTTTAGCCACGCTTTACCACCATCGGATCATGCTTGGAAAAATATTAATTAAAAGTATTAAGTATTAGTTAATTAAAACTAATTCTTAAAATGAATCTATTAAGCTTAACTAGTTTATGATTTGACACTACAGAAGTATTAGTTAATATAAGTTAATTAGGTTTAATAGATTTATTTTATAAATTAACTCTATTTATATAATTAATTTTATAGTTAATTTATATTTAATATTTCTGATTAGTATATATATTTGATGTGATATGGACTAAACTTTAGTCCTTATAACCAAACATTCCTTAAACTAAACCACCTATGCATAATACGGCCGGCGGTGTGAGATGGTAACAGTGAAAACGAGGAGGCAAATAACACATTAGTTAACGAGAGGAGACTTAATTTAACCCTAATTTTATATATTCGAGAATAAATTTTAATGCCAGACTACATACAGCGGCGGCCCTGCTGCCCTGGTCCACGTCCCAAAAATCAATGAAGGTCTATAAAAAATTACACAAATATTTAAGAAAAAACATTTTTCTTCAAATTAGCTTGGATCAGCTCCACCCTTAGCCAAATTCTGACTCCGCCCTAGATATCTCATATCTTTTTTCAAGACAATATAAAAAAATAAAAGGAGTATCTGTAATCTAAACAACTGGCTAGACTAGTTGGAGTTTTCTAAACCGCTTTCGTCTCGTAAGCTGCTAACCATGGGCCCGAGCCGGACCCGAGTCAACCGACTCGGTTCTGGAAGCAAAGGCCCGCTCCCGTCATCCCCGAGCCCGCCGAGCTCTCTCTCCCTCTCCCTCCCCCGCGCCGCGCCCAAACACAACAGCTCACCCGTAGTACACGCACGCGCCGGCCTGGCCCCACCGCCAATTAAACAAGGGATCCCGTCCCGTCCCCACCCAATAGGCAGCCAGCCAGCCAGCTCGGCGTGTCCGCCGTCTCCATCTCGGCCCGCCCAGCCGAGCCCAACCTGTCCGTGCCCCCCTCTCCCCTTTTCCTCCTCCTCCGCCTCCTCTCCACCCCGAGTCCACACGGCAGACGAGGCCACCCGGGGGAGGAGGGCACCCCAGCTCGGAGCGAGGAGGGGCCGGAGATGGCGATCCTGTACGCGCTGGTGGCGCGCGGCACGGTGGTGCTGGCGGAGCACAGCGCCGCGGCCACCAACGCGGGCACCGTCGCGCGCCAGGTCCTCGAGCGCCTCCCCGACGGCGGCGCCGACAGCCACGTCTCCTACACGCAGGACCGCTACGTCTTCCACGCCAAGCGCACCGACGGCATCACCGCGCTCTGCATGGCCGACGACGCCGCCGGGAGTAAGCGCGCGCTCCGTCTCCCACCCCTTCCTACTCCTAGTTACTACCGTGTGTTTACTCGCCATCGATCGCGCGCGAGGCCGTTTCGAAATTCGAACTCGATTGGGATACGCGGCTGGCTGGCTTGCTGTGGGATCACGTGGTCCGGCGCCATAGGCGGGCGGGACAGCGGAGATCCGGGGGGCAGTGATTCGGGGCTTTGTCGTCACGCGTCCATCTGGTCTGTTTACTAGCTGGGTGACCTCAGGGGATTGGTAGATCGGGAAAAACTGACGAGTTGCGACTGGATTCAGCTGTAGCCAGTCAAATGGCGTCTGGGAACGGATGGGCAGTTTCAGCTTGTTTTGGGGAGTTCTGAGTTGGCTTTGCTCCAGTTTTGCTATTTGCAGCTGTTGACTTCGGGATCAGACTCAGCCGTTGTTGCAAACAGTGCTAGTTACTACGTAGTATACTAGTAATAATTCTCATTATAGATGCCCTCTTGGCTCCGAATACATTCAAATAAACTTTTGTTGGTCAAACCAAGAGCAAATTTGGTCTACTTGTGTCTGGACATAACCTCATCCCTTTGACTCACTGTATGCCTTGCAATACGACCTTCAATGTCTGATTTGTACTACTAGCTGCATCTTTTGCATTAGGTATCTATAGTAAATTTGTTCCTGGAGTTTCGTATTGCTGTGGCCAGCTATATGTCTGTTGCGAAATGCTTAGCAATAGCTTATTAGTGTTTTTTCCTTTTGCCACAGGACGGATTCCCTTTGCATTTTTGGAAGACATTCATGGAAGATTTGTCAAAACATATGGCCGTGCTGCGCTGACAGCACTTGCATATACAATGAATGATGACTTCTCAAGGGTCCTTAGCCAACAAATGGACTACTATTCAAATGACCCTAATGCAGATAGAATAAACCGCATGAGAGGTGAAATCAATCAGGTAATGCACCCTTTTTTCAGTTGTTTCATTTATGAAGAATGCCATATATTGAAGAAAACGTATTCTGAAAACTAACATGAATGATGTTGTGATCCTGATAATATGAACTAGAAGTGGAAATGCTGATGCATAAAGTTCTTGAACTGCCACCTTTGTGAAACTGATTGTTTCCAGATACTTGTTAAATGAAACCATAAAAAAAGTTTCCTGTTGATTTAGCATGCTGCTGAGAAAGGTTCCAACATTTCAAAAAGGATACTTACTATTCATTTTTTTCTCCCAGGTCCGTAGTGTTATGATTGATAATATTGACAAGGTCCTCGAAAGAGGTGATCGTTTGGAGCTACTGGTTGACAAGACTGCAAATATGCAAGGAAATACCGTTCGATTCAAAAGACAAGCTCGGCGTTTCAGAAACACTGTTTGGTGGAGAAATGTCAAACTCACGTATGTGATATTCTGACTAATTAAAAATACTATGCAATATTGCCTCATGAGTGCTAGGTGTGGTTCTGGTTCATGAGCTTCCTTCTGAATATTTGCAGCCTCCATTGGCTAGCTTAGTTTTGCTTTAACACAATTTTGTTGAAAAAGGATAATCTAACTAAGCAGTTCTAGTATGATTTAATGCAGTAGATTTGAATGCAGCTTTATGGATGATAATGGTATTATGTTATGTTGTGTGCAACAAATGGTGATCGTACTAGGGCATTGCTCAGTGTTTTCATTTGTATTTTAAAGGATCACGTCGATTTAAACATCTTGTTGGTTCTGTCATAGTAGTATGAGCAACAGAGATTGACACACAACATTATTTTCTGTCTAGAGCAAACAGAAAAAAAAATACACCAATGGTATTGATAAAAAGGTGGAATGGAAGGAACTTGTTTTATTTTATTGATGATCTGCCACATGATAAAAAAGTGGATACATGAGTTGCACGAAAATTTGACTTGCACTTTGGAGCCTGTTGTTGGTTGTATGCTCTAATCAATCCTTGCCTTTTAGTGTGGGATGCATGTAGCCATGCACTCGATGATTTGCCTAGTTCCCTTTCTCTTGTGTCAAGCAGCATTATCACATATTACCTTTACACTTTTGAATAATGATTATGTGAAATCCGTGCTCCAATCTTTAGACTCTTAGTATGATGCTATGATGCTTCCTTGAATGCTATTTGAGCTTTTCGTGGGCAATAAACTCATTCTATCTCCATTTCTGCAGGGCTGCGTTGATACTTCTCCTTCTGTTAATAATATACGTTGTGCTTGTCTTCGTGTGCCATGGTTTCACCTTACCAACTTGTATACGGTAGGGTATGGTCTGCACATTCTCTCGTGTGGCTTGCCTGTTTGTGTGATTATTATGTTCCCCTTCCTGGGGAGCAGCCTCGCAGTACCATTGCGATTGGTTTTCGTGTAGAGGAGGGAAAGCTACAGATTATGGTGTAATTCTTGATGCCGTTGATTGTGAAAGATTAAAAAAGATGTAAACTTCGGTATGGCATAGTTGTGCCAGAACTCAGTGCTTGGGTTGTGATTATTTGCCGCTATTCTTGTGCCTGTACATGAATTCAGTTACGTCTACATTATGCTCAGAATCTAATGTAACATTCTCAGACTTGTATGATGGACATGGTGTCCAACGATTTGACCTCTGGTTATTGTTAATGGAATCGAAACTCCTATTAAAAGGAAAACCAATTCATGATTTGGACACGATGGCATCCAGATGGTGCTATCACGGAAAATGTTTATAAGTCCCCAAGCTTTTCAACTAAGGGAGCGTGCCAGCTTGTTCTTCTCTTAATATACGATTGTGCCATGTCGAAGAATTGTTTCACCTCACATGTTGACGAGAAGCTGGACGAAAGGAACTCGGACATCTTTGGATCACTGATTGTGGCATGATGGTACGAGTACGAACAACGAAGGTTCTCGCTTCAACAAGCCCGTGCCACTTGTACAGTTGTACTAGCTATCCAAAAGTCCAAACCAAGGGTGTGTCTGTGGGTAAAAAGGGGCGGGTAAAATTTGGTCAAAAAGTCTGTAGCATATTGTGTCTCGTCGTGTACATCAAAACCATGTACTTAATTTTTTTATTTATCTATATTTAATGCTCTGAGAAAAGATATTTGATGTGATAGGTAAATAGTGAAATTTGAAGAGAGAATTTTAAAAAGTTCGTGGTAGGACCCAGCGAAGTAGAGACAGCCGACTAGTGCCGGCTTAAGCCATTGCCGCCGCGCCGCGTACCCACTCTGCCCTGAGTCCCTGACCGTCCTGCGCAGGCCTGGCTGCTTGCCGCTCGTCATCCCGTGCCTTCGGTGTGGGTCAGCATGGGCAAGCAAGGGGCAAGGCTCACCCACGCGGGGTTGGCTGCCGGGGGGGGGCAGGGTCCCAAGCTCCCAACTCGACAACTCCTCCCAACCGCCACCCCACGTTGCTGCGGCGCGGCTCACATGCCGGGCATGGCCGCCACGAGCTCCCACCCTGCCAACTCCCCTCCGGCAAGCGCGCGGGCTCACGCAAGCGGCCATCCATCCACCACACCGCGCGCGTCTCGTCTAGCTAGGCGCCGCCCGCCCGGCACCGGGCTCCCTCGCTCCGATCTTGTGCCCGCCGCGCAGCCAGGGACGGACGGACGAACGAACTCACTCGTGGGCCAGCAGCGCGGGCGGATACGCCGACGCGCCGTGCGCGCACGTCGATCGGCACCTGGCAGGGGTAAAGGCACCGCCGGTGACACCAGACTGGAGCATTGTGGGCTGCCAATCGACAACAGGACCCAGACAAAGCGACCACGGATGGCACGCCATCCTTCCCATCAGGGTTCGGATCAACGTGCTCTATTCCAAACACAACCAATCTCAGGGCAATCAGAGTCGTTTCCACATTTTTCAGACAAGAAATACGCATCTACCAGTAGCAATTACGAGATAGATAACTCGGTGTTCACAGTCTGCAGTACAAACATAGTTAAATCCGGGAAAGTAAACAGCAACTACAACACAGCCACAGCCTGGTTCGCGATACTTCCTACAACTTCCCCGTAGTTCGGATTCAAGCTCTGCTAGGGGTAATAACACTCTTAACAACAGATAAAGGGCACAGTAACATTCTAACAACAGAAAAAGGGCAGTTCACTCCGTAACTCCAATGCTCTGGTGGATAAACTTCCTCTCGACTCCAATTCTCCAGTGCTCCACAGGTATGCGGAGTGATGGTCAAAACAGCTGCTCCGTCGCTTCCCCCGGATCATGCTGAAGTATGGGCGGCTCTGCGTAGGATCCCGATCCGTTGCCGTTGTGGTCCGCAGCTCCACTAACCAAACCAGAGGCACTGAAAGTCTCAGCAGATCCGCTTGACGAGTCATTGATGAAGCTTGTCCTCGACTCCGAGTTCGTTCCCAGAAGATCAGCAACCAGATGGCCAGATGCTATATCAGCTGATATCCGACAGCCTTCAGATAAGACTGCAAAGGAGTCCATGGAGTTAGAGTTGCTTTGGAAATTTTGGTGCTGCTCCTCTTTGAGCAACATGGCTTTTCTGCAGTCCTGATCATCTGTAGGTGCATGGCCGTGGCTTCCCCCAGATGAGGAAGTGTTGGCAGCGTTTCCATGATCTTTAGAATCAGTCACCAAGTACTGAGTTCCATCATCTTTCTGATCAGAAGAGGTCTTGTGTTCACTATCTCCATCCCCAGTACTTGTGTTGTCCACAGTGGAATATTCCAAAACATATGAAGTATCACCACAGCAGCCATGGTAATGTTCAACCTGAGGGAGCATAAAAGTATCCTGATGGCCAGTAGACAGATGCTCTGAAGTTTCATTCAATAAGATAATCTTTTTTGCCCTGTTTCCATGGAACACTGGGAAGTTACTGAAAGGTTCACAGCCTTCAAGAACTGGTGTAGCATCACTAGGGACTACTTCATGACAGCTTTTAACAAGATGGCATACCTCTTCCATGTAACCAGAACCCAAACTTGTACCCTTGTTTCCACAGTCTGCATCGAACTTGGGAAACATCACTTTAGAGATTTCTGGAACCAACACTTCATCACCATGAGCTACTTCTGAATAGCTCTGAATATTTGCAGTTTGTTTCTGCAGCAGGGGCATTTCAGTTTCTGGATGACAAGAGGTAACAGGCATATCACTCCCATCAGAAGGCAAAACCTTCTTGTTTTCACAATCTTCATCATGGTCGGGCAAGAAATCCATGGTTTCAATTTTTCCCAGGAGCACTGTTTCATCACCATTAACCACTCTGTGGCAGCTCATAATGCTTTGGGTTTCTTTCCATTGGAGGGATGTTTCAGTTCCCAAATGACCAGCAGCCACATGGCCCTGCATTTCATCTTTCAATGAAGTCTTCCTATCTCCGAAACCGTGTTTGCCCAATGTGTCCACAGTTTTAGAACTTTCAAGATTCAACGATGAATCACATGTGATTTCTTCAATGTATTCAAAGGAGCCTTGGAAGCTTTGTTGCTGTTCATCTTGCAGGAGCACCTTGGTTTCAAGATATGGTCTAGCTAACTGAGTATGTGCATCCTTAGATAACAAAACAATGCTGTTTTCCCTTAAGTTTTCATCAGATACTGCAAGCATATCCAATCCTTCGTTGCCTTTAGGAACCAATGCAGTGTCACTTTGATGCTCTTGATGGAAGGATGTCATCGATTGCTTCTTCTTCGTTCCTGTTCCCTCAACATCCTCAATGTAAAAATCCTGATCCACTCCTTCCACATATGAATTGTTAGCATGCTGCTTAAAATTCATGGAAGAGGTTCTCATTTCTTCTTTAGCATTAACCTCACTGCTGTCATGTACTCCAGCAAACACTGCGGGCATATTTAGTTCATTGCCACATGAGCCAATCAACTTTGAGCAACCTTTAGGAACAAATGACTTTTTGCAACTGTCATATCTAACAGGTTGTTTGTTAGATACATCCCATTTATTTCCATCCTCACAAAGAAATGGCTCTAGGTGCATCTGAATTTCACTCTGCTTCTCCCCAGAATACTTGGTGGATCTTCCCCAGACTGGTGAATGGCTAGATGCTGGAGCTCTGTTCAGCCTATCACCAGAAGGCACAGGCCTTCCGCTTTTTTTTCCTCTGATGAGAAAGGGGATTGAAAGTCTGATGAGAAAGGGGATTGTAAGACTGAGCACTCCTTGGTGGAAATGCTTCGGCCTTGGACCTTTTTCCTTGGCTATAAGTCATATGTGTTTTCACTAACCGAGAAAACACACTTGTTCGCCCTTCACTGTCAGAGCGGAGCTTTGAATTTAACATGGGTGGTGAATGGCATTCATCTTCCTTCCTTACACAAACTTGGTGGAAAGTAGTATGGTCTTCAGAGTCACTGCTGCCTTTAGATTCAGAAGAGTGGCTCTCATCTTTTAGCAATCCAAATAGATCATCAACACCTTCTAAAGTATCTTCCTCCTGCGGAAGTGGTATATAGTCATCAGTAGATTGGTCATGCATTCTTTCTTGGTTGCTAGGTGTGGTGACAGTGGCCGTATCTGCTCCAGTGTGCAGGGGAGATTGTGAGCTCTTGGACTTGGCCACATCAGGGATGTCTGATTGTAGTTCTGTGTGCACTAGTGACACAGAATCAAATAATTTGTCACCCAGAGTGGAGGAGGAACATGTTTGACAGGGGCTTCTGAATGAACCACATGAACTGCCGTTTGGACTGGACTGCACATCAGTTACTTTAACCAGAGAAGTTTCAAGCTCCCTTGGGAGATCATCTTTTAATCTTGGATTCGGACAGAGCTGCAACCTGTTCCGTGAAGAAAACAAGTGAAGAAGCTTTGCAACCTGTATAACAGTAGCACCCTGAGGTCAGTAGCTAAACATATTGACATAGCACGAGAAGATTGTGGAACAGACCTGTTGATGTGACAAACCATAACTAAACTTGTTTTTTATGGAAAAGTTCTGGACAGCATCTCGAAATTCAGCTTCCATCAAAGGCTTGCAAAACCAAATCCTCTTGAAACGTATCTGGATTCAGTTTAACACAACAGAAATAGAATTATTATGACTCATAATATCTCAGCAAGAGCAGTATGAGGTTTATTGGGAATATTGTACGACGAGAAAGCTATGATATTAGTTTGAGAACGTAAAATATAGGGAAGCACGTGTTCAGTGTGGGCTATCATAACTCCATTGAGAAGTATTCATGCCTGAGAAGGATATCGCTTTCCTGATGAGACATATGCATCAGGAATAATGTTCACAGCTCCATCTGAAGTTGCTTCAAAAACCCCATGAAGCTTACACTGCTCAACATTATATAAGAATAAAGTTGTGCCAGCTTTAACTGTCTCTACAAAATCAGCACAGTAATGATTGAGGCCAAAGATTTTCTTGTCAAAGCTCTCTTTCCTGGTCAGACGGCTGCACAGAAAAACTGCACCACCAATGGCTGAACATTCCGTAATCTGCGCCTTCACCATTCCCAAATTCACTGGATTCCTTGGTAACATGTAAATTGACAATGAAAAGGGTAAGCAAATCAACAATTACAACTAAAAAACAATATGAAAATAGAGAACATGCTTCCTTGGCTGCCTGCAGATATTGCATGGAAAGAATCACAATAAATACATAAAACAACAAGGAGTGACATAAAGCCAATCATGTTCTGGAGTTCTTTTGTCTTCCTATTAGCGAGCAGTTCAGAGGACATATATTTCATCGCAAAAGTATTTAGAGTTTATAAAAAAGCCTCCCTTTGCTGCATTCACACAAATTAATTCAAAGCATATGACTCCAGTTGAATGAAGAGAAGACAATCTCCAGGTTAACAGTGTGCTGTTGTGTACTGAATGCAGATCTGTACATCAAGAATTACCAAACTCAAACAAGAAAAGGAATGCGCATGATTGATGACCGCATATATCCGGTTTCCATTTTTACTTAGAAGTTAAAGCAGAAAGACAGCATGATAAATCTTAAAGAAACCCATGAATATGCAGTTATGCACACAATTGGCCTTCCCTATTCCCTTTGCTGTTTGGGTCCACAGTCTTACACAAACACAGGAGGCGCAACTCAATCTACATTCAAAGGAATCGCAATTCCTAGAAACCGGTAAAACTCGAAATTGAACTGCGATTAACAGGGGCGGGTTTTCGCCTTGGTGTACGGGGGTTTAGTTGAACCCCCAACATTTCCGCAAAATAAACTTTACCGGCACCTAGGGTTCTCAGTCCTATGACTCGAATCGGGGCCGATCGATCCTGCGCGCGCTGATGAAGGCGCAGAGCCTACGAACCGACCAGAACCACGGATGTATCGATGGATGATCAGACCATCCACTCCACCATGCAGCAAAAAAACCCGCTACTAACTAATGGATTGACGAAAGCTTCGGGTTTGGGTTCTCGGAGCAGCAAAAACAGCCCACAGAAAAAGAGGAACTTCCCGCAAAATTCATCCGAGCAAGTTAGGGTTCCTTACCACCGAGTGCTGACGCAAGGAATCGATCAATGCCGTGTCCGGATGGGTCCGCCGTTCCCGCGCCAACCCAGTGTACTAGAGGGCGCGGGAGGAGGCGGACGGCGACAACTACCGCGAGCGAAGGATTGGCGGAGGTGGCCGGCGTGCTCCGGTGGCGTGGGGCGGGTTCGGCGGCGGAGTGGGAGCTGTGGGGGCAGAAGCAGAAGCAGAAGCAGAAGAGGACGGACGGTGCTGTAGTGTGGCCGTTGGGCGTGAGCGAGTGCCTCGAGGTCTAGTGTTGGGCCGAGTATACCTTTTTTTCGGAGGCCGGCCCAGAATGTCTGAACGATTGCTATTATTTTCAGTACTCGTAGTTTGCAGATAATTCATCGGCAATGAGAAAGTTAGGTACTACGTACTCACGTAGTCACGTGTGCTGGGGTGCATCATATTAATCAGAGGTTTTTATCTCTCAAAAAAGTAGTTTGTATATAAATACTAGTTTTCATTATTTCTTTTATGCAAGTATACAGCGGGATGTTTGTTGAAAGAGTGTATGCATGAATACGGAAATAACTATGGCACGTGCGTATGCAAAATCTCGCTTTTGGCAGACATTCTGATGCCTTGGTTTTAGCGTGTTGAACACTATGAGTCAAAACTGTACTGGACCCAGTTCTAATCTCGACTGCAGTAGACTATATATTGCATGAAGGCAACGTGAATATGTTCTGCCACTAACTAGTGGACGTACATGAACATCTGAACAAGAAGCCTGCTTTTTGAAAGGAAACAAGAAGCCTGCTAATGCCATGGATCATATCATATCTGTAACAACCCTAAAAATTTCCCTAGGAATTATTGAATGTGAAAAAGTGGATTTCAAAAATTTTTGGTGTATTGATGTGCATGCAAACCAACATATAAATTTGCTTCTAATTGCTCCCAAAATTCCTAGGCAATTTAAATTTAAAATTTAAAATTAATTTGAAGTGCTAAGGATGAAATAGTGTGATTTGGAGTTATTTGGGTTTAATTGGATTTTTGGTTGGTTTGAATTCAAATTCTAGATTTGAATTCAAACACTAATTGACCAAACTAATTGTCAAACCTTTCTAACTGTTCGTGGGCCAAATCTCCGAGCCAAAGTCCAGTTAACACCCTCAAACTCTCTTTCCCGAGCCAGCCAGCCAACCGGCCCAGCCGGCCATTCGGCCCAACACCGGCCCAAACCTCACCGCGTCACCTCCGCGTTTTCCCTCTCTCTCACTGACGGGCGGGTCCCGCCTGTCAGCTTTCTCCCCCACCTCTCTTTCTTCCCCGCGCGGCCGCTCTGCTCTCTCCCTCTCTGCCACGCCGCCCGTGAGCGCCCGCGCGCACCCGTGACGCTCTCCGCGGCCCGATGCGATGCGGACGCGTGTCCAAGGCCACTCGCGACCCTCATCTCGCCGTCCGTGCCGCAAGCCCTAGCGCCTAGCCCTATAAAAGCCGCCGCCGGCCTTCTTCTTCCCCAAGCCGCCGCAGCCCCATTGGGGTTTTCCAGCCAGCCAATCGAGAGGGTGAGGAGAGTGGGAGGAGCAGGAGGGGTCGAGGAGGGTCCTGGAGGAGAGGAGGCGGGTCGAGGAGGAGCCAAGTGTCGTCTCCGCGTCGCCGCCACCGAAGCCGTCGCCGCCGACCGTGGAACCGCCAAGACGGAGCCGGACCGGAGCTGTTCGTGGGAGCACGAGCACCAGAGGAGCACCGCGAGCACTACCCCGAGCTGCAGCGTACGCCTACGTAACCCTAGGTGAGCCGCCGCCGTGTCTCTCCCTTTCCCCCTGTCTCCGGCCGAGCGCCGCCGCCGCCGCATGCTAGCCCAATTTCTGGGACCCGACCATCGAGTCGTGGCCATGATCGTCTGTAGGAATCCATCGCGCCGCTATCCACACCGCAAACCGCCGTCGAATGCTCGCTAACCCAGGCCGCCGTGTCGTTGCCGCACACCGGGGCTGCCCGGCCGGCGCGCACGCCATGGCCGCAGCGCGGTCAAGCTCAAGGCTTGAAATGCGCCTGCGAGAGCCGAACGAGCACAGCACAGCACGAAGCCGAGCCCTTCTTCTGTGCGTTTGGATGCGTCGCTGTCGCGGAGCCGGCCTTCGCCGGAGCACCCGTGCACGCGTCGCCGCCGTGGCGCCATCGCCGCACCGCCGCCGCTCGCGTCGGGAGGGCAAAACCCCAGCCAAGCCGTGGTCCTTTCCTTGCCGTTTGTGCTCGTGAGCACCAAGCCGAGCTGTTCCATCACTTCTTGGACCCAACCGAGCCATCTCCGGTGATCACCGCCGGTCATGGGCGCCGCCGGCAGCGCACCAGAGCGCGCCGCGTCGCGCCGTGGCCAAGCCACACGCAGGTCCCGTGCACCGCACTCACGGCTCACGGTGGACCGAGTCCACCAGAGCGAGTCCAGCAGCGCCCCCTTCGTGGGCCGAATCTTGCACTAAAGTCTGGTTTGCACCCTTGAACTTTCCTGGCCTATCCACCTTTCGGTCCAATTCCAGCCCAACCATCGTTTAATCTTTTTATTTTTCTTTTAACTGCGCTGACGTATGGGGCCCACTTGTCATACACTGTGTGTCACTGACAGCTGGGGCCCACTGACCAGAGCTGACCGCTGACCGTTGATCATTGACCGGTCAACGCTGACGTCAGCAGGGCCCACTGCTGATGTCACCCTAGGCGGACCCCACTGCTGACGTCAGCAGGCTAATTTCTGTCTGTTTTTCTTTTTCGGAATTATTTAATATTTTCAGAAAATGATTTAAACTTGGAAAATTAATAATAAATCAACCGTAGCTCAGAAAAATATGAAACCAGTTTCTATATTTTTCTAAAATCATGATCTACGCGTTAGTGTAGAGTTTGGTGTTATTTGGGTCTCCTTTCGTCGCTGTCTTTGTGTTTCTTTGCTAGTAGCCGCGTCTTATTTTCTTTCCGCGCCCCTAGGAGCTCCGGAGAGTCAGGAGGAGCCGGTCTACTTCAACAACTGCTTTGACGAGGACGAAGACCTTTGCCCAGGTTCACGCCCGACCATCTCTGAAATACCTATTAGACATGCAAACTAGTATGCTAGCGCTTTACTTTACTCGCATGATAAACCTGCACTGCCTTTGTTATTATCCTGTTACCTTGCTACCTACCACTCACTTTATGAAATATGCTATGCTATGCATGTGTTGGGATGGTTGTGATTTGAACCTCTTGGCGTGAGTTGTGGGTGGTATGGGAGGTGTAGTGCAGCTAGGCGGTGTAAGCGAGTAATAACAACTCGATCGTTTGATCGGGGTGCTTGGGGACTGCACTCGGGCAGTCCCTACGGGGTACCTGTTGCGGGTACATGGTTCTTGGATATTGGTACTCGGGGAGTACTTGAGGAGTTTGGGCGGCTATACCTGTTATGGGTGCCGATTGCGGACCGTTGCGGCGGATCGCTTATGACGCAGATACTCGCTTTAACCGACAATTAAGGACCGAGTCGAGTTCCACCTTTGGACATGGGAATACCGTGCTCACCATCTACCCAGTATGGGGAGGGTTCCAGCAAGCCTACTCTAGTGCGGCGCCGAGACTGTAGGAGATTCGAGCTTGATATGTGTAGGGGGGAATCGTTGCGGCGTATTCTCCCTGATTTATCACGGCCCCCGACTGGCCCCGGCGGGAAGGTTTCACATCCCTGGGGCAGATGTTAGATCGGATGTTTCCCGAGCCCAGGGAGACAGGATTGGCGCCGTTACTGTTTAGGGTCTTTGCTGTGGGCTGTGTCTCAGGTTGGTTGCGGACTAGCCTTGCAGCCCGGATGGATTCTGGAGTGCCACCTCTGCAGAGTGTAAACTATACATATAGTCGTGTTCACGGTTACGGACGACCCGCTTCTGATAAGTTCCGACTAGTATGGGAATCTGCTTTCTTACCTCATCCTTGATTTGGGAAATGAGAGATTGGTCCAGCTGAGGCTGTTGAGACAAGGTGGGGAGTGAGCTGTAACAACCCTGAAATTCGTATAGGTTTTGTTGAGTGCAAAAATTCGAATTTAAAATTTTTTGGTGGAATTGAGTGCATGCAAACCAACATATAAGAGTGTCTTCTATTTGCTCCCTGCATTCCTAGGCAATTTAAATTCAAATTTAAAATCAATTTGAAGTGCTAAGGATGAAATAGTGTGATTTGGATTTATTTGGATTTTTGGTTGGTTTGAATTCAAATTCTAGATTTGAATTCAAACTCTAATTGACTAAACTAATTTCCAAATCCTATTCCTGTTCGTGGGCCGAATTCCCGCAGCCAAGTCCATCTTTCACACTCCAACTTCTTTCCCGAGCCAGCAACCCAATCGGCCTGCTCGGCCTTTCGGCCCAGCTCGGCCCAGCCGTCCACCGCGTCGCCGCCGCGTCCGCCTTCACCCGCTGACGCCGGGCCCCGCCTGTCAGTCGTCTCCTCCCCCGCGTCATCGTCCTCCCCGCGCCGCGCCTCTCTCTCTCTCCCGCGGAGCGCCGCCCGTGACCCAACCACCCACGCACCGTGCGGCCCGTTGCGATTGCGCCGCGTGTCCGCGTGCGCTCGAGCCACCCAATCTCGCCGTTCGAGCCCTAGAACTCTAGCCCTAGCGCCTATTTAAACCGCCGCCGGCCATCTTCTTCCCCAAGCCGCGCCGCCCCTCGGGGGTACTCCAGATCCAATTCGCGTGAGGGTGAGGTGCAAGGAGTGGTGGGGAAGAGATTGAGTGGGAGCAGGAGCAAGGAGAAGAGCCGGAGCGCTTTCCCTGCGAAGCCGCCGAGCACCGGAGCGCCGCCGTCCGTGGACTCGCCGACGAGGAGCCGGACCAGGGACGAGAGGAAGCGCACGAGCACCGCCGGACTGCGTCGAGCCTTCCCCGAGCTGCAGCGTACCTCGACGAGACCCTAGGTGAGCTAACCGCGTTCGCCCCCTTCTTCTCTGTTTCCGGCGGAGCGCCGCCGCTCGTGCTCGCCGTGCCAAGCCAAGCCCCCTGTGTGCCAGCCTTCGAGCTGTGCGTGTCTTCTGCAGGTTCCCAACGCCGCTAAACCCTTTGCAACCCGCCGTCGCTTGATCCCCGCAGCCGAGGCCGCCGCGGCCGAGCTCTGCTCGCCCCGCGCGCGAACGCCGAGGCCACGCGCGGCCGTGGGCTACCACGAGCCCGCGCGTGTGCACCCAGGTGCGTTCCAGCAGCTGCTGGAACTGCACGCGCACACGCACAAACCCTGCCGAGCACGTCGTTGCACTTAAACTCGTGTCGCCGTCGTTGCACGCCGGCGACCATGGCCGAGCCACCGCCGTTAGCGTCGGGAGGGCCCAACCGAACCCAATCCTGGCCTTGTTCACCCCGTCCGTGACCGCCAAGCCCTAGCGCTGCTGTTCCGACCATCCTAGACCCGAGCCAAGCCTTCTCCGACCAGTTCCGCCGACGTGCTTCGCCGCCGGCGCGTTTTGGAGCGCGCCGCGCGCGCGTCGCGTCGCGCCGTGGCCATGCCACACGCTGGACCACACCAAGTCGCCACACGCACGCCCACAGAAGATCCCCGCCAGCCACACCCAGATCCCGTGCACCCGGCTCACGTGGACCTATCTCACGGTGCACCATGGACCCTGTCCACCAAGCCCAATCCAACAGCCACCCCTTCGTGGGCCGAGTCTCGCAGTTTAAGTCTGTTTAACCCCCTTGAACTTTTCCGGCCCATTCGCTTTCGGCCCAATTCCAGCCCAGCCATCGTTTATTCTTTTTCTTTTTCTTTAACAGCGCTGACGTATGGGACCCACCTGTCATACTCTGCGAGTCACTGACACATGGGGCCCACTGACCAGAGTTGACCCGCTGACCGTTGACCGCGTTGACCGTTGACCGGTCAACGCTGACGTCAGCAGGGCCCACTACTGACGTCATCCTAGGCGGACCCCACTGCTGACGTCAGCATGGCGTCATGCTGACGTCAGCAGGCTAATTATTTGTCTGTTTTCTTTTTCGGAAATAATTTAATATTTTCAGAAAATGATTTAAACTTCGAAAATTAATAATAAATCAACCGTAGCTCAGAAAAATATGAAACCAGTTTCTATATTTTTCTAAAATCATGATCTACGCGTTAGTGTAGAGTTTGGTGTTATTTGGGTCTCCTTTCGTCGCTGTCTTTGTGTTTCTTTGCTAGTAGCCGCGTCTTATTTTCTTTCCGCGCCCCTAGGAGCTCCGGAGAGTCAGGAGGAGCCGGTCTACTTCAACAACTGCTTTGACGAGGACGAAGACCTTTGCCCAGGTTCACGCCCGACCATCTCTGAAATACCTATTAGACATGCAAACTAGTTTGCTAGCGCTTTACTTTACTCGCATGATAAACCTGCACTGCCTTTGTTATTATCCTGTTACCTTGCTACCTACTACTCACTTTATGAAATATGCTATGCTATGCATGTGTTGGGATGGTTGTGATTGATCCTCTTGGCGTGAGTTGTGGGTGGTTTGGGAGGAGTAGTGCAGCTAGGCGGTGTAAGCGAGTAAATAACAACTCGATCGTTGATCGAGGTGCTGAGGGGCTGCACTCGGGCAGTCCCTATGGGGTACCTGTTGCGGGTACATGGTTACTGGTTACTTGGGGATTGGTACTCGGTAAGTACCTGAGGAGTTTTGGGCGGCAATACCTGTTATGGGTGCCGATTGCGGACCGTTGCGGCGGATCGCTTGTGATGCAGATACTCGCTTTACCGAACAATTAAGGACCGAGTCGTGCCCCCACTTTGGACTTGGGATTTACCGTGCTCACCATCTACCCAGTATGGGGAGGGTTCCAGCAAGCCTACTCTAGTGCGGCGCCGAGACTGTAGGAGAATCGAGTTTGATATGTGTAGGGGGGATTCGTTGCGGCGTAATCTCCCTGATTTACCACGGCCCCCGACTGGCCCCGGTGGGAAGGTTTCACGACCCTGGGGCAGATGTTAGATCGGATGTTTCCCGAGCCCAGGGAGACAGGATTGGCGCCGCTACTGTTTAGGGTCTTTGCTGTGGGCTGTGTCTCAGGTTGGTTGCGGACTAGCCTTGCAGCCCGGATGGATTCCTGGAGTGCCACCTCTGCAGAGTGTAAACTATACGTATAGCCGTGTCCACGGTTACGGACGACCCATTTCTGAGAAGCCCCGGCTAGCATGGGAATCTGCTTTCTTACCTCATCCTTGATTCGGGTTATGAGAGATTGGTCCAGCTGAGGCTGTTGAGACGAGGTGGGGAGGGAGCTCACCGAGTCGACTAGTGAGTGAAAGGAGTTGGTGGATAATGATTCGCGGGAACCTGCCGTGGCAGGACGAGCCCGATGGGAAAATGTGAGGCTGATGGTTGGATTTTGGGGAGCGGATGGATGTGTGTGTGAGCAGGAGTTGGTGATGAGATGAATTTGGGTTATTGCTGCTGCTTGCATAAGAAAACCCTGGCTTAAACCTTGATTATTCCTATACCTTAGAATAGGCCACTTTAAAGCTTGCATCATATTATGGTTGGTGACGTGGACCTGTCCCATTTCCTTGGGGACAGACTTTGGGTTCTCAGGTGAAGACCCCGACCACGAGTTCAACCAGGACGGGTGGTACGACTGAAGGGTGTGCGCTACGCTCAAGGATGCCTGTGGAGGAGTGGACCCAGTTGTTCTAGCTACCGCTGCGTAGATGTTTCTTATTGTCGTTTTAGCCCAGAGGGCTTGTATCAGTCGCTTTGTCTTTATATGAGTCATGTAATGAATCTTTTATCGTTGTATGGATGTGATATTCGACTGAGATGAGTTCTGTACGAGATAACTGCTATTCCTGGGACTATCTCAAGGGTACAGGGAGTCGGGTTCTCGTCGGTGAGAATCCGGTTCGTCACAGTTGGTATCAGAGCCATACTTGACCGTAGCGCGTAACCCATAGAACGGAAACTTAGGACAGAAGCTCTAACTGAGTCCTCTATTTTATATGAAACCCCTTGGACTATTTGAAAACTATATATGACTACATCTCATCTATTTGCGAAAACTTTTACCCTTACCTTACCTTACTAACTTGCTAACTTACTAACAACCCACTAACTGTGTGGCAGATGGAAAGAAGATCAGCGGATGAACGACAGGAGGTCAGGACCACAGGAGCAGACTGTGGAGGTTTGGCAGTGCTACTGAAGGAGGTGCTGCGTACAGTGGGGATAGATGTGGATAACGTCTTCTACGAGGGGTGGACCTATGGACCTGGAGAGGGAGTACACACCCGGTTGCAGATGGTTGTACCTAATATCCCTGGACGACCAAGGTCACTAATGCTACGAGCAGCTACCAGCGAGAGCACTTTCAGTCGGGCAGTGCAGACTATAGCTATGAGGATACTCCGACTTGCCACACTTGTGTACCAGAGTCAGCTCAGCCACACTCGTTTCCGGTACCTACCGCGAGCTCTTGAAGATCCGACAGACAGAGACGCAGTCAGCTCGCAGGCCCACGCAGCAGACCGAGAGCGGAACGTGACTCTGCGGACCTCAGTTCAGTGCATGATTGAGCAGGAATACTTGAACATTGGCCTAGAAGAGAAAGTTGCCAAGCTGAAAGAGAGGGTATGGAAGCAAGACCTCCAGCTGATGGAGAAGGACAACAGGATCGCCCTACTTGAGGAGCAACTCAGAGCTAAAACAAGGGAAGTCAGAATCTTGAACTACGAAGCTCGAAACAACAGGCAGTTGGCAGGACTGATCCGAGCAACTCACCATGCTCGAGATATCCGCCTGGAAGATCAACTCACAGAAAAAGACAAGGAACTAGCAGCCAAGGAAGAAGAGATAGAAAGTCTGAAGGAAGAAGTATACTGGTTGGACAGTCTCAACTCAGAACTTCAAGAAGAGGTGGGTAGCTACAAAGAGAAGAGTGGACGAAACTACCAGCTGATGAAGTACCTGAGTCTTCAACAGATTATGGCAAAGGATGAAGCTCGAAGGACCCTTAGTAGTTGGGTAAGATCAGACAGGAAGAGGGTAGCAGAAATGATCGCAGTGAACCAAGGACTACCAGAAGAACGCAGAGTTGAACCCAGAACAGAGAATTACAGAGTCTCACCCAGCCGAGTTGAGCCGATACCACCACCTGAGGCTCGAACCTTTACTCCCGAGATGACAAGACTGAGACATGAACTGGCACACCTAGAGAGGCAGTTGACAGAACCTGAGATGGACATAGTGAGGTTGGCAGCGCGCCTCACGGACAACCACCAAGACAACAGGCAGTGACCAAGCAGCAGACAGAGACTGAGGCTGTGAGGTTGGCAGCGCGCCTCACAGGCACTTTCAGCAGTAGAGACAGATGCAGTGGACAGTTTCAGCAGATGACAGCAGCTGATGAGAGTTGTATCTATCTCCATGAGTAGATGTTTAGACTTAGTAGATCATGACCACCTTTTGGCTTAGCCACGATGTAGCATTCGCTTAGATGTACTAATCCTCAAGGATTCCAGGAGCTGGCCTCGGGATAGTACACATGTCTAGGGTGTAATGCTGTAATGAATGATCGATCTTTTTGGCTGTTCTTGCAGTTTTAATTGTTGTTCATCTTGAGTGTACTTTAGTGTTGAGTCTATTTCATGTGTGCAGCTCCTACTCTAGTTACGCTAACCTAACCCATACCGACCGCCACTAAACCTGCCCTATGAAAAATACAGCGTGATGTCGATCCGAAGATCCAACCGACTGCTTGCACGTTTTGAGGAAGCTGAGCAAGAAGAGGCAGCAATGGCAGATAGAGGCAGAGGACGTGTCAGAGGTCGTGGTCGCGGAAGAGTGACAGTTGCAGTTGGAGGCAGAGGTCGTGGACGCGCAGCAGGCGTGCTCCAGCCCGAGAACAATGCACCAGGTGGAGAACAAGAAGTGGAAATGGAAGGACCAGCAGTGGAACCCCAGCAAAACCAGCAGAACAACCAGCAACCACCGCCACCGCCTAACTTGGCAGAATTAATGACTACTCAAACACAGCTGATGCAACAGATGGCACATGCCAACACACAGATGATGCAAGCTATGCAACAGATGCAGGGAAATCAGAACCAGAACCGTCAGGGACACCGTGAGGAAGACCTACAAAGGAAGATTGAAAGGTTCATTAGGCTGAAAGCACCCACCTTCGACTACTCGGATGAACCACTCGATGCACACGACTGGTTGCGTACCATCGAGACGAAGCTGGACCTGACAGACTACACTGAAGAGGAATGTGTGGCCCTTGCGGCGCACCAACTTGAAGGAGCAGCGAAAGCGTGGTGGGAGAGCTACTGTGACTCTCACGCAAACCCAGCTCAGATCACCTGGCTAGAGTTTTGTGAAGCTTTCAAGGAGTACCACATACCAGAACAAGTCATGGTGCATAAAGCAATGAAATTCAGGACAATGACCCAAGGAGGTTTGTCTGTAGCTGAGTACGCTCGACACTTTGCTAAGATGTCAAGGTACGCTCCTGAGGACGTCAACACTGAGAAGAAGAAGCAGTTTTGGTTCCAGCGTGGTTTACACAGAGGTCTGAGGACAGCACTCGCAGCGAGTTCACACAGGTCACTTAGAGAGCTGATTGACAGGGCTATCGCAGTTGAGAAGGAAAGAGTGGGTCTTGAAGATACTTGGCGAGAGAAGAAAAGAAAGGCTGAACAGTTGCACAACCACAGACTGAGTCAGAGGTCGAGGAGTGGCCAGAGCAACATGCTCAGAAGGAGCTTTCAGCAGAGCAACAGCCAAGGAAGCTCAGGGTTTAACAGAAACAGCTACCAGGGTAACCGGGGCAGTAACAGCAATAGTTTTGGCAGCAGAGGGAACAACTACAACAGCTTTGGTAACAGAAACAACAGCTACTCAAGTCAGGGAAACCCCAACTGGAAGCCGAACAACACACCCAGAATTGGTGGAGGGACCACAGTGGTCTGTTTTGCTTGTGGGAAACCCGGTCACAAGTCCTTTGACTGTCCGGAGAAGAAGAACAAACAAACCCCAGCCAAGGCACCGGCACCTGGAGGACAAGACAGGCAGCCAGCAACAGCGCAGAGAGGACTCCTCAACCACTTGACAGAGGAAGAAGCAGAGGACGCTCCCGACGTTGTGCTCGGTGAGTTTTTAGTAAATGGCATTCCAGCTTTGATATTGTTTGACTCTGGAGCAACTGGATCTTATATCTCGACGAAGTTTGTAAGAGAGCAGTCACCCCCGACAATACCTAAAGCTAGACCTATAGTCACTACTTCTCCCTTAGGAGAGCTTAGGTGCACTTTAGAGTGCCCCGCGGTTAGACTGATGATAGGAGGCCGGGAGTTCGAAGGAAACTTGACAGTCCTGAAATCGGATGGAATTGACGTGATACTAGGAATGGATTGGCTTACAGAGCACAAAGGAATAATCAGTTGCTCACCCAGAACAGTTGAGTTGACACACCCTAGCGGAGTCAAAGTAACAGCAGAGCCACGAAGAAGAACAGGGAAGAGATCCAGAACATGTATTCTGAGACAGTTGGTATACTCCATTGAGAAACAGACGATCGAAGAAGTACCTGTAGTATGTGAGTACCCGGACGTGTTTCCCGAAGAACTACCAGGATTACCACCTGACCGAGACGTGGAGTTCATAATCGAATTGCAACCAGGCACGAGGCCTATTGCTAAGAGACCGTACAGGATGTCAGTGGAAGAGCTGGAAGAGCTCAAGAAGCAGCTGAAAGAGATGCTTGAAAGTGGTGTGATTCGACCCAGTGCATCTCCATGGGGATCGCCAGTGTTGTTTGTGAAGAAGAAAGATGGATCAATGCGCATGTGCGTAGACTATCGATCCCTGAACGCAGTGACGATCAAGAACAAGTACCCATTACCTCGAATTGATGATTTGCTAGATCAGTTGAAGAAAGCCAAGTACTTCAGTAAGATTGATCTGAGATCAGGATACCACCAGATGAAGATTAGAGAAGGTGACATTCCCAAGACAGCTTTTGTAACTCGGTACGGGCAGTACGAGTTCACCGTTGTGTCTTTTGGATTGACCAACGCACCTGCTTACTTCATGAACATGATGAACAAGGTATTCATGGAGGAACTAGACAAGTTCGTAGTGGTGTTCATTGACGACATACTAGTCTACTCGGAAACAGCCGAAGAACATGAGAAGCATCTGAGGATTGTACTAGAGAGGCTGAGACAGCATCAACTCTACGGAAAGTTCAGCAAGTGTGAATTTTGGTTAGAGAAAGTAGCCTTTTTGGGTCACGTGTTGACAGCTGAGGGCGTAGCAGTCGACCCAGAAAAGATTGAGGCAGTAGCAGAATGGAAACAGCCGAAGAGTGTTACAGAAATCCGAAGCTTTCTGGGATTGGCAGGATACTATCGAAGATTCATTGAGAACTTCTCCAAGATTGCCAAGCCAATGACCGAACTACTCAAGAACAATGTCCCCTTCGAGTGGACGCACAAATGTGAAAGAAGTTTCCAAGAACTCAAGCACAAACTCACTACAACTCCAGTATTGACCCTGCCAGATATTCGCAAAGATTTCGTAGTCTACTGCGATGCTTCAAGACAAGGTTTGGGATGTGTCCTGATGCAAGAGGGCAAGGTTGTTGCCTATGCATCGAGGCAGCTGAGGAAACATGAGGAAAACTACCCCACACATGATTTAGAACTGGCAGCAGTGGTACATGCATTGAAGATCTGGAGGCACTATCTGATTGGCAACAAGTGCGATATCTACACAGATCACAAAAGTTTGAAGTATTTCTTCACCCAATCTGAACTAAACATGAGGCAGAGGAGATGGTTAGAATTGATCAAGGATTACGATTTGGAGATACACTACCATCCTGGCAAAGCTAACGTAGTGGCAGATGCCTTGAGCCGAAAAAGCTATTGTAACAACTTGATGATAGAAGAGAGTCAGCCAGAACTAGCAAAGGAATTGTACATGCTGAAACTCGAGCTAGTAGAAGAAGGAAAACCCCAAGAAATGAGAGTGAAGTATAACCTAGTAGACCGAATCAAAGAAGCTCAGGGGAAGTGTCCAGAAATCCAAGAAGTAAAAGAGGATATTCAACGAGGAGTAGCACCTGACTTCCGGATAGATGGAGCAGGGACAGTATGGCTGAAGGACCGTATCTGTGTACCACAGGACGAGGAAATCAGGAGAACAATCCTCTCAGAAGCTCACGAGTCCAAGTACTCGATACACCCAGGATGCACTAAGATGTATCAGGATCTGAAGGATAAGTTCTGGTGGAAGAAGATGAGAGAGGACATAGCAGAGTATGTAGCCAAGTGCGACTCTTGTCGAAGAATCAAAGCAGAACATCAAAGACCAGCAGGATTACTGAAACCACTGGAAATTCCAATGTGGAAGTGGGAAGATATTAGCATGGACTTCGTAGTTGGCTTACCTCGCACACAGAAAGGAAATGATGCCATTTGGGTCATAGTTGATCGACTGACAAAAGTAGCCCACTTTATACCAGTCAAAAGCACACACTCAGTAAGCAAACTAGCAGAGCTATACATAGACAACATTCTCAAGCTGCATGGGGCACCAAGAAGTATTGTGTCAGACAGAGGACCCCAATTCACAGCTCAATTCTGGCAAAGCCTACATCAAGCCATTGGAACGACCTTGGAGTATAGCACAGCTTACCACCCTCAGACAGACGGGCAGACCGAAAGAGTGAACCAGGTTCTGGAAGATTTGTTAAGGGCTTGTGTTCTAGCATACAGCACAGACTGGGGGAAGAGTCTATCTTATGCAGAATTCTCCTACAACAACAGTTACCAGGCCAGCCTACAGATGTCACCATTTGAAGCATTATATGGCAGAAAATGCAGAACAACTCTAATGTGGTCAGAGGTGGGGGAACGAACATTCTTTGGGCCTGACATGATTGTAGAGGCAGAAAAAAAATGTGGCCAAGATCCGAGAGCACCTGAAGGCAGCTCAGAGCCGACAAAAGAGCTATGCAGATAAAAGGAGACGAGATCTGGAGTTCGAAGTAGGAGACTTCGTCTACCTGAAAGTGTCACCCCTCAGAGGGCATAAGAGATTCCAAGTGAAAGGAAAACTAGCACCCCGTTTTGTTGGACCATACCAGATACTGGAGAGAGTAGGAAAGCTAGCCTACAAGCTAGACCTACCAGAGGAACTAGCGGGAGTACACCCAGTGTTCCATGTATCTCAGCTGAGGAAGTGTCTGAGAGTACCAGAACATGAGATCAAGACAGAGGCATTAGACCTACAAGACACCTTGGAGTACCTGGAGTACCCAAAGAGGATACTAGACAGAGCAGTCAAAGAGACCAGAAGCACAACTATCCCGTATTGCAAAGTACAGTGGAGCAATCACTCAGAAAGGGAAGCCACTTGGGAAAAGGAGTCAGTGCTGAAGAAGAAATACCCCCACTTGTTTAAACCATAGGTAATCACAAATCTCGAGGACGAGATTCTTGTGAGGGGGGGAGACTGTAACAACCCTGAAATTCGTATAGGTTTTGTTGAGTGCAAAAATTCGAATTTAAAAATTTTTGGTGGAATTGAGTGCATGCAAACCAACATATAAGAGTGTCTTCTATTTGCTCCCTGCATTCCTAGGCAATTTAAATTCAAATTTAAAATCAATTTGAAGTGCTAAGGATGAAATGGTGTGATTTGGATTTATTTGGATTTATTTGGATTTTTGGTTGGTTTGAATTCAAATTCTAGATTTGAATTCAAACTCTAATTGACTAAACTAATTTCCAAATCCTATTCCTGTTCGTGGGCCGAATTCCCGCAGCCAAGTCCATCTTTCACCCTCCAACTTCTTTCCCGAGCCAGCAACCCAATCGGCCTGCTCGGCCTTTCGGCCCAGCTCGGCCCAGCCGTCCACCGCGTCGCCGCCGCGTCCGCCTTCACCCGCTGACGCCGGGCCCCGCCTGTCAGTCGTCTCCTCCCCCGCGTCATCGTCCTCCCCGCGCCGCGCCTCTCTCTCTCTCTCGCGGAGCGCCGCCCGTGACCCAACCACCCACGCACCGTGCGGCCCGTTGCGATTGCGCCGCGTGTCCGCGTGCGCTCGAGCCACCCAATCTCGCCGTTCGAGCCCTAGAACCCTAGCCCTAGCGCCTATTTAAACCGCCGCCGGCCATCTTCTTCCCCAAGCCGCGCCGCCCCTCGGGGGTACTCCAGATCCAATTCGCGTGAGGGTGAGGTGCAAGGAGTGGTGGGGAAGAGATTGAGTGGGAGCAGGAGCAAGGAGAAGAGCCGGAGCGCTTTCCCCGCGAAGCCGCCGAGCACCGGAGCGCCGCCGTCCGTGGACTCGCCGACGAGGAGCCGGACCAGGGACGAGAGGAAGCGCACGAGCACCGCCGGACTGCGTCGAGCCTTCCCCGAGCTGCAGCGTACCTCGACGAGACCCTAGGTGAGCTAACCGCGTTCGCCCCCTTCTTCTCTGTTTCCGGCGGAGCGCCGCCGCTCGTGCTCGCCGTGCCAAGCCAAGCCCCCTGTGTGCCAGCCTTCGAGCTGTGCGTGTCTTCTGCAGGTTCCCAACGCCGCTAAACCCTTTGCAACCCGCCGTCGCTTGATCCCCGCAGCCGAGGCCGCCGCGGCCGAGCTCTGCTCGCCCCGCGCGCGAACGCCGAGGCCACGCGCGGCCGTGGGCTACCACGAGCCCGCGCGTGTGCACCCAGGTGCGTTCCAGCAGCTGCTGGAACTGCACGCGCACACGCACAAACCCTGCCGAGCACGTCGTTGCACTTAAACTCGTGTCGCCGTCGTTGCACGCCGGCGACCATGGCCGAGCCGCCGCCGTTCGCGTCGGGAGGGCCCAACCGAACCCAATCCTGGCCTTGTTCACCCCGTCCGTGACCGCCAAGCCCTAGCGCTGCTGTTCCGACCATCCTAGACCCGAGCCAAGCCTTCTCCGGCCAGTTCCGCCGACGTGCTTCGCCGCCAGCGCGTTCTGGAGCGCACCGCGCGCGCGTCGCGTCGCGCCGTGGCCATGCCACACGCTGGACCACACCAAGTCGCCACACGCACACCCACAGAAGATCCCGGCCAGCCACACCCAGATCCCGTGCACCCGGCTCACGTGCACCTATCTCACGGTGCACCATGGACCCTGTCCACCAAGCCCGATCCAACAGCCACCCCTCCGTGGGCCGAGTCTCGCAGTTTAAGTCTGTTTAACCCCCTTGAACTCTTCCGGCCCATTCGCTTTCGGCCCAATTCCAGCCCAGCCATCGTTTATTCTTTTTCTTTTTCTTTAACAGCGCTGACGTATGGGACCCACCTGTCATACTCTGCGAGTCACTGACACATGGGGCCCACTGACCAGAGTTGACCCGCTGACCGTTGACCCCGTTGACCGTTGACCGGTCAACGCTGACGTCAGCAGGGCCCACTGCTGACGTCATCCTAGGCGGACCCCACTGCTGACGTCAGCATGGCGTCATGCTGACGTCAGCAGGCTAATTATTTGTCTGTTTTCTTTTTCGGAAATTATTTAATATTTTCAGAAAATGATTTAAACTTCGAAAATTAATAATAAATCAACCGTAGCTCAGAAAAATATGAAACCAGTTTCTATATTTTTCTAAAATCATGATCTACGCGTTAGTGTAGAGTTTGGTGTTATTTGGGTCTCCTTTCGTCGCTGTCTTTGTGTTTCTTTGCTAGTAGCCGCGTCTTATTTTCTTTCCGCGCCCCTAGGAGCTCCGGAGAGTCAGGAGGAGCCGGTCTACTTCAACAACTGCTTTGACGAGGACGAAGACCTTTGCCCAGGTTCACGCCCAACCATCTCTGAAATACCTATTAGACATGCAAACTAGTATGCTAGCGCTTTACTTTACTCGCATGATAAACCTGCACTGCCTTTGTTATTATCCTGTTACCTTGCTACCTACTACTCACTTTATGAAATATGCTATGCTATGCATGTGTTGGGATGGTTGTGATTGATCCTCTTGGCGTGAGTTGTGGGTGGTTTGGGAGGAGTAGTGCAGCTAGGCGGTGTAAGCGAGTAAATAACAACTCGATCGTTGATCGAGGTGCTGAGGGGCTGCACTCGGGCAGTCCCTATGGGGTACCTGTTGCGGGTACATGGTTACTGGTTACTTGGGGATTGGTACTCGGTGAGTACCTGAGGAGTTTTGGGCGGCAATACCTGTTATGGGTGCCGATTGCGGACCGTTGCGGCGGATCGCTTGTGATGCAGATACTCGCTTTACCGAACAATTAAGGACCGAGTCGTGCCCCCACTTTGGACTTGGGATTTACCGTGCTCACCATCTACCCAGTATGGGGAGGGTTCCAGCAAGCCTACTCTAGTGCGGCGCCGAGACTGTAGGAGAATCGAGTTTGATATGTGTAGGGGGGATTCGTTGCGGCGTAATCTCCCTGATTTACCACGGCCCCCGACTGGCCCCGGTGGGAAGGTTTCACGACCCTGGGGCAGATGTTAGATCGGATGTTTCCCGAGCCCAGGGAGACAGGATTGGCGCCGCTACTGTTTAGGGTCTTTGCTGTGGGCTGTGTCTCAGGTTGGTTGCGGACTAGCCTTGCAGCCCGGATGGATTCCTGGAGTGCCACCTCTGCAGAGTGTAAACTATACGTATAGCCGTGTCCACGGTTACGGACGACCCATTTCTGAGAAGCCCCGGCTAGCATGGGAATCTGCTTTCTTACCTCATCCTTGATTCGGGTTATGAGAGATTGGTCCAGCTGAGGCTGTTGAGACGAGGTGGGGAGGGAGCTCACCGAGTCGACTAGTGAGTGAAAGGAGTTGGTGGATAATGATTCGCGGGAACCTGCCGTGGCAGGACGAGCCCGATGGGAAAATGTGAGGCTGATGGTTGGATTTTGGGGAGCGGATGGATGTGTGTGTGAGCAGGAGTTGGTGATGAGATGAATTTGGGTTATTGCTGCTGCTTGCATAAGAAAACCCTGGCTTAAACCTTGATTATTCCTATACCTTAGAATAGGCCACTTTAAAGCTTGCATCATATTATGGTTGGTGACGTGGACCTGTCCCATTTCCTTGGGGACAGACTTTGGGTTCTCAGGTGAAGACCCCGACCACGAGTTCAACCAGGACGGGTGGTACGACTGAAGGGTGTGCGCTACGCTCAAGGATGCCTGTGGAGGAGTGGACCCAGTTGTTCTAGCTACCGCTGCGTAGATGTTTCTTATTGTCGTTTTAGCCCAGAGGGCTTGTATCAGTCGCTTTGTCTTTATATGAGTCATGTAATGAATCTTTTATCGTTGTATGGATGTGATATTCGACTGAGATGAGTTCTGTACGAGATAGCTGCTATTCCTGGGACTATCTCAAGGGTACAGGGAGTCGGGTTCTCGTCGGTGAGAATCCGGTTCGTCACATGAGCTCACCGAGTCGACTAGAGAGAGAAAGACGTTGGTGGATGATGTTTGCGGGAACCTGCTGTGGCAGGACGAGCCCGATGGAAATGTGAGGCTGATGGTTGGATCCAGGGAGTGGATGTGCTTGTGAGGAAAGGAGTTGGTGATGGGATGAATTTGAGTTATTGCTGCTGCTCGCATAGAAAAAACCTGGCTCAAACCTTGATTACTTCTATACCTTAGAATAGGCCACTTTAAAGCTCGCTTCATATTATGGTTGGTGACGTGAACCTGTCCCATTTTCTTGGGGACAGACTTTGGGTTCACAGGTGAAGATCCCGACCACGAGTTCAACCAGAACGGGTGGTACGATTGAAGGGTGCACGCTATGCTCAAGGATGCCTGCGGGAAGTGGACCCAAAAGACTTAACTACCGCTTCGTAGCTGCTTCTTATTGTCGATTTAGCCGAGAGGGCTTGTACCAGACCGCTATGTTTTATATATGTCATGTAATGGATCTTTTATCGTTGTATGGATGTGATATTTGACTGAGATGAGTTCTGTACGAGATAACTGCTATTCCTGGGACTATCTCGAGGGTACAGGAGTCGGATTTTCATCGTTGAGAATCCGGTTTGTTTGAATATCCATATCTGGACATCATCACAAGAACAAATGAGAGTAAAACAGCAACTAATTTCACTGAAGAGAATATTCCAGGAAACAGTCTGCGAGTAAGATTCATGTAGGAACGAAATAGCATCTTATCAGCAGAGTGGCCACAAAATACTAGCCAAACATAAGTTAGAAGCATCCAACTAAGATCTCCCAGAATTATAACTCTGAACACACAACTCAGGTCTGAATCCAATCAACTAAAAGATAACAATACGATAACTGATATGCATATGCTCTATTTACAGCAGCTCGAGCAATGCGAGGCAAAAGCATATTGGAAACATCCTAAGATATACTACTGATAGGGTTATCTCCAGAAAATCCACCGAGGCAAAAAGCGTTAGTGCTACACACTGTCATCAGCTCCTATCTTGCTACCTGGTCACTGACTCACTGTTGGACTGAAAAGTGCTAACCCTCTACCCTCATTCCTCATCTGCAAGAAGTGTGGATCTCGACTTGATACATGATTGAGTCACCTACGAATCGCTATTTCTGGTGCTTCTCTGGGCATGCTGATTCCACAGTCGTTCTGCGAAGGACGGCCTCATCAGCTTACTCCTCCTTGCTGAAGCATCTCTCTCCTTGCTCTGACTGTCTCGGGGCGAAAAGCCAATCTGTTCCTTCCTTTCTTTCAGAACTGCTTCTCTGTTCTGTTGTAGTTCAGCAAGTGTAGGCTTGCGTGATGCTTTATCAGAAGTAACAGAAATCCCATTGCCACCAAAGCTAAATGATACTTTTTTTGCCATACTGCAAGCTCTCATTGGGGACAAGACATCTGAAAGTTCATCAAGCTGGACGATCGTCTTTCGTTTGCACCCCTTGACCTGCAGCTTTGATTTGCTCTCTTTCACAACGTGTGCAAATACATTCTTCTGATCCATTTCACTTTCAGATATAAACCTTTGGTTCAGCACAGGTGAATGACACCTATCATCCTCTTTGTGTTTTCCATTAAATGGTTTGGGAACTTGATTTTCGCAGCTGATGTTACTCTCCATGGTTGAACGGAAGCCTACAGTCCCCATCAAGGTCGACTGATTTGCATCATTGTCAGAGTTATAATCATCTAGCTCGAGTGGTATATAATCAGCATCATCTGGCTTGCTTTTTTCTACGATATCTGGTGCCTTGAAGACCACAGGCTTAGGCCCAGTGTGTAGAGGAGACTCATGTTTATGACCAGGTTGCTTGCCATACATGAAGGGACCGTGTGGTAAAGAGATTCTGTTATTGCAGAGCATTGAGGATGAACGACTAAAGGAGGCATTGCTATGAATGTGTAAACCAAACTCTCCACCAGTACGAGCCAGAGAGATTTTGTAATCCCGTAAAACTATTGATTTTGGTTTTTGGTAGGGCTGAAGCCTGATCATTCTGGAAGAAAATAAGTCCACGAGATCCAAAACCTGCACATGAGAAAATCCTCAAACCAGTAGCAACTAGCAAGGAAGTTCTAGTTAAGGGCAATGGCTGAATCACATCACGAATTAGAAACAGCAAACCTGTTGGTATGATATACCAAAGAAGGACCTTTGAGGTTGGAGACAATGTCCTTTGATGGCATCAGAAAATTCAGCTTCACTTAGGGGCTTACAAAACCAAACTCTTCTGAAAAGAACCTGAATTTCATAGACCAGGTATGAAAAACAAAAGAACCTTCATCAGCATGTTAACACATGATAAACCAAAACAAAGGGACAAAGGACTATGACATCACAGAAAAGATTCATATGAACGAACAATTGAGCCTACCAAAGAAATGAACCAGATAGACTGGTAAAACAATGAGAAAGAAGCCAATAGCAAAAGCATACGTACCTGAGCTGGTCGAAACTTGCACAATGAAGCACACGAATCTGGAAGAATGTTCAGTGCTCCATCTGAAGTTGCCTCAAACACTCCATAGAGTTTTCTCTCCTCATGCTCAAACAGAAAGAGAAGCATACCAGCTCTGATCTTCTTAATAAAAGTTGCAGCATAACCAGGAAGGGCAAAATGTTTCTGTTCGAAGAACTGCCGCTTAGTCACATGATCGCAGATGATAATTGCACCACCATATACTCCAGGTTTGTTAGAGATGTCCAATCTGTGGTGCTGCAGGTTCCTTGAAAATGAAAGAAAAGACAGTAACAGTCCATAAACACATCATTTAGAGATGAAATACATTTGCCAAACAAGCCCACATTCTAAAACTGTGCCGCTGTATACTAAAGGTTTGTTAAAGGTATTTGATTTTTAGATTGCAGATTCCATTAAAAAGGTAGAAAAGATAATGATATCCAAAGAACGCATGTTATATGCATATAACTAACTTCTGAAGACTTAGCAGCAGCAACTTGCATTTGGTCTTGGCATTGTCAATCAGGCTAACACAATCAATATCTACACCCAACAGTGATAGAACTAAAAACAGAAAAGCACACGGTTGCTAACACCAAAAATTGGTTAGCCTTCCGTTGCTGGAAACATATAAGTAACTCAAGAGTGCTAACAGATGTTAACAATGGTCTAGTAATGTTCTAAGAAGGCAATCATGAACACCGAACAGCAACTATGACTCTATGAAAACGAAAATCTGCTAGATAGTAATCTGCTAAATAGTATCTCCTGCAGAGCTGGAACCAAACATCCTGATCCAGCATACTGAATTCCTGAAAACAACAGCAAAATATTATGTATCGTAGGACTCAATCCACAACGCCCTGGATCCAGGTGTTATTCTCTCTTCCATAATTGTACCAAGAAACTAAAGTAGGACCTAATTATCCAAAATCACACCTGCACCTAAAACAAGCTCGTTTTTTCAGAACTTGCAACATCAGGGTGAGTACAAGCAACTTCAGAAAAAAAAATGCATCACCGATCCACCGCGGCGCAATGTACAGTAATGGTAATCGTAAACGGCTAAACCACAGCACATTCACATCCACGCACGAATTATGAAACAACTGAACAAGGCGAAATGCCACCGACTCTTCACCACCAAGAACAGGCAAGAAATGCACACCAAGCGCGACTACACGAATCACCAAGAAACCTAACCAAACATGCGCAAGAACGCGTTCGTCGATGCAAGCAAAAACCGAAGGGAAGGACGGGACAAGGCAATTACACGGCGCCGTACCAAGGGCCGCGATGGAACTGAAACCCTCCTCCTCTTCCTCCCCTCCCGCTCCTGCCTCCGCCTCTCGGCCTCCAGAACGGGCTGCGCCCCGCCGCGACCGGCTGCCGCTGGGGCCCCTGCATCCTCCCCTTCCAACAGATCGCCCCGCCCTCCTCCCACTTGTACTCTTCTCCCCCGGCTCCGTCCGCCACCACCTCCTCCACCACCACCTTCGCGCCTCCCCTCCAGACTCTCCCCTCGTCTCTGGCTCCCTTCTCCACCTCCATCTTCTGGATGCGCACCGCTGCCTCCCGCTCCTTCCGCCGCCACTCCTCCACCGCCGCCGAATCCGACTCCATCGCCTCCTGCTCCGGCGCGTGTCGCGTTTGGCTCGGGTGCGCGCGTGTTAAAGCAAAGCGAGCCGCTTTGCGAAGTGGTTTAGGGGAGAAGAGTGCGGTGTCTTTGAGGAGAAGAATGGGTAGTTAACTGGGCCCGACGAGATGGCGATTACGGCCCACTGTACTGGTCCAAAAACACCTTCCTTTTTTTGGGCCAAGTACCCATGGGCAAATGCTATCACCTTTTCCAGTCGGAATATATCCATTTTTCTCGGCACTTTTTCTGAAGTTTCTATAAATGTTCCTACAACCTACAAGAGTCTTAGTTTCAGCTGAAACTCTGTATTGATACTTTCATGAAAAAAAGCATTAAGTGGACACACATTTCCTCAGGTCAGGAATCTCCATTTTTTGATCCGACAGGAATCCCATCCAAATTGCATTCAGTTACTAATCCAGCCATCCTACTCCATGTAAAAGGAAGTCCCACCGAATCAAAAAAGAATGCTGTAGGCAAAAGTCATCAAGTCAATATTTCCTCTTGCTGTCGAGTTCAGAAGTAGTATTCACCAATCTGTTTGCGTAACATTTACAGGTATGGAGGATTACAGATGATGAAAAATAACACGAAAGGAAAAGTTCAAGCTCTAAATACATAGTTCACTTTCTAGCTGACTTGCTCATCAATAACATCCAACTTATCGCATATGGTGCCTGAAAGAGCAAACCGAAGTTCAGTGCATCAAGTAATTCGAATATGCAATGAATCATTCCAAGCTGGAGGAAGATGGTCCCACCTCAGTGTTTCTTTTGTCCCTCGACGGACTTTGCAGCGGATGGTTGGGAGACCAAGGCGCTGGTGTGCCTCATAGCGGTGGCATCCAGAGAAGCCTGAAAAGATCACGCATGAGCATATTCAGTGCAAGGAAATGGGGATAGATCTTGAAGTGATGAGAGAGGAAGTGACTAATTGGGTCCGGAGTCCGGATTACACACCATAGTAGACCCCATCAACCTCGAGCACATCAATCTGCAGTAGTCAAGAAATTGAACAGGTAAGAATAATAGCAAACTGCTTCCGAAATCCAATGCTTGCAGTGGATAGAAAGTGTCCTATGGCACATATAGATAATCAACAAGCAATTTTTTAACATGATCCAATAAGTGAAATAAAATTCTGAGTAAGCTATGTGCTCCGGCAGAAGTAAGACTCATCAGGAAAGAAACAAACTGAAAAGGAAGCCCAAAAAATCAGAAAGTGAAATTAATACTGATATATATTTATGACAAAAGGATTGCTTTGATCAAGTGTAGCAATCAGCGTTGTAGTAAACAACACTCAACACTAAGTTACATGCTAATTTTGTATGTCTGTGAATCCTCATAAAATCATCAATACTACTGCTATTAAAGTTTACTCTGAGATAAGGCACGCAGCATGCTCCAACTGACCTTATACTAGTTCAAAAAGCATCATATGTAACCTAACATCTAATTTGAGCCTGCTAGAAACTCCAGCAACATGTTTGGCTCAGCTTCAAGACACAGATGTCTACTGATCCTAATAAAACCCAATCTAATCAAATTGGTATTTTCTGTTCTGTGAGTTTAACAAAAGTTTAAGAGGATCGGCACATAAATTTCATCATCAATCATGCATTTTTTACTATGTCTGCGTTTTTCCAGATATAACTGTTATTGTGATGAAAAATAAATGGGCACAGCTCTGATTGGATCTTGAGGGATAAAATCACCATACTTCTCTGATGCTATATTTAAAGTTACATTTTTGAACGAAGTACTTCCACACATATTTAAGAGAACCACAAGTCCACAACAACTTTGTCATAATGTCAAATCATTGAGGGAACGTGACATATTAACAAGAACTTCGCCCAAACATTAAGAAAATTGAAAATTCTGCTTTGCTTGTGATAAAAGCATATTCCTTGCAATTCATTGAATTCAGTAAGGTGCAACAGGTACATGCATTAGTTCACAATTCAGTTGCAAGTTGACTCAAGCGTACTGAATTCCCGATAAGAGTATTCGAATCTGCTAGTATCTAACTAGATCAGGACTAACCAACAATCGTACTTGTGGAGAAGGTAATATGAAAGGAAAAGACACAGATATAGATACCCACAGGTACTTGGAGGCCGATGACACGGATACTGTCCATTAGCTCTTGCACCTTGACTGGATCATTGGCACGTGTTCGCATCAGTGGCCTTCGGATCTTGTCCAGTGGAATTTCCATGATTATAGGCCCTTTCTTATCTGAGTCACTTGTCAGGGATGGAACTGCGGCACCTGCATCGTATTTGATTTATACATTCAATGCCATGAACTCCACCGGTAATCATTTCCCTGACAAGAAACGGAGTTGATTTGAAGATTTACACACCATAGGGTCGCATGCTGAGAGAGTCAGTTTGCAGGATACATATTCGTTTTAATGATATCAAATTATTTATGCCTGAATAAGAGATGAGATTCATCCCCAAACCGATTTTTATTACTCTGTAGCACTTCAGTATCAGCCTATCAGGTAGTCTGAATTTGTTGACAAAACTAAATTGAACTTCCATTGAGTTTTAAGTTGACAATGACATAAAAATTCTACAAATTTATATCTTGAAGGCACGCCAGCACACCCTAGCGAGTAGAGAACAGCAAGTTCAGTAACAACACCGGGATCAACCCTCACATGCAGTGTTCGACCAAGATTCAACCCTCCTCATCAATTCTTCAGCTCGAGAGAAACTAACTTGTTGGGCCGACTCAATCACACACGCCAGAAAATCAAAATCTCCAACCTATTGCAACACAAGGAGGGATCGAAGGAGGGGGGCAGGTACCGTTCGAGGAGGCGGAGAGGGGGGCGTTGCTGCGGAATTTTTAAACGAAATTTTAAGGTGAAATTTCAAAATAGGTTATACCCTGCGCGATGCTACGGAAATTTTTTAATCCAATTTTTAAGGTGCAATGTGAAAGTAGGAACATCAAAATGATTTTATGATAACATTCTTTTGTTAACAATATTATGCATGGAAGCATGATAATTTTGTTTAGAGAGAACCATTCTAAATTATTGATCCTTTGTTAATAATATTATACATGGAAGCATGATAATTTTGTTGAGAGAGAACCATTCTAAATTATTGATCCAACATTTTTCTCTACTACGAGAATTTTGTAGCATGCTACTCACAAATATATGATATTAACCATATATAGAAAATCGGTTGAAGACATAAATGTACGATCTAGTGGATGGTGACATGTCGTATAGTGGATGATAACGTGGAATGTTTGCATGTTGAGAGAAATCAACTATGACACGTTAGTGGGTACCAATTATATAGGTTATATAGATATATGATGTTTAGGACAAGCAAATTAGTTCATTTTCAACTAAATAATTTGTCCTAAACTAAATAGCGTGTCCAAGTCAACTTTTTCTTAAGTTTGATGAAATTTAAGGATAATAATATCAACACTTATGCTACCAAATAGATATATTATAAAAATATATTTCTTGATAAATTTAATGACACTTCTTTTATATAAGTATTAGAAATTTTGTGTATAAACTTAACCATCTTAAAAAAAGTCTAGGATAAAACTAAAATGACTTATTTTTTATGATAGAGGCAATATAAGTTAATCTGATCAAATGACATCTGGTCTGAATAATTTTATTTTATTTTAAACTTCAAAAGATGTCTTGAATCTTCTACCTCAATATTTTCACATAAAATATTGAATTGGCTTTGTGAAAATGTTGTAGTATGTTTTTGTTAATGTTTAGTGTGGGACTAGGATCCCTAGGGCCATTCAAGACAGAGGATTAAACTACTCGGCATGAGAGAGTTTGGTCTGACTACTTCAAACTAGTCGGCTATGGTGCAAGACGGCGTAGTCGACTAGGATAAACTAGTCGTGTACTGATAGGAGACTCCCCAAAGTATTCTGTTGTAGTACTCCGAGTTGTATACGACTAGGACAAATAGCCGACTTGTAACTCTGCTCCCCGATCAATATAAGGCGGAGCAGAGACCCCTCAGAAACAACATGAGACACATCTGTACATCAGTATAGAGGCGCGGATAATATAATTCAGCCATACAGGACGTAGGGTATTACGCGATTCGCGGCCCGAACCTGTTCGTGCACTATCGTTTCTAGAACTCGGCGAGACCCACACAAATCTACTCGCTGGGGTATCCCCGGTTAGACGTGCTCGACATAATTCGTCGACACATTGGCGCCCACTGTGGGGCACTCTCGTTCAAGTTCACGAGTTGGAGCGATGGGATCAACTTTCAAAACAAAAGGCGTCGAGGCGGGAGCAACTTTCGTTGTCGGCGACTGGATTTTCGTACCTGATGGCGAAGGCGGCTTCGACTCGTTCTTGACGGATCGATCAAACCCGCACTCGGCGACTTCATCGTCCACATCGGTTTCAGGTTCCGATTCAATTTCAAATTTCGTTTCGGATTCGATTTCGATTTCTCTATCAGATGAAGCATCCACTGCCGATTCCTTTTCAACGTCGACTTCGATTCCGACTCGGACTCCGATCGGGGCTCAACAAGTCATGTCCGGGTACAACTCTCTTCCAAACATGGAAGGAGTCGGGAACTCCGAGTCAGCTACGCCATCGGACAACCCCCCAGACTGACTCCCGTTCGGCATCAACAATTCCGCGGCTATATATCAACAGATGTATACCGCAACGCAAGACGAGAACGACACAAGTTCAACAGAGACAAGATCATCGCCTAGTAAAGCTGCGGAACGTTGCAAGGACCCCGAGCCGGTCCCCGGACCATCAGAGGACCACGACAACAACGATTCCAAGATCTTACTAAGCGACTCGCTGGACAACGCGGGGCAATTCAACTGCAGCTACTACAAGTCAGACGTCGTACTCGAACAACCACTTGTTCGACTCCCCTCAGGACTAGTCGTGACCAACTCACCAGGAGGACTACTTGTTCACTGGCCTGGCGCGATCCCACTGGATTCTGGTTGGGGCAACGAGTCGAGGCTGAGTGCTGCAATTCTCGAGGAACTGCCGTTTCAAAACGGCATCACATCTTCTTCTAAGGAAGCGAGTGGCAACTACTCTGGTGCGCTCAGCTTGCATCTACTCGATCCAAGCATGCATGTCTACATGACAGGCGCATCAGGACAAGGAGATCAATATGAGCGAGAGCTCATGGGCGACATCTCTGATGAAGAACCGACTGGTCCCAATGAGACCAATCAGCAGACGGCGGCCAGGCGATCGAGAAACGTGAAGCGAAGACAGAGGCGTATCAATGTCGCAAGGCGTGCCGCAGCAGCAAGAAATCTCGATGATGAGTTCATGATGGTTGGAGATCAACCTGTTCTGTTTGACCCTCCAACCAACCTGACCGTTGCTGCCGAGATAATCAGAGCCATGCCCAATACACCAGAGATCCAGCATGTACTCACCTTGCTGGAGACAGTTCAACCTCATCTTGTTGACGGACCAGGGATGACCCAGAGGACGCCAAGGCCTTGTGCCAGTCACTCTGTTTCATCTCCCCCTCCAAGTCGGGTTCAGCTAAGACCCACAGGACAACTCACCATCCGTGAGGCACCAGCGAATCAACAAGGGGGTAACAGAGTCAACAATCCTCCTCCTGCTGCTGATCTCCGCGAGGCAATCAATGCCAGCCGAGATGCTCGTTCTCACATTGACACATGAAGAGCCGAGCGCATCGCAGTAGAGGTTCGCAGGCGAGCCGATTTCGATCAAGAACACGGCCCAATTGATGCTGAGCATCAACTCAGAGACAACCCACTACGCAACACCAGTCGCCAGCAGGGAGGCAACCCACCATGCGATGGCAACAGTCATCGCGGCTCGCGACCACGCGACAGGGACAATCAACCTGACAATGACCCACCGGGCGATGACGACGGCGACGACGGCGATCGCCCTCCACGTGGTCGCGATCGCGACTATCGAGGCGAATGAGGTCGTCCAGACCCGGAACCGAGTGGTTCTCCAAGCCACCACTCGGGACGCAGCGATGATGCCAACCGCAGGCGACGCAGCCAATCTCCGGCAGACAAGTATTATGGCTTCCCAGCTTTCTCGAGTCGTATCAAGAAGGTCCAGCTGCCCAAGAAGTTCAAGGCGACTGGAATCGAGAAGTTTACTGGCAAGCAAGACCCAGAGCAGTGGTTGTGCGTCTACTCGACAGCAATCATGATGGCGGGCGGCAACAACGACGTCAAGGTCACGTACTTTCCAATTATGATGGATACTGCTCCACTGACTTGGCTTGAAGGTCTTCGTCCCGGATCCATTGACACATGGAGTCAGCTCACACGCAAGATCACAACCAACTTCCAGGGAACCTGGGCTTGGCCCGGAACCCGGTTTGAATTGGCATCCTGCAAACAGCAGAAGGGTGAAACTTTGCGTAAATACATCAAGAGGTTCTCTGAGAAAAGGGCCACCATCATCGACATATCCGACAGAGAGATCATCGACTGCTTTCATGAAGGATTATGGGCACGCGAGTTACATCGCGAGTTCGGGAGGCGACGTCCAGAAACCATCGCGGAGCTCAGAAGCATGGCTGCTGATTGGGCAGATCAAGACGATCGTGAACGCGAGCGGTTTGACAAGCGCAAGGACAACTCGAGTACCGACAACAACAACTCGAGTGGTGGCAACGACTACGGCAAGAGTAGTCCTGATCGCCGCAACAACAACAAAAGACGTGACTTTAACCGCAACAAGCGCAAGCCAGACAACACAGTCGCAGCAGTCGAGCGCTCTACGTGAAAGAAAAGCACCCCTGATCTGGACACAATCCTGAACATCCCCTGCCCATACCATCCGCATAGCAAGCACACAATGGCGCAGTGCGCCCATATCAAGCGGGAGTTCGACAAGATGGAGTTTCCTGAGAAGAAGAAGCCGGTGAACAAGAAGAAAGACAACAACGATGATGATGATCACGTCAGTGGTTTTCCTCAAGTCAACAACGTTGTTGCAGTATTGTTCAGTGGTGAAAGCCTCACTTAGTCGAAGCGATCCAAGAAGCTATCTCTCCGTGAGATCATGGCAGTCGAACCAGCTACTCCCACATATCTCAAGTGGTCTGAGGTTTCAATCACGTTCTCCAGAACGGATCAGTGGTCCAATTTTGCCAATCCAGGCAAATACCCCCTTGTACTCGACCCAGTCGTGGCGCAAGCCAGACTGACCAGGGTACTCGTCGACGGAGGCAGCGAGCTCAACATAATTTTTGCCACGACATTTACAAAAATGGGGCTCGACATCACCCAATACTTGAAGCCCGTGGAGTCCCCTTTCTACGACATCGTCCCTGGCAAGACAACGATTCCACTGGGACAAGTCACACTGCCAGTCACCTTCGGCACGGCGGCCAACTTCAGGACAGAGTACATCAAGTTTGAGGTGGCATACTTCGAGACATCGTACCATGCGATCCTCGGGCGACCAGCCCTCGCCAAGTTCATGGCGATCCCGCACTACGTGTACCCTGTGCTCAAGATGCCAGCTCCCAACGGAGTTCTTTCACTCAAGGGAGACCTCAAGACTTCACATGACTGCGATGTGGAAGCCGTGGAATACGCAGCAGCGTCCCAGGTACCCACGCAGACGATGGAAGTACTCGCTTTGGCTGACAAGTCGAAGGAAGAAGGCTCAGAAGTCCCTGCCAAGAAGTCGACAAGCATGAGTTTCAAGCCCTCTGGAGAGGTACAGATCAAGACTGCCGATCTCCAGACGGGCGACTCATCACAAACTGCCCTCGTAGGGGCAACTCTAGATTGTAAATAGGAAGACGCGCTCGTCAAGTTACTTCGTGCCAATAAAGATATTTTTGCATGGAAACCATCCGATATGCCTGGTGTTCCTAGGGAGCTTGCCGAGCACAATCTCAATGTCAAAAGAGATGCGAAACCTAAAAGACAATGACTACGACGATTCGATCAAGAACGTCGTAACGCTATCAAGGCTGAGATAGCCAAACTACTCGCGGCTGGCTTGATCAAAGAAGTCTTTCATCCAGAGTGGTTGGCCAATCCAGTCCTGGTGCGGAAGAAGAACAACAACGAGTGGCGTATGTGCGTTGATTACACAGATCTCAACAAACATTGCCCCCCAGACCCTATGGGTCTGCCGCGCATTGATGAAGTCGTGGACTCCACGGCTGGTTGCGCACTGCTATCGTTCCTTGATTGCTACTCAGGATATCACCAGATAGCCCTGAACAAGGAGGATCAAATCAAGACATCATTCATCACTCCCTTTGGTGCTTTTTGTTACACAACAATGTCATTTGGGTTGAAGAACGCCGGAGCCACATATCAACGCGCCATACAAAAGTGCCTGTCATCACAGATCGGTAAAAATGTAGAGGCATATGTTGATGATGTGGTGGTCAAGACGAGGGATCCAGACAACTTCATTGCTGACTTGCAAGAGACATTTGACAATCTCAGAACTTTCAGATGGAAGCTCAACCCGACTAAGTGCGTCTTTGGTGTGCCAGCAGGCAAACTACTCGGGTTCATTGTGAGTCACAGAGGCATTGAAGCTAACCCCTCCAAGATCACGACTATTCTCCAGATGGAAGCCCCGAAGAATGTTAAAGAAATCCAGAGGCTTACAGGATGCCTCGCGGCGCTTAACAGATTCATATCAAGGCTTGGAGAAAAGGGCCTCCCTTTCTTCAAGCTACTCAAGCAACATGAAAAGTTTACTTGGACAGCAGAGACAAATCAGGCATTTGAACAACTCAAGACGTACCTGACTACTCCTCCAGTCCTCGTCGCTCCAGTCAAAGGTGATCGTTTACTTTTATATATTGCTGCTACCACACACGTAGTCAGTACGGTCATCGTCGTCGAGCACAAAGAAGAAGGTCATGTATTCCCAGTACAGCGGCCGGTCTACTACATCAGCGAGGTACTCTCCGCATCCAAGATTCGTTATCCACAAGTCCAGAAGCTTCTTTATGCGGTATTTATTACTTCAAGAAAGTTACGGCATTATTTTCAATCATATTTAATTATTGTCGTGACTAAATTTCCGCTGGGAGATATTTTCAACAACCCGGATGCAACTGGACGGATAAGCAAGTGGAGGGCGGAAATTGCCGCATATGATCTCACTTTTGCTCCACAGACGGCAATCAAGTCGCAAGCCCTAGCTGATTTCACAGTCGAGTGGTTGGAAACTCAGTATTCCAGATCAACTACTCGCCCAGAGCACTGGGTCATGTACTTTGATGGATCATTGAAGCTAGAAGGCGGTGGTGCAGGAGTTCTATTGATCTCACCTAAAGGAGAACAACTCAAATACGTTCTTCAGATCTTATTTCAAGTCACAAACAACGAAGCAGAGTATGAAGCTATGCTACATGGACTTCGTTTAGCGGCTTCGCTTGGTGTCAAACGCCTATGCGTTTATGGAGACTCAGCGGTAGCCATAAACCAAGTCAACAAGGATTGAGATGCAACAAAGGAAACGATGGATGCTTACGTCAAAGAAGTCCGCAAGCTGGAACGTCACATCATTGGTTTGGAATTTCATCATGTCGTCCGCGACTACAATGTAGCTGCCGATGCTTTATCCAAATTGGGCTCCCAAAGAGCAGACGTCCCGGCCGAAGTCTTTGTTCACGAGTTGCATCATCCATCTATCCAAGAACCAGTCCCTACGGAGAATAATCCTGAACAAGCTCAACTTGACCGCGAGGTCATGGTCATTGACACAGACTGGATGACTCCATTCATCGAGTACTTACGGAATCACGCTCTGCCAAAAAATGAAAGTGAACAAACCCGTATCAGACGAAGAGCCGCACATTATGTGGTGGTCAACAACACACTTTATCGACGTGGGGCATCAGTCAACGTCTTGATGAAGTGTATCACAGCTGATCAAGGCAGACAATTGCTTGAAGAAATCCATAGTGGCGTTTGTGGCAATCATGCCGCTTCACGCACACTAGTCGGGAAGGCATACAGAGTCGGGTTCTTCTGGCCTTCAGCGATGAAAGATGCTGAAGATATCGTCAAGAGATGTCAAGGCTGTCAATTCTTCGCCCGCCAGCCTTATGTCCCAGCTCACGAACTACGCATGATTCCATTGTCCTGGCCCTTCGCATGTTGGGGTCTTGATCTTGTTGGTCCTCTGAAAAAGGCCCCTGGTGGTTTCGAGTGGCTTATTGTAGCCATCGACAAATTTGCCAAGTGGATTGAAGCTCAGCCATTGGTACACCCGCGGGCGGAAAACTTGATCAAGTTCATTGATGGAATCATTTAGTGGTTTGGCCTACGACACGAGTTCATTACAAACCTCGGATCGATATTCACAAGCGACGCCTTTCAGCGATATTGTGATCAATATTCAATCAATATCCATTATGCCTCGGTCGCTCATCCACAAGCCAATGGACAAGTCGAGAAGGCTAATGGACTGCTTTTGCAAGGCTTAAAGCCTTAGTTATATGAACCCTTGAAGAAGTACGGTGGCAAGTGGGCTCAAGAGTTGCCCGCGGTACTCTGGGGGCTTCGCACGCAGCCAAGTCGTGCAACCGGACAGACTCCGTATTTTCTGGTCTATGGGTCGGAAACAGTATTGCCTACTGATCTCCTCTGGAACGCCCCACGACTGGAAAACTACGATGAACAACTCGCTCAACAAGAACGTTTCCAGGATGTCGACGGCGTCGACGAAGCTCGAGTGGCGACACTCATTCAGAACACACGCTATCTCGAGGGGCTGCGGCGCTACCATCAGCGCTCTGTCCAACCTCGCTCCTTCGTCATTGGAGACTTGGTTCTTCAGCGTGCACAGAAGACAGATGGCCTACACAAGCTCATGTCAAGATGGGAAGGCCCGTTCCTGGTAAAACAAGTTGTTGGGTCTGGCACTTATCGTCTCCAAACTCAAGAAGGCAATGAGCTGCCCAACATGTGGAACATCAAGCACCTGAAGAAGTTCTACCCATTATCTGGGTATCCAACACTTTGCTCATGCAGCTTTTCGGGACGGCTTTCTCTAGCCACCGACTAGTTCTGGCATTCGACACACCCGCTTTGATGGCAAAGGTTTCAGCTCAGACATGTGAGCAACGACTAGCAAATTAGTCATTATCGCCGATGGTTGTCATGAAACCATCGCGCGACTTCTCCAACAGGAGAAAGACCATGTCAAGAATGGTCATCTTTCTCAACAGAGAACCCTGCGTTCAACTTTTGAATTGGCATGAAATTAAAAAAACCAGGGATAGTTATAACGACTACTAGGACTAGTAAACTAGTCATATCCAGTTTTTTATCGCCGATGGTTGTCATGAAACCATCGCGCGACTTCTCCAACAGGAGAAAGACCATGTCAAGAATGATCATCTTTCTCAACAGAGAACCCTGCGTTCAGCTTTTGAATTGGCATGAAATTCAAAAGACCAGGGATAGTCATAACGACTACTGAGACTAGTAAACTAGTCATATCCAGTTTTGTATCGCCAGTGGTTTTCGCGAGACCCTTGTGCGACTTCTCCAACAGGAGAAAGACCATGTCAAGAATGGTCATATTTCTCAATAGAGAACCCTGTGTTCAGCTTTTGATTCATCATGAGCTTCAAAAGACCAGGGATAGTTGTTCATTCAACTCAAGTCAAAAGAAGCCGAGACTGCTCTCAGCAGAGAGTGGCGCCAAGCCTCAGAAGTCTCGGTACAGGAACGCCAACCTACACATGGTTGCAGCAGTTCAACATCGTTTCTTTTGACGTTCTTTACAAGGATGCGCTGCTCTGTATCTTACACAAGACTACATCAGGCTCCTTTCCACGAGCGCTTACTCAAAGCCTCTGTTTTTTCCGCATACATCAGTATTGCGCTCTCTCTATGCGAAATTAAGTACTCTAACTACCTGTGACATCTTGGCTCTGCACCAGCAACCATCTAAAGTCTCCAATAGACTAGTTGTAATGAACTTTTTCAAGTTCATACACTTTTTTGCGACCTTTGGTCTGCGCACTTGAGTACTTTCGCATGAATTCGCTACAGTAGTAGTTCTCAATTACTAGCCTGCTTGATCTACACATGATCTTTGCACTTATTGTTATAAGTTATTATGGCTATGTTTTTTACTACTACAAGTACTTGATTATGCTTCGATTGCAACTTATCAAACACAACAGTGTATACACGACTAGCTTACACATAGCACAAATCATAGACAGATAAGTTGCATTGCTCAAGTACTTTACAATTTTTATCAATACAACTCATTGTATTCATTACAAATTCACCAGAACCTACTGCTCTAACGAGTTTACAAACTCTTCAGCGAGTTGCTCTGTTTCAGCTACAAGGCCGTCGTATTGCTCCGTGGTGACTCCAGCCGGCAGATACTTCACTTCTATCGTGGCTGATGGGTTGTGTGCCTTGAACAGCGCCAGGAGCTTGTTGACGCATTCCTTTAGGGAGGCCTTGCAGTAGTCGGTGAATTGCTCTGGTACTTGGCGGAGGCGATCGAGCAGCGACTGGCTCTGAGCAGCTTGATCCTCTGGCGCGAGCATCTCCAGGATAGGCTCTAAAGCTTCTTCTAACTCTCTTCGTGCAGCCACCAGGTTGTTCACTTCGAGATGCTTGTCTTGAGCCAACTTCAGACTACCCTCGATCGATTTCTCCATGTCCTAGCGGATTTGACGCTCTTTCACGAGTTTTTCCTGGACCCTGTCGAGCTCTGCCTTGACTTGGGCGTTTTCTTCAGTCCGCCTCTGCGCCAAGTTGAACAAGCTTGTGGAGTCGCTTTCGGCTTCCTTTAACTTCTTCTTCAGGCCTGCACAAGTCAAAATCAGGCATTGTTACATAAACAAGTCTAGCAACAGCTAGATCAAGGCTAGTGGAAGTACACAACTTACCGCTGTTTTCCTTGGACAAGTTCACGACTCGTCCGTCTAGACGATCCTTGATGTCCTCAAGGATGGTGAGCTGATGATTGAGGAAATCGACCTGTTTCTGGTGTTCCTCCTTCGCTTTCTCTAGCTCGATACATTTCCCCGCGAAATCATCTGATAATTCTTGGATGCGGGCGCGAAGTTGGGCATCACCAGGCCTCTCGACAACCTCCAGCAGATTCTGCACAACAAGTTATTACATACTACTCGGAGCAGTCAAATGCCTGAGTTAAGAGGTTATGGGACACACCAGAGCCTGGACCAAGTGGTAGCGGAGCTGCTCGCTTTCAGTCTTCGGCTTCTTGGCGGTAACCTCGACCTGTTTAATCAAGTCATTGATTTTCAATATAAGTTATTTCTTGTGAAATTATATACAAGTTTTCAGCATACTTACAGTATCAAGCTGTACTTGACTTGTTTCCGCAAGACTTACATCGACTCTAGTGCCTTTGGCGCTGGGTGTCGGCAAGTTTGTTTCCTGTGTATTTTTGTAGCAAACAAAATTGGAGTCTAGTACTCGTACATCATCAATGAACACGAACTACAAGTCGATCAAGACATGGTGTACCTGGGTGGCTGGGTCCTCGACTACATCAGTAGTCGGCGCGACAGTCTCGCTTTGATCAACGCTCGGGAGTTCGCCGGCTATGGCTTGCAGTGGTGGCTTCTCCATTGGCATTTCCTCTTCAGCAACAGCTGCGAGAGGATCAGTGACGACTACTTCAGGATTGGCTGCGACCACTACAGTAGTCGTTCTCTCTTCAGCATCGGTTGATGGCTTGATAACTGCGGACGGGGAATCCGAAGCTGCGACTACTTCAGTGGTCGTCGTCTCTTCAGTAGTGGCCAGGGCTTCTTTGGGCTCCTCCGCAGCATTGCTTGGGGCCTCTTCTGACACTGGATTGGGCCTGCATATCAAGACAGACAAGTTGTTATTTCAAGTCAACATTGATAAAGTTCAAGGCAAAGTAAAGTAGGTAGGCGACTACTTACGATGGTGGCGGTGCTGGTGCAGCTAGCGGTCTGAAGATAAGCCTCGACAGAGGCTTAATCTTCTTCGTACTGGTAGTACTGCCAGTGGCAGTACTCGCCATGGCGCTGCTGCTTGAGGAAGGTTGCGGCGGCGTGATCACAGTAGACAGGCGGATGCGCTTGTTAGCTTGTCCGCTTGGCACCGTTCTGTCGCTAAGACTGACTGTCTGTTTCCTCCTCGCCGTGCGCGGCACTTCTGGCACTGCAACTAGTACAATAGCAGTTGTATATACTTTCAATAAGCATAAAGGACAAGTCGAATTGGGCACGGAGTAGTTACCTGGCGGACGCACGGGCGACTCGACTTCCTCTTCAGACTCCGAGTCCTGGATCTCAGCGACTCGAGCGCCCTCGACTAGTCCCTCCACACTGGGAGTTTTTTCATCATCATCTTCCCTCTGCAAGTCTTCCCAATCCTCAGCAGTGAGTGGAGACTGGGCGGGCTGTACAGGCTATATAATCAAGACATTGTCTGGTCAAAGATCAAGAAACAAGTCAAACAACAATAACAAGTAAGGGTGACACGACTACTTACCAGAGGGGTGTTCTCAGCAGAGAACTCTCCAATGATGACCGGTTTCTGGTTCACACCAGTGAACATCTTGCTGAGTCGGAGCATCACTTCGTCGACAGAAATCTCTTCAGGGGCCATGCGGGAGCCATCCGATGGGCCCTCATACTCGAAGCCGAGGTGAGAGCGCTCTTGGAGAGGCTGGATCCTACGCTTCATGAAACTGAAGGCGATCCCGACCCCAGTCAGTCCCCTGTTCTTCAACCACTCCACGCGCTCCAAGTGTGTGGCCAAATCTCTTGTTTCAGCAGCAGAGGGGCGGCGGTTCCAGTTGCTAAAATCCCTCGGATACCAGTTATCCTTCTTGGGACAGCTCGACGAGTGGTTTCCTGCTACAAATCAACACAAAGCAAGATGAATCAGTAATCAAACAAGTCGACACGACAGGAAAAGAAGTCTAGTGTGAGTACACTTACCGATTGTGAACCACTTGCTTTTCCACGCTCCATAGGAGTCCATGACGGGCATATCGAACCATTTTGCCCTCATGCCCTGGCGGAACTGGATACCAGCCCCTCCGACTACTTCAGTACGGGTGTGGGTGGGCTGGGGCTTTAGGTGGTACAAATATCGGAAGAGTGGAAGACTAGGCGGAATTCCAAGGAAAGTCTCACATGCATGGACAAAGACAGAGAGATTGAGAATCCCATTGGGATTCAGATGGTGGAGTTGGAGTTTGTAAAAGGCAAGAAATTCCTTGAAAAAGGAAGAAATCGGCAAACCCACTCCACGCTCACAGAAAGACACAAAGAGAGGGATCTCTTGATTATTTTCAAAAGGACACAACTGCTTCAAACAAGACTTCCATTCAAGAGTTTCTTGGGATAGCAACAGACCTTGCGCCACCAAGGCATTGAGTTCGTCGTCGGTAGTTGTACATTCCTTCCAGGCAAGGGATGGCGCCGGCGGCGTGTTGTAGACCGGCTTGACCATGGGATCCCGCGTCAACTTGGGCTCTTCGAATCTGCGAGACCCTTCACCACCGCCAGCACCAGTCTTCATCCTTGCTCCGACCTTCTTTCCCATTGCTGAGAGACAGATCTCTGCGAGTGGAATAGAGGAACAGGGCTCCACCTCGCAAAGAGAAAGAGGCGAGCTTGGGGGCTTGGAAGTTGGATTCACAAAGCTCCGGGGCTCAGGCTCAGAGTATGTTTGCGGCGCGAGGCGTGGGCTGGAATGGCTTAGATTATTAAGCCAAGGCAGGTCTAGATTTATAACCCTTATGGGTTAGGGCTACAGTATCGCTACATGGGCGACGGCGTGAGATTTTTCGTTGTTTCCCGCCGGATTTTTCGGGATTTCAGAGCATTTTCCGGATTTCAGTTAGGCAAGTAATATCAAGAAATATCCTGATCTTTAAAACAAAAGATATTTGCTTTAAAACTCGGGGGCTGTAAGCGGATAATCCGGGATCTGATTTCCGAAGTTTAAGGAATAATTACTTTTGGAACTTCGACTAGTTTTTCAAGACAACTACTCGAAGCTCGGGGGCTACACCCAATGGGTGCACCTATCCGGCGCACACCATTAAACTACTCGAGATGAAGACAAGAAGATAGCTTTTGACCCTCCGACTAGTTGGCATGAAACTACTCGGAGGCTCGGGGGCTACACCCATTGGGTGCATCGACAGATGCACACCAATGTAAACTACTCGTCAGAGAAGACTTGAGCGTCTTGTGCTTAGCTCCAACTACTTGAAGACACAATTCAAGACTTGAAGCGAAGACGCAAGATGCTCGGGGCTTGTGGGACTAGGATCCCTAGGGCCATTCAAGACAGAGGATTAAACTACTCGGCATGAGAGAGTTTGGTCTGACTACTTCAAACTAGTCGGCTATGGTGCAAGACGGCGTAGTCGACTAGGATAAACTAGTCGTGTACTGATAGGAGACTCCCCAAAGTATTCTGTTGTAGTACTCCGAGTTGTATACGACTAGGACAAATAACCGACTTGTAACTCTGCTCCCCGATCAATATAAGGCGGAGCAGAGACCCCTCAGAAACAACATGAGACACATCTGTACATCAGTATAGAGGCGCGGATAATATAATTCAGCCATACAGGACGTAGGGTATTACGCGATTCGCGGCCCGAACCTGTCTAAATTGTCTTGTTCGTGCACTATCGCTTCTAGAACTCGGCGAGACCCACACAAATCTACTCGCTGGGTATCCCCGGTTAGACGTGCTCGACATAATTCGTCGACATTTAGCCATTGGATGACATAATTAAAAATGTAACAAATTAGTCACAATATTTTCCATTATAATATTCTATTTCAACAGTTTGATATAATGTTTAAAAAATTCTTTAATAAAATGCTAAAGATTTGGAATTGTGAAAAAAGGTTTCTAAAAATATTGAATACAGTATTTTGAAACATCAAATACAAAATCTTAACAAATTACCATCAAGTTTTCAGAAAAAAGGAAAGCGAAAAGAATTCATAAAGGAAACAAACCTTGAGCCTGCCTGATAACCACGAATGGGTTAACCTTTGGTGTCTTGGTCGGTTGAGCCTTTTGGAGTTAGATAATGAGAATGCATGAATTTTTATTGCCTTTTGATTTATTGTTATGTAGGGTCCTTTTTCTACTAGTGCAAAATCTCTTGTACATATCTTTTTTTATATAATTACAACATTTTACTGACAAACGATAATGTAGCAATGCACCAACCATTGTGAAGCATTCTTTCCTGGAGTATTTGAGGTTTATATGAAATTCATGGAGACCTTCTGAATTGTGATATGGTGAATCAATCTTTGAAAAACTCATGTAGGGATGCAATAATATGCAATTAGATTTAAACGTGTGATGGTTGTAGGTAAATAAATTAACGTACGATACATATAGAAATAAATATTAATAAGGTTGTTGTGCAATAAACAAAGGTACTCAAAGTAAGGCAAAGGTTCCTAGACATTCAACTAATGTAGACGTTTCATATGAGAGCGCGAAGCACAGACATGAAGATTTCACTCACCAGCACATTAAGGTCATCACACGTGAATTAAGAGGTGAAATCACACATGGGCCAGGTGGCATTGCTAGAGTGAGAGAGGAAAGAATTGTTAGTTTGAAAAAATAGAGGACTTTTGGCCCAAGGGTTGATACTATATTATGATTATTTCATCAAGTTAGGTTTTCTTTGCAGTTGCTGGGCTTAATCAAATTTAAACTAATCTAGGGTTTGGGAGAATTTTGGCACAAATTCTTGGATGAAGCATTTTAAATTTATCTAGGGTTGTTGAGGTAGGAGATTTAGTTTCGAAATTGAAGAAGATGTGTTTTATTAAAATTGAAATAAGACTTAAATTTTGGTAGAGTTTAATACTTGAATAGGTTCAAGGATTATAAGCACACAAGTGCAACACAAATGTAGAGTTTTAAAATGTTTAGATTCAAAAGGGTTTGATGTATTTCTAGCTAAATAAAACAAATGAAGTTTGTTGAAAATAAAAATAAAAATTAAAAATTATAGTAAATTTAAATACTCTAAAAAATGGTTGTTATGGTAACCTTTTTGGTGCCCCAAGGTAGACTTGGAGCAGTCTTAGTGAGTGCTTAACAACGAAACCATTAGGTAAATTTGTTACCAAAGTTTAATTTGTGTCATTTCATTTATCTCTTTAATTTTGTATTTATGTTTCCATGTTTACATCTTGTGCTTGAGTGGTTACTTTTCTAGAGCAGTTGTTAGATGATTGGAAAGTAGATTGTAAGAATATTTTGTGATAGATTTAGTCTCATTAGACAATCTTAGGAGACATCTAGATAGAGGTCTTGTAGGCATATCTTCTGAGCATTTTAGTTTTGTGGTAGTTCAAGTTTGGAGTCTACTAGTCTTAACTATCCAAATTCATTCTGTCCTCTATTGCGAAAAACATAGCAATCATCTGAAACATATTGCAACTGATGAGTACCACTAAAAAGGATATCACATTTTTGTTCATTCCATTTTGGAAAAAAAAATATTTGGTACATCACCATGCATTTCTCAGGTTTATGTATCTCATACATCACTTTGCATTACTCATGAACATGTCAACATGATTATATATGGCTAGTATGTAGCTAGTCCATTAGAATGTGAATATCTCTACTATAATCTCTTCCATATTTACAAAATAAATGATTAGAGCTACAAATTTATTACAACCTTTTAACCTAAATTTCTAAACAAAAAGGCATAATAATATATTTATAATATCTTTGATGACCTATTACCCCTATGGACCTATGAGGTATGAGGGTCCCATTTTTAAATCCTAGCCCAATGTATGGATTGGGACGGTTGCATATTGATTTACCTTAAAAATCATAAATATGTAAATTAGACAAAACTCTATACTAAGTGCCATGCAAATCACGAGAAAAGATACGTACATATGATTCAAATAGTTCACTATCATTTACGTGATGGTAACATACTAAGACAATCAATTACATTGGATAGAGGGATCCAGATAGATATATTTTGTAAGGATTGCATATATAGAGAGATATATATCATGTGAGGATTGCGCATAGTGAAGCATTAGGAGTCATAAAATATCCTGAAGATGAAGTCAACTGATAGTAGCCAAATCAAGCACACTAGTATCATGTTATCCTGTGTGCTTAGCAATGATGGTATGGCCATGCATGAGTACATGTGTCACCATGCGACTAGTGTGTGCACATGCATCCCTTAGCACACTATTAGCATGTTGGATGACACTCGACACAAAACATGTCAACACCAATTTTTTCTTAAGTCAACGCTATACATGAGTGCCGTTGTTGTTTTTCCTCACTAGCTTGACAATGTGCATGTCTTTGAGGCCTGCAACAGTTGCTGATTTTGAATGAGAAAGGGCCACACGGGTCCGTACATATGTGCTATAGATAGAAGCTACTGGTTTAAAGATACTGAGGATGCTGGTTTGACAATGGCTGACATGCTTGTAGTGCAGTCCATGTCGTGGATTTTCCAATTACTTGAAACCACAATGACAAGATTTGCCACGGGATCTATAAATACCTACCTTGTGATTGCCATTCCTTGCATCCCAAGAGCACTCGTTCGTAGTTCATACTAGCAAGTAGCAATTGTTGTAGCACATAGCCCTTTCCCCCATGGATTCAACTAGGTCCAACGAAGAGTGGAGTGCCTCTGAGATTAACATTGTGAGGTCACTCATCACTAGGTACAATGGCAACAATAGTTACATCAATGACATTAACAAGAAGCATAGTGACATTGTCAATGAGGTCCAGGAAATGTTCCCTTGGAAGGAGAAGCATCAAGTAGTCCGCTTGTATGTTGATCTCGTGGAAGAGATGGTGCGAAGCAACACTGGAGGAGGCTCCCAACACTCCACGGTGGTGAGCAGGGACCATGTGAGCAATAATACTGAAACTCCAGTGGGGCATCCATCCATGGAAAACATGGACATGGGGCTTGGTCATCCAACAATGGCGACAAGGCCTGTGAGGGTGGTACATGAGGTGCCACGTAGGCAGACTACTCCTCGAATGGAGAGGTCGCGCCCTAGGTTTCTAGACATCCTTCAATACTCTTATATGTGCAAGCTTTGATCTTTTATTTACTTTGCAATGTTTTTGGAAATGGTTGGCACATATTTCTTTTGAATCATTATTATCTTTCTTAGGTTGTGGTAGAAAATCATAAATGATGTTTGATATACGTTTAAGGAAGGGAGGGTTAAGGTTTGATTTTTTTGGTTTTAGCATTCCATCCTATTGGGCTTAGACAGAGGGATTTAGGAGAGGTGAACAGATTAGCAAAAAAGGTGAGTGGTTGAGGGAAGCCATGACGCGTGTTGCAACTTTCAATAGACCATGGGTGCTAGAGAACATCAGTGGAAACATTGTATAACACAAACATGTTAGCAGGGAAAGGAAGAGGGAGCAAATCTGATAGCAATAGAAGTGCCAGAACTACGAGGAAGCTAGTGGTGTTGAGGAAATGAGTGTTAACTTCAACTGGTAAAGTGTAGGGGATGAAAGAAGATGTCTTCTCGCAATGAGAAAAAAAAAGAAGAGGCAGTCAAACAATAGCATAGTCTGATGGAATGTTGGTTGTCATGAATCACAAAAATCTGGCGTTGTTTTAACTAATTTTGAGAATATAAAGAAGATATAAATTCCTATCTCATTGGATCAAACTAATTGTATTTCACTGCAGGTTGTTCCTTCGTGGTCTCCAAGTGTTCGGCCGTGGCAATTGAAAGAATATCTCTAAGTTCTGTGTCACCACCAGGACACCGCTGCAAGTCTCCAGCCATGCCCAGAAGTACTTTCGAAGGTTGGAGAATGAGGCGAACAGGCAACGCTATAGCATCAATGATGTTGGCCTCTATGATAACGAGCCCTTGGCGCAGAACAACACTTCTGGCCGGGAGGGGTTCACCTTCACCGGTGGCGCCAACAACCCAAACCGCTATGGTGCTAGTGGCCAACACGCCATCTTGAACAACCTAGCTCAAGTCCAGCGTCCCATCCTTAATCACGCCTACCAGGCCAATAGCAGCCATGCAAATGCCTGGCCTGGTAACCAGCAACTGGGGGCTACTAGTTCTTCTTCTACTCATGTGATGGAGGGAGTTGGGGGCTCCCAAGCGGCTTGGGCCAGTGATCAACTGGGAGATTTCTTTCCTGACCAAATGATTAATCTGGACATTTTCTAAGTGCTGCATATGGTCTAGTATCCTAATAAGATGCATGGCAACCTAGATTGCCGAAGACAATTTATTTCCTAGTTGTGTCATATCACTCCTACTAGTAATTGTGAGTGAATAGTAATTTTGTGCCTATGAACATTGAAACTTATATCGATGTGGTACTATCATATATGCATGTGTTCGTGTTTTATCATTTTTGTGCTTGTGATATTTGTTTAATATATCGGCTGTTTCTATATGGGCATTAAAGTGAGCTTATACTTGTATATATGTACTTTTATGTTGACTAAGATATCTTTGTCATATTGATTCTTCCCTTTGTTTGTATTTGATGCCACACTGCTCCGCCACCCTACACCCATCTCTCGGTCCGGTCTCATGGCTCCACCTCTTTTCAGCTAACACTACGGGAAACCCGACGTATGCCGAGTGTCCAGCCCTTTGCCGAGTGTATTCTGTCGGGCACTCGGCAAAGAAAGCCTTTGCCGAGTGCCCTTGGCAAGGCACTCGGCATACACGGGACACTCGGCAAAGAGGTGTTTTGCCGAGTGTCAGGCCAGCGACACTCGGCAAAGAGGTGTTTTGCCGAGTGTCAGGCCGGAGACACTCGGCAAAGAAGGCGCACGTGCTCGTCAGCCCCCACGCACGCCACCGGCCGTTCGCGGCCGTCCGTAGCCGTTTGGGCGGCCACCGGTTTGCCGAGTGTCGGGTCAAAGACACTCGGCAAAGATCACCTTTGCCGAGTGTCAGGTCAAAGACACTCGGCAAAGGTTCGGCACGTGTCCAGCACGTGCCACGCGCGCCCACGTCCGACGACGGCCGTTTGAATCGTCACAGTTTTGCCGAGTGTCCTCCAGCCGACACTCGGCAAAGAGGTGGCAAAAAATTTGAAAATTTGAAAAATTTTGAAAATTTGAAAATATTCTTAAAAAACTTGGAATTCAAACATAAAAGTTTGAAAATTTAAAAATATTTTTGTAAAACTTGGTGGGTTTGCCGAGTGTTTACCAAGCAACACTCGGCAAAGCTATCCTTTGCCGAGTGTTCACCACTCGACACTCGGTGAAGCTATCCTTTGCCGAGTGTTTCTTGGTAAACACTCGGCAAAGTCAGGACCTTAGTTTTTAAACTTATGTTTTTGGGGTCCAAACTTTATTTTTTTTCTAGTGATACTTGTCAAAGGCTCTTTATATATTATGTGAAGTCTGTGGGAAAAAGTTGAGATGATTTCGAAAAGTTTATATATACGACCCTTTCCAATCGGAGCATATCCCCATAGAAGTTTCGGAGAGTTGAGAAGGAGACAGCCGGATTTCGAAACGAAGTGAAGTTGAATTAGAGTTTGAGTTCATAACTTTTTCTATAGGCAATAGACGACGTAGATTGGTTCATTTGAAGTTATCATATTTTTTCGGACCCATTTGATATTTTTTAAATTATTTTTACGCCCTTCTCCGCATGAAATAATGAAATATATGAAGGAATTATTAGATATATATGCTTCAAATAATGAAAACATTTCATCTAAGCATAAAATGTGCATTGTTGAATGTATTTGACAAGATATTTTGATGTGTATTTGATCGAATTTGAAAAATTTGGTATGCAAGAATTGTTCTGGGAAATGTTTGCCGAGTGCTACACTCGGCAAACAAAACCTTTGCCGAGTGTCAGGTCAGAGACACTCGGCAAAGAGAACCTTTGCCGAGTGCCTTCTTGGGGCACTCGACAAAGAGGTCACGTGGGCTGGCCGGCCCGCGGCCGCGCGTGCCACGTCATTGGCCGACGTGGCCCCTTTGTCGAGTGTAGGCACTCGGCAAAGGGCAGGTTTGCCGAGTGCCCTGGCTAGACACTCGGCAAACAGGCCACGTGGTCGTCCTCTTCGGCCGCGCGCGGCCACATCAGCGGCCAGCGCGCGGCCACGTGTCAGATCTGTTTGCCGAGTGCCTGATCTATGACACTCGGCAAACAGGGGGTTGGGTCGGGGGACTTAACCGCCCACGCGGCCCCAACCCTACTCACGCGCCCCCACACACGCACACACGCACACACACGCCGCCGCTCCCCACCCCGCCCGCCGCCGCCGCGCGCCTCCTCCCCCGCCCGCCGTCCGGCCCGCGGCCGCCCGCCGACCGGCCGCCGCCGCCGCTCCCCGCCCGACGCCGCCGCCGCGCGCCTCCTCCTCCCACCCGCCGTCCGGCCCGCGGCCGCCCGCCGACCAGCCGCCACTGCCGCTCCCCACCCCGCCCGCCGCCGCCGCGCGCCTCCTCCCCCGCCCGGGCCGACCGGCCGCCGCTGCCGCAAGTCCCCGCCCGACGCCGCCCCGACGCCTGTGACCGCGCGCCGGGCTGCCGCCCCGGCCGGCCACCTCGCCCGGTCGCCGCCGCCCTGACGCGGCCGAGCTCATCGCGGCCAAGAAGGCCGTCACCCTAGCCACCTGCCTCTGCCAGGTGACCTTCTTCCCCTCCCCATCCTCTGTTCTTTTATTCCGAAGCTAGTTGCAGCGTATTCATGATTCAAATGCATGTCAATTTTGAATGCTCGTGTAGCGTATTCATGATTCAAATGCATGTCAATTTTGAATGCTCGTGTAGCAGTGGTTTGGATTTATAGGAATGCTCGTGTCATGCATGCCAAATTTAGAGGAATGCTTGAAGATATATGATTTGAATGCTAGGTGAATGTTTTCTTTTTCTTGTGAAAATATGGACAATGTATGTGGCTGTGTATGTGGTTGTCGGCCTTCGTGCCATAGATATCCTTGTGGATGTGGTTGTCGGCCTTCGTGCCGTGGATATCCTTGTTTATGTGGTTGTCAGCCTTCATGCCATGTTTTTTTGCAGGATGGGGTTTCAGAAACCTCCCCGTGCAGGGGAGGTGCTGCCGAAATTTATATTTGACAAAATTTTGTTATTTTTTCAGGTAGAGGCCGTTGCACCATCGTCGGCTTGTAGCTCCGCCGCACGCTGTTCCCCGCCGTCTGCACCGACACGAGCGTCACCGACTCGCCCGCCGTCGAGCCCGTAGGTGAGCACATGCAAAACCACACGCCCTCCGTATTTAATTCGTAGATCCATATTTAAGTTGTGTCACGTAACCTAGTTAGGCGTCTCCCGTTCGAAAGAGATACGGTTGTGAATATGTGAATCATTGCATATGTCTAACCGTATCTGTTTCGAATTGTCCACGTTTTTGGACAGCTCGAGGATGTGTAGATGGGTAGTTTCCATGCTCTACTCGTACCGAGGCTGAGTTTCGGCATCATCTCCCTGTTGTTCTCCGAATACACAATCTCCGTAATTGGACGTGTATTTGGAGAACAGCGGGGAGGTGCTGCCGAAATTCCGTCTTGGATACGAGTAGAGCATGGAAACTACCCGTCTACACATCCTCGGGTGGGATTAGGACCTATCTTTACCTATTAGACATAAAGCTAGCATCCGGTAGATGCATTTATTATTATAAATTTGGTATGGAAGAAATTTATTGCTCGGTGACATGTAAAGGGATGGATGACCGTGAGTGGATGTACACTGGCCGCTCAAATAAAGGTGAATGTACAGATGAATGGATTGCCAAGACTGATGCGTTCTTGAAGCAAGCTTTTGCCAATGCGAAAGGGGTGCCAACTACTTTCTGTCCATGCGCGGTTTGCGACAATCGTAAACGCCAAACAGAAGTTGTCATGGGTAAACATCTCGTCAGGAATGGATTTACGGAGAACTATACTCGGTGGACACGCCATGGTGAAGCCGTTGATCGTGTGAGAGACGAGGCCGTGAGGCAGCGCATCGAGGAGTTTGATGATGAGGCAGGGGTAGGGGACATGTTGCATGACTACGACGAAGCACACTTCAATGATGGACCTAGGGAGGAGGAGCCGGAGGCCACTGCAAAGGCTTATTATGACATGTTGTCAGCGGCACAACAACCACTTCACTCGCACACTAAGGTTTCTCAATTGGATGCCGTTGCACGTCTGTTGGCCGTCAAGTCCCAGTTTAGCTTGGGTCGAGACGCCTTTGACCACATCCTGACAATTTTGGGTGGCCTCCTTCCGGAAGGTCACGGCTTGCCAAAGAACATGTACGCGGCACAGAAACTTCTAAATGCACTTAAGATGCCGTATCAGAAGATACATGCTTGTCCGAATGGATGCATCTTATTTAGGAAAGAATTTGCGGACGCAAAGCAATGTCCGAAGTGCAAGGCTTCTAGATTCGTGGAGATAGTCGGTGCTGATGGTAAGAAGAAGCAAAGCAAAATACCCGTGAATATCCTACGGTACCTTCCACCTATACCGAGGATCCAACGGCTTTACATGACCGAGGACTCCGCGAAACAGATGACATGGCACAAAAGTGGAGTGCGATACAATCCTGATAAGCTCGTACATCCATCCGATGGTGAAGCATGGAAGCACTTTGATGGGATTCATCATGACAAGGCTAGAGAGGCTCGGAATGTGCGTGTTGCGTTGGCAACAGATGGGTTCAACCCGTATGGAATGACGGCTGCCCCATACTCTTGTTGGCCAATGTTTGTGATCCCACTCAATCTCCCCCCCCCCCCCCCCCCGGTGTCCTATTTCAACGGCAGAACATCTTTTTGTCGTTAATTATTCCTAATTACCCGGGAAAAAATATGAGCGTGTATATGGAGCCTCTTGTTGATGATTTGGACCGTGCTTGGGAGGAAGGTGTATGGACATATGATCGAGCTACAAAAACAAACTTTAAAATGCATGTCTTCTACCAGTACTCCCTGCATGACCATCCGGCGTATGGGATATTCTGCGGCTGGTGTGTCCACGGGAAGTTCCCATGTCCAATATGCAAGGCATCTCTGAAGTTCATCTGGTTGACCAAGGGTGGAAAATATTCATGCTTCGACAAACATCGTCAATTTCTCCCTCTTGAACACGAATTCAGACAAGATATTAAGAACTTCACAAAAGGTGTAAGGGTTCTAGACCCTGCACCACACATGATGACAGGTGCGGATGTTCGTGCAGAGTTAGACGCTCTCGAGGTCGGGGAGGATGGCCGTTTTGTGGGATATGGCGAGCAACATGCCTGGACTCATAAGTTGGGCCTATGGAAGCTCCCGTACATGGCAGACCTTCTGCTTCCACATAATATTGATATGATGCACACTGAAAAGAATCTTGCCGAGGCACTTTGGGGTACAATCATGAACATTCCTGATAAAACCAAAGACAATACCAAGGCTAGAGTGGATCAGCAGCGGTTATGCAATAGACCGAAGCTAAATATACCACCTCCCAGGGACGGCAAAACATGGAAAAAACCTAAGGCCGATTTCGTTCTCGATAATGACCAAAAGAGGGAAGTGCTAAGTTGGTTCCAAACATTGAAATTTCCTGATGGGTATGCAGCGAATTTGAAGAGGGGAGTGAACTTAACTACTCTAAGGATCAACGGGCTCAAGAGTCATGACTACCACATATGGCTTGAGCGGCTTCTTCCGGTGATGGTTCGAGGCTATGTCCCCGAGCATGTCTGGCAAGTGCTAGCGGAGTTGAGCAATTTCTTCCGTCAGCTGTGTGCAAAGGAAGTATCGAAGCCCATGCTTGCAGAAATGGAAAAGCTTGCTCCCGTGTTGCTATGCAAGTTGGAGAAGATATTTCCACCGGGCTTTTTCAACCCGATGCAGCATATGATTCTGCACCTTCCGTATGAGGCACGAATGGGAGGGCCTGTGCAGAACCGGTGGTGCTATCCAATTGAAAGATGTCAGAAGGTTCTTCGAACTAAATGCAAAAATAAATGCAAGATTGAAGCATCTATTGCAGAGGCATACATTCTCGAGGAGGTGTCAAACTTCACGACGAAGTATTATGCTGACAACCTCCCTAACGTGCACAATCCACCGCCTCGTTATAATGTTGACGAAGTTGAATCGAACCTCAGCCTTTTCCGAGGGCAACTAGGAAGTGCAAGTGAAGGCACCAACAAAAATTTGACAAATGCAGAGTGGCGCGCTATCATGCTCTATGTGCTCACCAATCTATCCGAAGTTGAGCCATACATGCGGTAAGTTCAGAACGATCTTGTTTTCAAGTACCTAGCCACTATTCTGCATCCAACACTCTTGTTTCTCGTTCATATAGGGAATTTCTTGATCAATTCTGGCGTAATAGGAGGGCTCCTACCCCACACGAAGTTGATGACCTTCTTAAACATGGAAACCCAGATTTTATTTCTTGGTTCAAACGGAAGGTACACTTAATTTCAGTCTTGTCCTAAATTCGACGTTACTGAAGTCGTGTCATTAATATAACAAACATGCCTGGTCGAACTCGCAGGGCCAATCCGATGGGCCTATGAGTGTCGAGTTGAGACAGATCGCCGATGGTTGTGCGTATAAGGTCAAGTCATTTACCGGATATGACGTGAATGGTTATCGTTTTCGCACAACAAGTCATGAGCAGAGGATGCCCAATCGAAGGACTACAAGTACCGGAGTCTATACTCCAGGCTCTGATGGGGTCGATTACTATGGGAGACTTGAAGAAATATACGAGCTTAATTTTGGTGGAAGCAAACCTCTTTCTCCTGTTATCTTAAAATGTCATTGGTTTGATCCTTCAGTGGTGAGACGAACCCCTAGTCTTGGGCTAGTCGAAATTCGACAATCATCTGTCTTACCTGGAGATGATGTCTATATAGTGTCTCAACAAGCCACCCAGGTGTATTATTTGTCATACCCGTGCAAAAAGGACAAAAGGCTTGAGGGTTGGGACGTTGTATACAAAGTGTCGCCACGCGGTAAACTACCAGTCCCAAACAATGAAGATTATAACATAGATCCAAACACCTATGATGGAGAGTTCTTCCAAGAAAATGGGCTAGAAGGGTCTTTTGAGATAGACTTAACCCAAGCGGTCGGAATGGATTTAGACTCAGAAATGTTTGTTGACGAGGACACTGGAGATGTGGTTCATAATGCTAAGGAGGTAGAGTTACTAGAGCGATTACAATTAGGCAATGACGAAGACAACGACATTTCTCCGCCTTTGGAGGACGACCATGAACATCTCGAAATGTACGATAGTGATGATGCGACCGTTGATCCAGATAATCCTGATCCGGATGATTATTTCTAATAAAAGTACGTTTATATATTGCATCATCTCTGTCTAATAGTTTATGTTGGGTCATATTTCTTATATATTACACGTTTTTCTAATTATTTATGTTTATATGTGAAATCTAATAATTGTATGTTTTTGTTGATCGCAGGTGATTGGACCAATATGGTGGGTCGTGGCGGTGCGATGAGGAACGTCATGTCGTTGTACCGGAAGTTTAAAGATGGGGGGTCCGAGGCAGCTGGGTCGTCTGGTGCCAAGGGGCGAAAGAAGAAGGCCGCAGGCGGGGGGCGAGGCAGGGGCAAGAGGCGAGAGCGGACCCCCGTACCTTCGTCGTCTTCGTCCGACGAGGACTTTGTTCCTTCGGCGGCGGACACTCGGGCCGCGGAGCATGAGGACCGCGAGGACGAGGAGCACGAGGCAGCGGAGCACGTGGCCGAGGAGCACGGGGCCGAGGACCCCGAGGGCGAGGACGTAGAGGGGTCCACCTGCTCTGAGAACTCGGCCCTTTGGCAGCGAGGCCCCTCGCAACTCCCGAAGCGCCCGATACCCATGGAGCGTCGCCCCGTGATCGCACCCAGCCCTCCAAGGTAAGTAATTTTAGATGTTACACAGACCTTCTCGTTTCATATTCATATGTTGGAAATCACAAGATGGACTAACAATTTATCTTAATCACTTGGGCAGGAATTGGGTGATGGTCACCCCAGGCGCTGGTCACGCCCGCAAAGTCAACGGCATCCTGGGTCTTCTTTGCAGGGAGCTGTTTCCGGGTCTGGTGACCATTGGCGGCAGGGAGGAGCCGGCCTACACCTTTGACCACTACGTCGCCGCTGGCGATCAGGAGGACCGGGAGCGCAGGATCTTCAACAACAAGGCCGAGCGGGTAAAGGGAGAGCTTTGGGTAAGTATTCGTTGCACTACACTGCTCAACACAACACTTTCATTGAACAATCTACAAATAATGCAACATTCATCATGTATATGTGCGCAGGACTTTTACAGATGCGCCCCGGGAGAGGAGGCTTCGGCGGATGCTGTGGCACACGCAGCCTGCTGGAAGCTTGTCAAGGACCTGCACTACGAGGCGCGCGTGCAGGCCGTAATTGATTATTTCGCGGCACTCAAGATCTCCATGAAGAAAACGGAGGCAAGAAACATGAAGTTGACCAAGGAGCAGTATCTGGCGGTATGTAAATCGATACTGTTTTATTCTAAGATTAAGTACTCTAAATTCGATCTTGTTATATGTCGTACACTTGATGTCTTTTAGGCGATTCCGTGGTGGTGCGCCCCGCATCCCACGTGCTGGGAGGTGATAGTCGACAAGTGGTGCAGCGCCGAGTGGGCCGCTCAGCACGACCTTTGCCGGGAGCGGCGTTTGCTGATGCCCGGTGTCTCACACCATCAGGGCAGCCTTAGCCTCGAGGAGTACAGGGCCAAATGGGTACGCCGAGTCATTTCTATATTCGCTCACTCTATTCTGTGTAATTACTAATTCATATTGTTTGTTTTTTCAGTCGGCGTCACATGGTGGTGCGCCTTGCTCACAGCTCGAGGCTTTTGCTATGGCCCACAAGGGCAAGGCGACCTCCGACGTCCGGTACAACCCGGAGGACGGGCCCGCGGCATACAGCAACGCCAGCGTCCACAGTCGCCTCACAGCATATCAAGAGGTCGCGAAGGAGGTCCACGGGCCAGACTGGGATCCGACCGCCCACGACATTGATGGAGAAGTGGTCATGAGGGCGGGAGGAGGCAAGAAGCACGGGCGGTACTTGATCGCCAACAACACCATCGACACGGCCTCTACCCCCACACTCTCCCAGATTCGAGCCAGGAGCACGAGCTCTTCAGCGGCTATCCGCCAGCCTCTTCCCGGTTCACACTTCGGGATGCAGGCACTCCAGGTTATTTCTATTTCTATCTTTGTACGTGAAGTTTGCTTACGTTTATAATGTATTATAACAATGTGATTGAATATTGCAGGCCCGGTTGGATGAAGAGACGGAGAGACGGAGGCAGCTGGAGTTGGAGGTGCAGCAGATACGGGAGGCGGAGGCCGAGAAAGACAGGCAGAAGAAGGAGGCCGAGCGGGCGAACCGAGTGTGGCAGGAGCAGGTATTTGCCTACCTGCAGAGCATTGGCCAGCGCGTGGGTGAAGGTCCGCCGCCGCCGATGCCACCACCGCCTCCACCACCACGTGTTCCTATTTCTCCCGTGAGTCACTTGAGAACCCTATGATTTCATTTCACAACTCATTTCTGTCCAAAATCTTGTAACACACACCACTAATCTCTTTTGGGCAGGCTCCTGGCTCGGCCGCGTCGAATGACGGCCCTCAAGACGAAGACCTTGCGGCGCGGGCGGTTAGATCGTTGTTCGGACCCCCTCTTCCGTGAGTGATGGATGTTGGACTTTGTAACATATGAATGATGGATGTTGGATGTTTGGATATTGAATTTGTGACATTTCTGTGATGTTGGATGGTTTAGTGACTTATATGTGTTTGTTTATGGTTGTTTGATGGTTTAGTGGCTATATATATATATGAATTGCCTGTGATGCCTATTATAAACTGCATGTGATGTTTTTGTTGAGGGGTCCTTTTAACGCAAAAAATTAATAAAAACAGGAAAAAATTTGAGCCTTTGCCGAGTGTTACACTCGGCAAAGAGGTGGTTTGCCGAGTGTATTGGCTTTAACACTCGGCAAAGAGGCTGTTTCTGTCATTTCTGGAACAGCCTTTGCCGAGTGTCTTGGCTTTTACACTCGGCAAATATGCAACCTTTGCCGAGTGTTAAAGCCCTTACACTCGGCAAAGGGTTGTCCAGGGCCTGCCCCCTAACCAAGCTTTGCCGAGTGTCGGGGTCCAACACTCGGCAAAGGATGGTGTCTTTGCCGAGTGTGACACTCGGCAAAGGGTCCGTTAGCCCTAACGGCCGTCTGCAGACGGCAGCGGGCGGGCTGTTAGTGCTTTATTTTGCCGAGTGTTGGCTTTGCACTCGGCAAAGCCTTTGCCGAGTGCCCGACAGAAGACACTCGGCAAAGGGCCTGTTTGCCGACACGAGCTATGCCGTAACCCCTTTGCCGAGTGTAACACTCGGCAAAGCCTTTGCCGAGTGTATTTCGGGGTTTGCCGAGTGCCCCAGGCACTCGGCAAACTCCGGGTTTCCCGTAGTGTAACCACCAAATTTTGAGACTCACTCGCCACATACGACGCTAACCAATGGTCATCCTATTCCACTCATAGCTGGTGATCCCCATCCTCTCCCCCTGATGACAATGTGGCTTGTGGAGATGGTGGTGTGGCTATGCATGACCACACATGTGACCATGGGATTCATATAAGAGTGTGTGTCCCTTGGCACCTTATAAGCATGTTGAATGATAATTGGCACAAAACTTGGCTGAGCCATTGTTGTCTACCTACTATCAAGTCCATCCTTGCATATGTGTTTCCTCTGCCAGCTTGACAGTGTACATGCATGCCTATAGTAGTTGATGCATTCGAATGATTACACATGTGATGCGATGCGCTTGCACATCATGCTTATGGTATATCACACACTGGTACGTAGCAAGGGAAATAGAAACTGTTGTTGTTTTTATGGTACATCATGTTTTTAAGAAAACAGAGGCTTTTCTATAAAGAGCCATATATAGTATCAAAAGAGAGGCAATTTTATGGAGAGACTCTCAAAAGAGGACCAAATTACATTGATATCTCCCAAAAGGCACAGGGGACACACACACTGGGCATGCATGTACACTGTCGGATGTTCTCTTTTCTACTACTATAGGTAACCAAGTCGGATGTTCTCTTTTCTACAATTAGGGAATTTAATGACATAAAAGACCATTGAGACTAACCTCACAGACGGAGGTTGCTGGTTTGTTGGCTTCCAGTACCTTGGGTTGCGTGCAAGTGGTGTTCGTACACACGTGCACAGGGGACCCGTTCGTTAAACCATCGATATCTCACTCTGGATAATATGGGTCCTTGATCTGTTGATCGACAATACCATATTAGAACTATGGATGGAGTAGAAATGCTAAATAACAGTGCGTGGTTTATTGTAAACTTAAAAGTGACAAACTACGGTTTATGATACAGCTAGCAAACAATGGTGTGTACTTGCTGAAACCATCTGACTAAATTTATATAAAGTTAAAAGAAAAATTCGGAATACATGAACGAACCATGCAGTTAGAGGAAAACTAGATAGGTGGCCCGCGTAATTTACGCGGGTAGCTAGTTTTTAAATACCCCAAATCATGATATCATTTTTAATTGAAATTTATTCCTTTTATTTTATATGCACTTCTTATTTTTTTTCTATTTTCATTCAAGTTGATATGATATGGAACTAACAGTTCTCTATTATTTTATTTTTAAATTAACCTGTATGTAATGGTATTGAACATACTCATTGTATTAATCTAAACCCTAATATTTTCATACTAATCTATTTTACGCATTACTTTTCTATTATTTAAATTTTAGGCTATATTTAAAATGTATCTATTGAATATTTTTATTTTATGGAGGATCTTTACTTGTGTAATTGGCTTCCCAAAACCAATAAAATAAACTTATTAGACATTGACTCTATGAAGATCTAGTCATGCCAATCTTTAATTCCTTAGTGGCCTTGTCATTGATCCATTGTTTGTCGTATATCCAAAACTACATCTTTTTCGACGTCCTTACCACCTATACACTCATGCTACTTAACTTTTTTTAGAAAGATCAGACACACACACACGAACACTCACCCTATAAATACACGTACGTAAACGCTACCCCTATGAGCACCTCCGAGAGACTGTGTCGGGAAAGAATAGCTTCGGTTAAATCCTAAAATAAATCCAAAAAATTGCGACACCAATACCGAGTCGAGCAGTCGAACCTTGGTGGGCAAGTTCTGCATTGGTGTATGCTTGTACTATCGTCATCACCATTCTGCCCCTTCTTTTCGTCTTTTCTAAGCCTGACCAAACATTCATTCCTATTATCATTGGTAGAAGTTATGTCCAACTTTTGCACGCAAGATTTTACTTGACTATACAATATTTGAGCGTGTTTATGTCGATTGATTAGATAAAAATCATAACCTTGATGCTTTCAAGCCACTTGTTGTTGTCGAATTCAAACGGGTTCGAGTGTGGGAAACAATTTGATGATCTTCCATGAGTGCTGAGCGTGGCCATGGTGATAATAAGTCCCGGCAAAGATTTACTCTTTTTGGATATGGAGAATTTATCTTTATTGTTGTGCTCAAAACCTCGGTGAACGTCCTAAATCTGAGCACCTTTCATTAGTTACACGTGCATATCAACATGATGTCTTCCGCTCATTATTCAGTTTCTCCGCTTTGTTTTTCCTCTGTCGTGCTCACAACCAGACAGAAAGAATTGTTCTCTCCTGTTGTGCTCACAACCATGTTGAACGCCCTAAATCCGAGCACCTCTCATCAGGTACACGTGCAGATCGATGTTTTGTCTTCCGCTCACTGTTGAACGTTGCCTCCTATACAGAGGAACGTGGTAGGGCACATGGGGCTTCAGGCTGTCCCCAGTCCTCGTACTCTGTTCTCATCCTCTAAAAGAAATATTCCTACCTAGTCATTGAGATTCTGCGCTTTATATCAATTTCTTCTGCACCCGTTATCCTCTATATCTCAGTGTATACCAACTACCAACACGTGTACCCACCCATCTCATTTTTTCCTTTTCTTTCACCGACGCCACCACTCCGCTCACCACTCTATCTCTCTCCGTCTATCTCCCCCTTTATCTAGTGGTGGCGGCAGCGAGGGGTGTCAGTCTCCCCGGCCGGCAGCCTTGATCCCCGAAGGCCTCCGGCTGCGTGCAGAGCGGACGGACCCCCCAACTCTGAAGGCGCGCGAGCGGCTCCTACAGCGGGGCAACGGCGTCGGACGGCCTCCCGGCGGCGGACGGTCGCGCGACGATGGTGAGGACTCCCGCGGCGGCCACGGACGGCCGCGCGGTGGCGGTGAAGGGCTCCTGCGGCGGCGGCGGCATCGGACGGCCTCCTAATGGCGGACGGCCACGCGGCGACGTTGGAGGGCTCCCGCAGTGCCCGTGGATGGCCGCGCGCTGACCGCGGAGGGGCGGCGGTGGATGGAATAATATATCTCATGTTATTTGTTTTTATTTATCTATTTATTATTTATATTTAGTCTAGATTCATTAGATTAATATGGATCATTAGATATTTATAAAATCTGATGGCGTATATTTATCTCTTTTTTGATTAATAGAATAATACAGATTGTTAGATCTTCATAAAATCCGACAGTATATATATTTTTTTCTTTTTTTTAGATTAACGGAATAACAGGGACCGTTAGATTTTCATAAAATCCGACGGCATATATTCTTCTCTTTTTTAGATTAACGTGGGAATTTCTTGACCCTCTCGGCGAACGTGATGACTCCTTTTAACACTATTGTATTAATATAATAGATTTGAACAAGAGAGACTGATTATTGTCACTACAAGAGAAACCAACTATCATTGCCTGCATTTTCAGCTTGTAGTTTTTGAAAATTCTTTCAAGATTACAAATAAAGTCCCTACCATGCTTGGTTTATTTTTTTCTTTTCATGTGTAGCAAAGAAAAATGAAGGGAATAAGAGGACTTATAACTACCACTTTATCAAGCCAAGATCGATTTTATTCGGGCTATTTTGCATAAAGAAGAGGAGGAACTGGAGCCAAAAATAGAATGACATGTTTGGGAGAGCTCCACTCTATAAAAACCAGCTCCAGCTTCAGCAATTCCATATTTTTCAGCTCCACTTCACCTACCTCAATTAATATGGAGCTAGCTCAATGTGTTAGGCTACAAATGCAACTCCAACTCCAGAAAATATAGGATTTGATGGGAAATACCTTTCTTGCCCTTACATTGATTTTGTTGGTCCATTTTTATTTCGCGTTGCTAGTACTCCGTTACGTGTAATCGATGGCAATGGTGGGTAATTTTATCCCAACTCCATAAGAAGGTATGAAATCTTTGTTTCTGGAGCACCCCTTGAGGTGCTCCATGTTTTACCTGGAGTTGGCCCATAACTTCACTTTTTTCTTGGAGCTGCAAAACTTAGAGCTGCACATGTTTGGGTAAAAAAATTAAGAGCGGAGTTGTAAAAGTTGGAGCGGAGCATTGCCAAACAGCCCCTAGTCTAATTAAATTTATTCAATTTGGTTTTATGCCCGCTCGAGGGATAGGCCAGGATCTCAATCCACACTTCCGTGCAGTTCTGATTGGGTTTACGCCGCGGCCACAGCGATGCAAAAAGCTCCGCCCACGATACTGTTTGCCATTTACCTGCTCGCTCTAGTGCGTGCTATTTTGCATAAAGAAGCGATGCGTGCAGGCATATGGAGCTAGACCATCTGGACTCGATGGGCTGGTGAACGTGAATGTGCAATCTACTTCGCTCATATGGTACACCAATATGTCGGGAACCTACCTATCTATATTCAGGTAATGTCGCTAGTTTAGTGTGGTGTACTATTTTGACACTGCTATACACACAAAGTACACGAGCGAGTCTGGACATAATTATATATTGATCAATCATATACTATACTACGTGGCCGCTTAACCTGAAATAGACATGACTTGCTTGGATCGTAATCCTAAGGACAACCCTAGAGGAAGGTGTTCGAGTGCAGACCACTGACTGCCTCAATAGTCCTATAGTTGATTAGTAGGATATGACACATAACAATTGGAGCTTATTCTATCGGATCCCTACCATGTACTCTAACATTTAGGGCGGAGAAAGCAGGAGAACAAGTATCGATTAATACGCGCACGATCAAGAAATTAGCTACGCAATTTCTGCTGTAACAGGCATGCGAATAGAAATTAGGTTCCGGTGCTGGAGATCGAGCACGTGATAACACATATCTGACTTTATTATATTTGACATACAAGATTAAATGCACACTTACAATTACATGTTGTATGTAAGTATAAATCAATTGATGATATATAGATGAAATAAAGGAAATATAATGAAATCAACAAATTAACCGCGAACGACAAACTCATCAAACTGAAAGGAGGCAGATCATCCATGGATGTAGCAATAATAATAAGGAAATAAATTAAAGCAAATTGGATGATGACACGGACTCCGACTTGGTTGGTGTGTGGATGCTTTGCGATAGTCGAGCTGAGTCGCCGCACATTACTTCCGTCATGGCTTGCAAGACTGTAGCTTCTCTGTGTCGTTGAGACATCCAACGGTCGGGACGTTGCCTTCCTTGATGATCCTCTTCCTCATGTCGCAGCGGCACGTGGAGCTTATTTTGTCGCAGCAGTCCGTGTACACGAACTCATGCCTTATAGCACGCTCCCCCGGGTGATTGTCTTTCCAAATCTGACTCATCGTGTCAGTAATATCAACCTCCACGGTCCTCGGTTTCGGGAGCTTGCTCTCCCCTTTCCTGAAAATATCCAAACATGTGTTCTCGTACACCCAATCAGAACTGCATGGGTCTGACTTCCTACACGCGCTGCGAGGGAGGTCTTCGCTTCTTGCCAGCGTGCACGCTGTGGCGACGGCTTCAGGCGTCGCGCCCGACAGGTCACGCTTCTCGAGACCTGTGAATGCCGCTGCCAACGCACCACTGGCGGCGTTTCGGGCGGCGGCGGCGGCTGCTTTGCGATCTGCTGACTCCTGCTGGCCGAGGGCTCCAATGACGCGGAATCCATTGCGGACGACGGCGTCGGCAGCATTGGACGAGGGGGCTCCTCCGGCAGGCAATGCGCCGCTGCCACCGAGGGCTCCAATAGCGTGGAATCCATTGTGGACGACGGCGTCGGCAGCATTGGAGGAGGGGGCTACCCCGGCGGGCAACGCGCCGCTGCCACCGAGGGCGTTTATGCCGACAGGCCCATGACCCCGGCGGGCAAACGCATCACGCAGGGTGGGTGACTTGTTACAACCGTCGTACAATCTTTGGCACTCGTTAGGCTGTCTGAATCGGATTCCCTTACTCAGGTCACACGCGCGTGCCTGCAGGGATTTGGGAGCTGATGAAAGGGCCGAGGATACGCCCCCGCCTCCCCAGAAGCCCTCCCCGGCCAACCTGCACGCGACGGCGGTTGCCTCGATAGGCGCCGCATCACCCCCGGCGGCGAGGGCTCCGGGCGCCGCCGCGGCCAAAGCGATGCACAGCGCGACCAGCGCCGCCGTTGCGACACCCGACAGGCCTGGCCTCGAGAGCGTAGCTTTCGCCATGAGCGGCAGATTCAAGCAAGATTTCGTGGCTACCTATTAATCCACGTTACTTTTGCAGTTGAGAGGCACGGAGTCTGCTGTCGGAGCTAGTGAGCCCTTTTATAGGTTGAGCCAGGCCATCTGGACTCGATGTGCCGGCGAACGTGCGGGCAACTTGGTTTGCTCGTGCAACGCGGAGAACTTTAATCTAGCGGCGCGTCAACAATATCCTGACTTGTTGATAACCTATATATTCAGATAGTATAGCGACATAAACTATGTTGATGCTGCAGCACGAGCGAGCCCCCTGGAAAGAATTAAAACTAGCTAGCACAGACGCGGGACCTGAACTGGACATCATAATTGAACTTGGTTCTCTAATCTTCAGGTTAACTATACAAACTGCAATATTGATTAACACTAACTGTCAGCTGGTGAACGTGCGGACCACTGTCTCAAATCCTTCGGCTCTTAGCTTATATATACCAGGCGCGCGCATCACATGGAACTAGTATATATGAACATCATCGTATATAGTACTAGCACTGTACAATAACACTTCTCGAGAGATGTCTCAAGGCGTCGACCAAAATTAGCTCACACATCTCTAAGTTGCTAGCCTGCATCCAGTTAAGCATACAATCTATACCTTGGGGGTAGTGTGCTATGCTTGACCTGGAATTGCAGAAATTAGACGTGGTCAGTAATTAACAGTATTTTATTATAAACTTAAATGAGTGGCAAACTAGGATGCACACTACGATCCAGTTAAGCACAGATTATTGTCAGCTAACTTCAGTTAATTCGGCAACTCAAGACGGTAGAGTGCCAAAAGATGAACCAATCAGTTAGTGATGATCTATTTAGGCCAGTCTCAGTGCACAGTTTCACTTCACGGTTACCTAGACCGAAACTAGATGACTGTGCCAAAGAAGTCACATTCCATGAAACTCTTGCTTCTCTCCTATATCACATCAGAACATTTAATACCATAAAACTCTCCATGAAATCACCACTGAGACTGGCCTTAGAACAAGCAACTTCAAGTTGCACATAGTGATCCACGTCACCTCATTTCAGTTTAAAGATCACTAACACAAGTAACACAATATAAGGGCATATTAACATGGAATATATATGTCATCACTACTCATTTGTAGATTGTCAAGGCTGATTTATATCAAATAACGTTAGGTTGATCAAACTAGAGAATCCAGCAAAGCCTTCATAGACAGAAAACCAAACTAGTATAATACCCATATAAAAAACAAACTTTAGACATCCCGACAAACTAAACTGGAAAACCATCTAATTTGAAGATGATGGGATCTGTTTCGACAAAAACATCACAAGCGCAGAACTTGCTACTCCATGGACCTTCATGTAGCCACAAAGTCCGCAACGAACTGCAGCGGTCACACATCATACTCCCAAGGAGTTGGAAACAGCAGGCTGTAATCATGTAGTGCTACTTCTGCTAGCTCATGCTTTGGCTTGGTAGGGAAGAGCTTTGAGTGATGATGATGCAGTACAAGCTCCTCATTTTCTTCCTCGGCATCTACTGCATACAATCCTGTAGAGCTCCAACTCTTCATTTGTAAGCTGCAGCTGTAGCTTTTTCTTCAGTTGCACAAGCAGTGCTGAGAAAGGGATCATGACTTCACCATTAATATTCTGACATAAGAAGTGGTGTCGCCAGTCTGTTGTCAAAAGCTCAGAACAGGAGATATCGTCACAATGGATATCAACTGAGACCTCAAAGCCACCAGATATTACCAATCCATCATCCAACAGTATATTGAATTTATCAACAAGGAATATTATTGTCAAGATTTTCTTCACCCTCTGCGAAAACATCAACACACAGCTCAGCACGCGCCCTGATTTCTCCATGAAGCGGTCTCTCCAAGGTTCAAAACTATAGGTTCCTGCAGCACAGTAGGTTTCCACGAACCCCAAAACCTCAAGTGACCCCGATGATGTCGATGCCGATAGCGGTGCTGTCTTTGAGATAGGAAGAACATAATCGCCCTTCTCCAGCCTCCGAAGCATGTCTTGAAAGCCTTCTTCCTTGATGCACTTGCACAAAACTTGCTTGCTGCTGTTCATTGATAGACTGAACATGGACACCACATCAGGCTGCACCCCACTGATCTTCCCCAAGACAGCACCCCATTCAGGAGAGTAAGCAGGTGGCTTCGGTGCCGCTGCCTCCTCCCTTCGCTTCTCCGCTTCCTCTCGCTGCCATACCTTCCTCCTCTCTTCCTCCCGCTTGCGCATCACCTCCTCTTCATGCAGCCTCTCCTTCTCTTCCTCTGTCTCACGCCTCTGCGTCTCATGCATGTCATACAGTTTCCTAGCAAGGTTCTCCACTGGTGCGGCAATGTCCACGAAGTGCAGACCGTCCTCCGCGAACAGCCTCTCCTCCGTCCACCCCGTGGGGAGGCTGAACCAGCGCTCGGAGAAGCGGATGTCGACGGTGGCGCCGGGCACACCCAAGCGGAAGATATCAGATCATGGAGCCGCAGCACGAGGCAATCGACGTGGGACATCACGGTGATCCCGCATCCACCGGGCATCCCCCGGATCACCGCCACCTCCCTCCACGGCGCCGACGACCCCTCCATCTGGATCAAGCCTCTCTCCCGGCAGGGCTCATGGAGGTAATAATCCGCCTGGTGGGAGCCCGAGAGAACCCCCGGCCGATCCGGCTCGCCGGGACCTCCCGACCTGTGCACCAGCTGCTCTACCCGGTCGTGCTGCTCCATGGCGCGGCAGAGGATGAGGGGATAGGTCGGACTGGGCCCTCGCCGCCCCGGGATGAACCTGCGGCTGTTCCGGTGAGACCAAGAGATCCGCGCCTTCTTCACGGACACCTTCATGGTGTAGACGACGCAGGGGTGGGAGCGTGCCTTCCGTGCCTCGGGCCCGTGGCGGCCCCCCGGGCCGAAGGACGCCATGAAACTCTCGAGGAGGCAGCGCCGCCGCCGGCGCATCTCCTCATCGACGTCGTCGTTATGGGTCTGTATGCAGGATACCACCGACATCACCTCCGCCTCTCCCGGCACACACGTTACGCGTACTAGACCGGCGGCCGCCGCCGCTGCCGTGAGATGGTAGAGAAAACGGAACGGAGTTGTGCAAGACTTTGGGCCCGGCCCGGGGAGCATTCGCGGTTTTGCGAATCTGACCCATTTTCATCTGTTGGGTCCAAAAATGTGCGCTCAAATTTCCTTGAAATATCAGTTCTTCAGAGCATTTTTTTTCTTTTGAAAATGTTGTTTTATTTATGTTTTGGAAGGATTTTTGTAATTTATGAACTGTACAAACTAATACCTGCCCATGTCAAAGTTACTAAATCGATCCTGCTATTAAAAAATCACGAAAGGGCCAATTGTCAAAACTATTTGACCTTTTTTCCAATAATACTACTAAAATGATTTGACAATAAATACTTCTGTCATAGTATGGAACAGCGCGATACTGTGCTAGCAGTCCTAGCACATCTGATCCTGGTACCATAGCAGCTGTGTGGCATTTTAAAATTTTGACAACGTAACATGTATGAGTTTGTAAAGAAGTTTTTCTGGATCATGAGGAAAGCATAACGGTACCCGATTTGCAGAGTTACTGCAATTTGATCTTCGGTTTGTGAAAGTTATTATTGCAGAGGAATCGGATCATTCTGAGGCTTCTAGATATTCATGGACATCCAACACATAATGGCGAAGCGATTCACATAGTACAATCTGAACGTATCTTATCTAGAAAGCGGATCTTTTTTTTTACAAGTTTAAATGACTGCACTGGATCTGTAAATGGTTGCTCAGTTTACTGGAGATCTGTCACATGGTTTTGAAAGTTGCTGTCTTGCGTGTCAATTTCAGTGGATGATGTACTTGTGTCTATGTCTACATCTTTCTTGCCCTGCTTCTTGTGAAGTGTTTATACATCGAACATCATCAAGTTCAGAGAAAAAAAGACACCATTTCATCTACATTCGAACTGCATGAAAAAAAACATTCCATCCTTGCAGATTATTGGAGATCAGATTACTCAATGGATCTCTTTATAAGCCATGTTGTATTGTGAAATGCAACGAGGAGAAACCTTTGGTCAGCTTAAGAAATTTTGCTAACGAACATTGATGCCTCAACCCCGAAGATGAACCAGGTAAATCGTCCTTTTCTTCAGAATAGGCAATTTTTCAAGTGGCACTGAATCACCCACATGGCCATATCATCCTATTTCAGTAGCATGAGGTAACCCATTGCTAATTTGTTGATTGCCGAGTAGTATAAACTAAATCAAATAAGACATAGGTTGGGAAAACCAGAAATTCCAGCACACATTCGTTCGTAGACAGAAAGCAATTCTACAGCTAAACCATAAATCAACCAATGTTTAGACAGATAGCCAGATTAAACTCAAAGTTCGCCTCATAGAAGATAATGAAATTTATTACACAGGAATACCATATGCCATATACCAGTCTTGTCACACCACTGGATTCTGCCACGAGGACCTCCATGTTGCCCCATCACGAACTTGCAACAGTCAGATCTCAGACTCCCAAGGAATTGAAAACAGGCTGCAATCATGTAGTTCTACTTCAGCTAACTCAGGCTTCGGTTTGGGAGGAATCCATTCTTTCAGCTTTCGCAACGGCTCCGCAAGATCCTCACTTTCTTCCTCGCCATCTATTGCAGACATGTTGTATAGCTCCAACTCTTCTTTTGTTAGTTGCAGCTGCAGCTTCTTCTTCAGATGTGCAAGCAGGGTCGAGAAAGAGGTCCTGCCTTCACCATCAATATTCTTACACAAGATTTGGTAAGCCCAGTCTGTCTTCAAAAGCTCTGAAGAGGAGACATCATCACAATGAATGTTCACAGAGACACCAGAGCGACAAGACATTATCATTCCATCATCCATCACCACATTAAGCTTATCAGCAAGGACCCTGACTGTCAACTCTTTTGCCATGCTCCGCGACACCATCAGCACGCGGCTCACTGTGCGCCCCGATCGATCAAAGTAACAAATTCTCTGTGGTTCATATCCCACCGTTTCTATAAAACTGTCACCTTCCACAAACCCCAAAGTTTCAAGAGCCGATGATGACGCCGCTGCCTTTGAAATGAGAAGGAAATTGTGATCCACCCTCTGACGGCCTCCTTTGCCAACACAGTCGCAAGAAACTTTCTTGTTGCTGTTCATCGATAGCCTGAACTTGGAGTAACCATGCACCGCGGCAGGCTGGGCCTCATTGATCAACCAGAAGGCAGCATCCCACACATGAGGAGCACGCGAAGATCGAATCGCCGCATCTTCCTCTCTTCTCCTCCTCTCTTTCTCCAGATTTCGCTCACGTATCTCCCTCCTCTCCTCCTCCTCTTGCAGCCTCCTCGCCGCCGCCTCCCGCAGCCTCATGTCCCTCTCTTCCTCCGTCTCCGAACTCCGCCTCTCCATCTCTCGCTCCTCCTGCTCACGCAGATCGCAAAGCTTCTTCACCAGATCCTCCACCGAGGAGCCGAGGTCGACGATGAGGAACCCGTCCTCCGCGAACAGCCTCTCCTCCGTCCACCCAGCGGGGATGCGAAACCACTTCTCCGAGAAGCGGAGATCCACAGTCGCGGAGGACCCGGATAGGATGAAGAGGAAGTCATGAAGCCGCACGACGAGGTGCTTCACGTGGGACGTCACGGTGATCCCACGCCCCTCAGCCATTCCCCGGATCACCGCCACCTCCCTCCACGCCGCCGGCGATCCATCCTTGTGAATCACGCCCTTCTCGCGGGACTCCTCGAGGAGCCAGTACCTCTCCTCTTGGTAGTTGACCGAAACAATCCCTAGCCGGGACGGCTCGCCGGGCGCGCCCGGTCGGTCCACCACCGGCTCCACGAGGCCGTAGTCGGGCCCCGCCGCGCGGCAGAGAGGGATGGGGAAGCACCCTTGCCGCTCCGGGAAGAAGCGGCGGCTGCTCTGGTGAGACCAGAAGGCCTGCACTTTCTTGATGGACACCCTGATGGTGTAGAGAACGCAGGGGCTGCTGTACACCTTCGGACCCTCAAACAGGTACGGGCTGCCCGGGCCGCAGGACGCCATGAATCGCTCAAATAGGCGGCGGCGCATCTCCTGCTTCTCATCGTCCTCTATCATCCCGATGGCCGCCTCCGACACACGCAGAGGATGCGATGCAGTCTTCCTCATCCCCTCCTCCTCGAGCAACACCACAGTTCTCGCCGGCGCCGCCAGGGGTGGACAGATGGTAGGTGGCGGCGGATTCGGGGGAAGACGAAGCAGGTTGGGGCCTGGGGGTCAAAAGTAGGGCTGCGGGGAAACGAGTTTTTTTCCTTTTCTTATATTGCCCTGTTAGTTTCTCGAAAAGTCAAAAATTCTCTCTTCAAACTTCCTCTACATAAAACTCGAGTATTGGAGGGGCCTTCCCGCACTCGAATTTTTGCACCGTTAGATCTGAGATGAACGGCCGAGTCGAGTCAACCTCCACCTTATCCATCCACCCAACCTCCCCCAGGCGCCCCCACCTCCCGACGGCCGACGCCTCCGCGTGGGTGCCGCCCCCGCCCAGCCTCACCGCCGCTCCGACCGGCGGACCCTAGTCAGCCGGCGCTGGCCGCCCCTCCTGCAGCCCCTACCCCTGCCCCCTCACACCGCCGCCCTCCATGGATGTCCGGCTCCGCCGGCGTCCCGTCGTCTTCTCCAACGCCGGTGAGTTCCCCCGTCGCCGGCCTCAGCCGCCCCGCCGCCCGCCTCCTCCGCCAGGCCGATTTGCTGCCGCCGGACCTCCCTCTAGATGACCAACCCCCGGCAACCCGAACCCCTAACCCCGAACCCTAACCCGGCGGTTGTAACCTCGCCGACGGCTAGCCGGAGATGGAGAAGGTGTTAATGTGGAGGAGGAAAAAATCGTGTGCTGGTGAGCTCCAAAACACTCGAGTGTTTTTTAGCTTTTTCCTTACCTATCACATCAAATCTCTCTCCTCGTGCATGAAACACTAAACGGTAAATAAAAAACTAAAGACATAGTTTTGATGTACACGATGAGACGAATCTTTTTAAGACTAGTTAGGTTATGGTAGGATAACGATTACCACAAACAAACGAAAAGTGCTACAGTGCGCTACAGCATCCGATGTGATATTTTCACCAAACTTCGCATTCCCTTTTCGGCAACTAAAGAGCCAATTAACATCTGACAAGACGCGCACATACGTTCGATCCTAGTACGTCCAACGATTTAAATAACACAAAATCTATACAGAGAAGACCTCCATTTAGCGTACCTAGAATCTAGAGTGCCCTCCTAGCTTAGAAATACATTTATTATCGAAATAGAAAAAATCAAAAAAGAAAAGAAAGAGAGTCAAATTAATTGGTTGGAACGTGGCTTTTGGAAAAAACTGTTGTGGGAAAACAGCCGTGGAAAAGCACCTGTGAGAAAAGCGGAAGATCGTTTGGTTAGAGGTGTTGTAGCTTTTAAAAAAGTAGTCACTGGACTCCATATATCATTCATAGTCCCCTCCCCCTCTCTAACAGACGAGTGGACCCCACTGGCCAGCCCCTTCTTCCTCCCCTGCTCCACTGCTCCTGGAATTGGGCGGCGGCGTGCGGTAGTCCCCGAAAGGCAGGACGGACGCGGCAGGCGCCGACGGCGGCAGGGCGGACGCGGCAGGCGCCGGCGATAGGCATGGCAGAGGCGTGGGGGCGCCGCGGAGGGCTGGAATTGAAAGCGCGGCGAGGATCTCGAGCCCAACCCTGAAGGCATCTAGGCCCCTAATTGAGTTTTGGTAATTAATGACAACACTTGTGGACTAATAATTTCATTTGAGAATATGAGAATAGGTTAGTCCCAAGAGTTGCAACGAGCTTCAAATATTGATGTGTGGATAGCATGTGTGCTATGGACCATGGGAAGCTCAAGGCAAAGGTATATGATAGGGCTTTTAAATTTGACCGGTCATGACGTGATTAGATGTTGAAATGTGACCGGGTTGATAGGCTAGATAGCCGTACTATCAAGAGTGATCAACTTCGTTGGTTCGGTGAAATATTAGTGCCACAATGATCTTTGAATTGCATATAGTGCATTTAGAATCTATGGTGACTAACTTGGATTTGGGCTTATTGCAAACCTGATGGAAAACCAGCCAAGTCGTCGCTGGCGGACTGTCCGCAGGGGTGTGGCGGACTGTCCGCGAAATTCGAGTTAAAAAGAAAAAGAAAATCCTGTGGAAAATATGTTCGGACTGGTCCGATCGGACCGCGGACGGTTCGCGATCCCCTCGCGGACTGTCCGCGTATGGTGTTGACCTGGGGCCCATGTGTGCTGACTTGAGTTGACTTTTGCTGGCGCTAAGTGCTCGGGCGGACCGTCCACAGGGGTATGGCGGACCGTCCGAATTAAATCTAAAAGAGGCGTTTCCCGGGGTTCTAGAGGGGAAGACTGTCTGGCCATGCCAGGCGGACGGTCCGTGGTGCTCGCGGACGGTCCGCGGGTCTCTGGCGGACGGTCCGCCGGACCTCAACGGTCACCTCTGACACACGTTTGACCGCGCGTTATAGCCGTTGTAATTTGAACGCGGACAGTCCGAGACTGTCGGGCGGACAGTCCGCGGTGCACGTTTTTAAACGAGGTTTGCACATAACGGCTAGTTTTTAGGAGAGGGCTATAAATACTCACACCCCGCGGGCATGTGAGTTCCCTTGGCACTTTCAAAAGCTTGATACTCATTCTAGAGCCCTTGATCTCCTCTCTCTCTGTCTCTCACTCACTTGCTTTGAGATTGCATTTCTTTGTGAGATTGAGAGCTTCTAGTGCATTGCATCAAGGATTTGATCATTGTGGCACTAGAATTTCATTGAGCTTGTGGTTGATTTGTTACTCTTGGAGGTTGCCGCCTCCTAGACGGCTTGTAGCTCGTGATTCCACCGAGCACTTCAAGAAGATTGTGAAGTTGCTGTGGAAGATTGGTGTGAGAGGTCTTTGTGCTCACCTCGCCGGAGTGGTGAAGAGCAACTCTAGTGAAATCGAGATTTGGAGCGGTTCATTGGTTCTAACCGGCTTAAAGATCAAGAGTGTCTTGATAGAGAAGCGGTTGAACATTGAATCCATCTCAACGTGGACTAGGGGTGACCGGCAAGTCATCGATACCACGGGATAAATTTGTGTCTCTTACTTGTGGTTTGATCCTTGTCTTTGCTTTGAGCAATTTATTTTGTGCAAGTTATTTACCTAGAACCTGAATTGCTGCTTGTCATCCTAGGTTGCAAACCCCTCAACATAGGCTTAGAATAGCTAGAGATTTAATTCACCTTGTGGTTCTAATTAAATTTCTCTAGAGTTGTGATTGAAGTTTGAAACCGCCTATTCACCCCCCCCCCCCTCTAGTCGGTAATCCTAGATCCTACAAGTGGTACCAGAGCTAAGTACTCCCTAATCAAGGATTTAATTATCCTGGAGTAGGATTAAAATGGCTAGAGAAGGCAAAATGAAGCAAAGGAAGGTTCCTTACTTTGATGGGGAAGATTATGATTATTGGAAGACTAGGATGACAACCTATCTAAGGACGGTCGGAAGAAAAATTTGGGAAATTGTTGAGGACGGGTTTGTCATCCTAGACAAAGATAACAAGACCGAAAAAGACTTTGAGAATGAGGATCTTAATGAGGAAGCCTTGTGCATATTGTATGAGGGCCTATCTCGTGATCAATTCAACCGTGTAAAGGGCATTAGAGTTGCAAAGGATGTGTGGAACAAGCTAGCGAAAATTTATGAGGGAACATCCTCGGTTAAAGAAGCCAAGCTCTATGTACTCCAAGGAAGATTAAATGAGTTTATTATGAAGAAGGATGAAGACATTTCAACCATATTCAATCGGTTGAATGAGATAGTGAATGAGCTAAAATGTCTTGATCATGATGTGCCGGATCGAGATTTCTCTCGAAAATTTCTTAGGAGTCTTCCGGAGAAATATGAGACAATTGTCACAATGCTAGTGAGAGAAGACTTGAGCAAATACACTCCTATGGAGGTGCTTGGTGAAGTACTCACACATGATATCTTCAAGCAATCTCAAAAGGAAGCTCATGGTCAAACAACCAATGAAGAGAAGAACAACATCGCTCTCAAAGCTCAAGCTACTCAAGAAGACACTCTTCATGAAGAAAAAGAAGATGACTCGGATGAGGATATGGCTCTCATTGTTAGAGGGCTTAAGAGAATTCTTGAGAAGAAAAAATTTGGAAAGAAAAATCAATTCTCAAGGAAAAATCCTTTTGAAGACAATGATTGCTTCTCTTGTGGTGAAAAGGGACATATATCAATGAATTGTCCAAACAAGAAAGAAGACAAGTTTGGTAAGAACAAGAACAAGAAGAATGATCACAAGAAGAAGAAGTACTACAAGAAGGAGAAAAATGGGCAAGCCTACTTTGTTGAATGGGATTCCGATGCAAGTGATGATGACGATGATGATGACAAGCCATTAAAGAGTCTTGCCGGGATTGCCATCAAGTAAGCTCCATCACTCTTCTCCAAGCCTCGTTGCCTCATGGCAAAAAGTACTTCAAAGGTAACAATGGATGAAGAAGAAAGTGATAGTGATTGTGATGAGGATAGTGGTGATAATGCTATTTTATATGAATATCTTGTTAGTTTGGTTATAAAATCCGATGACAAATTGCGCAAGAAAAGAGAAAAGTTGAAGGATTTAGAATTGAAAAACATTTCAATTCAAAATTCCTATAAGGAGCTAAAGATTTCTCATGCCAACCTAAAGGAATCCCATGGTACACTCAACACTTCATTGGGAATTCTAAAAGGAAAGCATGAGGAGCTTAAGGAAGCTCACAACTCACTCCTTGCGCAAGAGGCCAAAGGGAAGATAGTTACTAACAATGATAAATGCAATACTTGCTTGTCTTGCTCTACTAACATCTCTTGTAGCACAAGTACAAGCTCTTGCACTAGTGAGAAAGATTCAAATGGTGCATCTCTTCTATTATCGGAAAATGAATCTTTGAAGAAGGAACTGGAGTGCTTGTCCAAGGATCTTGCCAAATGGTTTGGAAGTCAAGTCAAGTTTAATCATTGTTGCACAAGTCAAAAATTCACATTGAACAAGAATGGTATTGGTTATTTGTCCAAGCAAGGGAAGTCGGCTTTCATTCCCAAAAAGACCACTTATGTGCCATCAAGTGTGACATTGCAATAAGAAGTTAAATTCAAGACATGTCACGTGTGCAAGACAAAGGTAGATGTGAATCACAAGTGAAGAGCAAGAAGACCGTATCCTTTAATCCATCCTACATCCTTAAGAAAGATTCTAAGGGTGTTGTGTGTGCTAAATTTGTTGGTCGTTACATAGGTAGCTCTAAGGTGAAATCCATTTGAGTACCTAAAGTTTTGATCACTAACATTGAAGGACCCAAGAAAAGTTGGGTACCTAAGAGGAAGTGATCCTCTTGTGTAGGTAAATTATAAAGCCGAAGGGAGACATTGGGTAATTGATAGTGGTTGCACAAACAACATGACCGGTGAAAGGAAAATATTCTCATATCTTGATGAATATATCTCCGACTTTGATAATATTACCTTTGGTGATGATAGTAAGGCAGGTGTACAAGGCATTGGTGATATTTCTATCTCTCAAGATTATAAACTCTCCAATGTCTTGCTAGTTGATTCCTTAAATTTCAATCTATTATCTATTCCTCAACTTTGTGATAATGGATATAGATGTTCTTTTACTAGCAATGACTTTGTAGTGACCTCTCTTGATGAAAAGGAAACAATCTTTAAAGGATTTCGACATGATAGCCTATATCTAGTGGATTTCTCTTCTAAGGAGGCAAATCTCTCAACATGTCTATTTTCTAAAGCCTCCATGGGTTGGCTACGGCATAGGAGGCTAGGTCATGTTGGAATGAGGCAACTCAATAAATTAATTAAGCATGATCTAGTTCTTGGCTTGAAGGATGTGAAATTTGAGAAGGATAGGTTATGTAGTTCTTGTCAAGCCGGCAAGCAAGTTGCAAATTCTCATCCGACCAAAAGTGTTATGTCAACCACAAGACCTATTGAACTATTGCACATGGATTTGTTTGGTCCCATTACTTATAGAAGCATTGGTGGCAATAGTTATTGTCTTGTAATTGTGGATGATTTCTCAACACATGGGTATTCTTTCTTCATGATAAATCCGATGCATCTGATATCTTTAAGAATTTTATCACTAGAGCTGAAAATGAGTTCGAAGGTAAATTGAAGAAAGTTAGGAGTGACAATGGAAGTGAATTCAAGAACACTCGAGTGGAGGAATTTTGCAATGAGAAGGGAATCAAGCATGAATTCTTAACCACATATACTCCGGAGCAAAATGGATTGGTTGAGAGAAAGAATAGGACTTTGATTGAAATGGCAAGATCAATGCTAGCCGAATATAATGTGTCGGATTCTTTTTGGGCCGAAGCTATCAACACCGATTGACATTCATCAAATAGGCTATATTGTCATGAATTCTTTAATAAGACTCCATATGAATTGCTTGTTGGAAGAAAGCCTAATATTTCATACTTTCGAGTTTTTGGTTGTAAATGCTATATCTTAAGAAAAGGCTCTCGGTTATCCAAGTTCCAAAGCAAATGTGATGAGGATTCTTTCTTGGTTATTCATCTTGTAGCAAGGCATATAGAGTCTACAACAAGTCCAAGGGATTTGTTGAAGATGCTTATGACATTCAATTTGATGAAACAAATGGGTCACAAGATGAGAAAGATAACTTGGATGATGTGAGAGGTGATAGTTTGAGAGAAGCTATGAAGAACATGGATATTGGTGATATTCGACCAAGGGAAGAAAAGATGATGATGATGATGATGATGATGATGATGATGATGAGGAACATATTGTTTGTACTCAAGAAATTGCTTCATCTTCTAAAAATCAAGTGATTGATAATGCAAGTGCAAATGATTCTCCTCAAGAAGACGAGCAAGCGATCTCTACTACATCATCATCCACACCTTCTCAAGATCAAGTTACTCAACCAAGAATTCATGGCCAAGTCACCAAAGATCACCCCATTGACCAAATTGTGGGTGACATTAGTAAGGGTGTTTAAACTCGATCTCGTGTTGCTTCATTTTGTCAACATTATTCTTTTGTGTCTTGTCTTGAACCTAAACGTGTAGATGAGGCACTTGTTGATCCGGATTGGGTGATGGCTATGCAAGAAGAATCAAATAACTTCACCCAGAACAAAGTTTGGGATTTAGTTGAGAGGCCCAAGAACTATAATGTTATTGGTACTAAATGGGTCTTTCGCAACAAGGAAAATGAAGATGGTATTGTGGTGAGAAACAAGACAAGATTGGTGGCACAAGGATATACTCAAGTCGAAGGTTTGGATTTCGATTAAACTTTTGCTCCCGTAGCTAGACTTGAAGCTATTAGAATGTTACTTGCTTATGCTTGCTCTCATAACATAAAACTTTATCAAATGAATGTTAAAAGTTCTTTCTTAAATGGTGATCTTAGTGAACTAGTGTATGTTGAACAACCTCCCGATTTTGAAGATTCCAAATTGCCCAATCATGTTTATAAGCTCTCTAAGGCTCTTTATGGATTGAAGCAAGCACCCCGTGCCTTGTATGAGAGGCTTAGGAATTTTCTTTTATCAAAGGGCTTCAAAATTGGAAAGGTTGACACTACACTATTCACTAAGAAAATTGGCAATGATATTTTTATTTGTCAAATATATGTTGATGACATTATCTTTGGGTCTACTAATGAATCTTTTTGTAAAGAATTTGGAGAAATGATGTCTAGGGAATTCGAGATGTCCATGATTGGAGAGTTGAGTTTCTTTCTTGGTCTTCAAATCAAGCAAATTAAGGAAGGCACATTTGTTTGCCAATCTAAATATATCAAGGATATTTTGAAGAAATTTGGCATGGAAGATTCAAAGCCAATCAAGACTCCAATGGCTACAAATGGACATCTTGATCTTGATGAGGGAGGTAAAGCGGTTGATATTAAACTTTATACATCCATGATAGGTAGTTTGCTTTACCTTACCGCATCTAGGCCCGATATCATGTTTAGTGTATGCATGTGTGCTAGATTTCAAGCCGCACCAAAAGAATGTCATTTGACTGCCGTGAAAAGAATCATGAGATATTTGAAGTTCACTCCAAATATTGGTCTTTGGTATCCAAAGGGAGCTCAATTTGAATTGGTTGGATATTCGGATTCGGATTATACCGGTTGCAAAGTTGATAGGAAGAGCACTTCCGGTGGTTGTCAACTTCTTGGTTGTTCACTTGTGTCATGGAGTTCAAAGAAACAAAACTCGGTTGCACTCTCAACTGCCGAAGCGGAATATATCTCGGTGGGAAGTTGTTGTGCTCAATTATTGTGGATGAAGCAAACACTTCTTGATTATGGTGTGGAATTCAATGGAATTCCTCTCCTATGTGATAATGAAAGTGCTATCAAGATTACAAATAATCCGGTTCAACACTCTAGAACCAAGCATATTGATATCCGGCATCATTTTCTTAGAGATCATGTAAGCAAAGGTGATATCAAGATTGAAGGAGTGGACACGGATGATCAACTGGCTGACATCTTCACAAAACCATTGGATAAATCTCGGTTTTGCAAATTAAGAAATGAGTTAAATGGCATTGATATCTCAAATGTGGCTTGATTTCTATCATATGCATTTGTGCGCATATTGTTTTTCATCTTGCACTCATAAAGTTTTATCTCATATGCACATCATGCTACTCCTTTTACCCTTGTCAAAATTTATGCATCATTCCATTGAGCAATGAACACCAAGGATCCATCACAACAAGTGTTCAAAAGTTTGAATCTCGGGCTGAAAAGAATGTGCAAGTCGGACTGTCCGCCAGTGGTCCGCGGGCTGTCCGCGCAAGCTCGGACTATCCACCAACGGTCCGCGGACGGTCCATGATTGTCCTGATTTTTACCAGAGAGTTCGGGACCTCACGTTCCAAGGGGTCGGACTGTCCGTCCTGATGGCGCGGACGGTCCGCGAAGGCCGAGCGCGCTTGGGTCCACTGCCGATGGGCTGCTCCCTTTCTCTATCAAACTCGAGTCAAACCAATATTTCTCTCCTCTCTCTTGCTCTTGGTGAAGAAAAGGTGCCACCCTTGGAACTCTTGATTGGAGCACTTCCCGGACGGTCCGAGAGTACCTACAGACTCTCTACAGGATTCTCCATCATGTCATCCAGGTATTCTTGTTGATTTCCTCTTTGTTTGAGTTGAATCTATGGATGAGCATGGTTAAGGTTTGGGGTCCTGATCTGAAATTTGGGCATGGAATTGGAAATCCTTCTTGGGGAATATGGATTGGTGGAAAGTTATTGGATATTTGTTGAGATATGGGGATCGAAATTTTCGGATCGTTGTTCATGTTCGTCGCCGCTACAGAGACCCGCGGACCGTCTGCTCGGGCAGCTCGGACCATCCGCCTGTACTTGGCGGACCGTCCGCAGTGCCCTGTCGGACAGTCCGCCGGGTACTGTCAGAAGCGACCTTGAATGGTGTAGTTTGGGCATCAATTATTCATCATATATTGTTCATTTATATTGTGTTATTGACTCAAATAATTGCATAATCACAGTGGTCGCAAGGTTATCAAGGCTTTGGCAAATCGGTTCAAGAAGAGTGGGCAAAAGAAGAAGGGTGATGAGGGGACGTCTAAGAGACGTCGAGTTGATGATGACCCAGATATAGATGATGTCTCTGATGATCCAAATGATAGTGATTATGTGGCTGATATTGATATTGAATCATCAATGGGGCAGCAGTCAGAATTTGTGGTTGATGAAAGTGAAAATGTGCATCATGGTGGAGGGGGTATTCTTGATGATATTATTGATGTTCACTCACACACGGCACCTAAGAAGAATTGGAGCCAAAGAGAATATGATGTGGTAAGAAATGTCAATGCCTTTACTCAACCTCGCAGCACTGGTAATAACTATTTCCATACTCTAGTGCAAGAAGAAGCTTTCTTTGGTCACTTTCTTAGTTGCACAATCATTGCTCATAAGAGAATTGATTTTGGATATCTTGCTTCTAAACCTGTGCTAGTTGATGTGGCCATCATGCTTGAGAGGCTTAGGCTTAGGCCATTTATGGAGCATAGGTGTGATTGGAATGAAACTCTCATTAGACAATTCTATGCCACCTATGAGCTTGATGTTGAGCAACAAAGTCAAGAGTGGATGACAGGACAAAGAAGATTTACTGCCACTTTTGAGGAGTTTGCCACAGCAAATGAGTTAGAATATGCTTATTTTTATGATGATGCTAGTCTTGATGTTTACCAACAAGACATATATGAAGATTCTCACATTTTCTATGAGCCTGCAAATATTGGTATTCCAATCAAACATGGCACACCTACAGGACTTAGGCATCATCCAGCTGCTATCAACAAGATTATTAGATGCACCTTCATGCCTAAAAGTGGAAACAAGGACAAGATTAGAGATTATTATTGGAATGTGATTCACTATATCATGACAGGCACTAGATTCAATGTGATCAAAATGATATTTGAACAAATGGATGAGAAGAAGTTGACCTTGGCCGGTAACATGTACTTTGCTCCATACATCATGTCTTTAATTAAGAGCAAAACTGGCTATGATGGTCCTTGTGAGATTCACCATGGGTTGTTTCAACCATTCATTAATGCGAAGGACTTTCTGAATAGGGCACTCACTCCCTATGAGAACATTGAAGAAGGTGTAGGAGATCAAAATGTTGGGGCAGATGCAGATATGGATGTTGATATGGGTGTTCATGATATGCCTCCTCCACCACCTCCTCCCATGCAACCACATAATTATTGGGTTCCTCCTGAGGGATATTTCACTTCATACTTTGATGGCATGGCTCAGTCTTTTGGGGCTCAGATGGCTACTTGGTTTGATACTATGCAGCAGGGCCTTCAGCAGCGGCTTGATGACAGGTTCAATGCATATGAGCAGCAGATGAACACTCGGTATTATCAGCCCATTATGACTCAGCTTCAGGGTATGCAGCAGGGGTTTCACACTGATATGGACAATTTGACTGCCAGATTTGATGGATTGTCCACTTCAGAGCAGTATTAGCAGCTGGTTGACCGTCAGACTCAGCTTGAGAGTTCATTCAACACGTTCAACACAGCTTTCACCAACTTCAGTGGCCACTTCTACAATGTCTATCCTCGGCCATCTTATCCTCCTCCACCTCCACCACAGGATGAGTAGATCTTTTGGTACTTGATGCCAAAGGGGGAGAGATTGGGAGTGATGTGATCTTCAGGGGGAGCTTGGTTGCATGAGCATGAAACATGAACTTGAACTTTGCAATGCATATTTATTTCCATGTTATGTGTGATGAACTATGTGTGGATGTAATAAGCTAGAACTTGGTTGTGCTTTTACTTTCACTTGGACTTGTTCTATCTTTTGTTGGACTATGTGTGGATGAACCATTTATTTCTATCTTATGTTGGACTTGTTCTAATGGTTCTATGATTGTTGAGGCTAACACATGTGGCATGAACAAATTTTATTATATATATGGTTGCTTTGATCTTCATGTTGTAGGGGAAGCTTCGCCAAAATTGTCATATTCATATATGTGTGTGAAAATTGAAATCAAATTCCATGCACACGCATAGGGGAAGCTATTCTCTTTTATTCAAATTTGAAGCCTATTACTCAATCTTATATTATGGTATTATTCGCTATGAGTAAGTGACTTCAAGTTTCACCCTCAACTCTATCACTCCTTTGAAATGGTTGTCATCAATTACCAAAAAGGGGGAGATTGAAGGCATCTAGGCCCCTAATTGAGTTTTGGTAATTAATGACAACACTTGTAGACTAACAATTTCATTTGACAATATGAGAATAGGTTAGTCCCAAGAGTTGCAACGAGCTTCAAATATTGATGTGTGGATAGACTGTGTGCTATGGACCATGGGAAGCTCAAGGCAAAGGTATATGATAGTGCGTTTAAATTTGACCGGTCATAAGGTGATTAGATGTTGCAATGTGACCGGGTTGATAGGCTAGATAGCCGTACTATCAATAGGGATCAACTTCGTTGGTTCGGTGAAATATTAGTGCCACAATGATCTTTGAATTGCATGTAGTGCATTTAGAATCTGTGGTGACTAACTTGGATTTGGGCTTATTGCAAACCTGATGGAAAACAAGCCAAGTCGTCGCTAGCGGACTGTCCGCAGGGGTGTGGCGGACTATCCGCGAAATTCGAGTTAAAAAGAAAAAGAAAATCCTGTGGAAAATCTGTTCGGACTGGTCCGATCGGACCGCGGACGGTCCGCGATTCCCTCGCGGACTGTCCGCGTATGGTGTTGACCTGGGGCCCACGTGTGCTGACTTGAGTTGACTTCTGCTGGCGCTAAGTGCTCGGGCGGACCGTCCACAGGGGTATGGCGGATCGTCTGAATTAAATCTAATAGAGGCGTTTCCCGGGGTTCCAGAGGGGAAGACCTTCGGCCATGCCAGGCGGACGGTCCGTGGTGCTCGCGGACGGTCCGCGGGTCTCTGGCGGACGGTCCGCCGGACCTCAACGGTCACCTCTGACACACGTTTGACCGCGCGTTATAGCCATTGTAATTTGAACGCGGACAGTCTGAGACTGTCGGGCGGACAGTCCGCGGTGCACGTTTTTAAACGGGGTTTGCACATAACGGCTAGTTTTGAGGAGAAGGCTATAAATACTCACACCCCGCGGGCATGTGAGTTCTCTTGGCACTTTGAAAAGCTTGATACTCATTCTAGAGCCCTTGTTCTCCTCTCTCTCTCTCTCTCTCTCACTCACTTGCTTTGAGATTGCATTTCTTTGTGAGATTGAGAGCTTCTAGTGCATTGCATCAAGGATTTGATCATTGTGGCACTAGGATTTCATTGAGCTCGTGGTTGATTTGTTACTCTTGGAGGTTGCCGCCTCCTAGACGGCTTGGAGCTCGTGATTCCACCGAGCACTTCAAGAAGATTGTGAAGTTGTCGTGGAAGATTGGTGTGAGAGGTCTTTGTGCTCACCTCGCCGGAGTGGTGAAGAGCAACTCTAGTGAAATCGAGATTTGAAGCGGTTCATTGGTTCTAACCGGCTTTAAGATCAAGAGTGTCTTGATAGAGAAGCGGTTGAACATTGAATCCATCTCAACGTGGACTAGGGGTGACCGACAAGTCATCGATACCACGGGATAAATTTGTGTCTCTTACTTGTGGTTTGATCCTTGTCTTTGCTTTGAGCAATTTACTTTGTGCAAGTTATTTACCTAGAACCTGAATTGCTGCTTGTCATCCTAGGTTGCAAACCCCTCAACATAGGTTTAGAATAGCTAGAGATTTAATTCACCTTGTGGTTCTAATTAAATTTCTCTAGAGTTGTGATTGAAGTTTGAAACCACCTATTCACCCCCCCTCTAGTCGGTAATCCTAGATCCTACAGACCCCTCCGACGGCGTCGCAGTGGCGCCACCCCCAGGGCGACGCGCCGCCGGACTTCCACTGCGGGATCCCAAGCTTGCGCGCCATGGTCCTCGTCTTCTCCACCATGGCTAGTCGCCTGGCGCGGAAGAAGAGAGAGCGGAGGCCCTTGTTTGTCGTGCTCCGGTGTCCTTCGCGCGGCCGGCAGCGGGAAGTGCGGGCCCATGTCGGTCGGCGTCGGCGGCGAGGTAAGCTCGCACTCTCCCAGCGGCGGCGGGCATGCGGATGTCCGGCGCGTGGGGGGGGGCAGTAGCGACGGGAAGAGGACAGGGATGGCGGCGACGGGGAGCGGACTGCGGATCGGGGGCGAGGGGGAGAGGACGGGACACCGGAGAAAAACAAAAGAACGAACCGTTTTTTCATAACCAGTGGTAGGTGGGTAATTTTTACTCCCAAAAGCCAGTGAAAGCAGGATAGGATGTGCTTTTGAATTTATACTAAAGCAAAAGCTGCTTTTGGGCAAAAGCACATAGAGCTTTTTGGCCAAAGGGACCCTAAATCTCTCCGCACTTCACACTCAAAACTGGACGTGTGTCGACCACGCAGTGCACGTGGGCATTTTTTATAAAAAAAAGTCCTTCTACTCCATAAGAATCAACCTATGGTCTCATCCAACCCATATAGTAACCGAGTTCTAATATTTTACATATAGACCCTTAATTTAAAATTTATTTCCACATAAAGAAAAGAAAATTTGAAAATATTGTTGCTTTTATAAAGGCAAAATAGGAAAATTGATCCTGAACTTTTATTAAGGGTTCAACTTCATCCCTCAACTCTTGAAAAGACCAATTTAGTCCTTGAAGTTCATGTTTCCGGTTCAATTCCATCCCTCGTCCAAGCTGTATAGCCACGCAGGCGTGCGATGTTATCCAATTTGATTTTAGGTTTCACTTTCACAGGCTGGCTAGGTTGCTTAATTCATCCATGAACATAAATGATAATCCCTCGCCTGGGCAGCGACTCCAATTACTATCTAACTAAATCATCTCTAGGCGTGCATCTAAAAGTTGCATCGATAATATTTACATTACGTTGATTTTGCATCTTAATTGTTTCGAGAGAATCACTTATGAACATTGGTGATATAAATGAATCGGATGAGGTACACTAAGCCCCTTCCTTGATCTATTGTAGAATATTTGGATGATGTGGCACGCCTATTTTGCTATCCAACTCAGACGAGGGACGAAATTGAACCAGAAACCCAAAGTTTGATGATTAAATCGGCATTTTTAAGAGTTGAGGGACGAAGTTGACCCTCGCCAAAAGTTTAAGAACCAATTTACCTATTTTGCCTTTTATAAAACCATCCGAGCCATTTTTTCGAAAGCATAGCCTACCAGATCGTCGTCGCCGCCTGGTCATTGCCCCCCCCCCCCCCAAGCCTATGGGATCCCAACGGTCGTCGCCACTCGGCCTATCGCCCCCACGCCGGATAGTCGTCCTGCCAAGCCATGGCAAGGGGCCACCGCCTGCACGTGCCTTCTGGCTCTTGGTCTCTCGAGCATGGAACACTACATCTCCTTAGCAGCGCGGGGGGCACGTAGAACCCCGCAAGATCCAACGGTACGTAGATCAGAGGGCCTTCACCACCTCCGCCACAGCCATGGTCAACGGCAGAGGAGGAAGCGTCTGTTGCCGTCCCGACCTGTTCGCGTGGCTTATCAGCAGCCAGTCAGCAGTATTTTTTTTCTCAGCACAAATCAGCACCAGCCGCCAGCGGCCAGCAGTTTTTTTCTCTCAGCACAAATCAGCACCAGCGACCAGCCACCAGCCAAACGAACAGGTTGAGACTCCTTGTCTTTCGTGAAGTAGCCTAAAGTGAGAGGTCCTTCCCTGAAGCAGCCCAAGGTGAGAGGCTTCCCTCCCCTTCAGATCGAAGAATCACCCGTAGTCTTCTCTTGACTTGACCCACGAACTAACTACCTTTGTTTCCACATCATCGAGGAGAGGGGGAAGGTGGCCGTGACCCAGATCAAATGGTTGGTCGAGCACCGTCATCCATTGCCTACATGCATCTTAGGCAAGCCAGCAGAAGTAGCATTCGGATGCATATGCAGGCAGTACATGACCAGCCCAGCAAGGTAATTGTACTTCAATTCCTCTCTTTTTTCCTTTGGGGCAAATTGGCCATTGTAAAACTGCTAGAAAACTAATTCTTGGCCTGTTGGCGTGTTTACCCATTATTTTCCGATTACCTTGCCAGATTATTGGTAAACCATCTTTCCACTTAGCAAGTTTCACCAAGTTATATCGATAATGAGAGGGCAGACTCTATCCTATTCAGTTTCCTGAAAACATATTCCATTCCTGTGGAAACAAAGAGGACCATGTATTGCTCTCCAATCTTCTTACATTCATGTGATAATGTGATATAGTGACAACAGAACCATGGCACATATTGTAGATATAAGTCGTTTTAGGATCCTGCTCAAATGTTTTTAGTGTCGACAATCAATTCAGAAAGAACTAGGTAAATTGAGACCATAAGAATTATATTATTGTTAGTTTCATCATGAGAAGTGCATCTATATGTAATCCTTTTCTTCCAAATATCATATTTTTAATAGATTTTTGTAGTCAAAGTTATACCTTGTATGCTGGGGCAATGTCCAAAATGACTTATATTTATAATGGGATGGAGTACTTTTGAGGCCGTGCAGTGTACATGATATCCAATGCTTAGCTCTCCCCTTAACCTTCTCGTGGATTTTTTATTAATATTTTTAAAATGTATGACAATATATCCATGCATTTCTATTTTATAAGGCTTCACACAATTCTGATGTCATGCCACTATGTTGTATAGTTGTACTAAAATCATTGTTTTAGTGGGCAACACTTTTTGCACTTTGAAAATCTGTAGCTTCTGATACTTTTCAATTCTCCTGAACAGGTCTATTTGTGTGAGAAACTATCACTTAAGACGTACTTTGTCATCACCCTTGACCGAAAATCTGCTGATTCGGTATGCTGTTTATCACAAATAACACTCTATGTTGCACTTCATGTATAATTTCCATTAGTGAGATTTTTCTTATGCTCTTTACATATGTTGGTGCATTTTGGTGAACGAAGCAACTACATCAAAAGTAACTTGATGCGTATTGCCAGTCTCTTTTCTATAATAAAACAATATGTTCTGTCAAGTCCTTTCTTCCCTATTGCTCATTGCTGATTGTCCATTTCAGCTCATTATTGCAAGCAGCAAGTGAGGAGCCAGTATTGAAGATCTTGTGGTGCGGGCGGCGGGGGCGGAGAAGGCAAAGGAGAAACGGCGGCCGACAACGTTAGCGCGGCTGCAGCAGTGGGCGGCAGCGGAGGCCGCCGGAGTCGGGGGGAGATGCGGGCGGCGGGGGCAAAGGGGGCAACGGCAAACGTGGCCGATGGGTTAGCGTCGGCCGCCGGACCGGAGGAGGAGACCGGGGGGGCTTGCGGCAGCGGCGGGTCGCGTGATGCGCTGACGCGCGACCTTTGAAAAGAGCTGGATCCTTATAGTATAGATTTGTCAAAAACTTTTCACGTCTTTTCCACCGTTAGACCTGACATGTGGATCATCTGTGAGGGGTGGATATAAACTATTTAGGTGAGAAGTGTTTTCAAAAGACTGAATCCTTATAGTATCGATATGGGTTCAAGATTTGAAGCTGCATGACGTGTGAGTACAATAATAACGAAAAACAATACTTGATTTTTCTTACATGTAATTCTATTATTTTCAAAAGTGCTATGGTATATAACATGATGTATTCAACTTTGATATAACTAGGTGATACCGCGCGCGATGCCACATGAATTTTTTTAATAAAATTTTAAGGTGAAATTTGAAAGTAGAAACATTAAGGCAATTGTTGCATTATACATGATTTTAAGGTGAAATTTAAAAGTATAAACATTAAGGTGATTGTTGCATTATACAACATACTTTTGCAAACCATATTATATGTGAAAAACATGTTCATCTTGTCGAGAGAGGACGACTCTAAAATGATTGATCATCCATGTATTTCTACTGTTGTACTCGCAAGACTAATAATTTACATGGATAGATGCTATTAGTCATCAAAAATCGGTGGAAGACATAAATAGATGGTTCTAGTGGATGGTTACGTGGCGTGTGACACAATGGTTTCTATATGACGTGGATAGCTTGCATGCTGAAAGTGCCTTTGACTAAATGTATGGATGTTGTTAGCCGCAGAAAATCGGTAGAAGACGTAAATTGATGTCTCTAATGGATGGTGACGTGGATAGATTCCATGTTGCGAGAAGTCTTTTAGTGAAAATCATCTATATAAGTTACTGATATAATACAATTCTTTCTTGATTAAAAAATAACTTAAAATACTGAATTGGTAGTTATGAGTCAAGGGTGTCTTTTGGATTGTGGGACGAGATGATAAATTTATTTGGTTCTTTCCGTTACGAGGGCTTTTAATCTATACCGTACATAAAAGGAAAGTAACTTATGGTCCCCATTATATTTTTGAAAGCTTCTATCTTTATGGTCCCCATAATCAGTCTAAATCACGAAATATTTCACATAAGTGACAGTTGTAGCTTTACCAACTGCTCCATATCTGTTTTCAAAAAAAAAACTGCTCCATATCTCCAAAAACAGCATTGATGAGAAGACTGAAAAAAAAGAGCCAACAACATATAATAGAAAAAAAGCTGACGAGAACAGCTAGACCTTACCAAAATAAAATCAGAAACAAGTTTTTTTTGGCAAATGTGCTTTAACCACGTATATTTTATTAAGACAAATAAAATCACGATGATGCAACATTAAAAGAACCCTGAAGCGCACATCGTTACATGTCTACCACACGGACAGTGGCACATGACCTAACTTTGCGACAATGAACAGAAACAGGCAACACACCACCACCCACCAAATCGATTAGAAATAACTTGCAGATATAATATCATATACCATGGCTATATACTAAGATTACCTAATTAGACAGCAGAGGCCTCCAAGGAAATAATAGATATAATTAGATTTTATGAGATCTAAGGGTCTAGATTAAACCAAATAATCTATATCACAAAGATTCATATATACTCCGTAGAAAACTTAGGAATTAAAAATAAGGAATATTTAAGATGATGTTTGACTGGCTTAGATTTTAAGCTAATGTTTGTAGCCTCAAGGACGGGTATTTTAGGGGTCTTATGCAATGAGAACACAAAGTCATCTATAAGCCTATTAGTACTAGCCAAAGCAATAATGTCTTTCCACATGCATACACTATATGAGATCAATCATGGACGAGTAAATTACTAGATCCGAGTGCATACACTTCAATTATGCGAGTTTTTTTAATAATGAAGTGGTTGCCTTCTAGCATTGAAGGGGACGCTGACTATGTCATGGCTATTGATCAATTGCCACATTCATGTTGGAGGAACTTACCGATTATTCCTCCGACCAAGGTATCAACAAACAAAATAATATTAAATGTTACATATCAATCATCATGGATTGGTAGCTAAAAAGAGACTCGACCATGTCATTCATAGAGCTTTGATGTGTCATTCATGCATACGACAATTAGGGGCACAACAATAATAGCATGGCAGCCACGTCGTATGCACGACATGACATAACCCATTCATCAAGTCGAGAGTATCACCCAAATGTGACATACTTTGTCACTACCATCGAGAGGCATGGCGTGATCTCTTGATGTGTAGCATTGTGATCCATATAGATGGCCAAGAGCTAAAAAAATTAAGAGGTAAGAAACAATGGATGATGTAGTCATGTCCGAGTGCAAAAATGATTGAGAACAAAGCAATTAGGGAATCGGTGAGCATTCACTGATATGGCTCTGATGAGGCTCAGATGAACCTTGCTGCCCGTTGCTATATAATTTCCATTCTTCAACAGTTCAGCCTGGTGCCCCATCTGTTTGCCGTTATTTAATTTGATCACATCCTTTGCAGTAAGCTAGTGAAGAATCTTAATGTTTGTCCAAAACTAACTTGCATTGTTTGAGTTTTCAATCTGACGTAATTTTGCACGGACATGCTTTGGAGCATTCATCAATTATTCCTATCTGATGCTAGCTGGTTTTGAGTTCGCAATTCTTGATTCTGTTTAATTTCTGGTGCTTTACTTCATGCATGTTGATGAGGGATATGACCGTTGGCTGTCTTTATGCTTGTACACGATCTATATGACTATATTCTATACAGGTATACAGCAACCCTTTCTGACACGCACAGTAATCTACTTAATTTCTGAAGGCTTGCATCGCGGTGCCATCGGGCGCGATGCCGTGGTCCTCGACCATGGTGCACCACAGCTCCTGCCTCCTGGGGGCTGTGCGGGAGGCGCTGCTTGTACAATGAGTCGAGGAGCTAGGGCGGTGAAGAGCTGGAGCGACGGCGGCGCCCACGACGACGGCTCCCGGAGGTGATGGAACGCGGAGTACGCGCGCCGGGAGATGAGGCAGAGCGATTTGGCGAGGCTGCTGTCCGTGGCGGCGCCGTCCCACGGCCGGGATGGAGTACGTCATGGAGGAATGCGCCGGGAGGTTGGAGCGCAGGAACCCTGCCATGTGGCGGCGGCGGAGCCGGCCGAGGATGGCGTCTTGGTGCGCCGCCGTGGGCGATGGCATGGTGCCGAGCAGCGCGAAGCCCCGATCGGGGAGGTTGACCAAGGTGAGGGCGGGGGGCACCGTGCGGGCCGAACGTGGAAGGGGAACACAGGAGGAGGGGTAAAATGTACAATTCAAGTAGGGCGTCATGTTATTAAGGGGGTTTTTTATTTCGTTTTCGGTAAATTTTCGGTCCCGGGCGAAATCAACGAAATTCGCGAATTTCGCGAAATTCGTCCAAAAATTTCGGTCAAACTTATTTTTAAAAATCACAATTTGCATTTATTAAGGTCCCTTCCGAACTAATAAACACCTTCGTGACTATAGCTCAGTGGTTTGCCTCCACTCTTGGGCAGAAATGGCCCTAGTTCGAATGCCCCTGGCGTCTTTTTTTATTTTCCTAGGTGTTGGCCCCACTTGTCATAGAGACAAAAATCCCAAAAAATACAATACAACAACAGAACTCAAACCGGAGACCTGTTGCTCACCGAAAAGGAGCCTCCACCACTGGAACATAACTTTCTAAGTGTCTGGTTAGGTCTACTACCCTATTTGAGGATATCATATTTCGAAATTTTTAACCGAAATAACATTTTTCGTTCACGGTCGAAAAAACCGAATTTCGACGAGATTTTAAACCGCCATCTCACTATACAGTTTTATTACATAATTATCTGGATTAGAAACTAGATAAGCCACATAAACAAATTTAATATCATAAAACTTTGTTAAGATTGGCCTAAGAAAAGCATAGCTTATTTAGCACATGAAGTAGCTCATGCATGAAACCAGATCAAGGAGGAAAGTGTGGAACCACCGGACCAGCTGGCTGTTTGTTTAGGAGGATGCCACGGCAAACACACAATCACTCTATACCCACGCCGACACGCGCGCGCATTAGCATTCGTGCTGTTCTAAGAAAAGCAATTTCATTCAGAAATTCAGATTGCACATGCAAATAATATGTGCTCAGGCAAGCTAGAATAATCAGACCAAAAAAGTACGAGACAGAGATAGTACTGCCATGATAGCACAATTTTTGTTTACCTTAGTCATTATCCTGTCGATGTATATATCTAACAAGGCGAAAAAAAAGAATAATTTATATTAGGAGCACGGTGAGTAATAACGAGATGAGCGTCGATCTATCCATCCGCAGCACGAGTGTGTCCGGTTCTCACCTTCTTGACGGGGAGGTGTTTTGTGCCGTTCACAACGCTGAGTTGTTTTACAGCTTCGAGCACTTCATTTGGGTGACGGATCATTTCTTCGACTGTCTTATCCTTATACTCGATGCCTTTGGCAATCTTGGACCTGTCGTCCCACAAGCGTATGATTTCCCAGCAATCCGTATTCATTGTAAAGTAGATTTTGTCGGTTGGGCCGCCGGCGCATAGTTTCTCCTGCACGTCCTTCTGTCGACTTGGTTCAATCAACATGAGTGATAATAACCCGAGGCATCTCGCAGCCTCCTCCAATATAAGCGGACCAGCAGCAGGAGAGAGATCCAGGAATCGCCAGAATGAATTAATGATGGCTTGGTCACATAGCACGACATCGGGATTTTCCCGTCCAAGCATATCACGGTATGTGTCACCGGACTCCAAAGGAATACTACCTTCAACCAACTGTCGGGGATCGCCTGACTTTCTTAGTTCATAGAAATTCTTGCCCACAAGAATTCCCTTTATGTAGAAAGACTTCATCTCGTAGCACACTCGGACAGTTGCCCAGTCATTAGTAGCCGGCACCACCAATCCACGCAGAGCTATGCAAGCCAAGGAGTTATGTTTGGGCAAGACTGGTTTGTTTCCCTGGACGAATTCGACAGCCTCTTTCTTTGCCTTGCCGACCAGCTTCCTGTGAAATCGATTGAGCTTGTAGCGGGCAAGTGATTTGTCGATGTTGATAGTAACAACTGGTTGAAGTGTTTGCTCTTTAAGCTGCCGAAATGTGAACTCTGGGTTCTGCACAAATAAACTAGATCAGCGCACTGGAACATCTTGTTTGTTCATGAAATACAAATCACGAGCTTGCACTTTAGCTGATGGGCATATATATATATATATATAAAGAAATTAAAAGGCAATCACATTAGCTCTGCTTCCCTCGATGAACTGATATTGGGCCATAAGTGGACACCATCTGGTGGACTGACCGGGCTCACATTTCAGCAAAATTGCACAGGTGCAGTGACAACATAAAAAATCTGACTAGTACTTGAGAAAACAAAAACTGTTAAGCATATCGTTTTTTAAGTCACAAATGCTCAATGGGTGATTAAACCTACCCTAACAGGGGGCGGGTTCTCTGCTGGCGGTAACCGTCCATCGCCGATGCATCTGCAACGGGGGCCATCGATGTGAAGGCACCTGGGCAACCTTTTCAGATCGCTGGAGCTGTTACCCATTGGTCGTGATAGACGATGAGAGAAGAGCTGCGCGGCCGGATGCGAAATCAGATTAGTTAGCCAAAAGCGCGCATATATATTACGAAATACCGATGCACAGCAACAAGCGTACTACATGAGGCGTGAGCACACATTTCTGGATCGATGGAGATCAACTACCTATCGTCGGGCAAAAGCGTGTGCACGGATTCCGAGATGGATCGAAGTCCAAACGCAACAGGCGGTGTAGCCGGCGCTGCTTCCCGGGCACGCAGGTACCACCGGTAGCACTCCACTGGCAGACTGGATTGCTCTCGATCTGCTCCTGCGAGGACATGTGTAAGACGACGCATCACGCATGCGAATTGAACTGCCGAACCAGAGAGCCAAGCAAGCGAAACGGGGAGGAACGGTGAGAAGATCTGGGCATCTGGCCACACGTACCTGGCTACGGCAGCAGTGTTGCGTGTGGTGGCTGTGGCACGGAGACGGAGACGGATCGGCGCCGGAGACCGGCCTGTAGCAGCGCCGTGGAAGTTGGGAGCAGGGATGGGGACTGCGGAGAGACCGACTAGCAGAGAGCGGCGCGCCTCGGTGGGTGCGGGACGGATCCGATGGCGCGCGCGCTTCCCTCCGTGCTTCCTCGGTCTCCTCGCCTCTCTCCTCGATCTCCAGCCACACGGCGGCCGGCGAGCAAGTGATTTGATTGGGCTAAGACATGGGGTTTTGCTTGGGACGGTGGGTGTTAGATCGGTGAGGCCGTGAGGGGAGAGGTAGCAGCTGCCGTGCTTGTGTTGTCCGGTGCGTGGGTGCCCCTGGCCGCGCGCCCGCCCGCAGCGCTGCGTGTGGTAAAGGTGGTGGCCTGCAAGGTGGTCTCGGCAGCAGCGCCTGCAGGCGCAGGCCTTCGCGGCTTGCTTTTTCGTACCAGACCGGCTCAACTGCTGCTGCTGCGCGGTCAGGCTAGCTGTGCGGCTCCAGAGAGCAAGCATTGCGCCGTGAGTCCAACGGCCCTGCAAGCGTGGGATGCGACGTGATCGTGATCGTGATCTGATACTACCGCGGACTAGCACTAGCAAGCGCGGCCGGAGTCACGCGCGCGCGCTCGCGGCCGCGGTCGTAGACCGTAGACGGCCGGACCGGCCGGCACGCTCTCGACGACGTCCGCCCGGGCGCACGCGCCCGACGTCTCGCGCCGCGACCAGCGACCTGGAATGCGATGCGATGCAAAGGCTGCTAGCCTGCTCGGCGTCCCGGCATCTGGCGCTGGCAGGCGTACGTACCTCCCGCGGCAGCAGCCAGTGCAGGCAGGACCGGCAAAGCGTACTATACCCTTTTGGTTCTAGCGCAGCTACTCGCTGCACAGTACGTTGCATGCAAGCGTTGTACGTCGACCTCGTCAGATAGGCGTAGCACACGGCTTAGCCTTGGAGTTGGAGGCGTGACCGTGATGTGCATGCCGGCCTCGGCACTGGGGGAAAAGGTGCCGAACACGCAGCCTTGCTGCCCTTCGCGGCTGCCACCCCGGCCCCAGGAAGTAACCACCTCTCCACCCCTCTCCTTTTTCTCTTTCTTTCCAAGCAAATTCGGTTCATCCGAATTGTGCCTCTCTAGTCATGAATGGTGGGCTCCGCGGACCCTTTGACCCACCTGTAAATGTGCGGTTGGTGAGGATCACAGGGAGATTAGCTGTCTCGGGATTTGGACTTCGGAGAGAGGACAAAAACCAAACAGCATGAGGCAGAGAAAGAAAGTACACAACAGCAGCCAGCAGCGGGGGGGCCCTCCGGTGGCCCCATTCTCTTTCCCCAGCTTCTTTTTTTAAGTAAAACTTTCCCCAGTTTCTTTTTTTAAGTAAAACTTTCCCCAGTTTCGAATTTAACAAAATAAAAGTTCGTATTTACTCCGGTGACCCTTTAATAAAACTTCATCATATAGTAATTCAATTTGTTTTGATGGAATACTAATTTAAATTTGACCTTGTCATTTTTTAAAAAAACTTATGACCTTGTCATTTTAAAAAATCGAATACAACCTCGTCTCGCTGCTAGAAGAAAGGAAAACGGAACCAGCTATGTGGGGCCCGTGTCACGCACCCTCCTAGCCTGGTCTCGAGCATGCCGCCCCGGCAGATCGAGCGCGAGAGCGGCGGCGCCCCTGGCCCCCTGCCTCCACATCAAGGCAGATCGGACTGGCCTACTACTCTCGCCAAGCAGCTCGAGTACGGCGCCGCGGCGGGACGACGAGATCGACGGAGATGCGCGAGCTGCTCCGGTCGATCCACACGACGCGCCGCATACGATTCTCCGTTCGTTTGTCGTGGGCCCGCGACAGCACTAGCCTTTGCGCCAAGAGCGTGACGTACGCGTGGCCGCGTGGGCGTGTGGACATCGCTCGATCGATCGCGATGCTATCTACCGCACCACGAGCACTAGCTAGTGACGTAGCTAGGCGGCATTGCCCAGGGTCGGATGATTCATCATGCTCGCTCGATCGCGCGCGAGCGCGGTGCACGGCAGCAGAAGCCATGCATTGTTCTCCACCCCGTAGGGTTAGGGTAGGCGGGTAGCTAGCAACGACGGCACACTCGGTCTCGACCCGTCCCGCGCGCCCCTCGACCGGCGGCAAGCTGTTGGCGGCTTGGCGCAGCAGGCAGGATCGAGCGAGTCGTCGTTTGTTGGGCGCGCTTGGCCTTTAGGGCACAGTGTGTCAGGAGACCGATCGAGTGGTAGTGCGTGACCTGGTGTTACGTCTTGGACGACGACACGCCCGGACCGGCCGGAACCGGACGCACCAACGATGATGCGGCCGGATAGACGTGCCTCTAACCGCAACGTCGTTGCATATGGTACATGCATGCATGAACGCACGCAACGTCGCCAAGCACGTATTAATTAATGCTGATCAATTATTGACAGTGACACTGCACTGTGGTCTTACTGATGAGTACGTGATGATGACACACTAGACTACTAATAGGCACCTTGAGTAAATACTCCCAAATTAGACAATGTTCTAGACTAAAGGTCTTTTGACTTTTTTACCATAAGTTTGACCGTTTGTCTTATTTAAAAAATTTATAAAACTTATCATATTTTTTATGGTGGCTTATTTTATTAATAAAAAGTATTTAAAATACCTTAAATTTGACTATATTTTTTCAAAAGAATTTGGATAAGACGAGCAGTCAAACTTATGGTAGGAAAAGTTAAACGATCTACATTTTAGAACAGAGATACTAGTTTGAAAGCATAACGCATGAAACAGATAAATAGCATGTCACTTGGTGATTCAGTCCATCGTATCCATTTCGAGGGGATCGGATTAATCCCGTGGTACGTGCATGCATGCCCGGCCCTTTTTGTAACACCTCGCTAATTTGGGCATTTACTAGCCTTGAGCCTTGTACGCATGTGAAGTGACGCACTGCTTCTATAGATTAGCACTGGCGTTTATTAAACAAATAAAACAAACAAGCGAAAATATTACTAGAGGCAGGTGATTCAGAAGATGGCATCACTGTAGCAGTAGTGGCGTGTACAAAATTGAGGTACGTGCTTCGCTTGCATTAATGCCGTCTAATATGCTTGCTTAATTATAGTGCACGGATAGACGCCTCGCCTGAGCCCTGAACAGAGAATACTTTTGCAATTAAAAAGAAGAAGAGCTTGGCATGTAGCAGCTTTACTTGTATGTTTCGAAAAGAAAAAGTCCTTTTGGCATCCTCAATTATTGCCTAAGTTTGATTCTCGTCCCTCATCTCCAAAATCGGTGTTTGTGGTTCTTGAACTCTGAAAACCAATTGTTTTTCATCCTCGTCAGTTTTGAGAGTGGTTTTGGAGGGTATAAATTGGAATTTATTTGAGAGTTCGAGGATGTAAAATGGTCTTAAAAAAGGTTTACAATTTTTTTTAATCTGATTAAAAAAAATCCTAGAAATCAGGTTTAATCTTAAAAATATAGAAAAATTCTTTTAGATAAAAAAGTATGAAAGTGGTTTCAAATTTTCTATAAATCATGTTTTTATGACTACTTTGGAGCCATTTGATCTAAAATAAATTTTCTATTAATTTCCTACTAACTTGCTTTGATAGTTTTTATTATTAATTTTCTATTAATTCGCTTTGATAACTTTTTATTAAAACATGATTTTTAGGGAAATTGTGAAACTAGTCTTGTATTTTTCCAATCTAAAATGAATTTTATATGAAATTTTAAGATTAAACTAGATTCTAGGATTATGTTATAATTTTTCTAGAAAAAAACCATTTTTTTTCAAAATAACCATTTTACATCCTCAAAATATCTACCAAAATCCAATTCACACCCTCTGAAACCACATCAAAACCGCCATGGATGAAAAATAATCATTTTTTTTTGCCTAAAAAAATCATTTTTCAGAGTTCAGGGACCACAAACATCTGATTTTAAAGATAAGGGAAGAGAATCAAACTTAGCCAATAGTTGAGGGATGCCAAATGGACTTTTTCCTTTTGAAAACAACCCTTGCAGGAATATACCCAAATAAACTGAAGCCCATGAATCTGGAGCCCTGAAAAAGAAAAGGCCCAATAAAACGAACAATTTCGTTCCCAACCTCTCAGCAGCAGCTCGCTTCTTCTCTCTCCCCCCCACTCTTTCCCAATCCCCACCCCGACGCAAGCCAACCCAACCGAGCTCGGACCCAAACCCTACTCCGCTGCCGATGTCGTCCTCCGGCACCCCCGCCCCGGCGGCGGCGATGGCCGTGGACGACGCGGAGGACGACCAGCTCGCCTCCATGTCCACGGAGGACATCGTCCGGGCCTCCCGCCTCCTCGACAACGAGATCCGCGTCCTCAAGGTGAGCGATCCCGGCCCCAGATCGGATCCCCCGCGGTCTTCCCCGGGGATCGGAATGTTCGTTCGCGTTAGGGTTTGGGTCTGATTCGTTGGGCTGGTTTTGTTTCTGGTGGCGCGCAGGACGAGCTGCAGCGGACGAACCTGGAGCTGGAGTCGGTCAAGGAGAAGATTAAGGAGAACCAGGAGAAGATTAAGCTCAACAAGCAGCTGCCCTACCTCGTCGGCAACATCGTTGAGGTAGGATGGCTACAGCGCACTCTTTCCTTCTCCAATTGTTAGATCGCTGCTTATAGTTGTTTCTCATCTTCATTTAAGATCATGGAAGTGAATGAGTGGAGAAGATTTAATCTTCTTAATGTATGTTACTGGTCATGTGATTTGGTTTCATAACTTCAGCAAACTATTAGAACTGATTTTATTTATTGTGATTGTGTTCAATTTCTCCCTGTCTAGTTCATTGTTAAATTATTATTATGTGTTTGAGGGCTACAATATGCAAGAGAGTAAATGTTCCTCTTGCTCTCCTTTACAAATTAGCATGAGTAGTTGGTCTTCTGTACAGTAATGTTCTTCAATTTGAGTAACCATGATCTGGTTTATGAATCCTAACATCCAGAGAGTGATTTTATTGAAATTCAGATCCCCTTGCACAGCTTCAAAAACATGTTTCTCTTGGCCTCCTTTAGAAACTTGGCCGTTTCAAATTAGTTAAAGGTAGTTTGTCTGTACAGCAGTAATTATATAATTTAATTTGAGTAAACCATGATCTGGTTAGGAATCCTGATGTTAAGAAGCATTGGAACTTGATTACTGGTCTGTTTCAGCACCCTTAGCTTTGAAGATTTTCAAGTTCAAAATTACCCCCATTAGACATCAGCACTATCTTGCAGATTTCATGGTTTTGTAGTTCTTTTCTATGAATCTATATGCAGCATTCAAGCATGTTGTCTTAAATAAACTGTGACTTGGACAATGTAGTATGATTCACTCTAGTAGCTTACTATGTTCCGCTCCTTTATTAGGACAGTGTGATAATTAATTGCTATTTCCTTTTGGGTCTTTGGCATTTGGCAAGCTGATGGTCTTTACATACATCTTTTAATTTGTGATATTTCCCATATGGCCTGCTTATCCATTTTCACCTTTCTGAACTCTTTTAGATCTTGGAAATGAACCCTGAGGATGAAGCTGAGGAGGATGGTGCTAACATTGATTTAGACTCACAAAGGAAAGGAAAGTGTGTTGTTCTGAAGACCTCTACGAGACAAGTGAGCAATCTCTTCGTTGGTCATCTCATTTCTGTCCTTTACATCATATTCCCCATTTCTCTTTTGCTTGCCTTCATTGAATGTGTGCAGTCCACTGTATAAACTTTGACCACTATGTGTACGAGTATTTAGATTTATAACATGAAAATATAGTTTATTAAATTCTTCATCAAAAGTATAATCATATATTGATAATTAAACATTTTTTTGTTGCCAACATATATCTGAAACGGGTAATTGTCGAATGTACTGGATACCCATTATGGAAGACAATTAGTGAATAAAATTGTTGGATCATGATTACACTGCTTTGATCTCCAGATATTGGATCATGATAAAACTAAGAGTTTGTAAAACAGCTATATGTTTGTCTAGCTTTCACATTGTGCTCAAAATTAACAAGTAAATGTCTTTCTTCTGTATGAGCCTGGCCTTGCAGGTGTAGATTATGTATATTTTATTTTGCCGTTGATTCCCATTGTTCCATATCTCTGATTGAATCATGCTTTAAGTTCAACATCTAAAGCAATGAAGCATTTTATGAACTGCATTTTTTTTGTTTGGTATGATTTTGAGATTAAGGAATCAAACTCACTGCTGCAAAATCTTCGTTTTATATCTGGATGATTGTAGACTATATTCCTTCCTGTTGTTGGGTTGGTTGACCCTGACAAGCTCAAGCCTGGTGATCTGGTTGGAGTCAACAAAGATAGCTACCTTATACTAGATACACTGCCATCAGAATATGATTCACGAGTGAAGGCAATGGAGGTAGATGAAAAGCCAACTGAGGATTACAATGATATTGGAGGTCTTGAAAAGCAGGTATTTTACTGAATGAATGTTGAAACCCTGTAAGTTTTCTGTTTATTAAATGGCAATGTCTTGAGCCAGTTGTTGCTCTTTAGTGAATAGCTGAGTAAGTGTCATCGGTCATTCATTAAAAAGAATAAATGTCACTCATTTGCTTGTTTATCCTTATCCCTTGCATCTTGTACACTTGAATATAGATTCAAGAGCTTGTGGAGGCAATTGTGCTGCCCATGACACATAAAGACCGGTTCCAGAAGTTGGGTATTCGTCCTCCAAAAGGAGTTCTTTTGTATGGACCACCAGGAACAGGGAAGACACTCATGGCTCGGGCATGTGCTGCACAGACTAACGCAACTTTTCTGAAGTTAGCTGGTCCACAACTCGTTCAGGTAATTATTTTACTTGGGGAACTCTGTTTTGTCTCCCTATTACTTGATTTTGTGTGGTCATGTATTCATGTTTATACTTGTAACTTCTTGTGCTTTGTTCGTTCCTAGAGTTATCTCTGCCATAGTGCCATCTGAGTTAGTTTTCATGTACACAGATGATTGTTTTGTGGTTTCAACCTTTTAACTTCTGTTTCTGGAAATGCTGTTATTTCGTTGGTTTCAGTAGTCACCTGTGCTGTAACATTTTGGTTTTGGAGCACTATTCTCTTAAGTCATGGTTGTTAGAAGCTAGCTTAGAATGTTTTGTGCCTTCTACCTTCAGCTTTAGGACATGAAATAAATATTGCTTGAGTAACTTAGTGCCTTCTATCTTCAGGGTTTTGCATATCATTTTGATATATGTATCCTATGGCATTTGCGGTCTAAAATGTCAATCTGATTGCATGACTAAACTTACCATGTGATTCATGTTTGAAGAAACAGACATGAGATGTTTCTTTAGTACGCAAATCTGTTTATTTGTTCTGTTATCTTGAGCATAGTTTCCTGTATGGTTGTAATGATGCTCTTTGGTTTTTTCAGATGTTTATTGGTGATGGAGCAAAGCTTGTCCGGGATGCATTTCAGCTTGCCAAAGAGAAAGCTCCCTGTATTATATTTATTGATGAAATAGATGCCATTGGTACCAAACGGTTTGATAGGTATGTGTTTATGACAGTTAGTAATATATTAATTGTTCCAAAATTAATCTTGCTGATGATTATGATGAAGCTAATCTAATGCATAAGATCACAGAAACTATAATCTTCTAGTCATTCAATCAAGTACAAGCAAACCATACTTATTCGGAAATACTCTTCTGTAGGATAATTGAATTTTTATTGTGTGCCATTGCAGTGAAGTTAGCGGAGACAGAGAAGTTCAGCGGACTATGTTGGAATTGCTGAATCAACTTGATGGGTTCAGCAGCGATGAGAGAATAAAGGTCATAGCTGCAACAAACCGTGCTGACATCCTTGACCCTGCTCTGATGCGATCTGGTCGTTTGGACCGAAAGATCGAGTTCCCTCACCCATCTGAAGAAGCAAGAGCTAGAATCTTGCAAGTAGGTCTACGGAACTTGTCTAATTTGCTGAAGTTTGTCAATGGTTTTTTCTAGGTCATTCTCCAACTAATATGTTATGTATGGTTGTCTGTAGATTCATTCGAGAAAGATGAATGTAAATCCAGATGTCAACTTTGAAGAGTTGGCTCGCTCAACAGATGACTTCAACGGTGCACAGCTAAAGGCAGTTTGTGTAGAAGCTGGTATGCTTGCCCTAAGGCGGGATGCTACAGAGGTGACTTACTTTCATTTGCATAATAATTCCTTTATTGTACTTGCTTGTTATGAATGTGAAAGCACCAGGATATTAGAAAAAGGACACATACATGGAAGTGGAGTATGATATCTATAGGCTGACCATGGTTCATTCTCGTTCTTTTTGGGATGATTGTTGTAATTTGAGACTGATGTCTGCTTGTGCAGGTTACACACGAGGACTTCAACGAAGGAATCATACAAGTCCAGGCCAAGAAGAAGTCGAGCTTGAACTACTATGCTTAAGAAGCTGTATGCTAAAACGCTATGGACCATTAAAGTTTGTAACTGTACTGTATGGATGTTCGAAGATGTATTTTCTTGCATTTGCTTTGAGATGTAAGTTTTTAACATCATCAGCCATCAGGTCCTTAATCCTCTTATCTCCAGAGAAGTATAGTTGAACACTTTTGGTGTTGACCGGTGATGTTGGTGCTTGCATCCAGGCGTCAGTCGTGGCATGGTAGATGATTGTGATTGTGTATGTGTATCCCGAATGAACCGATAAATTGGCACAACCTCATATGCATGTCGAAGGTGCTTGCATCCAGGCCTGCCATAGTAGATGATTGTGTATGCCGAATGAACTGATAAATTGGCACGACCTTGCATGTCGTCTCGTGTACTGTATTAGGCTACGAGTGACTTCCTTTGAGGTCCGGTGAATCCTCCTGCATCATGTGCCTGACGCGCGAATGCTACTCGGCGAGCGGAGCTCTTCGTGCACAGGAAGCCCCGCGGCCTGCCCTACGGGCTACGGCCCCTACCTTGCTTTCGTAGGCTGCTCCGTGGGCAACTTACCCACTCCCTCCATCCACAGCCCAATCCGAACCGTGAGGAGAATTCATATACGGATTGGGTGGGCCGTGACCTCTATCCTTCCCCTCGGCCATGGCCACGGCCCACGGTTCAGCAGCTGCTCGGCCAGTTCCCCAGGTCGTATGCCAGGTCGACTAGGACGGAGGACGACCTCGTCCATGAGTGGGCCCGTGTGGCCGTGTCCTCGCTGTGTACAAGCAGCCGCAGGACCTGTTGTCTGCATGGCGACCATGTCGGGCCGGCAGAGGTTCACCGCAGCAAAGTCGCCACGCGTGGGGTTCGTTCTCGGCGAGAAGACGATCTTCGTCACCGGCTAGTGCGTGTGCTGGTAGAGCGGCTCGTCCAACGGGATGTCCTCGCCGGTGATAACATGTTCTAGGAATGTGTTTGCCGCTCTTTGGGTTGGCAACTCTGTATGGAAACGCTTTACCTGATGTTACCGTGACCGTTGATTGGAAATTAAAACCAACTTTGATATGATATCAAACCAAATAGCGATTGTTTAGTAGTCTAGTCAAAGATATCAAGTCATACATAATTGCATGTTAATACGTAAGTAATATCTTTCAGGTGAAGGGATAATGTACTTTAAAGATATATATAGCAATCTACTCCGAAGATATATATAGTTTGTATGCTTAAGTGGATATAGGCTAGCGAGATGTATATATATATGCTAATAATAAGAACGAAAGGATTCGAGACAATGGTCCGCACGTTCTCCAGCTGACGGTTAGTGTTAATCAATAATGTAGTTTGTTTAGTTAACCTGGATATCAGATAACCAAGTTTATGATTTTTTAGTTAAGGTACGGCGCGCGTGCGTCAGTGCTCGTTTTAATTCTTCCCAGACTCGCTCGTGTAGCAGCATCAACATAGTACATGGCACTACTATACTATCACAAAATAGGTTATATCAAGTCAGGCAGGATAGGTTATATCAAGTTCTCCGCGTTGCACGAGCGGACCAATTGCAAGTTGCCCGCATGTTCGCCGGCGCATCGAGTCCAGATGGCCTCGCTCAATCTATAAAAGGGCTCGCTAGCTCCGTCAGCAGACTCCGTGCCTCTCAACTACAAAACCTAGCGTGGATTAAGTAGCCACGAAATCTTGCTTGAATCTGCCGCTTATGGCGATAGCTATACTCTCGAGGCCAAGCCTGTCGGGCGTCGCAGCGGCGGCGCTGGTCGCGCTGTGCATCGCTTTGGCCGCGGCGGCGCCCGGAGCCCTCGCCGCCGGGGGTGATAAGCAGCCGCCCGCGTCCTCAGACGCCAAGGTGTCCGGCAGCAGAATAGTTTCCATAGTTTCCATGAATACATCCCGTGCGTCGTCGGCTGCCGAAAAAGGCCTCGGTGACTTTGGCTTCGATACGCTGCCCCACGTCGTCGAGCCCTCCAATCGTGCTGCGTCGTCGCCCGCCGGAGGAGCCCGGAACCACCAGGATTTAGACCGCAAAGCAGCCGACGCCCTCAACGGCAAGCCGTGAGCTCGATTCAAAAGCATGCATCAAAACCAAGTGACCTGTTCGATTGGTTGATGGCTGGTGGCTGATGCTATTTTTTGCTCAGAGAAAAACACTGCTGACTAGTTGGTTGGTGACTGGTGCAGATTTTTTCTGAGAGAAAAACACTACTGGCTAGTGGCTGATAATCCAAACGAACATGGTCGGTTTGCTTTATTTCCTTATTATTGCTCGATCGATCTGCTTCCTTTCGAGTTTGATAAGTTTGTCGCTCGATCAGTTTGTTGATTTTTCATTATGTTTCCTTTGTGATCCATCAATTGACTTATACACATACAACATGTCATTGTAAGTGCGCATTTAATTTTTGTATGTCAAACAATAAAGTCAATTCGTGGTTTTGCCCTGCTCGTACAGATTTGTGTTATCCCGTGCTGCTCCGCCACCGGAATCGTTATTTCTATTCTTGCATACGTGTTACCGCAGCAACATCGTAGCTAGATCGTTCGGTCAAGCTGGCCTTCTTGCTTGAGTTCGTCCTGTGAACTCTGCTATATGTAGTTCGGTCCTTAAATCTGGTAGTTAATAATTCGTGATCCCAGCTCTGACTCTCAAATGTGTGGGCTTTATTCATGTGAAATTCGATTTATCGTTTCCTGTCTGTGCGATTGGTAAGGAACTGCAGTTCACAGTTTGGTTTGATGTAATTAAGCAGAGCTTCACTTTGGTAATACGTACCAACACATCTGAGTTCTTAGAACCACAACGTACATCTATCTCTTTCGCTTAAGCATTTCCAGTATTAATTCTGGTTTCATACACTTTTTACTTTCCATATACAGCGTGGTGAGAAAACAATATCTATCCTAGTCCTAGAGCTAAGGCCAATATACTTCTCGATAAAAAGCATTGCCTCTGTGTTCGCATTATAGACTTCATCCCACCAAGCAACATGCTCAAATTTCGGTTGTGAACTTTGCTGAATCGAATTCGTTTAGCATTGATTTATTCACTGACTCAAATTGTGTTCAACCAACACAGAACATTTGACTGAAGAAACGGTGGTACAGTACAGGGAAGGAACGCCTCCGTGTTCACATAATAGGCTTCCTCCCATCGAACAACGGGCACAGTTTTGATGTGAACTTTGCTGCATCGAATCTTTTTAGCGTCGATACATTCACCGATTCAAATATTGTCCAGCCATCACTGAACATTCCAGTATTTAACTGAAGAAATGCGAGTACAGGGAAGTACTAGTACCTGAGATGGTAGAGACGAGGACGGGGTGGTAGAGCGCAAAGCCGAGGCACTTGAGCGCGGAGCCCGCAACGGCCTCGTCAGGGTCAACCGCATCGCGGAGCAGGAGCGGGAGGAGGGGTGAGGGGAGCTCGGCGGCGAGGTCCGCCGCGGCGGAGGGGTCGTCGGCGCATCCGCGCTGCAGGTGGAGGAGGCACGCATACGCCACGGCGCGGTCGGGCTCGGAGGCGATCTCCGCCACCTCACGCGCCACCGACGGCGGCGGCAGTGCCGGCGGCATGGTCGCGGAGGTCTAGGGTTTGGTTTTGACGCGAAGGGTGAACGGCGGATTTGGGCGCGCGGAGAGTGGCGCGACAGAGAGAGAGTACTGACGACAGTTGGGGGAAATACGTAAACTACACCAAGGATTACGTCAACTCATATCGGAAGCGGACTGCCACATCAGATGATTGCACAGCCTTACCAGGATCTCTGTCTTCTAGTGTAAATGCACATACAATTTGTCATTTTCATTTGAGTTTTTTCTAGATTGAGTCTGCATTCCATTTATGCGACTATGTATCCATTATTATAGATGTGCACCATTTCAAATTCTTTGAATACTTTTCGGTATGAACTTTTAGCGGGTTTTCAAGATGGTTTCCACCATTTTCGAATCACTACATCTCAATGACAATCTTGTGAATCCTCTCTCTGGGCATCTCCTCCAGCTGCAAAACCACCAGCCCGGATGAAGAGTCGTAGGAGAACTCCATCTCAACAGAGCCCAGCATGCACCTCCTCGGCCTGACAGAAGAGTAAGCACCGAACCTGCCACACCCCCGCACATCCATACACACCAATCCGACAGCCTCCGAGCTAGAATCATGGCCATTATCGCCGTCGCCGATCAGCTTTGCGCCGGCGAGGACGTGGTAGCTCAGGCCTTCCACCGCCGCGCCGCCGTTGAACATGTCGACCAGCCCTATCGGGGCGAACCTGAACCTGGGTGCCAGGTCCTGCAATGGCACGATCCATGGCTCCGTCAGTCAGTTTACAGTGGAGAAACTTTAGTTATCAGAAATGGAGATTAGATTGGGTGGATGGGTTCTCTGACCTTGATCGGCGACACGGCGAGGATGTCCTGCTCGAGGACCTTGAGGGAGACGGGCAGCGCCGCGCCGCGCCGTCGGGGAGGACGACGAGGTCGCCGGCGGCGTGGCGGTACACGGCGCAGTCGCCGTCCCACCGCTCGGGGTCCGTCGCGGCCTCCGAGATGAGGTGGACGTCGCTGCCCTTGACGCCGCAGGTCAGGGCGCCGCCGCCGCCGCCGGCGGCGTGGTGGAACATGGTCTTCTTCTCCACGAAGCTCCACGCCGCGCCCTGGCAGTTGTACACGCCGAGAACGCCCGTCAACCTGTTCATGTTCCATATCTTGAGCAAGCTGCAGGAATCAAGCCACTGTCAGAACTCAGAACCCAAAGACATGCTCCAAACCACATCTGCATTGCAGTTAGCAGCAGAACAATAATGCAGCGAAGGTGATGGAGCTCACCTGACACCGTCACGTGCCGGGTCGGTGAACAGGCAATCCTTGGTCGGCCGGCCAGGGAGACGCGCACGGAGCACCGAGCCGTCCGGCAAGACGATCTTCTTTAGCAGCTCGAAGTCGTGCTTCCCGGGGGCATCACTGCAAATCCATCACAAATATTTCAAGAACACAATTCAGCTTCCAATTATACTGAACATAGGAGCAGAGATGTCTAAATACTATGTTGAGTGAACTGATCACAACCTGACATAGACGGGCCCGCCGCTGATCGCACGGGCGGAGCCGTGGTACTCGCCGGCGGGGTGGAGGGAGTGGAACATGTCCCAGTCCGGCAGCATGAACTCGCCGAGGAACACGCTGTTGTACGCCACCGCGGCGATGTGGATCGTGTGCGACGCGGGGTCCCTCGGGAAGAAATCATCCGACGCTCTCACCACCGCCGTCTGCTTCGAGCTGCCGCGTCACACCACACCACAATGAAATTGCCGAATTCATCAATGATTCGCCATGAGATTCACAGTTGGAGCGGACTGGATCGAGTTCACGCACCAGTAGAGGGCGTCAGTGTTGTGGCTCATGCAGGCGATGATGCCGTTCTCCGGGAATTTCTTGGCGACGGACGCGTCGAGCGCCCGGTGGTACTGCCTGGTGAGCTGCGCGCGGCCGCCGTGGCCGGCGCCGAGCGTCTCCAGGATGCAATGCTCGTCCACCTTGACGCCGTCGACGCCGGCGGCGGCGAGTTACGCGTGCTGCTCGTCGTAGAACCGGAACACGGCGCGCGGGTGCACGAGGCCCACCCCCTGGGCGGTGATCCAGTCGGTGGCCATGCCGGGGTCGTTCTCGGCGACGCCCGGCGAGATCTCCGGGAACTGCAGGCTGGAGAGGTAGCGCTTCATCCCGGCGGCGCCCGGGCGGATGCCGCCCCAGTAGCCGGTGATGGCGAGCCAGACGAAGACGTACTTGAGCCCGTGCTCCTCCTTCGCCGCGCGCACCACCGTCCTGATGCCGGCGGCCGGGTCGTCGGCGTTCTGGAACTTGCTGTTCTCCCTGATTCCGGTGAGCCGGGGCAGACGAGGCTGTTTGGTGTCGCCAGCTGGGTCATCTGGGGTGGGCTGGTCGGTGGCGACGGACTGCCAGCCGTCGTCGATGATGACGAATTTGGGCGGCGCGCCGCCGGCGACGAGGCTGCGGAGCCCAGCCTCGACGCCCTCCTGGGTGACGTCCTGGTAGAAGGCGTCCCAGGTGCACCAGCCGAAGTAGTCGACGATGCCCGGGAGCTTCTTCTCGGCGCGGACCCGGAACGTCTTGAGCGCGGACTTGGCCGCGGCGACGGCGCCGGCGATGGCCGCGAAGGGGTCGTGCTCCGCGGCGCCGACGAAGAGCGCGCGCTCGAAGGACGCCGCGCGCGTGGCGGCGTCGCCGCTCTCGACGCAGAGCTCCAGCGCGTCGCCCGCGCCGCCGCCCTGGAGGCTGGCCCGGAACGCGCCCTCCACGAGCGGGAGGAACACGACGTACGCCGCCGCCGCCGGCGCCCCTGGACTCCACGAGCAGGAACTGCGTCTCGTGCGGGACGTCGCCGCCCTTGTCCCCCATCCGCTGCGACATCCACCACAGCTTGCTCCGGAAGCGCGCCATGAACCGGACGCCCCTGCGCCATCGCTCCCAACCAAAAATCAGAGCCAATGCGTACGGAATTGATCGGAGAATGGCAATTTGCTCGTGTTCTCACGGTCAGAACCGAACCTTAAGGCGCCGAGGGAGATGACGTGACGGGAAGACGGCTCGGCGAAGTCGGCGCCGATGAAGACCCCGTCGACCGCTCCCGCCGCTGCCGCAGAGGACGCCGCCACGGCGGCTGCCACGCCGGAGAGCACTGTCCTACCGTAGACCGACAGCGTGCCGCCGGCGAGCTTGACGGATGAGGTGATCGTCATCTTCCTTCGTCGCTCTTACTCTGTGACTTATTTGACACGCTCTTACTCTGTAACTGGGATAGTGAGACGCTGCTCAACGGCGACGATGACCCCCTTGGCAGGAAGGGCAGGTATATATACGCCGCCGCGGCAGAGGAGACGGGAAGGAGCGGTGAATGCGCCATCACTTGCTAGTGCAATCTGTTACCACTTGCTAGTTGCCATAGGGATCGTAGTTGAGTCCAGTGGGTTACTGGGTTAGTGACCTGATGTCACATGTCACCAGCCCATCAGTGGTGTGTTGCTATGGGTTTATCGCTAACTCCGGCCAATCATTCGATTATTAATGCTATGATCAGAAACCAAGAATCACTTAAGCCTTTTAAGCTCAAGTGCCCGCCCCCCGATAGTTTCATCGGCCGCATGAACTAAGAAGATATTCAGAAACAACCGCATGAACTAAGAAGATATTCAGAAACAATCTAGCTTATCTTTCGGGGAGAAAAATCTAGCTTCCCTTGATCAGAAGCCAAGCAAGAAACCGCACAACTCATTTCTGGCTCTTTTAACGTACTTGCTAAATAGATTTAAGTATCATACGCTCAGAAAAATCTGTCAAATTATCTTGCCAAACTGAACGGCTGGCCATGTAAATTATTAGTTACTCCGTATGTTTCTTTGTGTACCGGCCGGCCTGCAGTTACTCCGTATTTCCCACATGGTACGTGCAGCACAGTAGCAAAGCCGGCCTACTGTTTGTGACACTATGCTTTTTGAGAACGCATAGCACGTTTTTCATTAAGAAGTTTGTGACACCGTGCTCTCAGGAAAGCAACATGTGTAGGGGAACAAGTGTCGGAGCATGCAATGAAAATGCCTTGTTGGCATTGCTTTGGATTCACCAGCTTGAGTACGTATGCATCACCCATCAGGTAACGTAGAAGTAGAACTTTTAATTCCAGTTCCAGAGATCTGCAGGTCGGGTTTCTCCGGCGGTCTGGGCCGATGCAGTAATCCAGATTTGCAATTCAGCGAGGCGTCCACCATCCCGTAGTAGCTGATAAATTAGCCAGTTGCCCTCTCAGCGACCGGGGGGCAAGAGAGCTTCGGTTGCCCTCTCACGAACTACTGATAGCGAAAACGCACAGTTCCGATTGCGTCAGCGGCGGCGGCTCCCCCTCTAAACATTACTACTGCAATACCGTATGCGTTGGTTTATGTTGAAAATTTTTACACATATTTAACCACTAATTAAGTGTATTTAATAAAGTCAGTTTACAAAACTACGTATGAAACTTTGGGTTAATTCGCGAAACCTATCTAATGAGGCATTTGACATTATGATTAGAGAATGGTTATTATAGTATTATTGTAGTAAATCAAATTCGTCGCGCAAAGTTACATTCATCCTTAAAAAAGTTTTGTAAATAAATTTTATTCAATATTTCATGCATACAATATTTCCTGGATGAAATTTTTTCGCCTTAGAAACTTGGCCCTTGTTTAGATGCAAAATTCCACCCCCCAAAGTTTACTATGCAAAAAGAATATTCTCATCACATCAAAATGTTGGCATATGTACTGAGTACTGAACGTAGATGAAATCAAAAACTAATTGCACAGTTTTGTTGTACTCGGCGAGACAAACATTTTTAGCCTAATTAATCAATTTTTTGATAATTTTTCACAAATACAAACGAAATGCTACAATGACGCATTTATGGCGAAGTGACATCTTTCCCCAATTCTCTACCCCCAAATTTACATCTAAACAAGCCCGGTGTTTAGTTCCTCCCAACTATTCAAACTTTCCATCACATCGACATCACATCGAAACATTAAATATAGCAAATGATGTATGCATGGAGCATTAAATGTAGGTAAATAAAAAAACTAATTCCATAGTTTCGATGTACACGACGAGACGAATCTTTTGAGCCTAGTTAGGTCATGGTACGACAACAATTACCACATACAGACAAAAAGTAAATATTTTACTAATGACCCTACCCTACCCTACCGATCTGCCGTCAGAGCTGACGCATGCGGCCATCCGTCTGCTGCCGGCCAGGCCAGGCCCAGCTGCTGCCGGCGCGATCCACTGCCGCAACCGCCATTGGCGAAATATCTGATCCGACCGTATCTAATTCGCCATTTGTCCAGCCGCACCCGGCCATCACCCTAGCCGCGTCACCAATCACCATGGATCACTCAGACTCAGCAACCGCCATCGCAGACCCTCGAGGTTGTCGTCCTCTCCTCGTGCAGGCGGGGCATGGGCGCCGCAAAGAGACAGCAGAAGAGATAGGGCAACATGTCGCCGTCAGAGATGATGCCCAACTGCACGCCAAAGTGCCAGGTAGATCCGTCCCGTCCCCCACTGGCTTGATCGCCGAGATTTTTTTGTATCTCTCTCAAAGTTTCCTAGGCGAGATGCGCATCGAATGTCTGCAAGTGGCTGGCAGTCTGGTTGTTAAATGTTAAGTTTGCTGTTTGTTTCTGATGCAGGCAAAGCTTTATTTTTCTAGAGATCTTTTGGTTCCGGCCGTAGCTGCAGCTTTCAAAGGGTCACCACTTGTGATTAGCAGCTTTTAGTATCCTATCATAATTAGAGTCGCAAATCATCAGCCCATCTATCGTGCAGAATACACAAATGACGACTGCAGCGGGGGTCATCAGCGTCCCAGCAGTGATAAGCTCAAGTGACTACGGCGTCATCAGGAGAACATTTGATTGCGCAGTCAGAGCTTGTGCATTAGGGTTTACTACTTCATGTTGCGCACGCACGCACGCATCAGACCTCCCTGTCATGCGTATCCTTTCTCTCTCCAGGTAATAAACTGGCATTATTTGCGCGTAGTATCTTTCAGACATCACGCTCGCTTCTGCATTATTGTCGGGAGACGTTGGCGTGCTGGTCGAGTGCTTGTGTACTATATCTGGCAAGTTGACGTGGCAGATTTTTCTTCAAGAATGCATATGATTGGCGCCGATGTGGCACGGGCAAGAGAATTTAAAAGAATCCGTAGAAAGGCCGGCAACAATTTAGCTACACCCTGCACTGCACGGTGTCTTTTCTCTTATCTCAGACGCACTCCGACAGATGAGGCATCCCACCATACAAATTTGCATGCAAAATGCACCTCCACGCTCTACTGTGCATGTCCTGCAGCTTCTCAACAGGAGATGCAAAAGAGGAGGCAAATTGTCTTTGAAGGAGAGAGGAGATACAAAAATACACTCCCTCTCTCCTCAAAGGCAAATGGTGAGCGGGCTGGATGCGCAACGTGTGGAGGAGAGTGGGAAAGGCTGGATTTTATCTCAGTGTGTTGGAGATCAGATTTTTGCCTTATGCGATGCAAACACTGTGCTCCATGCAAACTGCCGAATGCCTCTTTGATTTTGCTTTATCTCGTTGGAGTCAGTCTCAGCGTTCGTCCAAGCAAACATTTTTCGTTCCTTTTTTTTCCCCCTCTTCTGGCTTGTCGTGACGGAGAATACTCCTGCGATTCCGACCCGCGTTAACCACGCAACAGCACCTCGAACACGTGGGAATTAGCGGAACATTCCGCATGGCTTCGCGTGTACTACCCGGATCTCGTTCCGCAGGTGATGGCAGCGATGGGCGACAGGCCCAGCCTGCGGGCCTCTTGGGATTGGCGCGCCAGCGCACGTCGACGCAATCACGGGTCACGGCCCATGCCTCCATCCCTCGCTTGACTTTGACCTCGCGACCCCGCCCAGCGGGGATCCGCCGTGGCAGGCTCGGCCCCATCCCGCCTCGCCGCGTCGGTCCTCTCGCCTCGGTTGCCCACCACGACCCGCCCCGCACCGCGTCCGGCTCGCCCAATCGCTCGCGCCCGCTTGTCCGCCGCCGCCGCCGCGCGAGTCGGTTCGATCCCCACCCCAATCGCGTCGCGCCATCGGCTGGCTCCTCCTCCCGTTTCCTCTCCTGCACGGAGCACCAGACGCCGCGGCCCCACGTGTCGGCCACCTGTGGAGTCCGTAGCTTGCACGATCCTCCTAGACGGAAGCCGAACAGGGGGCAAAGGCGGAACGAAGCAGACCGGACCGACCCGACGCCCCGACCGAGCACAGCGTCAGACGCCATCGCCAGTGGACGCCACTGACCTCGCCAGTCGCCACCCGCGCGCCCAATCCAATCCGATCCGGTCCCGTCGAGAGCTAGCTGGAGCACACGACCCGAGCAAAGCAACAGATTTAACCGCCGCCGCCCATGTCCGCGATGGCGCGCAGGCTGATGAGCTCCAGCTGCACCAGGGCCGTCGCCTCCTCCTCTTCCTCTTCCCTCCAGCCATCCCTGCCGCGCCGTATATATACCATCCCCTCCCGCCCGCCGCTCCTCGCATCCTCCTCGCCGCGCCCGCGCGCTTCGCCTCTGTGCCGCCCGCTCCCTCTCCCTTCCGTCGTCCCGCACCGGTGCGTGCGGATCTATCCTGGATTCGGTTGTGCTCGCGTCGTTTCTCTTGTTTCTCACGGTTCCTATCTTACTTGCTCTGGTGTGTGTGTGGTGGGTGCGGATGCAGGTGCTCGTTTAGGACCCTCGCGGCGACCAAGAGTTCGCCGGCGCCGTCGAGCGACGCCTCGCCGTCCGAGCGGTCTCGGGGTAGGAAGAAGGAAGAGGAGATGACGATCTCCTCGTCAGTCAAGCTCGCCGGCGGCACGCTGTCGGTCCGCGGCCGGACGGTGCTGTCCCGGGTGCCGGACGCGGTGGTGGCGTCGTCCGCCGCCGCGGGGGGAGCCGTCGACGGGGTCTTCCTCGGCGCCGACTTCGCCGAGCCAGCCGCCCGCCACGTCGTCTCCCTCGGGGCGCTAAGGTTCGATCCCCAATCCTCGAATTCGGAGTGGAGGAAAAACGATTGGTTCGTTGTTCCGATTGGCATTGATCTGATCTGGTGGTCTGGCAGGGGCGTGCGGTTCATGGCGTGCTTCCGGTTCAAGCTCTGGTGGATGGCGCAGCGGATGGGGGAGAAAGGCAGCGACGTCCCGCGCGAGACGCAGTTCCTGCTCGTCGAGTCCAGGGGCGCCGGCGATGGCGCCGCGGCGTACGTCGTGTTCCTGCCGCTCGTGGAGGGCGCGTTCCGGGCCAGCCTCCAGGGCGGCGCGGGCGACGCGCTGGAGCTCTGCTTCGAGAGCGGCGACGCCGACACGCGCGCGGCGTCCTTCGAGCGCGCGCTCTTCGTCGGCGCCGCGGAGTCCGACCCGTTCGCGGCCATCGCCGGCGCCGTCACCGCGGCCAAGTCCGCGCTCAAAACGTTCCGTGTCCGCGCCGAGAAGAAGCTCCCTGGCATCGTCGACTACTTCGGCTGGTGCACCTGGGACGCCTTCTACCAGGACGTCACCCAGGAGGGCGTCGAAGCCGGGCTCCGCAGCCTCATCGCCGGCGGCGCGCCGCCCAAGTTCGTCATCATCGACGACGGCTGGCAGTCCGTCGGCACCGACCAGCCAGCCGGCGGGGACGAGCCGCCGCGCCTGCCCCGGCTGACCGGCATCAAAGAGAACAGCAAGTTCCAGGACGCCGGCGACCCGGCCGCCGGCATCAGGACGGTGGTGCGCGCGGCGAAGGAGGAGTACGGGCTCAAGTACGTCTACGTCTGGCACGCCATCACCGGCTACTGGGGCGGCGTCCGCCCGGGCGCCGCCGGGACGGAGCACTACCGCTCGAGCCTGCAGTTCCCCAAGGTGTCGCCGGGCGTCGTGGAGAACGAGCCCGGCATGGAGACCGACGTGCTCACCCTGCAGGGGCTCGGCCTCGTGCACCCGCGCGCCGTGTACCGCTTCTACGACGAGCTCCACGCGTACCTCGCCGCCGCTGGCGTCGACGGCGTCAAGGTGGACGTGCAGTGCGTCCTCGAGACGCTCGGCGCCGGCCATGGCGGCCGCGTGCAGCTCACCAGGCAGTACCACCAGGCGCTCGACGCGTCCGTCGCCAAGAACTTCCCGGAGAACGGCATCATCGCCTGCATGAGCCACAACACCGACGCCCTCTACTGGTACGCCGATCAGATTCATCGGCTTCTACGAATTCAACCCTGAAACTGTGACCGGTTAATTTGATCGTGATGTGATGTGACCAATGCGCAGCTCCAAGCAGACGGCGGTGGTGAGGGCGTCGGATGATTTCTACCCGAGGGACCCCGTGTCGCACACGATCCATATCGCGTCGGTGGCGTACAACAGCGTGTTCCTCGGCGAGTTCATGCTGCCGGATTGGGATATGTTCCACTCACTTCACCCGGCCGGTGACTACCACGGCTCGGCCCGGGCGATCAGTGGCGGTCCCGTCTATGTCAGGTTGCCAATTCATTCTACTCCTGAACAAATTGTGATGCTTTGTCCGATGATGAAACATGTAGCTGAAATGTGCTTTTGGTGTTGAATTTGCAGTGATGCCCCAGGGAAGCACAACTTCGAGCTGCTGCAGAAGATTGTGTTGCCCGACGGCTCCATTCTTCGCGCACGGTTGCCAGGCCGGCCGACCAAGGATTGCCTGTTCACTGACCCAGCTCGCGACGGCGTCAGGTGAGCTCAACTCAATCCCCATTTTCTACAGTTCTGGTCTGTTCACCGGTGTGGATGCTGTGTGCAGCATGTGTTCTGACAGTGCCATGATGTTGGTATCCTTCCTGCAGCTTGCTCAAGATCTGGAACATGAACAAGTTCACCGGGGTGCTGGGCGTGTACAACTGCCAGGGTGCGGCGTGGAGCTCCGTGGAGAAGAAGAACATCTTCCATCAGACCGGCACCGAGGCCCTGACCTGCGGCGTCAAAGGCAGCGATGTCCATCACATCTCAGAGGCGTCGACGGACCCCGAGTGGAACGGTGACTGCGCCGTGTACCGCCATGCCAGTGGCGACCTTGTCGTCCTCCCGAACGGCGCGGCATTGCCCATCTCTCTGAAGGTCTTGGAGCACGACATACTCACCGTGTCACCGATCAAGGTCTGTGCTCAATTTCTCCACCCAACTCTGTTGTGTACAACTCGACATGTTTTTTTGTCACAAAAGTTGGCAATTGTGCACTAAACGATGAAATTATGCATTGTCATTGCAGGACTTGACACCTGGTTTCAGGTTCGCCCCCATTGGGCTGGTCGACATGTTCAACAGCGGCGGCGCGGTGGAAGGCCTGACCTACCATCTCCTCGACGGCGCAAAGCTGCTCGACGGCAACTCCACTTCGTGCTCCGAGGCTGCCGGATTGGTGTGCATGGAAGTGAGGGGTTGTGGAAGGTTCGGTGCTTACTCTTCAGTGCGGCCAAGAAAGTGCATGATGGACTCATCTGAGCTGGAGTTCTCCTATGATTCTTCCTCTGGTCTAGTGACGCTGCAGCTGGAGGACATGCCCAAGGAGAGGGTTCACAAGATTGTTGTTGAGTTGTAGGGTGGTACTAGTAGCATCAGAGAACCAATGCATGAGAAATTCAAATTGTTATGCTATGAGTGATCTGTTCACTGATAATTAGAGCCCCCCACTAATGAGTAAAAATTTGTAGCAGGATGATTGTAGGGGCTGGAGTGGGGTATGATTTCATAGTGCAAACCTGATTCTTGATTCAATTGAAGCAAAAATATAGGCGCATACTGTCCAAGGGTCCAATTATTCTGCTTGCCTGGAATCTGATCAGCTGAAAATTGCTCATTCCTGAACCTTTCACGTTTCAGTGTGAGGCACATTGCCCGCCAGAGTAGGCCATTCCTCTGCGTCAACAATTCTCGTGAGATTTATTGCACGCCTACTTCTTTACCGACCATCACGAAAGCAAACGAAGAGGGACCAGAAGGAACAAAGCAGCGTTTTGTTGCCGACTTAGCCTTACCTAGTTGATGATGATCCTCACAACAGGAAGAATCAAGTGATTCCAGCATTTCCGGTACAAGGGATCGTCAAAACAACGTGAACCCATCACGGGTGTTTGTTCTTTTTAGTCCCGTCATATCGAATGGAAGAATGCTAATTAGAAGTATTAAATATAGATTAATTACAAAATGTATTACATAAGCCAGGACTAATTTACGATACGAATCTTTTAAGCCTAATTAGTCTATAATTAGACAATATAATGCTACAGTAATGATTTGATAATTATATACTAATTATAGATTAATTAGGTTCGTCTCGCGGAGTAGATATGACTTATGCAATTAGTTTTATAATTAGTTTATATTTAATGCTACTAATTGTCACTTATTTGAGGGACTAAACTTTAGTCCCTCGGATCCAAACGCAGCCTTAAGGAGGTGAAAACTGAAAAGTTGCGCCTTTTACAGTATTGCGTTGGAAAGGTTCAGTCATCAAGATCTGAATTCCGGAGCATGTTGTTCCGATTGTATACACACACAGCCCCATACAGATACAGTTTTATACCTTATTAACTGCCTTTGCTAATTTGGTCGATCTTAACGATATTTTCTGCTGCAGTTTGACATTTGTCTCATGAGCCAGGCATTCAGTGTCAGGGGTGTATGAACCTCAGAAATACACTGATAAATCTAACAAGCATGTAGTTTCATGTTACTAGGTCGGTATTGCAGAATGCCAGAAACGTAGTACTTTGCATCTGGATTAGACTTTATCCACCTCACGGTTGTGTTTCTCGGGGGATCGTGAGACGACTCGTCATTTCGTTATCCTATCGGCACGGAGAATATCCACTCGATATCCTCGCCGCTATCCTCTCCTGGGCCTCAGGTGGGCCGGGGCTAGGGGGCGAGGCGTGATTGCATGTCGCTTTGGTGACAAATTCTTGTCGGCGGAAGCGCGCGAGGGCCAGCCGTGCGCGCAGACGCTCCACGGTCCAATCAACTGGTGGGCTACGACGAAGCAGCGTCGGAGCCCAATTAAGGTACCCGGGTGGCCCAATGGTTAGAGAGATTTCACTTTTCTTCCGTTTTTTTTTCTGCAGGAGTGTGGGAGTCCGGCTGCACCAACGATTAGACTTTTCGCTTCCCTTCTTCCATTTCTGTGGGTTCGTTCCTTCCAATTTTTTAAACTTTTCATCTATCGATATCACATTAAAATATTAAATCTATACTATAAGTATCTAGTAGAATTGAAAACGTTTATCACCAAAATAATTCCTACATACCTCTCACAGAGGACCCACACGTCGGGTCCAACGGCGTGAAAAGTTTTTAAAAAATGATGTTTCTAGAGAGTTTATGCCGTTTTAGACATTACTTTTCTCACCATAAAATTTTTTTATCCACCCCACGTGCCCACCGACTAATATACACGCCCGCCAACCATTATACCTTCGTAACCTTTCCAAATATAAAAAACTTACCCGCTCTATATATACCCACCCCGACGCGACGGCGGCGGCGGTGGAGAGCGTTCCCGACGGCTGGCACTGACCATCGACGCGCCGTGGTCGCGGCTCCACTGGCTGCTGTGCAACCTGTGCCTCATTGGTGACGTCGAGCCGGCGCAGGCGCCGAAGCTCGTCGTGCTCCTGTACCGTGCCGTCGTGCTTGCGGAGATTCTCCGCTGATCTCGTTTGGGCGCACTCCATCGCTCAAGGGTCTGTGTGCCTAGGTCATTACCAGGGTGAGGAGATGCAAACGACGTCACACGAGGAGGTGGATCCAGAGGCCGATGCATACTTACCTTAGCTCTGCCACAATCTCATCTCATCTCACCTGGGACATTAAATCGGATAGCAGCAGCTAGGCGGCGGGCGGTTCGGCGATCCATATCCTCACACACACGGGCGGGGCAGGGAGAGACCGCGATCAATTTAGGTAGACGGCGACAGCCCCCACGTCGAGCAAAGACGACAATGCACTTCCACTGCATCACTAGATGTGGTCATCTACGCTGAACTGCCGGAGGTACGCACATGTGTAATCATGCAATTGATTTAACATAGATGCTGTAATATTTTTTCTAATTTTTTCGCTAAGATAACGTCATTCTGTTTTTTTGAAGGATAGATATGACTTAGTTCATCATATATCCTATAGTGATTATTCTGCTCTGCAGCTGCTGCTGAGCTAGGACAACAGAACATCAGCTGAAGGGCGTAGGAGTCGGAGAAACATAAGCCTGACATAGTTTGGTTTCTGTTTGGGATGTGCCTGTTGTATCTTGTTCTCATTTGTTAATGAACGTGTGCTCCCCGATCATCAGTCATCAGAGTCACTAAGGAGCAGCTAGAACAAAAAGCTCAAGGTCACAAGCCAGCATCCATTCGGACCGAGGCAATAACACATCCTCAGTGCTGCCAAAGCCGTATCCTTTAAGTTACAGTTAATTTGTTCCACAAGATCCATATTGTGTGGTTGTGTTCATTAGTTTTGTAGTTAAATGCTTTGCGTCATCAAGTTTAAAAAATGACACAATTTACCTTCTGTACATAAACTACCAGGTGTAAAATACAAGTTAGTCTTTAGGATATAAGATAGCATGATTTTTTGTTCATAATAACATTTCATTAAGTAGTATCTTGTATGCTTTGCACCTAAAAGACACCTGCACTCCCGGTAGTGTTCATTTGTGGTAGTGTTTTCTAGGCCAATGATTTGTTGCTTACAAAAAAAAAAGATGTAAGCTGGACTTGGGTGAGTATTGTACTGTGTCTAGCAGAGTGACAATTAAATGTCCTTCGGTCCATCTTTATTTCTTAGAAGAATATCATAAATATGATTTTATAACTTATAGTTTAAAATGTTATGTTGCGAAGGACACGTACTTCTCCCTGCAATGTTCACTTGTGGACTGTGGTAGTGTTTCCTAGATGTCAACAATTTGTTGCCTTCCTTTTCAGTACGCGGGCTCATAATTGCCTTGCCATCTGCTGCATGTTCAGATGATGTCGATGTGCCCACGCCGGTTTCAGTTTATTATTAGTCGCAATATAGTGAGGTAGTGAAACGTTTAGTGCGTTTAATTGGTTGTCTGTAGGAGTTGGTTCGGTCGATTAATTGGAACTCTCGATATTTGCTACATTCTATAAATAAGTGTTGCAAATCATACTGTACGTTGTGTAATCAACCCTGTTTTATTCTTTTCTACTTTAAAAATACCTCCGGCGGAAGCAGATGCTTGCCTACCCGATCGACCTGCACCTTCGCTCCATTGCTGACTTCCGGTCGCGATCGCCGTCGCCCGATCCCTCATCTCCCTCAGATGACGGTGATAGTGGGCCTGACGGCAACCCCGATCGGTCCTACGGCTCCCGGGGAGGTGATGGAGGACCTCGTCTCTCTACCCTGCCACGGAGAGATGGCAGGCGCACTGGCAGTCGCGGCCGTGGACGCGGTGGCGCTGGAGGCGGCGCCGGCGACGGTTTGGTGAGAACCAGACCGGCTGGCGAAGCCACCGGCGATCCTCCCGAAAGCGGAAAAGTGGAGGCCACGGGCGGCGCTGCTGACGTCCCCTTGGCAATAGATCGCGCTTTTGCAGCGTCACAAAGCGAAAGCAAAAGCAGAAGAGAGACGCCGTGCGTCGAAGACCCTGCCACCGATGTCGGGCAGGACCAGCGCGCCGTTTTGGCTGGTTCCTTGGCCACGGGATACGAGTCCCCCTCTGTGCTGGCGCCGCACCCAAAGATGGTCCTGCAGCTGGCCTGCCCAACTGCCCCACTGCTGCAGCTGCCGGCCCCTGTCCTGACACTGGCGGGTCAAAAGACGCCGCTGCATGCGGACCGTTGCACGAAGGAGGCGGCTGGCCAGCTGAAGGCGGGCGTCGCGACGCCACACACGATGGCTGGGGCCACCCTCTCACTACCTCCCCCTTCGGCTGCAGGGACAGAGATGGTCGCCAAGCCAGTGGTTGAGGGCGGCATCGGTAACGCCATTGGGCCAGCCATAACGCCTCCTGCTGATAGTGCGTCGGACCTGGGCCTCACGGCCCAAGCGGACGCCAGCCCAAGACCCGTTGAGCGCTCCGCCGGTGATGAAGGTAAGGTGCCACCTGCGGACGGCCCAGCAACAAGCGACGCACTGAGTGCCTTCTCAAGCTCTGTCCTCACCAAGGTGCGCCTGCCGCTTCTGCCGCGCCCTCCCCTCCGGCGCCACAGGATGAGCTCAGTGCGATGTCGCCAGCCGAGGGCGCTGACACCGTGACGCCTCAGCGGGACAGTGCAAGCGTGGCGATGGTGCGCTCTCCACCACCGCCGCCGCAGCCGCCCAAGCGAAGCGCGCGGCTGGCAAGCAGCAGACTCTCCTGTGTGCCCATCACCCGCAGAGGAGAGGTCATTCTCATGCAGAAATTCGACATGTACGACGCCAAGGCGCCTGAGGCTAGCAAGGCCAGATACGACGAGGTGTTCCGCTCCAAGCTCGACATGAACGGTCATGGAGCAGTCATCAAGGGTGTCTTCTCGACGCACAAGTTAGCTGCGTGCGACGCTCCAGCCATCGTGGCTATCTGATGCGGCACTGCTTGGTTGAATCCCCTATGATGTATAACACGAATATCATTTCCTGGAACGTCCGCGGCCTCAACACCAGAAGCCGTCGTGACGTCGTGCGTGTGTTGGTGGATGATGCTAAGGCATCCCTTGTATGCTTGCAGGAAACTAAGCTTGCGGTCATTGACCAGCGATTGATGCTAAGCATGTTGGGCATGTGTTTTTGTGATTACTCCTACTTGCCTGCTGATGATACCCGCGGTGGCATCCTCGTGGCCGTTCGGCAGGACGCTATGCAGATCGTCGAATCTCATGTTGGCTGTTACTCTTTGATCGTCAGGCTCAGGCACACTGATGGCACACCAGACTGGTGGCTCACTTCAATGTAAGGTCCCCAGGAGGATCGCGAGAAAGAGCTGTTTCTGGATGAGCTTGCCGCCGCGCGGGACGTCTGCGAAGGGCCCTGGTTAGTCCTGGGCGACTTCAACATGATCCTTTCGACGCAGGATAAGAACAACACCCGAGTTAATCGAAGAAACATGTCCCTATTCCGTCGAGCGGTCGACGAGCTAGAACTCCAGGACATCCACATGCATGGTCGCTCTTACACCTGGAGCAACGAGCGCGCCCATCCAACGCTGGTAAGATTGGACCGTGTTCTTGCATCGCTGGAGTGGGAAGAGCAGTTCCCTCAGTGCTTCCTGCAGGCGCTGTCCTCTGAAGTTTCGGACCGCTGTCCTCTACTCCTCCAGACCAATGCAGCGCTGATGCCCAAGCCTCGCTTCCACTTTGAAATCTTCTGGCCCAAATTCGACGGCTTCCTTGATGCAGTGAGAAGGGGATGGCAATGCCCCGATCAGATACATGATCCTTTTAAACGCCTTGACTGCCTCCTTCGCAACACGACCAGAGAATTGCAAAGCTGGTCAGCCAAGTACGTTGGCAACATCAAGACGCAACTGTTAGTTGCGCGTGAGGTGGTGTTCAAGCTTGACCAAGCTCAGGAGTTCAGGGAGTTATCCTCTGACGAAATGGAGCTCCGGAAGGATCTCAAGTTAAGGAGCCTAGGCCTGGCATCACTCGAGCGTACCATCGCACGACAGCGCTCCAGAGTCCTGCACCTGAAGGAAGGGGATGCCAATACCCGGTTTTTCCACATGATGGCGCGTGGAAGGCAGCGGCGGAAGCACATCGCTAGCATCAAGCATGGGGATCACACGACAGTCCTCCATGAAGATAAAGAACAACTCCTGCACGACTACTTCGAGAGCCTATTCGGTAAGGCTGAGCGCCGAGAGCACACTCTACGGCTTCGTGAGCTAGGTTTGGAGGAGCACGATCTCAGCAGCCTCGACGTGCCCTTCTCTGTCGAGGAGGTGTGGACGACGATCAAGAGCATGCCCATGGACAAGGCTCCAGGGCCTGACGGGTACACATGCGCCTTCTACCTCCACGCCTGGCCGGTGATCAGGAATGATGTGATGCTTGCGGTGAACACGTTCTTCGTCTCCGGGCGGCAAAGTTTCCAACACCTGAACAACGCCCTCGTCGTCCTCATCGCTAAGAAGCCGGATGCAGAAGAGGCCAAGGACTATCGCCCCATTACCCTGGTACACAGCTTCACCAAGTTAATCTCCAAATTGCTCGCGAATCGCCTGGCCGGTCGTCTGTCCAGCCTGATCGCCAACAATCAAAGCGCCTTCGTCCAGCAGCGCTCCATTCTCGACAATTTCAAATATGTCCAACGCGCAGCTGTGCTCCTACGAAAGAAGAAGATCCCCAAGGTGCTGCTCAAGCTCGATATCTCCAAGGCCTTTGATACTCTATCCTGGTCTTTTCTCCTGGAGGTGTTGTCTGCTTTGGGGTTTGGCAACCAGTGGCGAGATTGGGTCTCCACGCTGCTCTCCACGGCAACATCTAGAATCCTTCTGAATGGGCGCCCGGGCAAGCTGGTGCAGCACAGATGTGGAGTGCGACAAGGCGACCCCCTCAGTCCGCAACTGTTCATCCTAGCGATGGAGGTGTTGTCCAAGCTTTTCGAGAAGCCGGCAAGGGATGGAGTACTAGAGCCGATCGGGCTCCCGGCGATCAAGCACCGATGCAGCTTGTACGCCGACGACGCCATTCTGTTCGCCTCGCCATCAACTGACGAAGCGATTGCAATTCAGGAAATTCTCAGCATCTTCAAGCAGACGACTGGTCTCAGTACCAATCTGGCGAAGTGCTCGATAACCCCTATCTCCAGCGACACTACTGCGACCCACCAGGTGCAGCAAGTGCTCCAATGTCAGATAGCACCGTTCCCGATCAAGTATCTGGGACTACCCCTAAGCACCAAATCCATCCCCAAAGCACACCTAAGACCTCTCGTGGACAAGGTCGAAGCTAAGCTCCCACCTTGGAAAGGCTCGCTCATGGCAAGAAGCGGACGGCTAGTTTATGTCAAGGCAACCATGATGGCAACTCCAATCTACGCCATGATGGCGGAGAAACTGCCTTCATGGGTGAGGGAAGGGATCAACGCCGCATGTAGGAAGTTCTTTTGGGCAGGCCACGACCGGGACGTAAGAGGGAAATGTATGGTGAACTGGCCCACGGTATGTTTGCCGACGAGCTTGGGCGGCCTTGGCGTCACTGACCTCAAGCTAGCTGGCTACGCCTTGCAATGCCGCTGGCTGTGGCTGCAAAAGACCGACGACGAGAGGGCCTGGGCGGAGCTGCCGCTACACACTGAACCGGAGGTACGGGCTTTCTTTCAAGCATCCACGCTGGTCTCCATCGGCAATGGCGAGCACACCATGTTCTGGACGGATAGCTGGCTCGATGGCCGGCCAATTGAGGTGTAGGCGCCTGCTCTGGCCGCAACGGTCCCCCGACGTGCCAGGGCGTCGACCACGGTGGCTCAAGCCCTCCACCAGGAACGCTGGATAAGGGAGATCACCGACGTTTTGACCATGCCTGCTGTCGCCGAGTATCTGCGTTTATGGAACAGACTACAAGATGTGCACCTAGAGGAAAGCGAGCAGGACCAATTCATCTGGCGATGGACAGCGAACGGCCAGTACACCGCCCGTTCCGCTTACAAGATGATGCGCCAAGGTTCAATCCATTTTGAAGGTGTAGAGCTGATATGGCGTACATGGGCTCCTTTGCGTGTCAAGATCTTCCTCTGGCTGGCATTCAGGCGACGACACTGGACAGCGGATCGCAGGCAGCGTCATGGTCTTGCCACACACACCGATTGTGTCCTCTGTGACCAGGAGTCGGAATCTTGTGACCATATCTTCATCAACTGTTCTTTTACCAAGCAGGTATGGTGGCCAATCCTTCAATGCCTTGGATGCAGTCAGCTTCCGCCCGGCGATTGCTCCATGGCTCAATGGTGGAGGCGTGTGCGTAGCCTTCTACCGGCAAGTCAGAGAAAGGGTTTTGATAGTTTGTTTGCTCTAGTGACCTGGCAAGTCTGGAAAGAGCGCAATGCTAGAGTATTCCGGCAGGACTCGTGTGATCCTCAGAGCTTGCTGATCAAGATCTCTGAAGAAGGTCGGTACTGGATCGCGGCGGGTGCCAAAGACCTTGGTTGTTTATGTTGCGAGTAGTAACGTCAGTTCCCCGTGGCTGTGACCCGGGCCTGTTGTTTTCTCTTGCGCAACTTGTGCGCCCTCGTGTCTCGCCGTCGGCGATTTCTTGCTTCTAACATAACATTCACCTTCTTTAATTCAATGATATGCAGAGCTCCTGCGTATTCGTGAAAAAAAATAGTGTGTGTTTCTAGAATAGTCCAAATGGTTTTCAGCAACACTGTAACCTGAAAGAAATGAGTCATATAGATACTGTGCCGTGGCACCACCCATCAATCTCCGCCGCCAGGCTACAACACCGTCGGCACGAAGACAGTGGGGGTGACCAAGCTTCCCGTGGATCTCGAGTTCTATTGCAGGGATCTCCACATGGGGTCGTCGCCGAATGTGAGGATTAAGGGGTCCTAAGGATTTCTTCCCTTGAGAATTAAGGGGTTCAACAAATTGAGGTGAGGTGAGTGAGCGAGGACGTAATTATGATGTTGTTACATAATTATTCCATCGCACATACATGTAAATTTTGACATTTAAAATACTTAGCATAATCTGTTTTGAAAAGTTTATAGTGTAAGAATGTGAAATTCAATTCAATTTAGAAAGATAAAATTCTTGTTACTATATTTTCTAATACACACACGGCACGGGCGGCACGCGTGCACTCTACTAGTATAGTAAATGACGTATGTATGGAGCATTAAATATAATTAAATAAAAAAAATTAATTACATAGTTTTGATGTACACGACGAGACGAATTTTCTGAGCCTAGTTAGGTTATGATAGGACAACAATTACCATAAACAAACGAAAAGTGCTACAGTTCATTATAGTGTCCGACGTAACCTTTTACCTTTTGATCCTATTTTTACGGATCTAAATACAACCACGTATGCGCGCACCTTAACCGAGACTTAATGAGTCTTCAAATAGCCACGACTACGACAAGCACATCGGTTTCGGCAAAAAAGAAAAAAGAAAAAAAAAGACAAGCATGACGGAAGAAAAAAAGGCACAATTAACTTTTAGAATAAATAAATTAAAAAAACACAAGCACATATGTTGAATCGAAAACTTAAACTCAGGTAGATAGGTGGTTCAGTTTCTTGTAGTTTTACACTCTTCTTTATCGTTTGAGACACAAGTTGAAAGCTTAATAAGCTGGACTTGCTGGACTTAAGAGTCCAACTGAAATTAACTTCCATTCAGAATCAGCTAACTTTAATTTCGAAAAACAAAATGACTATAAGAACAATTTTGAAACAAGCCACTAAGCCAACTTAACAAGCTTTTTGTCTGGTCTTGAAAGAATAAATTTCCCCACAAGACATCTGAGCAACTGATTTTTTTCTTGTTGTGTTTAGTGAGTCACTTTTGACAAGTTGCACGAAGAGATGCAAAAAATATCTTCTTATTATTCATTCGAACATTGCAATAAGCGATGGATATTGCAATGGATAAATTATTCTAAGGCAAGGTATGCAACGATCCTTAAACACGAACAAGGATCATTCATTCGGGGAACATAACAAGACTAGACTGATGGGGTAAGACCGTCCCACTGCTTTTTATTAAAACGGAGAAACCTTCTCTCAACCTAGAAAAACCTCCGAACGTTGGCAAAGGGGATTCTCGGACGCTACTCGAGCAGGTAGATGCCCTTTCACCGGAGAACATAACATAAGTAAAATACATACAATCGAGTTTTATAAACAATAATTTAATGTATACTTGCATTAAAAAGCACATGAATATATACATAGGATCCTTATAGCTAATGCACTATGTATAATCTCCTAAAAATACCCTAACTAATTCTTCCTACGTGTCTACGTTCTTTTGTACCGTAGCTATTTTCTTTGAAGTAATTCCGCGCGGTCCACCTCTGCTCCGTAGGTAATCCTAAGGATATACTCCCTTAATCCCTGCTTGCTAGCTAATCTATTTCGGATCCTGCATATGTATAAATTCAGCCCTTGTTTAGTTCAAAAAGCAACTCTCAAATTTACTATATAAAAAGAAGATTCTTCATCCCATCAAAATATCATAACATGCATGGAGTACTAAATGTAGATGAAATAAAAAACTAATTGCACAGTTTTGTTGTACTATGCGAGACGGACATTTTGAGCCTAATTAATCAATTTTTAGACAATTTTTCATACATACAAACGAAATGCTACAGTGACGCAATGATTACGAAAAAGCCCCCACCTCCTTGTATCAAATTTGGGAAGCCTCAGTGTTTGTAGCATTCAGAGGCATTCAGAGGGATCCTCTGATCCGCGTTTCAGAGAGATTTACCTATTACAGGTTTACAATTACAGTACAGGCGTCTCCAGGTTCTTCACCGCCGGATGCGCCAAGCACAAAGCTGAAAGGCTGGTGCAGGCGATTGGTCATATCTCTGCTTCCATGCCCTGTCAAGCCCTGCTCCAGCTTCTGTACTCGCTACTCATCCTGCCCGGGCCCACATGCAGCGACAGAATGCAGCTTTCTTCCCCACAACGAAATCACCACTCTGCAGAAAGCTCTCCCGTCCCTCCGGCCTGATGAGTGTGCCTGACGCCCCGCCCCGTCCATCCGAGGGGGGCCCACCTGCCAGGACCCAGGACGCCAACGCCACGGCGGCACATGCGCGCGCGTACTTGCCTGGGCCTGGGCCTGGGCCTGATGGGCCCTCCACTCGCACTCGCACGCCACGGCCCCACTCGCTCGTCCTCCGTCCCAGGTGAGGCACGCACGCTTGTTGCTACTACTACTCCGTACTAGGGTTGAAGCTTTCACCGTCGAGATTCTTGACAGTTTGGGGGGTCAATCCGTACCGATTTTACCTGCTGGCCGGCTGCTCGAAGAGTTGATGTGCAGAGCAGTGTGCACGGCCGGACAGGGCTTTGGTTTTTCACTGTGCGCGCTGTGGCAATGGCTGGCCTGATGTAAGCAGCAAGTTCATTCAATTCAGTGGTAAAAACAAAAGAAGACAGAGCGAGGGAAGCCGTGCAGTGGTGCGCTGACTCTCTCTCAACTTTTCATCGCATCGACATCACATCAAAACATTAAATATATCAAACAATACATGTATGCAGCATTAAATGTAGTTAAATAAAAAAACTAATTACATAGTTTTGATGTATACGACGAGACGAATCTTTTGAGCCCTAGTTACGTCATGGTAGGACAATAATTATCACAAACAAACGAAAAACGCTATAGTACGCTACAGCGATGTGATCATTTTCACCCATTTTCACAGATCTAAACACAGACACAACCATTATAACAGTTCCTTTCAGGAAAACAGAAAAGAATTCGCAATTGGGTCGACTAAATTAGTATATGTTGATTGATGGGTCACGCGATTTGATCTGGATGCTCCGTGTCTCGACATTTTAGCAGTAGATCATAGAGCAATCAGGCAAAAGGTGGGGGCGGCTGTCATTTCAACTTTCAAGCAGGCCAGGTGCTCGACCAGATGTGCCATTGCCCTTTAGACTTTTGATCCCCGCGTGCAACGTACTGCTGAATTGCAGTTACGCTTTTACAGCACACAGAAATCTCACTGAATCGATGATAGTCATCACCCCGAGCGCAAGTCCAAGGAACCAATCTCCATATACACGTGTCGATACTCAAAATTGTTGTTGTGTTACTGCATGTCTGCAACAGTTGGAGCAGGGTGATAATACATGTGCATAATTGCATTCAGCTAATGAGCTACAAGAGAGAGGTAGCAACATACAGTATGCGAAGAGCTTGATAGATCCTAACCAGCCACGTACTAACCCTAACTCGCCACCTGCCAGAGTTCTCCCCGGCCGGCACCATTTCCGTGTGATGCGCTGTGCAGGTGCAGCCGGCCGGCCACAGCGCCCCACTGCTGCTCAGAGTGTGACAAGATGCATCCACCACGCCGAGCCAGCAGGCCTCGATCAGGCACACACCCATCGACCATCGCAGGCAGAGACTGTTCAGGGGTAAGCGAAGCGGCCAGCCATGTCGATCACTACTGGCTCACCCACTGCTGCTGCAGGCTGCAGCTGGCTGGTGGCGCAAGATAGAAGACCACACACAAGGCGAAGCGCAGCAGGAGGCGGCAGGCAGGCCGGGAAAAGAACAATCACTGGGAACGGCATGCAGTGGATGACTATTTAAGGAAACCCCCTTGACCTCGCCGTCGCCGACTCGCCGGCGTGCGTGCTGCTAGCTGGGGCGAGATCAGATGTCATGACGTGCAGTGGAGGCCGGCCTCGCGAATGGAAGTCCCATCGCCGGGCCGGCCTTTGCAGGCTGGAGGCTCGTAGCTGTCACTCCCCACAGAGGTGGTAGGGCAGCGTTACAGCGAAGAAAGGGGGGAGCCAGTGCTGCAAAGTACCTGTACTGTGATTTGAGGATTCAGGCTCTTTGGCAGTGCCTTTTCATTTCAGGACCAAAAGATCTACTCATTGCACCCCTCCAGCAACAGCTTTCACCAGGCCAGCTTTTCAATCAGTTTTCTTTTCTCTTTCAGAGAGTTGTACTCTCTAAAGATTTTTTTTAAAAAGAAAGTTGGATTTTCCCTACCCCTCATATTATAAATTATAAGTATTTAGTTCCATTATAAAATGTGCAGGTTTAGATTTTGTAGTAAATCAAATTTATAGAAAAATATGTTATTGACACCTACAATGCCAAAAAGATGCACCATCTAGAGATCCAGACCTAGCTATCTCAAGATAGGTTTAATAAAATTTATTTGATGTTGCCTGTGTTGGTGCATTTTTCTATAAATTCGGTTTAAAATAAAATAATATTTAAAATGAAACTAAAACCTCTTATACTGTAGAATGGATGTGGTAGTAAACAAATACAGTAAGAATGGAAAACATGACCAATTAGTAATTAATATGGCACTGCAAGTACTGTGTTTTTTAAAAAAAGAAAACATTAAAATATTCCAAGGCAATATGAATTCTTGAGTAATCTAGTCAGTCCATGCATCAAGTGACACTGATTTGAGCCCTACAAAAGTGACATTGATATGCCAAAAAAGGAGCATGAACTGCCATGGGTAAATACATTGGTCACGTCTAATAGGCGGTCCATGTAGGAAGTCAGGGACACATAATCTTGAGACGACTTATCAGACAACTTATACAATCGGTTGTTGTTTTAGTTGTCTCGAAGTAATAAAAATCCCTTAATTTATGGGAAAATAAAAAAATATTATTAGTTGCATGACAATAAAACTCGTATAATGATGGTGAAGTTGTCTCATAGTCCTAAAATTTAGCTCATGAGACGGTTGTTTCGCGAAACAATGGCCTTATTCTCTCACCTCGCTCTCTCTCCTCCACGTTAACAAAAAATCTTAAGTGGCACTGCATGAGATGATCTATCATAGCACTGATGTGTAGGGATGTACTTGTCCTAAACATGGTGAGGGGACCTACCTAAAATATTTTCTAGAACTTTCTAAAGCATTGTCCAAGAGGAATTTGTGAAATTAATGGCTTGTTGTTCGTGCGGTCTAATTACTCTGTCAGTATCTGCACGGTCATGTGGTGAGCGGAGGTGTAATTTTCGCAATGGATGGAGCAGGTTAAAAAGGTGGGTCTTCTCTGCATCGAAACGCCTTATTGGAGAATGTCAAAGTTGAAGTTACATTTTTTTTTCTTTTTGCAATTTTCGCTTTAGTTAACACCTTCTCCGATCCCTGTGTTTAAGTAATGGCTGCCAAAGCACACACCGGTTCTATTAGGTTTCATAAAAATCTGGCAGTGTTTCCAACAAATATAAGAGAGAGAAAACTTGTTGGAGAAAATAAACCGAAGAACACGAACGTACTTCTCATTACTATTTAGGTATGAGCGTGAATTAACAAAGTAGAACATGCTAGTGGAGGAAAAGCCCGTTTCTCAAAAGAACACGAATAAACTGAAAATAGCTAGTTCATGAAGAAAAAAGAAGATGAAGAAGAACTATCAAAGCAGGGAGGGAAACAAAGTCATGGCAGAAGATCAGTACACATGAAACCAAATCTGCCTATCACCGATTGGAGGTAGACAAGAGATCGACATCTCGGTCGGCGCATATACCTTCACATGAAAGAGAGACAGAGCTATATTCCCTCTGGGCACCATGCATCTACAAGCGGCTAAAGTTGCGCGCGAGTGCTCCACTGGCCATGCATGCTGCTCATCAATTGGCCTCTCTCTGCAGTTTCCCACAGCTTTATTGAACTGCAAGTGCTCATGCAAGTAGAGCTAGAAGAAGCATCGATCTCTTGCGGATGCAGTTCAAGAAAGCTGTGGAAGATCACAAAGAAGGCCATTCCAGTGCAAGAGGAAGAAGAAGGAACACAGTAGTACTGCTTCTTGTGGCATTGAGAACAAGGGGGTGGAGGAGGAAGAGGGTGAGCGCAAGTGCTATTTATACAGAGAGAAAGATGGTGAGAGAAGAGCTAGGGGGTAAATGGCAGCCCGGGGTTTGGTTGGTGGGAGAGGCTAAGGACCCCAATCCCAAGAAGAATATAGAACCTGATCGAACACTACTCCAAGCCAGCCAAGCTGTGTGTGTGTGTGTGTGTGTGTGTGTGTGTGGACCCATGAGGGAGACTTTTTGGGCAGATCAATCCAAGGAGCTTTGTTCACGACAGGGGAGACAGAGGGCAGATTCTTTAAGCCACACTTGTAGATAGCAAACGCACCAGTGTGGTTAGGCTTTTAACTGTTGGTGGTGGCTTTGTGTTTTCTTCACGCGCGAAAACATGCTCGTTCTGCGGTTAGGGACGATGCCAAAAGCACCGGAAAGATGGAGCCTTTTCCGATCCCCGGCGGAATTTTCTGGTGGCCGATCAGCAGCAGCCGCGGCGAGTGGGATACAGTTCAGCTGCATCTGCGCATGCGGTGACGGATCGGATCGCTGGATGGGACAGCGTTTCCACGGGCAATTCTAAAAAGCGGGATTTGCATGGGGACCTTTAATTTGGCTGATATCCTGCTGCTGCTGCTGCTGGGCCGGATGATATATTCGAGTAGTACTGTAAAATAAAAGCTCTCCCGGAATATAATGGCTTCGATTGTCTTGTTTGTTTCCGGCATGCATGCACGCAGCCCGGGGTGAGTGAGTGGGCGGCCGGCCGGGTTGAATGTTCGTCAGCTTGTTTTCCGCGAAAGGTTCACGAACAGACGACGCCCGCTAGCTGCCTGCCACAATCTTCGTTCTCGGGCCGCCGGCCGGCCAACAAGCTGCCAGGAGCCTCGAAAGAATGAAGCATGCTGCATCGATCCTCCGCCCGATCGGTGTTTCCAGCCGTTGACTCGTCTAGCAGATGGCCGATGATGCCATCGTTGTAATCTTCTCTTCTCCCTCACAGTAATGCATGCATGGTTTCCTTTGCCCGGCAGCGGGATGCGTGTTCGATCCAGCAGCTTCTCCCTACCGGCGCCGGATGCGTGTTCGATCCAGCAGCTAGCGAGAAAAATACTAGCACGTACCAGAGGAGAGCGAGGATGGAGACGCGCTGCGTCGGTCCAAAGCCCTACCGGCGCCAACCGTGCTGCATGCGTGCGGCGTGCTCGGGAGCGCCGCCGCGCGGCGGGCCGTGAAACTTGGCTCGTCTCGCGGGCGGGGCATCGATCGGAGCGGCGAGCCCGTACGCTAGCTTCCTTTCGCGCTCATTCCTCAGCCAGGCGCATGCGCATGCGCCCCTCGTCGCGAGCGAGCGAGCTCACTGCTCACCATCCACGGATCATCCATCCCGCCCTCCGTTCCGAGGCCGGTGGCAGCACGGTGTCAGAGCTGTGCCGGCGGGGTGATCGGGCGGGCGGCGCGCGGACCGGGGTCTCCGGAGGAGGCCGGGCCGCGCCCCGGCGCCCGGATCAGGCGCCGGCCGGCGCGCTGCGCGGGGCGCGGCTCGGCGTCTGACCGCAGGAGGCCACTAGTAGTATATGCCCGGCCCGGCGGCTTTTCTTCGTCGGTCAGGTGGCCTGTCAGTTGTGTCAGCTAACTTACGTTGTTTGGAAGCAAAGCCTTATTTAGATTTCAATTAGGAGAGTTCAAATTTTAGACTCCGTTATAAATGCGACACGGTAACATTTTGTTTGTATTTATGAATAATTGTTCAAACATTGATTAACTAGGCTCAGAATGTTTGTATCGTAAAGTACAACAAAATTGTATAATTAGTTTTTTATTTTATCTATATTTAGTACTCGTACTGATATTTTGATGTGATGAAAATCTTCTTTTTACATATTGAAATTTAAGGTGAAATTTGGAAAGACCCAAGATACAGTAGCCTGGCAGCAGTGTCAGCCCGTCGTCGTCCGTGCGTGCGGGCGGGCGTGCATGGCGACTGACAGTCTGACACGCAGCAGCGTGTGCTTCTATGCCGCAGCGCGCGGAGGCGACGTTTGTTTGTTTAATTACTTCCAACCCGATCGCTCCAGCTCGTAACGTGTCAGCTTATATTGTTGAGATGAGAGTTTTTTTTCAGATGATATAAGTGCGTACCCAGTACGCACGGTTATGGTTATATGGAGTCCACACCCGTCACGTCACAGGGCGCGGTACACGAACGGCTCCACGCCAGGCAGCAGCGCACGGGCACATGGGCCGGGCAAGCACGCGACGTGATTCGGCAACCGAAAAGGGGTTTTGGTTTGGTTTCGTCCGTGCCCGACGAGCGGGAGTGATCGATCGAGTAGACCCACCCGAATCGACAAGCGAGAGGGAGCAGATCGATGCAGAGAGACGAACGGATCGGCGCGTGCACGCGCGGGCAACAGAACAGAACAGGCGTGATCCGCCGGGCGTGCGACGAATCTTGGCCGCGCACGGGCGGCTGTCCTCCGATCGGGGGCACACGGTCGCCGCGGGAATCGGTGCTGTGCTCCCACCCGGCCAGGAGTAGGAGGACGTGTCCGCGGCCTGTACTGTAGTACGCAGACAACCGGGGATGTCTGGATCGCAGTAGCCTCGAACACGTCCAAAGTTGAAGTCGGGGACTTTGACTTGTCCCTGGCCCCGGCAAGTTTTATGCCTACTAGTGTCTGCGCCTCAGCGAGCCGGCGGCAACGGTGGGATCGTGGCTGTTTGTTTCCCTGCTGGAGGGAGAGCATGTAGTACAAAGAAATGTCACTGCCTGACGCTTGGGGGAGAGGCCAGGCCTTGTGATTGTGATACGATATCGAGGAAATTCGTATATGCCTTGTGAGTCATGGACTGAGGAAATTCGCAAGGAACGTGCGAACGGGGACAGACGGGCTCAATCCGCTTGCAGACCCAATTGAGCCCATTATTTGTCGGCCTAGCACGACCAATGCTCCCTTCTGCCTATTTTTTGTTTCTTCTCTTTAACCTCGCCATTAACATTTTCTTTAAAAAAAGGCGGATCGGAGATTTAAGGCTACTGAATGAATGCAGACGTCGGACGAATTGGCACAATTCGATGCAGATCGGGATTTAGTAGTATGTGTTTGCGCGGTGGACGGGCAGCACAAAACGAGTACTCGATAACATTAAGCACTCGGATACACACACGCTCACAGGACTAAGATGAACTGCAAGTAGCGCACACAAAAGTTCCAGGCACAACAGTCAAATATTCATATTCAGGGATGTAAAGACTAAAAACCATAGCAAATCGTTTGCGGAAGGGGGCACTAAATTCAACAGTTATCCCAACACAATCAACTTAACGAAAATGTTATGCCCCAGGATTAGCATTTAGATAGGAAAACTTCGTGACACTGGAAATCCAAATTCCCCTATTTTTCAGTAGGGCGATACAAAAACGTTTGCAGTGACTCTGCGATAAAGCTGAATGAAGAATGGAAAAGGAGAGCATAAACAGGCAAAGTTAGACCAGGATTCAATACTCTGAGCATTGTGTCTCCAGGACACCTGTTGTCTAAAAGATGGCTCGTTAGCTGATTAGATTGTTTCTATAATTTTCAACCGACATATGGTGATATTCATGCAAGGTAATGCTGACTGAAGAATGCCATGCATCGAGTACATAGACAGGCACCAAGTTTAGAGAAGGATTACAGAAAAGGATGGGGCACAAGGAACACCTAGAATTCATGTTACTAGATCTATAGTTCCAATAGCATTTCAAAGGGATTAGCTGCCATAGGTAAATTTACACTCTGGAACTAAGTTTTTAGTCCCGCTTCAAATTAAATAACACAAGCAGATCGAGAACTATGTGCATACTGTGATCACTTCAAATTCCAACCAGAATATTTGCAAACAAATTCCAACCAGAATATTTCAACTCTTAGAGCTGGACCACTGATCAATAGCAGACTCAGATTTATAATAGCTGCAGCAAGGTAGAGAAAGATGTTCATACCAAAACCATTTCCTCATCAGAAGAGAATGTTTGAAATTATGATACAGGACTCAACCTAGAAACTATGTTGCTAAATTTCAGATGAAAAGGGTAAGAAAAAGTAGAGGGGGGGGGGCATGCAAATACCATTTTATTATACAGCTGATCGAAGGATGGAATGCACAATCAACATACTGTAGACAAGAATAAGGAGTCAAGTAAGACTAGCACCCAGAGCACATCATAATTTCACAAGAGCTACAGTTCCAATAACATCTCATGCTGCCTGTCACATACTGACATGGTTTTACGCCCTAGAACTCACTAGAACAATCATTTCAGATGGCATGGATCATTACAATAGAAATAGCTGGCTTGGTTTCATGATTAACATGACCTAGTAGAGACCTATGTTGAAACTGCAACATTTCATACTTGGATCAGGATGCCTAGAATACACCTTGCTTCCTTGATGACAGAGAGGAATGAATGATAGAAGTAGAGAACAACAGTAATAGCATATACGAAACAACATTTGTCAGATAACCCTGAACTGATGATTCCACACAAAACTTTAAGGGGCACTTATTTGCAGCACATCCACGGACCAACAGACGCAACAATAATCAGAACAAAGTTTCGGGCTCATATCATCATATCTCAAAATCTTAAAGAGCCATCTCAAGTTCCCATCTCATCACACGAACAACGGAACTGAAACTACGAAAGGTTCTTCCTTTGCTTGCACAACGAAACTACTACTGACAAGAACATAAGCATACTGAAAACGGAAAGGAGGAACCGGGCGAGCCGACGGCGTCGCGGCGCCTACTTCTCGGAGGAGTTGGGCCCGCGCTTCTTGCCGAAGCCGACGACGGCGGTGACGAAGCGGCGGTTGTACTGCATCCTTTTGTGCGCGCGGCCACGGGGCTTCTTCTTCTTGTCCTGCTTCGCCACCTTGGGCGTCTGACCGCGGACCTTCCCGGCACGGGCCAACGATCCGTGCACCTTACCTGCGCATAGCCACGAGATAAACCCGATCAGCGCATCAGTACACGAGGAAGCAACCGGCGGAGAAGAGGAGAGAGGGGAGGAGAAAGTGATTACCCATGGCTTCGAAACGGCGGTGCGGCGGCGGCGGAGGCTAGGAGATGCGGCGGCGGCGGCGGCTGTAGGGAGGAAAGGGGAAACCCTAGGTGAGTGGGCAGGGCTTTATAGGCGTGATGATTTTCGGCGTCCGGGCGAGAGGGCCTGACGGGTGGGCTTTGATGAGATTATTAGGCCTTATTTACTCTGGGCTCACACGGCACCAGCATTCTGGGGGCCTTATAATACGTGGGCCGTAAGGAGAGAATGGACCTAAAAGTTTCTCTCGTATTAGGCCCGGTTGCTGTGGGCTGCTTTCGGCGTAGTACTTAAATCAAGTTTGCTGGCAGACTCCATCTGCAAAGTTTACCGGCAAAATTGTTCAGTACCAAAGAGTTTATATTTCTCAAAAAAAAAAGTTTACCGGTAAACTCTGCGAAATTTTATCAACGACTTGTGCTGTTGTTTGTGCGTCTGAACCCGCCAAATTCAAGTGCAGCTACATTGAATCACCTGCGATTGCGAACTGAATTTCGCCATTGTTTGTGCCTGACTGCAATAACTGTTCGGAATATATAAATAAAACTGTTCCGGAACTTTTGCTCAAAGAGTGTTGGTTTCACTCAGCCGTTTCTCTCCGTCTAGGTGCGCAGGTAGGTTCAACAAAAAAGGTCTGCACCCCGTCTTAGGTTATCAGCATCAGATTTCAGAGTGGGTCAGACAGCAGGATTAGTCACAATCTCTTTTTTTTGAACTAATTAGTCACAATCTCCATCTGCCAGGAAAGAAGTAAAGAACGCAAACATGAAGCACCTGGTAATAAGCAGGTGTCATCTGACAGACAGATAGTAAGCAGGTGTCACCAGACAACATCTTCACCTTCCCAACCCCTCTGCAATTGATGCCCCAACGATCCCTATCCCACCCCACTGATCCATCAGGGCCCCAAAGAAAGATACGCCTCTTTTCCTTGACGCTGCAGGATGGGATGGCATCGAACCTTGCTCACTCCACTTGCCTCGGAATCCAGGCATCGCGTGCGACGGAGATGCGCTCCTCTGTCCCCGTGTTACCATTCTGATGCGCCCATTTCGCGATTGATGCCCGGCACATGCCTGATGCTTCTCCTGTGTCGCACACGCCCGTCGCGAATCTCGCTGTTTCCTGCACGATTGTTTGAGTTCCCTTAATTTGGCTCCAAAATCCACTATGTAAAAAGAAGATTCTCATCGCATTAAAATATCGACACTATGTATGAAGTACTAAATATAGATGAAATCACAAACTAATTACACCGCTTTCTAATGTTGCGATAATTATTCATAAATAGAAACGAAATGCTACAGTGACGTATTAATGATAAAATGTTAAGTTTGACATGTCAAACTTTGAAACTAAACGAGGCCTCTGTTTCAGTCCCAGAAGATGCTGCTTGCTGAATGATTAGTTTAGTCACTCACGCTTACTCCATCCATGGAAAGATTTAGACAATGTTTGGAACAAGTCAGGTCAGCTTAACATAGTAGCCTAGTGTATCAGTAACTATCCAGACGTCACACGAGTGAATTTAACTAAGCAGCGGCGTGGGAAGCCCAGCAATTTCTACCACATCGCCGATCCATTTGTCAACCATGTAGGCACCAGCTAATTACAAACAAATGGAGCATCATGACTCCACTTGCATTATCCACGGTATGCAATAGTATGATACGTAGTACCTCGGCAAATGACGCCACATGGACAACGAAGCAGTGATCAGCGGCTTCGATTGGTGTCATGAGCTTGTCATTTTCAGACATGGACGGTTTGTGCTTATTGTATATCTGTGTGTTGCATGACCCGGATCCAATAATAGGATTCTTAAATTGTGCATGGATCTGAAGTAGAAGTAAAAAAATTCAGTGCCGATACAAAATGCCATCTTCATTGATCTGGTACAGTTTAACGGGTCTGGGATCAGAACGAGACAAGACTGAGGTTTCTGAAATTTGTAGTGTAGTGTTGGTTTCCTGCGCTTCGTTTTACATGTCTGAAACTGGAAGGATATTGTATGGAGCTTACAAGTTGCAGGCACGAGATAACTGCTACATAATATTCAGAGCAACAGCAATGCCAAGTTGCCAGCCTTGCAACTGGACAGTCAGTAAAAGAAAAAAAATCACTAGATGTTTCTCAAACAACAATTAAACATGTCCTTTTCCTAGAGTGTTTACGGACACATGAAAGTTACTGCTTGGAAATTTAGTTGCTCTATGACCAGGTAGAACTAGCACGTCAAAGACAACATCAAATCTTTGTCCGCTGAATTCGTCAAGGTAAAAGCATCCAAGCACGAACTGGAACACGTATGAACGTGCGCCACAATAATCCACACGATCTTGTTCAACATTTTGGTCACCAGGAACGGTGTAAAAAAGACATACCTTGTCCCCAAAGGCAAGATGAGCTTTCTTTCGGTTCAACAGGCAACCTTACAATACCAACCAGAACAGGGTTGAACTGTCAAAGTTCGGCTGCATTCTTGCAGAAAGCATAGCCACACAGAATCGTTCGATTACACACTAATAATTGACTAACAAAATTGCTCCAAAAGGGAATCTTAAACACAAACACAAAATGAACAAAGTCGTGTATTTTGAGATTTCAATCCATCCTGTTGTTTCTTTTCCACAGATTAACCTGACAGCGAGCAAGGACTAATATTTACATACATGTCTGATGCTTGTCAGTCAAAACAGTAACAAGAGCTAAAAAGATGTATGGAATAATTAGACTGAAAAGAAGAAGAAGGAAGTGATCAAGATTCAAGAACAAGGGAGAAACACAGCAGGAAGCTAATTCAGCTATCAACTCCGCCATAAACAAATTCGAGCTCCTGGTGTTAATTGATCGCGCTTCTGCTACCAACCCGACGTGTCTCTTCCGATCCAAGAACAAAATAACAGTTACTTGCCTTTGCAAATCCGCTCCAAGTTTGCTATCTGATCCGTGTTTGATCGATCTATGATGAGAAGAGGAGGAGAAGCTTAGGCCTTGACGACGGTCATCATGCGCTTGAACTCCTCGAAGCTGACCATGCCGTCGCCGTCGCTGTCGACGAGGCGTATCATGTCGCGGCACTCGGCGACGGCGGGGCGTCCCGCGCCGGCGCCGGCGCGGTGAAGGCCGAGGGAGCCCAGCACGGTGCCGAGCTCCTCGGCGGAGATGAGCCCGTCCTTGTTGCCGTCGAACACGTCGAACGCCTCCCGTAGGTCCCTCTCCTCCTCCTCCTCGGCTTCGTCCTCCTCGTCCTCCGCATCCTCCACCGGCACCTCCCTCGCCCCGGCGAGATCGGCGGCGGCGGCGGCGGGGTGCTGGTGCTTCCGCTTCTTGGGTATGGAGTCGTAGAGCTCGCGGAACTCGTGGATGTCGATGAGCCCGTCGCTGTTGGCGTCGACGCGGTCGACCATGGCGGCGGCCTCGTCGTCGGACACGGCGATGCCGAGCCGGCGCAGGGACTCCTCCAGCTCGACCGCCGTGATGAAGCCATCGCCGTCGTGGTCGAACGTGGAGAACACGATGCCCAGGTCCGCCTCCCGGTCGGGCCGCGCCGGCGCCGGCGCCGCCCTCTCCTCTCGCTCGGCGCCGCCGCTCCCGCCTCTCCTCGACTCCTTGCCGGCTTCCCCGCCGCACTTCTTGGCGCCGGCGGCGCGGGAGGAGGTGGTGAGGGAGAAGATGGCGCAGAGGCCGCCGAGGATGAAGAGCAGGAGGAGAGGCGCCATGGGTGCGCCTGCTGGGTCTCTCGGTCTCCTCTGCGCCGGGCGCGCGAGCGCGTGTGAGTGTGTGTGAATGGGAGATCTGGAGAAGACGGAGGGGTGGTTGGCGGAGTTGGGAGTATTTGAGGAGTCGGGAGAGCGGGAGGCGACGGCGGTGGAGTGTGGAGGGTGGTGGTGGTGCCGGGCTGCCGGCAGCGGAGGCAGTTGTAGGCGATCGTGCGATGACCTGGTAGATCGTGGGTGGTTAAGATCGATGATCCATTTCTTTTTCAAAAAACTTTGCACCTGAGCCCCTGGAAATAAACCGTATTACAATTGGGTACGCTCCTACGACGTGGTGGTATTCGTATCAGGAGCAAACAAGGGCGCTGACGGCATTCGGGTAATCTCCACGGGCGTGCACGTGATTACGTGAACAGCGCCTGACTGACCGGAGCAGTAGAGGGCGTACCCTATTAAAAGAGAGGGAGGCGTGATGGCGATGCGGGGAGTGATGTGGTGGAAGCGCGTCAGGCGGGCGGGCGCCACCGGAAAAACGCGTGAAGCTGCTGCCCATAAATAAACAAAGTACAAAAATGCCGGACGGGTGCACGGGGGCGGGGCCTGCACGCAACGCACCCGGCCATAATTCGCTTGCCGTTTTTTTTAAAAGCCGGCGGCAATATTGTTGGGAATATGCCAAGAGCCTGGATTCGATCCACCACTCTTAATGGGTCACAAATGTTGTGAAGCCCATTACCAGGGGAAGGGGTACATTATTTATTAGTTCCATATTGCTAATGAAATATGGTGTGGAGAATTTCATTCAAATAAATAGAGATCAAACCCCTCCTGAGAAAGAGAAGACTTCCGAGCAATAGTTGCTTTTCTCCCCATCGTGCTCGCGGACCTAGCAGTCCGGTGCGCGACGTTTCAATCCTCGTACGTGTGGATACCTCGGAGGTGCTGCGCTTGGAGCACAAGGACGAACCGCACGTGCAGGACCAGACGGACGTAAGCAACTGCACTGCACTGCCACTTCGACGCGTTCGTCTACATCAAGACGGCTTCCGCTGCAACTGCGCGTCTAGTGATAACAATCTGTGATCTATAACTGCTGCTATTCCTATTTTTGGGTGAACGAGTTTTTGTGTGTGCTAGCGTAGCCTCCTCGTTACCCATCAGTGGTATCAGAGCCGTAGCTGTTTCGTTATAGATTCGGATGTATGCATATGGAGATATGCTTGGATGTAGATTAGTCTCTGATCGGTTCATGATCTCCACTATGATGGTAATGTAACGAATTACTCCTACCGGTCAGAATTCCGCCATCGGAGTTAAGTGATACACGTAAACCCAGTCATGGTGAGATATAGATCAATTGGATTGGTCGAATCGAACTTAGATCAATGACCGCGTCGCATGTCGATACACGACGGTGTTGATTGGATCCACTATGATGGTAGTGTAACGAATTACTCCTGCCGGTCGGAATTCCGCCATCGGAGTTAAGTGATACACGTAAACCCAGGCATGGTGAGATATAGATCAATGTGATTGGTCGGATCGAATTTAGGTAAATTGCCGGGAGCAAGAACGGCGGACGGTCCGCGCAAGAACGGCGGACGGTCCGCGAAAGAACGGCGGACGGTCCGCGATAGAACGGCGGACGGTCTGTAAATTCGGTCAAAAATCTTACAGAGACGTTATCTAGCGTTCTAGAGGGTCGGACGGTCCGCAAGAGCCGGTCGGACAGTCCGCAGAGCGGATCGGACAGTCCGTGGGAAACGGCGGACGGTCCGCGCAAGAACGGCGGACGGTCCGCGAGAGAGCGGCGGACGGTCCATAAATTCGGTCGGAATTTTGACAGAAGCGTTTTCCAGCATTCCAGAGGGGCGGACGGTCCGCCAGAGCAGGTCGGACAGTCCGCAAGGAAACGACGGACGGTCCGCAGGGAACGTCGGACAGTCCGGCGAAATTGAAATTTTGAAAATGATCCCTCAGAAATGTTTAAGTTTTGAATGTCCTCCCAACTAAATCTTGCACCATCACATGTCTTGTACAATTAGTGGTGTGCCTATGAAATTAGGGTGCCACTAGTTTTCCTTGACTAGATGGGTTTGTATCGGATACTTACTCGCATAAAGGGTTGGTTAACTTAAACAAGGTCATCTTAACGGCTAAGGACCTTGGGACATAAAGGTTGGACGCCGAGACATAGAGATGTCAACCAACAACAGGAGTCATATATGATATGATTAGCAAAAGTTGCTTACCGATCTACCATGTCTTCTAGCGGTGATGCTAAAGCTCACTAGTCGACTTGTTAGTTGTGGATCCTGAATCACTAAGTATCAATGTAGGGATATTGATTTTAGTGGGAGTAAATTCCGTTAAATTGTTTAATGTATTTTACTCAGTCATAGATATGTTGTCTTAGTATTTTGCATTATTTTCTGTTGTAGATCAATGGCACCTAGCACACCGTTTTCTTTGCGTTCGATCCTTGAGAAGGATAAGTTGAATGGAACAAATTATGCGGATTGGATCTGAAACCTTAGAATTGTTCTCAGGGCTGAGAAAAAGGAAGATATTCTAGACACCCCATTACCAGATGAGCCTGGTGATAACGCAACTGTTGCTGAGAAACTTGCTTACAAGAAGGCATGTGATGGTAATCTTGAAGTGAGTTGCCTTATGCTTGCTTGCATGGAACCCGAGCTACAGATGCAGTTTGAGACAAACCATGAGGCGCATGACATGATCGAGGCGCTCAAGGATATGTTCCAAACTCAGGCCAGGACTGAAAGGTTCAATGTCTCAAAGGCCTTTGTGGAAACAAAGCTAGCAGAAGGCATAGCTGTAGGGCCGCATATGATCAAGATGGTTGGTGTCACACCCGGTTTTAAAGGCAAAACCAGGTGCATCTCATATGTGCGCCAGGATCAGTTTACACACATATGGTAGACGTCATAAGTGAATATCCATAACCATGCATAACGAAAGAGTATTAAAGTGCATTTATTACAATCTCAGAGTTGACTCAAATGTCATAGAGGAAGACTTAAATAAACGTTTAGCTAGCGAAGCAAAAGTGACTCCAACTCCACAGGCATTGACTGGGGGAGACTCGCCTAGAACTCCTCAAAATCAGTAGTGAAATCCTCAAAATTCTCCCAGTCTGAGCAGCATTCCGGGTGTAGTTGATGCAATAAAAGAAAGAAAGGCAACAAGTATGAGCACATAACGTACTCAGCAAATGTAATATGACATACAAGGCTGAGGCAAAAAGGTTGGCTGACCATACTGCAATAAGCACTTTTAGTTGGTCAAGTTTTATTAAGCAACTATTTACTAGCAAATGAAAGTATATACCACCCACAAATTAATGAATGTCATATTCCCAACATATTCATATAACCACGATTTAGATCATGTTCAAGTATGATTATCATGTAAGGGTCCAGGCCGCTCTTGACCGTGAGCACGGCTGATATATCAGTTTTACACTCTGCAGAGGTTGTACACTTTCACCATAAGTCGCGTAAAAGTTCAAAAGAACTTTAAACCCAACCACGCTATGCTGATCAGGCACTCATCACACTACCGAGTTGTGACTGCATAGGGACGCTACGAGGCCTTTCCAAAGAGTCCTCTCATGCGTATTAGTTCATAGCCGCACGCCATAGAGGCAATCTCCTGTACCACCTTCTACCCTCGGACTAGGTCAGCCATAGAAGAGCACTTCCGTATCCAAAAACCTATCCGGAGTAGAAGGGCCATAGAAGCCTTCCTCCGTATCCAGCTACTATGAAACTAATGTCCACACAAAAATTCCCAAAGTAATTAGCCAAGACCAAAGCCCATTAGTTCTCATGGTTGCACTGTTTTCCTGGGTGGTCACTCCATGTTCCAATTAAATCAAGTTATCTTGTATTAAGAGAGACATCCATGTATAACAAGGTTCGTCATGTTTAACATTAATTATTCCATCCATAACCCAGTAAAAGCAACTAGCATAGCTACCCAACATTGAATGTAAAACCTAGGTTCATATGGTAAAAGGTGGCTAGACATAATCCTTAATAGGAACCATCAAATTAAGACACGAGGATGCAATATGGTGATTAAAAGTTATTAGGAAGCATATCAGATACACTTGCCTTCTTCCCAACTCTGATGCTGCTCAAATCCTTCTCCAACAGTTGGTTCTTCAAAGAAATCTTCAAACTGGTCGTTTCCTAATCGCATCACACATTCACATGCAAGGAAACAATACAACAAATAAGAAACAGTACACCAAACAATTCCAACAGGAGAAAACAACAGTACAAAACTAATCTACGCTTCACAACGAACGCGTGAGCGCAAGAATCACTAAAATCGGAGTTAAAACGCAAAAGATATGGCTTTTCTAAGGTTTCGGGACTTGCTGGCAAAGTTTTAAAAGTTCCAGGGGCTTAACTGCGAAAAACCAGGGGCTAAAACATAATTTTGTATAAAACTATGAGGGTTTTCATGTAAAAAGACAAAACTTGGACCTCGGGCATAATTTTAAATCTTGCAGGGGCTAAAACAGAAGAAAAAGGACCTATTTGGAAATATTTTTGAACTAACTAGGACTGCGGGTTGATTTTAAAAAACTTGGAGGGCTCTTTAGCAAAATCGCCCCCCGCTGACCGTTACGCGGTCTGTTTGACTCGGGGCTCGGGCGATTGCGGACCGTTGGATCTTAATCCGACGGCCAGAAACGGATCGGCCGAGGGGTGAACGCCGGCGACGACCGGGACGGCGGCGCCGCCCGCGGACGCGGCGGAGCTTCGCCGGCGCTTTGCGCAAAACGTGCTACGGTGCACGGACTTCGACGGGACTAGGACGGGAAGAGAGAGGAGGGGATGGTGAACTCACTGGGCTGGATCTCGACGAGGGAAGAGCGACGACGGCGGCCGGCGACGACCGACGGCGGAAGGCGGCGCTGCGAGTTCGGCCGGCGAGCAATTAGCGCGGAGCGCGGCCAAAACTCGAGGCAAGAACGTGAAGGAAAGGTGCGGGATGTCGAGGCGAACCTCCTGGACTCGCTCGGGTCGAAGAAGAGGCAGCGGCGGCGTGAATCGGCGACGGCGGCTTGAGCTCGGCGGCGGCGGCGCTAGGGTTGCTCGTGTTTGCGGCTCGACTCGATGGGAGGGACAGCAGAGGCGGCAGCCGAGTTAAATAGGTCGGGGAACCGGCCTTGGTGTGCGTGACGGGGACGGAGTCGGAGACGACGGGTCGGGCTGCGCTCGGACTCGGCGTCGGGGAAGAGTCCCGCGCGGGGACGACGGGTCCGACAGCCGGGCCCCACTTGTCGGCGACGCGAGAGAGAGAGAGACGGGGAGAATCGGGACGGGCCGAAAGCGGGGGAACAGCAGGCCGGGAAAAGGATTTGGGCCGGGGAAACGAAAAGAGCGCGGGGAGGAAAAGCGAGCGGGAGAAAAATTCCAGGGGGCATAAACGGACTTCGCCGAGAGTTCAGGGGCCAAAACTGAACTCAGCCTAATTTAACTTTTCTAAAACTCAAACAAAAGCAAATCAAATTCGAATTTAAATAGAATTTAAATTCCAACTTGATTTACTAGCAACCAAAAATATATGCACCAACATGAATGCAACAAAAACTTATTTTGACTAAAATAATTATTTAATGTGATATTTAAATTGATAAAAAGGCTAGAAATTCCAATTAATTCCTAGAAAATTTAGTTAAGCCTTAATAAATCCTAGAAAAATTCAGAGGGTTGCTACAACTTAATTGTGATGAATTTTAGGGTGTTACAAACCTACCCCCCTTAAAGTGAATCTCGTCCTCGAGATTCGGATGGATTAGAGAAAATCTGAGGAAACTCTGCCATCAGCTCATCCTCTCTTTCCCAAGTTGCCTCACTTTCCGCGTGATGACTCCACTGAACTTTACACATCTTAATCACTTTACTCCTAGTAACTCTCTCAGCAGTTTCCAAAATCTTAGCTGGGTATTCCTTATAAGTCAAATCCTCCTACACATCCAACTCATCCAAGGGTAATTCTTCCTCAGGAACTCGAAGACACTTTTTCAACTGAGAGATATAGAACACATCATGCACATCTGACAGTCTGGCTGGCAACTCCAATTGATAAGCAACCTCACCTTTTCTATCAACAATCTTGAAAGGTCCAATGAAACGAGGAGACAATTTACCTTTCACTTTAAACCTTCTCAAGCCTCGAATAGGATATACCTTCAGATACACATAATCACCTACTTCGAAAGTTAATTCTCGTCTCCTTGTGTCTGCATAGCTCTTCTGCCTGGACTGAGCCGTCCTTAAATTCTCTCTGATAATCTGAACCTGTCTCTCAGCTTCTTGCAAAATCTCTGGCCTAAACAGCCGACTTTCACCTGTTTCACTCCAATACAGAGGTGTTCTGCACTTTCTACCATAAAGTGCTTCGAAAGGGGCCATCTTTAGACTTGCCTGATAACTGTTGTTATATGAGAATTCTGCATATGGAAGACTCTTGTCCCAACTGCCTCCATGCTTCAAAGCACAAGCTCTCAGCATATCCTCCAAAATTTGATTAGTCCTCTCTGTCTGACCATCTGTCTGAGGATGATATGCAGAACTAAAATTCAACTTTGTATCCATAGACTCATGCAACTTCTGCCAGAATCTAGATGTAAACTGAGTACCTCTATCAGACACTATCTTTTTAGGTACACCATGGAGACAAACAATTCTGGACATGTATAACTCTGCTAACTTAGCGCTGGTATAAGTAGTATGAACGGGTATAAAGTGAGCTACCTTAGTTAATCTGTCCACAATAACCCATATTGAATCATATCCTCCTTGAGTGCGGGGTAACCCAACAATGAAATCCATACTGATTTCTTCCCACTTCCATTCAGGTACCTTGAGTGGCTGAAGCAAACCGGCTGGTCTCTGGTGTTCAGCCTTAACTTTCTGACAAACATCGCACAATGCCATATGGGCAGCCACATCCCTTTTTAGTCCATACCACCAATACCTTTGCTTCAGATCCTGGTACATCTTGGTGCTTCCAGGATGAATAGAATATGCGGAATCATGAGCTTCCCTCAATATCTGCTCTCTGAGAGACTGGATATCCGGTACACATATCCTCTTTCTAATCCAAATTGTACCTTGATAATCTTCGGTGAAGTCGGGAGCTTTCCCTGCTAACATGGTTTCCTTGATTTCCTTTATCTTCTCATCAGTAAGCTGACCCTTCCGAATTTCCTGTTCCAGTGTAGACTCAACTTCCATTGTCACACCTTCTGTCTGATTCAGGAATCCCAAGTTCAGCTTTTCCATCTCTGCAAGCAACTCAGTTGATAACTGTCGACCAAACATTGCATTTACTTGTGACTTCCTACTCAACGCATCAACAACCAAATTAGCCTTGCCAGGATGATAGTTGATCCCCAGATCATAATCCTTGATCAACTCCAACCATCTTCTCTGCCTCAAATTCAGATCCTTCTGAGTAAATATGTACTTCAGGCTTTTGTGATCAGTATACAGCTCACATCTGTTACCTAGAATATAGTGCCTCCAGATCTTCAAGGCATGGACAACAGCTGCAAGTTTCAGATCATGAGTAGGATAGTTCAGCTCGTGCTTCCTCAACTGCCTGGATGCATAGGCTATAACTCTGCCTTCCTGCATGAGCACACACCCAAGACCTCTGCGAGAAGCATCACAATATATATCAAAGTTCTTGTGAATATCTGGTATAGCAAGCACTGGGGCTGTAGTCAACTTCCTTCTCAACTCTTCAAAACTAGCCTGACACGCTTCTAACCAAACAAACTCCTTGCCCTTGTCCAATAGCGAAGTAAGAGGTTTCGCTATTTTAGAAAAGCCTTCAATGAATCTCCTGTAATATCCAGCCAATCCTAGAAAGCTTCTGATCTCAGAGACTGTGGTAGGAGGTTCCCAATCCAACACATCCCTGACTTTACTTGGATCCACTGCGATACCTCCATCAGTAACAACATGACCAAGAAAAGACACTTGATTCAACCAGAATTCACATTTACTAAACTTGGCATACAACTGGTTCTCTCTAAGAGTCTGCAACACCAACCTCAAATGTTCTTCGTGCTCTTCCTCATTCTTAGAGTAAACCAGAATATCATCAATAAACACCACCACAAATTTATCCAATTACTCCATGAACACCTTATTCATCAGGTACATAAAGTAGGCGGGTGCATTTGTCAATCCAAACGACATCACAGTATACTCATATAATCCATACCTGGTGGTGAATGCTGTTTTAGGAATGTCGGAACGCCTGATCCTCAACTGATGGTAGCCAGATCTCAAGTCAATCTTGGAGAAAACCTTAGCTCCTCTCAACTGATCAAATAAGTCTTCAATTCTGGGCAATGGATACTTATTCTTGATGGTTACCTCATTCAATGAACGATAATCCACACACATCCTCAGAGTACCATCCTTTTTACCCACAAAAATTACAGGTGCTCCCCAAGGTGAAGAACTAGGACGAATGTAACCTTTATCCAATAATTAAGTTGTTTCTTAAGTTCTTCTAGTTCATTAACAGCCATTCTATAGGGTCTTTTAGAAATAGGAGCAGTACCAGGTAAAAGCGCAATAATAAACTCGATGTCTCGGTCGGGTGGCATACCTGGCAAATCATCTGGGAAGACATCCGGAAACTCACAAACAACTCTAATATCCTCCAAAGGAACACCACTGGCCTGATTCACTGAGTAAGTTGAAGCTGAGGGTTGAGTGGCTCCGAATTCAATCTTCTCTCCCTGAGGGCTAGTCAACAATACGGACCTCTTGGCACACTGAATCACCGCATTAAAAGTAGCTAACCATCTCATTCCAAGTATGACATCAATTCCCTCAGAGTTCAGGACTATCAAATCAGCAGGAAAATCTACCCCAACTATTTTCAGGTTAACTCGGGGACAGATAAAATTGGCTTTCATGTTTCCACCGGGAGAGCTAACTAGCATGGAATTTCTCATAGGGACCATAGATATATTATACTTAGCTACGTACTGAGCAGTAATAAAAGAATGAGATGCTCCAGAGTCGAATAAAACCGATGCAGGGGCTGAGTTGACGAGGAACATACCAAGTACCACATCCTGGGCCTCCTGCGCGGACTCTGCAGCAACATGGTTCACTTTGCCCCGCATCTGATTCTGCTGGCCCTTGTTGCTCTAGGGCGTCGAGTTCACATTCCTGTTCTGCTGCTGAGGGGTATTCTGCCTAGGTACACTGCCACTCTGGTGCTGTGGGGTCTGAGCATTCCTCTTAGGACAGTTGTGGGCAAAGTGGCTGGGATCTCCACAAATGTAGCAGGTACGGGGTGTAGGAGCACTGCCTTGTGCAGGGGTCTTCACTGGAGTCTGAGCCGGGGTGGTCTGGCGGTTCTGCTGGAATGTTGGACGCTGAGGTGGAGGTGCCGACCGCTGACCCTGACTCTGCACAAAGTTACTCCCTTGCCCACCGAAACGAACGGGTATGTTCTGCTGAGGCTGCTGGAAACGAGGGCGGGTGTTACTGCTGGACTGTCCTGAGGCCATGAACTTCCTCTTCTGCTCTCCCAACTCACGACGCTTACTCTCCAAGCTAATAGCCTTATCCAGCAGCTTCTGAAATATTGGGAAGGTGTGAGACATGAGTTGATATTGGAGCGGCGGGATCAATCCTTCCAGAAATCGCTCCTGCTTCTGCTCATCATACTTCACCTCATCTGGGGCGTAACGGGACAACTGAATGAACTTATCCCGGTACTCGCTGATGGTCATCCCACCTTGCTTGAGTGAGAGGAACTCCTTCTTCTTCAGCTTCATGACACCAGCAGGAATATGGTGGCTCCTGAAGTTGGTCCTGAACTCCTGCCAGGTGATAGCATCAGGGGTGGCATGAGCAGCAATATAAGCATCCCACCAATCTGAAGCTGATCCTTCCAAGCGACTTGAGGCATACAAGACCTTCTCCCTGTCATTGCACTGAGCCATATCTAGCTTCTTCTCAACAGTCTTCAGCCAATCATCAACATCAAGTGGATCTGCAGAGTGGGAGTAGGTAGGAGGTTTGTGACTCATGAACTCCCGGTGCTTGTCTCTCTGCTGGTTGTTGTTGTGTGCTTGCATGGCTGCCAAGGTATTAGCCATGCCCTGGAGAATCTGAGTCTGGTTGGCGAGGATCTGATCCATAGCTACGGATGCTTGATTCGGCGGAGGATTTGGACTGGGGTTGACACGTCCCTGACGGTTCACAGGTGGTTGATCCACTCCACTTCCAGACCTGGTGTTTACCATCTGGTGGTTAGAACATGAGGTTCAGAGGGTGGTAAAAAGATATAACTCCAATCATAAACAGATAAGAGTTAATGTAGAACGAGTTGCCAATGACGGGCAAATCAAATTCTGAAACAGATTCTGTTCGTCCTAATTAAACAGTTGTAACTCTCATTCTGTGTATCCAAAAATCATGATCTTTTGTCTGAACGTAGACTATAAAATTCTGAAACTAACCCAACTTGAATCACCTCCATCGGAGTTTTGTAGCTTGAGGTATAAAATAAACAAGACAGCTGTGTCAGGACCACGGGACAGATTCTGGTTACTCCAATAAAACCATTATATCTCTCTGCCAGAACCTCCAAAAATCACGAAAAATTCCCAGAACCTAGGTTATCAAGTCCTTAATCCAACCCAACTGGATTTATGGCAAACGGAGTTCTGAAGCTCCAGAAATAATTCGGATAGTACCAGGATATCATGCAGCAGCGAGAACAGATTGTCGCATAACATGATTTATATGAGGGGTACAATTATATAGATAAAGTGATAGTTAAGGGCTAAGATCTGAGACCAAGATAACCCAAACTAACTAAATTTATTTATTTAATAAGTACTCAATTGTGGTCATCACTCCACAATTAAGTTCAATCATTACAAAGATCCAAATCACACACTTAGCACAAAAGCAAACATCTCTACCACACCTTTAAACCAAAATAAATCACATGCTACGTACGAGTCTCAACGATTCTAAACGTACTGAACTAACAAAAGAGAGGGTATCCTATCTTAATAGGTATGGGTGAAGCAACTAGACGATCCACCGAGCATTCTCTAACGGTGCGGTGAATGTCCCATCAACCCTTCTATATCTTCATCCAAGGGCGGAAGTGCTTCTCCCTTGAGTTCAGCTATCAGCCTCTTGTTCTTCCTTCGTTCAGCAGCGAGTTCTTCACGCACTTCTTATAGCTCCCTTGTGGTGTTATCGGCGTGCACGTTGAGTATCTGGGTGAACGCCACCTGGACGTTGAGTGTAGAGTTTACACCTGGCGATTGTGGCACAACCCCAGTTGGAGTGCCTTGCTGCCTTCGAGGAAGATATGCCCAAGCAGTGTGACGTACTTTAGCAGCCTCCTCATGACAAAGCACAGAAAGTGCCCGCCTGGCTGCATCCTGGATTCTAGCTTCGAAAGTTGATCTCATGGCGATGGCGTGATGCACTGCAGCCTCTTTGGTTCCTCCATACTCATAATCAGGCTCCCGGATGTACACAGCGACATCCCAGTCCTCTGGGTAATTTGGATGTGTCCTCATTCTTCCACAATATTCTATCTCCACTGGGTAGTTCAGACGCTCGAATAACATTCGAAGCATCATCGGGAACCCACTGTTGCCTCCGTCGTGGTGGTGAATAGTCACTACCCACATGTCAGGCGGCGGAGAGGGTCCTTCACTTCCTTCAGATCCAGCTGGAGCATTCCCTACTGAGTTGACTTCTTCGTCCATTACTTCCATCTTTTCAGGTTTTGGTTCCTCTTCTTGCACCGAATGCGACGAAAAAGAGGAAAGAGTGCTTGCCAATCTACGAGCACCTTGCCTTGTCAACACCATCTATGGTTTAAGTAAGAAAGGGGTGAGAACAGTTCTAAAGACATCAGAACCAGGTGAGATGGTGAAAAAGATAGACCAGAAAACAAAATAAAGGAGGAGACAATTATCAATGACCGGGAATAATAGCAAATTAAACCAAGAATAGATAGACCAAGAGTAGTTAAGCAAAATAATCCTTAGAGAATGACCATTGCTATCTAGGCTTGCGTCCTATAGTCAACATAGCTCTGATACCACCTCTGTCACACCCGGTTTTAAAGGCAAAACCAGGTGCATCTCATATGTGCGCCAGGATCAGTTTACACACATATGGTAGACGTCATAAGTGAATATCCATAACCATGGATAACGAAAGAGTATTAAAGTGAATTTATTACAATCTCAGAGTTGACTCAAATGTCATAGCGGAAGACTTAAATAAACGTTTAGCTAGCGAAGCAAAAGTGACTCCAACTCCACAGGCATTGACTGGGGGAGACTCGCCTAGAACTCCTCAAAATCAGTAGTGAAATCCTCAAAATTCTCCCAGTCTGAGCAGCATTCCGGGTGTAATTGATGCAATAAAAGAAAGAAAGGCAACAAGTATGAGCACATAACGTACTCAGCAAATGTAATATGACATACAAGGCTGAGGCAAAAAGGTTGGCTGACCATACTGCAATAAGCACTTTTAGTTGGTCAAGTTTTATTAAGCAACTATTTACTAGCAAATGAAAGTATATACCACCCACAAATTAATGAATGTCATATTCCCAACATATTCATATAACCACGATTTAGATCATGTTCAAGTATGATTATCATGTAAGGGTCCAGGCCGCTCTTGACCGTGAGCACGGCTGATATATCAGTTTTACACTCTGCAGAGGTTGTACACTTTCACCATAAGTCGCGTAAAAGTTCAAAAGAACTTTAAACCCAACCACGCTGTGCTGATCAGGCACTCATCACACTACCGAGTTGTGACTGCATAGGGACGCTACGAGGCCTTTCCAAAGAGTCCTCTCATGCGTATTAGTTCATAGCCGCACGCCATAGAGGCAATCTCCCGTACCACCTTCTACCCTCGGACTAGGTCAGCCATAGAAGAGCACTTCCGTATCCAAAAACCTATCCGGAGTAGAAGGGCCATAGAGGCCTTCCTCCGTATCCAGCTACTATGAAACTAATGTCCACACAAAAATTCCCAAAGTAATTAGCCAAGACCAGAGCCCATTAGTTCTCATGGTTGCACTGTTTTCCTGGATGGTCACTCCATGTTCCAATTAAATCAAGTTATCTTGTATTAAGAGAGACATCCATGTATAACAAGGTCCGTCATGTTTAACATTAATTATTCCATCCATAACCCAGTAAAAACAACTAGCATAGCTACCCAACATTGAATGTAAAACCCAGGTTCATATGGTAAAAGGTGGCTAGACATAATCCTTAATAGGAACCATCAAATTAAGACACGAGGATGCAATATGGTGATTAAAAGTTATTATGAAGCATATCAGATACACTTGCCTTCTTCTCAACTCTGATGCTGCTCAAATCCTTCTCCAACAGTTGGTTCTTCAGAGAAATCTTCAAACTGGTCATTTCCTAATCGCATCACACATTCACATGCAAGGAAACAATACAACAAATAAGAAACAGTACACCAAAAAATTCCAACAGGAGAAAACAACAGTACAAAACTAATCTACGCTTCACAACGAACGCGTGAGCGCAAGAATCACTAAAATCGGAGTTAAAATGCAAAAGATATGGCTTTTCTAAGGTTCAGGGACTTGCTGGCAAAGTTTTAAAAGTTCCAGGGGCTTAACTGCGAAAAACCAGGGGCTAAAACATAATTTTGTATAAAACTATGAGGGTTTTCATGTAAAAAGACAAAACTTGGACCTCGGGCATAATTTTAAATCTTGCAGGGGCTAAAACAGAAGAAAAAGGACATATTTGGAAATATTTTTGAACTAACTAGGACTGCGGGTTGATTTTCAAAAACTTGGAGGGCTCTTTAGCAAAATCGCCCCCCGCTGACCGTTACGCGGTTTGTTTGACTCGGGGCTCGGGCGATTGCGGACCATTGGATCTTAATCCGACGGCCAGAAACGGATCGGCCGAGGGGTGAACGCCGGCGACGACCGGGACGGCGGCGCCGCCCGCGGACGCGGCGGAGCTTCGCCGGCGCTTTGCGCAAAACGTGCTACGGTGCACGAACTTCGACGGGACTGGGACGGGAAGAGAGAGGAGGGGATGGCGAACTCACTAGGCTGGATCTCGACGAGGGAAGAGCGACGACGGCGGCCGGCGACGACCGACGGCGGAAGGCGGCGCTGCGAGTTCGGCCGGCGAGCAATTAGCGCGGAGCGCGGCCAAAACTCGAGGCAAGAATGTGAAGGAAAGGTGCGGGATGTCGAGGCGAACCTCCTGGACTCGCTCGGGTCGAAGAAGAGGCAGCGGCGGCGTGAATCGGCGACGGCGGCTTGAGCTCGGCGGCGGCAGCGCTAGGGTTGCTCGGGTTTGCGGCTCGACTCGATGGGAGGGACAGCAGAGGCGGCGGCCGAGTTAAATAGGTCGGGGAACCGGCCTTGGCGTGCGTGACGGGGACGGAGTCGGAGACGACGGGTCGGGCGGCGCTCGGACTCGGCGTCGGGGAAGAGTCCCGCGCGGGGACGACGGGTCCGACAGCCGGGCCCCACTTGTCGGCGACGCGAGAGAGAGAGAGACGGGGAGAATCGGGACGGGCCGGGAATGGGCCGAAAGCGGGGGAACAGCAGGCCGGGAAAAGGATTTGGGCCGGGGAAACGAAAAGAGCGCGAGGAGGAAAAGCGAGCGGGAGAAAAAGTCCAGGGGGCATAAACGGACTTCGCCGAGAGTTCAGGGGCCAAAACTGAACTCAGCCTAATTTAACTTTTCTAAAACTCAAACAAAAGTAAATCAAATTCGAATTTAAATAGAATTTAAATTCCAACTTGATTTACTAGCAACCAAAAATATATGCACCAGCATGAATGCAACAAAAACTTATTTTGACTAAAATAATTATTTAATGTGATATTTAAATTGATAAAAGGCTAGAAATTCCAATTAATGCCTAGAAAATTTATTTAAGCCTTAATAAATTCTAGAAAAATTCAGAGGGTTGCTACAACTTAATTGTGATGAATTTTAGGGTGTTACAGTTGGTTACTCCCAGAGGTTGGAGAAGCTAGGCTTCCCACATGCCCCAGAGTTAGCCACCGATTTTATTTTAGCATCACTTCCGCCTAGCTTTGGGAACTTCATTTCGAACTATCATATGCATGGGGCGGAGAAGGGATTGAATGAGTTGTGTGGCATGATCAAGACAGCAGAGGCTGACATTAAAAAAAGCGCTAGCAACAGCCATGTGATGGCCATCCAATACAGGCCTAACTTTAAGAAGATGGGCTAATCTTGGAAGAAGAAGGGCAAGGCTAAAGATATGATCTCTCAGCCAAGCCCAACACCCCAGACTAAGTCTGGACCAGCTGCAGAAAAAGAGGAGTGCTTTTATTGTAAGGAACTTGGTCACTGGAAGAGGAATTGCAAGCAGTACCTGGCTTCTCTGAAGAAAGGCGGTAGTAAGAGTACTTCCGCATCAGGTACACTTGACATTAATATTACAGACATTTTTCTCGCTGATTCTTCTATGAATTCCTGGGTATTTGATACCGGATCGGTTGCTCATATTTGCAATTCGATGCAAGGATTAGTAAGAAGTAGAAGCGTGGGAAGAGGCGAAGTTGATTTCCGCGTGGGCAATAATGCAAGAGTTGCTGCTTTGACCATCGGGACGATGCAACTCCACCTTCCGTCAGGATTTATCATGGAATTGAATAATTGTTATTTTGTTCCTAGTTTGAGTCGAAACATTGTATCTCCCTCATGTTTGATGAAGGATGATTATACATTCGCGAGTAAAGACAATGGTTGTGTGATCTCAAAGAATGGCATGTTTGTGGCTCTTGCATCCATTGTGAATGTGTTGTTCATTTTAAATCTTGATGATTCACCTATATGTAATATAATTGCTAAAAGGCCTCGGCTGGATGATTTGAATCCTACCTATATGTGGCATTGTCGTTTGGGTCATATAAGTGAGAAGTGCATGAAGAAGCTCCATTCTGATGGACTTTTAACTTCGTTTGATTTTGAATCATACGAGACGTGCGAAGCTTGTTTGCTAGGCAAGATGACCAAGGCACCTTTCACAGGTTTTCCTGAGAGGGCGCAAGACTTGTTGGAACTCATACATACTGATGTATGTGGACCAATGAGCACGACAGCTCGAGGTGGATTTCAGTACTTCATAACTTTCACTGATGATTTTAGTAGATATGGCTATGTCTACTTAATGAAGCACAAGTCAGAGACTTTTGAAAAGTTCAAAGAGTTTCAGAATGAAGTTGAAAATCGGCGTGGTAAGAATATTAAAGCCTTGCGATCAGATCGTGGAGGCGAGTACTTGAGCCACGAGTTTAGCACTCATCTAAAGAGTTGCGGAATTGTTCCACAGATAACGCCACCTGGAACACCTCAGAGGAACGGTGTGTCCGAGCGACGTAATCGAACCTTGTTAGACATGGTGCGATCAATGATGAGCCAGTCAGATCTACCGTTATCATTTTGGGGTTACGCTCTAGAAACAGCAGCTTTCACACTAAATAGGGTACCATCTAAGTCCGTGGAGAAGACACCATATGAGATATGGACTGACAAGACTCCCAGTTTGTCTTTTCTGAAAATTTGGGGTTGTGAGGTATATGTCAAGCGACTTCAGTCGGACAAGCTTACACCAAAATCGGACAAGTGCATATTCGTGGGATATCCAAAGGAAACAATTGGATATTATTTCTACAACCGATCAGAGGGCAAAGTGTTTGTCGCTAGGAACGGTGTTTTCTTGGAGAAAGAGTTTCTCAAAAGCGAGAAAAGTAGACAGAAGGTGTATCTTGAAGAAATTCGAGATGAGCCTATGAGGCAAGACTTTACGAGTGATGCTAATGTAGCAGAACAAGTTGAGGCACCTGTGGTAAGAGAAGAACCGCCACAACCACGAAGGTCGGAAAGGCCACGTCGCGTAACACAGAAAATGAATCTCCTAGTTACGGGAGAGCGCGACATATTGTTGATGGACAACGATGAGCCTAGGACCTATGCGGAAGCTATGATGGACCCAAATTCTGAGAAATGGCAAAGTGCCATGAGATCCGAGATAGATTCCATGGGGCAAAATCAAGTTTGGAACTTAGTTGACCCGCCTGATGGTGTGAGACCCATCGAGTGCAAATGGATCTTTAAGAGAAAGAGAGATGTAGACGGAAATGTTAACGTCTACAAAGCACGACTTGTTGCAAAAGGTTTTCGACAAGTTCAAGGAGTTGACTACGACGAGACATTCTCTCCAGTAGCGATGCTTAAATCTATCCGGATCATTCTAGCAATAGCTGCGTATTTCGATTATGAGATATGGCAGATGGATGTCAAAACAGCTTTCCTCAATGGGAACCTAGAGGATGATGTATACATGATACAACCCGAAGGTTTTGTCGATCCAACTAATGCTGAAAAAATATGCAAGCTTCAGAAATCAATCTATGGATTAAAGCAAGCATCTCGGAGTTGGAACCTTCGTTTTGATGAGGTAGTCAAAGGGTTTGACTTCCGACAGAATGAAGAAGAGGCTTGTGTTTACAAGAAGGAAAGTGGGAGCTCTGTTGTATTTCTAATCTTGTATGTGGATGACATGTTGTTGATTGGGAATGATATTCCTATGCTAGAATCCATTAAGACTTCGCTGAAAAATAGTTTTTCTATGAAGGACTTAGGGGAAGCTGCATACATTCTGGGCATAAGGATCTATAGGGATAGATCAAGGAGGCTTATAGGATTAAGTCAAGATACTTATATTGACAAGGTGCTGAATCGGTTCAGCATGGAACAGTCCAAGAAAGGGTTCTTGCCTATGTCACATGGCGTACACCTCAGCAAGACTCGGTGTCCTACGATGACTGATGAGTGGGAGCGCATGAGTAAGGTCCCTTATGCTTCAGCAATTGGATCCATCATGTACGCCATGATAAGTACTCGTCCAGATGTCTCATATGCTCTAAGTGTTACGAGCAGACACCAGTCTAATCCAGGTGAAAGTCACTGGACAACGGTGAAAAACATTCTTAAGTACTTTAGAAGGACTAAAGATGTGTTCCTAGTCTTTGGAGGTGAGGAAGAGCTCATTGTAAAGGGTTACACTGATGCTAGTTTCCAAACTGATCCAGACGATTCAAAGTCGCAATCAGGATTCGTGTTCACGATAAACGGTGGTGCTGTAAGCTGGAAAAGTTCTAAGCAAGATACTGTGGCCGATTCTACAACGGAAGCAGAGTACATCGCAGCTTCGGAAGCGGCGAAGGAAGGTGTTTGGATGAGGAAGTTTCTCATTGAACTTGGTGTGTTTCCCAATGCATCTAGCCCATTGGAACTCTACTGTGACAACAATGGGGCAATTGCACAGGCTAAGGAGCCAAGAAATCACCAGAAAAACAAACATGTACTGCGGAAGTTTCACCTCATTCGAGAGTTCGTTAAACGTGGTGAGATAAAGATATGCAAAATACATACGGATTTGAATATTGCTGATCCTTTGACAAAGGCTCTTCCACAGCCTAAACATGAATCACACACGAGAGCTATGGGTATTAGATATCATTTAGATTAGCTCTAGTATGAGTGGACAATGTTTTGTATCTATGACATATTGTTTATTTATTGAATATCCATGAAAGGCAACTTGTATATGATTAGCAATTATGTGAATTGTTTGTGAAACTCTATACTTGTATGGTTATTCAAAAGGTTGTCCCTAATTTGATTAGCAATGTATTAGTTGATGACTATGTTTCACAAGTCATGGACATGGAGATGTCAAACTAATAATGTGGGCACATGTATGACATGGGGCTGGACTGACCCAGTTTGAGACTTGTTTATCTCTTCTTCACAACGCGTATGCTTTGTCCTTAGACCTGAGATTGTCGTATGTACTCAAGATGTGAATTAACCTACTTAGGGACTACCAAACGCTGCTCCGTAACTGGGTAGTTATAAAGGTGGTTTTCGGGTTTGTCAGGAAGCATGCTGTGAGGCATGGTCAATCAAGATGGGATTTGCCCCTCTCTATACGAGAGAGATATCTCTGGGCCCCTCGAGTGATCGGATTAAAAAATGCATGGCCGTGCTAGGTTAAGTGTTAACCTCTTGAAGGATCCGACTCACAAATTCGAGAAAGGGAGGTCTTACTTGGAGTTAGACCAAATATCGTGAGGCAAAGGGAATATCTTGTACGTGATGTTGTGGTGGTTCGTCTGATATGATCTTTACGTATTCATGGGAGTTGACACGTCTTGCTAGAGGCCGCTATCAACTATTGGAACGAGTAGGAGTACTCGAACCATGTCTATGTGTACGTGAACCCATAGGGTCACACACTTAAGAGGTTTGGAACACTGAAAACTTGCTTATGAGATTGTCTCTAGTGCAAGTGGGAGACTGTTGGGAATATGCCCAAGAGCCAACTGGATTCGATCCACTAGTCTTAATGGGCCACAAATGTTGTGAAGCCCATTACCAGGGGAAGGGGTACATTATTTATTAGTCCCATATTGCTAATGGAATATGGTGTGGAGAATTTCATCCAAATAAATAGAGACCAAACCCCTCCTGAGAAAGAGAAGACTTCCGAGCAATAGTTGCTTTTCTCCCCATCATGCTCGCGGACCTAGCAGTCCGGTGCGCGACGTTTCAATCCTCGTACGTGTGGATACCTCGGAGGTGCTGCGCTTGGAGCACAAGGACGAACCTTACGTGCAGGACCAGACGGACGTAAGCAACTGCACTGCACTGCCACTTCGACGCGTTCGTCTACATCAAGACGGCTTCCGCTGCAACTGCGCGTCTAGTGGTAACAATATGTGATCTATAACTGCCGATGTTCCTATTTTTGGGTGAACGAGTTTTTGTGTGTGCTAGCGTAGCCTCCTCGTTACTCATCAAATATACCAACCGTTGGGCAGCAGGGCGCGGGCGCGGCCACCGGCCAGCCACCAAAGGCATTGCCCCAGCCGTGCGTCCGGCCGAGGAGGCGCCGGACGGGCGACGGGCCCGCGCGCGCGGCAGGCGGCGGCAGATCGGGGCGAGCGAGCGGCTGGTCGCTACATTTCATGGGGTGTTTGGATCGGACCAAAGTTCTAGTCCCGTAATTAACAATATTAATTAAAAGTATTAAAAATAGATTAATTAAAAAACTCATTACATGAATGAGGGTTAATTTACAAGATAAATTTATTAAGTCTAATTAGTTTATAACTAGATAATTATGTAATAATTATATACTAATTAATTATAACTTAATTAGGCTTATTACATTCGTCTCGTGGAGTAGACATGACTTACTCCGTATACAATTAGTTTATATTTACTACATCTAATTATTATTTATTTAAGGAAATATCCTTCAAACACCCCATTAGCTGAAGTTTCTCACATTGCAATACAAACTTGTATTGTACTAGTACGTGATCTTATTTGCTTGTTTGAAACGATAATTAATTAGAAGTGAACCTGCAGGGCATAGGTTATCTGCACTAGGTCCTCTATCTCATCCTCCAGGTTCTTTTTACCGTAAAAATAGTCTGCATCGGGGTACGGGTAGCCACCCGCTAAACAAGAGGAGTGCTCCCTGTCCGCTATACTCAGCGGGCTCCCAAGGGACACTATCTCGTCCACGTCGTCCGCAGCAAACCGCCGCCCAACGCTTGCCCGGCCCGCCCCGAGTCCGCCCCATCCGCCACCACCTGCCACGAGGATCCTCCTCCGCGACAAGCCGCCCGCCGTCACCGCCTCGCGTCTGAAAGCACCTCCGCCGCTCGCCTGAAAACACCTCTACCGCCCAGCCTCCCCGCGTCCGCAGCCCATGGCCCGCACTGCAGACGAGGCAGCAAGGAGCCGCCGTCGCCACAGGGAGCCGCTCGCTGGCCGCCGGCCCCGTCGCGCTTCGTCGCTCTGCACCCGTCAAGTCGCCGCCCTGCCCCACCCACGCATCCCCGCTGGCCACCAAGCCATGCGCTGCCGCGCTGGCCGCCCCCACCACTGGTGGCCACCGAGTAGTGCGCTGTTGCGTTGGTGACTGGCCGTCGCCGGGAGGGAAGCGACGCCACGTTGGCCACCCGCCGCTGCGGGGAGGGACACACAGCCGTGGGGCGCCATGGGTTGTGCCCGTCCACTGCCCCGCCCACGCGTCGCGGTCGCCACTGGAGAGAGAGAGGAGGGGCAGAGGGAGAGAGAGAGAGAGAGCGGGGGAGGGAGAGAGAGAGCAGGGGCAATGAGAGAGTGGTGGGCGGCGTGGCCGCGTGGAAGGGTGGATGGGAAGAGATTAAAATTGAGGGGCCTCACTTGGTAGTTGGTATAGAGTACGTGATATAGATGATGAAAGGTGTGGAAGAAATGGATATAGAGGAGAGAATCTCGACTAGGCAAGAATATTTCCTTTAGAGGATGAAAATAAGGCTACCAGCACTCATCGTACTCTATTTTCCTCCTCTAAACAGAATATTCTATTTGGTTATCGAGATTCTCTCCTCATACCAATTATTCCCACACCTGTCATACTCTATCTCTCATACTCTATATCAACTAACAGATTATGAGACCCACATGTTATATATTTTCTCTCTCTCTCTTTTCCTCCCTCCCTTCCCATTACTCTCTCTCCTCCCTTCCTCCTATCTCTCTCCCCCCTCTGCTTCCCCCGACCCCTCCGCCTCCCTCGCACCCGACCCCTCCGCCCTCTCCGTCCCCCTACTCGCCCCCTCTGCCCTCTCCGCCCCTCCCTGCATCTTCTCCGCGAGGCTGCCGACGTGGCACGTGGGGCTCTACGCGATGAGGCGAGGCCAACGACCAAGGGCGCGAAGGAAACTAGCGACGCCAAGGCCGCGGAGCAGGGGGCACGCCCGATGCCACGACAGAGCGTGGATCTGTGAGCGAGGCCGCCCGCGGGAATCGGGACATCGGGGGCGTGACGGCCTTCAGCCGCCCTATGGTGACCTAGACGGTGACGGCGGCGGCGGCGGTGGGCCCTCACGGGGCTCCTCCTCACGGTGTCGACGGGCACTCGCGGCAGTGGCTCCTTCACGCGGGCGGCGCGGGAATGCGGGGCGACAGTCAATCGAGGAGGCGGGGCGGTGGCGGAGCAAGACGGGGCGACGACCGAGCGGGAAGGCGGCCAAGCGGGGCGGCGACACAGCGGCGGTCTCGGACGTGCGCCGGGGAAGGCAGGGCGGCGGCGGACCGAGAAGGCGGGGGTAGCGGCCAAGCAGGGCGGCGACGCAAAGGCAATGGGCGCAGGAAACCAACGGTGAGGTGGGCCAGCGTGAGGCATACCAACTCCCCGCTATCCTGCTGAATATAGCGGATGTGGAGCCCTTGTCTTGCGTAGCGTCCGGCTTAGAGTACCCCCGGTGCGGCACTTTTTTACGGTAAAGTGAACCCGAAGGAAAGGACAGAGGACGCAGGTGCTGATAGCATTAGATATATGCCTGGACAAGAATCGGGTGATGTCTGCTTTTACCTATCAGGGCTGTTGGAGTATAGAATATTGCACCTAGACTGACTAGCTGTGTGGCTTCTGCCTTGTGGCCAAAGGAACAGCCCGTGACGAGCCTTGAGGTTTGACGCTCCATTGTCGTCGCACACAGGTTACAACTCGAAGAACAAAGGACACAAATCAGCAGTTACTGTGCAATATACCAGTGACTTGTCTGAACGCTCGACGATAGGGGTCTGGCCACACGGAGTACTGTGAATGCCGGACAGCAACAACGCTACAGTGACCGCTGCGCATGGCTGTGGAGGCGCCGGCTCCTAGCATTCATGCACTCCGACCGTTTCTCGGACTCGAAGCCGCTTTATGCAATGCGGTTTCCAATCTTTTCGGAGGAGATCGAGAGTAGACCTAGGCATAGGTTTGACAATGGCAACGGTGTGCTGGGACGAACGAGTCAGGGTATGGTGATTCTGAGACGACCGGGAAACCGTTTCGGGATCGAGCCGCCGCCGGCGAGATCCACTGCTCCGCCGTGGCCAGTAGGTCCGCGGCGTCCCCGCTCATATTGCCGGTGACCCTCCAGTCACCGTCGACCACCGCAATAGTTCCGGTTAGCTTGTACCGTGCCGGAGGCCACCAAAACCCTAGCACTGCTGGGGCTAGAGCGCCGCTTAGGAACACAACTTTGTGCTGCAGCGATCTTTCTACAGTCACATATTTTCTTCCCCGGTTGCCTTTGCTGTCACCATGGCTACGGCCGGAGGTAGTGCCAACCGTCGGGATCTCACAAGTCGCCGGAGGACGAGGCACATGTAGCGTCCCTCCTGGAGAAACTGAATCTGACCACTGAGGAGGGTGAGGTTGCTGCTTTTTGCGATGATGAAGAGGATGCTGAGAGCGGAACGAGTGTTTGGTCGTTGATCGGTAAAGCCCTTTCACCGTCTGTTCTTCACATCAATACTATTGCCGGAGCGATGCGACCGGCGTGGGGCAACCCACATGGTCTCAAGTTGCGATCAGTAGGGGACAAGGAGGATAACATGTTTATCGCTGAATTTGGATGTGCTGAGGATAAACACATAGCCCTAGATGGATCGTCGTGGATGATTGGTAAGCATGCAGTTATCCTACAGGAGTATGATGCAACTCTAAAGCCTTCTGATGTTTGCTTTGCGCACATGGAGATTGTCACACCCGGTTTTAGAAAACAAACCGAGTGTACACTGTATGTGTGCCAGGATCAAGTTTCACACATACAGTAAGCCAGAATGTGAATAAAAGATGCAGTATCACGTATAATAAACTATATAAATGACTTACGAGTCTATCAGAGTATACAGCGTATCCTGGAAACGAAGGCTCCAATCTTCACAGGCAGTCGACTGGGGGTTGCGTACGCCTAGAACTGAGCACCATCTTCAAACAGCTTCATACAAGTTCTTCTTCTGAGCAGCGGTTAGCAAGGATGAGTACACTTATGGTTGGTACTCAGCGAGGCCACAAGAAATAACCAGAGATCAATTTAATTATCATGTTCAAGTATGATTATCATGTAAGGGTCCAGGCCGCTCTTAACCGTGAGCACGGCTGTTATAACAGTTTTACACTCTGCAGAGGTTGTACACTTTCACCATAAGCCGCGTAAAAGTTCAAAAGAACTTTAAACCCAACCATGCCGAGGGGGCCAATCCTCTTAAATCACACTACCAAGGTGTGACCGCATAGGGACGCTACGAGGCCTTTACAAAGGTTCCTTAGTAAATAGTAACCCGCTAAGGTTTCCGGTTCCGAAGCAAAGCATAACCCTCCCTAATGAGATCTGTCTCTTACCAAAGCCCACAGCTCAAGAGGACCGAGCTATACCCCGTCAACTCGCCGCCCCCCATGCCCCTTTCGGGTAAGGTTACCATCCACTAAAGTCTCTAATTAGTCAGCCAAGACCAGAGCCATATAGTACTTATGGTTGCACTGTTTTCCTGGGTGGTTCTCCATGTTCCGATTAAAACCTCTTGATATTATAAATAAAGCATAGGTAGAAGGATGGTTAGGGACACTTGCCTTTCTCCAAAGTATAGCTGCTCAAAATATCTTCAAAAGTCTTCTTCAGTTGAACAACGTTCCGTCTATTCGTAGCAATCATCGAACACAAGCATGCAAGCATAAAACTATACAAGCAAACAAACAAGTACAACTAAGAACAATACACCAATCAAAAGAAAAGCTTTAAAAGAGCGTACTAACGGATAAGGCTCGATACTATGGTTACGAGAACCTAAGGACCACGAAGATCAGAAAAAGAAAGAAAGATACGAAGGTTCCAAGGCAGAGCTTTAATTGGTACAAGGAATATCACATGTACAGAGGATTTATGAATACGAGGATCTCAAACAATAATATATTACTTTAATAATTTAATTTTATATTACAATACAATGACATAGTAACTCACACCATATCATTGAAGCAATATAAAGTTAAAAATTAAAATAATATTGATTTGCAGAGAGACCACAACATAAGAAAAGATCTATACTCAAACTTAGTGATATGGCTTAGAAAAGATGGACTAGCGACAGGATTGTAGAAAAGAGTGTTGCGGACATTGGAACACTGGCTGATGAATTTATAGGGTGCGATAGACATTGGAGACAGTCGATTGGCAAAACAGAATAGGGACTAAGTGAGAAACGTAGGGTGCACTAACAGGATTGGGTTTAGAGGCATAGGAAAGGCTGAGAACAGAACTACGATTGAAAACTTAAAACTAGCGGAAGACTTTAGATTATTAAATGCTTTATAAATTTTAATTTGATAAAATCATATATAAAAGACTATTTCCTGGAAATTGATTTAATTATTTTTAAATATGTAAAACCAGGAATGTATTTTATTTATAACTATTTCTTTTGTAGACATTATGTAATTAAACACATAACTTTAGTATTAAAAACAGATGCGAGCATCTAATTGATTAACTTTTATTGACCATGTTGAACTAATCAATATTATTGATAAAACACATTTATGTTGACATTCACACAAATTAATACTCATTTAAGAAAGCATTAAGTTTGACGCTAATCACCTTTTAATTTGAAATCTAGTTTAATACTCATTAATCAATTTTACATAAGCTTATTAAAATCCGAAATATAACTTAATCATATTTTATAGAGAAAACTTAATAGATAGATAATTAATAAGCAAAACGAGAACACTAGAACAAAGTCACATTGAAGGTTTATTAATCAAATTACTTGGAAGTGAAACTTCTAAGTTGGCTTTAATTAGAAACACTAGTTAATAACCATTTAAACCAAGTTAACAGTGATCTGCGAAAACATATGAACTCTAAATATAACCTTAATCCAAGTTACATTAAAGTTATACCTAGGTTTTCAATATTATAACTTGTTCAACTATCACTTTTAAAACTTATAATATATTAACCATATTAATCATTAATAAGAAAACCAAAATTTAATTCTTAATTGGCTTTTAATTAAGGGAACATGTTTATCCAATCAAATAACTTTATAACTCTAGTTAAACTAGTCATATTTTTAATTGCAAATATTCAAGTACAAATTATTTTAATTAAAGTATTAACTTAAAATAGATTATATGAGAACGTCTAACCGAATAATTTTATGAACGGTGTTGAATTAGTCAGTATTATAACTGTAACACATTTTAAGTCAATATTTATCAAAGTTAACATTTATTTACGAAAAACCGGAGTTTAATCTCAATTAGAAAGAGCTATTTAGGTAATTATTAATCAAATTAATATCACTTTACAAAAACCAAGATGGAACTTATTTATATTTTATTCAGAAAACTAATGAATGATAATTATGTTAACATTAATCAAGATTGACAATTATTTATGAAAACTCGAAATTTAACTCTAATTAGCTTTCAATTAGAGAACTAGTGATCATAAACATTAATCAAGTTAACATAATTTTATGAAGCAACAAGATAGAGCCTAATTAAATTTTAGTTAGAAAGATTATAAAATTAATGTTAATCATGTTAATATTATTTAAAGAAACCAAGATATTTTCTACTTCAATTTTATTTGGAACGCTCAAGAAATAAGTATTAATCAAGTTAATATTATTTATGAAAATCGAGATATAACCTTGTTCAACTTTTTATTTACACAACTCATGGAATAAATATTAATCAATTTAATATTTAACAAGAAAAACCGATGTGTCAAACTTAATTAGATTTTATTTAAGAAAGCACATGGAATTAGCCTTTAATCAAATTAATTAATAAATAAATTTCAGAAATAAAATATGGTGTAAATAACAGTACTAACGCGTAGTTTAAGTTGATACGAAGCTAACGCAACAAGAACGGATTAAAACGGAGTTAAAACGTGAAAGATATGATTTTTCTAAGGTTCAGGGACTTGTTGGCAACGTTTTAAAACTTCCGGGGGCTAAACAGAAGAAAAAGGACTTATTTGCAATTATTTTCGAATAAAATTGGACTGCGGGTTGATTTCCAAAATCTTTAAGGACTCTTTTGCAAAATAGCTACGGTTGACCGGTATAAGGTTTGTTTGACTCGGGTCGGATTAACCTGGGCCGTTGGATCACGATCCGATGGCCAGGATTAGATCGGCCGGGAAGCTCGCCGGCGAAAACAGCCGGGACGGCGGCGCTCCGCCGGAGTAGCGTCGGAAACGCGCTACACGGCTCGGCTCTGGACGAGAACAAGCTCTACGCGTTCCCTGGACTACGACGAGTCCATCTAGGGTGATCGAGACGGCTGGGGATACCGAACGACGGCAGAACGCGTCGGCGGCGCCATGGGCGGCGGCGAAGCTTCGGGCGGCGGTGATTACAACGCTACGGTGCACAACACGCAACGAGATCAAGACGGAGAGCAAGCTGGGACCTCGACGAACTCACCCGAAGCGAATTCGACGAGAATTGACCGGCGATGGCGACGGACGGCGATGAATGGCGGCCGGCGACGCTGAAGACCGACGGCGAACGTCGTCAGTATGATAGGGGCAAAATTGAACCACGATTTCTACTGGGGAAGCTACACTAGTACCTGGCGAAGCTTTAGGAGGAGATCTCGACGAGGATTTGTCGCCGACGACGATGCAACGACGAATCCCGACGCGGCGGCGACTTGAGCGGAGGTGCGGGCTCGGAAACACGAGATGCGAGAGCTGGATTGGTTGGAAAGGATTGCGGGCGGTTGCGCGCCTTAAATAGGCCGGAGACCGGGCTCGAGCAGGCGTGGGGGAGCAGGACTCGGCGGCGGCGGCGCGGCCTTGACCGGGTCGGACACGAAATCGATTCCGGCTCGGGGAAGAAGAAGCTGACGCGGGAGGTCCCACGCGTCAGTGAGAGATGGGGCGAAGTAGAGCGGGCCGTTGCTGGGCTGGAAAGGAATTGGGCCGCAAGGAAGCTGGGCCGAGAAAGGGAAATCGGCTGAGGAAAAAGAAAGGAGTAGAGGGGGAAAAATCGGACCGGGCCGAGAGCTTAAGGGGCAAAATCGAACTCCGCTAATTTAACTTTTATAAAACTCAAACAAAAGCAAATCCAATTCGAATTTAAATAGAATTTAAATTCCAATTTGATTTACTAGCAACCAAAAATCAATGCAACAGCATGAATGCAACAAAAACTTATTTTGGATAAAATAATTATTTAATGTGATATTTAAATTAATAAAAGGCTAGAAATTCCAATTAATTCCTAGAAATTTTATTTAAGCCTTAATAAATCCTAGAAAATTCATAGGGTTGCTTCAATTTAATTGTGATGAATTTTAGGGAGTTATAAACATATGTTGTTTTGAAATTAGAATACATATATTTATATTATATATATATTACATTCCCTATTAATTATTTAAACCTTGGAAAATTTTATAAATTAGAGAAAATCATTGTGTTTATTTATATTATTTATTCACATCCCAAATTTAGAAAATTTGGGGTGTGACAGAGATGTGGGTGCATATTCTGAACCTGCCATTCGGTTGGATGGAAGTAAAACGGGGAACTAGGGCTGCAGGTCTGATTGGCAAAGTGGTGAAGATAGATGCCGGCCCGGATGGCAAGATCAGTGGCCCTTTCTTGCGAGCTAGAGTGGCGGTGGATGTACAGAAGCCTTTGAGGAGAGGTGTTTTGCTGCAAACTAAGAAAGATGCACCACCAGAATGGTTTGACATCCAATTCGAGAAGCTCCCGTTCTACTACAAATCCTGTGGCCTGATGGGACACATGCACCTCGAGTGCCCGACGCCGGCACCAAAGAACGCTCTGGGCAAACTTCCCTATGATGTTCAGCTGCGTGCGCCTGAAGAAAAGAGGAAGAAACCACATAGTTTTGGTGCAGCTGAAGCAGAAACCTTTGGCACCTCGAGAACACGTAGTGGACAAGCACTGTCACCACGACACAACCCTGCTCGACATGGTGGTGCTGATCAACGTGCCTCGGGGACTAGCCACTCAGCCAACCACGAAACTAGTGCTGATGGGAACTCCTCTGCAACACAGAAGGGGAAAGGACCTGAAGCAGAAGACAATGAGCCGGTCAAGAACCTGTCCCAGAAAAGGGTAAGACCAGTTACTGAGAGCCCAAGGAAGCGCACACGCCCTGTTTTGCATAGGCCGGTGCATGAAAATAGTGGTGTTCCTATTGGCTTGGTCAATGATAGACTGGCTCAACTCGGCAACAATTCTGGCCGGACTGATGAGATTAGAGAAGTTCAGAAGAAGCAACGAGTTTCCACCAAACCAAATGCAAGATCGGCGGCGGCTGCGGGCGGCAGCCCCCGCCGGGCGCCATGAATATCATGTGTTTGAACTGCCGGGGCTGTGGGAGGTCCGAGGCAGTTCGTGAGTTCCGCAATATTGTGGAGCTGAATCATCCCAAGGTGCTATTTCTGTCAGAGACGAAGATGGCTGCCAAAAAAGCAGAATCGGAGCTAAGACAACGTTTAGGCTTTGCTAATGCTTTTGGGGTCAATTGTGTGGGTCTCAGTGGTGGTTTAGCACTTTTGTGGACCAACGATGTTGTTGTGGATCTGAAATCTTACTCCAAATATCATATAGATGCTTGGGTGACTGAGAATGGGGGCCGTGGAGAGCAATGGAGGTTTACAGGTTTTTATGGGGACCCGGCAAGATCGAGGAGGAAGGAATCCTGGCGTATGTTGAGGTTCCTTCGCAACCAGAATGATCTCCCTTGGCTTTGTGCAGGGGATTTTAATGAGGTTCTTCATGATCATGAGCAATTTGGAGGCTGTGAACGTGAAGAATGGAAGATGGAAAGTTTCCGAGAAGCGGTGGAATATGTAGGTTTCACTGATCTTGGCTATATAGGACTGCCTTATACTTGGGACAATAGAAGAGATGGAAGGCACAATGTGAAGGTTCGATTGGATCGGGCTTTGGCTGATGGGAACTTGCAATTTATTTGGTGACTCCTCTGTGCAACATGTCCAAACTACTGAATCTGACCACTGTGCTGTGCTTATCCACCTTTGCCGATCAGGAGAGTTGGGGCGGCGTGGCAGGGGAAAACCCTTTCGGTATGAAAACATGTGGCAACGCCATGAGAATTATGAGGCAACGGTTGCAGCGATCTGGACGAAAGATTGCAACTCTCTGGTTGATGTGCAGTCCTCTTTGTGTGAAATGCAAAACACGCTGAAAGCATGGGATGGGGACCAGTTTGGGTCTGTGAGAAAGGAACTGGCTCATCTACGCCGTCGGCTTGAGAACGTTAGAAGAAACAGTCTGAATTCCGGCCCATCAAGAGAGGAGCGACACATCGCTTGCCGACTTTCAGAAATTCTTGCCCGTGAAGAGGTGATGGAGAACCAACGATCCCGGGTTGATTGGCTCTGTGAAGGGGACCGGAACACGGCGTTTTTCCAAGCAAAAGCCAGGCAAAGGACCAGGAAAAACAAAATCACAGCTCTGAAACGTCTTGATGGGTCAGTTTGCACTGAACAAGATGAATTGGAGGCCTTAGCAGCTAACTTTTACCAGCAGCTGTTCACGGCACAGGCACAATCCACACCTGAAGAGGTGGTGCAATTTGTTCCACAAAAAGTAACTCCTGCCATGAACACGATGTTGGATGCCCCTTTCACTGCTAAGGAAGTTGAGAAGGCCTTATTCATGATGCGCCCAAATAAAGCACCGGGGCCAGACGGTTTCACGACGGTTTTTTTTTCAACGGCATTGGCAGCTAGTTGGCAATGATGTGAGCAAGGCGGTTCTGTCCTTTCTGAATGGTGGTGACATGCCGGATATTGTGAACAACACGGTACTGGTATTAATTCCCAAGGTAAAACACCCTCAAGATCTAACTCAATTCAGACCCATTGCTTTATGTAATGTCCTCTACAAGATTTGCCCCAAAGTTATTGCCAATCGTCTGAGACTAGTTTTGGATGTTATCATTTCGGAAGAACAATCTGCTTTTGTTCCTGGCCGGTTAATCACTGACAATGTGCTTGTTGCATATGAGAGTATACACTATCTGAGCAGGAAAAAGGGAGTTACAGGGGCTTGTGCAGTTAAATTGGACATGGCCAAGGCTTACGATCGTGTAGAATGGCCCTATCTTCGGTGTATCATGCTAAAATTGGGCTTCAGTGGAAACTGGGTAACACGTATCATGAAATGTGTGGAATCTGTCAGGTTTTCAGTGAGGGTAAATGGTCACTTTTCAGAGATGTTTCTCCCTTCCCGGGGGATTCGTCAAGGTGATCCTTTATCCCCTTATCTGTTCCTCCTTTGTGCAGAGGGATTGTCTTGTATGCTCAAGTATGCTTGGCCCAATTATCTTGCAAAAGGCATTAGAGTGGGCATCCACGCTCCCTGGGTATCACACCTCTTGTTTGCCGATGACTGCCTCCTGTTCACACAAGCTAGTGCAAATGGTGCACGAAGATTGATGGAGATATTGCAGGCATACCAAGCTGGTTCGGGGCAAATGGTTAATATAATGAAATCTGCAATATTTTTTAGTGCAAACTGCCAGGATGAGGTGAAAGATGAGGTGAAGCAAATTACTGGTATTGCAACTGAAGCTTTGTCAGAGAAATATTTAGGGCTGCCTACAGCAGCGGGGAGGAATACGAAAGAAGCTTTTGAGCACATCCCCACAAAAATCAAGAATGTTATGGGGGGCTGGAGTGAGAAGAAGCTTAGCGGAGCAGCAAAAGAGACTCTGATAAAGTCAGTTGCACAAGCAATCCCAACATACTCAATGAGCTGCTTTCTCCTCTCCCCTGATACATGTAAAAAGATCACCTCGGCAACTTCAAACTACTGGTGGAGTGGTGTGGTAGACAAAATAAGTATCCATTGGAAGAAATGGGATGATCTTACCCTGCCAAAGAGCCATGGAGGAATGGGATTCAGAGATATCAAAAATTTTATTCTTTCCATGCTAGGCAAACAAAGTTGGTGTCTTATGATGAACCCTGATTCTCTATGTGCTAGAGTACTGAAAGGAAAATATTTTCCTCAAGGAGACTTTATGACGGCCGGGAAGAAAAAGAATTCGTCACATACTTGGCGTGCAATCCTTGCTGGCAGAAAAGTACTTGAGTTGGGGTTGATAAAGAGAATTGGTGATGGGGCCTCCACAAATATTTGGAATGACCGATGGCTTCCTGCAGGTGCTGGTCACAAACCGTTTTGCAAGAAGGAAGGAGCAACAACTTCTTTTGTCTCTGAACTACTAACTGACAGTGGAAGCTCATGGAATGAGGAAGCCCTGCACTCTAACCTGTTACCATTCGATGCGGAGGCTGCCAAGCAAATCCCGCTAGGGGGAGTGCAAGACGACTTCTGGGCCTGGTCGGGAGAACGCCATGGCTTCTATTCTGTACGGTCAGCATACCGTCTGCTGACAGAAATTGATGCACAAGGGCGAGCTTTTACTGGTGGTCAATCGGCACATTCTGCTGCAGCCAACGATCCAAGATGGAAGAAATTGTGGAGACAGAAGGTGCCACCGAAAGTGCGTGTATTCTGGTGGAGAGTTGTGCATGATTATATGCCTTGTCGGGCGAATCTGCATCGACGCCACATAGATCAAATTGCCAATTGCGAGATCTGTGGTACTCCGGAAGAAACATCGTTTCATGCTTTGGTGGAATGTACCATGGCGAAGTCCTTCTGGGGGAAGCTGAAAGAGATTGTAGGGATTAAACTACCACGGTTATGCCCAAGGACATGGGCAATTGATTTGCTTGATGATCGGTTCTGTAAAGAGGAAGATAGGACTGTGATCATGTGTGGTATGTGGTCTCTTTGGACATCAAGGAATGACCGGAAACATGGCAAAACACCAATTGATCCCAGGCTGGCTATTGAATGGGCGTTGGACGCCTGTTTTTTACTGTTGCCAGCCCGACAACAGCAGGCGAATGTGTCGCGGCCAAGGGAGCAATGGTAATCTCCACCGCCTGATGTTGTCAAAGTCAATTGTGATGGTGGCTTCTGTTCCGATAGCATGACTGGTTCCACCGGTGTGGTCATGCGCAATTCGGAGGGTGCCTTTCTAGGCGCCTCATCGAGATGGCTCCCAGCTGTTTCATCAGCTCTTGGTGCAGAAGCAGAGGCTTGCCGTGATGGACTGAGGTTGGCACTGGAGGGAGGAATCAGGAGGCTAATCATCGAATCCGATTCCCATCAATTTGTCACCCTTTGGAAGAACCGCAGGCAACAACGATATGAAATTGCTGTCATTCTGGAGGAGATGGAAGTGTTGGCATCGACAATGACCTCCTTCGAATGTTTGCATACTAGGCGTAGAGCAAATGAAGTAGCTTATCTCTGTGCTAAATATGTAACCTCGCCTAGTTCTAAGTCTGTGTGGCATGAGCCACCTAGCTTTCTTTTACCATCACTTCAACGTGAGTGTAATTCTGATGATCAATGAATGAAAGCTATGTTTCCCAAAAAAAAAAGGGTATGGTGAGTAGGAGCAGGTAGTTCGTCGGTCACTGGCCGGCCTGATCATTTTCAGTTTCCTGAATCCTGACCAGTTCGTTTCTGTTATGAATAGTAAATAACGTAGTATTCAGACGTTGACATCAGGCAGGTGGGCAGTTGTGTGCCTGTGTGATGGCCGGCCTTTCAAACACTCTTGTCAAGGTTTCTTTTTTTCCCCCTCTGTGATGCCTTCGTGACCCTATCAGGCCATCAGGGCAGATGGTTGCGGCTACTTTTCTTTTCTTCCCCTTTCCTGCTTTTTATATGGGTTAAGAATGATAAATGATAGCTTTTCGAACTGCTACTTTTGTTGCTTGTTACAAGGAAAAGTTGGAGCTAATGCCACTACTATAATTTGTGTGATACCAAAATTATTGGTGCTGACCTGACCTTATTAGGGAGCAATACGCCAATACCTGAGCCACCTGCCCTTAACAATGGCTGGGAGCATCAGAGCAAGGTCACTATTTAAGAGACTTTTCAGTCTAACTAATCTTTGGTAGTTGAGCTAAAATAATGAACAAGGTCACTAAAAAAGCCATTGAAAAGGCCAGTGCTCTTCACTACTCATTGCCCCCACTTGGGCAATGGCCACAAGAGTATTTATTTTCTTTCCAACAATTAAGTGGCCCCAATTTCAGTATATTTGATCTGAAACCTTAAATAACCTGACCTTTCACATTATGCTATATAAGAAACGGTATAAATAGAAAGGATATACTCCATCCGTTCCAAATTACTATTCTCTGTTGACTTTTTTCTACAACATTTGACCATTTGTTTAATACAAAAAATTTGTCTAAATATACAAAAAAAAATAAGTCATATTTAAAGTATATGTGATGATAAAGTAAGTCACAAATAAAATAAATAATATTTGCATAAATTTTTGAATAAGACAAATGGTCAAATATTTAACGAAAAAACCAACAATGAATAGTAATTTGGAACGGATGTAGCACAATACAAGGTTTCGATAAATATCTATCCTTGCATTTTCGCTAGACAAGAATGTGGTTGCGTTTACAATTTATTTTCACCAATCAGGATTCTACTAAACCTCACTATTACAATAAGCTTGTTTCTCTAGGGTTTCGATTTCTATAAAAATGCTAGAAACTGATAGGGACAGAGTTTCCCAACATTGTTTGGTAGGAAAATAAGGATAAATTCAACGGGAAAGGACCAAGTGTCATACGGTTTCCTCGAACTCTAAGGAGGTGATCCTTCCACCAAAGGAGCAGCTTGAAGGCTCGAGTGCTCGACACTCCCTTGGCGTTGCACTCTGAGGTACAACCGTGAACCGTGTGTGGGAGGACCCAAATCAGCAGCTACTGCAATTACAGCGACCCATGCGTCCGTGCGGTTGTGGAGGCGCCCGCCGGCTCCTAGCATTCGTGTTGTCCGAACATTTCTCGGAATCGAAGCTCTATGCAATGCAGTTTCCAGTCTTTTGGGCGGAGACGTAGCCGGGGGATGTCATTGCGTCAGGAAGGACGGGTGTTTCACAACGGTGTACTGGGAAGAATGAGTCTTGAGCTGTATTAGGACTTAGGAGAAGGTTGTCCGTCAGTCAGTGGCCTGAATTTAAGCTTCTTCCTTGCCCGTTCGTCTCCGTTCTGAATAGTAAACAAAGTAAGATTCAGTTTGGACATTGACAGGCGGGTGGACTGGTGTGTGATGGTCTTTTCTTTTTTCGTTGCGGTTTGTAGACCGTGGCCATGTTTGTTTGTATTTCCAAAAAAAAATTCCCGGAGAATCTTGCATGCATGGATTATTAAATACAGTCTATTTGTAAAATCTTTTTAATGATGAGTGTAACTTTGCGCGACGAATCTAATGAGCTTAATTAACTCATGATTTACTACAGTAATGCTACAATAATCATCCTCTAATCATACAGTCAGAGACCTCATTAGATAGGTCTCACGAATTAATATGGGATTTTGTACGTAGTCTTATAAACGGACTTTATTTAATATTCTTAATTAGTGGTCAAACGTGTGTAAAAAAATTTCGCCTCCAAAGAAACACGGCCTTGCCTAGCCTTCAGTATCAGGGCAAAGGGCTGTGACTACCTTTCCCATCTTCCAGGCTAGCAAAAAAGGACCATGCATATTTGTCGGTGCCGGGATCGGTCGGCCAATCCCCAGCGCCAAACAGAATGCGCTGTGTCCCGTCCCTTGACGGTTGATGCAAGAGCTAGCACGATGAGACAAGCGTTTATCCTGGTTCCGACCGTGAGGTCGTACGTCCAGCAGGGTGCGCTCGGGGCGCTGTACTATCTTGCACCGGAGTGCTTGCAGAGGGGGGCTACAAGCAAGGCGGGAGAGGAGGACGAGTCTCCAAGTCCCTCAAATCGAGTGTGATTGAGGCGAGTGCCAATATCGTGTGTGACGGTGTGTGTGATTGTCTCTCCTTTTCCCTCTCTCGCCCCCTCCCTCCTTTTATAGGCTAAGGAGAGAAGGAGGGGAGGGGCTTACAAGTACAGATACAGTGTGTGCTGCAGAGGTGTGTACTGGAGAGCGTGGCGCTGGGCGTGCGGCCGTCCTTGACCCAGGCGGGGGATTTATAGCGAGCTCCGGCTTCCGCGGGCGTCATGGCCATCCCTGTGCTTGTCCTAGAGTGATTTCGAGGGGTGGTGCTGCCGTAATCCGCACCCAACTGCCCGCCGCTGGTTGACTTCGAGGGCGGGGCAGGTGACGAAGGACGAGAGTTGGCGGCACAGGGGCCGGCATGGCGCTTGCTGTCGACCACAGTGCGCGGCATGCCCGGTTTGCCGGGGAATGGCCGAGAGTTGGTGCATTTGACCCGGCGTTCGTCATCACCGGACCACGCCTGACCGGAGTCCGTACTCGGTTGCTGCTCGTATATTCGTTCGAGGGTCCTTCGCGCCCATTCGAGGGCTGCGCCGGGGGGGGGGAGGACGGGAGCGGGTGGAGTAGCGGTGCGGATTGACGCCTGCAAGTCCGCACAGGGCCTCGCGCAGCGCCGCATGCGTCCTCACAGTGGTGGTGAGGACGCATAGTGACCGGAGCAGTTGAAACAGCGAACTCTGTGGTGTCAGCAGCGCGGCGTGGGGAGAGATTGCCTTTTTGACTTCGGCGCCCGCCTGATGGGGCGGGCATTAAATGCCGTTGTCGAGCGGGGCGCCAGAGTGTGCCGCGTTATGTAGAGGGATAGCCTCGAGCGAGGCGGAGACGGCCCGCCCGCTCGAGGGGGTGCGCGGCCCTCGAGCGAGGCGGGGTTTGCGTTGCGCCTGCTCGAGGGTGCGCGGCCCTCGAGCGAGGCGGAGACGGGGGTAGCGACTTGGGTCCCCTCGATAGGTGAGCTCGGACGTCCGTTCTTGGGCCGCGATAGGCCGTGACTGGCCGAGCTGTCATGGCGGCCCCTCTTGGCTGTCGGTGATTCGGCCTTTTGTGGCATATCGTTTTTTGAGGGTGATTTGCCCCAATGATTAGGGGACCCCCGGGGTTTGTCCCCGACAGTAGCCCCCGAGTCTCTGCCGGACTAAGGATCAGTCGGGCAGAGGCTGATGGTTCGCGGGATCGTTCCCGGTCATCTTGCGGGGATTACTCCTTTTTGATTATGCATGTTCTTCCGTGGGGGCGCGCGAGCGCACCCGCGGGTGTAGCCCCCGAGCCCTTGGAGGAGTGAATTCACTCGTGCAAGGGCTTTGACTTTCGAGGGTCGTGTCAGTCGCTCCCCTTTCGACGTGGTGGGGGTGAGACCGAGTTACACGGAATTCGGGGGGCGGACCCTGCACGGCTTCGACGTGTTTTGTGCATAAGAGGAGGAGGACATACTGCAAGGAGACCCCGAGCTCCTGGCCCGAGCGGAGTCGATCGGAGGGGCTTCTTGTCTTTGAGTTGCGACCCTCGCTTCCCCTTCGCGGGGGAGAGGGGTGAGGTCATTCATGCAACCCTCGAATCGGGCAGCGTACACGGATGTCTCGGTGAGCTGTTAGCGGGTAGTTCAAGTGGACGCCCGTGCCCCGTTCGCTAGGGGTCGGCTCGTGGTCCGGAGACGCGTCCATGTAGCGCATGCAAAGGTTTGCTAGGTGGGGCTCGGTCCCTTTCGCAGAGACCGAGGGTGCGAAAGCTCTCCCTCGTTGGGATCCCCCCACTAGCTGCCTTTGTCCGGCCTCGAACACAACAGGGGCGTCCCCAAACTTCGCGTTCGGGGTAAAGTCTGTTGGACACGCCCGAATCGTCCCTGACTCTGTTGATCTGGAGTGCCTGTCGAACCCTTTCGCGGGCCAAGCTTCGTACTCCTGATCAGTAGGGCCTTGCGAAAGGTGCAGGTCACCCTCGAGCAGCGGGCTCGAGGGTTGGTCGAGCGTGACCGACAGCCTTCACATCGCTTAATCTGGGGCGCCCGTCGAACCTTTTCGAGGCCCGGGTTTCGAGCCCCTGATCAGTAGCACCCTGCGCCTCGAGGCGGAGGGGGGGTCGTTGTCTTACCTGGGAAGGAATCCAACGGTTAGGTCGTTTCGGTTTTGCGGGCCCGCGCACGACCGCTGGCGGGCGTGGTCGTGGCTGACGTGTCGCGGAGTGGGCGAGATGGGCGTAGTGGGCGCGACTTTTTAGGCGGAGTTGGCGTGCGCCGGGGAGAGGCGAGGCGACGGGCGGTCAGGTGCCGCTGCTGCGTCGTTTCGTTTTACCGTGCCGCAGTAAATGCCGCCGCTCACGCGTGCCGTTCCGCGGGAAAAAAGGGGAGGGGGGTCCCCGGTTGTCAGCGACGTGCCACGCGTGCGTTCGGCCCGTTGCCAGTGGGTTGGCGTGTCGCGGCAGGGACGAGCCCGCTCCCTTATAAAAGGAAAGCGGGGGAGGAAGGGGATTTTTTACCTTCACCATTCCTCGCACCAGCTCTCGCCTCTGCCTTTCGCTTGCTTCCGAGCCCGCTAGTCGCACTCTATTCGTCCTTCACGCCTTCGTCGCCTTTGCTCCGCGCTCCCTGCTCCGCCGTCCGCCATGGTGATCATCGAAGGCGTCACGGAGTGGACTCCGTCCACCGCTACCGAGCACCTCCTGGAGGGCTTGGTGAACGGCGGGCAGCTTTCGCCCCGGGGCGATTCGGCGCGGCTGGCGTGGATTGTCCCGGCGCTGGCGGCCAGGGTGCCGAACCCGCCGGCGGGGTACGTGGTGAGCTTCATCCGCTTCCACGAGCGGGGCTTCAACGCGCCCGCCAGCCAGTTCATGCGGGGACTCTGCCACTACTACGGCGTGGAGCTCCACAACTTCTCCCCCAACGCCATCTCGCAGGCGGCGGCCTTCGTCGGCGTCTGCGAGGCTGTGCTGGGGATCGAGGCGCACTAGGACCTATGGGTCCACCTCTTCCGCGCCGAGCTCAGCACGTCTGGCGCGGGGAGGGGGGTGCGCCGTTCTTCGTGTGCCGGCGGTCTTACGCTCGCGCCGGTCGAGTCTAGGAAGCACCTGTACCCGGCCTGCAGGATGACCACCAACAACAGCGGCTGGGCCAAAGGATGGTTTTACCTGCGCAACGACGACCTGGGGTTGCCGGAGTACACCGGCAAGGTCTTGACGGAGAAGGCCGACTCCTGGAGCTACGGCGTTTCCGGCGAAGGTCAGCGGAAGAGGCTCCGCCCTGTTGTCGACGCCCTTCGTACCTTGGAGGGGTCGGGCCTGACCGTGGCGCACGTGCTCGCGCACTGTCATCGCCGCCGGGTGGTTCCCCTCATGGAGAGGCAGCTCCCTCTGTTCCGGATGACGGAGGACGCCGACCCGGCGGCACTGGCGGCTTCGCGCATGTTGTCGGAGCCGCTGCTTGAAGAGTACGTCGTTACGAGGGTGCGAACGGCGGTGCATCCCGACACTATGCCGAGCGACCTCCGGTCGTTCCGGCTGCGCCCCGACGAGGGCCATGTTTTGTCGGTGAGTCGTCATTCTCCCTCTCCGGGCTGTTGGATTGATTAATTTAGAATTCCCTTCCTCAATTCATCGTGATTTCAGGAGGTGAGCTGCGGCCTCTACCGCTCCCTCGCGCCGACTCCGGAGGTGCGTGCTTCGAACCGCGCCCGCCGTGACCGCGAGAGGGACGCGAAGGAGGTGAAGAGAGCCAGCAGCCGGAGGAGGCAAGCGCGGCGGGACGCGCACCAGGCGGCGCTTCGCCGGTGGAGGAGGGACGGCGGGGCGCCGCCGTCGTCCCCCGAGGACTCCCCGGACCCTCCCAGCGAGGGGGAGGATGAGGAGGAGATCGATGCCGGCGGGGTTCCGCCCGCCGGTGAGGAGGAGGAGATGGCCGCGCTGCTGCCCGGGGCGGGCGCGGTGGCCCCGGGCGATATTGCGCTGGTGGCGGTGCGGACGGCGGTCGCGCCTGCTCGACCCGCGGTGCCGCGGGCGCGAGCGACTTCTTCCCCTGCTGCGGGCGGGCCGCGCCGCAGCGGATTGAGTGCCGAGGGCTCGGGGGGTGCGCAGCCCCCGAGCGGTTTGAGGGGGTCCTCGAGTTCGAGGAGGGCTCCCTCAACGGGCGGCTCGAAGCGGAAGCTGCAGGTGCTGCAGGATTGTGTCCGGTAAGTTCTGCCTTGAACTTTTTCGTAGCTTTCCATCCTTGTTTGGTTTTTCGTCTCGTGATTTCCGCTCTTTCTTTTCGATTCAGCACGCGGGGTGCCGCCAAGGCCGACCCCAGCCTCGCGCCTAAGAAGGCGTTGAAGGTTGGGGCGTCGGATTCCCCTCACGCCGGGGGATCGCGTTCGCGCGGGACTCTGCGTCCCGCAGCGATGTCCGCAGTGACGCCGGTGGAGCCGGCGCCGGGGGCACGAGATTCTGGGTCGGCGGAGGAGGAGCGGGAGAGGACGCCCCTAGTGGCGGAGCCGGGGCAGGACGCCCCGGTGGTGGAGGTGGAGCCGGGGCACGGCGCCCCGGCGACGGAAGTGGGCGAGCAGGAGGGCCACGCCACCGCCGCGGCCCCTACTGGAAAGAGGCAGGAGGCGCTCGTGCCGGTCGGCGGCACGGTCATCCTGCCGGCTTTGAGCCGCGCACAAGGCGTGGCCCAGGGTGGCGATGGCGGGCGCGTTCCCCCCGCTGGGGTGACTGCGGCCGAGGTGTCGGCGGCGCGCCTCTTGTCTCAGGGGCCGCCGCAGATGCCCATGGCCGGGGGAGCGGCTGAGTGGGATGCGGCCGAGGTGGCGCTGCTCCAGGGTCGTCGCGGCCCGAGCGCATGGCCAGAGGAGCCTGGCGTCTTCGCCCGGGTTTGGCAGGGCATGGCGGAGGAGAACGAGCTATGGGCTCGGGCCGAACGGGTCGGGACGGACCTGGAGCGGGCCATCTCTGCCGCCGCCGATCTCCATTCCAGGCAGGCGCTGGAACTCTTTGAGGTATCCCCGTGCTCATCTTAGCACTTCGTGATTGTTTTTAGTTTGTGTCTTATTCGTGATGGCTCTTCGTGCAGCTTCTGCGGCAGGAGGCGGCAGACAAGACCGCGTGCATCGCGGACTTGTACGCCGATCTTCGCCGGTTCCGCCAGGCGAACGCGGACCTGGGCACAGAAGTGACCCAGCTCACCGTCCGGGTGAGGGAAGCGGAGACGGCCGCCCGCGCACACGAAGAAGCTAAGGCTCGCGCGGAGCGGGAGCGCGACGCTGAGAGAGGCACGGCGGAGCGGGAGGCCCGAGCTTCGGCCGCGGCGTTGGAGCGGCTCGAGCTCGAGCGCGAGGCGCGTGAGGGCGCGCAGTCCCAGCTCGCGGAGGCGGCGGCCCGGGCAGAGCAAAAGGCCTAGGAGGCCGAGCAGCTGGGCCGCGCGCTTCGAGAGAAGGAGGGTGCGCTGGCGACCGCGGAGGGCCTGCTCCAGCAAGAACGCACAGCGCTTACTGAGGCCAGGGCCTTGGTGGACGGTATGGCTTTACGCTTTCCTGGCTTTCTGTGTTTGAGTTAGTCTTGACGTGCTTGAGCTTTGTCAGGGCTGCGGAGAGCCAAGGCGGAGAAGGCGGACGAGGTGATGGCTGTTCAGGCCGCCTACTCCGAGGCCCAGGGGGAGCTCGAGGCGCTGAAGGTCGCCGTCGATGCGGCGTGCCGGGACGTCCAGTGCGTCGACGTGCAGTCTGGGTCGTCGTTGCCCAGCCGCCTGAGGTCTCTGAAGAGCTGCGTGGCGGAGCGCCTCGAGAGCGCGCTTCACCTTGGAGTGAAGAATGCACTCGGCGTGGTGTCGACGCATTACAACATCGACCTCGCGGCGGTGGCGTGCGGCTACTTCATCGACGCAGACCTGGACGACGACGCTGCCCTTGCTGCCCTCGACGAGGCCGATGACGGCGCCGAGGATGCTGCCACGGTGCTTGCCGCCAAGTTCGGGCGCGATCTTTTCCCCAAGGAGGATGAAGATGCACGCGCCGACGTTGGGCCTGAGGCTGCGACCGCCACCGAAGCTGAGGTTGATCCTGAGGCCGACGCCGTGGCGTCCCTTGAGGAGGACATCGCCTCGGTGTGCCGCGATGACGATGGTCCTGGGACGCTTGCATCGGTTCCCTCGACCGTTGCCGCCGAGGCCACCGCGCCCCCGCAGGAAGGTGGAGCCTGAAGGGTTCAGGCTTAGTATCTAGGTGTATCTTTAGTTTTTAGGAGACTAGCTCTGTACATAAACTAAGATTGAAAGTCGGTTGTGCATTTCAAACTTGTTCGATTGTTCTATTGTGCTACTCTTGGCTTGGAGAGATTTCGGCCGGGTATTTCGAATCCGCGAGTAATTAAGGCGTGGAGTGGAGAGGGAGTTGCCGTATCCCTTCGCGGGCATAGGCGGTCTCACGGCTCAACCGGCTCCAGCTTTAGCTGGCTCGCGCCCCGCATCTCTCTAAGCGCCTCGAGTTTTAGCACAATTTTTGAAAATTGGGACGATTAGGGGGGTAAACCCCCCTGCAGCCCCCGAGGGGGGCTTGGCTCTATTGAGAATAGGACCAAGTCCCCCTTGTTCATGCTGTTAGTAACAATGTTTTCATGTTTTTCGCAAACTTTTCATTATTGTTAACTTAAGAACATGAAGTATTTACAAGAAATACTGAGAGTTTTAAGGATAGAAGCGACGTAGCTGTTGGATGTTCCAGGCGTTGGTGAAGACCTCGCCCTTCTCGTTCGCCAGCTTGTAAGTGCCAGGTTTGAGGACCTTGGCGATGATGAATGGTCCTTCCCATGGCGGAGTGAGCTTGTGGCGCTCTCGATTGTCCTGGCGCAGCCTCAGCACCAGGTCCCCTTCGTGGAGGTCTCGACGCCGCACCTTCTGAGCTTGGTATCGCCGGAGCGATTGTTGGTAGCGTGCTGAGTGAAGCAACGCTACGTCGCGAGCCTCGTGCACCTGGTCCAGCGAATTCTCGTGGTCCCGCTGGTTTTGGTCTTCCTGGTAGGCCTTGAGCCTCGGAGACCCGTACTCCAAGTCTAATGGGAGGACGGCTTCGGCGCCATAGACGAGGAAGAACGGGCTGAAGCCTGTGGCCCTGCTTGGGGTTGTCCTAAGACTCCAGATCACCGATGGCAGCTCAGCAACCCACTTCCGGCCAAACTTGTTCAGCTTGTTGAAGATTCTTGGCCTCAGGCCTTGTAGTATCATGTCGTTGGCACGTTCTACTTGGCCGTTCGTTTGTGGATGTGCCACGGCCGACCAATCAACGCGAATGTGATGGTCGTCGCAGAACTCTAAGAACTTCTTGCCGGTGAATTGGGTGCCGTTGTCAGTGATGATCGAGTTGGGTACCCCGAATCGGTGGATGATGTCGGTGAAGAACAACACGGCCTGCTCAGATCTGATGCTGGTGATGGCCCGGACCTCGATCCACTTCGAGAACTTGTCGATGGCTACCAACAAGTGAGTGAATCCCCCGGGCGCTGGGCGGAAGGGCCCCACGAGATCCAACCCCCAGACCGCGAAAGGCCATGTTACAGGGATGGTCTGCAGGGCGTGCGCCGGGAGATGCGTCTTTCGTGCGTAGAATTGGCACCCTTCGCAGGTGCGCACGACCTCGTTCGCGTCGGACACGGCGGTGGGTGAAGCGCCCCCTCGAAAGAGAGAACTTAATGTGATACAAATACCAGTCCCAGGATGCTGGTTCACATTATTACAACAGATAGTTCAGTACAAGGACAACATTACGGGAGGCGGTGGCATTGCAGGGCCACGACAAACAGAACTAACACTAAGCTCCAGATAAACAGATTGATAACATAGAGGTCTTCATCAGAGTGGCAATGCATGCGGCTTCCAGCGGGTGACCCTAACACACAGGCAAAGGTTGGGTGCAGAACGAACCCCTCTAGACGATATCCTCAGGCACAAAGTCCGGGTCTGCCTCTGCAACAGATTAAGCAAGGGTGAGTACATACGTACTCAGCAAGCGCAACCACAACCACGGAGGGGTATAACAGAAGTATGCAAGTATTGTAACAAGGAAGGCTTGTGGTTTATTTAGCAGCAAAGCAAATTTTTATTACACATGCAAGGGTTGGTTTTCGCAATAGGTTTTCACAAGTATTTCTTTTAAAGGGGGCAGTAATTGTAAATACTCTTTCGAACAAGATTTTGTTGCTACCAGATTTCCCATCTGTCGTAGCCCAAGTCAAAACATTTCTCGGCTCAATCAAACACCAACACTTTCTTACACCAAAACAGGGGACTAGTGAAGTGACCAAGCCGTAACTCGCCCAATACCGTGGACACGGCTATCCGGATAGGTTTTAACTCTGCAGAGGTGTACACAACCACAAGTAGGCTACCACAACAAGAACACCTTAGTGCCAGTGCAGCTCCTATCAAAGCCATTACCCACCATAGCTAATCTGACAAGTTATCACAGACGCGACCAGGGGTTAGCAACCTACCAACGAGGTTCTAACCAGGGGCATACCTCACATAGACCGTATCCCCGGCTCCATGGCCCTCTGTTGCTCACCAGCACACCACATAACCAGCAGCTCAACTAGTGGGGTTTATGCTAGGCCGTTGCCACATACAACGGTCGAGTGGGTGTACAGAAAAATGGGTTAGGCTAGATGACACATCAACATCATCCCAAAACTTGTGACAGGATAGACAACTCCCACCATGCTCAACCACAGAGGTTAGAGCACACCTCGGCATTTCACACAAGAAATACCGTCTGTCTCATCCCACACGGGTACTCATTTTGTTTACACAAATCATCTCTTTTATTTTAAAGTACGCACACGGTTGCTTTTGTAAACACCAAATATTTGTTATGGGTATAATGGTAAAATGTCCCTAAGCATTCCTAGCAGTGACCAACATTCAAACAGAGCATTGTCGTGTTTAAATATTAATCTAGGTTGTCAAGGATTCAGTCATAGCAATCAAGGTATGGCTATCCAACCGGGTTTAGCAGTAAAATTGTGCAAGTTTTATAAAACAGGCCATGGGTTGTGTTTATAAAAACTGGGACATCAGTATGCATCAAAGGGTGGGATTGCACTTGCCGTTTTCCTAACCCTCGGGGGATTCCTGCCCGGGGTCTTGGTCTCCAAACTCCTGCTCGTAGCCCTGCTCCTCCTCGAGTCCTTCCTCGTTCACAGCGGAGTCTACGACATACACAATCAAACACCCAATAAATAAAAGAAAAAGGTTTTATTGAGCTCCAAAAGAAAGAACGGAAACAGAGAGCGGATGGTGATGAGATGATTATTATCGGGTATGGACTGGTTGGGTTTGGCGAAAATATAGTGGTGAATATTGTGGTGGAGTTTGGGGTCCAACGGGATTAATTTGGCGCATGAAATGACGGGTTTAGTGGAGTTTAGGGGCTGTTTAAAGGAAAAAGGATCTTTTTGTAAATACGGAAAAGCTCAGGGGCTCCTGGCGGAACAGACAGAGAGAGGGAGAACAGTAACCGTTGGACTGCGGGTTAAATAGTGGGAAGTCCAGGGGGTTATGGACAAAATGTCCTTCTTTCTCCTCGCGACAGAGCAGAGGGAGGGGGCGGTGGCCGTCGGCGGCGGCGGCGCCGGCGCAAGAGGCGGCGGTGGTGGACTAGGGCTAGTGGAGCAGCAAGAGGAGATCGTGGCGAGCTCACCGAGGTGCTTACCACGTGCGGTAGTGGCTTGTAGCGACGTCACCGCAAAAGGGGGCGGAACGACGGTGACGGCGAGCGGGGCGGCGGTGCTATGGTGGTGGGAAGGGCCAATCGGAGGGTGGTCGAGCTGCAGGGAGTGGAGGGGAAGCTTCTGGTGCTGTCGGCTTGGCTTGGTGTGGCCCGTGGTGAGCTGCCCACGAGGACCAGAGACGGCGGCGGCAATGGAGATGGGGCGGCGGCGATGCAGTGGTGCGGGAGGTGAGTTGGTTGGCCGGTGAGTGGAAGATGGTGGTGGGGAAGCGGACGGGCCTATAAATAGGCGTGGAGGAGTGTCGAGGCGGTGGGCCGACGGGAGGGGTAGGTCGGGCGGCGTTAATGGCGTCCGGCGCTCGGGTACGGCGATGGCCGGCGGATTTCGTGCGGGGATTGGTACGACGACGCTGTGGAGGTGCTGCTGCTGTTCTTGTCGCGTGTGCGCGTCGCGACGCGGCGTGCGTGCCCGAGCGGATGGGGTCGCGGCGAGGACGGGTGGTGGCGTGCAGGAGCGGCGCGGTGGTCGGCGGTGCGTCGGTCGAGGAGCTTGGGTTGGCGGCACGGTGGTGGTGTACGACGGTCGGGCGACGATGGCGTGGAGTGTCGGTGCGTCGACGAGACAGCAGTGGGCAGGCGGTGAGCGGAGCGGGCGCGCGGCCGAGAGCACGGCGGTGGTCGGCACGATGTCGGCGAGCACGGGCCGGAGCGGAGGCGGCCGGCCAGGTCGAGCACGTGGGGCGGCGGTGAGAGGCGTGTAGGAAGGTGGGGTTGCGGAGGAGTGGTGGCCCGGCAGCGGGACGGCCGGTGGCGTGCACGGCGGTGGCAGCGATGGCGTGGCCGCGGCGTGCACGCGCGCGGTCGGCACGGCGGTGGGCGGGATAGCGACGACGCGCTGGGCAGCGGTGGGGTTCGGCCGACGGCGATCGGAGCACGGTGCTCGGGATGGGGAGCAGAGAGGCGAGCGGAGGTGGGGCCGGGCGGTCGGCGACGAGCGGCGCGGAGCAGAGTGCTCGGCCGGGGAAACAGAGGAAGAGAGAAAGGGAAGGAAGAGAAAGGAAAAGGAAGGAAAGAGGGAAAAAGAGGGAAAAAGAAAAGGAGAAAAGGGGAAAAGGGGAGGGGAAAAAGAGAGGGGAGCGCCGGCGGGATTCGCGGCGGCAGGACGACGGGCGTCGGAGCTGGTCGGTCAGAGATGGTCGGCCAAGGTTGATAGAGTCCGGCGGTCGACCCAAGGGCGGACGACGCGGGATGGGACGGAAAGGAGACGGCAGTGAGCGAGACGCGGACCGGAAAAAGAGAGGGGAGGGAAACAAAGCGGACGGGAAATCGGCGGAAAGGGAGCTCGGCTGAAAAAGATTTTGAAAAGTTTTTCACGGGCGGTTTCTTTGGTGATTTTCCCAGAGGTTGAAACACGGACGTTACAAACCTACCCCACTTAAAGAAATCTCGTCCTCGAGATTCGGCTGGCTCCTAAAAAGGTGGGGAAACTCTTTCCTCAAGGCATCTTCTCTTTCCCACGTAGCTTCCTTTACACCGTGTCTGCTCCACTGTACTTTGCATATTCGTACTTCGGAATTTCTGGTTCTCTTGGTGACGGTGTCCAAAATTTTGACGGGTACTTCCTGATATCGCAGATCCGTCTGTAGGTCAATTTCTTCTTCCGGTATGTGTTCTTCCTCAGGTACTCTCAGGCATTTTCTCAACTGGGATACATGGAATACCGGGTGTATATCTGACATTGCCTCGGGTAACTCCAATCGGTAGGCCACTTTTCCAACTTTCTTTCGCACCGGATATGGTCCGATGTACCGAGGGGCCAACTTTCCATGGACTTGGAATCTACGAGTTCCACGGATGGGTGAAACCTTGAGATAAACAAAATCTCCTGGATTAAATTCTAGTTCTCGTCTCTTCTTGTCTGCGTAGCTTTTCTGCCTGGACTGAGCTGCTTTCAACTTCTCTCTGATTTCAGCTACTTTCTCTTCGGCTTCTTTTATGAGCGCGGGTCCCACTAGTGTACGCTCTCCTACTTCTGACCACATTAAGGGAGTCCTGCACTTTCTCCCGTAGAGGGCTTCAAACGGGGACATACCCAAACTTGCCTGATAACCATTGTTGTAAGAAAATTCCGCATAGGGTAAACTCTGTTCCCAATCTTTACCATATGTAAGAACACATGCTCTCAGCATATCTTCCATAATCTGATTTACTCTTTCTGTCTGGCCATCGGTCTGAGGGTGATACGCGAAGCTGAAATCCAACTTGGTGCCCATAGCTTTATGCAAACTTTTCCAAAATCTCGAGGTGAACTGGGTTCCTCGGTCCGAAACAATTCTACTGGGCACTCCATGCAACTTCACTATGTTTTCCACATAAAGCTTGGCTAATTTCTCTCCACCATAATTGGTTCGTACAGGTAAAAAGTGAGCGACTTTAGTGAGTCGGTCAACTATTACCCATATAGAATCATGTCCCTTCTGTGTTCTGGGTAGTCCTACCACAAAGTCCATTCCAATCTCATCCCATTTCCAAACTGGGATAGGCAAGGGTTGTAATAATCCTGCCGGCTTCTGGTGTTCTGCTTTAACCCTTTGGCAGGTATCACACTGAGCGACGAACTGGGCTATGTCAGCTTTCATTCCTTTCCACCAATAGTTCTGCTTTAAATCTAAATACATTTTGGTAGATCCCGGGTGAATGAAATATGGTGAGTTGTGAGCCTCGTCCATGATTATCTGTCTAAAATCTCCTTCCTTAGGCACACAAATCCTGTCCTTATACCACAGCGTTCCTTTACTGTCGACTCTAAAGTCTGGTGCCTTATTTTCTCCAGTATGTTTGCAGATCTGCACTAAATCCTTGTCTGTTTTCTGGGCTTCTCTGATCCGACCTTCCAGAGTGGACTGGATCGTCAGTTGGTGGCTAGCGTTCTGGGGAACAATGTGCACATTTAATCGTGCCATTTCTCCTTGTAGGTGGGCATTCTTGGGTCTGTAAGACTTTCGGCTTAGGGCATCTGCCACTACATTGGCCTTGCCAGGGTGGTAGTGAATTTCCACGTTATAATCCTTAACCAATTCTAACCACCTTCTCTGTCTGAGGTTCAGGTCCGGTTGGGTGAAAATATACTTTAAGCTCTTATGATCTGTGTATATTTCACACTTGTTCCCGATTAGGTAATGTCTCCAGATCTTGAGTGCGTGCACCACGGCTGCAAATTCTAAATCATGCGTTGGATAGTTCTGCTCGTGAGGTCTAAGTTGTCGGGAGGCATATGCCACAACCTTCCCATCTTGCATGAGGACACACCCTAATCCTTGGCGGGACGCGTCACAGTAAACGACGAAATCCCTGTGAATATCTGGTAGGGTTAAAACTGGGGCAGCGGTCAGCTTTTCTTTCAGCTCTTGGAAACTCTTTTCGCACGACTCAGTCCAATTAAATTTCTTCTCTTTCTTGAGTAACTCTGTCATGGGTTTAGCTATCTTAGAAAATCCCTCAATAAACCTCCGGTAATACCCAGCTAAACCGAGAAAACTTCTGATCTCACCCACATTGGTTGGTTGTTGCCAGTTCGAAACTGCTTCTACCTTCTCGGGGTCTACGGCTACTCCTTCTGCGGTCAAAATATGGCCAAGGAAGGCTACTTTTTCCAGCCAGAATTCACACTTGCTGAACTTGGCATAGAGCTGGTGTGCTCTTAACTTTTCCAATACTACCCGCAAGTGCTGTTCATGCTCCTCGGCACTCTTGGAGTAGATGAGTATATCATCAATAAAGACTACGACAAACTTGTCCAACTCATCCATAAATACCTTGTTCATAAGGTTCATGAAGTAAGCCGGTGCATTGGTGAGTCCAAATGGCATCACTGTGAACTCGTATTGCCCATATCGGGTGACGAATGCGGTCTTTGAGGTGTCACTCCCCTTAATTTTCAGTTGGTGATACCCAGTCCTTAAGTCAATCTTGGAAAAGTACTTGGCCCCTTTCAGCTGATCAAAGAGATCATCAATTCTGGGGAGTGGGTATTTATTCTTGATAGTGACATCATTTAGTGCACGATAGTCGATGCACAATCTCATACTCCCATCTTTCTTCCTCACAAAGAGCACTGGGGCTCCCCAAGGGGACGTACTGGGCCTGATAAATCCCATCTGCTGCAACTCTTCCAGTTGTTTCTTCAACTCTGCTAACTCTGAGGCTGCCATCCTATAGGGTCTCTTGGCTATAGGAGAGGTGCCAGGGACTAGTTCAATAGCAAATTCTATGTCCCTATCCGGCGGCATTCCGGGTAGAACTTCCGGGAAAACATCAGGATACTCTCTGATTACCGGGACTTCTTCTATGGTTTTTGTTTCCATACTAAAAATCATAGGATCTGGTCCATTTCCTTTGGTGTGGCAGGCTACTTGTATTCCATCTGGGTTGGTTAGGTGCACTACCTTGTCAGCACAACCTATGAGGCCATTGTGTTTGCCTAACCAATCCATTCCAAGGATCACATCTATTCCTTTGGATTCTAGTACTACTACGTCTGCTAGAAACTCTACCCCACTTAAAAGAATCCGTACCCGTGAACAACCCAATTGGCACTTAATATCACCTCCAGGTGTTCGGGTTAGTAGGGGTGTCTTAAGTAGTACTGTAGGTATTTTGTGCTTTTCCACAAAACTTGATGATATGAAAGAATGCGATGCTCCAGAATCAAATAATATTGTTGCCAAAGCTGAACTGACTAGGTACTCACCGAGTACTACTCCTTGTGCCCCTTGAGCTTCTTGCGCGTCGATGTGGTTGACGCGGGCTCGTCCATACGACTGCTGGGTGTTGTTGTTGTTGTTGCTGCCGGTGTTGGTGCTGCGGACGGGCACACGGTTGGCTCCAGACACTGGTGGCTTGGGTCCATTCACCGAGTTGGAGTAGACTGATATCGCAGGCTTGCTTCTAGGATACGGGCAATCGGCGATGTAGTGCCCGGTCTCACGGCAGTTGAAGCAGGCTCTCGCATTGCTGTTGCTGGCTGTGGCCTGACTGACTTTGCTCTGTGGCGGCTTCGAAGCGGTCTGGCTCTTGAACTGGTTGTTGGGAGCCTGGGAGCTTGTGGCCTGAAACTGGGTCCTATACTGCACGGGAGCCTGGGGTCTAGGTGCAGCATAACCGGAGCTCCTGGGCTTCTGCGAGCGGTCCATCTGACGGTTCTTGTTCTCCAAGAACTTGCGCTTGTTCTCTTGCCTTGCCTCCATTCTGGCCCTTTCTGTGACAATGGCTTTGTTCATCAGTGTATTGAAGTCGGGGAAACTGTGGGTGATTATCAGGGCTCGAAGATCTGGGTGTAACCCACGGATGAACGCGTCCTGTCTCTTGGCATCTGTCTTCACTTCGTCGGGTGCATAGCGGGCCAGTTCCGTGAACTCGTGGGTGTACTCTTCCACAGTCTTGTTTCCTTGCTTCAGTGCACGGAACTCATCTGCCTTGCGCCTCATGGTGGCGTCGGGAATGTGGTAGCGACGGAACTCTTCTTCAAACTCTTTCCAAGTAATGGCAGACTCGTCTGGGGAAGCTGCACAGTAAGCATCCCACCAAGCTAAGGCAGTCCCAGTGAGCTGGTGGGTGGTCAGAAGAACTTTGTCACGGTCTCCACAACCAAACGGTTCCAGCTTCCTCTTGATAGTTCTCAGCCAGTCATCTGCTTCCAAGGGGTTGCTAGATCCCCCAAAGGTGGGTGGCCTGGTTCTCAGAAAGTTGGTCAGCTTGTCACCCGCACTGGGTCTACGGGCTGTCTCCTGACGGCGGCTGGCATTCCACACATTTTGCATGAACAGGGTGTGGTGGTACAATGCTTGTGCCAGGTTGAAATCTGGTGGGAGTGGAGGCATAGCAAAAGATCCTTCATTCTGACTCCTGGGATGGCTTGCTTCTGGTCCGCCTCTTACAGGCGCTTGCCCTTCAGGCTGGTTCTCTCCCATAGGATCCTGCTGATCCACTTCCTGGTTCTCAGGATTCTCTCTCCTTCCCTCTGGTTGTTCTCCTCCAGCAGGAGGGGCGCGTCTCTGAGAGGCGCTAGCACGAGTGTTCACCATCTGCAGGTTGAGCAAGGCCTTCGTGAGATTGGGTTAAGATGATGTTTAAGTTGATTAGTTCGCATTTTAAAAAGGCAAAACAGCACACAAGTTAGCACACAAACACACAAGGTTTCATTCCAACAGCTGAGGGTTACAACACTTGGGGGAGGTTACAACAAGGTTCGCACTTCAAGGCGGGGTACAGGGCAAGGTAGGAAAACTACTGCTAGGGGTACAAGAGTTTTTCGGACCAAGCTGGCTTCACTCCCATCTGAGTGCTTGACTCTGGGCTTACTCGCGGGGCGAGCTTTCCTCCGGCGGTGCAAGTCGAGCCTGCTCAGCCTCGGTTAAGGTTCCATTCTCCCGAGGTGGTTCAGACGGTCCATCTTCCACGGGCGGTGATTCTGCCGGAGTTCCCGACAGTGCCAGTGGGTTTCCCACAAGTTCTCCCCATGCCATGATCGGTGTCCCAAGTAGGACATGGGGTTCTCCAATTGCCGGAACAGGCGTTCCACTTCTAGTCCAATCCTGGATACGCAGGTCCCGTGCCTGCCGGAGGCTTTCTTGGGCGACTGCCTCATTGCTGATGGCAGCAGCAGCTCTTGCTTCAGCTTGGGCCACCTGGACTTGGTGCATGCGGACCGAGAATTCTGCTTGTTCAGCCCGGGCAGTCTGTTCTCTCAGGCGTTCGGCCTGCTCGTCAAAGAGTTGGTCCAAGGAATTGAGGTAGGTGACCACTTGGTGCAAAAGGGGTTCCTCTTGACGGCGCTGTTCCAAGTTCCTTATGCGGGCCCGCCAGACTGCACTTCTGGCGATTGGCGGAAAGTACCTCATTGGAGTGGGGACCAGGTGCCTTTCAAAGATTCCGCACATAAAGCGGAGGGCTTTTCTGAGTGCCAAGGGGTAGGTGTCCTGGTGCCTGAATCCTGTGGCGGTCGTACGCCATGCCTCGACAGGGTGGAGGTCACTCTTGGCGACAACAATGACCACTCTGCAGCGTTGGGTCCCATGGTGCTCATACTCCCTGCTGTAGTACCTCGGGCGTTCCGGTACACCGAGGCGTTCCAGCGCGGGGATCAACAGGCTAGCGAAGCCCGGTGTGACTGGGCAAACTCCCTGGGTCCATCCTTGTTCCGCCATCTGGAACCAAGGGAAAACAAAAACTGAACAGGTGCATGGTAAAAGATGATCTTTATTGCATAACATGGTGGGGTACAAGGATCAGGGATACATCGAGGCTAAGCTGATATAGCTACTAGAAACATCAGACTCTACTCTAGGCAGGGCTAAACTAAGTGCTAAACTACTCCAGACAGACTCGGCGCTTCTTCAGAGGGAGCTGGTACTCGGGCACTTCTTCTTCGGTCTGAGTGCCTGCGTCCATATGAGTCATCTCAGGTTCATCTTCCAACAACCCTCTTTCTCTCCTGTATGCTTCCAGGTTATCCATATACTCATAGTAGGCCTGGCATCTAGTCTGGTGAGTGGCTAGGGAACTGACAGCCTGTGTGGCCGTCGCTTTCTGTACCTCCAGTTCTTCCTTCGTTTCTCCTAGCTCTCTCTTTACCTCCTCTAGCTCCTTCTCTGCCTTCTCGGCTCTGTGGATCTGGTGCCTCAGCTGTCCCGATGTCTCCCGGTACAGCCTGTCTAAGCCAGTGAGGTAAATGGATAAGTGGGACACAGTGTCCTCCATATCTTCATCTCTCCCAAGGCTCCTCATCTGGGTAATCCATTCGCGTCCTCCACTTTCCAGGGGTGGGGTAAATCCCAGTGCTGTTCCCACGAGGTACTGCTTGTAGAGCTCGCGGAGGCACATCAAGGCTCTTCTTGCGGCTTTGCGGTAGGCATTAGGACGGTCGTAGCCGGTGGCGTGGACAAACCAAGGTGCCACTTCCTTGTATAGCGAGCTTCTCCCCACAAAGATGAACATACGGCACCGACGGGTACCATTGGTGGTGCATTCCCGGTAAAAGTACTCGGGGATTTCTGTGACTCCAACGTGCTCCAGGCTGAGCAGCAGCAACTTGGGGAGGCCAGGTTCTGCGGGGCAGACTCCTTCGCCCCAACCCTCGTCAGCCGACTGGGCCATCTGGAACAAGTCAAAAAGCCGTCGGTGAGTACTTGTGTGGGGGAAAGGATTAGGCAAGAACAAACTGGTGAGAGAAGACTAGGTAGGGTCAAGATCCTAGGGGTGCGTCCTACGGCCAACCTATCGGCTCTGATACCACCTGAAGCGCCCCCTCGAAAGAGAGAACTTAATGTGATACAAATACCAGTCCCAGGATGCTGGTTCACATTATTACAACAGATAGTTCAGTACAAGGACAACATTACGGGAGGCGGTGGCATTGCAGGGCCACGACAAACAGAACTAACACTAAGCTCCAGATAAACAGATTGATAACATAGAGGTCTTCATCAGAGTGGCAATGCATGCGGCTTCCAGCGGGTGACCCTAACACACAGGCAAAGGTTGGGTGCAGAACGAACCCCTCTAGACGATATCCTCAGGCACAAAGTCCGGGTCTGCCTCTGCAACAGATTAAGCAAGGGTGAGTACATACGTACTCAGCAAGCGCAACCACAACCACGGAGGGGTATAACAGAAGTATGCAAGTATTGTAACAAGGAAGGCTTGTGGTTTATTTAGCAGCAAAGCAAATTTTTATTACACATGCAAGGGTTGGTTTTCGCAATAGGTTTTCACAAGTATTTCTTTTAAAGGGGGCAGTAATTGTAAATACTCTTTCGAACAAGATTTTGTTGCTACCAGATTTCCCATCTGTCGTAGCCCAAGTCAAAACATTTCTCGGCTCAATCAAACACCAACACTTTCTTACACCAAAACAGGGGACTAGTGAAGTGACCAAGCCGTAACTCGCCCAATACCGTGGACACGGCTATCCGGATAGGTTTTAACTCTGCAGAGGTGTACACAACCACAAGTAGGCTACCACAACAAGAACACCTTAGTGCCAGTGCAGCTCCTATCAAAGCCATTACCCACCATAGCTAATCTGACAAGTTATCACAGACGCGACCAGGGGTTAGCAACCTACCAACGAGGTTCTAACCAGGGGCATACCTCACATAGACCGTATCCCCGGCTCCATGGCCCTCTGTTGCTCACCAGCACACCACATAACCAGCAGCTCAACTAGTGGGGTTTATGCTAGGCCGTTGCCACATACAACGGTCGAGTGGGTGTACAGAAAAATGGGTTAGGCTAGATGACACATCAACATCATCCCAAAACTTGTGACAGGATAGACAACTCCCACCATGCTCAACCACAGAGGTTAGAGCACACCTCGGCATTTCACACAAGAAATACCGTCTGTCTCATCCCACACGGGTACTCATTTTGTTTACACAAATCATCTCTTTTATTTTAAAGTACGCACACGGTTGCTTTTGTAAACACCAAATATTTGTTATGGGTATAATGGTAAAATGTCCCTAAGCATTCCTAGCAGTGACCAACATTCAAACAGAGCATTGTCGTGTTTAAATATTAATCTAGGTTGTCAAGGATTCAGTCATAGCAATCAAGGTATGGCTATCCAACCGGGTTTAGCAGTAAAATTGTGCAAGTTTTATAAAACAGGCCATGGGTTGTGTTTATAAAAACTGGGACATCAGTATGCATCAAAGGGTGGGATTGCACTTGCCGTTTTCCTAACCCTCGGGGGATTCCTGCCCGGGGTCTTGGTCTCCAAACTCCTGCTCGTAGCCCTGCTCCTCCTCGAGTCCTTCCTCGTTCACAGCGGAGTCTACGACATACACAATCAAACACCCAATAAATAAAAGAAAAAGGTTTTATTGAGCTCCAAAAGAAAGAACGGAAACAGAGAGCGGATGGTGATGAGATGATTATTATCGGGTATGGACTGGTTGGGTTTGGCGAAAATATAGTGGTGAATATTGTGGTGGAGTTTGGGGTCCAACGGGATTAATTTGGCGCATGAAATGATGGGTTTAGTGGAGTTTAGGGGCTGTTTAAAGGAAAAAGGATCTTTTTGTAAATACGGAAAAGCTCAGGGGCTCCTGGCGGAACAGACAGAGAGAGGGAGAACAGTAACCGTTGGACTGCGGGTTAAATAGTGGGAAGTCCAGGGGGTTATGGACAAAATGTCCTTCTTTCTCCTCGCGACAGAGCAGAGGGAGGGGGCGGTGGCCGTCGGCGGCGGCGGCGCCGGCGCAAGAGGCGGCGGTGGTGGACTAGGGCTAGTGGAGCAGCAAGAGGAGATCGTGGCGAGCTCACCGAGGTGCTTACCACGTGCGGTAGTGGCTTGTAGCGACGTCACCGCAAAAGGGGGCGGAACGACGGTGACGGCGAGCGGGGCGGCGGTGCTATGGTGGTGGGAAGGGCCAATCGGAGGGTGGTCGAGCTGCAGGGAGTGGAGGGGAAGCTTCTGGTGCTGTCGGCTTGGCTTGGTGTGGCCCGTGGTGAGCTGCCCACGAGGACCAGAGACGGCGGCGGCAATGGAGATGGGGCGGCGGCGATGCAGTGGTGCGGGAGGTGAGTTGGTTGGCCGGTGAGTGGAAGATGGTGGTGGGGAAGCGGACGGGCCTATAAATAGGCGTGGAGGAGTGTCGAGGCGGTGGGCCGACGGGAGGGGTAGGTCGGGCGGCGTTAATGGCGTCCGGCGCTCGGGTACGGCGATGGCCGGCGGATTTCGTGCGGGGATTGGTACGACGACGCTGTGGAGGTGCTGCTGCTGTTCTTGTCGCGTGTGCGCGTCGCGACGCGGCGTGCGTGCCCGAGCGGATGGGGTCGCGGCGAGGACGGGTGGTGGCGTGCAGGAGCGGCGCGGTGGTCGGCGGTGCGTCGGTCGAGGAGCTTGGGTTGGCGGCACGGTGGTGGTGTACGACGGTCGGGCGACGATGGCGTGGAGTGTCGGTGCGTCGACGAGACAGCAGTGGGCAGGCGGTGAGCGGAGCGGGCGCGCGGCCGAGAGCACGGCGGTGGTCGGCACGATGTCGGCGAGCACGGGCCGGAGCGGAGGCGGCCGGCCAGGTCGAGCACGTGGGGCGGCGGTGAGAGGCGTGTAGGAAGGTGGGGTTGCGGAGGAGTGGTGGCCCGGCAGCGGGACGGCCGGTGGCGTGCACGGCGGTGGCAGCGATGGCGTGGCCGCGGCGTGCACGCGCGCGGTCGGCACGGCGGTGGGCGGGATAGCGACGACGCGCTGGGCAGCGGTGGGGTTCGGCCGACGGCGATCGGAGCACGGTGCTCGGGATGGGGAGCAGAGAGGCGAGCGGAGGTGGGGCCGGGCGGTCGGCGACGAGCGGCGCGGAGCAGAGTGCTCGGCCGGGGAAACAGAGGAAGAGAGAAAGGGAAGGAAGAGAAAGGAAAAGGAAGGAAAGAGGGAAAAAGAGGGAAAAAGAAAAGGAGAAAAGGGGAAAAGGGGAGGGGAAAAAGAGAGGGGAGCGCCGGCGGGATTCGCGGCGGCAGGACGACGGGCGTCGGAGCTGGTCGGTCAGAGATGGTCGGCCAAGGTTGATAGAGTCCGGCGGTCGACCCAAGGGCGGACGACGCGGGATGGGACGGAAAGGAGACGGCAGTGAGCGAGACGCGGACCGGAAAAAGAGAGGGGAGGGAAACAAAGCGGACGGGAAATCGGCGGAAAGGGAGCTCGGCTGAAAAAGATTTTGAAAAGTTTTTCACGGGCGGTTTCTTTGGTGATTTTCCCAGAGGTTGAAACACGGACGTTACAGTGGGCCAGTAAAAGCCTTGCCGGAATGCGTTACCCACGAGGGTACGCGGCGCTGCGTGGTGTCCGCACACCCCGGCGTGGATGTCGCGGATCAACTGCCTTCCCTCGGGGATGGGGATGCATCGCTGCAAGATCCCCGAGGCGCTGCGCTTGTACAGCTCGCCGCCGACCGAGACAAAGGTCTTGGCCCTTCTGGTGATGCGGCGCCCCTCGGTTCGGTCCGAGGGCAGCTCCCCGCGGTCGATCCACGCGAGGTACGGATCACGCCAGTCTTGTGGTCGCGTGTCTACGTCGATTTCCATGGCCTCGGTCGAAGAAATTTCAACGTCGAGGGCTTCGAGCCCCTCTTTCGAGGGGTCCTCTTCCATGGGCTCGACCCCCGCAGCCCCCTAGGGTGTCTTGAGGGTTCCGGCCCTTCGCTCGAAGTTGACGGAGGGTTGATCGAGGTCGCGGGCGAAGACGTTCGGAGGAACGGTGATTCGCTCTGACGCGATCTTGGCCAGCTGATCCGCTTCCTCGTTGTATTTGCGTACGATGTGCTTTAGCTCGAGGCCATAGAATTTGTCCTCGAGACGACGAACCTCGTTGCAATACGCCTCCATCTTTTCGTCACGGCAGCTTGCGTTCTTCATCACTTGGTCGATGACCAACTGAGAATCCCCTCGGACATCGAGGCGTTTGACACCGAGGTCGATGGCGATGCGGAGCCCGGCGAGGAGGGCTTCGTACTCCGCCATGTTGTTCGACGCTGGGAAGTGCAAGCGAACCACGTACCGGATATGTTCTCCGAGGGGTGAGACGAAGAGGAGGCCCGCGCCTGCCCGGGTTTTCATCACCGACCCGTCGAAGTACATGGTCCAGCATTCGGCTTGGATCTGCGGCGGCGGAAGTTGGACGTCGGTCCACTCAGCGACGAAATCCGCTAAGGTTTGCGATTTTATCGCCTTTCGCGGTGCGTAGGAGAGAGTCTCCCCTACGAGCTCCATAGACCACTTCGCTATTCTACCCGAGACGTCTGGGTTGCGGACTATCTCCCCCAAAGGGAAAGATGAGACCACGGTGACCGGGTGGGCCTCGAAGTAGTGTCGCAGCTTTCGACGTGCGAGCACTACAGCGTAGATTAGCTTCTGGATCTGTGGATACCGCATCTTGGTTTCGGTCAGCACCTCGCTGACATAGTACACCGGCCTCTGGACCGGCAGAGCGTGGCCCTCCTCTATCTTTTCCACAATGATGACGGCACTGACAACTTGCGTTGTCGCAGCCACATATACGTAGAGGGGCTCGCCGTTCCGCGGCGGCGTGAGGATGGGTGCGCGCGCGAGCGACGCTTTTAGCCCGTCGAGGGCTTTTTGGGCTTCGGGGGTCCACGAAAAGCGTTCGTGCTTTTTTAGGAGCCGGTACAAAGGTAAGCCCTTTTCACCAAGTCGAGAGATGAAGCGGCTGAGAGCTGCGAGGCAGCCCAGTACCCTTTGCACCCCCTTGAGGTCCCGAATCGGCCCCATTCGTTCCAGGGCCGAGACTTTTTCGGGGCTGGGTTCGATGCCTCGTTGGGAGACGATGAAACCCAATAGCATGCCTCGCGGCACCCCGAATACGCATTTTTCCGGATTCAACTTTACCCCGTTCGCCCGGAGGCAACCGAATGTGATTTGCAAATCATTGACCAGATCGTTCGCCTTTCTGGTTTTTACAACGATATCGTCAACATATGCCTCAACGGTCCGCCCGATGTGGCTTCCGAAAACGTGTTGCATACATCGCTGGTACGTAGCTCCAGCGTTTCGGAGGCCGAACGGCATAGTGACGTAGCAAAACATGCCAAACGGGGTGATGAAAGAATTCGCGAGCTGGTCGGACTCTTTCATCTTGATTTGATGATAACTGGAATAAGCATCAAGAAAGCATAGCAATTCACACCCAGCGGTGGAGTCTACTATCTGATCTATTCTAGGCAGAGGAAATGGAACCTTAGGGCATGCTTTGTTTAAACCAGTATAATCTACGCACATGCGCCATTTTCCGTTTTTCTTCTTCACTAGAATAGGATTGGCAAGCCAGGTCGGGTGAAATACCTCTTTGATGAATCCGGCTTGCAGGAGCTTGCGCACCTCCTCCCCGATGGCGCGACGCTTTTCCTCGTTGAACCGCCGCAGTCGTTGTACCACCGGCTTGGAGTGAGGCTTGATGTCGAGGCTGTGCTCGGCGACCTCCCTCGGGATCCCCGGCATGTCCGAGGGCTTCCACGCGAAGATGTCGGCGTTGGCGCGGAGGAAGTCGACGAGCACAGCTTCCAATTTGGGGTCGAGGGTGGTGCTGACCCTCAACGCCTTGCCTTCGAGGGCATTGGGGTCGAGGGGCACCGCCTTGGAGTGCTCGGCAGCCTCGAAGGTGCCCGCGTGCCTTTTGGTGGAGTCGACGGCCTCGTTCGCCATCTTCTCCAAGTCCGCCACCAGGGTTTCGCTGTAGGCGAGTGCTTTCGCGCCCTCGACGCACTCGACGTCGCACGCGTAAGCGTGCTCGTACGACGATCCCACGGTGATGACGCCCTTTGGCCCTGGCATCTTCATCTTGAGGTAGGCGTAGTTGGGGACCGCCATGAACTTGGCATAACACGGTCGCCCGAAAATAGCGTGGTACGCTCCTGGGAATCCCACCACCTCGAAGGTGAGGGTCTCCCTCCGAAAGTTATCGGGAGTACCGAAGCAAACGGGCAGGTCGATCTGCCCGAGGGGTTGGACCCGTTTTCCCGGCGCGATGCCATGGAACGGCGCCTTGCTTGGCCTCAGCTGGTTTGTGCCGATGCCCATGAGCTCCAAGGTGTGGACGTAGAGGATGTTGAGGCTGCTGCCCCCGTCCATCAGCACCTTGGAGAATCGCGTGTTGCCGATGACGGGGTCGACGACAAGCGGATAGCGCCCCGGATTCGAGACATAGTCCGGATGGACCTCGCGGCCGAAGGAGATGGTCTCGTCCGACCAGGCGAGGTAAGTTGGCGTCGCGGGGTGAACGGAGAAGACCTCTCGGCGTTCACGTCTTTGTTCCCGAGACGTCGCGTTCACTGTGGGCCCTCCTACGATGAAGAATACATTCTCCACATGGGGGAACTCGTCGTTGCCGCCATCGCCCGTATCCTTCTTCGGGCCATCCTCCTTCGCGGAGGTGCGCCTAAAGTAACCCTTGATCATCCCACACTGTTCGAGGGTGTGGGTGATAGGGCCCTTATGGTACGGGCATGGCTTCTTCAGCATCTTGTCAAACAGACCTCCCCCCTGAGGGGGGCCTCGAGGGCCTTTGCGGCCTCGCTCGACCACGAGGGCGTCGTCAGAGTCCTCGCCCTGCTGCTGCTGCTGCTGCGCGGCTTGCCGAGGCTTCTTGCTTTTACTGCCTCGTTTCTGCTTTTTTGCCTTTGCCTTGGGTTTGCTGCCCTCCGCGGGCAGCTCCTCCGCGCGTTTCCCCTTGGTCTTGCCGTCGAAGATCGCCCCGACAGCATCCTCTCCAGAGGCGAAGTTGGTGGCGATGTCGAACAGAGCATTGACGCTGGTGGGATGGTTTCGCCCCAGCTCGCGCACCAGCTCCCGACAGGTCGTGCCTTCGAGGAAGGCGTGGATGATTTCGGAGTCACCCACGCTCGGGAGCTCGGTGCAGCGCTTGGAGAAGCGGCGGATGAAGTCCCTCAGCGGCTCGTCGGCCGCCTGCCGGCACCCGCGTAGGTCCCAGGAGTTTCCGGGGCGCACGTATGTGCCCTGGAAGTTACCCACGAACATCTTGACCAGGTCGTCCCAGTCGTGGATTTGGTTCGCGGGTAGGTGTTCGAGCCATGTCCACGCCGAGTCCGCGAGATGAAGCGGAAGGTTGCGGATGATCATGGCATCGTCGGTGGCCCCGCCCAACTGGCAAGCCAGGCGATAGTCGTTAAGCCACGTCTCGGGTTTCGTCTCACCCGAATACTTGGTGATGGTGGTCGGCTGACGAAAGCGTGGCGGGATGGCGGCTGAACGGATCTTCCGGCTGAACACAGGGGTTCCCGAGGGTTCCGGTGTCGGACTTCTGTCCTCCTCGCTGTCATAGCGACCTCCCCGTTGGGCGTGCCTGCTGCGAGGAGGCGTCGCGTCCTGCCTCTTCTTGTTCAGGACGTTGCGCGCATCGCCATCGTCGACGGCGCACCGCGTGTCCACGAGTCGGTCCTTCGCGGACCTCCTCGTCTCGCGGTCGCCGGTCACGAGCGCCCTTCCGTCGTTCGTTGGACGGTGAGGCGTCCACGCGCCCCTGGGTGGGGTATGGATGGATTGTTCCTTATCCCACTTGCTGCCTCCGGCCCTCGAACTGGCCTGGTGGCGCATGCGGGAGACGAAACTTTCCGCTTGTTGAACGGCCGCTTCTTCGACAAGGGCCTGCACCTGGCGCCGCATGCTGCGCGCTTCTGGTGTTGATGGTTCGGGCATGGCCCGAATCAGGGTTGCTGCGGCGATGAGCTTCTGGCTTGCTCGTGGCGGCATGGCAGGGCCGGCGTCGTCGCCGTCACCCATGATGCGCGCTTGAGCAATACGCCCGGCAGCTCATGCGCGTTCGCCGCGTTTGGGCTGCCGGGCTTCCAGGGCTGCGCACAGCTCCTGTACCTGCTGGCGCTCCTGTTGGAGCTTGGCTTCCAGCTCTTGTACCTGCGCAAGTTGTGCCTGCGCGAGTGCGGCTTCGCTCGCTGGCTCGGCGGGCGCCGGTGGCGGTTCGTCGTGTCCGGCTCCGTCGCGCGTTTCTTCATCCTCTCCCACGGACTCTACTTCGCCGTCGAGGACGAAGCATTCCCGCGTGGGGTCGTATTCCCCCTCGCTGGAATCGTCAGAGCAGGTGAGGCAGAAGTCCGCGACGGTCTGGAAGGACATAAGACCTTCGCGGTCGCGCAACCCGGAGTAGTCCAAGTTCGGGTGTTCCTGCCCGCGCACACTCTCTCCGTCATCCGACTCTGAGGCCGCGGATCGAACCCAGCTGGTGACCCGGCGAATCCTCGTGCGCGTTCAGGTTGGCGCTGATTGCCGCGGAGTAGCTTGCGGTCGCGTTGCTCATCCCGTGGGGGAGCTGCGCCGGCCCGGCCACATTTTCCCAGCGCGCTCCCTCCGCGGGAGCCGCCGGCGGGGGTCCGCCCCCCTGTAATGTGGCAGCGGGCTGGAGCAGCAGGTGTGCGTCCCAGTCAGGGAGGACGATGCGCGGAGCAACGCGCCGCTCCGCGCGAATCTGCAGCTCGCGCAGTCTTCGTCGTCTCCTGAGCTGGGCCGGCGTCGGCGGTGTCGGGGTAACGGGCATCATGTTGGGCGGCCTGGAGGCGAGCCGCATGAGGAGGCCCTCACCGGTCGCTTCGAACTCCAGGCTCCCAAACGTGATCCGGGACCCCGTGGCGGATCGTGGTGGCATGGTCTTGGCGCGGCCTGCCGTCAAGGGAACTGATCGGGTGTGATTGACCACAGCGCAGCCCCCTACCTGGCGCGCCACTGTCGGTGCCGGGATCGGTCGGCCAATCCCCAGCGCCAAACAGAATGCGCTGTGTCCCGTCCCTTGACGGTTGATGCAAGAGCTAGCACGATGAGACAAGCGTTTATCTTGGTTCCGACCGTGAGGTCGTACGTCCAGCAGGGTGCGCTCGGGGCGCTGTACTATCTTGCACCGGAGTGCTTGCAGAGGGGGGCTACAAGCAAGGCGGGAGAGGAGGAGGAGTCTCCAAGTCCCTCAAATCGAGTGTGATTGAGGCGAGTGCCAATATCGTGTGTGACGGTGTGTGTGATTGTCTCTCCTTTTCCCTCTCTCGCCCCCTCCCTCCTTTTATAGGCTAAGGAGAGAAGGAGGGGAGGGGCTTACAAGTACAGATACAGTGTGTGCTACAGAGGTGTGTACTGGAGAGCGTGGCGCTGGGCGTGCGGCCGTCCTTGACCCAGGCGGGGGATTTATAGCGAGCTCCGGCTTCCGCGGGCGTCATGGCCATCCCTGTGCTTGTCCTAGAGTGATTTCGAGGGGTGGTGCTGCCGTAATCCGCACCCAACTGCCCGCCGCTGGTTGACTTCGAGGGCGGGGCAGGTGACGAAGGACGAGAGTTGGCGGCACAGGGGCCGGCATGGCGCTTGCTGTCGACCACAGTGCGCGGCATGCCCGGTTTGCCGGGGAATGGCCGAGAGTTGGTGGATTTGACCCGGCGTTCGTCAACCGGACCACGCCTGACCGGAGTCCGTACTCGGTTGCTGCTCGTATATTCGTTCGAGGGTCCTTCGCGCCCATTCGAGGGCTGCGCCAGGGGGGAAAGGACGGGAGCGGGTGGAATAGCGGTGCGGATTGACGCCTGCAAGTCCGCACAGGGCCTCGCGCAGCGCCGCATGTGTCCTCACAGTGGTGGTGAGGACGCATAGTGACCGGAGCAGTTGAAACAGCGAGCTCTGTGGTGTCAGCGGCGCGGCGTGGGGAGAGATTGCCTTTTTGACTTCGGCGCCTGCCTGATGGGGCGGGCATTAAATGCTGTTGTCGGGCGGGGCGCCAGAGTGTGCTGCGTTATGTAGAGGGATAGCCTCGAGTGAGGCGGAGACGGCCCGCCCGCTCGAGGCGGTGCGCGGCCCTCGAGCGAGGCGGGGTTTGCGTTGCGCCTGCTCGAGGGTGCGCGGCCCTCGAGTGAGGCGGAGACGGGGGTAGCGACTCGGGTCCCCTCGATAGGTGAGCTCGGACGTCCGTTCTTGGGCCGCGATAGGCCGTGACGGGCCGAGCTGTCTTGGCGGCCCCTCTTGGCTGTCGGTGATTCGGCCTTTCGTGGCATATCGTTTTTTGAGGGTGATTTGCCCCAACGATTAGGGGACCCCGGGGTTTGTCCCCGACAATATTGTATCAGGAAAATGTAATTTTAGTATACGGAAGGAGAGTGCAAAAGTGCGGTCTAGAAAAAAAAGTTATAGTTTTAAAAACTCCAAAAAAACATTTATTACATCCCAACGGCTTACGGTCTTCTAAAACTAAAGTGTTTTACTGAACCGTAGTACTTTTCCAAACTAAAATTAAATAAAATATGTATCTGCATGGACCATAGAAGAGATTATAATGATCCTCTTATTACTGTTTCAATACTTTTCTTGCTTGTTAGAAGGAAAAGTTGGAGCAGTTGCTAAATCACCTGCCTTAACAATGGCTGCGAGCATCAGGGCGTGCTAATACACAATTTAGTATGTAACTGCTAATACACAATTTAGTATGCAACTATTTAAGAGTCCTTTGAGCCTAACTAATCTTTGGCGGTTGAGGTAAAATAATGACCAAGCTCACTAAAAATCACTGAAAAGAGGCAGGAGGTAGAGCAGTCACCAGTAGTAGTGGGAGACAACCTATTCGCTTATTATACTGAACTGAAACCTTAAAAAACCTGGCCTCTCAGCTAAGCTTTTGGATATGTCAGAATAATAAGCAATTTCTTATACAAAAGTAATCTTCACCGCGTTAGTGTTCATTCCACCAAGAAAAAAAATTGCAGTAAAATGCTCACGAAAAAAGATCTACCAAATCTACCTGGAGAATCGAATGAGATTAAGGCCTTGTTTAGATGGAGAATAGGGGGTGGGGGAATTGGGGGTTTGGGATCACTTCGTAATCATTGCGTCATTGTAGCATTTCGTTTGTATGTGTGAAAAATTATCCAAAAATTGATTAATTAGGCTCAAAATGTTCGTCTCGCAGAGTACAACAAAACTGTGCAATTAATTTTTGATTTCATCTACATTTAGTACTCCATGCATGTTATGACATTTTGATGTGACGAGAATCTTCTTTTTGCATAGTGAACTTTAGGGTTGCTTTTTGGGAATTAGACAATAGACAAGGGCTAAGTGAACTTGAACAAAATCTCCGAAAAAGTGAAAAAATTTAAAAACTGCCCACAACAGTGAAACCAATGGCACTAGCATAGTACAGGTCCAGGTGTTCCGTCAGAAATTCAGAATCTCTCTAGCTTACCGGCCAGAGAGGGAACAGGGTGGATCAGATGCTTGTTCGGGGAACATATGGCTCGGCGGCCTTTGCGTTTGCTTCCAGCAACAGCCCGGTCTCCGCGACCCCATCTTCTCCGCGAAAGTCACGGATGGAAAGCGACAAACGCAGTGGACTGACTGACTGATGACCGGCTCACCGGCAACACCGAAAATATTCGGCGCTCCTGCGTTCGCCGGCTGCGTCCAAATGGAGTTCAGTTCCCTCCCTGCCACGAGTCTCCAGTTTGGGTCCCTGTCAGCTCAGGGTCCCAGTTGATTATTTTCATGATCTGGTCCAAGTCATAGTTAGGGTCTCCTCCACAAATTATTTGAGCATCCATTTCGTCCAAGAACTTTATTGCTTAAAGGAGGTATTCCACTGTACAGTCTGGATTACTCTGATCCCTTTCGATTCGAGATGGACGAAGATTTGGACATCGACACGGTCTCTAGGGGACCGATCTCGGTGGCAACTTTTGTACTACGTGTCGCTATGAATCAGACGTTCAGACTCCATGTATTCCGAAAGTGTATTGCAAGAAAGTGGCCAATGTGGGTATTGGAAACAAAAGGTGTTTGGTAGCATGCAAACCGTGCAACACCCGCATGTTTTCGTCTTCTTGTTGAACCAAAGATATCGCATTCCTCTTAGAAAGCTACTTTCTCTCTTTCGCGAACGCGCTTGTGCATGTTTTTCATTACAAGAGAACCCCTAAAAAGTTCTCCCAAACAACTACTTACATGATCCCTGACAGGGGCCATGCACCTTTCAAGTAGTTGAATTATCCTTAGCGGCATTTCGAAATCTCACCACTATAGCAAGCATTAATGTTTTGTATGTCATGTTGGTTCCATGCATTATAGCTGTGTTTGTCCCGTAATGGTTGCAGTTGTTCTGTCCGTACTCCGTACCACCACCACCGACAAGCCAGAGAGCCAGGCATGATGACTGGATGCAGGATACGTGCAAGCTCACATGGCAGTAGTAGGTCCAAGACGGTACCGCAAAGCAACAAGCCAACAAGTGACGTCGGAAACGAGCTGCTCGCCTACTTCTTCAGGTCTTCAGCGCAGTGCTAATCTGCCAACATCAGATGACTGGTATTGGAACGAAGCAAACCCCTGAGACCTTCATCTCAGTGCTAATCTGCCAACATCATGAGTTAATAAGACAAGTACAGTACCAGTAAGAGCAGCAAGGACCAGATGAGGCTACACAAAATCTGGACATACTGTCAGATATGTACCAGGGAGGAAGTGGTAGAAGTAGGAACTATAGACGCGGGCTTAAATGAAATTGGCTTTGATTTGGGTAGCTCACTTGCATAGACGCGATTATATGAAACCATAACGGCCCTGAATAATGGAGAACATACAGCAGCACAGATGATCTGATAACCCAAATGAAATTTTGAGGCAGGACAATTGGTAGATGAGTGAAGCTTACCGATGATCGTGAGACATGCTATAAAAATATTTTGCTTTCTGGTTACTCTTTGTGTCTGCATGATGCCATGCCAGGGCCTGACCCAAAGAGGATCGGAGGTGCACGTCCCCCATTCAAATTTTGGAATTTGGATCATGGGAACCTCACTTAAATTTAGGCTGGGATATGCCCTATGTGTCAAGACGATTACGAGTGACTGTTTTTTTAGATATTGGATATAATCCGGCCTCTTATCCATATGCGGATATATATGGCCAATGCCTCAAAATTGAGGACCATAAAAGACAAAAAAATAAGCTAAAGGATTAAAAAAAGCTAGAAAAACTAAGTTTCTTTCTTCTAAATCCTTGCTTTGTCTTCTTCCAACAATACTTCTTAACATCACTAGTCTACTTAGAAACTTTGATGTCAGAAAATACTGAAAAAAACAGTCCTGATCTGCTTGATGGTCTCCGTCGTGAAGCTGCCGCACTTAGTCGATCACGCCCACAACTTCAAATACCCTTCTGTTAAACCAATCAACAAGCACATACACCTTCAACAAGCAAATACACCGCAAACGCCCGCGAGCCATAGGCCTGTTACCGAGTGACTGATTGAGCCAGTGTATAATCTCTCCCTCCTCCAGGTCAGTTGGCGAAGCCGTCAACCTGCTCCCTACACTAGGGCATAGAACAAGTGATCAGAGCCTGCACGAATCATCAACAACCCATCATGCTTCGAATTGCCGATCCGGACGTCGGCGGATGACCTCTGCTATACATCCATAATGCCGCTGACGTTTTTTTTTTCAACACGATCTAGAACTTTATTAACATAGAATACTTCAGAAAGCTTTATTGGTATAACCATAACTATTTAAACGATAAAACATTCATGTGAATGTTTTTAAGGCAAGTTATTGCTCAGTTATTCTAACCAAGAGAGCGGCTGCTGTTCCACAAAGCATATCCAGTGCATAACTTTTGAAACCCATGTTGTATAGAGGTAGGGTCAAGGATAGCCTCCTTTCTCAAGGTGTAATTGGTCCATCCATAAGTTAGGACAGCGATAGCAATGGGGATCACCTATAGCAGCAATTCATGAGAAATGATAAGTGAAGGCTACATCTTTGCAGTAATCAATGGTAAACGCCAAGTACAGCTGCACACGATACATCAAAAAGCTACAATGAGCGAAATCTGACCCATGTCATCAGAGCTGCTTCTACATGTGCTCATAAAAGTTGCACAGTTTCGCTACACTTCAATCATCAAAACTTTTCTCTTCAAAAAAATCATCAAAAGTGCTACTGCTTTCTTGTGCTACCCTACCAGTGCTAATCAATAAATGTTAGTACCAGATAGCTATGCCGTATAAATTGCAAAACAAAGTTAGCAAGTGTTTGTCATAACCATCACCATCATTGGGCATATCAGGGGCAGGGTGTGATTCATGCACCTCTGTAGACCAAATGTTCTGACATAGATAGGTTCCACAACCTTGGAAAGAATAGCAGAAAGAAGTCAGTTCATGGGATGCTTTTGTGTTCACAGCTATGGGTCATCTGTGGTCGCAAAAAAAAAAGAAGGGGCTATGGGTCATCTGTACATTGCTAATGTTTGAGCTCACGTCGATACTTACCCACTGATAGTCAGTTCCTTTAGTGACCATTTGATCCTGGTAGTGCACGTTACCTTGGTTGGGTTTGCACCTGATTTTCCTTCATCAAGTGAAGAACACCCTACATTTCTGCAAAGCACCCCAGCCTTCCATATGCATCCACCAAAGGGGACGTCTTCTCCCCATGGTCAAGTTTTAAAAAGGTTGAAGAACACAATATGCAAATTATATCTGAATTATTGAAAAATTTCAACAGTGTCTATTTTCTTAACTTCCCAGAGCTTGGATAAATGTATGCAATTGCAATATATGTATGCACTTTTATGTTCGTACAGTAGAGGTCCCAGCTAGTACCAGAAGCAAGTGGCCTTGAAAAAAAAGCTACTCTGCCTACCTCAGTTCAGTGCCAAACTGCCAACATCCGACCGTTTATGGAATAAAGCAAACCCCTGAAAATGGCAAGGAGCAACCCGCGGAAGAAAAAACAGTAAAAATTCACTTCTACAGCTACTACCAAACATGAATTCAAATTTGACAGATCATCTGATAAGGTGCTAGTAAGATACAGGTCAACAGGATCTTTCATCCGTAGCAAAAGTATGAACAAACATAAAGTAGCCACAACAAATCAAAATTTGTGAAAGCTTTGTTTGGACTTGAACTTCCTTGTGTAGATCTGAAGCTGTTTCCATAACCACGAATTGAAATAATGAGTGAAGATATGGGACATAATTTCACTACAAACAGCTTGTTACAAAAAACTTCAAACTATCACATCTGTGACTGTGAATTTTTAAATTTCGGTACGATAGAGCCTATGAACAACTCCTTGTGGATCATTTTAGTTCACATGTGTGGAACTCAAAATCATGGGAACAAGATCGAGTATGATACCAGAAACTCCATAATACTAAGATCTTTTTCCATGGGTAAATAAACCTAGAACTGTATTAATAGAGCAGTTACTAATTGGGAACCGTTAAAAATGGTTGATCGATTTTAGTACATCAAATAATTGGGCACTTATTCAAACCAAAGAAAGGTTGATCCAGCAAGCATCTCCATTTACAATAACCTTTGAAGCCATTGTTGTAACAGGGTCAAGGAGATTTCAGAAGAGTTCTTTTGACCATCTATATTCTGCTTCTATGCATGATAACATAGCAACAATGTTAGGTAACATACCAAAGAACCACCTAGGGTAATGTAATTTCCTAGAATTGACAGATGAAACAGTAGAACATCTTTGCACTAGTCAACATTACAAGTCATGTACAGCTGCATCAATACTTCCAAGTCACAACAGCATAGCAGAATCTGATCAATTTCACCAGCATCGCCCCCCTTGCTTCTAGAACATGTCCAGCATTCTTCAATCACCAGAATTTGCTTCTATCTTCTCCAGAAACTATTCATTCATGGGATGACCCACCCATTACCATTAGTAGATTAGCTAAGATGTTCCTGAATAGCTCTGCTACATAAATTGCAAATAGTAAATTTTCATGTGCTCCTCCTAGACAATCACCACCATGGGGCATATAATAAGAATGCTTGATTCAGTAACATTCAAGTCAGCAAATCATGGCATCAGAGGAATGTTTGATTTAGCATTCAACAACTCATGATATCAAAGGCAGGTGAGATAGATACATCTATGCAAACCAAGGCTCTTTAAGATTGATTCCACTTCCATGGAAATTGCAGACAAAAGCCACTATTCAGTCAGCAGCTTTTGTGTTCACACCTATGTATCATCTGTAATTCGCCCACCTTTAAGATCACGTAGATACTGAACACGATGATCATCAATCCCTTTGATGAGAAACCATTTGATCATCGTAGTGCAAGTTACTTTGTCTGGCTTGCATCGATGCTCCTTCATTAAATCAAGAACATCCCACATCTCTGCCAAGCACCCCACCCTCCCATAAGCATCCACCAAACAGTTGAAGAACACAATATCCAATGTTATGTCTGAATTCTCGACAATTCTCAATACCGACTTTATTTTTTTAACTTCCTCAGCCCTTCCGTATGCTCTAACCAATGAACAGAGTGTAACACAGTTGGGTTTTATGCGCTCAGATTTCATTAGTCTAAATATATATTCCATCTGTTCAAGGTCTCCTGCCCTTCCAAATGCATCAATAACTACGTTGTATGTGACTATTGTCCAGGAGTAGTAATACTTCTGCATGTACTCCATCACAGCTCCCATTTTCTCATACATTTTAGCTTTACCATAGGAGTCAAGTAGAATATTGTAGGTCTTAATGTTTGGGGAGATACCAGAGACCTGGAACTTCTCATAGCAGCTTTCCATAGTCTCAATCTGACCACTGCTGCCAAAAGCTCTGAGAGTAGAATTCATTGTCCATACATCAGGCTTGCAATTTTGTGACAACATCTTCAGAAGAGTTGATTCCATCTCAGCAAACCTGGAAAACAAAACAACACAATAAGTTGGACTAATTTCATGGAACTGAATCCAGGGATATCTGAAGATTTGAACGACTAAAAGTTTGGTGAATGACAAATCTCTCCACTCTATCCTACCAGTGCATATTATGTGGTAAATTCTTCACTAAAACACAATTCCAGAAAACTCATTGCATTCTTAAGAACTGAGAACTCATTATACTACCAGGATGCATTTGTTAGAAAATGAAAGAACTAGCTTGTTACAAGTTTAGGTTAAAATGCACAGGTTGCTGCTACCACTTACTTTCCTGCTTTCCCATAAGCATCAACCAATGTATTATATGTGACAGTGTTGGGCCGGATTCCTGCACGCGCCATATCCGCCAGCAAACTCTGCACCTTCTCAAAATCATAGGCGTGCAAGCAGGATTTGATGAGAATTGAGTACGTCTGCACATCTGGCCGACAACCAGGGGTGTCCTTCATCCGATCAAGCAGCTCGAACGCCTCACGGAAGCGGCCACTCCTGCTGTACGCGGAGACGAGTGCCGTGTAGGACTCAAGGTTTGGCGCGCAGCCCTCGTCGATCATCGCCTGGAACAGCTCGTGCGCCTTCTCCGGCTGCTTGCACTTGCCGAGCATGGTGATAAGCTTGATGTATATGCCAATGTGAGGTCTGTACCACACTTGGTCTCGCATTAGCTCGAACACCTGCGCGGCAATGGGCGCAGCGGGATTAAGCAAACGTTTCATCCGGAGAAGGTGCGCTGCAACTGCAATAGTGCAATCTGCAACGTAGGAGGTGTTTTGGGGGTTCTAGGGGAGTAGGACCTTGAGGGCGGAGTCCCAGCGGAGGGCGGCGACGCGGTCGTGGAGGGCCTCGAGGACGGTGCGCGGAAGCAAGCGGCGGGTGCCCTTGCCGGGCTTGCGCTTGTCGAGGACGGCCTTGGTGGCCTCGCGCCGGAGGATGACGGAAAGCGCCTTCCGGGAGGCGATCTTCCGGTTCACCTCCTCCTTCCGCTGCCTCTCCGCCTCCTCGTCATCCACCTCCGCCTCCTTCCCGCGCCGCGCCCTCTCCTCCGCGCCGGCCGCCCCCCACGCGCGAGGCGGCCCGCGGGCCGCGGAGGCGGCCGGTGGGACCGACCGTTGACGGCGCGCGGAGGGGACCGCGATGGAGGAGGGCGCGGCCACCGGCCCGGCGGCCATTCGCGAGCTCGGAGTTATGCTACGGCTGAAACTGCGAGTGATGAGATTTTTGTCTTCGCCGGAGAGGACTGGATGAGATTGCGGGCACGAGAACCGTGCGCCGTGGCGGCAAGCGTGGCAAAGCGCGATTGCTCCAGGGGCAGTTGGATGACGAATCGACGGTTGAGATATCCCCCAGTCTGTTCGCACAGGCACTCTGTCAATTTAAGCCTCCTTCAGAATGAAAAGGAGAGAAATTTCAAAACATTCTGATGGAATGGCTTCTCGGCAGGAATTTCATTGAAGGACTTCTGACATGAGTTTAACTTGCAAAATTTCTCCATTTCTGATTCGATGTTTTTTAGCACCGTGTCCAAACGGAGATTTAACCTTCGAGAACAATGCAACAGAATCCTAGGGATTCAAGCAGTCCAGAGTACAAATAGGCCCCAAGGAATTTGGTTCTGGAACTAACAACAGCACAGCGCAAACATACATTGCTCATACGTTCAGGTCTCAGACAGTACCGGTCCTCGACATTATGCTTCGACTGCTAAACTATTTACACGGCAGACTCGCCGAGTCCTCGTAGTACGACTAGCGCACAAGAACAGGCTGATACATTTCCCTGGACTGCGCACCAGAACCGTCACGAGAGCAGTGACCTTCAGCCAGCACTCAACAGAGAACACCAAGCTCCATTCTTCACACGTACGAGTCAAGATAATCGAACGCATGGATCATCCTATATTGCATCAAGCTAGAGTAGACACGGTCACACACCCCGACAAACAAGGCCTCGTCGTCGGGGCTGAGGGTGATCCCAGACACCTCGCCGAAGAAGTCGATCTCTTGCCGCTTCTTGTAGTCCGCAGAAGCACTGTAAACGTGCACAAAGTCGGCAGGCTCAGAGAACACTAGGTACCTCCCGTCGGAGGAGTAGCGGATGCACCGGATGGCACCAATGTTGCCCCTAAGGACTGCAAGGGAGGTCGACAGGTTGCGCAAATCCCATACGCGGCAGGTTTTGTCCTGGTTCCCTGTCGCGAAGGTGCGCCCATCTGGGTGCCATGCTGTTGCAAATGAGTAGTCCAGATGGCCGACTAGGGTAGATGTTACCTGTGAAACACCGTTTACTTAGCAATTTAGCTCTCATGCCAGTAACAAAACACGAAAGTATGCCTCCTAATTGGTCCTTGCCATGGATGAGGTAATTTTGTAAACCCAGCAAAAGACAAATGAGCAGTCCCATAGAAAAAGTGGAAGCCCACTTCAATACAGAAGTGCAGTAATATAACAACAGTGGTTGTGAATAAGCCAATTTAGCTCAATACCTTCCCATTTCGTGAATCCACAAGAAGAGCGTCCCGATCATCTCCAACCACTGCCAAAAGTTTCCTATCCGGGCTCACGGATGTATGCTGTGTTATTAAGAAAGTAATTGTGAACAGCCATATATGGATGAAAGACCAAGTTAGCTAATATGATCCTAATGGACTAGAACTTACATTCACCGGCCAGTTATAACGGAAGTGGTTCAAGAGCAGAAATCTTTCCATGTCATATTCACGGACACCACAATCATTATTGGATACCGTAATGCGCAAGCTTCCGCTGCAAAGAGATTTGGCAACCATCAGATATTTGCGATAATGTGCATCGTCAGATTGATCATGAAAAGTCTGATTTTTCTTTTACCTTGTCGATCTGTGTATATCTATGGCATTCGTTATAGCATTGTCGCTCAAAGTTGTCCTTGTACAGAATTTCACATTGCGGTCTGCAAGACCCTGTAACCACGCAAAAGGTCACTGAGCAAGTGAAAAGTGCTTTCAATAAATATTTTTTTCCTCAAAGCACCAAATTTATTAAAGCAAAAGAAAGCCTGATGGCAATGAGTACATCTAAGAAATACATCAGATGGCATGGAGTATAAAGATCAACTTTCATCTTCCATTTTTTATCTTTAATATATGTAATACAATACCAAGTGTATATAGTAAAAACTGAAAGGAAAATGAACAGTTAAAAGCTAGTATGCTACATCCTACTAAGTGGAAAAAGGGGTTCCATTAATAAATACAACCAAGTCTTCATTGGCGCCTTACCTTGCAAATTAGTTCTCCTTGAAAACCACCAGCTACCAATAAACCCTCATTCACAGCAAGTGTGCTGACTTGAACCCCAGAGAACCCTTCTAGTAAACTTCCAGGATGCTTCTGGTGAAAAAAAAGAAGAAAAAAAAGAGGACCAGACTTGCATTAGCAATGAGAAATGTTTAGTTTTAGAGAAGCAAACGTTGAAAAATAAAAATGAATGTTTGATCACAAGGTTGCAAGCAGGAAACCATAAAGAGGAATACCTCTGCTGGAGCAACATGCCCTGAGAAGTCGAGAATCTTTGATAATTTGTGAGACAATGATGACCAGTGTTTTAATGTGGAATCCGACATAAAATAAACATCATGCTTCGAGGTTGCCCATAACAAATTCCTAAGCTACAGAAGAAATAGTTGGTCAGTATTGTGCAGCCATAGGAGTCACATGATAAGACTATGCAGACAAACACATTAACTAGTCCCCATTTCATAGCAGAGAACACGACTGATTACACAAAAGTACACTCTTAATTCCTTCCTTATTGATACCAAACAAGATATTTTAAAATATAGCCATTGTCCTTCATTTGCTTTTGTACCTGTTGTTATCATCTTTATTTGTGGCTCTTGGGTACTTTTACCTCTAGCCTGCCCAAACTTGCTTGGGACTAGGCTTCGAGAGACTAGCACTAATTTCTTCCTTAAATTTCTTGCTACAAACAGCTTGCAAGTTTGCAAAGGAAGGGACAGTTTTTTAATGCTGACAAGAAGGAAAATAAGATAGTTCATGGCAACTTGTTCTCATAAAACTAGTTTACACATCATTACTGTGTATCCTGTATTGAAAGGAAGGTCACAATGCAAAATCACCTGAAAATGGAGAATCGATGGCTTTACTGATCTAGTGTTATGCTGAAACTCGTAATACTTGCTGCTCGGTTCCACTTGCTTGCACAACTAAAAAAATTGTTTTTTAATAGTTAGGAAATTTGAGCAACTGCAATAATAAAAGAACTTTGATAAATAAGCATGGATGTTAGTGAAGACACCTTATCCATGAGCTCTCCAGATTGAGGAAAGTTTTCATAGTTTTTATACTGTTCCAACCTAGCTTTTCTGTAGTCCTGCCTGGATATGTTTAGCCTGTCCCATGGTATCCCTTGTATATCCTTTCCTGCCCTTGCTTCAGCTGCCGATGTGTCACTTACCCTAGTGAGCTGCAGAAACATCGCCAAATATCCAAGGTTATAAACACTAAATCAACAACACAGGCATCAGAAAATAGAAATGATCCTAGACATAAGTTAAATATTATTTAATCATTGATAAGCTACATGGCCGAAGCAAGGCTCATGCAAATCCATGCTATTGGCACTTGGGGCTCGTTTGGATCGCAGTCCGCATGGGCCCCACGGAAGTCTCAGTCATTGATTGGATAGGCGCGTAACGTTTGGATAGAGGCCATAAGTTTGGCGTGCCCTCACCATATGACAACCGCCAGTTCATTTTTATGCCAATCAGGGGCGAAGTGAGGGCGGCAGAATTCTCCACCAAAATATTGGTGAGCCTTGATGGTGCAATACGTCATAAACCAAATAAGCCCTTAACCCTTATGCTTATGCCAAAAGCAAGAACCCCAGATAAGTGAGCAGTTACTTCAAAAGGTGAATTAGTCTTAGCCCCAATCAACGAGGGCAAGACATAAGTCTTATCTACCAATTGAAATACACGTTTCATGATATTTGGTCTAAGGCAATTGAAACAGAGGTGAAATAATGCATCTGCAACACCGTGTCATGTTGGGCATAGAAAATTATGCAACACATGCCTTGTACGAAAGTGACCTATCAGATCGTATGGTAAGCCAAGTCATTATTGGCTGAAGATAAGCACAAAAATAAAAGAGAGAGCAATCTAGAGCTAACATGATTGGCCAAAACAAATCTGCTCCACAAGCCCAGTTGGCATCAAGTCTCCTTGTCCCATAAATAATTCAGCAGCCAAGGACTAAGTTAGGAAAATTCAACTCTGCAATTCAGCCAGCAAATTTCAGTAGCTCTTTTCAAGTTCGTGTTTACCACTCGACTAAGGTTTCTATGCAATTTTGCATGCGCTTTGAAATTTAGAAGATTACTATTTTATATCCTCTAATTTGCTTGTCAAATGGGAGTTACCATTTTCTACCTTGTCCTAACAACACAATCGACTTAATTTTTTTTAACTACTTCCCCACATGTGCTGAACCACACGTTTCACCCTAACGTTAGCAGCACACCCACTTCACTAAACTAACCATAAATTATAGCATGCAAACTTCTGTCCTGATAGAGCTGAACCTAGTACGGATGAAGATCTACCAACGAGCAATTCTAGTGATCCAGAACGGACATGTATCGCGACGTGCTACCCACCAAGCCCTGAACAGAATGATCTCGAGCTCGGGCTTTCGCAGGTGAATTAAACGGCAAGAACCTTAGAAATCATCAATCGAGAGAGCAAGCACAGGGCATAAAGCGTCAGCCGCCTCAGATTTGCGAGCTCGAAAGCAACAGAGGCACCCACATCGCCACCACCGGGCACAAAGGCTACACTCACCAGCGAGTACGCGTCGTCGTTGTCCGCGCCGCCGTCTCCCCGGTCGGCCTCCCGGCCGTGGAACTCGCCTCCCGCCTCCATCTCCACGTCTACCTCGCCGTCGTCCGACACCCATCCGTCGTGGTCGTCCATCGCTCGCCCCGCCGCCTCGCTCGCCGCCATCCTCCGCGCCGCGCCCGAACCGCCTTCCCTGATGCGCACCAACCGAACACCTCAGATCACGCACGCAACGCGGGCGAACGCAACCACCGCAGCCTCGCGCCCCACGGGAGCGCAACCAGGAGATGAGCTGGCGCCAGCGCCTTACCACGGAGGACAACGATTGCCGCGCCGCGCCGCGCGGCTCGCTCAGCTCGTGCGTGAGCCCCGCGCCCCCGCGCCCGCTCCGCCGGGGCCGAGGAAGGAGCGGGGCCGGTTGGTCGGTCGGTCGCCCTCGGGTTGCGATGGCAGGGAGGCTCGCGGTGGGAGGGGAAGGGAGCGGGGGGGCGCTGTGTCGGCGGCGGCGGCTGTGGATCGAGAGGCGCAAACGTGTGGAGGGGATGAGGGCGGGGCGCGGCCGGGCTTTTTTGTGCCGTGCGGCGAAGCGAGGTTCGAGAGAGAGAGAGGCGAGCTCGATCCGGCAACGCGATGGGGTCGGATAGCGACGGGGAAAGGGGATAATTAGCTAGGTTACGCACGGCACAGTGATGGGGTTAACGGCGTTCTCTAGAAGACGTGACAACGGGGACCGTGGGGACGCGGAGGGGATATTTCTGCAAGGGGCACACACCAGTGTGGGCCTGTGGCCGTGTGTGGCGTAGTTATCCTGTCGGTTATATCTCAATTAATGTGAAACTTTGTAATAAAAAAATTCGGTGAGAGTTATTAATTCTTTTTTTACACGGTGGCAAGGTTCGAATGCCAGTAAGCAACTCAGCATCAATGAAATTCGGTCTGGTGATTTTGGTCTTAAAATTCAAAAGATGCAGGTCAGTGCTCCGCACGCACCTAAAAAGGAAAAAAATGATCTAATAGAATTTTTTTTTCGCTTTTGGTCTTCCCACCGTTGGCGATCACAAGCTCCGCTCTCAATCATCTCCCCTACCATCGACCCTCCCAACCAACCATCCTCCGGGCCTCCACTACCTATTCATCGACGACATCACTAGCACACCTCAACGCTCATAACCCATCACCACTGCTACTCTACTATTCCGGCCATCTCCATTGGCCAGCCCCTTTAAGCTCGTTGGCCCCCAAAACCAAAGATCCTGAACCCTACCCCCAAATCCTCTGGCCAAACTTACCTTGTAATGTCGTTATGGGTCCGGACTCCTTCACTGTTGATCCGTCGTGCTATTGCCTACGCAGAGCTCTCATGACTGAGCATGTCGTGCTGCCACCATGGATTCAGAGGGGAAAGAGTTTGCGTGAGAGGGCTGACTTCTCAAGGAGAGGGAAAAGGGGTGGTGGCGGCGTTACAAGTCATGATAAATAATGGTACGTGGCGTCTTTTATTTTTGAATACGTTATTTTCTCCCCATGTTCCGACAAAAAGGTTTATTCTAAAGCCCCGATTTTAAGACCATGCTAACAGTTGGTTGATGATGGTGGCCTTCTGTATATAATAAAGTGCAAATATGTAAGAAAATGCTGGCAAGTTCTGAATTTGGAACATATTAGGCGATTATTGATAGAGGAGCCAAAAAAAAGGCATCATTCACTCTCCTCCAATATGACGAGTCTGCCGCCATCATTCTGTAGTGTCGTTTGGATGCAAGGAAAAAAAAGGTCCAATGCTGCTGAGTGGTGATGGTCACAATCAAGGGAGGAGGTTTTCCGTTCACTACCAGACACGCAATATACGTAGGGGGTATGCACACACGAAGCGGGACATTTTGGACAAATCAAAATGAGAAATTGAGCAAGCTGCCAGCATACATCCTCAATGTGAAATTTGGCGGTGTTTTCTTGGAGGACACAGAGAAGGGTACGGAGTTTTGTGATCCGGAAGCACACGTGCCAAGGAGTTGTGGCGGGTGTTGCCGGCCTGAAAGCAGTGCATGATGGCTTGGGTGCAGAGAGTGAGGCATGCTTAGCTGCCCTAACGACTGTGCTCAACATGGCATGATGAGGTTCGTCCTGGAAACGGGCTTACTACATTGCTAAAGGCTCTCAAACCGAATAAATTCAATTGAGCCCCAACTGATGCGTTGTTTAGGGGATCTTGTGCAGATATGAGAACAAATTTTTATCTTATTGTCCTTGTACTTATAATTATTGTCCTCATGGACTATTGTCTTGAGCTGTGGGATGCAGGCGAGTTCACCATATGGAGTACTCCCCTCCTAGACTTTGTAACAAAACTTGTGGTTCGTGATGCTGCTAACCCTATTGTGAAATAAAAGAGCGAGTGCTTGGTTGTAAAAAAAAGAATAGTTAATTCATCTATTATACAGCGCTATGGTTCCAATAGAAACAATCATCGATGAAATTTGGTACAATATTTCGATGTTTTGGTGTCTCGAAATGGAAAATATGTTCCACCAAAACCAGTCACGCATAAAACTCGACATCGCATTTTGTAATTATTTATACAATAATAAAGATTTTATATACATTGTCTAACTGTGACATGACGCTGTGGTTCACTTTTTTTATTTCTCGTATCACGTGTTTTATGCCACTTAAGACTTGACTATGATTGAACAATAGAATATGGTGATAGATGTAATATATGACTACGAAAAGCACATTAAAAAAAGATTTTAAGCTGAAAGTCGGTGTTGTCATACTTTGCGATTATGATCAAAGGCATTGGCTTTTGCTCTCAAGATCAAAGTTAAAAGTTATTGTACATGGGACAATACGTGAGAAGGGAATGGCAATTTATTGAGAAACATCTTCATGTCTTGCTTAGCAAATATGGCACGCTTCACTATTTTTTATCTTTCTTGTAATTTCTTATCTATCGATAATTCATTTCATTTATGAAAGCATCGGTTTTAGACGGCATGACAGAAGACTCGTTCTAAAGTTAGCAAGTATCAATTGCCATTATATTTTACCGTATTAGTGTCACTTTCAGCTGTGTTTAACCTACGTGAGTAAAACAACTACTATAGATAAAAAATCATCACAATCATATAAAGCTAACATATATTACACAAAAGGAAGAGTAAACTTGTCGACGTAGCAATGCCCGGAAAATGACCATGACCTGTCTTTTAATAGTACGAGTCAAAAACAGTGTGAAATCTGAGGAATAGAATCATCTGAGCTGGCTTTGTTAGGCCTTGTTTAGATCCAAAATTTCACCCCCAAATTTACTATGCAAAAAGAAGATTCCCCGTCACATCAAAATGTCATAACATGTATGGAGTACTAAATGTAGATAAAATCAAAAACTAATTGCACAGTTTTGTTGTACTCTACGAGACGAACATTTTGAGCCTAATTAATAAATTTTTAGACAATTTTTCGCAAAAAAAACAAAATGCTACAGTGGCCGACCTGACGCGCGTCAGGCCGGCCAGTCCCAATTCGGGCGTCATCTAAACGCGGCCTTAATCTGCACGGTGCACCCCAAACCACCCACTGTTCCAACCTAAACCACTGCCCCACTGCACTACCCGCGGCGCGAAAACGCGGAAGGCCCACCCAGCGCATTCACACCGCGGCCCGCAAAGCCCGCGACGCGAGCAGTTCGCTCCAACACCCCTCGCGCCCGCACGCGACCCGCCGCGCCCATTCCTTCCCGCCCCGTCGCGCGCCGCCACCTCTGCGCCTCCCCGGCGGCCATGCTGACCGGGAGGGAGAGCCTGGTCCGCCTCATTGGCCGGCGCCGCCGCTTCCCTCTCCCGGCTTCGCTCGCTGCCGCCCTATCCCCGTCCCCCCCTTTCCCTGCCGCCTCCCGGGCTCAGGTTGAAGTCAAACCCCCGCCGCACCGGACCCCGCGAAACGCACCACCGGTTGATAACTCTCCGTTTTTGTCCAGGGCGACGACGGGGGCGCCTCGTGCGAGGCGGCGGGGGCAGAGGCTGGCCCGTCGTCTGGAGGAAGTGGCGGCGTGGAGTGGGTGTTCTGCCCCGTATGCGGCGAGTCCATCCGCGGGTCGGACCACTGCGTCAACACCCACCTTGGTGCGTGCACGAACTTGCACAATATGCTTGTCCTGTATACCTGGAATGCTGCCTGAATGCTACTTTCAATTTACTGGGATGGACTGGGTTTGTCCCGAAATGCTAGCACTAGTAGCGTCCGCGCCGGCTGTAATTTTGCTACGACTGAAAACACACAAACTAAGGCCTAGGGTCCCTAGACAATCCTTCTTGCTGGAATTAGCTAGTGTCAAATCACAAATTCACATCGGTGTTTCACTGTTTGTGCGGCCAATAGTGAATATCCACCTATGCAGCTTTCTTTTGTTCTCTTGGTTGGTTCAGAAGGCGAACAAGTCTGAGTGAATGAAATCTACAAATGTACTATGAAGATTGACTTTTGTGTTGGTATTAACTGTGCAGATATATGCCTTGCAAGAGGAACCAAGCGAAAATTAACACAGAGCACCCTTCTTAATTTCAGATTCAGTAAAAAAGCTTCTGCTGAGCCTGCTAACAATTTGACCAATGAGGTTGATACAGAAAGTGCAAAACAGATCGACGAAGATTTATCTAGAGACCAAACATTCTTCTTGTTGGATAGTGACATTGGGAGATCAAAGGCTGGTTCTACTATTTCATCATCTGGTTGTCTGAATGGCACCTCACTTGGCATTTCTAAGGCGATTACTACCCATGTACCTTCAAATACTGTCTTGTTGAATGGGAAGGATGCTGTAAATAATGTTCCAGTCGAACACTGCTCTTCTAGCATGCTTCTGTCAGTAGCAACCTCTTGCAATATTGATACATGCACAGACATGGATTCTAGCACCATTGTAGCAGTTGACACTGTCATAGTTGGCCGGAGGTTCCATGAGAACATTGAATTGAAAGAAGATGCAGGCATTACTTTTGTGAGAGATCCTCAGAATGCTAAGGACTCTGATGCTATAAAGGTTTCCATCTTTTCCAAAAAAAAAGAAAATTATGGTAATACCCTTCATGTGGTGGATTTTTCTTAATACCATTAGTAGGTGCTTTATGCAGCGTCTGAATGTGAGGAGATGCTTGGATACTTGCCTCGAGAGCTTGCTAAAGTTTTGGCTCCTCTAATGGACAAACATTATGTTGAATGCGAGGTGAATTTCTCTTATTATTTTGCTGGAATGTTAGGACAGCCTACAGCCACTAGTTTATGTTGTTGATTAGAGGTGGCTTTTATGTGGAATGCACTGCACTATGCTGACAGAACTACATCTGTTACCATCTTGCTTTCAAATTCCTTTTAGTTCATAAAGTAAACATCTATTGGTGATGAATAAACTAGCCTTGGTTTGCGTAGTAGTTTCTCCGTAAAATATCATGTAATGCAATCTGAATGAATTCTCATTGATGCTACTGACACAGTTAATCAAGTTTTAGTAATACTTTGTGAATTTCCATTTAAGTTCTGCATTCACAAACTGAACACCTGTAAACTCTGGTAATATTGCTTATATATCTATGCTCAGTTGTTCATAAATTTTGGCTACTTCTCAGACCCAACAGTCGTAAAAAAAGATATAGGACAGTTACTGTGCTTCATCTTTGTAAATGCAAGCAGTGATACACTTGATTATATTAATAATTTGGGAGATGATGGGACCAATGAGGCAATGACTATAATTTCTGTATGCTTGTGTGGTTATGTGGTATGTTTGACAGCAAATCCCCTTGTAGAGCAGTTTAGTTAGTTTCTTTCAAACCAGAGGGCAGTAGGGCTACCCTGTTCCAATTAACAGACCAACAAAAAGCTTTCATCCAGCTTCTCTGATGTCATTAATCACTCAGATTTCTATAGGAAGGCTGCAAGGTTTCTGCTCCACGTTTGCCTAGGTCCTTGCTTATCCATTTCTTTTCTGCAGGCAGACTTTTGTTTGTAAGTAAATAGCCATTCAGCTTCTGACGCTCCCTTAATTTTTCTTATTAGGGATATGTGGTTGGTTTACCTGAAAAACAGCTCGGCAATGTTCCCATCCAGATCACTATCCAGAAATGTAAAACTGACAATCAGAGAAATGGTGATCCGAAGTATTGGCAGTCCTTATGGGAAAAGTTCATCAGCACTGTTAAAAGTGGAAATTTTCAGCGACCTAGCAGTGCAAGATACCAGACAAATTTTAATTTGATGATAGCCGATGTTATGGTCAACCATACACATGTTTTTAGTGATATAGAAAAATCATTTTTAGGTTGTTTATTTTCTCTTCCCCTCCCACTTACATCTTTAATTTCTTATTGAACATGTCTGATGTCTTAATTGACTATTATATACTATTTCGTTCAACAGCTTCTTTTAAGTCGTTATCAGATGATGCGCAACGACTTTTTGTTAGAATCTACACTCGAAAAGGTTAGCTTTCCTGGCAAACAGTGATAAGTAACATGTTAATTGGGCTTCCTTTCTGCTGCATATGTGCATACCTTAAATAAGATGCTTAGGAACTGCCAGCACTTGAGCAAGTATAGGGGACATACGACATACAATTTGCAGCACTAATTTGTCAAAGGGAACCTTCCCCCACATAATTTGCCTATGTTTTTTTCGCTGGCCATTTCTGGAAAGAACATTTCCATCCCCGCACTGTCAAATATTTGCTAGACCTTATTCTATGCGCATTCAGGTGGTAAGGTTGTCATAATTGATCCATAAGACTCTGGGCTTTCATATTTGAGATGCCACCATTTATATGCTTGGCATCTTAATGATGTCTTGACTTTGTTACAAGTTCTTTACAGCAGCTATTCACAGTCAAGCTTAGGGCATGTGTAGCTTCAGCAACTTGATTAATAAAATTATTAAAAAATGAATTCTTACTGAAGAAATACTTTTGAAACAAGGCTTACTGAACAAAATAACCTTGCACTTATTTTCTACAGGGCCATGGTTCCGAAAGAGCACCATCTCGTATCGTGAGATATCAGATCTGGAGCATGCAGCCATAGAGCTGAAGTGTAAGAGCCTACATCTAAATTTTGCTCGCTATTCTGCCTTAAGCTTGTTGAATTGAAAAGTTCTTTCATTATACAGCGGCAGGTTATATCGACATGTTTTCTTGCACCGATGATCCATCTGAATATGATATGAAGGAGATTCTTGATGTGTTAAGTGTTCCCGAAATGAAAGAAATTCTCAAGGAGCTTCCAAAGGTTTTCAATCTTGTCTTCAATACCTTCACTCGTCACCCATAAATAGATCTTATGCTTTTACTTTTATCATTCGATATTTTATTTGTCTGAGATCCACCACAGCCCAAGCATTGGTCCCTTGAAAGGTTGACTTAAAGAATCACCATTTGTTCATAAGTTGCCACATTGGAAGCTATACACTACTTTAGGGTTTCATAGTGGCACACATCTTTGAATACTCTACAATAAGCGGTGATAAGTATCAAATTTGATCATGAAACTGTTGACCTATGCATGATTAAAGATTTCTGAGAACGAATGGGGATGCCTGTATAGCACTAGCACCAAACAATAATGCACAGCAGTAAGTGTATAATCTGTGAAACGATTTTAATGCCAAAGGAATATGATGACTTGATGAGGCAAACATTTATCCATAATTTTTCCCACTAGCACTTGATGAAAATAATATGAACACAGAACTATAGTTTTCCCCTTCAAAACATACAATAATGAGTACAATTTTTATAGAATGGCATGTACAGAAATAGATTTGTGCTATCTGGGCTCTATTAATACGTTATATGAGTCTTGATTTTCATTCTCTACCTTGTTTTATCATTGGCCTCCTCCCTTTTAGGATAACACAAGCTGCACACGTCGACATGAGCTTATTTCCACCCTTCTGTCTTTGTATCATAATGGTACCTGGTAAAGGCTCTTTGCTTGTTGCATTCTAGACAATTGTGGCCTCAGTGTCATGAAAAGTTCATCTCTGGAACATGCAGGGCATCACTACCAAAGCGAATCCTAAAACAGATAGGAACTTGTATAAGAATATCTAAGACTGCAGATGAACTTCTATGGCGTATCCAGGTGAATGCTTACTGCTTTTAACCATAAAGCTTAAATATTGCTTGGACTCTTTATTCTGGGTACAGTATTATTTCATCCAACAGCTATATTTGCCATCATGATGACCAAGTACAATCATGCAGAGGCTCTTTTTTCTAAATGGCGATCAAGATCTTTCTTCCTTTCTATTAGTGGAATTTGGTGTAGTGAAGTTCCCAGACTATGCTTGCAGCATCTCTCACCACGTTTTTCAAGAAAGAAGTGATCTGATTGAGTATGAAGAGGTAAAAATTTGACCCCCCCCCCCCCCCCCCTAAAAAAGAAAGAATAGTGAGCCACTAGCCAACGGTGTTTAATGTCTTGCATTGCAAATAGGCTATCCGAGTTGCACAAGTGATGGATGAATCCCTTGACAATAATAACATGGACTTGGTGACAAGATGCATTGATTTGTCTGAGAATCGATTATGCACTATGCCAAAACAAGAAAATGCAACTTCACCTGAACATGCCCCATCGTTCTTTTCACGCTTTTCAGCTTCCTGGGTCTATTCAAAAATACTTACATTGGGTGTCTCTGTTTATGAACGAGACCGCAGGTAAGTTGCGATTCTAATGCAAAAATTAGGATCAACTCAAACTCTCTTCAGATGCATAAATTTTGTGATTCTTAAAATTTTGGTTGAACTGGAAACCTTAACTAAAAAAAAATCATTTTCCCTATAGCGTTGTGTTGAAATGCCTTCTGGCTCGTGTTACATATTGGAATTGTTATGGATCTGCTTGGGGGTTGAGTGTTCACGTGGTGGAGGATGGGCTGATCTGTGGAGGATTAGGGTTGAGGGGCGCTGGGAACGCCGGCCGCGGCTGCTGCCCACGGTCGAGCAAGAGGAAGGGTTTTCCTTCTAATTCTTGCTTATCTTTGATTGATACAACTCCTCTCTTTAAATAGAGAGGCTTACTTGACTCTAAGCAATAGACTCCCGATTTGGTACTATTATCCCTGATGGTGTCGGTGTTCGGATCGGCTGCCCGACACTAACTAGAACGAATGCGCTGCGCCTACTCTCTTGATGGTTGGTGCGAAGGATAACACAATGACACGAGTTTTATCCTGGTTCCGGCCGCGGGACCTTACGTCCAGCAAGGGAGGTGCACACACTGTATTACTCCGCACCGGGGTGCCTGTAGTAGGGGTTTACAAGCGAGGTGGGAAAGGAGAAAACCTCCAAGTCCCGAGCGTATCGGTGGATGTGTCGTGAACTCTGGTGGATGAACAACGTTTTCGAGTGTAGCTGCTTGTTGGTCTTTGTGTGTGTTCGTCTGTTGGCCGTCCCTTGGCCGGGCGTCCACCTCCCCCTTTTATAGTCCAAGGAGGGGCAGAGATACATGCATCGTACAGTAAAATCTACAGGTATCAGGTACTAGAGAGTATGGCGCCGGGCGTGGAGGCTGTCCTTCGGATCCTTTTGCCCGGCGCAAATCGCTGAGCCTCTACCAACTTCTGTGGACGATGGTATGACGGCTCCTGTAGTAGGTACATGATCCTGTGCTTGTCCTGAAGCGTCTTCGAGGGGTTATGCCGTTCGGTGTCCGAGCCTGGTCGTCGCCCGCACACCCATTCGAGGGTTTTCCCGTGCCTTATTGAGGGCTTCATCATGGGATTCGTACGGGGTCGGTAACATAGAAGCGCCAGAGTCTTCAGCACAGGTCTGATCAGGGCTTCGCAAGTCAGCATGGAGACGGGAGTAGGTGGTACAGGGTCGCGCAGTCACGCACAGCGCCGGGGATGGCGGAGCAGTGACCGGAGTTGGCGGATGGAACCTGACCTTTCTTATTCGTGCGGCTGCACTGACCGGCGCTTGCGCCCAGTCCTCGTCCGTACACCCATTCGAGGGCTTCCCCATGCTCGTTCGAGGGCTCCGTTGTGGGGGTCGGACGGGGGTGGTCAAAGCCGTGCATCGAGGTGACGCTCGCCTGTCCGCGCAGGGTGCTGCAGTGCTCGCACAGTGACCGGCGTCAGCCGCACAATGATCGGAGTTGGCCGCATAGTGCCTTAGGTCGTGTCAGTTGGCATATGTGGCGATTTGCCTTTTGACTTTGGCATCCTGCGGCAGCGCCGGGCATTAAATGCCCCTGTCAGGCGAGGTGGGTGGGCGCTCGGGCGCTTTTGTTTGGAAGGGTGGCCTCGAGCGAGGCGGAGTTGGGGTGTTCGCCCGAGGGAGTCGGTACCCCCGAGCGAAGCGGAGTTTGTACAGTGTTTTGGTCGATGGAGCCGGGACCCTCGAGCGAGGCGGAGATGAGGTCCGTGCGTCTGGCCTTTGATGGGGGCTCGAGCGACTGCTGGGCCGTCCTGGGCCGTGGGCCTTGTGCGTGTTTTCGTTTTCTTTTTGGCTCACAGGGATGTGGTTGTGACTTGTTTGCGTTTTTCTTGGGTGATTATCCCTTAGGTTAGGGGACCCCTTAAGACCGTCCTCAACAAATGGGCTAAGGTCCAATAGGTCCTTGACTCTCCTAACACTACACCCCACCTGGACATGCAGCTCGTCCTCGAGCTGTGACCCAACGATGACTCGACAAGCCTAAACCTGACACCTAAAAATAAACCTTTTACATCTCGGTTTATTTTATTAAGCGAAAATAAATTGAGACTCTTTATTTTTGACTCGAAACACGGATGCCCGTTGTACGCCGCACGTGCACCTGTGCAGCCACCTGGATCCCATGTCACCAGCTGAAAATGACCCAACGTGCAGCGCGCCAAAAGGCCAACTCCTTCAGACGCGTGTGGAGGCCAAATTGGGAGCCCAACTCCTTCATGTGCCCGAGGAAGCCCAGCTCGCGGCCCACCTCCTTCAGGTGCAGCAGCCCTAGCGCACCTGCCGCGCCCGTCCCCGCCGCACCCGGTAGTTATGCGCCGCCGCCCCCGCTACAAGCGCCGTAGAGAATGCGGGCTGCGTACTCCGGCAGCCCCACGCCGCCACTCCGCCAGGTGTCCGTCGGTCCGGGCCTTTCTGAGACAAGGCGAGGCCGGTGGCGGCGGGCAGCAGCGACATCCCTTCGGAGGCCACCGGCGACGACGGCCACACGGCTTCCAGCGCCGTGCGCACCGCGGCGGCGGGCCACGGAGGTGAACACCTTCGTTGCTGCTGACGCGGACGGCCAGGGCGGTTGCTGCGCGCAGTTGGTCTGCTGTCCAGGTCGCCTCCCGATCCCGCATCTGCCGGTGCATCTTCTAAAGCCGGCGTCGCGCGAGGAGGCCGCATACAGCCGCCTGGAGACGCACCGCAGCGGACGCCAGACAGGTACGCAGCTGCGCCGCCCTCTCCGTCATGGTGTCCGTTGGCTGCGAGATCTAAATCTGCTGCATCACCGCGCCCTCGTCGTGGTCTTTTCAGTGGCTGTCGGCGCCTGCAACGAGATCGAGTCGGTGGAGGAAGGCGACATCCCATCGCTCGGTGCACAGGCTGCCATTGGCAGCCACCCGGGTGTGCAAGGCGGCAGGCGCACAGGCGGCGACGACGGCGACCAGACCGACACCGATGGTGGTGACCATACGGGCGGCGACGGCGGCCATGCGGCCGAGGCCCAGGGAGTCGGCGGCGTTCACCCCGACATGGGCGGCGCCGACGGCCATGCGGCCGGGGCCCAGGGCGTCGGCGGCGTCCACCCCGACATGGGCGGCGACAGGGGCAGGAAGGTCATGGCCGCCCTCTGCGCGAGGAAGTCGTCCAAGTGCCTTATTGCCGCCAGCAAGGCCGTTGACCGCGCCCACGCATCCGTGGGCGATTGTGCTGGGCTATTGGCAGCGGAAGCCATGGGCGTGTATCGAACCCAGGCCATATGATACCAGATGTTATGCTTGGGGATGAGTGCTACAGTACCTGTGGTACTGTTCATGAGGTGGAGGATGGGCTGATCTGTGGAGGATTAGGGTTGATGGGCGCTAGGAACGCCGGCCGCAGGGCTGCTGCCCACGGCCGGCATGAGGGAAGGGGTTTTCCTTCTGATTCTTGCTTATCTTTGATTGATACAACTCCTCTCTTTAAATAGAGAGGCTTACTTGACTCTAAGCAATAGACTCCCGATTTGGTACTATTATTCCTAATGGGCTAAGGCCCAATTGGTTCTTGACTCTCCTAACAGGAATGCTTTAGTGTTATGGCTGATACATACATGGACATTTGGCACAAGCACAAGTACAGATGGCACTTGGTCACACACACTTTTACAGCCCTCCTGTTAAGTGGCTCATTAACGTCTTTCATCAGAAAGAATCTTAGTAATTTTGTTACTGTCTGGGGATCCAAATTTCATGCCAACTGAAATTTATAGGTACGAAGCTGCAATCAGGATTCTAAAGATACTACTTAGTAAAATTACTTGTGATAGACACCGAGGTTATTGGACACTGAGGCTATCTGTTGATTTGGAGCATATGGGTCGTCTGAACGAGAGCCTTTCCATAGCTGAAGGAGGAGCAATTGATCCATGGGTCCGTTCTGGTTCAAAGTTTGCACTGCAAAGGAGAGTGCTGCGTTTAAGCAAACCTCCACGACGCTGGAAAGTTCCCAGTTATGCTGATTATGTTAAAAGAAATATAAAAGAGGTATATATCACCCTGATTGTCACTGGCAAAGTTCACTTTCCGGTCCGCTGTATTTTGATGCTAAACAATCTGTGCTTGTTATGCTTCTCCTATTATTAGGTGAATATTGAAGGAAGGCCATTAAATTGTGAAACAGGAATGAAGAATTTATTTTATGGTTATGACGGGGAACTTTGTGGGGTAGAACAGTTGGCTTTACAATATTATGCTGATGAAGGCGGCGGTTGGCAAGGTACCCATTCGGAAGGTGGCATTTGGATGACTATCTTTGGCCTTCTAATGTGGGATGTAATGTTTTCAGACAGACAAGATGTTTTCCATTCCAAATTCCAGGTATATAACCTACAAAAAATGTTTTTCTTTGTTGAAGGTGCACAGCCATATTTCCTGCAAAGCCATCAGAAAACCCCACCTTGTAGTGGATTCGCGTTAAATCCCTATTGATTTCCTTTGATAGATTGTTGGACCTTATCGTGATTTTTTACTTGGTTCCCTACAGTACTTCTCCACAGCTTGATTTGTGCACTCTCTTGCAGACAGCTCCCCTTGATCTGGAAACAGATGATTTCTACAAATCAAGAAAGGACCTTGCAGAATCCCAGCTGAAGAAGATACAAGATGGGATGGCTGAAGAGATGCTAATCAGCTCCTGGGAGCTGCATCAGGGGACATCTTGCCAGGGCGTTAACTGGGACCGTCATTCCTTAACTGATCTACGGGCTGTCGTTGCATGCATTGGCGGCCATCGCTTGGCATTGCTCCTCCGCCATCTAGCCGTTGATTACAGGAGCTGGTCTAGCGGAATGCCCGACTTACTGCTGTGGCGTTTCCTTGATGAAAGAGGCAGAGGTGAAGCTAAACTTGTGGAGGTCAAAGGACCAAAGGATCAGTTGTCAGAACAACAGCGCGCATGGATTCTTGTTCTCATGGATTTTGGATTTGATGTGGAAGTCTGCAAAGTAAGCCCTGTTGCCAAGCAGAGATAGCTCCCTTTCAAAGTTGCACCTAGTGTAACAATTTCATCTTACTGATGATTTAGGCATAGGTATTTGATTAATTAGAAGAGCAAATCTGTAACATGTAAACAGTGACATTATTGTGATGTACAGAAGTAAAAACATTCTCACCAGTTATTTGGGCAGGGACTTTCTAACAAACCTGAGCTTTCTTCAAGTTCTTCAAGCAGATCCCCAATTCCCAATACAACTACAGAGATTTGACACGAAAATAGTGCTGCAACAAAACCCCAATATCTTTCTCTTTTCCCAATAATTATTGGGAGAAATCAATAATCCACCCCAACCCTCCCAATATAAAGGAGTTGGAGCTCTTACAATAGATTATTGGGAACTGCAAAAGCAACGTCCCCAATTAGCCTGTTAGGACAGTGTCAACCCTCCAACTAAGATGATTTACATAGCATTAAATAAGGTGACACATATGACTATTAGCTTAGAGCAGTCTCAACCCTCTAACTAGGATGGTTTTTATAGCATTAAATAGGGTGACACATGGGACTATTGGCTTATGTGGCGCTACATTACGTATGAAAGAGGGAAAAATTGTCTCTACACGAGAATCTATGCATAGAACACTACTAAGTTTGGGTTGAGAGATGATGGTGTCTTCATTATAGATAAAAAACAAATACGATTGGTGGAGAGGAGAGATGGTGAATTTATCGAGGACCCACACTAAGAAATTATGGATTGGAGAACACAATGTCTAAAGTAACATGTTGCTAACATGACATCTGAACTGCTCCTGTCGATCCACCCCAACTCTCCCAATATAAAGGAGTTGGAGCTCTTACAGTAGATTATTGGGACTGCAAAAGCAACGCCCCCAATTAGCCTATTATCGAGACTGTCGGAGATGCTCAGGCTCTGCTTAAACAGTATGCTTGGGCTCTGTATTTAAGATCAATGGAAGCAGGCACATGGTTACAGAGCAGCGATTGGCTTGCGTTGACTTATTCTGGATATTAATTTATGGAGTACTTTCGTAAACTAACAGTGCAACATGCCATAGAATTGGGTTCAACTAAAATTCTGATGAAAAGAAAACATTACATGGGCAAAATTTGTTCTATGTTCAAGAGATGGCAAGGCTCATAAAGCATATCATGTCCATACAAAGGCACAGGATGACCTGAGGCTGACAAGGCACAACAATCTGCAAATTGCAACGAAAGTAAGCTTTTCCAATCACAAAGCCTGCTTGACGATAAAATTACAGATCATTCGATGTAGTGTAGTTGTTCAAAGGCCATCTTAAATATAGTAGCTTTCCTCCGCCTTTTGATCTGATCCTAGATGAATATGGCACTAAACGCCTCCTCCATCGCTCTCCTCTTACTCAATTCAGCAGTCCATCCGCCTGCTCGTGCTGCTCTCTCCGCACGTAGTCTCCTGGTCTCCTCGTCATCTCCTTGAAGGTCTGACCGACCGCCGATTGGTTGGGGGGCCATACCTGTGGGACGGGGCTGCCCGCCAGGGACAGCAGCAGGCACATACTGGCCTTGAACTCCCGCCACACCACTAATACCCTGGGAACTCCCAGCATCCTGTTATATATTGCAAGAGCACCAAGTGTTGGCATTTACACAATATGATTTTGTTGTGTAATCAGAATACACATCAATCTAAGCACACAAATGTTTAAAACACACAAAATCAACGCATCAATTTTTCTTCTCAAGGGAAAAATAGTACAAGTTAAAGCAGAGTACAGGATAGAGAAACATAACAACAGGAAAATAGAGCTTGCAGCAGTTCTTCTACACGTGCACCAAACCAGATGAAACTAAACATCGTCATAAGGATGCAAAGTGAAGATGACAGTAGCATCTCTTTTTAAAACTTCATGTGTTGTCATGACACACGGTCAGATAGACAGGCAATAACTAAAGATCCATGACATCCATGCAAACATATACCGTCTAAGGGGATAAAACAAACATAACAAAGGTGAAATGCAATGTCATAATTGGCTGAAACATACTAGCAAAGGATTCAATGTCATAGTTGGCTGAAACATACTAGCGAAGGATTCAATGTTATAGTTGGCTGAAACATACTAGCAAATGATTCAATTTGCTAGGGTTTGCCCCTTGGAGCACTAAATCACCACTCCTACATACTCCCTCTGTTTGTTTTTAGATGTCGTATTTCATTTTTTTTAAAAAGTTGCAAAAGGATGTCGTATGTGTGTCTTGGTGCATCGGGCGGATGTACATGCACGGAAAAGCAGGGCTGCATGCAGGAAACTGCGGGCGCAGGCTTGCATGTTGCATGCGGCTGCAGATAAAACGGGGGGTAGAGGCTTTTGCATGCAGCCATGAATCAGTGCAGATTAAATGCGATAGCCTCACAAAGCGGAACAAATTCACATCTTGATCGGTTATTTCTCTGTTCTTGATGTGTGTTGGAGCTTATATGACATGTAAAAAAGAGTAGGTAATTATTTTTTCATCTAGACTAAAACATGCAGTCAATCAATATTTGATTATACAATGGCAATGGCCCCAAGACATGTCGATAGGATGCCAAGGTGATAAATCTAAAAGTTGGCACTTATGGATCTATAGCATTCATCACAACCATTTTCTGATGATGTTTACTAGAAGTTTACCCAGTTAATCTACTAATGGTAGTGCCAACAATTCTCCGTGCATGCAGCCTTCCTACGTGATTGCTCATGTAAGATCAGACATTCAGACCCCTAAATTGATGAAGACTATATATTTTCACAACTCTCACGAAATATTATTTCACAGGAAACATATATAACATAAAAGTATCTGCTGACCATATCGTCTGCCTCGGTCTTTGCAGGGTTCATCCTGCTTGCTCTAAGTGCGGCCGCAAGATCTTCAGCCTACAAAGGAACAATTGGCCATAAAGATTAAACTGTTCTCAACCAGAATATATGAATACGTTGCTGGTTAGAGTAAAACATTTCAACTGGAATTTCGCGGTCTCCATCAGAGATCATGGCAAAGAAGAACACACCCTTTTTGCTCGGGACAAGATTATCTGCTCCGCATTTTCTTGCTGGTATCTTGCGATTTTATCCTCGATCGCCGGGACATCTATCCCTTCGATCAGGTTGAAAGCTGCAAAAGAAAAATCAAACCCTGCTAAATTTCCCCCAATCGGTACGATTCAAGAATGACAAATTTACAAACAGGGAAAACAACTCACTCATATCCTCAACTTCTTCCAGATAATCGTTGTAGTCCTTCAGAGTAGGAAAATGTTCCCGCGTCTTGTTAAATCTGAACCCAAATCCATTGAAGCAATCGAAGTTAGCAGCTTGTCAGAAAAAAAATCCACTTTTCCTTTGATACAAAGAACCGGGAAATTCTTCAGGGTGTGGAGCGTACATGCTGGCCATCTTGCGGCGGATGGTCATCTCCTTCGCCCACGCGTTCCCCCCGCCGCCTGACACCACCACCATCTAGCCGCCGCCGCCTTGATCGTAGGATCACCTGCCGCACTGCCGCGGACTCGCGCCGCGGCGGGTACCAGCTGGGAAGCGAGCAGGGTGGCTAGGGTTCGCCGGTTCGGAAGGGGGAGAGAAGGGGGAAGAAGCGTGTAGGCAATTCGAGAGAAACGAACAGGCTCTTCCCACAAATTACCTGTTTCTGTCGATCTGAGCCGTCTGCGGCCGATCGAACGGTTGAAATCTTGCACGTGTCAAAGGTTAAGACCTTGTCCCTTTGGATCCACGGCACGTGACGTACGCAACGCCATGGCGCTTGCATTCCGCCTCCTCGGCCGCCGCCGGCTCCTCCCGCCGCCGCTCGCCGCCGCCGTTGCCCACCTCTCCGCCACTACCCAGAGCTCCAAACACCACAACCACCTCCCTCTTCCTACTCACACGCTCCCGTTGCCGCCCCGCGAGCTCCCCCCTTTCGCCCTCCACTCGCGAAGCTTCTCGTGGTACTCCCGCTCCCGCTCCGGCTCCGGTTCTGACTCCAGCCCCGGAACCGGTCCGGGAACCGCTGCCGCGGACACTCCCGGAGAGGAAGCGTACACTGAGAAGGAAAGCGTATACTTGGACAGCGTGCATATCGTTGATGACGAGGAAGGTGTCGCCAGCGCGGCGAGTGCTGCGGTGGATGCCGTGGGAGGTGCCGCCGGGGGCGCCACGGCCGACGGCGTTGGGGGAATGTCTGAATTGGCTGTCAGCACAATGTCGGACCTCATGGACGGGTTCCATAGCCTCACCGGACTGCCGTGGTAGGCCTCTTGCAGCGGGAAAGAGCTATCCATTTCCCGTTATTTCTGCAACACGTTTTCTTGTGGCAATTTGAGGACATGCTTGGGCTTTTGAATGATCGTTTCTCGTACCCCTGGCCCCTGTCATCGTGGTAACGAGTCTAGGTGGTGTTTGGTTCGGGTTTCTGTATCGCTATCTGATAACGGCGCTACCTGATTTCATTAAACTTCCTTTGTTTCGGCCCCTCTGTAATCAGGTCACGCTGTAATTGGATACCGGCATATGGAAATCTGTTACCGCTCACTCTTGTGTGTTATCGGATTCCTCCGCCTGACTCCGTTACCAGTCTGAACCAAACAAAGCGAGTGATCTTTGATTTGTTTTGTATCAGATTACAGCGCAAGTTATTAACGTTTATGTTTACGTTTGCATTCTCCAACCAAACAACACCTTAATTGTAGCTGTTGATGTTCGTCACAGGTGGATGACTATCTCCCTTTCGACTGTGGCGATGAGACTGTTGATACTTCCTGTCCTCATGGTACAACTTCAGAAGAGTGCTGAAATCGGCAAAATAATGCAAAAATGTAAGTAGTACTGCTGTTCTTCAAACTTATTACTGCCTGCTGATGCAGCAACACATCAGCTATCAGGTGCCTGTAAATTTTGATCGATATTGTTCTTCACCTTCCAGACGTTGAGCAGGATTTATTTTAAAAAAAGATGAAGAAGTTGAGCAGGAATATATTCTAATTTTCCCAATTGGTTTTGTTATGTAATGTAACTATGTTTACCAATTATAATGGTCAATAGATGGTAGTGCCTACTGCCTATAATATAACTCAAAATGCTTACATTACGTAAGCTTGATTTCGAACACACATTTGTGACATTGGATTTATACTGTGCATTACCTCATCTGCTTCTGATTTGATTCTCCTATATCTTCTTTTTAAGTGTCCACTTCATTGCCCCCTCAGCCTGGAAGTAACTTACGTGAACAATTCGCTTTGTTCCGGAGGAAAAAGAAGGAGCTTGGCTGTCCCTCCTTTCTTTGGAATTTCGCCTATTTGTCAGTACAGGTAATAATACAAATACTATGATAAGATTTTTGACTTCTATCCTTAACATAGTTTGATGTAGTTTTGGATCTTATGTTTAATGATTAATGTCACAATTAATTTTGGAGTCTACATTTTGGTGTTCCTAATCTCTCTTTTCCCATATGGTATCAAAGCTTAAAAATAGTGATTGAAACCAAACTAGCTTAACATTGTCTTGTCATCTCCTCTTCCCTCTGTATTTATTTTGCAGTTCCCTTGCTTTATTCTGTGGATGATGAGCATCCGGAGTTTGTGCTTGAACAATCACCCAGGATTCGATAATGTATGTTCAAGGTATCTCTGTACTTAGTTCTCATCTATTCATTTTACTACCCCCAAGTTTCCTGAAGAGAGTTATGATGTCTTAAGGTCATAATGTTGGCAACCATACTTGTTTCAGTTTTATATGTATTCATGTTTTATGTTTGCTGTATTATTTTGCATTTGACAGTTGATGTTTAACATTAAATGACTTAAACTATTCTTTTGCCAGTTGCAGTTATGATGAACTTATTGAAACTATAAGAGAACAATCATATTGACTAGATTTCAATCCTTGAACTACTATGTCGCTGTTGGCCGATTGAATAGAGTTTATTGCAGTTACTTGTACAGTTGTACTTCACCTATCTCTGAGAAGAAGGAAAAAAAAACCCGTTAAAGTGTGAAGTGCTGAAGTACATGATTGGTACTATGAGACCCAATGTTTTTTAGGGCACTACTGGGCTGCTAGAGATATCTGGCATATCATACTGTTAAGTCGCATATCTGGAGGTTGCAGCAGTTATATTGGAGATTGGGAGGTGTTGATAATTGTGGGCTGTTGGTGGAAGGGACATGTCTGGGTGGTTGAAGAGATTGTGGGCTGGATTCTGCTGAAGTTAGTAAGCCAAACTTGCCAACATCAGAGATTCACAATGAATATGGATGGCTGGGTTTGATACTTCAAAGGTCGGGTGCCACATCTTGGCATTCAATCAATAATTTGTACTGAGTTGAAACCTAGCACATATACAAGAGAACAAATGAATGTATGGGAAACACATAGACATGGGTTAAAAAGCCAAAAAACAAAAACATATCAAGCTACACGCTAGTATTGATAGTACTATCGTTACCATTTATTTCCCAGATACATATTGTCTAATAGCAAGTGTATCCTGTTTATGAAGCATATATTCATTTTCAAAATTTAATATTATTATGATCCATAGTTAACTTCATTTTTGTTTAATATAAATTTAAGTTTCTACTGTTTATTTCTGGACTACTAAACAGGGTGGTATTTTGTGGTTCCATGACTTGACTGAGCTTCCACACGGCACTTTAGGTCCCATCTTTCCTATCTTAGTTGCTGGTCTCCATTACTTAAATGTTCAGGTACTCTTCTAGCCAATTTCTGTTTTGAAAGGTTTTGTCTGCTAGTTTCCCTTTCCTACTGCATTTCCTTTTGCTGTGTAAGTCTAGTTCCTAGTACCGGACCAAGCACAAAGTGTAACAATCTAAAATTTCATGCCTGGACTAATTTCCCTCTGGTAGGTTCTCATTGTGTGATTGTTAATTTAAATTTCATATATAGTTTTGGTTAATAATCATGCAAGCGGGTTGGTGTATCTTTTGATGGCAACTTTGAGGGCCTGTTATGAGCTTAAATTAAACTTGTTCAGTAAGGCCTAACTTGTGTTGGATGCGTCATAAGTTGGTGGTGATTTTGATTTCTGCCAATTATTGGTTATATGGATGGGACAATGTGTTGAGGTTCAAGAGATATTTCCACTTCATAAATAAACGTAGAAGGGCATGTAATATGTTTGACCATGTCTGATAAATCCTTTTCAATGAAATCTGGAACATTCTCAGTTTTTTCTTGTCCCTCAGTGTATCAGAAATGGTGGTTTGTAATTTTATGAAGCTGTGAAAGCGACAGCCCTGAAAGAGGTCAGCTCACATGCTCACAGAAACACACGAAGACAATAGGACAAAGTGGTTTTGGTGCTGCCAAATGCTTGCAGCTTTTCTGGTTTTCTCCACTATATAGCTGAATAGCAGACACAATAAAACCTGAGAATATATCCTATTTAATGCAGAAAATAACTACTATTATCTGCCTATTACCGCTATCCCTATGCTGAAAATTAGCTAACTCTAAAGATTATGCATCTAGACACTAGCACGAATCTGGACACACTTTATTTTCCCAACACTGGGACGAGGAGCTTGTTTGTGCTAAACTGTCTGGTGAGATTCTGACTGTTTGATCTGTTGCCTCAGATTTCTATTCAAGGATCCCAGATCAAGCACCATCCAGGAATTTTCGGCTTGCTGGCAAAGGTATGATCCAGAAAACCAGTAATGTAGCTAGTTGACTAGCTATCTCAAATTCTTAATAAGTTATCTACATGAGTGGTCCATTACATAGATTTTGTTGTGAAGAACACAGATGGTTCGCCCATCAATCAGAAAATCAAGTTTTTTCTTCTTTTCTTTGTTTAAGTGTATGTGATGTGTCACTGCACTTGGGCAGTTGGCCTTATGAAATGACCCATATAACATTGTTAGTTTACATGGTCCATGTTGTGGACATGGCCCAGACAGCAGTAGGGTGTCGCGTGGAGTAAATTATTGGACTAATGACAATGAACTACTGCTTTTACTTGTTTGGTGGCAACCAGTGGTGGTCAGTGGAATACTTGTGGGTTTTGGATGGTAAATAATACTAGCATTACAACTATGTCCCCCAGGTCTTCTTTCTGTTGTTATATTGCACTGGATCCATCACTGCCAAATGGCATTGATATTGCATTTATATGATGGATGTTATACTGGCATGAAGCTGGCTAAAATGCCTGAGCCAGGTTGCTATACTGACTTTCTGATATAATATAATTGAGCTATGGCTGGTAGATTGAATACACACAATACCTTTCTTGGTATGAATTATTTTCAGTTGGGTGCTCTCAGTCTTGCTGTCTATAGTTAGGTATTGAGGATTTTTCCCCTTTATTAAGGTCCATTGAAATACCTGCGAGTGTATTTCAGATTGACGTTTACTTTGCACGTGTTTCCTTCTCCCTCCCTATTTATGTAGATCTGCCCTGTTCTGAAAATATCTCTTTCTTCTTTGCAGTACTATAAAATATACCTGGATATACTGACTATCCCTTTGTTTCTTACCGCGTATGTGGTCCCTCAGGTCAGCTACTTGCATTTTCCCTTTGTTCTTATTGCATGTGTGATTCCTCATGTCAGCTACATGCATTTTGATTTTATGTGGTTAGGAATGAATGCTGTGCAGAACATTTCAAGTGCCATTTCGAAATCTATTCTCAATTTTGGCAGGCAGAGATTAATTAAAATAAATTGGCATAACTATTATGGTGGAATTTGTTACTCTTTTTGAGAACGTGTCGTGTATTTCATCAAGTGGACTTTCTTAATCACTGCAGATGCTTAGTATTTGTATTTGTCTCCAGCAACATGCTCTATTTGGCATATTGCTCCACTCACATTACAATCCTCTGTGTCACAATAATGACAGGTAGATGCTACTACCTATTACTGCATGTACTGTCACAAAGTTAACAGAATTGGATGAATTAAGATGTTGCAACTGGAGGGGGGAAAAGGTTCCGCAGAACTGTCGCAGACCTGATTTGGTTTAGGAATCAGTTTTTCTTTTCTCAAACAGGCAACAGAGTTGCATATCATTGCATTAATAGAAGAAGGGCAAACATACAACACACAACCACAGACCCCACAGCAGGTTTGGTTGTATGGTTAGAAACTAAAAGAATGATACTGACATTATGATATGGTGTAAACTAATTTGCACTAAATTAGGCAATGATGTTTTTTGCTATCCAAATCAAAAGCATGTAGTCCAAACCAGCCATGGAAGAAGTATAACACTTGCTCACAGCTTTTGTTATAATCAAATAGCAATTCAGATGCTGAAAACCGATTATTTACAATCTTTGATTGGCAGGGAAGCCTGGTCTACTGGACTACAAATGGTTTATTTTCTGTAGCTCAGGTTAGAGCAATTGTTTCCTATACTTGTATTATGAAGTCATTTCATTTTGGGATATTGTTATAATCCTGTATTACTTTTCTAGTAGTTCTATGCCTAGATGTGAATATGATTTTATTGTAAAGTAATAGTACACCTCATCTGAAAAAAATAGGGAAGATGGATCACATGCCCTGGCAGAATTTTCTCGTTCCGTTTTTAGGTTTGCCATTAGACAAATATCAACAAAGGTAGGCATTTGTTGCACCACCATTTTTATGATTATGTTCCAATAACCAATAAGTAAAGGCTAAAATGGACTAAATATGACCTGAGTGATCCTGAGAACACCTTGAAGGAGATACTAAATGACCTAGAGCAGAAGGTATCATAATCCAAGGTTGTCAAGAATCCAGAACAGTTTGCTTAAACAGATAGGTGCATCCCAGCCTTCTGTTGCATAAAGCTCCGACAGGAAAAAAAAACTTATGAATTCCCTTTTTTGTTTGTAGTTTCCTGTTTTTATCATTTGAGCAAATCAGGTTCCATGTATTTCAATTCAAACAAGCTTGATATGATGAAGTCAACATTATTTACTTTATGTTACAACTAAATTTTCAAATGATAAAACTGCAGCAATTGTCTCTGAGAAATGGCGCTGTCCGCAAGCTGTTGGGCTTGCCAATTATTAGAGCTCAGGTTGGTTACAGAGCAGAAAAATCTCCTCTTGAAGGCCCTAAGTTGATGCAGGTACAACCATCTGCTTTACATGCCCTAACTATTTGCATTATGTGTAATTGAATCATGATGTTGAAGTTTGTTCTACACTCCCCACACCCACCCTCACCACAATGCCAGACACTGAGGAATGGCTTCCTTTTTCCTTAATTTATTCTCTTACCATATCCTGAATTTACAGCGGTCAATACTTCAAGATGCTTACTTGCAAACGAAATTGGCACCTTCTGATAACGGAACTGTCAGTGAGTGTACAACTAATTTTGTACGGGAAAGTATGGAAGGAAATATATCCGAGTCCAGTTCACCTGAGGAGCTACTTGAAGTATGAATATTTACATGTTTTTTCGATCTTGGAAAACCATTCCAGTATAATATAATAATATACCTGTATTCTTGTCATTAGCAAGCATTACAGTATCTAGGGACTGGCCGCCGAGATCAAGCTATTCCACTGATCAGGTAAGTTTGTGTTAAGCTTTATCTGATCACTTGTTGGCTACCATCTCCATTTGCAAGCAATTGAATATGATGAACAATGCTACCCACAGGACAGCAGTGGAGAGAAACCCAGATCTGTCCACAGCATTGATTGGAATGGGACAGACCCTGTTCTCGAACAAATTGTTTCCTGAAGCCTCAGAATGTTTTAAATATGCTATACCAAAGGTCTGTTGTTACCTCAGATGGTTTCTGGTACTTCAAAATTGATGACCTGAGGCAGTAATTTAAGACTTAATGCTCTTCATTGTGTAGATTCAAGAAGACGACCCTCTTCTTGTACTTGCACTTTTCGGGGCAGGTCTTTCACACGAGCGGCAGGTAGAGCATGTTGCATTTGGACTTAATTTATAAGAACATCAAGAATAACAACGAACAGCATAAGCATCATGTCATCTACCAATGTAGGGGGATAATGAGATGGCGATCAAGCTCCTGGGGAGAATAGCAGAGCTCAAGGAACCAGAAAAGCCCATCAACAAAACGTGCTACTTCCAAGGGATGGTTATTTTGGGAAGGTAATAGTCCTTTTTAGAACATTTGGTAAGAGTCTTCCGTTGGTCTGACGCCTGCAGGCTACCAACAGCCTGCATGTTCCCTACTATTAGTTGTGGTAGGGGGTAGCTTGGCCCCACATGTAGCTACATACCTATTGTTAATTCAACTAAGGATGCTGACATTGGTTTTTGCAGTATCTTATCCAGAGAAGGCCGGAACTCTGAGGCTGCCAAATATTTGCAGATGGCTATTGCTTATGATCCTTCTGTAGAAAGACTTCTCAAGGAATGCGAGGAAGGAATGGGTGATCAACCAAAGTCAGAGGCAAAATGACATGCTGGACCTGAAAAGATCATAGTAACAGAGATGGCATACTGCTTTCATTTTTGGTATACATGGTTTCTCTGACATGAAATTCTGGAACGGCAGCCAGCAAAACCTAGACCATACTTAGCCATAGAAGAAATATGAAACCAGAGGGTGGCAATGGCACGATCGGGTTGCACTCCTTTGAAGTCTGCAGATATGTGGTCCATTTCACACCACCCAGTGTGCTTGTACCCCCGATTATTACTTCTGTTTTCTTGTGCAGAATATAGTCGCTTCAAATTTTGCAAAGTAAAATGCAGCAGTAATATTAGTGATCTATCGCAAAATTTCCCTGCACTTGGTCTCATTTTGCTTAACAAGTCACCGCTTGATCCATAAATAAAATATTTTGTAGCTCAAATCTTATTTTGTCCGAGGCGTAAGCCATCACAGATCTTGAGAACAGTTTAACATAATATTTTTTTTTGTAAAAGCGCTACTACTCAATTGATAGTAGTCGGAGTTACCGTTCTTGCAACAGCAGCATCTTTGGCTGCATTCAAACCGTTACAAGGTTGTAGCTCAAACAAGCCAATGGTTCTTACGCTGAGAACAGCTAGCCGCGTGGGAAACAATCTTCTCAAACTCACCCCCACAAGCTCAGCACTATGTAAAAGTTTGACCTAAGGCTTAAGCGTGAAACTTCATACGCGCAAGTTAATTGTTACATTTCGCTAGTACACAGGGAAATCAGGATCAACATCTTGTCCCCATGCCTGCAACCCGCCGATGATATCCTTCGCAGAGGCAAACCCCTTCTCGTGGAGAAGCTTGACGGCTCTCTGAGAGTCGTTGCCCCTTCTGCACAGGACAATCAAGGAAGGCTCTTTACCCGAGGCTGATGCCGCTCCTGTTTCCTTCAGTGAGGTTTCGATTGAGGGCAGCTTCTCTTCCAACATGGAGAGCGGGATGTTCAGAGATGGAGAAATCGAAGTGATTTGGAAGTGATGCGTGGGTCGTACATCCAATAACAGATGAGGTTCGCCATTATCAACCAATCTTTTGTAATCTCTACTAGTGATTCGGGCGTTCTCTGGGAGTAGGTTCACACTTGGTGCTGTCTGCAGTAAATGTAACAGTAGATGAGGCAACAAAATTTCAAGATCGTTCTTGATATGAAGTGCACCGAATCCATTCACATTACCTTATCAGACATTGGTGATTGTGTGAAGTTCTCATAGTCAAACTTCTCAAAATCTTGTTCTCTGAAAACTGAATTTACACCACAAATGGTGCAATCTGGTGAGCTTCCACGAAGCTTAACCTGCAAAGATACATACATAGACTTGATAATGAGCTATAATAAGATATTGAATCTTATAGCTATGCATTCAAGCAACACAAACAACATCCAAACGTCAAACAGAATGTTAATAATTTGCAGGACGAGTAGAACTACACAAAGGGTTAAAGTCCACTTAACAACAACCTCCTGCAAATGGATGAATCCTCAAACAGGGTTTCAAATGCCCATGGTGACTGGAAATCACAGTGAGTAAGGGCTTGTTTGGTTACTCGGTGATAAACATGTACTGTCTAAAAGAGGTGTATAAAGTTTAGACACCCCATGTTTGGTTGTTCTGTCTAAAAGTGTCTAAAGCTCTGATCAAAGACCAAAATACCCCTCATTACTGCTACCCATGATTCTGGAAGGGTGGGAAGCGCATTAATGACGGGGGCAGCTGAGGAAAAAGAGACCTTTTAGATGGTTTTAGCACCTCTTTGGATGCTAGATGTGCTACAACACTTTACACTTTTAGACAATAGACAAGGTGTTTGGTACTTTAGACTGTAAACTGTCTTAATTTAGTTTAGCACCAACTAACCAAACAGGCCCTAACCGGGGAGAAAAAACTAGGCCAGATCATGACAGTTTGGGTTATTTTTCCAATGCTTTGGTCACTACTTAACGATTAAATTCTCTTTGAAGTTAAAAAGGTTTGTAAGGATAAGAAACAGTGGAATATGACTGCTGTTTGATAAAAACAATAACTACTAGGAATAGGCTAGTTACCAGCCCTCCACAAATGTCCGGAAAATATTAAAAGAGGGAAGTCTTGAAACTCTACTAACAAGTACCATGTTCCCAGAATTACAATTGCATGAAGTTATATACTGGATCGAAAGCACAAAACTAAACTGCAAACACAACCAAGACATGCCCATCACAAGGATACCACAGATTATTAGAATGTAAAGGTTGTGAAAGTGCATCTAGGCACTTAATCTATTTTGGTGATTAATGACGATAGAAATTTGGATATGATGCTTTGAATGAGTTGTGCAGGAATAAAATAAAAAGAAAAGAATAGAAATATGAGGCGAAGGTCCCCAATTCTAAATTGTATGGTGGTGGATTCAATTGGAAGATTTAAATTTATTTTCGGTTTGAATTTGAGTATAAGGCCACCGTACTATCAAGGGGGACGTGATCGATAAATCATAGTTGTCAAAGCGCTATGCTTGAGATGAAAATCCCATGAGAGACACAAAATTGCCTTGTTCAGCATCTTCTGGTTGGTCGGAACTTAGGCCGGAAGATCCGACTGGAAGTTCCGGCCCACTCGGTCTCGGGTTATTTCCCATCGGAAGATCCAGAATTTGCATCGGAACTTCCATCGAAAGATCCTACACTGTGTCGGATCTTCCGAGACAGCCATTTTTGAGCCCTTGAGAGTACCTGTATGCATGTTCTGACCCCTGGCCGGAAGATCCGACTGGAAGTTCCGGCCGGCTCGGTTTTGGTTTATTCCTGGCCGGAAGATCCGGCTCCTGTCGGAAGATCTGACACCACGTCGGAAGATCCGAAGCTGGGAAGTTTTCTGGGGTTTTCTAACACTGATCTGTCATTTTCCGGAAGATCCGACATATGGTCGGAAGATCCGATACACCTTCGCAGAACACATAACAGTCATATCTTGGGGGTTGGTATTTATACCCCTTCACCCCCCTCATTCATTGCTGCTGCTCCACACGACCTAACACACCACTTGGTCATTCATTTCACTCCTCTACTCTCTCCCAAGCTTGATTCTTGCAAGGATTCACCTAGGGTTTGAGTGTGAGTGAGGATTTGAGGTGAGACAAGAGCACTTTGTGAGCTTCCATTCATCCATCTTTTGAAGCACTTGAAGCAACTTTGATTTGTCGATTCGTGTTTGTTACTCTTGGAGTTTTGCTCCTAGACGGTTAAAGGTGCCGGTGAGCACCCATTCGTTTGTGGTTTGAGCCCCGGAAGTTTGTATTACCCCTCTCTTTGTGAGAGCCAATAGTAAGTAGCTCGATCCTCCTTTGTGGTCGATTGAGAGAGACTCGGGGCTAGTGTGACAGCCCGGCTCTTTGTGAGCATCTCAACGGAGACGTAACTCCTTTGTGGAGTGAACTTCGGAAGTAAATCCTTGTCACAGTGTGTTCACTTGTTTCTATTGTTATTCTTGCTTGATTTGCTCCGATCTACTTGCTAGCTGCTATTCTTGTGTGTTGATCATATCTAGAAGGTTCTCTACATCATTTTTCATCTTTGTATTCAAGTAGAATCATCAAAAGGTCTGTAGCTTTCAAATCACGAAGTAAGTTTCATTTCTTGCCGGAAGATCCTACACAGTGTCGGATCTTCCTTGCCGGAAGATCCGAGACTGAGTCGGATCATCCGACATCTAACAGTTTTTCGAAGAAATTTTGCAGAATTTTATTACAGGCCTATTCACCCCCCCCCCCCCTCTAGGCCTAGTGTTGGTCCTTTCAGGTTGTTCCAACAAGAACAAAGAGCTAAGGTTTCTCAGTAATGATGAGAATGATCCTATAAAAAGATTATATTTGTGTGAGGAGCAATTTGAGTTCTTTTATGCTCAAACGTGATCGGGAACATGATGCTATCCCACTATTGTAACTCATGTATTACTCTGGTTCTGTGATAAATATACTAAGAAGAACGTGCAAGTTCAAAATAGATAGGAGGATGTAACAATGGTGCCATTCCCCCCGTGTTGGACTGTTGTGATTTAAAGACACAATAAATTCAGAGTGAAGTCACATACAATTCTAATACGAGCAGAGAGTGCGTCAAAGAGTAGCATCCTTCCGCATAGGGGTTCACCAACGGCAGTCGCAACCTTTATAGCCTCCAGAGCTTGTAGGCAGCCAATCACTCCCGGAACTAGTCAACAAAAGAGTAGTTAGTCTACCAGTGCGAAACTATGTCTAAGAAAGTAATTGACAAGGTGCCAATTACAATAACTAGCAGATAGCTAAATAAATTTGTAAGCCGGATGCCTGGAACCGAGGTATCTACACTAAACTGTTATAGATGCAAAGTAAATATCACAATATTTAGTAAGAACATCTTGAAGAAAAACCCATTGTAGTAATTACATCATTGGGTGAACCTACCAAAATCTAGTCATTTATTAGTTAAGGATTAATATGGAAATGAAAAAAAAAGACTAAATTACACAACATTGCAGCCCCTAAATCATGATTTAAATTTTTATTTTGGTTGAAGTCCACATCATACACAGAAGTTTTTGTATGAATTTGAAGGTTAACAAAAAAAAATCTAATTCATATTTGCCTGCTGCACAGTATTTGTTATGGCCATGAAGAGTGCTTACAGCATCACCTACCAACCCCAAGAACACCGCTGTCTGAGCATCTCTGGCAGGCTGCCACAGGTGGTGGACTTGGAAAGAGGCACCGATAGCATGGACTTTCATTGTGATGATAAACTGTCAACTGTTAGAGGAAGTCAATGAATGAATGAAAAATATAAGGTGAAGTAAAAAGGTACAATATCTTTGGTAATGAAGATATCTACCTGCCCTTCTAAACCTAATGCCGCACCGGATACAAGTGGCTGCACAAAATAGGTAAAATCTCAGCAATTGATCGATGGATGATGCAATGAAATCAACAAAAGGCTATTGCACTTATCTATTGATGGAGAAATTTACTTAATAACAAGCTAACATGACAGAGGAGATAATTCCGTATCAAAGTGTAGCATGCATTACTTGCAACAACAAGAAACAAACTTACCTTGTTCAGAAGAACACAACAATCACTGATCATATACCTAGTAGGAAGGTTATCAGTTGCATCAACAACTATATCATATCTGTAGTTGTTTTAGTTAATGCTCAAAACAAGAGGATTGCATTTCAGAAAAAAGAAAATCCTATGTCATATCAGATCCTGTAAGGATACTTCTGCACAATCTCCCAAGCATTGCACGGCTTCAGAGTATGGTGATGTTCTACCACCTTGATAGAGGAATTAATCCTGATATAAGGAAAAATATGTGATATTAGTGAAATAATAGCATAAAATATTGCAGCATTTGCTTGTTAATGTAGGACAATAGACAAAAGGAAAGACTCTTACTCACGGCAAGCATCAGCTGCTGACTTCACCTTTGGTTGTCCAACATATGCTTCTTTGTGGATTATCTGAGGGTAGGAACAAAAAACAAGGTTAGCATTGATATGGCGGGCCATTCGTACAGATTAAAATAACCGGTTCTGATTGTGAGCTATGTTCAAGATTGTTCTCTCCCAATTGACTAATTTTGTAGCTTATGAGTGCACACATAGATTTCCCTTGTAATTCTATTACCAATAAGTATGCATCGTTCAGATATTTCAGAGACAGAACAATCCAAAAAAACTGAAAACACTTGATAAGAGGGGCAAAAAAAGAAGAAAAAAAACAGGCCAAATTATGTCTACCTGTCGATGAAGATTATTCAGTTCAACATCATCACCATCCACAATGCCCAAGCAACCTAATAAGCAAACAAATGCAACAAAAGCAGGGAGCTTGAGCCAACAACATATTCATTTTACTATATGCTATATAAATCACCCTCTCAAGAAGGAGAAGGGCAGCCCCCTAAAAATCAACTTTTAATTTCAGAAATCTTACTGCTTCCTTGTGAAACTAAAGTTAAACACAACTTCACAGCAGAGATGAAAATTACCGACACCACAGGCTGCTAGGTACAATGCCACGGGAGAGCCCAAACCTCCGGCCCCGACCACTAAAATCGACGACTGTGACAGCTTCCGCTGGCCTGCCATATATATGACGAAGCATCAGAGTATCGGTTGAAGCGAGCTTACTGCACGCACCGTTTTTAGCAATACAGCGCACCATTGAACTGAGCTTACGAGTTGTGAATTGTGATGATACATCCTAAGCAGAAGGGTGCAGTACTTGAAGTAACCAGGAACCATGGAGAAGTCTAAAGCTTTGGACGTCAAAGAAGTCTAAAACTTTGGAAACGAAACAACTGACCTTCGACCCCGAAGTCCGGGAGGAGGAGGTGGCGGCTGTACCGGTAGATCATGTTCACCGGCAGACCACCGTCGGGCGCAAACCCGTTCCGGCCGCGGCTCTGGCACGCGACGCTTCCGTCGCACGAGCCGTTCACTGCTCCTTTCCCCGCCGCCGTACCATCGACTCCCGCAGCCCCTACCTGGAGCTGCGATTCCAGCAGCCGTATCCGGCGATCGAGCTCCTCCCGCTCCCCCCGTAGCTTCTTCAGCTCCCCCTCTATCGCCTCCCTCCTCTCGCCGCCGCCGCCGTCCATCCCGCCGCACCTGGACGCTTTGCTCACCGCTGCCGTGTCGCCTCAGCCGCCGAAATTGTTTCGCAGTCGCCGCAGCCGCCGAAATAAACTAACCCCTCGGTCCAACCGGCACCATACACCCGGCCCACGTAGACGCTTACGTAAATCCCGGCCCACGTTGATGCTTACGTAAAGGCCGGCCCACGTTGACCCTTACGAAAAGGCCTTGCGTACAGTTGGCACGTGTAATAAAGCCCGGCCCAGTCAAGAGACCACTTGCGTTAAGAGGCGAGAGGTATCCAAGCCTGACAGCGCCTCGTCAAATCGGGGTCTCGTCTCCCTGCGGCCCCTTCCCTTCGTAGTTCGTACTCCTCGGCTTCTCTGCGGCGGCGGCGGCGGCAGCGGCAGCGGCAGCGGAGAAGGAAGAGGAGGGGGATGGCGCACCGGCTGCTGCGGGACGCGCAGGCCGACGGGTGGGAGCGGTCGGACTTCCCCATCATCTGCGAGTCATGCCTCGGAGACAACCCCTACGTCCGGATGGTAACCATCAAACCCTAACCCTACCCGATCGATTCGTGTGCCTTCTCGTTGGCGTGGCGGGTCCGTCGTGGTGTGCCGCGCGCCGCCGCGGCATGCTTGATTCGTTTTTTGCTTGTGATTTTCGTATGCTGGATGGAATCAGGGCCTAGGTTGTGCACCTGTTTAGGTGTCGCGTTTTGGGAACGCGTGGCGTCAGTTGGTTTCATTTCTAGCGTTTTGGGTGAGATTTACGTTGCTATGCTTTCCTCGATCTGCTAGGGAATTTGGGAATATGTCGACTGAGAATGCAGGTATTTGCTTCAGTATTGTTGCATACATGTGCTGTCTTAGTTCCATTTTAATAGTTTCACCAAGAACCATTCTGTAATAAAATGCTTGTTGATGGTTCTATAAGAGCAGTATATGAATTGAACTGCTTGGTTTTACCATACGCACCATGTAGGCTATTTGTTTCTGCTTGGAATGTGGACTGTTGCTTTTAGAATCAGAAGCTGAAACAACAAGCAGCTTTTCACCTCGTGGATTGTTACAATCTGCTGCACCCTAGCTTGTGGATTGTTACAATCTACATCTTGAAAGAATGAAACAAACATGGCCATGGTTAGCAAGATGAGACCTTAGATTTAAGCAATTTATACTAGGTAGCAAAACTAGGATAAACCATTATGTATGAGGTTAGGCCCAGGCTATAGAGTTTTTAGCAAAAAGAAAGGACATGGATGTGAAACATTCCTTATTTCACATTTAGTTTTCTTCAGTATTTCATGTAAATGCAAGGTTCAGTGCCTTACCGGCTATTGTTTTACTGGCAGTTAAGAGCAGAATATGACAAAGAGTGCAAAATATGTGCACGTCCTTTTACTGTCTTCCGTTGGCGACCTGGTCGGGATGCAAGGTACAAGAAGACAGAGATCTGCCAGACATGTTGCAAGCTGAAAAATGTCTGCCAGGTCTGCCTGCTGGATCTTGAATATGGTCTACCAGTTCAGGTCCGGGATACAGCACTTGCTATTAATTCCAATGATGCCATTCCAAGGAGTGATGTCAATCGTGAGTATTTTGCAGAAGAGCACGATCGAAGGGTATGTTTTGTTTTTCCATCATTGGAACCTCATGCTGTTTGCTTATTTTGATAATACTCGAATCCAAATACATATTCTGTATTTCTTAGGTTCTTTTATTCATTTATCGTACAGTTGTGTGTATTCAATACTGCTTCCATGATGACACTATAGTTGATGGTCTGGCATGTAGTTATGAAATATTAAGATGGAGACGCTTAAAATATGATATCAAAACAATGCCCTTCCTTTAATGCCTGTTTTTGTATATGTAACTTTTCTGATCTGCAATAGTTGAAATGACTGCTTATTCTCTGCTTATATGGTCCAATGTCAAATTTGTTCTCACTTATTCCTCTTTAATCTGAGTAGGCTTTTCTAACTAGAGTTTATGGTTATAAATGTAGGCCAGAGCTGGCATAGACTATGATTCTTCCTATGGGAAGGCCCAACCAAATGATACCATTCTCAAGCTTCAGAGGACAGCACCATATTACAAGAGGAACAGAGCTCATGTTTGTAGTTTCTTTGTGCGTGGTGAATGTACTAGAGGTGCTGAGTGCCCATATCGACATGAGATGCCTGAAACTGGAGAGTTATCTCAGCAGAACATCAAAGATCGTTACTATGGGTATGTTATGGTTATGGTGACAATGCATACATGAATTTTTGCACGTTGTTTGTGGTTCTCTGCATGCCACAGTGAGAGATCTTATTTTATTCAACTTAAAGCTTGGCTTAACATTTGAAATTATGATAAAATTTATGTACTTTGTTTATGGTCTTGACTCTGGTTGAATTTGTTTCAGCGCTTTCCAATTGTTACATTGTAGCATCTAGGTTTGCTACTTGTTATGTAACTCAGATGCTTCTCATCACTATATCACCATTCACGTGTTCATGAAATCCATTCTTCCTGGAGCATATAGCATAAGCTAGCAGATTGTTATCTATTATGCAATGCTTTGCCTGCATACTTGTTTGTAGACAGCGTACCCAAAGATGCATGTTACCTTTGATTTTCTGTTGTATTTTTACTTTAATGTTGCTTTTAATTTAATGCGACTACACAAAAATTAAACCACTGTACATTCCAATGATCATACAGCATTTGAACAGTTAACTTTCACCTGCATTGCTTGTGTGCATGGATTTACAGCATGAAAGAACCATCTTAACCTGCTTCAAATGTTGAACTCACATCTGTTTCTTTCAAAGCGGTTTCCCTGGCAAACTTCTGGTCTAATTATGCTAAACGCTGATGCTTTAGATTGAGTTAACGAGTTGACATGAATTGTTCCTTGTTACAGATTGTTGGGTGAATGTATCTATTCACTTGCCTTAATTTTCAAATTTTCCCTAGGCTGGTTTCTGACAGTCTCTTCTTACTGTCTGCAGAGTTAATGATCCAGTTGCAATGAAACTTTTGAGTAAGGCAGGTGAGATGCCATCCCTGACACCGCCAGATGATGAGACTATAAGGACACTATACATTGGTGGGCTCGATAGTAGAGTTACTGAACAGGATTTGAGGGATCAGTTTTATGCCCATGGTGAGATCGAGTCCATAAGGATGGTGCTCCAGCGTGCATGTGCATTTGTGACATACACTACAAGAGAAGGCGCCGAGAGGGCTGCAGAGGAGCTTGCTAACAAGCTAGTCATCAAGGGTGTGCGACTGAAGCTCATGTGGGGCAAGCCTCAGGCTCCAAAGCCCGAAGAAGATGAGTCTGGGAGACAGGGGCAGGTTTCCCATGGAGGACTGCTCCCTAGGGCTGTCATATCTCAACAGCAGGGCGGCGACCAGCCTCAACCTCCTGGGATGGAGGGCCAGCAGCAACCACCAGCACCAGCATCATACTACTTTAACATTCCGGCACCACCAGCAGCAGAGCGGACTCTGTACCCGTCCATGGATCCCCAGAGGATGGGTGCTATAGTTAAGTCACAGGATGGCGAAGGCAAACCAGGGCAGCAGCAAGCTGGGCAAGCTCAGCCATCAAGCAGCTCAGGACATGTTGGATATCATGCGCCACCACCGCACTACCATGGCCAGTATCCACCATACTATACACCTCCTCCACTGTACGGTAACTACATGCCTCCACTCCGCATGCCGTACCCACCCCAGTATCCACCATACCAGCCGATGTTAGCACCACCCGCACAAGCTCAAGCTAGTTCATCTCAGCAACCAGCTCATGCAGGACAGCAGCCAGCTCATGGCCCTCCAGCTCAGCAGCAACAGCCCACTCCTGGCCCTTCAGCGCAGCAGCAACCAACTCAGAACTGAAGTACTTAAAAGAGTGTCAGATATTGTACTGCTGTAATTCCTCTCTGCGAGGAAATGTAACCCTCGTTGTTTGACAGCTTTTGTTCTTAATTTTGTGATTAACAGCAAAACTTGTGGTATTGCTTATCTGAGTTCGAAAAACGGGGAGATATACTGGATTTATCAAGCATCAGTATTTTGTATTGTCCTCCACGTGCCTTCCATCTGAGCATTGTGTTTATTGTGGAGTTCAAATAAATGGCTTCGTCCTTTTTCGGATTGAGCTAGTAACTCGTATGCAAAAATGATTTTTGGATACAAGTGGAGGCTTGTAATTTACGCTTGTTGCTAGAAGCATCCTATGGAGGATCGGATAACCTAGTAGCTTTTCGGTTGCAGATTTGTCGATTCCGCTGCAGGACAATTGGCATGTTTAACAGACTTCTTCGATGAAAGCACAGCTTCAGTGCTGACTGCTGACAAATTTGAATTAATTTAATGGAGTTTGGGCGGTAGGATTGAGCAGTCCATCAAATTTTGTTGACCAGTCGTTGCTTTTGGGAGGCAAAAGTGTCTGTTTCGGTTTGCTTAGTTATTATAGTTTTGTCCTTTCGCTCTTTCTTGACAAATATTTGTAGTTCAATCTTATTAGCTTTTTGCTGGACTTTCATGTCCCCTTGTTCTGTATGTTTAATCGGGCTGAACGGATATTGCGGAAGGACATATATGATATATCACATTATCGCTTCACTTAGTCGTTTCTCTTTAACCTCTACAGATATTGCGAAAGTGTCTTTTGGCTGAACAAATACACGGCTGAGTCACATATGTGAAGATATTCAGGGAGTTAATTCCCTGAGCGGTGGCGAACTTAGATCCGAGCAAATGGGCCCGCGCCGATGGGCTCGGTAGACGTTTCCAGCTGGGTTCGACAGCGTGAAAGGTAAGTGAAACAAGCCCAAAATTTGCACCACAAACCTCTTGGGTGGGCCAACCAAAGCTCGGCCTGGCACGATGACGGCCAGTCGAGCTCGAGGTGCGTCTGATAGTCTGATGGTTGCGGGTGGACGGGCGATGTCGAAGCCGTGAGGGCTAGTTGAGAACTTGAGATGATGCGGAAGGCGAGGGCGCGAGGTCGATGTCCGGAGGAGACGGCTGGCCGAACGCCGGCGGCCGTGGCCGGTGAAGTGCGCGACGACGGGTAGCGCGAGGTTAGCTTGGCTCTCTACTCCCAATCCCTTATCTTAATCTTCTAGTATCGCCTACGCCCCATCCGAAACCTTTCTATATCTGCCCCCAAAATCCGACTCGATCCACCAACTGACTTACTATGCTAATCTTAGTTAGAGAAAACAACGGCTTGGATTACTGGTCGTCTCTCGTCCCGTTGCAATCCCCACGTCCTCTGTTCAGATAACTGTGGCATGACCTCTGCAATTTTCGACTTGGCCAAACCAATCCACATCCCGCGTTGACTTTCGATTGCATTGACACCTGTAGCTGTAACTATCGACCTAATCAAAGCAATCCACATGCTAGATTGGCTTCAACGTACACGCCAAATTTGGAGGGCGACATCACAATTTGTAAAGTATGATTCAGTCGTCGGATGAACAAATCGCCTCTTTCCGGCGACTGGACAATAGGAGCTGTGTTCAATCAATGTACGTCACTAGACCTTGTTTAATTTTAGTGCTTACGTTGGTAGAAGGTTGAACAAGTGTAAGGGCTGTATTTTGAGGTGTAAACTTACTGAAGATCCTTTCAGTGCGGTCACAGTAGCAGAACTTGTAAATAATACCAATCCACCAAGTGAAAAATATGGATCAAACTAATCTGCTTTCATTGAAAAGAGAAAATAATGTATTAAACGATGCCTCTTGAGGTCGGCTTGCAACCAATCCTGTGTTGCTGTAGCTCATCAGGTTCAGATGCAGGAAGGGGGAGAAGCCAATAAACAATTTAGTTGCATGGCTATGTTGTTGTGTCTATACTCATTTACAGCTGTTATGGGCATAGGAGGGAATGGAATCTGATGCCTGTAAATTCTCATATGCTTATTCATCTTGAGAACTCTTTGCTGACATGGCATGACAACATGGACTGTCACATAGCATGAGTGAAATTGAGCCTAAAGAAAAGTACGTTTAAGGCCTGAAACGGTCGCTTCGATAATTGAGGGACCAAGTAGGGCCTTGGGAGAAAGTTCAAGAATGAAAATGCCTATTCTGCTTACAAGAACCATCCAATTGTTTGATTCTCTCGAAGAACTGTCCAATATTTTGTCATGTGGTGCAAGTTGGAATCGGAACAGTAATTCTTTATGGAATAGAAACAGCCATGACCCTGTCGAAGGGCCCAAAACTGTAGCATGATAGTGGGAGACAAGGTAAATAATCATCTTATTTTGCAGCAAAAAATAAAAAGGCTGGCACGGCTCATTGACAAGGTAAACGACGGACTAGGATAAATATAGGCTAATGTATCATATGTGCTCTCAAGCCTCTCATAAATCAAAGCAGTCATTGCAACACAGACCATAGCACACTATGTATTACTACAATAGAACCGCCACTGATATAGTACATATGCTTATGCTGGTACTCTTCAGCCTCACACTAACGCTGCAATTCAAGAGCAAGGCGGTGGTGTTACCAGGTCCCAGCTGCCCGAAAAAATGCGGCGATGTTGAGATTGAATTCCCATTCGGGATTGGTGCTGACTGTGCAATGGAGGGATTTGAGCTCAAGTGCAACACGACTAAAAATGGCAGCAGACAGGCTTTGTATATCAACGTTCCGGTATTGAATATATCTCTGCTCCATGGGCAGGTTCATATGAAGAATTACATCTCATCCATGTGCTACAACCGCTCGAGCGGGAATATCGACTATAACACCTGGAACCTGGATTTCTCCAACTGGCCACTGACATTCTCAGAGAAGCTCAACATGTTCACAGTTGTCGGCATCAACACACTCGCCTACATGATCGGCTCTACTGTAAGTTATCTAGTGTTGATAATTTGATTATGGTTACTATGCTTTGCATATAAAGAGAACTGGATGATGATTTATTTCTAGCTATATTTTTCAATTATTCAGTACCATGAAGTAGATAAATTTTAGGCTGCTAGTAGACTGAACGTTGTTGTTTATCCAGCAAGTGCTTGGGTGTCTGTCACAGTCCTCACCCTACAGCAACCTCACGGCACGAGATGATGTTTGCGATGGTGTCGGCTGCTGCCAGGTTGCGCTTTCCAGCAACATGTCCTACTACAATGTGAACTTCAATGACCAGTACAATACCACATCCAAAAGCATCAGAGACAGCGCAAATTACTGTGGCTATGCTGTGATGATGGAGACTCAAGCATTCAAATTCCATACAACATATCTGAACACGGGAGTCTTTTGGGATGAGGATGGTCGTGTCCCGGTGATCTTGAACTGGGCAGTGGGCAACGAGACCTGTGATGTCGCCAGCAAGAAACTAGATTCGTATGCTTGCCTGAGTAATAATAGTGAGTGCATTGATTCGACTAATGGCCCAGGTTACCTTTGCAACTGCACTGAAGGCTACTGGGGAAATCCTTACCTTCCTGGCGGATGCCAAGGTTGGACTTATACTTTGATTGATGACACACTAAATAAAATAATAAAGAATTTAAACGGAGTAACTTACAACACTTGCAGAGCAAAGTTCTCAGTATTGTTCTTTATTTTGCAGATATTAACGAGTGTGATGGCAACAAACCTCCATGTGCGGGCTGCATCAACACACCTGGAAGTTTCTATTGCCCAACTCCAAGGTCCTTGAACGTTGAGGTAGTAGGGATACTAATAGCTGTGGGTAAACACTAAAACATGCTCTCTTTTTATCTTTCAGAAAAAATATGATTGCACATTAGTAAAGTTGTAATACAGTAATTGTAACAATCAGAAAACTCCACAGGGTCAAGCTTTGTGGTTGTGATTCTGATCATAGCCATCACCTGCACTTACTTGATCCATGTAAGGAAGAAGATGGCCAATATCAAGCAGAAGTATTTCCAACAACATGGTGGGATGCTGCTGCTGCGGGAGATTAGCTTAAAGCAAGGATCGGTGTTTTCAATCTTCACTGAAGCCGACCTCATTGAGGCAACGAATAAGTTTGACGACAACAACATCCTTGGGCGTGGTGGCCATGGCATCGTATACAGGGGCACGCTGAAGGACGGTAGTCTTGTTGCAGTCAAACGGTGTGTACTAATGACCAGTGAGCAGCAGAAGAAGGAATTTGGCAAAGAGATGCTCATACTTTCCCAGATCAACCACAAAAACATCGTCAAGCTACTTGGCTGCTGCCTTGAGGTAGAGGTTCCAATGCTAGTTTACGAGTTCATTCCAAATGGCACACTGTTTCAGTTCATCCATAGTGACAACGGCCGCCACAACATCCCCTTCTCGACTCGGCTGCGCATTGCCCTTGAGTCTGCTCTTGCCTTAGCTTACCTGCACTCATGGGCTTCACCACCAATCCTCCACGGGGATGTCAAATCCTCCAATATACTTCTTGATGAGAACTATGCTGCAAAGGTATCAGACTTCGGAGCCTCGATACTAGCACCAGCGGACAAGTCCCAGTTCATGACGGTAGTGCAAGGAACTTGTGGATATCTAGACCCTGAGTATATGCAGACATGTCAGCTAACGGATAAGAGTGATGTATACAGCTTCGGTGTTATTCTCCTAGAGTTGCTCGCCGGCAAGGTGGCGTTCAACCTTGAAGGTCCTGAGAACGAGAGGAGCCTTTCGTTGCACTTCTTGAATGCCATGAAAGAAGATAGACTTATGGATGTTATAGACGATCGCATCAAGAGTGACAATGATGCTGGTTTGCTAGAGGAGGTTGCGGAGCTCGCAAGGCAGTGCTTGGAGATGGTTGGCGAGAGGCGACCATCAATGAGAGATGTTGCCGAGAAGCTAGACCGGCTGAGCAAGGTCATGAAGCACCCGTGGGTGCCTGCGCAACATGATACTGAAGAGATGGAGAGCCTGCTCGGGGAGTCTTCGGTGGGCAGCTTGGAGATAATCAGCACCAGGAATTTCAGCATGGAGAAGAGGATTGTGCAAGGGCTGCTGGAGTCTGGGCGTTAGAGTTGCCCGGCCCCATCATGCCACAGATATATTCACAGTGACCATCTTATGATTATGCTTATTTCAGCATTTTTTTATGTGCTTATTTTCTGTAGGCCGGGTATATATTGTATTATTAATTGTATATGCACTTCGCTTGTTACATAGCTTTGGGAGAATTGAGTGATTTGATTTGCTTGGATATTATCATACGTATAGAGAGAGAGGATAGGATGCATAATGGGCCTGGCCTATTAAGCTCGTTTTTACCTTGCCCAAAATAAATTGTGCCAGAGATAATCGGGTGGCCCAACTAGAACTCAGCCAGTCTGTTGATGAGAGCCAGACACTCTGCAGGCCGGCCCGCTATGCTTCCAACGGAGGCAGGGCGCAGCCGACGGTGAGCGAAACACGGCCGCGGAGCACGCCACGCCGCCGAAGTCCGCGAGGGCACGGCCTTAATTTAGGGATTCATTAACAGTTGGCATCAGCACTCTTGCATACATAACGGACAACGCTGTGAGTAGGCTTGCATTGTACAACAAGAATTCACTGATAGTTATATATTGCTAGCTGTGTGTTTTGATTCTACAGTTGTTTTTTATGCTGCTAAGTTCATGTTCATGTAGTATGTGCTTGGGTGTGTGTCGCGGTGCTCGCCCTACAACAACCTCACGGCACAAGATGGGGTCTGCCGTGGTGTCGGTTGCTGCCAGGTTAAACTCACCGGGGACATGTCCAACGATGGTGTATATTTCGATGGAGCGTAGTACAACACTACGAATCACTATACCAACAATGATACCACGCTAAAGGATATAAATCCGGCCTCTATATCTACAATTAGATATATGTAGTCAAAAGATACATGAGTACTTAGACTTCAATCCTCAACACTAAGGAATTCAAACAACATGAAAGAAAGCTAGGACTAGGAGAAAATAAAGACTAAGCTTCGATCTTCTTTTACGTCTTCACTTCAAACTTAGAATATTCCTTGTGCAGTACCAGTCCTTCGCATCTCATGTCTACTTAGAAACCATTGATGACACGATCGTCCTCCACGAACAGATGAACCATTGATTTATGCTCATGTCGCATAGAAAACCGCACTGAGTCGATCCTAACCGCGACTTTAAGTCTGAAATCACGTCGTAGGGCTCAACGTCTCCAAAGCAACGTCCCCAAGAGGGAAGCGACATCAAGATGCCGCTGTCGCTAGAACCATCAAATCTTCACCTGGAGAAATTACGGTAAGTTCTTTTCAACGACGGCTTTAGAAAGGAATGGGAGGCACTGCCATCACCGTCACCGCTCGATACCAGATCGAGAGAGCTTTTGCCAGACTTTTCATGAACCCAATCAATAGTCCGCCAGGCCACCGGCTGTAGCGCACGGCCGCCGCGCGCACCTAAGCGCGGGCCGGCCTCACGCACGCCATGCCAGCCCTGTGCTACCGCCGCCGGACTCTAACGCCTCCGCGCGGCCACCGAGTACCGAGCGCCGGCGCCCTCGCGCGGCCGCTGTCGACCTCCATCTCCTCCACACCCGGCCGCCGCCAGTCTTCAACTCCTCCGCGCACGGCCACCACGCACCCAAGCGCCGACGTCCTCGCGCGGCCGCTGTCGGACTTCAACCACGTCTGGCCCTCGCAGCCCCGTGCGCGGCCACCGCCGGCCTCCATCTCCTCCGCGCACGGCCGCCGCTCACCCGAGCGCCGGCGTCCTCGCGCGGCCGTCGTCAGTCTCCATCGCGCAGCGCCCGGCCCTCCGGCCCCATGCGTGGCCACCGCCGGCCGCCGTTTAGCCCCGTCGCCACCCTCATAGCTGCCGCACGGACTTTCGGTGGCTAGCTCTTGGAACGGAACATTCCGGTATCGGCCGATACCGGTGTACCGTTCCGGACTTTATTATATTAAAAATATATGAATATACATATACATAAATATTCATATAAATATATACTTACGGCATAATTACGCTTCATCACACTGACATTTTTACCAAACTCACGTATAATTCATTAAGTTCACCTGACCATAACCATATTTCATACTCCATAGCTCATACATGGAAAATAAAAACACAATCATTTGGTTTTAGCCCGGTACCGAAATGAGCGGAACAGGCGTTTCGGCCGGTATTGGCCGGAATTGACCGGTATTTGACCCGGTACGGGATTTCAGCCCTTCTATGCCGGTTTAGGCACCGGAACGGGGCATTCCGGCCATTCCGGCCGGTACCGGAATGGAATTTACAACTATGCTCGGCACGCGTAATGGTACCACGCATAGCGCAGAGTACGTGGGCTTTGCTGTGATTATGGAGGCTGCCGCGTTCCGGTTCAACACAACGTACTTGAACACGAGAGCCTTTTTGGATGAGCACCCTGGCAGCCGTGTCCCTGTGATCTTGAACTGGGCAGTGGGAAACGAGACCTGTCATGTCGCCAAGGAGAAAAGAGATACATATGCTTGCCGCAGCAATGACAGCGTCTGCATTGATTCGACAACTGGTCGAGGTTACATCTGCAAATGCAGCGAAGGCTACGATGGCAATCCTTACCTTCCTGATGGCGAGGGAGGATGCCAAGGTCATCTGTATTGCAAGTATATACCTTCATTGATGAACATAATACTACGTAGTACAAAGCAGTTTACACGTCAACCTATCCAATCCTTACATCATATATACATCATTTGCAGATATCAATGAGTGTCTAGTTAACGTTCCACCTCCATGCTCCAAGCATTGCAAAAACACACTTGGAAGTTTCTGTTGCCTAAGTTTTTTTTTCGCGACCGTGCAGCACCTATTTCATTAAGAGGAAAGAATGAGTTACAACATCATCACCTCCGGAAACAGGGGTTCCAGAGCCACTCATGAACAGGAACAAAAGTTTCTGTTGCCCAAGTCAGATGCAGTTGCATATTGTAGCTATAGTTGTTAGTAAATCACTCGGTCTCTAAATTTTCTACCAAACATTTAATTTGCACGTGATTGACTCGGCATTATAACATCCTGAAAACTGTGCAGTTTCAAGTATCGGGGTTGTAATAATTGTGGTCATAGCCATTACCTGCACATATGTGATCCGGCAAAGGAAGAAGTTGGCCAATATCAAGCAGAAGTATTTCCAGCAGCATGGCGGGATGCTTCTGCTGCAGGAGATAAGGTTAAAGCAAGGATCTGCCTTCTCAATCTTCACAGAAGCAGATCTCTTGAAGGCAACAGACAAGTTTGACGACAAGAACATCCTCGGCCATGGTGGCCATGGAACCGTCTACAAGGGCACGCTCAAGGATGGTGGTCTGATTGCAGTCAAACGGTGTGTATCAATGACCAGTGAGCAGCAGAAGGAGGAGTTTGGTAAAGAGATGCTCATTCTTTCCCAGATAAACCACAAGAACATCGTCAAGTTACTGGGCTGCTGCCTTGAAGTAGAGGTTCCGATGCTAGTCTATGAGTTCATCCCCAATGGTACACTGTTTCATTTCATCCACGGTGACAATGGCTCTCGCAACATCCCCTTCTCAACTCGGGTAAACATTGCCCTTGACTCTGCCATGGCCTTAGCTTACCTTCATTCATGGGCTTCGCCTCCAATTCTTCACGGCGATGTCAAATCCCCCAATATACTCCTCGATGAGAACTATGCTGCAAAGGTATCAGACTTTGGGGCCTCCATACTCGCTCCTGTTGATAAGTCCCAACTCATGACACTGGTGCAAGGAACTTATGGCTACCTAGACCCTGAGTACATGCAGACATGCCTGCTGACAGATAAAAGTGATGTGTACAGCTTTGGCGTTGTTCTCCTAGAGCTTATCATCACCGGCAAGACAGCCCTCAACCTTGAAGGTCCTGAGAATGAGAGGAGCCTTTCGCTTCGCTTCTTGAGCGCCATGAAGGAGGACAGACTTATGGATGTTCTAGATGACCATATCAAGAGTGAAAATGATGCGGGGCTACTTGAGGAGGTTGCAGAGCTCGCGAGGCAGTGCTTGGAGATGGTTGGTGAGAGGCGACCGTCAATGAAAGATGTCGCCGAGAAGTTGGATCGCCTGAGCAAGGTCATGCAGCACCCATGGGGGCCAGAGCGCAAGAGGACGCTGAAGAGATAGAGAACCTGATCGGGGAGTCATCGGTGGCCAGCTTGGAGATGATAAGCACGGGGGATTTCAGCTTGGAGAAGAGGATTGTGCAAGGACTCCTGGAGTCTGAACGTTAGAGTTGGCACTTGGCACCATCATGCGATGGATTCACAATGATTATCTTATTTTTATGCCTATTTCAGTGATGGATTCACAATGATTATCTCATTCTTATTCCTATTTCAATGTGCTAGCAGAATACCTGTATCATGGTGATATGCTAATTGCGTCATTTTGTTTTGAAACTCATATAGATTTTTATTTCCAACGTTATATTTTCTATTGTACTCAACGAATCTTGATAGTTTGCTATATATTTTCTATATCTTTGCCCACGTAATTTTGATTTAGTATATTTTCTTCTATTCAAGTACCCATCTCTGTCTTTCTTTGTTTTAGCAAAGATTTGAGAACTCTAGTACCGACTACCAATCCTTCCCAGGAAATGAACCATGAGGATGCATATTGAATGATTTAGTATATATTTGAAGATATATCTTCAAATTATGATGCCGCCACACAAACCCAGATACATATCTGATATATTGAAAGCTTTATCGTTCTCTAGGGTGTTTGAACACATTTGACGATCAATATATAATTCTTCAACTCAACGTGAGAAGAAAGAAGATCCAAACAATAATGCACATCAGGCAAGCAGCACAGAAAGAAAGCATGTTTCCATCAGCACCTGCAATTTGTTATCATTAAGAGATTTATAAGAAGCAAAAGCTAACAAAATCAAGGACGAAAAGCATAGGTCTCTGACAATGATCACGAGTTGATAGGCATGCTAAAAAGACAACCTTGATGAAGAAAAAGTCTCTTTCCCTACTGAATTACAGACAGCTCACCAGTTCTTATTTCTGCTGAAGCATGCAGTAATATGACAGTACATGCACACATTCAAGGACACCGAAATTGTAAGCACTTGTATAAAAAAAAACTCAAGTTGTTATTGTTAGAGTGGCGCCGCGGAATCCGGCCCGGCCCGCTATACCCACGAGCCGGTGCCCCATCAAGCCCAGGTCCACCGGAGCCACAACCAACCAAGGCACGGGCCTAACTCAACCCAAAAGACTAGTCTAATAGGTGAGGACTGTCCCCGCCTTATATGTCGTGCTCCACCCCCATCAATTTCCAATGTGGGACTAAACCTAACAATCTCCTCCGTCACACAGCGGGCCCAACTCTTCCATCACACGACCCATGTGATCTCCCGGAAGACGTTATCCCAGGCCCCGAGTCCAACTCTCCAGTCACAAATCGCCATGTGACCCTCCGGAGACGTTCACGGGCTCCCCCGTCACCATGTGACCACTGAGATTTTCCAGGTTTCCCGACCTTCGGCTCTGATACCACTTGTAGAAAACTAGCGCGCGGAAGCGACGATTGATCTACCGAAACGATGTATGCGAGATCATAACCAACACCGGAGGCACGATATTTGTTAACGAGGTTCAGCCACAAGGCCTACATCCCCCGGGGCATGACTACGGGCGCTCCTCCCCAAACCGCAACACCGGTCGCTCCGGGGTCCCGGCAATGTGCCGCCTCCCCCTGCGAGCCTGTCACTATGTCGTCATTGTTACAACAGCGCAGTTCTCCTCTCATATTTATGAGGAGCCCGGATTACAAGAGTCCGACACAAACTCTACATCCTACCGCTAACACAACTCCAAGTCCACCGCGTAACCAACTAGTACACAATATTCGACACAACTCCGACAGTTATCTTACCTTCCCGCTTTGCCTCTCGATCTACAGAGGAACCCACTATAATTGTTAGGAGAGAGGAAGTATACCTCGAGCACACGGTGTTGAACAAAAAAAAGGCCACACCTCACAGCTGGAACGGGAATAAACTCTTTCTGTAGTCCAAAAAAAAGAATAAACTCTTTCTCTGAAAGAACAAATAACACGCTGGATGAAGAATAGGAAGCAAAAATGGGCCCGAAATCATTACGCTGGATAAGCATTTTTTAACGGAAAAAGTCCATTTTACATCCCTCATGTTTAACAGAAGTTTGTTTTTCGTTCTCAACGTAAAAAATCAGGAATCTTGCATCCCTCAACTCTTCAAAACCTTGTATTTTACGTCCCTCGACGGTTTCGACGGCAGTTTCGCTGACGTGGCGGCGGTTTCGCTGACGTGACGCGCTGACATGGCGTGCTTAAAATGGCCGAAACTTTAAAAAATCATATAAAATCGTAAAAACTGATAAAAAGATAAATCTAATTTTTTAGCTTCCTCATGATCATCTTTGCACGGTGGAGTCATTTATTTACATGTTTGATATTATTTTCTAGATGAAATAAAATAGGCAAGAAAATATGTCATAGAACTTGTAAAATGCATAGTAAATATTTGAAAAATTATAAAATAGTAAATACAACTCTTGTGTGCCTCTGGTGAGTGTGTACATCTATCAGAGTTGTTTTCTTTACATATTAGATGTTTTTATATTGTATAATAGGATTATGTTTAGCATATGCACAAACATAATCTTACTCTACTGTATAAAACTTATAATATATGAACAAACTACTCTACTAGATGTACACACTCACCAGAGGCACAGAGGAGTTATATTTACTATTTTATAATTTTTCAAATATTTACTATGTATTTTACAAGTTCTATGACATCTTTTCTTGCCTATTTTATTTCAACTAGAAAATAATATCAAACATGTAAATAAATGACCCACCGTGTAAAGATGCTCATGAGGAAGCTAAAAAATGGATTTATCTTTTTATCATTTTTTACGATTTTATATGATTTTTTAAAATTTCGGCCATTTTAAGCACGCCATGTCAGCGAAACTGCCGTCGAAACCGCCGCCGTGTCAGCGAAACGGCTGTCGAAACCACCGAGGGACGTAAAATGCACGGTTTTGAAGAGTTGAGGGATGCAAGATTTCTGATTTTTCACATTAAGGACGAAAAACGAACTTCTGCCAAACGTGAGGGACGTAAAATATATTTTTTCCTTTTTTTTAACTGGGCTTCAATAGCGTGACCGAGGCCCGAAAATAAATTGCGCCAGGCCTAGGAACAGTCGTGTGGGCCGAACTAGAAGAGCTCAGCCTGACACGAACTTTGCAGGCCCACAGAAAGCGCAGGAGAGCCGCGACGGCCGCGGGTGGACGGCGGCATCGAAGCCGGAAGGGCTTGACATCGCGCTCGCGGGGGGCGGCGGCTGGGCATCCGAAGGCTATGGCCGACCGGATGCGGGTGGCCATGGAGGGCACAGCTAGCGGCGACGACGGGCGGGATCTACGGGGAGCGTGAGGTTAGGCTGTCTCTACTATCTTGTCCCCAAACTGCAGTTCGCTAACTACAGTCTGGATAGAATGGTGCTGCTTTCAGTTGGGGAAACAGAACAATGGATTTTTTTTTCTCGTTTTCTTGTCCTGCTGCAATCCACATCCTGCGTTGAATTAAGTGTGGCATGACCTCTGTGATTTCGACTTAGGCAAACCAAGCCACATGATCAACTTTTAAGTGTGGTGGCATGACGCCTATTATAGTTTTCTGACTTGGCCTAACCAATCCCCATTCTCGGTTGACTTAGGTGTGGAATGACGCCAAATTTGAAGAGCGGCGGCCGAGTTATAAAAGTGGTTTAGAACAGTTTGTGCAATGTATGTATGTCAGTAGGGCTTGTGAAAGAAGCTTCAACAAGTGTAACTGCTGTTATTTTAGGTGGTTTTTCCTCAGGCTCTTTTCAATGCGGTTAAACTCACAATAGCAAAACTCTTGTCACATAATCCCAATCCACCAATTTCACAGCATGGATTAAATTAACCTCCTTTCAGTTGAAAAAAGCATATTATATCGAATTATTCCTCAATTGCGTTGAATTAAGCGTTGCATGACCTCCGGAGTTTGGACCAGGCATTCCACACATCAGTAGCATGCTCCAAGGATTCTACTTGGACATGAGCTATGGCTTATTTAGTCAATGATGAGAGAATATACCCCAAACTTGCTGATCTTGAGCAATCCAGTGCTTTCTCCATTCCACATGTTGGTTCAGGCATCTTGGCCAAACGATCAAGCTGCCCAATAAGCATGTCTTCATGAGTACTACTAAGTCAAAGTACAGTTTGCCGACTTCGCCATAGATGATGTCATGTCTTTATGAGTTATACAGCATGTCGGTGTATAGACTAAATGTTAAAAATGTGTAGCAATCATTTATTTAAGTTGAAGTTTTCCTGGTGATTCTTTCAATGCGATCACAATGTTATAATTTATCAAATTTATTCAACATATGAACCTTGAAGGGGAGCCTTGGCGCAGCGGTAAAGCTGTTGCCTTGTGACCATGAGGTCACGGGTTCGAGTCCTGGAAATGGCCTCTTGCAGAAATGCAGGGAAAGGCTGCGTACAATAGACCCAAAGTGGTCGGACCCTTCCCCGGACCCTACGCAAGCGGGAGCTACGTGCACCGGGCTGCCCTTTTATTCAACATATGAACCTTGATTTTTGGTACAAAACTCCTGGTTGAGTGAAAATATCTCTCTCCAATCCCACTTTTATGGGCTAGTTTAGAGAATCTCTTTTGTCAGGTCCTAAACAAATGCATGATGTTTGTATTTTTTTTTTAAAATGTAATAGATTCTATGACTATTATTATAAATGATGATTAGAGTCTACTGCATTGATAGCTGGATATTTCTAATTATTTTCAGAATTTCAAGAATTTTTTTTTCTAGCGTGTATCGCGGTGATTATCTAAAAACTCCAGAAAGAATTTTCAATTAGTAATATCACCTGCGCACATCTTTGATACATGAAAGAAAGACATTGGCCAATATCAAGGGGAAGTATTTCGAAAAGCAAGCTGGTAGGTTGCTGCTGTGGGAGATAAGCATAAAACAAGGCCCTGCAGTTTCAATCTTCACAGAAGCAGAGCTCGCTGAGGCAACGGATAAGTTTGACAGCAAGAACATCCTCAGCCATGCTGGCCATGGCACCGTCTATAAGGGCTTACTTAAGGACAGAAGTCTTATCGCAACAAAATGTTGTGTATCAGTACCCAGAGTGAACAGCAGCAGAAGAGAGTTCAGTAAAGCAAATTTAATCTTTTCCAGATCAACCACAAGAACAACACGAAGCTACCAGGCTGCTGCCTCAAAGTACATTTCGCTGACTTCACCAAGACTAATTCATAAGTTATACAGGTATATAGACTAAAGCAGGTTGAAAATATGTAGCAGCCATTTATTTATAGGTCGAAGTTTTCCTCATGATGCTTTCAACACCATCACTGTAGTAGAATTTATCAAATTTGCACAATGTGTGCACCTCATAGTTTTGGTACAAAACTCCTAGTTGAGTGAAATATCTGTCTCTCTAATCTCTCTTTTTGGGGGGGTAGTTTAGGCTCTCTTTAGTCAGTTCCTAACAAATGCATAAGCGGTGAGCGAATGAAATGTATTGCTTTTGTGATTCGTCACAGGTTCTTTTTTTTTTGAGAGGGAGAAGTTCTTATTTTTCAGTGAGGACTATAGAAGATGTTTTGGGAGAGTCAACTGGACTATAGCTGTCTAAATTTATTTGGCTGTACAGTTTTGGTATCTACTTGTTTGAATTGGAAGATGCTTCACTGAATCTAGACAGCTGTGATCCTGTCAAAAGGTTTCAGAACTGTAGCATGTACTTGATGGGGGCCAAATAATCATCTCATTTTGCAGCGAACGATAAAAAGGTTAGGTGATTAACAAAGTAAACGCTGGACTAGCATATATAGAGACTAATGTATCATATGTGCTTGTGAATGAGAGTAGAAACTGTGACACACCATAGCACACTATGAACTACTACAAGAACTCCAATGATACAGTGCATATGCTTCTGGTTCTACTCTTCAGCCTTACAGCTATTCTACAATTACAATCCAAGGTGGTGGCTTTGCCAGGCTCTAGCTGCCCTAAGCGTTGCGGTGATGTTGACATTGTATACCCGTTTGGGATTGGTGCCGCCTGTGCAATGGAAGGATTTGAGCTCAGTTGCAACAAGACTGAGGATGGCCGCAACAATGTGACGTTCCTTGGTGAAATTTCAGTGCTGAATATATCGCTCCTCGATGGCCAGGTTCGAGTGAAGAACAACATCTCGTCCATGTGCTACAACCGGTCAACTGGGAAGTTTGACTATGCCTATTTCGATTATGCTTTTTTTGACCTCTGGAATAGCAAATTAGATTCGACATTCACATTCTCAACACAGCTTAACAAGTTCACAGTTGTCGGCACCAACACGTACGCATATATGACTGATTCTTACGCTCCTGTGAGTTATTTTAACTTCTGATCATCTTATGAATTATGATGGGTAGGATACTGGGCTCCACATTCAGAAAAAAACTAATGGATGATAATTTGCTGCTAGCTGTGAATTTCAAATCCTCAGTACCAGGTTGCTGATAAGCTAAATGTTTTTGTTTATGCAGGAAGTGGTTGGGTGCGTCTCACAGTCCTCACCCTATACATATAGCTACAGCAACTACATGGCCCCACTTGCACTTGATGGAGTTTGTAAAGGTGCGGGCTGCTGCCAGGTTGCGTTCACCAGCAACATGTCCTACTACTTCGTAACCTTCGATGAAAGGTACAACTATACCAACAAAAACAAAACTGATAGTGCAGAGTACTGTGGCTATGCTGTGTTGTTGGAGGCCGCCGCGTTCCGGTTCAAAACAACTTATCTTAACATGAAAACGTTCTTGGAAGAAAACGTTGGTGGTGTCCCTGTGATCTTGAACTGGGCAGTGGGCAATGAGACCTGCGATGTTGCCAGGGAGAAAAAAGATTCATTTTCTTGCCGCAGCAATAACAGCGACTGCATTGATTTGAGTACGACCAGCGGTCCAGGTTACCTCTGCAACTGCAGTGAAGGCTACACTGGCAATCCATACCTTCTTGATGGATGCAAAGGTCTGTATTGCAACTTTCAAGTATACCTTAATTGATGAACACTAATATTATAAAGCATTTATGTAGACGATAGGTTTGGGGAAATTTCTGGAATGATATTACTGTTACCATTTCTTGAGTACATACATATATCAAGGCATATACATGGGCCTCTTGGGCCTAGACTTTGTCTGTACAAATTAGTATACAGCCCAATACTCCCCCTCAAGATGGGTGATAGATATCTATCATCCCCATCTTGTTACAGGCAGATGTACATTCTTTGATTCCTAAGCCTTTTGTTAAACAGTCTGCTAGTTGTTCACGAGAAGCTATATAATTTAATTTAAGTGTTCCATCATCCAATCGTTCCTTGATGAAAAACCGATCAATCTCCACATGTTTGGTTCTATCATGCTGAACGGGATTATTAGCAATATTGATCGCCGACTTGTTGTCACACCAAAGCTTTAAGGGACCATCTCTCAGTCTCAATTCAGATAATAAGCTCCTTACCCACAACATCTCACTTACGCAAACTGACATGGCTCTATATTCAGCCTCCGCAGTTGATCGAGCTACCACTTGTTGCTTCTTTCTTCTCCATGATATCAGATTTCCTCCAACGAAGGTAGAATAACCAGAGGTTGATCTTCTATCATCAGGACAACTGCCCCAATCTGCATCACAGTAGCCTTCCACATCTAGGTGACCATTCTTCTTGAACCATAACCTTTTCCCTGGACAACCCTTCAAATATCGTAAGATCCTGTAAACTGCATCTAAATGCCCACTCCTAGGATCATGCATGTATCGACTTACTACACTAACTGCATAAGTTATATCAGGCCTTGTGTGACACAAATAAATCAAACGCCCAACAAGTCTCTGTTATTTCTCTCTATCTACTGGATCTCCAGATTGAGCACATAATTTGTGATTCTGCTCAATAGGTGTAGAAGTCGGGCGACATCCAAGCATACCTGTTTCATTCAGTAAATCCAGTACATCCATTGTGAAAGAACAATCCCTCTTGGAGATCGAGCTATCTCAATGCCTAAAAAATATTGAAGTTGCCCTAAATCCTTGACTTCAAATTCTCTGCTCAGACTCCTTTTTAGCTGAGTTATTTCCATGGTATCATTACCAGTAATAACAATGTCATCCACGTACACTGCAAGAATGGCAACATGATTTCCGGAGTGACGATAAAACACTGTATGATCCCCATTACATTGTTTGTATCCCATATTACACATTGCACGCTTGAAATGATCAAACCATGCCCTTGGCGATTGCTTTAGACCATACAAAGATTTCTTCAACTTCAATACCTTTCCCTTGGTTTGAGTAGTAGCAAACCCAGGTGGGATGTCCATATAAACCTCTTCATGAAGATCTCCATGGTGGAATGCATTCTTTACATCCAATTGGTACAATGGCCAATCATAGTTGGCTGCACAGGACACCAACATTCTCACCGTGCTCATCTTTGCCACTGGTGCAAAAGTTTCGTCATAATCAATCCCATATGTTTGGCTATATCCTTTTGCTACTAATCTTGCTTTATACCTCTCTATCTTACCTTCTGGATTTTGTTTCACTGTATATACCCACTTGCAACTAACCACCTTTTTTCCTATTGGAGTAGGTACAAGATCCCATGTCTTATTCTTCTCAAGTGCTGCTAGCTCCTTGAGCATGGCTTCCTTCCATTTTGGATTTTGTTTTGCTTCTCTCCAATCTCTAGGAATCTGTACTACGTGTAGTGATGCTAGAAAGGCCTTGTACACAGGAGATAATGCTTCATATGAGACATAGTTAGCTATGTCATTCTCACCCTCATCCTTATTTACATCTTCAAAGCCATATCTTGATGGGGCCTTTTCCGCAGTAACTCTTGTCCCTTTCCTAACAACAATAGGTAGATCAATAGAAGGGTCACCTTCTTCTCCCCCTATTTCTGTCAACAGATCAGTCTCATCACTAGTAGCTAGAGGTTGTTCTTGACCCACCGCTTTCTGTTGCTCTTCATTGTTAGCTACCCCATCACCACCACTTAGAGACTCCACTGGGAGGCCTTTTCTCCTCCTTGTGTAAACTCTTAAATTTTCTTGTGCATGTGATCTCCTCTCCCGAGGTTCATGTATGGTTTCTCACATACATAGGACATGGAATTGAGCCAATAATAACCCCCATCCTCTTTGACTGTCCATTACCCTCAGTCCTTGAAGTTTCATTCTCCTCCACAACACCGTCCTCATCTATGTTGGGAAAGTTGAGATCAGAGAAAAGAGAACTCAGATCTGTTTTTTCTCCATAAAATGGAACAGATTCCCTGAAGGTCATGTCCATGCTGACAAACATGCGATGTTCAGATGGGCTCCAACATTTGTAGCCTTTTTGGCCACATGAATAGCCAACAAAGATACACTTGACAGCTTGGGGATCCAATTTCCCTACATAAGGTCTGTGATCCCTAACAAAACAAGTGCAACCAAACACTTTTGGTGGAACAATAAACTCATTCTTCCCAAACATCATTTCACATGGACTCCTCATCCCAAACACTCTTGATGGCATGCGGTTAATGAGATGAGTGGCAGTCATAACCGCCTCACTCATAAGAATTTGGGCACATTCATAGTATACATAAGTGAACGCACTACCTCCAAAAGATGTCGATTCTTCCTTTCAGCCACTCCGTTTTGTGGGGGTGTATCGGGACAAGAAGTTTGATGTAATATTCCTTCCATAGAAAGAAATTTTCTAAATTCATTATTTACATACTCTGTTCCATTATCAATTCTGATAATCTGAACATGAGCATTAAACTGGTTTCTCACACATGCATAGAAGTCCTTAAAACATTTAAGCACCTCATTTTTATATTTCATAAGATATAGCCATGTCATACGAGAATAACAATCGATAAAGGTGACAAAGTATTTCATTCCACTCATAGAAACTGCTGGAGAAGTCCACGCATCAGAGTGGATTAAAACAAAAGGTGCCATACTTTGGAGTCCCCTACTCACATACGAGGTTGTCATGTGTTTTCCAAACTCGCTTGCATCACAAACTAGTTTATGTTTGTCCACCTTACACATTTCATTGGGAAACATCCTACCCATAATATCAAAAGATATATGTCCCAATCGACAGTGCAAAAGCATTACCTTAGCCTCATCTTCACTTGCAACGGCAGATGTTTTCCTTCTATCAAGATACCAGAGTCCATTATGCCTGACTCCAGTCCCAAGTTTCCTTCCAGTCCTCCTTTCCTGAATTAAACAATTTTCACGATCAAGGGAAACCCGGCAATCCATATGATCAACCAATGAACTTATTGAAACAAGGTTAACAGGGAAAGATGGAACATATAGTACTGATGACAATGTAATTGAAGGAGTACATCGCTCTGTACCAACACCTCTGATAGGTCGAGATGTTCCATCAGCAGTTTGGATTGTCTCTTTATGAGAATATGGGTATGGCATATATGTTGCAAATTCACTTGACATACCCGTGACATGTCTAGATGCACCCGAGTCTAATATCCAATTTGAATTATCATTTTGCATAAATGTAAGAGGCTGATTTGATGTACCTGAGTTGGAACGAACCAGGTTGGCAGCATTGTCAACTGAACCACTTGCCTCCTGTTCATCAAATTTTGCACACTTTTTGTCCGTTTTGAGCTTTCTTAATTCCTCTAATTCTGCAACTAGAATTGTGACCAAGTCAGATGTACCTTCCTCAGCCATAGCAAGATTAACTCTGTAGCTTGTCCTTCCACCGCGGCTTCTACCTCCCCTTGTAGCTCTACCTCTACCCCTTCCACGGTTAGGTTTAAGCGGCTGATGACAATCACGACTCAGATGCCCAACATCGCCACCATTGTAACATATCCTTGTCTCCTTGGATTCAGTCGCCACAAACGCTGGACGAGATGGAGGCGAAGTGGTACCCTTCATCATTTTTGTCTCAATTCCTCTTGTGCCATAGCAGCTATGGCCTCCTCTAGGCTAGGTAGGGCAGGTTGGTGAAACATGGAAGCTCGCCTTCCTTCAAACTCCGAGTTTAGGCCTCTCAAAAACTGGAGGACCCTTCTCTTCTCTATCCACTTTTTCACCCAAGCCACACACTCAGAGTGTGGTAACTTGATAGGATCGAAGTGATCCACATCTGCCCATAGTCGCTTTAGTGTTGCAACATAATCCATTAAAGGTAGCTCCCCCTGTTTCATATCACTGATTCTGTCCTCAGTTTCAGCCAATAGCATCACATTACCAACCCCCGAATACATTTTTGACAGGGCATCCCATATCCCAGCTGCACTTGTGATAGTATCCACAGACCCTGCTATGGTTGGAGACATAGAGCTCAACAACCATGCAGCAACCAAGGAGTTTGTAGCATCCCATGTTTTCCAATCATCACTTAACTTGTTCTCTGGTTCAGTTGATTTTCCATTGACAAAGCCTTCAAGTTTCTGTGCCTTCAACAACAATAATGCCCTTCTCGACCAAGCCAAGTAATTTCTTATGCCTTCCAATTTAACATCATTTGGCATCAACTCAAGTTTCTGGATAGGTTTATGGACATATTCCACTTGTGTGACAACCTCATTATTTGAAGATGAGGTCTCACTTGTCTTTGCAGCAAGCAATTCAACCAATTTCCCAAGCACTTGCTCAATACCTTGACTTTCCCCCATGGTACAGTAACAGAACTGAACAAGAGAAGAAATTCAATAAAGACTACCTTCTCCTGCACAGCCAAGCACACCCGAACCACAGCAGCTTATAAACAAGCAGGCACGAATTGCCTTTTCTTCCCTTCAATGAGCACAACAAAGGAGCAATCCCCCACTGTCGGTGTCCGGATCGGCTGCCCCACATTAACTAGAACGAATGCGCTGCGCCCACTCTCTCGATGGTTGATGCGAAGGGTAACACAATGACACCGGTTTTATCCTGGTTCCGGCCGCGGGGCCGTACGTCCAGCAAGGGAGGTTCACACACTGTATTACTCCGCACCGGGGTGCCTGTAGTAGGGGTTTACAAGCGAGGTGGGAGAGGAGAAGAAAACCTCCAAGTCCCGAGCGTATCGAGTGGATGTGTTGTGAACTCTGGTGGGTGAACAACGTTTGCGAGTGTAGCTGCTCGATGGTTTGTGTGTGTTCGTCTGTTGGCCGGCCCTTGGCCGGGTGTCTACTTCCCCCTTTTATAGTCCAAGGAGGGGCAGAGATACATGCATCGTGCAGTGAAATCTACAGTCCTCAGGTACTGGAGAGTATGGTGCCGAGCGTGGAGGCTGTCCTGCGGATCCTTTTACCCGGCGCAAATCATTGAACATCTGCCTACTTATGTGGATGGCGGTGTGACGGTCCCTGTAGAAAGTACATGTCCATGTGTTTGTCCTGAAGTGTGTTCGAGAGGCTATGTCGTTCAATATCTGAGCCCGGTCGTCGCTCATACAACCGTTCGAGGGTTCTCCCGTGCCTTATCGAGGGCTTCGTCATGGGACCCGTACGGGGTCGGTAACACAGGAGCGCCAGAGTCTTCAGCACAGGTCCAATCTGGGCTTCGCAAATCGGCATGGCGATTGGAGTCGGTGGTACAGGGTCGCGCAGTCACGCACAGCGCCGGGGATGGCGGAGCAGTGACCGGAGTTGGCGGATGGAACCTGGCCTTTGTGATCCGTGCGGCTGCACCGACCGGCACTCGCGCCCAGTCCTCGTCCGTACACCCATTCGATGGCTTCCCCATGCTCGTTCAAGGGCTCCGTTGTGGGGGTCGAACGGGGGTGGTCAGAGCCGTGCATCGAGGTGACGCTCGCCTGTCTGCACAGGGTGCTGCAGTGCTCGCACAGTGACCGACGTCAGCCGCACAGTGATCGGAGTTGGCCGCATAGTGCTTTAGGTCGTGCCGGTCGGCATGGGTGGCGATTTGCCTTTTGACTTCGGCGCCTTGCGGCAGCGCCGGGCATTAAATGCCCCTATTAGGCGAGGTGGACGGGTGCTCGGGCGCTTTTGTTCAGAAGGGTGGCCTCGAGCGAGGCAGAGTTGGGATGTTCGCTCGAGGGATGTCGGTACCCCCAAGCGAAGCGGAGTTTGTACAGTGTTTCGGTCGAGGGAGCCGAGACCCTCGAGCGAGGCGGAGATGAAGTCCGTGCGTCGGGCCTCTGTTGGGAGGGGCTCGAGCGACTGCTGGGCCGTCATGGGCCGTGGACCTTGTGCGTGTTTTGGTCTTCTTTTGGCTCACGGGGACTTGGTTGCGATTTTTTGGCGCTTTTCTCGGGTGATTATCCCTTAGGTTAGGGGACCCCTTAAGACCATCCCAACACCCACCAACACGTAAACACGTACCTCCAACTTGCTGCCTAATCCTTTGATTTACGGCTCAATTAACAACACCACACCGTATTCCTAAATAGACAGCCACAAGCTCCCAAAAGCAGGTGCAGGCCCAGGCTCACCCGAACTTATACCTGAATCTGCAGTCAACACCTCTGCAGATCTTTGCAGCGCTCAACTCCCTACGCCTCTCGCGAAACTGCCACTGCTCCGTCACCACTGGACAGCAACCGTGCCGATTCACGCCTCAGAACTGGCCACCGTTCGCCCGACCGTCGGAGTCGATTGCGCCGCCGCTGCCGCCATTGTCATCGTCGCCTAAGCTCTGACACCATGTAGACGATAGGTTTGGGGAAATTTCTAGAATGATATTACTGTTACCATTTCTTGAGTACATACATATATCAAGGCATATACATGGGCCTCTTGGGCCTAGACTTTGTCTGTACAAATTAGTATACAGCCCAACAATTTACATGTCAACATATCCAATCCTTGCATCATATTTTTTTTGCAGATATTAACGAATGTGATGTCAACATTCCACGTCCATGCCCTGGGTATTGCACCAACACACCTGGGAACTTCTCTTGCCCATATCAAAAGCCACCAAGTTCCTCGCACATTGGCACTGTAGTTCTTGTTGTTGGTAAATCACTCTTTCTCCCTTTTTTCCACATGGATTTAATTTAATTTAATCTGCACATGATTGAATTGGAATAATGACAACATGAAAACTGCACAGGTCCAAGTATGGGGGTTGTAATTTTTGTAATAACCATCACCTGCATGTATGTGATCCGTGAAAGGAAGAAGTTGGCCAATATCAAGCAGAAGTATTTCCAGCAGCATGGCGGGATGCTTCTGCTGCAGGAGATAAGGTTAAAGCAAGGAACTACCTTCTCCATCTTCACAGAAGCAGATCTCATGGAGGCAACAGGCAACTTTGACGACAATAACATCCTCGGTCGTGGGGGGCATGGCACCGTATACAAGGGCACACTCAAGGACGGTAGTCTGATTGCAGTCAAACGGTGTGTATTAATGACCAGTGAGCGGCAGAAGAAGGAATTCGGCAAAGAGATGCTCATACTTTCCCAGATTAACCACAAGAACATCGTCAAGCTACTCGGCTGCTGCCTTGAAGTAGAAGTTCCAATGCTAATCTATGAGTTCATTCCCAACGGCACACTGTTTCAATTCATCCACGGCGACAATAGCTCCCACAACATCCCCTTCTCAACTAGGATACGCATTGCCTTTGAGTCTGCCCTGGCCTTAGCTTACCTTCACTCATGGGCATCGCCTCCGATTCTTCATGGTGATGTCAAATCTTCCAACATACTTCTTGATCAGAATTATGAGGCAAAGGTATCAGACTTTGGGGCTTCAATACTTGCACCAACTGACAAGTCGCAGTTCATGACGCTGGTGCAAGGGACTTGTGGGTACCTAGACCCTGAGTACATGCAGACATGCCAGCTAACGGATAAAAGTGATGTGTACAGCTTTGGTGTTGTTCTCCTAGAGTTGCTCACCGGCAAGATGGCTTTCAGCCTTGAAGGTCCTGAGGATGAGAGGAGCCTTTCACTTCGTTTCTTGAGTGCCATGAACGAGGACAGACTTATGGACATTATAGATGACCGCATCAAGAGTGATAGTGACACTGGTTTGCTCGAGGAGGTTGCGGAGCTCGCAAGGCGGTGCTTGGAGATGGTTGGCGAGAGGCGGCCATCAATGACAGATGTCGCCGAGAAGCTGGACGGGCTGAGCAAGGTCATGAAGCACCCGTGGGTGCTGGCGCAACATGACCCTGAAGAGATGGAGAACCTGCTCGGGGAGTCTTCGGTGGCCAGCTTGGATATAATCAGCACCGGGAATTTCAGCATGGAGAAGAGGATTGTGCAAGGGCTGCTGGAGTCGGGGCGTTAGATCGAGTTGGCCCCATCGTACCACAGATTCACAGTGATGATCTTATGCTTATTTTATTTATATGTCTATTCACTTGTGTTCTGTAGGACGGTAATGTATTTATATGTACTTCCCTTGTTACGTTGCTTTGGGAGAAATGTGTGACTGATTTGATTTGCTTGAATATTATACATGATTGTATACTACCCGTTCAAAGGTATCTGCTAGAGCATACTGGGTTGTTTGATGGATCCGATTATCCACTGCATCGGCTGCTATGAATATCACAAAGGGACCACCGGTCGTGGCTCATGGCATGGTTGAGTTCACACTCTATTGGAGTGGGGCACTTTTTGTGGCATTTGTCGAATTTGACACTGGCATGCCGGGATAAACTCTCTTCTGTGCAAAGGAGCACGCTGGACGAAGAATAGGGAGCAAAAATGGGCCCGGCCTCATTAAGCTCGCCTAGATTAACCACAGGAACATCGTCAAGCTACTAGAGTGCTGCCTAAGTATAGGTTTCAATGCTGGTCTACGAGTTCGTCCCCAATGGCTCTCTATTTCAGTTCATCCATTGTGACAATGGCTGCCACAGCATCCCCTTCAGAGCGCTTCTTATGCGCTGTGAAGGAAAGAAATGCTAGGGTGTTCAGGAATGTCGAAGCATCCATCCAGCGGATCATAATGTTGATCCAGCACATGGGGGAAATGTGGATTTTGGCTCTGGTGCCCATAAGTTAGGTTGTCTCTTTTGTGAGTAATAACGAATCACAATTTCTCATCTTCCCTATTTTTAGTTGTTTGCACCGTGTAATAGAGTCTAAACGGTCTGGCGAGTGCTAGAGACTGCACATTATTGTAATCTAACTCTATTTCATCTTCTCAATATAAAGTTGTGCAGCACTCCTGCGTATTCGAGAGAAAAAATCATGCAAGGGCTGCTGAAGTCTGGGTATTAAAATTGGCCCCGTCATAAGCAGTCACAGATATATGGTGATCACCTGATGTATATTTACCTTTACATCTCTTTGTTTTAACAATTCACGGTGATTCATTATACTTCATACGTAGTCACATTGCTTTGGGATACATGAGTTAATCCGATTTGCTTGAATTCCACTGACGGTGTATCTATATACATACTTTTGCGGTAAATATAATTGATTGCTGTCACTTTTTGTGTTTCTAGAGGAAAATTCCTCTTTTGGCACCTCTTTCCATCAGCTGTTCTTTTCACCTGCTCTTTGCTTTCTTTGCTGGAACGGTGAATCCTGCTGAATGCTGGACAAAGAGAGAACATATCTGTTTGCTGAACTCTTTTCAGCCCGCCCAGAGGAGGATGACTAAAATGGATGGACGCTGGTGGAGCTGCTGATGCTCAATTGTGGTTGCTATGCTGAGGTGGAACGGGGGAGAGAGAGAGGAAGAAGAGAGAGAGAGTGCGTGGGTCCTATCACGGGGATGATTAGTCGCCACGTCGGTCTATACCACGGTTAAATCATTGACTAAACCGAGTTGGGATGGTAAACCCACGGTTTTAAAACATTGAGGATCAAAAATTTCTGATTTTATACGTTAAAAATGAAAAGCGAACAACGACTAAATGTGATGGACGTAAAATAGACTATTTTTTTTCTTTTCCGACTCCCAACCTCCTATCTCCTAGAGGCCAAAATCTTCCTGCACAATCCGAAACACGTTTATGGCCCATCATACACCCAGTTTCTGCTTTCTGGGTTCATTCACGTTTATGTAGCAGACTGGAGTTCCTTTTTTTTTCTTTTTTCTTTTGCGACCACAGGACTGGAGTTTCCGTTGGAGGGCAACAGTTTATCTCTAGCATCAAACCCATTCCCCGTGGAAACATTCATATTCAAGTTCCAAAAATGTGCTGTTTTCCCCACATTCCTAAATCCGTTCCAAGTCTCGTAGCACGCAGTCAATTCCCACTTGCGCGCGGCAAGGTTCCCCTACCGCCGGCGCCCGTTGGTGCGGCGCAGCGTCGGCTCCCACTGGCCCGCCCCGCCCACCATTCCGTTCCCACCGCCCACCTCTCCACGCCGGAGAAACGGAATCGAATCAACCCGGCGATCGCGGGCGGTAAAAATCCGGCCGCTTCGTCTCACCCTCACCGCTGGGTCGTTGCGTCGGTTGGCCGCGCGGACGCTGACGCGAGGAAGGGATAAAGCGCACGCAGGAGGACCAGTGCGGCCGGCAGGCAGGGCAGGGCGAGGCAGGTCGCGCCGCAGCCGCAGCTAAAGCCAGCGCCGAAAAGCCCCTTTCCCCTCGGCCGCATCCCCGGCATCATGACGACGGCGACGCCGACCCGTCGCTGCGGCACCAGCGCCATCCCCAGTGCTCGCGCTCGCGCTGACGGGCGGCCCACCGCCGCCACCACCACTGACCCGGCCACACTCCCACTCCCCGCTTGCTTCTCCGACTTGTGCACCCCCACCGCGCGCCACCTTTCGCTTTCGCTTTCCCTTTTCCGCCCCGCATCGCACTTATCTGCTGCTGCTGCTGCCCGGCCGAGGCCGAGGCTCTCGCTCGGGGGATTTGGACGGGGAGGGAGAGGGAGGCGATAAAAGCAACGCCAGCCAGCCGGTGGAGAACCGTCAGCCGTGGCGGATGGGCGTGCGGGAGGCGCTGTAGGCCGTTGACCTCCTCACCTGGGGGGAGCAGGGAGGGAGATGAGTCCCCGGAAGCGCGCGGAGGGGCGGGGAGGGTGCGGGTGCTGGGCCGCCGTCGCGCGGGGGCTCCGAGGGGCGTGCTTCCGCCCGCCGGCGGCGGCGGACGGCGACGGCTCCGGCACGGCCAAGGCCAGCCACGTCCACGACGCAGGTGGTGGGATTGGTTCTTGTATTATTCTTTCCCCCCTTTTTTTCCGAATTCTGTTTTCGGTTGGCTGGTTTGGTGGATGGCGATCGTTTGTTTGGTTCTGCGATATGTTTGCTCTGCTTGCTTGTTCGTTTGTGGCAAAGGCTTGGTTAAAGTTTGGCGATTGGCGTGATGGTGTGATTGATTGATGCGCTGATCATCTATAGAAAAAGGAAGTGCTTGTTCTTCTGTGTGGCTCTGTTCCCTCCATTCTCGCTCATATTGCTTGGGTTTAGCATGGATGGGATGATTTTGCTTAGTACTCTTTCATAGCTAAAGGGCTATGATTAGATTGGCATGGAGGTTAAAGCTTAAGCCATTGAATTGAAACTCAAATTAAGCATATGCAGGGTGTTATTTGCATAGCTTGCAGTTTGCACAAGGATCATGTTCTCTATTCTTGCTGAAAATGTGGATGTAATGATCTAATGGTCGATCAACCTGTCAACAAGCCATTCATGATGATTATGTGCTGATTAGAACGGAGGGATACATCATTAAGCGATGTATTCAACCTTGCCTGTTGCTCCTGTGCTAGATTAGTTGGCATGAATTTCTAAAACAACTTTCGCCATATAATATTTATAAGCTTGAGTGCTGTTATTTGAATGCTGTGTGCTCGTCAATCAGAGGTAAAAAAGAGTGTGTTAATGTGATTGGTATGAAAATCCCATTTCTGTCTGTCAATAGTTTGTGCTCCTTATGTTTCATTCCAAATAGTGTTCTGCAATTCAATGATTCATTGTTGCACATTTCAATTGTCAAGTGGGATTTTCTGATCATATCGAAACAACTGAAGCTGATATGGTCAAATCATGAAGAAAAGTCTTTGATTCATTGGTTTCCGGAGCCAATTACATCTGATTTTGTTGCTTGCTGCTATGTTATCATATTGCCTGAAAGTGACACTCCCCAAATGATTAGCCTGGATAACATAACAAAACATACTCATGATACTTCAAGTCAGCTGGATAGGTTTTGTCCTTTATTAAAAGTTGAGGATGACTATGCCAAGTACATGATAATTTGGGTCAACTTGTCTAACCATCTTGGCAAGTACCTGAGAGCAAATATCTATTGGCCTTGGAAAATATGTTCCATCTTATCTCAGTACTTGCTGGGTGAAGTTCCATTTTCTGTGTTATGTGCTCAAGCAACCTTTCTTCTGTGTAGCAGGAGAGACGAGATATTTGAATGCTAGCAATCGGGAGTTTGGTGATCATTTTCAGACAAACCATGATGGTGAAAATGGTGTTGATGCATCAGTTGAAAAGAAAACACCACCAAAGCTACTTCAGTTTACCTTTCAAGAGTTGAAATCTGCCACCATTAACTTCAGGCCAGACAGTATTCTTGGGGAGGGTGGGTTCGGTTATGTCTTCAAGGGATGGATTGAGCCAAACAGCACTTCTCCTGCAAAACCTGGCACAGGGGTTACTGTAGCAGTTAAAAGTTTGAAGCCAGATGCTCTTCAAGGTCATAGAGAATGGGTGGTAAGTATTGTATGGCATCTGAAATATATTTATTAGTTGTAGCTATGGCTTTTAAAAGATATTACATTTTCAGGCAGAAGTTGACTTTCTGGGACAGTTGCATCATAAACACCTTGTTAAGCTGATTGGATATTGTATTGAGGATGATCAAAGGCTACTTGTATATGAATTCATGGCACGAGGAAGTCTTGAAAATCATCTATTCAGAAGTAAGCAATCACCTAACATGGTTGATGTTTTAACTTAGGTAGATTTAGTTTTTTAGCACATTCAATTCCTCCTTGGACCTATCTTGTGGTTTCCTTCCCTGATAAATCATTTTACATTTGTTTCCTTTTTCATGAAGTTGACTTTATTGTCCATTCCTAAATCTTGTTGGCCTTTCTAACTGATGATAATGTTTTTGTCTTCTTTTTATGAATCTATCATCTTATGTTTTTTTTTAAATTTTTAAGGGGCTCTTCCTCTACCTTGGTCCAACAGAATGAAGATTGCTCTAGGTGCTGCAAAAGGATTAGCCTTCCTCCACGGAGGTCTCAAACCTGTTATTTACAGGGATTTTAAGACATCAAATGTGCTTCTTGATGCGGTACTGTATCTGTTGAATCTGTTTCATATCATGCTTATTTAATGCTGCTACCTTGTTAGATGTGATGATTTTGCTTCTACAGGAGTACAACGCAAAGCTATCTGATTTCGGTTTAGCGAAAGCTGGCCCTCAGGGTGATAAAACTCATGTCTCTACTCGGGTTGTTGGCACCTATGGTTATGCTGCACCGGAGTATGTAATGACAGGTATCAGAACTTCTAGATTCAGTAGCTATTTGTACCAAAATTTCTGTAGTTTGATGTTCCTTTTGCGTGTTGGAACTTTACAATGTTTCTCTGAGCTTGTAGATGCTCTCATGTTCTTGCCAGATTGGATGCTAAAATGCCTTTTTTTCTCTCTCTGAGACATAAAACTGGGGTCATTCTGCCTTTTGAGTCTTCCACCAACTGTACCTCAAGCTTTCTTCTTCTTCTTCTTCTTTTTAAGGCTACTACTCCGTTGTACTCTTTCTTGATACCTTGAGGGCCCTGGGCGTAAATAATGAATCTTCTTGCTAATAGAAGTAATGTTACATATGATTGCTTTGCACTATACTTTATCTTCCACACTAGAATTTGTTGTCCCAAATTTGTTCGACTAATCATAATCATAGGAATTGCACATACTTATTTGCTAATGCACGTGACCATAACCTCTGTATGCATCCTGCAGTATTTTTTGCATGGGATTGGTATACCCTACCTGAAAGCTAAAAGGATAATGACGTGTCAGTTTATGATTCTTTCTTTAAGCAGTTAATATATCAAGTTTTGTTACTAATGCCATGCATACTCAGGGCACTTGACATCTAAGAGTGATGTCTATAGCTTCGGGGTTGTGCTACTCGAGATGTTAACAGGCAGAAGATCAATGGACAAGAAGCGGCCTACAGGGGAGCAGAACCTGGTTGCGTGGGCAAGGCCTTACCTAAATGATCGGCGAAGGCTCTATCAGCTCGTAGATCCTCGCTTGGGGCTGAACTACTCTGTGAAAGGGGTGCAGAAAGTTGCTCAGATCTGTCATTACTGCCTTAGCCGTGATAGCAAGTCCCGTCCATCGATGGATGAAGTCATCAAGCAACTCACACCATTACAAGATCTAAATGACATGGCATCAGCGTTGCCGAGGCCCCGCTCAAATCAGCGTGGTGAGTAGCACATGAACGAATATCTCGTTAGCAGTTTATCAGAGTTTAACTCTGGAAGCACCATCCAAGATGATTAATGAAGCTTACTGATTCTGAAATGAACTGAAGCTCACTGCAATTCTCTTTTTGATTACAGGAAGGGTACATCGATAATAGCTGGTTCTGTTGTAACAGAAGAGCAGATTGGTGATTCTTCTGGTTGCAGCTGGGTGCTAGTTTGGTTTAATTGTATAGAAAAAATAGCTTTATTTGATGTTAACTGCCGATACCTGGAGATGTGACATGTACCCCCAGATGTCTCGCTCAGCTCAATCACACTCTGTTTGGCTGGTTGCCATAGCGAGATAACGATGTATCTGATTGCAGCATGTAATAATTCTAATAATAATAATAATGGGTAGAATGGTTGGTGTGCACCCAGGTCAGTGATCCTGATGGAATCTGTTGGATCAGCTGCATGAGAGTGCTGTTGTTGTGTAAGAGAATACGTGGTTGGGGAAAAGTAAAACTGTGTTGCTGATGATTGACGCGGTACATTTTTGGAGAGGGAAAATACAGGTGTTCAGATTGATCTGATCCTTTTCCGATTCTGCATCTCTGATGATAAATTTCGTCACCCTGGTTTGACATGATAATGTTTGGCGTCTGTTTATATTCTACCCGGAGTCCCAAAGAAATTAAAGGCCGAATAGTTCAGTTGAGCATACAGCATCAGTTGGACATCCAATCGTGATGTTCTATTGTTCTCTGTTTTCATACAGCATCAGGCCGGATATTGCTGAATCCAGTGTTAAACCAAGCCAAACCCTATCTAAGCCTACAGCTAATCTCCCAAAGAAAAAAGAAACTAATCAGAGATTCGATCCTCCAGCTGTCACGCACTAACAGTCTTTTGAAGCCTGTGACCCCTACCCTACATTGCTGAATCCGGGATGTGCATCATATCATACCATATCATATCCTCGCAGCGTTTAGCCAGGATCATGCAAGTTCCCTGTCCCCCACTCACAAAGCCCTTGTTTAGATACAAATTAGGGGGTGAAGAATTGGGGGAAAGATGTCACTTCGTCATAAATGCTCCACCGTAGCATTTCGGTTGTATTTGTGAAAAATTGTCCAAAAATTAATTAATTAGGCTCAAAATGTTCGTCTCGCCGAGTACAACAAAACTGTGTAATTAGTTTTTGATTTTATCTATATTTAGTACTCCATGCATGTGCCGATATTTTGGACCGAGGCCAAAGTCACAGGGACGCGTCACGCAACGCATCGGTCGCTATTGTCCCGTATAGGCAGAGAGGGAGGGAAATAGAAACACTGCAGGCTCACACCACCCGAGACGAGTAGACGACGGTCGCTGGCGCACCCGCGTGAACCCCCGGCCGACGACCACGGCGACCTCGCGTCGCGCCGGAACGCTCCAAACCCCAGCGGCGGGTCACGGGCGCCCCCCGCCGTGTCCGGGCGCTCGGCACAGGACAACCACGTCAGTCTCCGCGATACCCTGCTGGGCCTGGGCGCCTGCGAAGTCTCGGGGCTCGTCGGGCCCCGCGCCATCGATCGCCATGCCGTGTTCCGGCCAAGCACCGCACCTGCACGCACGGCCGCCGGGGCTAGCTTGCCACTGCAGCGGCTGGAACCGGACGCGCCACCGCCGGCCCGTGAGCGCCCCCGGGCGCCGTTGGCCGCTTGCGCGCGCGTCCTCGCCACCGCCAGGTGCCGCCCCGCCGCAGCCGGCGCGGCCAACACCTGGCGCCCATATGCATCCGTCCAGCATGCGGTTTGCTCGGCAGGATCACGTGGAGATGGAGATGAGATGGGGATCGCGGAGAAGCGACCATGATTAGCGTTGACAAATCGTGCTCGCAGCTTGGCTCCTTCGTCGACGACCCGACACCTGTGAGATTTCCATCGTGCACAGCACCAGAGCGAGCGAGCTCACACTGTACTAGTGTGCTTCACTTCACTCTCCTCCAGCACCCAGCAAGTAGTGAACCCGTGAGCGCAGCCTCTATAAAAGGGGACGTGAGCAGTGTGCACAGCTCGTCAGGGCCATCGCTCGCAGTGCTAGCCGGCGCCATGGCCACCTCCACTACTGCCTCCGTTCGCGTCCTCCTGCTCCTCGCCGCGGCCGTCCTCCTGCCGGGCTCGCTGGCGTGGACGACCAACTGCCCCCCGCCGGCGCCTGGCGGTGGTGGCGGGCACGGCGGCGGCAGCCCGGGGTACCCGGCGCCCGGCGGCAGTGGCGGCTCGCCGACGTGGCCTTCCCCCGGCTCCGGCTCCGGCGGCGGCGGTCACGGCGGCCACGGCCCGCCCCACCACGGCAAGCCGCCCAAGCACCACGGCAAGCCGCCCTGCCCGCCGTGCAACCCGCCCTACACCCCTCCGACGCCTCGGCCGTCTCCGCCGTACGTCCCGCCGACGCCACGCCCGTCGCCGCCATACGTGCCACCGACGCCGCCCTACGTCCCGCCCTACGTGCCGCCGTCGCCGCCCTACATCCCGCCGACTCCGCCGTACATGCCGCCGACGCCGCCGACTCCGACTCCGACTCCGACGCCGCCGTACGTGCCTCCGACGCCGACGCCGACGCCGCCGGCGGCGCGGACGTGCCCGATCGACGCGCTGAAGCTGAACGCGTGCGTGGACGTGCTGAGCGGGCTGATCCACCTGGTGATCGGGCAGGAGGCGAGGACCAAGTGCTGCCCGCTGGTGCAGGGGGTGGCGGACCTGGACGCGGCGCTCTGCCTCTGCACCACCATCCGCGCGCGCCTCCTCAACATCAACATCTACCTCCCCGTCGCGCTCGAGCTGCTCATCACCTGCGGCAAGCACGCGCCGCCGGGATTCAAGTGCCCGCCGCTCTACGACTGATCGACGACGACGGAGATCACATGGCCGCCGCCGCCGCCGCCTACCATACGCTACTGGCATGGTGGTGTGCTTCCGATCCTACTGGCATGATGATGGGCTCGTGTGTGCAAGCTAGCAGCACATGGCGCCTACAATTTGTGTCGTAATTTCTTTGGTGCTCTTGTGTATGTAATGTGTGCTGTTCGTCAGGACTCAGAATCGAAAACTTTTCGATCTAGCGTGTGCTTAATCGGTCGACACATGTGTCATGTCGCTCGCTCTCGTCTTCTGGCGACACACAGCGGCAATTTGCCAATTACTGGGTCAAAACCGTCTCCACTCTGTCTGTTCGCAACTCTCGATCAAGCTGGACTCAAAGAGCCTTCGAACTCTAATCACAACCCACACAGAGTATATATAAAGCCGAGCAGCAACGTAACCCCCACCGGACGAGATCAAGCCAGAAGGGACACCTCTTCTCGTGGCTGGTGGTATATGTACGTGCGCATCAGCTTGGGTCCGTGCCTCTTGTGTGCATGGAAACGAGTAAAGGATTCCGCTGCTTCTACCAATCATAGACGAGGTATACCGTATACATATCATCACCATGGAGACACGGCTAATGTCGGCATAATGACCCATGGAGCAAGAGCAATGTAGCAACGGCCGCGGACAGGCCACAGTGACCCATGGGTCGTAGGCCGAATCTCTTGGGGTGTTGGTTCACTGTGGCAGGGCTCTGCGCTGGTGCAGCGACTTGACTTCGAAACCCCCCTCAGGCTTTGCTCATCTGGAATTTCTTCGGTTTGGTATCTAAATTTAGGTCTAGTCACCTGGTACGTCTTGAATGCGGACAACTTTATAATATGGGATGATTTGGGAATCAATTCAGGCAAAAAGGGAAGCCCTATTGCAGAAGTTTTGCTGCAGATTTGCGTTCATCTTCTCAAACTCCTGGATAAGGATAACGTTCACAAATGCAGTGCAATCAGGGAGGATTAGTGTCACATGAAAAAAACAGAAAACAGTAGAACTTGTGAAGAGATCGATGTACTGATCCACATATCGGGATCAGTTGTACATAATCCACGGATCCCGATATGTATTAATCAAAAGATGATATTGATGGCACAATAAATTGCTGATAGTATTACTTCCTAAAGCATGTTTGGATCGCTACACTGTCAGGTTAGTGGCAGTGCAGTAAAGGATTGCTAGTGAGTTAAAATATACAGCAATGTCTGAGGTATACATTAGTACAGTTAATGGAACGTTGTACACGAGGGGATAGCAAAGCGTGTCTTCACTCTTGAGATGTCCAGATCACAATTCTCACAAGTTCTAATAATGGACCAATTCTCACAAAGTTTGCTACACTGAACTTATGCGGTTTGGCGTTCTTGTCAACGCCGAAGGACTGGCCCTCTCTGTAGACTGTAGGGGCAGCAGCAGCAGCACACCAACACTTGAGCAGTCCTCGGTCACCGGTGAACTTGTGGCTTGGTGATGCAGAGCAGAGGGGGCAGTTTACAAGTGGAAAGAAAGTACTGAACTATGTATAGTGTTCTGGGCTGTCACCGTCAGGGTACCTGACCACTGTTAACCATCCGACAACGCCCTTACATGCTGATTGCTGAACAACGCCGCACCTCTGTCGAGAAGATCCGTACAATCTCCTATTTCGCAGGAGCTCTTTTGGCTCATTTGTTATTAAAACACATTGTCTATGCTGAATATGGTCTGAATTCCATCATTTGAATCGCGAGGGTTTTTCTTTGCAAATCCTCCACTCTAATGGGAGACAGTCACAACTCAAACCAAAATGGTGGCTTATGTTCTTATGCTTGATACCACCAAAGGATTATCGATCTCATGTTCTTCTTCGGTGACGATAATAATGATCCACAGTTCTGGCAGAAGAATGACAATGATCTTGCGTGCTTGCAGAACGAGCAGCGAAACAGCAGCTTCGTTCTGCCGCACCCTGTTCGTTCTCCAGCGCCACCTCTAGCTTTTGTGACCCCACACGCCAGTCAGCCAATGGGCTGCTGGGCTGGCAGATTGACTCAGTGACTCCTATCACGGCCCCACCTGCCAGTGGATAGGTGGCATGTTCAGCAACCGACCTGGCGACTCCCATCCCATCATCGCCTTGAAATTTCCCTGCCCCGCCTCGACGCCTAAATGCAACCGTCGCAACGAATTCCTCTCCTTCCCCTTCCCCTCGCAACAGCTGAAAAACCAAGAAACACCACGCCCTCGCCGCTGTCCGCCTCCGCCGCTGCAGAAGAAGAAACAGAAACAGCGCCGAGAAACCCACGCCCTCGCCGCCGTCCGCCCCCCAAGAAGAACCACCGCCCGGCGATGGAGTTCCTCCCACTCGGGACGCACGTGCCCCCGCGGAGCCGCGCGCATGGCGCGATGCTTCACGCCGACGCGCACGGCGGAGTCGAGGTCGCCCTGGGCCATCGCCGTGCGTCGATGAACGCGGCGTGCGGGGCGCACCGCCTCTTGCGCGGCCGCACCAGCTACGCCCTCCTCCGCACCCTCCGCGCCGCCGCCTACGCCCGCCACCCCGCCCTCGCACTCGAGATCGAGGACGCGCCTGCGGGCCAGGGCGCCCGCCGCACCTGCCGCGCCGTCCAGCGCGACTACGACGCCATGGAGCAGGACGACCTGCTGTGGGAGGTCATCAGGGCGGAGGGCGGGTCCGACGACGCCCGCATGCGCCACCGCGCGTACGACGCGTGGCGCAACCTCGACAGCCCGCCAGAACTTCCACATGTAACTCCGGTGAGTTCGCCATCCCGGCCCTCTGCGTTGAACTCGTCGCATGATCGTGGCGGAGAAGAGTTCTTGGAATCTGTCGAGTTCGTGATTTTCTTGGTCAATTCCCAAGAACTACTCAAACTTCTGATGATTTATTCTTCTCTCTGTTAATGGGGCTGCTAGTAACTGAATGTCTGAATCTTGATGCAATTCTTGGTATTTTGACCAAGATTACTACTTCTTTTGTTCAGATGTAGTAGGGATCAGTGTTACTCCTCTGCATTTGGTTCGCTTTAGCGAGCACCACTTGTTTTCATCGCTGTCATTCATTGATCCTGAATCAGAATAGTTAGCTCTTGAGTTCTTGCTTGAATACTGGGTCCTCCTATGCTCACAGAAGTTTTGTAGTTTGGAATTTGCTGTGAGAGGTCAGTGAACTTGTTGCATGTCGGATATTTAGAAGATCATAATATTACACTGATCCCTGATGAAAATGGAAACTGTAACTTGCCTTTTGCGTAACTGGGTTCAAATGTCCAGATGTTCTTAATTCTTGATCCTCTGCATTTGTTTGCTTTAGGGAGCAGCACTTTTTACCATTCATGTCATTTCTTGATCTGCAATATTTTATTGAGTGTTGTGTTGAGTTCTTGTTTGCATATTACAAACTTGAATACTTCGTAGTGTCAGCTTAGGCTCACGACAGTTTTGTAGCTTGTAATATGCTGTGAATCACGACAGTTCTCGTTGCTGCATGTAAGATGTTTAGAAGATTATAGTATTATAGTTATCACTGATGAAAGTAGAAACTCTGACTTGCCTAGTGTGCAATTTGGCTCAATTGTTGGCTCTCTGTAGCTTTGAATATATATATTCATGGGTTTTTGGACTTGCTAGTATTTGGGTTGCCACATTTATACATTGTTTTCTTAGCAGTTACTAGGAGTGATGTGAAACAAGATACAGATAGGCAGAGGTAAATTGAGATAAACAATTCAATGTTTTTGTTGCATTTATAGTTCTTGCATATCAGTCTTTTCTGTTCACTTGTCAGTTTTGAATAGTCAATTTGGAACCTCAAAACCTGATGATTGGATTATCCTCCTTGTTAATGAGACTGTTAGTTACTGAATATTGATGCAACTATTGGTACATTTTGACCAAGATTACTGATTCTTTCATTCAAATGTTCCACTGTCATTTAGGGAGCAGTGTTCTGGGTTCTAAATTATTGCTCCTCTGCATTTAGGGAGCAGCACTTGTCAACATTCCTGCCATTCCTTGATTTGCACTAATTTAGTTAGCCGTTGAGTTCTTGTTATCTGTGGAATTGATTCACATGATGAATATCCTTGATTATTTCTTATCGGATCATAATTAGTACTGGTTATCTAAGTCTGAACATTTTGTTGTCATTGCAATGTGTATGTATTCAGAATTGTTCACTCAGAATTTTGTTAGTTAATGAACTCTTTCTGTTAGGTTGATCACTCCTCTGCCAGGTTCTAACTCTGTGGGCTGGGTTCTTGCTCCTCCATGGTGTCTTGATCAGATTAGAAAATAGTTTGGGGAGAATTTACTGGTTAAATTTGGTTCCAGAATTTATGATTCCATTCGCTAATCTTGGTTTGTTCATGCCTTCCTGGTTGTGTCGAAAGCAAGGTCTTGATTAGTTGTTGTCATGGTCTGTGCTGCTAGCGAAATCTACCGTGCATAAAAAATTCTCTCTCATAAAAAATATTGTTGACGTCAATTTCGGGCCAACACACGAATCACACTTGAACGTGCGGCGCACGGAGGGGCTCCTTGTTGCTCCTCCACGCAGGTCGGTCAGACCGGTATCGGTAACCGGTCAGACCGGTCTCGTCGGCGGCGCCCGACGAGAGACCAACGAACGCCCGCCCGGGAGGGACCCCGTCAGGGCAGGCGCACATTGGTTTGCCCTAGGCTCGGCAGGCCAGCTAGGGCGTCCTTAGACATCGTGGAGATGAAAGAAGAACAACATGGTAGGGTTGGAAGAGAAGGGTAAAGAGATAAAAGTAAAGACAAAACGATAAAAGGTAGATCTGATAGATTCGATTGGATGATTCTCAATCGGCCTTGGCCCTTTATATTTATAGGGTGGGATGGTCTTACCCCGTTGAGTCGTTTACAATATGGTATAAAACTCAGAGTCCTAAACCTACTCAAATTCAGATCCAAACCGGTCAGACCAGTTTTCCCAGGTGTAGAATCTTCCCGAAGTCATAATTCAGATCCAATTTGCATTTTGACAATGTTTACTAAACCGGTCTGACCGGTTTGTGCATACCGGTCAGACCGGTTTGCACAGCCGTGCCAATTTTGGTTGTCAACATATGCCCCCCCTGTTTTTTGGTAAAGCTTGCGTGCCAGGAAATAATCTTCAATAGTCTGGCGCTCAACCGTAATTCCTTGGTGCATCAAAAGCATAATATTGATAATTATAAAAAGAAGATCAAGGATTATACCAAAACCATGAATTGTAATTAGGTATACTTGGATACGCATTCCATGGCACATGCACCGACGGAATAAATATTGAAGAATAATGAGATGGCCGTTGATGCTTCTTTACTCTTGGTGATGAAGAATACCAACTTTGATCTCCTAACCGATTACTTTGCTTTTGCTCGGCTACCTTTTGATACTTTTGCAACAACTCAGCAAAACTTGGCCCCTTCTTCATCACCTTACTTTTTGGAGTAACGCTTGAAGTTCTACCAAAATTTTTAGTGTGACTGGTCAGACCGGTCGAAACACCGGTTAGACCGTTTCCAGCAACTTTGAGATCATCTTGCCCCCCAGCCGAGCATGATTGTTGCTCAACTATATTATTTGTGACATGCTTATCATTAGAGACAATTTGATCAACATAACTAGCTGATGATTTTCCAATACACGGCTTTTCTATGTCTAGTGTCAAATCTGGATTTTTATTTACTCTTTCATCTTTTTTGACACGATAGACTTGTTTAATCACCTTACGCTTATTTTTCTATGTGGACCGATTCTTTTGATCAAAACGGTCATTATGCATAGGTGATGTCTTATTAATTACCGGCTCCCTATAAGTAATATAATCTGAACACAAATGTCTAGGAAGAGCCAACATATATGAATTATAATACCAAGGAGAATAAGAATAAGGCATATTAAAACAAAACTCCCATGGCATCGGTGCAGGTGATCCATACGGTGGAAACGACATTGATTTGTGAGAATTATTCCATTGCCAATTCCGATTATGAAACTTCTCCCTAGAAGAAGATTTTGATTGTTTGGAATTTTTAGACCGACTAGCATCATTGACAATCTTTTGTCTTTGAGATTTAGCCGGAAGTTTCTTGTTATACTTCGGCTTTTCTCTTTGATGCTTATGACGGCCTTTGGATTCAATGGTTTTCCAAACACCAATCTCGGGTTTTTTAGGTTTAATCATCTTTGGTTTTAATTTATTTTGTGAAACCCTAGATGAAGCGGTTAGACCGGTTTGAGAACCGGTCAGACCGGTTACAATGCAACCGGCACCGTTGCCTTTGTTTTGTTGCCCCCCGAGCGTTGAAGTACTAGATACACTTTTTATGCTCATGCTAGGGGATCTTGGATCAACAATTTCGGCTAGAGACGGCCGATTTGTTTCTTGACCAACAACATCACAATTTGGCAAGTTGCAAGGATCAATAATAGCATTAGTCGGCTTTTCAATAGCCAACTCTTGATCGACAGGAATTGAATCTACCTTATCCTCTTGAGTAATCAAAAATTTAACATAGGCAGATAGACAGGTAGATATAGTACCGGAAGATTGTATCTCCTTCAATATGGCGATGGTCGATGGTGGCTGCCACTCTTTAATCTTGATGACTCCTTGTCCTGTCTTACTAAGACAAGAATAGACTTTGAACTGCTCTGTCATATTCTTGTTGATATTCCTCAAGTAGTTCTTCAAACGATGTCGTATCACTAGGGTTTGACAAATTGGCCATGATAACCTGATTTTCGTTCCCCAGCGGAGTTGCCAAAATGTGTTGACGTCAATTTCGGGCCAACACACGAATCACACTTGAACGTGCGGCGCACGGAGGGGCTCCTTGCTGCTCCTCCACGCAGGTCGGTCAGACCGGTATCGGTAACCGGTCAGACCGGTCTCGTCGGCGGCGCCCGGCGAGAGACCAACGAACGCCCGCCCGGGAGGGACCCCGTCAGGGCAGGCGCACCTTGGTTTGCCCTAGGCTCGGCAGGCCAACTAGGGCGTCCTCAGACATCGCGGAGATGAAAGAAGAACAGCATGGTAGGGTTGGAAGAGAAGGGTAAAGAGATAAAAGTAAAGACAAAACGATAAAATGTAGATTTGATAGATTCGATTGGATGATTCTCAATCGGCCTTGGTCTTACCCCGTTGAGTCGTTTACAATATGGTATAAAACTCAGAGTCCTAAACCTACTCAAATTCAGATCCAACCGGTTTGGGAAACCGGTCAAACCGGTTTTCCCAGGTGTAGAATCTTCCCGAAGTCATAACTCTCTCATCCGGAGTCTAAAATAGGCGTTCCACATATGCATCTTGATCGTCTCGACGAGAGCTACGCAATGGTGAAGTCCAATTTGCATTTTGACAATGTTTACTTAACCGGTCTGACCGGTTTGTGCATACCGGTCAGACCGGTTTGCACAGCCGTGCCAATTTTGATTGTCAACAAATACATATGGTTAAACAGAACTGTTCATCGTCTTGGTTGTCAGTTGTTCTTACTAGCGCTGTCGTCTTTTCTTATTTCCTAATTAAGCATGTTCTTCCATTTACATTGCAGCAGCTGGATGGAATGGGGAGGCGGAGGAGGGGACGGAGGCGCCGGGCTTCCCAGGCCAACGGAGGCAACTGCCAGGTACATTAGTGCGTTTTGTAACCTGTCTCTCGTCGGTCATTCATTCTCTTGCACCGTGCCTGATCCTTTCAGAGTTCGAGTCATTCATTCATTCTCTTGTATTGTGCCTGTCTCTGAAGGAGGAGGAGGGGGAGGATGACCCCTTGGCTGCGCCCAGGTCATACAGTTGGGCGGCCGTCATGGGATACCCCATGGTGCAGACCGTTCCAGGTAATATCATAATCATATTTCTGTGTTGTTGTGTTTATCAAATCGGATTGCTGTGTTGACGCGTACACGCTCTGACTGCAGGGACGTGCGGGCTAGTTGCGACCACAGTGTGTGTGGAGGCACAGCACCGCAAGGAATTTGAAGCCATCCACAGCAAAGGAAAATTCCCTTGCCGAGCTGCAGCACCCCGCAAGCTCCGGTCGGCATGCTTTCGCGACAGGTACTGGGACCCCTTCGCCGACAAGTACATCAGGAGGAGGACCTGGTCGCCGGGAAAAGGAAGTGATGAGACACAAGTCCTAGGCAAGGTCTTTGAGCTCGGCGGGGTCCGCACTACGAATGCTCCGCCACCCGCGCCGTTTCTTCTACCGATCCATTATTGGGAGGCACACTACCGCATCAACGGCTTCACGGCCAAGGAAGCGGCGCGGGTCCTCCACAGGCAAGGCCCCTGCGTCGGAAGGCTATTTGTGACGGCTGAGTTCCCCGGTCGTCTTCCGGGGCTGCCCCCGCGAGAAGCGCGAGGAAGTGAAGCACAAGGACAAGCGAGCTGGAATGCACGCGGTGGTATGCTACGCATACACACACACCAAGAAGGGTAAGCTGATCGTCCTGGTCCTGGACAACCAGCAAAGCACCGGCCCAAGCACGTGGGTCGATTTTGAAGAGTTCGATAGCTTCCACGTCATCATCGTCAAGCCACTGCCCCCTCGTCACTTGCTGGACCGCTCTGAAACCTCGGTTTACCCAGTTAGTGGAGTATAGTACTAGTACTACATGAACTTGTTAGTTCGATTGATTGATTGATTGGCTCGTCTTGACATGTCGTTACATGTGTATGCTTGATTTGCCCCGAAAAACGGAGTTTACTCCACGGTGGACCTACACTATCCATCTGAGCCGCTTATATTCTCTCTAGATCTGTGTGTTTTTGTCTCTTCTGTATGTATTTCATGTTCATGTCAGGTATTTGTCTGCCATGTATTCTCAGGTCGATCGGACATTGACCGCCGCATTCAAAGCGTCCCCCCCCGCGCATAAGTACATTCTTGTACCGTTTACTGAAATTCAAAATCAGTGGTTGCACAGATTATCAAGGACACTTGTTCAGACAGAATTTTTGAATTTTGAAACTATCCGTTGGAAGTGAAAATTTTCCACGTAGTTTTTTTTCTAACAACACACCCTGCATGTACTGTAAAATTTAAACCTAAAGGTTTTACAAATATCACATGCACCACTTTTGTACTCTACAAAACTATCGCATGCATGAAAGTGGTACCGATTGACCAATTACTAATTTAAAGAAACAAGATATTTTTTCCGTGATAGGTACTGAAGCAAAGATGTCTGTCATGAATTGCAACATCAAAATAAATGCAAATAAAATTTGCATGTATCAGATTGTTCAACGACAACAATTTTATTTCAAATAAAAGTTGCTCACTACGACTAGAAATTCAAATCGAAATACTACACATGTAAGAATACAAATAGTCATTATCAAAAAATAAAACAATGAATTTTTACCATAGATTCAGTTTCCAAAATTTGGTTCTATTCACATACATCGCTGACGTACAAAGTTTCACTGAAGTAGCACGTCCATTGATTATAGAAAATTTAAGAAGGAAAATCCCAAATCAAAATCTCTTATATGTACAGAACAATAATATTGTATTGTACTGTTGGATATAAGAAAGCATTATATAAACAAAGCTCAAGAAGATGATACACACATCCTCTTTAAAGAAGAAAAGATACTCTAATCAACCAGGAGCATTTCTACGGCTCCAACAAGATACACACATCCTCTGTAAAAGAAGAAAGATCAAGATGGATAAACATAGATACGACAACCATTGGCCCAGCAAGGACAATCTGAGAAAAAAAATGAGCATCTTTATGATAGCATCACCAAGCGGTCATGGCAAAGGGAAAAAATGATATCACATTATGGCACAATGAGTTTGAATGCTTGAAAAATGTACAATTATTTGGTGTATATTGTACAGCACATCTATATAGTTATACAAAGCAGTACCGCCGCTTTAATCAAAATTTGAACATTTTCCATTGATGATAGTATTCCTCAGCTAATAGATTGCAGAAAAAAGTTACCACAGTGAAACTACCCAGTTAGTGATTGCATCAAAATCCATGCTTACAAAAATCTTGCAAAAATTACCAAAACATCACATGTACCTACACGATAGTATTGTTACCTTGTACCTCTAGCCATAACCATCAAATAAATATTAAATTACATAATTAGGAGCGGTAATCATATCCTCATGATTTTCAGACGGACATGTACAAACTAATTAGTTTCTTCAAGCTTTTTGCAATCTCCCAGAGAGAGAGAGAGAGAGAGAGAGAGAGAGAGTAGACTTGCAGTGGCACAACTTGTACTGATCGGAGAGCAAAGGTGCCCAGATATTACAAAGAACAAAAGTGAGAACTCTAGATTTTGGAAGAAAAAAGAAGAAGATTAAGGGGACGGAAGAGGAAGAGGTGAGGACCAGGAGTGGCTCTCACGTATTGCACGAGAATCCGTTCGACGACAAGCTGAGCTGCATCAACCTTGGCCGCACGCCTCTATCTTATGCTCCCGCTGGCCTGGGCTTGCGCAGCGGCACCAAAGCCACCCAAGCAGACCATCAAGATGGCCACAAGGGAAGGCTGGAGGGGAGATGGGGGCTGGCCATGGGCGATCATGGTTGAGTTGCTAGATCTCGTGGGGGGCTCAGTACAGGAGGGGAGAGGATGGAATAGAGATGATAAGATGAGGGGAGTTGAGGATGGAGAAGCTCACTGGGGTCTCACCTTGACAGGAACTGCACCAATGAGGAAATCGATCGGCGGTCGTGTACATCGTCGCCGTCGGGTACCTCACCGCCCTGCCTATGTAGCAGATTCTCCAGTCCTCCAAAAAGCACCGCTCAAGAATGCTCCAGCGCCTCCTTCTCGCTACTGCTGTCGGCCAGTGGTGGAGTCCGTCTGAACTCGCCCGCGTCGTCACGGTGACGGCACCACCTCGCCTCGATCCGGCCCAGACGCGCCGGAGTTGAACTGGATCAGGTGCGCACCCCATCGCCGACAGACCTGGCCGGGAGGACCGCCAAACATGGCCGAAACACCACCGGATTCGGACACGTGTCGTCGGATTTGGCTGGAACTCCACCGGATCCGGACCCGTTTCGCCGGATCTGACCGAGCACCACCGGATCCGCACCCGTGAAGACATCTAGGAGACTAGGACCCTAATTTGTGTTTTGATAATTAATGACTATCTTTATGAACTGACAATTTCATTGAGAATATGAGAATAGGTTAGTCCCGGGGATAAAGTGAGCTTCATATGTGGATGTGGATATATCGTGGATGATTTACATCAAGAGAAGCTCCAAGCAAAGGTATAAGATAGGACATTTTCATTTAACTGGTCATGAGGTGATTAGTGGATGAAAAATGACTGGGTTAATAGGCTAGATAGCCGTACTATCGAGAGGAATCAACGTCATTGGCTTGATGTGTTTATAGTGCCACTTTGATCAATGACTTGCATGTTTGCATTTAGATGAGTGACGACTAACTTTGTGTGAGGCATTGTTAAAAATCATGAGAAAACGAAGTTCTGACAAGGGGTCGGACTGTCCGTGGTTAGGGCACGGATAGTCCGTGACCATTGTGTTGAAATATAACTAAAATATGTGAAAATTCCGTTCGGATGTGTCCGATCGTCCCTCGGACTATCCGAGGCTTGGGACGGATAGTCTGTGACCTATGCTGACTGGTGGGCCCACCAGCGCTAACTTGGCGAGTTGTGCGCTGACTGTCGGACAGTCCGTATAAAATAGACTCGATTTAGATAGAGACGGTTTTTGAGGATCCAGGGGGTCAGACCGACCGACCTCGTTGGTCGGACAGTTCGTGGTGAGCCACGGACAGTCCGTGGTGTCTGGTCGGACAGTCCGTCCGGCCCTAACGGCTAACTCTGACACACGTTTGACTTCGCAATATAACCGTTGGATTCAAAGTTGGACAGTCCGTGGTGATGGATCGGACGGTCCGTGAATGCATTTTTCGTGCATTTTGAATGTAACGGCTAGTTTCGAGGAGATGGGCTATATATACTTCACCCCTCGGGTTGGGTGAGCCCTCTTGGAACTCTTGAAAGCTTTCTTGACATATTTGAACTCATTCTCCCCTCTCACTCACTTTGCTTTGAGGTTGCATCCTTGTGAGATTGAGAGCATCTAGTGCATTGCATCAAGGATTTGATCATTGTGGCACTATGATTCATCAAGCGAGCGGGTTAATTTGTTACTCTTGGAGGTTGCCGCCTCATAAACGGTTTGGAGCTCGTGATTCTATTGAGCACTTCAAGGAGAAATGTTTGAAATATTGTTGAAAATGAGTTTGTCATCTTAGATAAGGACAACAAAAGTTCAACCGATCCATAGAATGAAGATATCAATGAGCAAGCTTTATGCATCTTATATGAGGGACTTTCAATTGGATAGTTCAACTGATGAGGACATCCTCCACTATTACCCGCTGGCAAAAACGCAACAAAAATGGGCCAAGTGGCCCAGTTGTAGTCGGGCGGCGACAATGTGAGCCTCTGAATAATCCCACCTTACTTAGCTAGGGAGGAGGAAGTCACTTTAAAAGGGAGAGCCACCCTTCCCTATTAGACTAGTCTTTTGGGGCGATTGGGTCTTTTCCCCGAGGGTGCACCAGAATGCGGTGCTAAGATTGCCGAGGCACTACAAGAGGCCCTAGGGGCGTTGTAGCCGAATCGGTGTGTCGTATTTTCGGCTACCGGTGCTAAGATTACGGGGCCAGATCGTGCATATTTGTAGCTGGATCGGTGTGTCGGGCTTTTCATCCAATCCCACCTGGGTCGGACTCATCATTTGATATCAGAGCCGGGCCCTTATTAAGAAGGGGAAAATGATGAGGACATCCTCCATTATTACCCGCTGGCAAAGACGCAACAAAAATGGGCCGAGTGGCCTAGTTGTAGTCGGGCGGTGACCGTGTGAGCCTCTGAATAATCCCACATTGCTTAGCTAGGGAGGAGGAAGTCACCTTAAAATGGAGAGCCACCCTTCCCCTACCAGACTAGTCTTTTAGGGAGATTGAGCCTTTTCCCGAGTGGGTGTGCCGGGGTGCGGTGCTATGGTTGCAGGGGCCAAGTCGTACGTATCTGAAGTCGGAATCACGGGGGCCAGGCCGTGCGTACCTGAAGCCGGATTTTGCGAGGGCCAGATCGTGCGTATCTGTAGCTGGATCGGTGTGTCATGCTATTGAAGTTGTGGTGTTAAGACCGCGGGTTCGGATTGTGTGGGTCTAGAACCGGGTCAGTGTGTCGCGCTTTTCCAACCCTACCTGGGTCGGACTCATCATTTTGTATCAGAGCTGGGCCCTTGCTAAGAAGGGGAGAATGATGAGGACATCCTCAACTATTACCCGCTGGCAAAGACACAACAAAAATAGGCCAAGTGGCCCAGTTGTAGTCAGGCGGTGACCGTGTGAGCCTCTGAATAATCCCACCTTGCTTAGCTAGGGAGGAGGAAGTCACATTAAAAGGGAGAGTCACCCTTCCCCTATCAGACTAGTCTTTTGGGACGATTGGGCCTTTTTCCTGAGGGGTGCGCCGGAGTGTGGTGCTAAGATTGCTGAGGCACAACAAGAGGCCCTAGGGGCGTTGTAGCCGGATCGGTGTGTCATATTTTCAGTTGTCGGTGCTAAGATTACGAGGGCCAGATCGTGCGTATCTATAGCTGGATCGGTGTGTCGGGCTTTTCATCCAATCCCACCTGGGCCAGACTCATCATCAACTGTGTCAAGAGGCTCACTATTGCACGGAATGTTTGGAACAAGCTTGCTGAAAATTTATGAAGGAACATCCTCGGTAAAGGAAGCAAAACTCTATGTGTTCAAGGGAAAAATCAATGAATTTTCTATAAAGAAGGATGAAGATATTTCAACCATGTTTAATTGGTTGAATAATATTGTGAATGAGCTCAAGTGCCTTGATTTTGATGTGCCGGATCAAGATTTCTCTCACAAATTCCTTAGATGTCTTCCGGAGAAATATGAAACAATAGTGACATTGCTTGTGAGGGAAAACTTGAAGAACATGACCCCCACGGAGGTGCTTGGTGAAGTGCTTACACATGATATTTTTAAGCAATCACAAAAAGAGGCTCATGGTCATTCAACAAATGAAGAAAAAAATAACATTGCTCTCAAGGCCAAAGCCGCTCAAAAAGATGATGATCATGAAGACAAAGAAGATGACTTGGATGAGGAAATGACTCTCATTATTAGAGGGCTCAAAAGAATTCTTGAGAAGAAGAAATTTGGAAAGAAAAATCAATTCTCAAAGAAGAATCCATTTGAAGGGAAATAGTGCTTTACTTGTGGAGAAACTGGACATATATCAATCAATTGTCCAAACAAGAAAGAAGGCAAGAATGACAAGAAGAAAGACAAGAAAAGTGAGTACAAGAAGAAGAAGAAGAAGAAGAAGTACTACAAGAGGAAGAAGAATGGGCAAGCCTACTTTGTTGAATGGGATTCCGATGCAAGCGACGACGACGACGATGATGATGACAACAAGCCGTCAAAGAGTTTTGCCGGAATTGCTATCAAGGAAGCTCCTTCACTCTTCTCCAAGCCATATTGTCTCATGGCAAAAGGTGAACCAAAGGTAAAAATTGAGGATAATGATGATGATGATGTTTGTGATGATAATCTTATTTCTTATGAAGATCTTATTAATATTCCTATAAAATCCGATGGCAAATTGCGTAAGGAAAAGGCCAAGTTGAAGGATATGGAGTTGAAAAATGTTTCGCTGCAAAATTCCTATGAGGAGCTAAATACTTTGCATGCTAATCTTAAGGATTTTCATGACACTCTCAACACGTCGTGGAGGATACTCAAAGAAAAGCATGAGGAGTTTAAGGAAGCTCACAACACTCTCCTTGCGCAAGAGGCCAAAGGAAAAGCTATCAAGAATGGTAAATGTGATATTTGCATATCTTGTTCAACTAACCTCTCTTGTAGCCAAGTACTAGCTCTTGTATTAGTGAAAAGACTTCTAGTGATGCATCTCTCCTATTATTGGAAAATGAATCTTTGAGAAAGGAAGTTTATTGCTTGTCGAAGGATCTCTCTAAGTGGTTTGGAAGCCATGCTCGGTTCAATCATGGTTGGACAAGTCAAAAATTTACCTTGAACAAGAATGGTATTGCTTATTTGTCAAAGCAAGGAAAGACGGTTTTCATTCCCAAGAAGACTACTTCTGTCAAATCTAATGTGATACTTGAAGAAGAATCAAAATTTAAGGTGTGTCACGTATGCAAGGCAAAAGTTGATGTGAATCACAAATGCAAGAGCACGAAGACCGTATCCTTGGATCCATCTTACGTTCTTAAGAAAGATTCTAAGGGTGTTGTTTGTGCTAAATTTGTTGGTCGCTCTATGGGTAGCTCTAAGTTAAAATCTATTTGGGTGCCTAAAGTTTTGGTCACTAACATTGAAGGACCCAAGAAAAGTTGGGTACTTAAAAGAAAGTAATTTCTCCTTGTAGGTGAATTACAAAGCCGGAGAAAGGCATTGGGTAATTGATAGTGGTTGCACAAATCATATGACCGGTGAAAGAAAATTTTTCTCATGTCTTGATGAAGAGATCTCCGACTTTGATAACATCACCTTTGGAGATGATAGCAAGGGAGGAGTAAAAGGCATCGATGATGTACCTATCTCAGATGACTATAACCTTTCAAATGCCTTGCTAGTTGATTCCTTGAATTTCAATTTACTATCTATTGCTCAACTTTGTGATAATGACTATATATGTACTTTTACTAGCAATGATTTTAAAGTAACCTCTCTTGATGAAAAAAATATATTTTCAAGGGGTTTCGTCATGATAGTTTACATATTTTTTAGATTTATCTTCTAAAGAGGCTAATCTTACTATTTGCTTATATTCTCTAAAACCTCTATGGGTTGGGTATGGCATAGAAGGCTTGGTCATGTGGGTATGAAATAACTCAATAAATTAGTGAAGCATGATCTAGTTCTTGGCTTGAAAGATGTTAAATTTGAGAAAGATAATTATGTAGTTGTCGGTGCTGAGATTGGCCGCCCAACCTCAGCGCCACAAAAAATGTGCTGTGTCCCGTCCCCTGACGGTTGATGCAAGAGCTAGCACGGTGAGACAAGGGTTTATCCTGGTTTCGACCGTGAGGTCGTACGTCTAGCAGAGTGCGCTCGTGGCGCTGTACTATCTTGCACCGGAGTGCTTGCAGTGGGGGGCTATAAGCGAGGTGGGAGAGGAGAAGGAGTCTCCAAGTCCCCGAAAATGAGTGTGAAAGTGATTGAGGCGAGTGACAATATCGTGTGAGGCGGTGATCGTGTGTGCGTCCGTCCCCTTCTTTCTCGCTCCCTTCCTCCTTTTATAGGCCAAGGAGAGAGGGGGGAGGAGCTTACAAGTACAAGTACAGTGTGTGCTACAGGGGCGCGCACTGGAGAGCATGGCGCCGGGCGTGCGGCCGTCCTTGACCCTGACAGGGGATTTATGGCGAGCTCCGGCTTCTGCGGGTGTCATGGCCGTCCCTGTGCTTCAGGGTGGGCAGAAAACCCGATTCCCGAACCCCGAACCCGAAATACCCGAGCCCGAACCCGAACAACCCGACCCCGAAAAACCCGAACACTAAATCGGGTTAGCAACCCCGGTACCCGAAATTATTACGGGTAGTTCGGGTTAAGGACCCCGATACCCGAAATCCCCGAATAACCCGAATTTAGGTAGCCCAGCGCCCCAGCACCAGTAGACAGCAGCCCAAAATCACAACGTTGAGGCCCAGCCCACCAAGTCACTGCAGCACGCCTCAACCCCAGTAACCCTAGAATCCCAACAGTCCAGCACCCACTATTTTACTAGCCGCAAATCTCCCGTTCCGCCTTCCAACTTTCCAAGTCCGCGACGGCGGCGGCGGTGACTACGCATCTCATCGACTGCAGAAGCTAGTGCGACTGCGAGTCCTCGACGGCGCCGCCCTACGCGAGTCCGCAGCGACGCAGTGCAGAGAGTTGAGCAGCACCGGCGTGGAGCACCGTCGAGGCGTCGACCATCTACGGCCGCCGGCTCGCTGCCTATCTTCATCGCGTGAAGACCACTGAAGAACGGCAGCATCGTCGGAGGAATCGTGCAACGTATGCTTCACAGTTCTTGACTTCTTGTCAGACTCTTTTGTTTCTTTTCTAGTGTTTTAGTCGCATTGTACTAATTATTGATTTATTGTTGAATGAGCATCGCTAGTCTGCAACATATATGGTGCTAATTTTTCCTAAGTAGTATATAAGTGTGACGTATAAAAATAAAATGAGAGCTTGTGCTGCATATTATGGTTAGTTAATTTAATTGATAGTGTGCACTATGCAATACAGATGCACGATGCATTGCCAGTACAGATGCACAGATGTTTTCTTTTACTTATTCATGTTAGTACTGATGCAGATGCCGAATGTTTGTCTACTTGTGCTGAAATGTTGGACTAAAAATGGCTTACTGTAGGATTTCCGCTTATTGTTTGAACAACTCAGATGTGCATTGTCCATTGTGCTTGTCGTTGTACTTCTCAAATTATGGTGCTCTTTATCTTGTACTCTTGTAGATGTCTGAACCTGAAGATATTATTCTGAGCCAGTCAACTGAGTCTCCTGAGGACAGTGCAGTTGTGCCAATGGAGATTCAAGGTTCACAGCCATCGCAAGGGCAACCTGTTGCTCAGAATGTCATTGATCTGGAGACGGACACCGGGAAAGAGAAGGGAAGGAAGGAAATGACGGCAAGGTCAGATGTTTGGAATCACTATATCAAGATCAAGGATGACAAAGGTTTCCTCAAGGGCGCAAAATGCAAATATTGCAGTCGGACCATGAAGGCGGAATCAAAGGGACATGGTACATCTTCATTGGCTCGACATTTGGAGACTTGCAAGCTTAACCCCAACAAGTTCGAAAAGGATCGAAAGCAAGGCAATTTGCAAGCAATTCAAGGTGAAGGTATTGGCACTTGGAGGTTTGATCAGGATGCACTTAGGGAGGCTTTTGCTGAGATGGTTGTAGAAGATGAGCTGCCTTTTGCTTTTTCTGAGAAGACGGGCTTTAGGAAATTTATGGCTAGAGCCTGCCCACGTTTCCAATTGCCATCTAGAAGAACATGCACCAGAGATACTGTGCGTGTTTACTTTCAAGAGAGAGCCAAGCTGAAGAAGTTTTTCAAAGATTCTTGTCAAAGAGTTTGCTTAACAATAGATTGTTGGACTTCCCAACAGCAAGATGGCTACATGACTGTGACAGCAAGCTTTATTGATAATAATTGGCAGCTGCATAAGAAAGTGATCAGTTTTTTCAAGGTTAAGGGGCACAAGGGAGAGGATATTGGAAAAAACTTGCTTAGGTGCATGACTGAATGGGGTTTGGATAGAGTAATGACTGTCACTGTTGATAATGCCAGTGCTAATGACAGTGGTGTGGCTATATTGAGGAAACAGCTGCAGAAAACCAACATAGCTGATGGCAAATATTTGCATATGAGGTGTGCTGCACACATCATTAACCTCATTGTGCAAGATGGACTGAAAGAAGTTGACCAGTCAGTGAAGCGAGTTAGAGCTGCTATTAGATACATTAAGAATGGAACTTCAAGATTGGTCAAGTTTAAGGAAATTGTTGAGGAAGAGAAGGTGGACAGCAAGGCATTTCTTAGGCTTGATATCCCAACTAGATGGAATTCCACATATCTGATGCTGAAAGCTGCAATAGTTTATGAGAAGGTGTTCATAAGGCTAGTTGAAGATGACTACACTTTTGTTATTGACCTATCTGAAGATAGGGATGGCCCTGGTCACCCTGATGAAATATATTGGGAGAAGGCCAAGAAGATGGCAGAATTTTTAGAGCATTTTCATGATCTCACTGTTCGTGTCTCCTCTAGTCTCCATGTGACTTCCAATACCTTCTTTAGTGAGATTGGGGAGGTGCACTTGTTGATTCAATCTTGGATGAATAGTAGTGACAAACTGCAAGCATCAATGGGCAAGAGAATGAAAGAGAAATTTGATAAGTATTGGGGAGTTTGGCACATCAACAAGGGGCAAGAGCAGGAGCAGGAGAGTGATAATGAGAGCGATAAAGAGAAGAGGAGGGGAAAGGGAAAAGCGAAGGACAAGGAGAATATTAATTTATTGATTTTTGTTGCTGCAGTACTTGATCCAAGATACAAGTTATCTTTGTACACCAAGCTAACTGTTGAAGAGATATTTGGTGAGGAAACAGGACAGTTGGTTTGGGGAGCTATTAAATCTTGTGTCCGCGAGCTGTTTGAAGAATATAGGAAAATTCACGCTCCAAATGATGTACAATCCAAAGTGAATGTTCCCGATCAATCAATTGGAGGTAGACAAGGTATGCTTGCTGAAAAAATTGCGAAGAGGATGAGGATGGAAAGTGGTACTAGCAGCACAACCAAGTCAGAACTTGAGAAATATCTAAGTGAAGATACTGAGGATAGAGAAAAGAAGATCGACATTCTTGTTTGGTGGAAAGACAATGCAAGCAGGCTTCCAATTTTGGCTTACTTGGCCCGTGATGTGCTTGCTATACTTGTTTCCACAGTAGCATCTGAGTCCGCTTTCAGCACAAGTGGGCGTATCTTGGATGATTTCCGTACCTCTCTTACGCCATTCATGATAGAGGCTCTGGTTTGTGCACAGGATTGGCTGAGGAGGTCAACTCCTATTGATGTTGAAGAGAACTTGGAGGAATTAGAAATAATGGAAAAAGGTACAATATTTCCCTCAATCCTTGATTTCTTTATGCATTTGTTGCATCATTGTAAAACTTTTTACTCATTGCTTTATTTGGATTCATGTCACTGTAGAGTTAATTGAAGAATTTGGTAATAGTAAGGCCAATGATATTGGCAAAGGGAAAGAGAAGATTGTCACTTTCAAGAAACTAGCAACGCCGTCATCAACATCAACGCCAACAGGAAGCAACTCCAAGTCCCTGTCCATGGCTGGAACACCTACACCTTAAAAGATAAAAGGTAATGTTGTCTGTTCAGATCTCCAATTATCTATGTCAATGTTCATAACTTCATATTTTTTTTGTACAAACTTTTGCCCATAGGCCCTATCACACTGTCACTAACCATCTGTCTTGTTGCTTTGCCTACAGAATGGCTGCTACCCTGCTGGTGCTGGGAGTGCTGGCCGGTTTGGACTTTGGAGGCTTGGAGAGTTGGAGTTGGACTGCAAGTTCAATTTTTATTTAAATTTGCGAAGTATAAACTATTATTATGTGTTAATGTGCAAGACTATATCAGCTTGTACTTGAAGACTATGTCGTTTGTTTGTGTGACTGTGTCACTGCATGTATTGCTTGATGCTTGAAGTCTTGAACTCTGAATTTCTATCTGTCATTGGAGTCTGAAGTCTGATTTTTTTACTGATGCTGGTAGTCTATTCGGGTTATATGGGTTAACCCGAACCTGAACCCGAAATATTGGGTACCCGAAATGTCGGGTTCCGTATATTACGGGTGCTGTTCGGGTTTTATTTTCCAGAACCCGAAATTTTGAAAACCCGATTAACCCGACCCGAAATTGTCGGGTAACCCGAACGCCCAGCCTGACCTGTGCTTGTCCTGGAGTGGTTTCGAGGGGTGGCGCCGCCGTAATCCGCGCCCAGCCGCCCGCCGCTCTTTGATTCGAGGGCGTGGCAGGTGGGGAAAGACGAGAGTTGGCGGCACAGGGGTCGGCATGGCAGTTGCTGTTGACCACAGTGCGCGGCGTGCCCGGTTTACCGGGGAATGGCCGAGGGTTGGTGGATTTGACCCGGCGTTCGTCATCACCGGGTCGCGCCTGACCGGAGTCCGTGCTCGGTCGCTGCTCATATATTCGTTCGAGGGTTCTTCACGCCCATTCGAGGGCTGCGCCGGGGGGGAAAGGACGGGAGCGGGTGGAATAGTGGTGCGGAATGACGCCTGCAAGTCTGCACAGGGCCTTGCGCAGCACCGCATGTGTCCGCATAGTGGCGGTGAGGTCGCATAGTGACCGGAGTAGGTAGAACAGCGAGCTCTACGGTGTCAGCGGCGCGGCGTGGGGAGAGATCGCCTTTTGACTTCGGCGCCCGCCCGATGGGGCGGGCATTAAATGCCGTTGTCGGGCGGGGCGCCGGGGGGCGCCGCGTTGAGTAGAGGGGTGGCCTCGAGCGAGGCGGAGTTGGCTCGCCTGCTCGAGGTGGTGCACGGCCCTCGAGCGAGGCGGAGTTGGTTCGCCTGCTTGAGGGGGTGCGCGGCCCTCGAGCGAGGCGGAGTTTGCGTTGCGCCTGATCCAGGGTGTCCGGGTCCCTCGAGCGAGGCGGAGACGGGGGTCGCTACTTGGGTCACCTCGACAGGCGAGCTCGGATGGCTGTTTTTGGGCCATGATAAGCTGTGACGGGCCGCGCTGCCTTGGTGGCCCTTCCGGGCTGCTAGTGATTCGGCCTTCCGTGGTTAACGTTTTTTGAGGGTGATTACCCCGATGGTTAGGAGACCCCCTGGGTCAGTCCCCGACAGTAGTGCATGTCAAGCCGGTAAGCAAGTAGCTAACACTCACCCAACCAAGAGAGTCATGTCCACCACAAGACCTTTGGAATTATTGCATATGGTTTTATTTGGTCCTACTACATATAGAAGTATTGGTGGTAATAGTTATTGTCTTGTGATTATGGATGATTATTCAAGATTCACATGGGTATTCTTTCTTCATGACAAATACGACACATGTGATATCTTTAAGATTTTTGTCATAAGAGCTGAAAATGAATTTGATCAAAAGTTGAAGAAAGTGAGAAGTGATAATGGCAGTGAATTCAAGAACACTAAAGTTGAAGAATTTTGTAATGAGAAGGGAATCAAACATGAATTCTCAACTACATATACACTGGAGCAAAATGGTTTAGTTGAGAGAAAGAATAAGACATTGATTATATGGCAAGATCAATGCTAGCCGACTATAATGTCTCGGACTCTTTTTGGGCTGAGGCTATTAACACAGCTTGTTATGCATCAAATAGTGTAACACCCTAAAATCTCCCATTTAAAATTTCTAGTAATTAACTTAATTTTATTATGCCCATAATTAATATAGGTTAAATAAATAATTTCTAGAAATTCAAATCAAATATAAGGTGTAGAAACATTTTTGTTGCATTCATGCTGATTGTATTGAGTTTTGGTTGTGTGTAATTCAAATAGAATTTAAATCAAGTTTAAATTCGAATTTGAAATGCATTTGTTTGATCTTTAGAAAAGTTGTTTCCTGCCGAGTTCACTTTTGCTCCCTGGCCTTCTCCCTCGGTCCACTTCCGCCCCCTCCACTTCTTCCTCCAGCTCAGCCCAGCTCCTCCCCGCTTCCTCCACCAGCCCGGCCCACTCCTTCCTCCCCCCCGGCGGCCCAGCTCCGCTCAGCCAAGTCCCACCGAGCCAGCCCAACCAAGTCGCCCCCCTTCCCCCTCGTCTTAGCCGCTGCCACGTGGGGCCCACCTGTCGGCGCCGTCTCCCACCTCTCGCTCGCGCCCGAGCCGGGCCAAGTTCATCGTGCCGCCCACCTCAGCTCCCCTGGCCCACCTTCCGAGCTGCCCCTCGCGCTGCCCATGGCCCCGCCAAAGCTTCCACGAACCCTCCGTCGCCGCTCTTTCCTTTTGCGCTACTTCCCCGCATGGAAGGTAAGATCACCGGCGCTCGATCCACTCTACGCCGCCCACACGCCAAGGCAAGCCCTTGGGGCTATAAAAGCAGCACCCCCACGCCCCCCTAAGCCCTTATCCAACTCTTGCCGAGAGTCCCCGACGCCTCGAAGCTTCCCTCGCATCTCGCCGCCTTCTCCGAGCGCCGCTGCGTCGTCGATCCACCTCATCGCCGCCTCTAGCTCGTCGTGAACCACCGGGGAAGCATCGCGTGGTGGTAAGCTCCGCTCCGAGCCATTTCTTGCTCACTCATTCGTCGTGTAGCGTGCACACCGCCTCGCCGGAGCTCCGCCTCCACTGCTCGTTGCTGCACGTCTTCGTCGCCGCTGAATCGTCATTGAGAGCCAGCCAATTAGGTTCGCCATTCCTCCCCCAAGCCGTATGACCAAAACACATGTCAAATGGAGGCCTATAGCTCAAGTTCGAGTGAACTCCGATGAGTCCCGCCGCCGCATGGGTCAGTGCCGCTGCGTCCCCGCTCGCCGCCGGCGACCAAACCTCCCCCCAACTCACCCCAGCCGTCAGATCCGCAACCCACGGCCTAGATTAGATCTGACCAAGGTCAGATACCGGTCAACCCCGGTCATCTGGTCAAATTGCAAAAGAGCCCCTCAGCTTTCTTTAAAACAACCTGCCGTCCACTGCTTGTAGAAAGTAATTACGATTAGATCCTTCCTTTTACGAAAACCCCCCTAGGATTTTGAATAATAGAACCCACCATCTGCACTATTGTTTTACGCGTAGGCCCTCGGGTTTTTATACGAAATTATGTTTAGGTCCTCGGGTTTTTATACGAAATTATGTTTAACTCTTCTGAGCTGTCTAAGATGAAGTGGTAAGCCCAGATAAGTGCATGGGAAATTCTGTACCGGGCATTGAAATCCTTCCATGACCTGGTGCACATCCAAACCCTCACATCTTATTGGGTAAACAACACACTTGCTCCTATTCGTGATCAGACCCGAAACCTACCCGAAGAAGTGAAGAATATCAGCCATAGTTTGTACATCCTCCTTCACCGGGTTGACAAAGATCGCCGCGTCATCAGCATATAGGCTTGCTCGGAGCCTGGCAGCCTTGTTTTTAATAGGGGATAGCAAGTTATTGTCTGTTGCAATTTGGAGGAGCTACTGTAAAGGTTCCATTGCCAGTATGAATAGCATGGGGGAGAGCGGATCACCTTGTCGAAGGCCAGTGTAGTGCTTATACCATCTCCCCCTTGCTCTATTCAGTAAAACTATCGTTGAATATGTGCTGAGCAGTATAGAAACATAGCCTCTCCATCTATGCCTAAAACCAAACTGTTGGAGGACTTCCAAAAGATAATCCCAACGAACAGTGTCAAATGCCTTGGCAATGTCAAGCCTGAGGAACAGGCCAGGCTGCTTACTACGATGTAGGGCTCTGATCAAATTTTGAGTGTACAAGAAATTATCTTTGATGCTACGACGTCTGATGAAAGCGCTCTGTGCTCTCGATACAATGTTGTTCAGCTCTCAACCCAATCTTGTGGCTGGCAACTTAGAAATTTTTTTTGCAATAGAGTGAGTAAGGCCGATTGGCCTATAATCCCCTAACCTCCTGGCGTCAGCTTTCTTTGGTATGAGCACGACATGCGCCGAGTTTAGATGAGAGAAGTGTTGTCAATGCATGTCATGAAAGTAGCTAACTGCATGCATAATATCTTGCCTGGCTGTAGCCCAGCTGTGCTTGAAAAAAAGCCCGATGAAGCCATCCGGTCCTGGTGCCTTGTCAGCAGCGAGGTCTGCTATGACGGAGTGAACCTCCTGTACAGTAAAAGGCTCCTCCAAATGATCAAGATTATGCCTACCCAGCCCCATCTCCTCCCAATTCAAAGTAACCGATCTCTGCTCTTGCTGTCCAAAATGAGTACTAAAATGCTGAAAAACTACTTCTGCTTTTGCTTCATGAGAATAGCAGGTTCCATGGTCTGTCTCCAGAGAGTGTATATAGTTCTTCCTTCTCCTACCATTGGCACGTAAATAAAACAGCTTCGAACTAGCCTCTTCAACTCGGATGGAAGTCGGTCTAGAGGCCTGCTTGGCTCTAAGTTTTTCTATTGCAGTCAATGCCAAGAATTTCATTTTTAAATCTCTTTTTAGTTGGGTCTCTAGGTCACTCAGCTGTCTATAGTCCTGGACCACGTCCAGAATCCCAATCAACCGCTTGGCAGTGCTTAGGAGCACTTTGTTATTGCCAATTAGTTCTCTTGCCCACCTTCGTAAAGTTGAACTGGTCCTTTGGAGTTTAGTATGCAATCTCAAGAAAGGGTTAGTCACAAGCAAGTTCATGTTCCATGCATTGTTTACCACATCATGATATCCTTGCCGCCTCGGTCAAAAAGCTTCAAATCTGAACCCTGAGAAGCGCTTCACTGAATTATTCCCGACAATAAGCAAGGGAGCATGACCTGACACTGTGGAGGGCAGAGCATGAAGGAACACATTTGGCATCATTAAATCCCAACCCGCTGTACAAAACGCCCGATCGATACGCGTTTGATTCCTATCATTGGACCAGGTAAATTTCCGGCCCCTCAGATTTAATTCTTTGAGTTCTAAATCCCTTACAACATCTCTAAAGGCCCCCATGATTCTTCTATTAAGGTTGTTGTTGCTCTTATCGGCGGATTGCATAATCATATTAAAATCCCCCAGCACTAACCACTTGTCAGACACCACATGCTGCATCCATCTAAGCTCTCCCAGGAATTGTGCTTTTGCAGCGTCACCCTGTGGCCCGTACACCGCCGTGATGCACCACGAAATCGCTCCAGAGCTTGAAGAGATCAATGTTGTAACTGTGTGTACTCCCAATTCAGCTGAGGTGATCGTGTAATGCTCTTCGTTGGCAGCTAACAGAACATCCCCACTCAAACCAATAGCAGGCAAAACCACAAAATTATTCATGAAGTTGCTCCCTAGGATCTCATTGATCATGTCTCTATCTATAGCTTGTAGCTTGGTTTCCTATAGAGTAACTATGGTAGCTTTTTTTTCTCGAACTAGACCCTTCACAACCTTCCGTCGTGCCGGGTTATTCAGGCCCGGACATTCCAGTTAAGAATCACATAATTTTGCTCAATCATAAGGAAAAGAAATCCTCCAGCACAACAACCAGATCCCCATCTCCCACAACAGCACCATACCACCAAGGTTCAGACAAAGCTTACAATCACAGGCGTCCAACATGAATAAAAAACACCACCATCCAACCTTGCCCAGCCAGTAGAGTACCAGCAACCACCATCTTCCTCCACCCAAGCAACAGAAAATAAAAGGGTACATAAACATCAAGATATAAGTGCTCTCATCAGAGCAAAGTGGCGGCCTCTGCCGCTCCTCAATTATCAGCGTCAGCAGCAAGCACCTCCAGACTGTCAGCCCCAGCAATCGGCATCCCAAACACCTGCCTCAGATCGCCCACAACAACTCCTTCCATTGGCACCACGAACTGAGCACTGAATGAATTCTGAGATTCTTCATTCGGCTGGTCATTCTCCCCAATGACCCCCACAGCCTTCATCAACATCATCGCGGCCTTGTCGTCCATTGACTGCATGGAAGCGCCAGTCGGTGTAGGTTGAGGTTCTTCGTTCCACTGGTGGTGCAATCTTCCTGGCAGTAGTCTACTTGGCTGGTGCATAGAAGAGAGACTTCTTCAGTGGAATCACCAGACGCGCGATGCCCCGAGCAGGGCCGTGTCCCACAGTGTAGTTCCTGGATTCCTTGTTGAGGCGTTTGTCAGCAGGGCCAAGTGCTCGATGTTCACCGCCCTGCTCCGCAGCCATGAAGGTTCCTCAGACTCATGCGCTTCAACGTTTAAGTCAGTCACAATCCCGCCCGGGCCCAAGTGTAAATCAAACCATCCTGCTGCAAATCCATCTCCTTCACCGTCCTGGGCCATGAGCCCATCACCTTCCACCATGAGCCCATCACCTTCCAGCCCAGACAGGCTAACATTCCCACCAGCACTGCAACCCAACTCATCCTGCACATCACACTCTGTTGGCTGCCTTCCCGCGTGGTTCAAGTTGCTTTGCATGCTTGCAGGTAGGGAGGACGCAGCCAGTGGCCCATCGGCCGCAGTTGGCTCCACCGAGCACTGCGGCAGCATGGCCGGGTTTTGTCCCCCACGCCGGACAGGAGTAGCAGCATCACTCCAAAGAGCAGCAGCAACCTCATCCCGCATTGGGTCCATCCTTGGCTTCTCCAAAGGCAATCTTACGCCATCAAGGACGTCTCCATCTGCCAACTGAATTTTTGAAAGAGGATCTACAAACTGATGCCCAAGATCATTGACCTTCCCAATCAGGACCATTGGTGGTGTGTGGTCCTCTCCTCCACTAGCTGGAGCACCATCCGTGACCTTGTGGTCCTCCCACTCCTTGCGTGTATTTGTTTTGATCTGCCATTCCCGTCGCATCAATTTTTGTTGGGCGCCACGCTGCTGGTAATGTCGACCAGACTGCCATCCGCTACCACCACACCGGGGAGGATGACTGCTTCCCCCAGCACCGAGGCCCCCAGCACTGAGGCCCCCAAAGTGATGCGGCGCCGAAATTGGTTGTTGCCGAAGCCCCAAATTGCCACCAGCCCCGCCACCCCTAGGCGGGGATCTGTCTCTTCCGCGGTCACCCATCCTATCATGCACTGAAATCCTCCGTTGTTCCGGCTGCCCCCCATCCGAGAGTCCAAGCTTCCACTGGTAACGATATGTCACCGGCCAATCATCCTCCAGATCTTCATCCGGGAGCCCGCTGACTGAACTGTGTATGCTACGGTTGGAGGTACTTGGGGGCAGCACAGAATAATCAAGAACCCTATCAATGTGAATCAACACATCATAGTTTCGGCCGGACCAATCCTCATCGCCCCCATCGGCATTCCCAACTCCATGAGGCTGTCAGCATGGTTTTCCTCAGGCGAAGTGACTGGTTCCTCCACTTGCAAGATGCCAGAGGTGGCAATCTCATCTGGATCAGAAGTCCATAGCCAGATCCTCAAACACTCCTCCTCCTCAGGCTTCTCCATGGCACACTCCATATCGTCAATGAACGCCGGCGACTTGAACAGAGATGCCACTGCCTCCGCATGACGGGCATGCCTAGACACTCCCTCAATGCATAGTCTGAAACGAAAGTTGAGTTTGGACAGCATTGCTCAAGCACTGACCTGACGTGTCCAAGGCAAGAGCCTGATGTTGACATGCCCGACCTTGAAAGCACCCAGCTGGAGCGTGCGCTGCTGCTGCTCATCGAAGCTCAGCAGGAAGGTTGCAGCAGAGATCTTCGACATGCCCAGCTTCAAGGGCAGGACGCAAAGCTGACGAATGGCCTCCCTCTTCAGCAGCGCCGAATCCAGCCGGACGCGCGCGTCCAACTGAACGGCAACCAGAGCATAGATCTCCAGATCTCTTTCTGCACCACGGATCACGTCGGTCCGCGCCACTGCTGAGTGATCATGGCTCGGATGCAAGGCCGACGCCCCAGGGGTCCAGCCCGAGTAGTCCATGGACGCCGCCAAAGGGAGATCTGGTTTGCAAGCGCGGATCTACGAGGAGCAGGCGGCAGGAGGGCGAGTACCAGAAGGAGGGTGTGACACGAGAGGGCGGAGCGACGGCAGGGCGTGGTGGGTAGGGGCTCGGCGGGCAGCGTTTGTGGGCGGATCTGCGGAGGCACGGTGAGTAGGTGCACGGCGGGCAGCGGCAGTGGGCGGATCTGTGGAGGCGAGCGGAGCTTTGGCCTGAGCAGCAGCGGCGGAGCGGGAGAAGAAACGCGATTTGTGCCCAAAGTCCAGACAGAGGATGCACCTCGGGGGCTCTACAAGAAGCAATGCAATGCCCTGCAGCCAGGCAGTTGAAGCATTTACTCCCAGCCTTAACCTTGAGAAGCTCCAACCAGTAGCTGCCGCCAGCGCCCATCGGACCAAGGCCGGCAGGGCAGTGAGACCGGTCTTGAATGCTGTGGCGCGGTTTAGCAGAGCTTTTTTCCCCATACCAGGTCGGGTCACCTGCCCGCGCCGTGGCTGGGAAATGGGGCTTGAAAGTACGCGGCCGCAGAAGCGCATCGCGGTAAGGCGACCGGGACCCGACCACTTCCGTCGGACCTCCATTACCTTGGGAATCTTTCTCCTTCAGCTTATGTGGTGGCTTCAGCGTGGGTTCCAGTGGGGGAAACTCCCCGAGCGACCGTGGGGAGCCCAGGCGGGGCAGGGATGGATTGGTGGTAGAGGGTTGTTCGCTGCCCTGAGGGCTAGGTTGGCTGGGCGCTGCCGGCAGAGCGCCGGGCGGTGAGACGGGTGCGCTCATTCGGAATCACTTTCTCGACGGAGACAACATCTCGAGTCCCACTCCTTGGCTCCGTGCGCTTCTTTCCCCCGGAACCACGCAGCAGTAACAATTACTCGTGGCTCGACATTTGTACTCGCTCACCCATCTGGCAGCGTGCCAAACAGTGACTGTGTTTAGATCCCCTAAAAATAGTGATCGAAAAGTCACATCGGTCACTGTAGCGCACTGTAGCACTTTTCGTTTGTTTGTGATAATTGTTGTCCTACCATGATCTAACTAGGCTCAAAAGATTCGTCTTGTAGTGTACATCAAAATTATGCAATTCGTTTTTTATTTATCTATATTTAATGCTCCATGCATAAGAAAAGAGATTTGATGTGATGTGATGAGACTTTTTGCATCATAGAATTTTGGGGTGGAATGTTGGGAACTAAACACAACCAGTGTAGGAAACAAGCGCCTCTTGCACACAATTGTACGACAAAAGCAGTATGAAGTATGAACAAAGAGAGAACCACCACATAAAACGTTGTTTCAGCCTTCAGAGATAATGAGCATTGAGCAAGGTTAAACTCTAAGAGCATCTCCAAGAGACTGGCCAAATCGTTTTCTAAAATTAAATTTAGCTATTGTTCAAGAAAAAAACGTTTCCAACAGACTCTGTAAACGACTCTCCAAATTTAGTGACTCTCTATCCCACCTCATTCGTTAGCTATTTTTAGCTAGCCTAACTCACTAGCCATCTTTACGGATTTTGTTGGATTACTCTGTTATTTGTTAGTCAAATCTATTTTGGAGAGTAGCTAAATCAATAAATTTGACTAGTAGTTTTAGCTAATCTCTTGGAGATGCTCTAAGTACCCGCAAAAAAAGTTAAACTCTAAGTGCCAACGGCATACGACAACTGAACTCGAAAGTGCACAGTGATCGAAAATACTCCATCCGTTTTAAATTATAGGTCGTTTGATTTTTTTATTATAAGTTTGACTGCTTGTTTTATTCAAAATTTTATGCAAATTATCATATTTTTTGTAGCGGTTTATTTTATTAATAAATATTCTTAAAAATAACTTAAATTTGACTATATTTATACAATTTTTTTGAATAAGATAGATGGTCAAACTTATGGTAAAAAAATCAAACGATCTATAATTTCGGACGGATGTGGTACCCGATTAGGCTTTATTAAATGGAGGAATACCCAATTCGATCTTTCAACTTTGGTCGTGGGCTCAATTTCGTCATTTAGTTTTTCAAACGGTCAATTAAAGGGAGTAATTTGGACTTTCTCTAAGCTATTGGATATAAGAAAATAAGAAAAAATAAACTTCATCCGGAATTCCGGACGCATGTTCGTGGGCCGAACCTCTTCGCTTTTGTTTTCCGATCGTTGGGTCCGTCCGGCCCGTTTGTATGGTGGGGAGACTCCGTTTGGGTTTGGGTTTCGGCTTTCGGGGTAAGTCCTCTCCTCTCCTCTCCTCAATAAAACTCCGTCCCAGGGGGGCCAGGGCCCGGCGAGAAAGCAAGGGGACTTAGATCCATGGATTCGTCGGCGACGGGATTGGGGCGATCTGCAGAGTGGGCGGCGCCGGCGTTGAAGGATCTGCTGCCGGAGCTGTCCCGCGACGAGCAGCTATGGCTGCAGAACGGCGGCTTCTGCGGTCGGGACAGGCGCAAGCTCAAGGGACGCATCCGCAAGGCAACTCCAGAGTCTCTTTCCTTCTCCCTAGATCGGCGGCGCACAGAAGGGTACGTCACGTACAATGACTCTCTCTCCCCTCCCCTGCCCGACATGACTAGCCAGGCACCCCTATATATCTAGTTAACAATTAGAATAGAGGTCTCGATCGGCAATTAACTGCAATCAATCAACTAATTCTCATACATGCATGTGATTTTTCATCTGAGATTTGTGGTTAGCTGATGGAATGTATGTAAGAGAAATCTGAGAGACCAGTCGATAAAGCTATTCATCTACATGGCCTGCTATTACTGGAGAATTACTGGATTGCAACTGCTGATTATGCCATCGCGTTTACAGTACACAGTTGTTATTTGTTTGCTCTAGACAATTAAAATAAAATAATATATTTATTGTTGGTCCATACAGATACACACCAGCCTATGGTTTTTTAAAACATATATTGAAGTACACCCAACCCACTTGGTATGGGTGCTGTACACAAAAATGAGAGCAACACATAAACTGCCCTCACCCTTGGCTTTAGCATATATACACGTACTCTGCGTTGCACGGCTGCTCTCGGTTTGCAAATTGCAATGCAACTGACAGCTTAAAACAAATGAGGTTGAATGTCGCGGCAATCTCAATGCGTGCCTTTTACTTCGTGTTTTTTCTTGAGTATATGCATATGCGTGTCTCAGTATGATGAACACCGAACTTATCATTCAAAATTCGTCTTTGTATTGGATGCAGAGAGCGTGACGCCTTCCTCATCAAGACTGTCCAAGATGCTCTCTGCCACTACAATGCCAGGCACCGGGTACAAGCTTGCTTTTCATTTTATCGGAGTATTTTTTTTCATGGGGAGTACTAGTTAATTCCTCGCTGAATGTCATGGCACTTATGCATGCATGTCAAAATCTCTGCAGGGTGGCGAATTTGATGCTGTGAAGCCACTGATGGAAGAGCGTGTTTTTTTCAGGGACCAGGTGTGGTTCCACCTCAACTTCTGGGCTCGCAGCCGCAGCACCAACAGGATCAAGCGCTTCTTCGCTGAGGTACACTACAAAAAATCGTCCGACACCACCAAAGACCCAGTTATGACTCCCATCGTCGAAATATGCACCATCATTGGTACGTGACTTTTCTTTTGATTTCTTCCTTCTTCTTCGCTGGGCAGCTATACATGATAACCATGGTGTTAGTGTAGTAATGTGATGTTATTGTTGGTTCAAATGCCTGCAGAAGGAGGAGCTGTGCATTTTGTCCTGCAAGTTTCGACATTTTGCACCCTAAGGGGTGCCGTAAGTTTGTTTGCGGGAATGACAAGGACCGGATAGGACAGCGTCTTGAGAAGTGTATGCCTATGTGCATTGAGCTGCCGTTCACTTGCCCCACCCAGAGGGAGAGGGGCCCGGCTTGTTGCTCCTCCTTGTCTTTGCCGTCACAATAAACCCCTGGGATTGACTTGGATAATCATGGATAGACAATCAGCCATGCAGTTACCTTTCTAGATAGTAGGGCTTGCACATACGGAGTATGCAATCTTGACAAATGTAAGATATGATTTTTTTATATGTTTGATTATGCGTTAGCTTGCTCATGGATGGATTTTTAGTTTTGACAATGCGACGTATTCTGAGCCATGGTGGTGGCTTTATAGGCTGATTCTTCATTATTAACAGAAACAGTCCACATCGATAGACCGGTCATTTTTATGGGCAAAGTATTGTGAATCCATATGTTTATTGATGATGCATTTTATTTGTGAGAGAAAAAAATACAACCTGACAAGCTATCGATATTTAGTAGAAAAACCTTCTTTATCTAAAGAAGAATATTAGGTGTGTTCCAAGGATGTTTATTAGAGGAACGCCTCGTTGTCGACGGGAACATCGCTTATCACTTGACGTATAGCGCCGGTAAATCCAGAGAAAATAAAAAAAAGGTGTGTGTGAGCGTCTACATTGTGCTGTGTAATTCTAAAAAAAATGTTTATTAGAGGAGCTTTTACAATGATCAGGTTTGGCAAAGTTAACCCAGACTAAAGGTTCATCGTGGGCCTATAAGCTGGGCTCTCCGATGACCGTCGGCCTATATAAACTGGGCTCTCCAGGCGGCCGCCAAACTCGACCCAGCAGACAGATAGGCCCACCAGGCCCACTACGAACCCACACGACATCCTTCTCCCGCACGCCTCTCTAGTCCCGCTGCTCCTGCTCCCTTCTCCAGCACGCCAGTTCGAATCCTGTACGACGACGGGTCGACGGCATCCCGACCTCAACGGTCAGACGGCCGCCGGACACGGGCATCCTCGCCGCGGCCGGCAGGCGCAGCATCTTCTCCTGCAAGGAAGAACGGGAGCGTGACGCGGCGCGCTCGCGTGGCAGCCCGGTGTCCGGACCAGACCAATCATACGGCCCCCAAAAGTCCACGCCGCCGTCCCAAAACCAGCGAAACGAGCCCGCAAAAGCTTGCACAGCACGCTCCTCGATTCCCGGGCTCCCGCGCGCGCACGCGCCCACCGCCGTCACACTGACACCGTGGACCCGCTGCCGGCCCGGCCTGTCCTCTCGTGACACCTCGTAACCATCCGCCGCGCAGACGGCAGGAACTCTTGTAGCTCCACTGACACGTGGGTCCGGAGGGACTGGACGGACATTCGGGCCCACACGTCGGCTTCTTGGGCTCTTTGCCCGAGCGACAGGGACAGCGCGGCCCACCAACCCGCCCCGCGCTCCACGACGCCAAATCCGCGCGGGAAATGCTCCCGCGCCTGCGCGCCAAACGCAATCGAAAACCCAAGCATTTTCTTCTCCGCCGCACAAAAAAAAAAAGAAAAGAATTGCTCATCGCCTCGTCCGCGCCGGGAAGGCATTTAAATCTCCCCCCAAACCCTACCTTCTCTCCTCATCCATCGCCCGCCTCCCATCCCTCGCCTCGAATCCAGAGCTTGGCGGCGGCGGCGTGGGCGCGCGCACCAGGTGTTCGACGGAAGTCCTCGCCGGCGCCGAAGATGTACGTGCTGAAGCGGGACGGGCGGCAGGAGACGGTGCACTTCGACAAGATCACGGCGCGCCTCAAGAAGCTCAGCTACGGCCTCAGCCAGGAGCACTGCGACCCGGTGCTTGTCGCGCAGAAGGTCTGCGCGGGGGTCTACAAGGGCGTCACCACCAGCCAGCTCGATGAGCTCGCCGCAGAGACCGCCGCGGCCATGACCGCGTCCCACCCGGACTACGCATCGGTGAGGAACACAGTCCGCTGCCCTCTGTTGGTGGTTCCCTTTCTCCTCCTGTCTGTCGTCGTTGCCCTGACATGGGGCTGGTTGCCCCCTTTGTTTGTTCGTGGTTTGTGAAGCTGGCGGCGAGGATTGCTGTGTCGAACCTGCACAAGAACACCAAGAAGTCCTTCTCGGAGACGTAAGCGACGCCTCTGACTTTGGCTTAATTTCATCCAATCCTAGCCGCAGGAGGAAGGTTGGATTGGGGATCGGGTTGTGAATTGACTTGTGACTGTCCTGGATGTAGGATTAGGGACATGTACATGCACTTCAACGATAGATCTGGGCTGACGGCCCCTCTGGTGGCTGAAGATGTTTATGAAATAATCATGAAGGTGATATTCTGATTGTCCCTGACACATTTCTGACAGGACACCTGTCGAATTCACTGTTCCATTGCCTTTTTTATAAGGGTATTTATCTCATCCAGTAAATATGTTGTTCTCTGCAATGATGTAACTTGTCCCTCACATGGCTTTTATATTGCCACATTTCAGAATGCCGCTCGCTTGGACAGTGAGATAATTTACGATAGGGACTTCGATTATGATTACTTTGGCTTCAAGACTCTGGAGAGGTCTTACCTCTTGAAGCTTGGGGGGAAGGTTGTTGAAAGGCCACAACACATGCTAATGAGGGTCTCAGTGGGGATACACAAGGAAGACATTGAATCTGTCATCAAGACATACCATCTGATGTCTCAGCGCTGGTTTACACATGCCTCACCGACACTTTTTAATGCTGGCACACCAAGGCCCCAAGTACTGTCCTTGTTTCCCTCCAGATCATCTGAAAATGTGGGCTGTGAGATTGTTTATTAACTGTTGCATTCTCTATGATGCAGTTAAGTAGCTGTTTCCTTATCTGCATGAAAGATGACAGCATTGAGGGGATTTATGATACTCTGAAGGAATGTGCTGTCATAAGTAAATCAGCTGGAGGAATTGGTGTCTCAGTTCACAATATTCGTGCTACTGGGAGTTACATCCGAGGAACAAACGGAACGTCCAATGGAATTGTACCTATGTTACGTGTCTTCAATGATACTGCTCGTTATGTTGATCAAGGTGGCGGCAAAAGAAAGGGTATGTTCTATCATTATTCTCAGTTCTAATTCCATTGTCTTCACAAATTCTTATTGGCGTCTAAACATAGGTGCATTTGCTGTGTACTTGGAGCCTTGGCATGCTGATATTTTTGAGTTCCTTGATCTGAGAAAGAACCATGGGAAGGTAAAATCTCTGCCATTGACGTTTAATTATTTTTGCATATGAAAACTAGCCATCATAGTATTCTGTGACAACTGCTACAGTTGACTTTATATATGCTTAATGCTATTTTTGACTCGCTCCCTTAAAATTGGATGGCTGTTCAGGTCTTAGTTTTTTATTCAAGCTAGTGTCTTAAAGAAATTTCTGCATGATATAGATCCCCAGTATTTTACTTTCCTAACTGTGGTAAAGGAATATTTGCACATGTTTTGTCTGCTATTTTAAGTCTCTAATAATGTTTAATCCATCTAACTTCTGAATGGCCCTGCAAAATTCTTAAAGACTTGTTATTCTGAATGATAATTTAACAGGAGGAACATCGCGCACGGGATCTTTTCTACGCATTATGGGTTCCTGATCTATTCATGCAAAGGGTCCAGAATAATGGAGAATGGTCATTGTTTTGCCCTAATGAAGCTCCAGGATTGGCTGATTGCTGGGGTGATGAGTTTGAGAATTTGTACAAGAAATATGAGAGAGAAGTAAGCTGGAAATACTGTTTTTATATTTAGTTTATTGAACTGGGAACATACTTTAATAACCTTGCTTTCTGGTTTCAGGGCAAAGCAAAGAAAGTTGTCCCAGCACAGACCCTCTGGTTTGACATTTTGAAGGCACAGATAGAAACTGGTACGCCATATATGCTTTACAAGGTATGTTTTTGGCAAATGCAAACTATACAAATAGGTGTTTTTTTTGTTGTTTTTGCTTCTGGACTTGTGATTCTTTTGGCAAACTTTGCCAGCTTTTACTATTGGGCCCTAAGCATTTTTTTGTAATGGTTACTGTCTTCAGGACACGTGCAATAGGAAGAGTAACCAGCAGAATCTGGGCACGATTAAATCATCAAATTTGTGCACTGAGATAATTGAGTTTACAAGCCCTACTGAAACTGCTGTCTGCAACCTTGCATCTATTGCTTTACCACGCTTTGTAAGGGAAAAGGTATGTATTGTCAGTGCTTCAGCTGAATTCAATCATGAAGGTTGTATTCTGATTTGCTGTATGATAAACTTCTTTCACAGGGTGTTCCTTTAGAGTCCCACCCATCCAAGCTTGTAGGCAGCACTGATTCGAAAAATAGATATTTTGATTTTGAGAAGCTAGCTGAGGTTTGTTCAGATCCTATTTGTCTTGGATCCTCAGTTCTCGCCCATGGTATCAAATATTCTGATACGTTGCTGATTTTGCCAGGTTACCTCAACTGTTACTTATAATCTGAACAAAATTATTGATATTAATTACTATCCTGTTGAGACCGCAAAAAGATCAAATATGCGGCACAGGCCTATTGGCATAGGCATTCAGGGATTGGCAGATACTTTCATATTACTTGGCATGCCATTCGATTCACCTGAGGTACTATCCCCTAGCTCTGCACTGGCACTTTATTGTAGTTAGATGGTATGTAACAAATAATATCTTTTTCAGGCTCAGCAGTTGAATAAGGATATTTTTGAAACAATTTACTATCATTCTCTGAAAGCTTCTGCTGAACTTGCCGCTAAAGAAGGTCCTTATGAAACATACGAAGGCAGCCCTGTCAGCAAGGTTTTTTCTCTCTCAAAATTTCCTTGTTTCAATTACTGATACTGTAATGTTTTGCAATTCTTATCTTGACATGGTTATATCCTCAAATTTCTATGCATTGGCCTTAGTGATTAATCAAATATTGTCTACCTGTCTTCCTTTGTAGGGTATCCTCCAACCTGATATGTGGAATGTAGTCCCGTCTAACAGATGGGACTGGTCATCTCTAAGGGAGACTATTTCTAAAGTTGGAATCAGAAATTCTCTTCTTGTCGCTCCAATGCCCACTGCCTCCACTAGTCAGATTCTTGGCAACAATGAGTGCTTTGAACCCTACACATCTAACATATACAGTCGACGGGTTCTAAGGTCTGGAAATATACTCCTTAAGAGTGCTTGCATAATTGCATTCTGATCTACATGTGCATATGATTGATGTTTCTGTTTTTCTTCCAGTGGGGAGTTTGTTGTGGTTAACAAGCATCTTCTTCATGATCTGACTGAAATGGGTATTTGGACCCCTACTCTGAAAAACCAGATAATATATGAAGACGGTTCTGTCCAAAAGATGACAGAAATCCCAGATGATCTTAAAGCAATCTACAAGTATGTAGTTCAAGCTTTATATTGTTATTTTCTACCAAATGTAATTACTGTTGTAGTGTCTAAAAGTTTGTATGCAATTACTGCACCAGGACTGTCTGGGAGATCAAGCAGAAAACTTTGGTTGACATGGCAGTTGACCGTGGATGCTATATTGACCAGAGCCAGAGTCTCAATGTCCATATGGAGCAACCCAACTTTGGGAAGCTAACATCGCTGCACTTCCATGCTTGGTCCAAGGTATTTAGCGGCTGAATCATCAAAGCAATTGTTTATCTTCAAGCAGTTTGTTCTTGGTCTACAACAATGATTTCTTTAACCTTGTTCAATGTCAGGGCCTGAAAACTGGGATGTACTATCTACGCACACGAGCGGCTGCTGACGCGATCAAATTTACAGTCGATACCGCACTTCTGAAGGAGAACGGGGTATGTGTTCTGGCTGTTAATCCCACATACATTCTCTCGCAATATTTCCATAAAAACTTACAGAAACATGACTCGCCATGAAACCACTTGCATATGCAGGTGGCTAATGGCAATGGCAAGGCCGCGGACGAAGACATGGAAGCCAAGATGGCACAAATGGTCTGCTCTTTGAACAACCGTGAAGAGTGCCTGGCGTGTGGAAGCTAGAGGCATCCGAACTGCACTTTCTTATTTATGACCACAACATTATACAACTGGCTGATGATTGGAGTTCAATAACCAGAACGAAGTCTGTGATGTAGGTTGAGTTAAATATTCCCATGCCCTTGGTCCCTGAATGCTTCTATCTCTGTGTTGCCCTACTGAAATATTTGGGATGATGCCCATGTATATATCTACTACTGTCAATGTTATTGATGTGTGCTATTACATTGTCGTGTGAACCATCAGCAGACCACAGTACTCTCTTTCCATCGGTAATAGCGACAGAACAGTTATGCTAGACTGGATACTATTTCACCATAGATGGCTAAGAAAGATCAACGAGAGTCATTTTATTTAGATATTGGATATAATCCAGCCTCCCCTCTATATCCACGTGTGGATATATATAGTCAAAAGTTACAAAAGTTCCTAGACTCTACCTTAAAATCGAGAACCATAGAAGACAAGAAAAAAAGCTAAAGGATTAAAAAAGCTGGAACAACTAAGTTTCACAACTTCTTCTAAGCCTTGCTTTGTCTTTTTCCAAACAATACTTCTTAACATTGCTAGTTTATTTAGAAACTTTGATGTCAGAGTATACTGCATAAAATAGTCACCCGGATACAATGGATGTGAAGTTCTTGCGATGACGCCTTCAACAAGAAAATGATGCAATAGCACCACCGTCACCGTGGACCTGCACAAGCGGTTAAAAGGGAGCATGAACAAACATGGCCATGGCCAGCACCTCTACCCCACCAGCCACGCGCTCGTTGCCGCCGGCCGTCATCGTTGGCACCACGGGCCACGTGCCGCGCGCTACATCGTCGGTCCCGCGGACCACGCCATCGACGTTGACAAACGGGTGCACGCACGGCCGCCGAGCGCCGAGGCCTGGCCACTGTGCGCCGAGCCCTGGCCGTCGGTCGTGTGTTGCCGTCGATCGCCGCATGCCGAGCCCCGGTCGCCGGGCGTGCCGCCGCCGGTCGCCGCTGTTCCCTCGCATGGCCGCCGCCGTCCAGGTTTGGACGAGTCCACCCCGGATCCGGTGATTTGGCCTCGCCGCCGCCCTTACGGTTGCCACCCGGGCTTCCGGTGACCAGCTTCGGCGGCGGCAAGGCGGAATGGAGGAGAGGAGGAGGGTGGCGGCGCTAACCCTAGTGCCCGCCCGGGGAAGAGAGGAGTTGGAGAGAGAGGAGAGTTGTTACTCGGTAATTGTTTAAGAAGTGGTTAATTACTAACAACTTGCAATCTATTATATTAATACAATAGTGTTAAAAGGAGCCACCACGTTCGCCGAGAGGGCCAAGAAATTCCCACGTTAATCTAAAAAAAGAGAAGGATATGGACCGTCGGATTTTATGAAGATCTAAGGGTCTATATTATTTCGTTACTCTAAAAAAGAGAAAAATATATGTCGTCGGATTTGATGAAGATCTAACGGTTTAAAGAGAAAAGTATATGCCGTCGGATTTTACGAAGATCTAACAGTCTATATTATTCCGTTAATCTAAAAAAGAGAAAAATATATGTCGTCACATTTGATGAAGATCTAACGGTCTATATTATTCCGTCCGCCGCCACCCCTCTGTGGTCGCCGCAGGAGCCCCTCTGCCGCCACCGTCGCCGCGTAGCCGTCCATGGTCGTCGTAGGAGGCCTCCACCGTTGCCGCAAGGCCGTCCTCGGCCACCGCGGGAGCCCTCCACCGCCGCCACACGACTGTCCGTGGCCGCTGCGAGAGTCCTTCGTCGTCGCCGCGCGACCGTCCGCCGCCGGGAGGCCGTCCACCGCCGTCGCCGCAAGGCCGTCCCCGGCCACCGCGGGAGCCCTCCACCGCGGCTGCGCGGCTATCTGTGGCCGCCGCGGGAGTCCTTCGTCATTGCCGCGCGACCGTCTGCCGCCAGGAGGCCATCCACCGTCGTCACCGCCGTGGTAGCCGCTCGCGTGCCTTCGGAGTTTGGGGTCCAGCCGCTCCGCGCGCCGCCGGAGGACAGTGGGACTGAAGGCTACCGGTCAGGGAGACCGACACCCCTCGCCGCCACTAGAGAGAGGTGGGGAGACAGAGGGAGAGATAGAGTGGGGGGAGTGGGGGCGTCGGTGAAAGAAAAGGAGAAAAAAGAGATGGGTGAGCTCACGTGTTAGTAGTTGGTATATAATATGAGATATAGAAGATAACAGATGCAGAAGAAATTAATATAGAGGAGAGAATCTCAGTGACTAGGCACAAATATTCCTTTTGGAGGATAAGAACAGAGTACGACGAGTGCGGATAGCCTGAAGCCCCATGTGCCCTTCCAGGTTTCTCTATATAAGAGGCAACGTTCAACAATGAGCGGAGGACAGCATGTCGATCTTGCACGTGTACCTAATGAGAGGTGTTCGGATTTAGGGTGTTCAAAAAGGTTGTGAGCACAGCAGGATATAATGATTCTCCCTGTCCGAAGGGAGCGAATCACTACCGGAATTGAGCACCATGGCCGCACTCAGCACTCATAGAAGATCATCAAATGGTTTATCCGCGCTCAAACCCTTTTGATGGTCTTTGTTAATGACTTAGTGCAAGAAGGAGCAGAGAGAGGAAAAACAAAGCGGAGAAACTAAGGTGGTGCAGCGTTCAACATGAGCGAATGACACCATGTTGATTTGCATATGTAACTAATGAAAGTTCTTAGATTTAGGGCGTTCACCAATGTTGTGAGAACCCGTGAGAGAAAAATTATCTATATCCGAAGGAAGTGAAACGTTGCTGGAATTGATCATCACCATGGTCATGCTCAGCACTCATGGAAGATCATCAAATGGTTTGCCCACACTCAATCCCGTTTGATGGTCTTCGTAAACGAGTTAGTGCAATGCAGGAGCAGATTTAGGAAAAACAAAGCAAAGAAACTCAAGTGTCGTACAACTTTGATGATAGACGTGCTTGACGTGCACATGTGTTGACATGGAAGTTGAGTGACAACAGGCTGGACAAAGAAATGCTTCTCTTAATGCCCGATATAATCATGCAACTGTAAACTACTGTCGATCATTCACTAAATCGGGCATCAACAATGTCTATATATTACTCCATCTTTTACCGGAGGAGGAAAAAGGCAAAAGATTGATCCATAACCGTGATAGGCACCCATTGGTTGCTGCAGCCTAAGTTCTCATTGCATAACTAGCAAAATAATAGTATTTTCTCATAAATTTTTTGGATAGAATTCTTCTGGTGTGATTGATTACCCTCTATATTTGATTTCCTCCCTCCTTAAGCTTTCCTTCATGGTATATCATTCTGATCATTGATTTCTGTAGCAAGCTAGGCTACCGATCATACCGCTAATTTGTAAAGTGAGACGACACAAACACCATTATGTTTTGTAGAAGATTTCTACTTTAATCCAATTGTCATGTGTTATGCTATTGCAAGTTCTTAGGGGTAGTTCTCATGTCCATGAGGGAGAGAGTATCTCATGTCATGTCAGTGAGTTGCATTTTATATATGTAAAGTTATATGAATTACTCTATTTACTTACCCATGATCACTACCTCAATATTAGGTCACACAATATATAATCTTAGAGCAACTCCAGCAGACCCAACAAACCCCTATCTCAAGTTTAGAGGGTCCAGAAAAAAGTTACACTCCAGCAAACCCAACAAGCTCCTGTCGCAAGTTTAGAGGGTCCAGAAAAAAATTGCACTCCAGTAGGCCTCCATTCTCGGGGGTCTATAGAAAGCCCTATATTTATAAGGGTTATTGCTGGAGTTGTAGCATTTCTGTGGCCCTTAAAAATAAAGGTAGACTCCATTTAGTATTTGGAGAGTCTGAGAGGTATTGATAGAGTTAATCTTAATAACATAATGCTATTACCATATTAAACGAAATAAAAATAATACACACGGTTTGTTTTTGATAAGATCTAACAATCTATATTAACCCTTAAAGTACATTGATTAGAGTAAATAAATAGTTAAATTCTAAATTGAATAAATAAGGAAAATATAAGTTGATCAAAGAATCAATATCAAATACAATTAGTAAATATAAGATTTCATCATTAATTCATACCATGTGCCACATGCATGATGATAAAAAATAATACATTAATTTGGGCACACTTGGACAAACAGCATTGATAATAGAACAACGGATATTTAAATAAAATTATATTTAAATTAAAAAATCTAAATATTAGTAAAAAACTAGCTACCCGCGTAAATTTGCGCGGGACTCCTTGATAGTTACACGTACTGTACGGTATGATTACCAGTAGCATTGCTTCTGCGACCAAACGCGAACTTGTAACTGCAAAACGACTAAACAGCAACCGTGGCCATCTCCACAGGCGTGGTTTTACGACGGTGGCGACAACACGATTCTATCGATCTTGAAATTATGGTGGAATTCGCCGTTCCGGTGGCGGCATCCTGGGAGCAGATAGTGGTGTTGCGGTTTTCCTTCAAAATTGGTCTATTTTGAGCTAGTGATTGTGGCGTTTGGTTACGGTTCGTGTGGACAGGCGCGGCGGCGACTCAACATAATTGTTAGTGGCCAGTTCGTTGCTGCTCGACAACCAGTGGGAGGTGGCCCATTTTTTGGACGGCGGCCTATGTAGGGATGCTCGTGGATTTGTGTTGAAGCTTGATGGAAGGCGATGTGCTAAGTGCTGCGGTGTTAGCGTTACTCCTTTTCTGGTGTAGAAACAAGATGTGGTTTTCTGCTGTGCCTGGTGCAAGTTGGCTGCGCGGATGAGGAAATTTTTGGTTACCGGCCTATCAACGTATCAGGAGTAGCAATCATATTTTGCTTAAAAAAGTCTAAATTAGTTCTCTCAAGGGTGTTAAAGTCTGTCGTGATTAATGTGAGGCGGCCGCGCGATTAATGACGAGGCAGATATGCGAACGGGCGGCCATGCAAACCGGCGGCACGCGTCACTGGTAGGGGTAATTGCGTCCAAAGCTGAACTCGGGCTCCATAACTTGTCTTTTGCCGCAACCGGCCTGCCCTCCCGAACGTCTTCTTTTATACGGAGGGAGTATATCAATTTGTCCATCCAATCAACCCCTTAATATAATTTGTTGAAATTTTGTGAAGGGATAGAGAACATCGTGACTTATTTAAAATAACATATATTATATTTTTTATCATTATTTTGATAGGCTATGAAATCTAATATTAAATTAACCATAGTGATATAATATTTGTATAAAATAATGATGGAAATTTTATAATATGTATTGTACAAATATTTAATGATGTTTACTACCACGCTATAGAATTTTGACTTAAAACTTCACTCATGTATGGCGAAACAAAAGAAAAAAATTATGAAAGGAGGGATTGAACCAATTAAAATAGTTGTGGGAGTAATTTGGACCAAAACATAGTTTAGGAGGCATTCAGACTTTACACGTTCCTAGAGGGAATAATTTGGACTTTCTTCTTCTGCTTATGTAGTACACAAGTTGTGGATGGGTCGACTGCATGACCCATACAACAATAGAAAAGTGGCGAAGCCAATAATGATCCCAATTCTAGATTTCTTTTCAACACGGCCTGTTGCTGCAAACTAATCGATCTTTTGATGTTGTTTCTGATTTCGATGAAATATAGGCACGAGACCTTGCCTTACAATAGAGTTGGGTGTGACAATTGCAATTGATTGAAAGGAGGGTGAAAGAAAACCACATGTGTGGAAGGCGTGACTCTAATCTATATAACCTATATAGATCCACCCCACTAAAAGTTATTACTCTATTTCTCTACTTCCACGTCATATAGAAACCCATTGTATTAGACGCCACGTTACCTATATCTTCCACCGATTTTCTACGACTAATAGCATTCATGTATGTAATTTATTAGTCTTTGCGAGTATAACGCACAAAATTCTCACATAGAAATGCATGGATGATTAATTATTTAAGAGTCGTTCTTTCTCAACAAAATGAATATGTTTTCACGTATAATGTCGTTTGCAAAAAAATAGCCATGTTAATTTCACCTTAAAATTTTGTTTAAGAAATTCTCACAACATCACGCGGGGTATCAGGCACACCACATCAACCATTTATACATATCCTATTGGTTGTGAAAGTGCATCTAGGCACTTATGTGTTTTGGTGATTTGTATGACAACATGATTCGTGATATAACTTGTTTGCTTAAGCATATGAGCAGGTCTTATTCTTATGAATATTCGTATAATATAATTGTTGATCAGAATATATACTTGACATCGGCTCTAAATGTCATAAAAGCAAGCAAGTGTGTTTGATCCCATGATGCAAAAGATGAGCAATGACAAGAGAATAGAAATGAAAAATGAGACAAGGTTTTTATGCATATTAGTTGGTCTCATTTAGTAGAAGCTTGTCAAAACAAAATGGGACAATCTACATGAAGAAATTGGAATTCCTTTGATCTTGGTCCATAGTAGTGGTTATAAATAAAATGAGATATGATTCTATGGATAGTATGTGGTCTCATCTAGTAGAAGCTTATCAAGACAAAATGGGACAATCTACATGAAAAAATTGGAATTCTTTTGGACGTGGTCCATGACAATAGTTACATTCATGATGAGACATGATCTTATGGATATTATATGGTCTCAAGTACATGGAAGCCTATGGACAAGTGATTTGACAAAGACAACATACAAGACAATATTGAATGTATTTCGGGTTAATTGAATACATGGATTTCAATATGGTTTTCATGATGATGCAAAGCAAAGCGAAACTTAAAGTGGCAAGATATGATGAAAAGGATCAAGCTAGATGGGAGTCACATTCCAAGCGAAGAGAAGGGCAAGTTGGTCTTGTAGCCGAGGGACTTTGTTAGGGAAAGTTTAGAATCTTAGTTTGATCTCTATACTTCAATCAAGCCTTATCAAGTGAAGCAATGTGAAGCATCTAATCATTTATGGATCATATATTGGAATGGCTTATAAATTGGTCCATACACTTGGAAATTCTAAGCCCAGCTCAAGATTGGATTTGCTCAGCAACAAAAAAAAGGTTGTATGCCCTCAAAGTTGAAATTGACAAGTATGGCATGAATGAAGACATTGAAGCTCAAGTGGAAGAATTAATTTGTTATTTATTTTCTTGAGTATAGGAATGTCATACTATCAAGAGGGATGCAACAATTAGTTGTTTAGACAACACCAAAAAGTGCTCATAGGTTAACCCATGTGAGATAGCCTTTGAGAGAAGTCGTTTTGAGACTAAGTGTGTTGACTGGTCCAAAACCGGTCTGACCGGTTTTGGAAAGAGGTCTGACCGGTTTTAGAGGTCTGACCGGTTTTAGAGCTCGGAGTGCTAACGGCTAGTTTCGTTTGAAAACCGGTGTGACCGGTTTGGGAAACCGGTCTGACCGGTTTTCCACTGACATAACGGCTAGTTTTTGGGTGTGGGGTATTTATACCCCTTGGCCCTCTCCTTTGAGGGCTGCTGGTTCCTTTGCTTCTCTTGTGCGCCCAGAACCTTCTTGAGCACCAGCAAGCTCTCCCCAAACATCTCTTTGTGAGATTGATAGAAATTTGATTGTATCTTTGGATTTGGGTTGAGAGGCTAATTGTGTGTGAGCTATTGCAAGCTAGTAAGAGCTAGCTAGATCAGTGAAGACCAAATTCTTAGCTTGATCATTTCCGGTGAAGTCTAGCAACCATTGAAGCATTTGTTACTCTTGGAGGTGAAGCCTCCTAGACGGCTAGGCGTCGCCGGTGAGCTACCGTATTTGTGGTGAGTCACGGATTGTTTGTAAAGGCTGGCCTTGCCTCCTTCGTGGAAATATGTCACAAGTTAGTGGAATCGAGGAAAATGGATTGGTGTGTATAAGCCCGCCTTTTGTAGGCCCTCAACGGAGACGTAGGATTCATCGTGCCTTAGTGGCAGCCTTAGTGGCAGCGGTGAATCTGAACTTCGGGAAACAAATCATCGCGTCTCTCATTTGGTTTGCCCCACAAGCTCAATTCTAGCATTTACATTAGCTTCCGCTTCGATCTACTTGGTTGTGCTTTACTTGTATGCAGGGACATAGTGAACCTGCTAGAACTCATCTACAGAAGCTATTCACCAAGTTTGGTTTGTGCTAGAACTCGTAGAGGGGATAAATTGCATTGTTGTGTTTCTCTGCCAGAAACCGGTCTAACCGGTTTGGGAAACCGGTCTGACCGGTTTCAGTACTGATTGTGTGAAAATTTTTGAGTAAGTGCAGATTCACCTATTCACCCCCCTCTAGGTGACATCAAGGTCCTTTCAGGTTGCAAGGTCAAGACCAGCATAAATCTATATGTTGTCGGCGTTCATCATCTTGTGTTAGTCATCCACATCAATAGATAGATTTATTTTATCGTGTTATCTGTGCAGCAGTGAGTGTCCACAATAGCAACTACAATTACCACCGGCTACTTTTGGACGTTTGAGGAGAGGTTTAAGGCTAATCTCGGTAACGAATTTCATAGTGTTGTTTCTAGGATGAACATATGGATAAACAGAAAATGAAATGATGTTTGAAACCATCCTACTAGTACATAATTTCCTATTGTTGTATTATATGCACCATTTAGCATTTAATTTCATAACTCATGCATAGTTAATATCTGTGCCAAGGGAGTTTCGATGAAATTGGTTTCTTCTCTCATCTTAAATCTCTGCCATGTCATCAGACACTGTATTAAATATAAATGAAACTAGCACTGGAAATGACCTAAGGCTCTATTTGGATGTCGATATTGAAAGCCTTGGCATTGAATTGACTTCAATGCATTAGGTTACAATACCAAAGCCATTGTTTGGATGTAGATGAAATTGCTAGATGGAATCAAAAAAGCTGGTGAATACCAATTCATGTTTGGATGTCCATACTGTGGCATCTGATTCTGGCCATCTTCTTCGCATCCACCTCAGCCACGCTGGCAGCGACGCTCGCTCGAGCCACCGACACCTCGTCGGAGAAGGCCTCTCATTTCGTCTGGGACGCAGCTCGGCGGCGGAGGGGCGCAGCTCACCGGCGGAAGGGCGCACAGCTCGCCGCGGAGGAGGCAGGGGAGGGGCGGCGTGGGGCTTGCCATGGAAGGTGGCAGCAGAGGGCGGCGAGGGCGGCGCAGATCCTCGCTTGCCCCGCGGTCTTCGCCTCCTCTAGCTCCGGCGCATCGGATGGGCGCCAGGCAAGAAGACGGAGAAGCCCATGGCGGGGAGGGGGGAGGGTGGCCGGAGATGCGAGAGAAGAGGAGGGCGAGGGGAGGTACCTTCGTCGTCGCCGTGGGGGGGGGGGTGGGGGCGGGGCTCGGAATGGGCGGGCTCGTGTGGGCTGGCCAAATATTTCGTGGCATTAGAGCCCAATTCCATTAGCCAATACCAAGATCTGCCAAACAGCTGAATTTGAGGCCACCCAAATTCAATTCCTAATTCTAAGCCTCGCTTTGTAAGTGAAAATGTGTGCTTGTATGGTTGTGGTAGATGAGGAGGGATAAGGGAGGTGGGGAATCCTATGAAAAGGGCATTGAACAAGACATATGGTCATATGAGAAATGAGGGAAGTGTGTCAGAGACCTACAAAAGAGACCAAGCTTAGGCCAGTCTCGGTTGAAGTTTCATAGAGAGTTTTATGGTATGTAATTAAGAAGAGTTTCTTCCCAATAAAACTCCCGAGTGTAACCATGTAGTGAAAATGTGCATACTGAGATGGCCCTGTTGCCGAATGCAATTTGTCACTGGTATTATACCTCAATACGTAATATTCAAGTACATTGACCCTCCTCCCTCACATCCCGTCAAGTTCCATCTGTGACCTAAAAATCTTAGGTTTATATTTGGCCTATCTCTTGAGGTGCTCAGTTGACGATTGAAAACACTACTGATAAATATGTATTTGGTGACAACATATGCTATATATTAGGTATCCACTCGCAACAAATAAAACTTTGTATGTAACACAACGGGATATATAACACAATCGCAAATATTTGATGATTCATATAATTATTCATACATATATTAATTGATTACAGGTGTAACAAACTTGTATCACATTATAATGATCTCAAATCTGGTTTAGTCATGCCAGTATGTTTAAGTGTCGTTATGTTGCTCATTGATAATGACAATCGGGTAACACGACAAATTTTAGTGTCAACACATTGTCGATGCCTTGAGAGCCTGTGATCAGTATATATTTCAGATTGAACAATGTTATGCAGCATACGATTTCTGTTTGTTCGAAGAAAAACTAGTGCACCCACGATATCACCAAAAGTTCCCAAAGTTAAGAAGATTATAATCCGACAAAATACCTCTAAAATTTTGGCATCGTCATGTACTACAAACCAATCTTTGATCATGTATTGTTTATGCGTAAATAAACTGTCGATCCGCCTAATCTTGGTCCATTGTTGTTGGACTCTCGATTCCTCCGGACGAAGCATCAGTAGCCGCCGCCGCCTCCGCCATGGCCACCGCCGCAAGTTTCAGCTTGGCAAACGCTTCCATCACCCCCGCGAGCTCCACCACCGCCCCCGCCGCCGCCATGCGGCCGCGCGCCAGCCGCTCTTCGTACTCCCAGGCCGCGAGGTCCTTCTCCACGGCCTCGTGGGCGCCGACGAGCGCGCGCAGCTGCGCCGTGGCCGCCTGGCCGTCGCGCAGGTGCTCGTCGAGGCCGGAGTGGTCGCCGGACGGGTCCTCCACTAGCCGCCTCACGCCGGCGGACATGGCGAGGAACAGCGTCCTGATGCGGCCATTGACCGCCATGAACTCGTCCTTGATCCGGCGAGCCGACGCCGACAGGGCTTCGAGCCGCTCCTGCCGCGCGGCCGACGCCTCGTATGCTCCGGCTAGCTCCTTCCTGGCGGCTGACAAGGCGGCGGCGGCGGGATCTTCGGCGGGTTCATCGAAGGGTAATCCCATTGCAGATCGAGGCCAGATGGATCGTCTCGTCTCGTCGCTAGATGCGAAATCTTTGTGAAAATATATACGAGTGGAGTTGCACGGCAACCTCCGACGCGTGGCTTATATACATTTTGGATCCGATCGAGACATCGAAGCTTCATGAATCTGTATTGTATTCTGTATATATAATTATACATGTACCAGTTTATCTTGAGTTTTGTACGTATACATAAGTTATCACTCCTCTCCCACATATTCTAAGCGATTGAAATCTCGTGATCGACGGTGTGAACGCGGGTGATCACGGAGTTTGGATATGATTTTGTGTTGCTCAGATCATCGATCTGGTGACTCATGGACCCCGGGCTATAGGTAGGTTCGCGAGGAGTAACTGAGAAATTGGCTGATTCCATATCGTTGACTGGAGTACTACAGTTGCATTTACTTCTAACTCAGCTCTTAGGTTTTCACGATTGTATAGGCCGAGCACAAAACTCCCTAGTCCAACCTTCATTCACCGAATTGAGTGTTGTGAGAGCTCGCCATGACTATATGTCGTGGGCCCGTGGGCAACACGTCCTTGTGCTCGTCCTTCTTCCACCACGTACTCTCCGCTTTGTTCTTCCACGCGCCTCCGCCGGTTAGGGTTAGAGTTAGGGGCTGTGGTGGCCGGGGCTTCTCCGGTGAGGTCCCGACTGTAGAAGAAAGCTTCAGGCAGAAGGAAAAGGGCGGCGGCGATGATTCATGGACGGGGCAGCAAGGCGACGGGACGCTGCTGACTGTAGGTAGTGGGAGACCATCCGATGGGCGGTGGAGGAGACAGTCCCTAGGGATCCTTTAGGAACGTAGGGTGGAGGGATCGATTCAAAGGTCTCCCCATAACAGGAGGTCTAGTAGCGGGAAAATTTTTTATTTGACCACCTAAATTTAGACCACGTGGCTGTTTAGATGGCATGCTAGAGTTGCTCTCCGGGATGTGCTGGATGTTATCCAAATCTTGCTACTAGATCGATTGCGCATATATATATATATAGGGAAGATATACTCCGTGGCCGGCCATAGAATAGTTATTCTGTAGCCACCTCTTTTTACTGTAGTTTTATGTAGTAATTTACTATAATTTTAATACATATTTATGGTAATTGGGTTACTATAACACACATGGAGATATTTACCATTATATTATAGTAAATCACTTAGTAAGAAGTTACTAAAATCTCGTGAATTACTATAGTAATTATAGTAACTCAAAGTGGCTATAGAATAGTTATTCTATGGCCGGCCATAGACTATAGGTTATATATATATATATATATATATATATATATATATATATATATATATATATATATATATATATATATATATACACACACACATACATACATATGTTATTAGCTCAACACCGACATATTTAGCCAAACGCATGATCCAAACAACTGCTATCTAGCAAATCCTTAAATTCATGACATAAATGCTAATGACATTGGAAATTTCTAATGATGCCAGGTACTATTGTAGCTAAGATTCAACAGAAAAACATTTGGTGCAAACTCCCAACTCGGCGGTGTGATAAAAAATCCATCCAAAAGACATACTTTTGCTATAGGTATATACACATACACTCATACTATCATACATATGAATTTAACTAGAGGTTAGTCGATAAATCTTGAGATTAATGAAGTTCCCGTTTTTCTTCGCTGGCTACCACAAAGAACCTAATGCCGTTGAGAAATTGAGGTAAACTCAAGCATGATCCGATCGAACAACCTAGATATAGCAAACAAAATTCGTAGAAGAAATACCAATTACATACATATATAGATGAAAGCAAATTCTAATAATAATAACTAGTACTATATGCGTGCTAAATCACTAGTCCCGAGCAACTCCAGCAGACCCTCTAAACAAGCCTCAAAGCCAAATTTAAAGGGTCAAACAAAACTGTTACACTCCAATAGGCATTTTATTTGACCTAGGAAGGCCTGCAAATTTATCCCCCCACCCTCCATTCCTGGGGTCTTTAGGAGCCCTCCATTTTTAGGGGTCATTGTTAGAGTTGAAATACATTTTGAGGCCCTCGAAAAATAGATTAAACCCCGCATTTAATATTTGGAGGACCTGATTTAGGAGCTATTGCTGGAGTTGCTATCGATCCATCATCAGATGCGGCAGGGCTGCAACTGAGCTGTTGCTGCCTCATCTTCCGGCGGGGGTGTTGTCAGTCCAACCGCCGCAACGTGCTTCGCCATGGCGATGTAATCCTTCGTGAGCCTGTCAAGCTCGGCGGACGCCTCGTCCATTTCCTTCGTTCTTCAACCTCCGGAACCGGGCGCAGGTGCCCGTGACGTCGGCGATCGAGGAGCTTGTTAAACCGCTCCGCGTTCATCCTGTCGACCCAGCAGAAGCCGCCGGCTACGTCGTCGAAGAACTTCTCCATGATATGGTGAACGGCGGCTCCGTGCCGTCGTCCATGGCTGCTGGCGCGTTAACGTTTCCTCCCGTATCCATGGCGTGCCAATCGATCGGACGAAATTAGCAAAGCCGTTGCGGGTTTTCAGAGACGCTTACGAGATCATCCGTATATGAGGATGCAACATAATGCAGAGCCAATCTTTACACGACAAGGACTCGATCAGTCGTGAGAGCCCTACCTAGTCGAGCTCTTAGACCTCTCCAGCATGGTCGCGATCATGTAACAGCCAGAGTCCGGATCGCAATCGGACTACCAGCCTGAGTCCGGATCGCAATCGGACGTCGACGTGTGCGGCATCCCCACCTGATTTTCATTCAAGGCCTTTTGAGCAAGCCATCTTATATCTTTAGGTTTCAACAAATTTTACATAACAACTCGGCAAAAAAATACATCAAAAAAATTCTACATTGGAGAAAAAGATTGGCACCAGGCATCTGCTATCATTCGGTCCACTTTGGACCACCGGCAAACTCCATAGATGGGCGTCTTGCTTGCAGGCCGCCCAGAGGTATGAGAGTGAGGGGACATACACCATTAAATATCATGTTGTTGCATTGTTTCCACAACTGCCAACAAACAATGAGAAGGAAGCTGTTGTAATGTTTAGCTGGCATCGTTGCCGGACGAGGAACACGGTCCCGAGGCTAGTAACCGACGGGCCACTAGTGTCCACTCCGAGCTTAACCCAAACTTGATCCGCAAAAGGGCATCCGAAGATGATGTGATCACAGGTTTTCTACCTCGCAATTGTACAGCTCATAGTACGCATCAAAGACTATGGGCGTGATTGGTTCGCCTAAGAACCCAGCCTGGCTCGTACCTAAGAGCCAGCCCCTGCCGGTCAGGCGATGCTGATTGGTCCTGCCTCCACAGCGTCTGGCTGCCGTAAGATCGTGATTGGATACCCGGATAAAAACACGTCCATACCTTTTTCCTTCACGTTCCGCGTGCAACTTGCACCACCGGAGCCTGGCTCGCGGGAAACACCCATTTTCTACGTATCCACGGAGCCAGGCTGGGGCGCGCTTTTTGCGTCGCGAGGGACAGTCTCAAATGCTGCTGCAGCTATCCAATCATGCGCACGTCACATCCCGGGAGCCTGGCCGGCCTAAAACCGGGGACCAATCAGACCCTATATATTTCTTCAAGAGTTTATCCTTTGCATTGCACCCTTTCCTCCGCGAGCAGCCAGACGCGAAGAACTGGTATTTGTTGTAAGTTAAACTTCGGTAGTTCTGATTAAAATTATCAAAAGTTATTATCTCTATTGAATTTAATGTGGAATATTTATTGATTTGATTTGGCACTACATGTGTTGGTTGTTTATATAAATTTGGTCAAAATTAAGAAGGTTTAATTTAGGACTCAGAACAGTAACTGAATACTTTTCATCAAATTCTCTAGATCGATGAGACTGTTGCCTCGTCACCGGGTCAATGACGTATGTGAACCCATGATAGACATTTCAAACAACAACGACACGTTAATATCTGTGATTACTTTAAAATATAAACGCTAATTACAATACTAAAAAGGCATTTAATCCTAATTACTGTATATGCATGCTTCATGCACGATCCCCTATCAAATTATAACAATAGCAAAGTCTTAACCGCTCCTGTCCTCAAGCATCTCAGCTGCGGCTGCGCTGGAACCTTCTTCAACCCCGCCTGCCGCTGTCGCCGCCGCGTCGTCCTCGTCCGCCGCGAGCCGGCGCTTCACCATGGCGTCGAGGTCCCTCAGCTTCGCGTCGAACTCCGCGGAGAGCTCGTCCTTCATCCGCGACAGCTCGGCGAGCCGCGCCCGCAGATCGTGGGCGGCGGAGGCGTCGCCGGCGGCGGCCCGCGCCTTGAATTCCCCGTCCAGCTCGTCGACCAGCGCGGACAGTTCGTCGGCCCGGGCGCCGACGTCCCGAGCCACGTCGTGGAGGAGCTGGTTGATCTGATCCGCCGACAGCGGCGGCGGCGCCGCCGTCTCTTGGCTATCTCCTCCCATGACGAGGTTGTCTAGTTATTATTATTGCAAAGCTAGCGCTGCTACAACCTACGAGTACGCGTCGACGGTCCCCGTTTGCAGAGCACGACACGGCTGCATATATAATTACGGTGGACGAGCCATCCACGTGTACGAGTACGACAACGACACGGACTCCAGTCGACCGGGGTAACCGACTCAACTAGGAACATCCACAACCCGTGTTTAATCGCACGCCGCAGAGATGAGTCCGGCTCCGGTTCGGACTCGTTTAATTTGGCGACGCCATCACGTGCGTGTCCACAAAAGCAGGGAAACTGCGGCCATGCCATCGATTAGGCCGTCTCCAACGGCCGGCGACGTCGGCAGCAGAAATCTTATTTTACTTAATGAACAGTAGGAAAAGCAACTCACCAGCGCTTCACTCCACGTCTAACTCGCACATCTTCTGAAGTCCTCTCTCTCACGTACACATTTTTAAAGGGTCTAACTTTATATAGAATTTTTTAATGCACATCCGCTGGCTCTGAGCCAGCAGCTAGCTGGAGCCTTTGGAGAAGGCCTTATCGATCCGCAGTAAAGTAACCACGTTCACGTTATCTACAAACGATATGCATGATATTTGCCTTAAAATAAACAATGCATGCTATGTGCGCTCGATCTAATAGGACGGGGATAACGCGGAACGGGTCGCGCGTAAGGAAAGCACGCGAGCCGCTGTCGTGGCCGCCCCAAGCCCCCGCCGTCATCATCTCCTCTGGCTCTGGCGGCTTCCGCCACCTTCGCCACCGCCCACCTCTACGGCCTAGCGCTAATCGATGGTCCGCGTTCGCCCCCGCCGTCCGCACCTCCCGGCTCCGCCGCCTCCGCCGCCGCCCACCGCCACGACCGACGCTAATCCGTCGTCGTCGCGCCCTCCGCTGCCACCTCCGCCTCTGCCGCCTGCACCACCCACCAGGGGTCCTTCACCGCCCGACCAGCGGCGCCCTCGCCGCCCGGCCCTCCGTCCGGCTTCGCTGTCGGGCCGGCCGCCACCCCGAACCCCCTGTGGGATATGGGTACCACTGGGCGCACTGTCAGAGGAGACTACGCCGACCTAGGCCCACGCCTAACAAGGTTGTGGGCTGACCACTAGGCGGCCCACGAGGGATCCTGACTTGACGGACAAGCTTGGTGAAGACGCGGCCGACGGCGCGGCCGGATATCTTGGGATATTTTGCGGTATCCGACTCGGATAAGAATCCTGGTTGTAATCTAGAAGGTTTAGATTGAAACCGATTTGTAAACTCTAGCTCGTCACCCTATATAAGGCGGCCTAGGACAACCCCATGAGGGTACACCATCATGTAACCCTTCGTTCGTCCTTGCTTTTTGAAGCTTGGCCGAGTTCCAGCAATACAAACACAAACACCGACACATGACGTAGGGTATTATACCTCCGGGTAGCCCGAACCTGTCTAAATTAGTGCCTCATGTGTACCATCAAGCTACTTGCTCGACGATCCCTCGCCTACAAATCAACCACTCGGATACCAGGTGGATTGTCGGTCCTAAGGTTTGACAGTTGACGCGTCAGGTAGAGGTGATTGTTGAGTTTTTCAATCCAATTAGCTCGATGACAGATCAATCTCACGAGCACGAAGGCTAACCTCCACTGGGGTTCAAGAATCCAACAGCAACGCCGTGGATCTTAAATAATTTGAGAACCCACCCGTACCCACCAATCTTTGGCCTGTGGTGACCTACATCTTCGACGTTTCGATCTACACGGCCTGGTGCGGAGAATCATCCTGCGCAGCCGTGTTGTTCATGTTTGGATCGAGGTCGTGCTGCATCGAGACGGCTATCAATCAGCAGAAAGAAAGAAAGAAGAGATAGAGGAGGGGTGCTCCCGGCGGGTCTTCAAGATCAATAACTCGGCGGCAAGCTTTGATGAGGTCAGATCGATTTGTCGGGCACCTGGAGGCCCAGAATCGACGGGAGGTCACGTGGAAGCTGTTTAAGGCCTTAGTTTCCGAATTTTGGAAGTCAAATTTTGGTCTTCTGGGTGCGTGCGTCATTGTATGTGTGAAAAATTGTCTAAAAATTAATTAATTAGGCTTAAAATGTTCGTCTTGCAGAGTACAATAAAACTTTGTAATTAGTTTTTGATTTTATCTACATTTAGTACTCCATGCATGCGTCGATATTTTAATGTGATGAAAATCTTCTTTTTGTATAGTGAACTTTGAGGGTGGAATTCGAGATACTCGAGTTTCACCAATCTAAATAGGCGGCAAGCTTTGATGAGTACGGATGCAGGGATTAATTCTTTGGAAGAGGGGTGCACCACGCGCACATGCAAAACCCACCAAAGAAGTTAGGCCTTGTTTAGATCTCAAATTCTACCCAAAAATTTACTATGCAAAAAAAGATTTTCATCACATTAAAATGTCATAGCATGCATGGAGTACTAAATATAGATGAAATTAAAAACTAATTGCACAGTTTTGTTGTACTCTATGAGACGAACATTTTGAGCCTAATTAATCAATTTTTGGACAATTTTTCACACATACAAACGAAATGCTACAGTGCGTCTCGGTTTCCCAACTCCCAAATTTGGGGGTGCCAAATTGGCATCTTATTTTCACGGTTCTGCTACATGCACACGAAAGGACTACCAGAAGCATCAAGACTAAGACTTCAACTACTACCTCGATGGAAACCTCGACTACTTGGACCAACGAATCAATCGATGACGAGTCCCGTAAAATCGAGAACTAGTCAAGGAATACCTGTCTCGTTATATAAAAATTGCATACATAACATATCTGAAATCTGTAACCAATTCCTGCTCATACCAATGACTGGAAACTTGAGGTAGCTGGAGTGAAAGAGATGCAATCGGGCCAAACTCCATCTGAAAATAGCAATGGCCCTAACTGTATACTTGTCACAAACACTCCATTGGCTAAATTAGAAATGGAAGTGTATCTAGCTACACTGAAGAAAATTTGAGATATTTGAAATGTGGCATTCTGAATTCCTTGCACATCTGAACGCCTCACCAAACAGGCAAACTTGAGGATGCCGACAGGCAGACTTTGCCCTGCATATACTGTTCAGACTTTGATCGCTCCTACTTCAAGTCTAGTGAGATTGTACTTCGCACCATACAAGAACTCGAGCAATTAATAACTAAATACTCGCAAAAAATTAACTAGCATTGAATGAAAGAGAGTACAAGCTTTATTTAGTATCCCTAGCTACGCCCTAGCACTAGCAGCCAGTAGGCTCTAGAAAACAGAAACACCGGCAGGTCACAGGCGGCTGCGTTGCCGATCTCCGGCCGGCGACGAGCCAACAGAACTAGCAGCAGGGTCGGCGGCGCGGGCCTCGGCGACCGCTTGCTTCATGGCGTGGTAGGTCGGGACGTGGATCTCCTCGACCCGGGAGCGGATCGCGGCGGCGGCGCCGCTCATCTCGTCCACCCGCGCCGCGAGCGCGGGGACTGGCTCCCCCGCCTCCACGGCCTCGATCATCTCGTCGATGAGGGCCGCCAGGTCGTCCCACCGCGCGTCGGTCTCCCTGATGTCGTCGACGAGCTGGCGCGTCGAGGACACAAGGGTGTCCACATCTACCGGCGCGCCGCCGCCTCCCATGACTGATCAGCTACGACTTCGCTTGGCGATGCCGATGGAGAGCAAATAGCAATGGAGGGAGGAGAGAGCCGTGTCGTGGCCATTAGGTCTATATATATGTGGTACGTGTAGGTGCTAGGCACACGATCGGAGTAGGACATGTTTCAACAGCTTTGTTTGCATAATGGAATGGGAAGAACCAGCAGCTTGTATTGATCACCATGATACAAATTATATACACTTGTGATCCTAGCTATCTTCCAGGAGCCGGAGTGCCAGGCGAGGCGCGCGGGCGTGCGCGGAGTGCGCGGGTGCGCGCGGAGCGTGAGCGCCAGGAGTCCGCGTCGTGCGCGCGAGTGCGCGCTGGCCGTTGGCCATGCAGGCCGTTGGAGCGGTAATGCTTCTTCAACATTGTTGGTAATCTTTCTTTCTTCTCGTGTAGTAAAAGCGGATCGAGCAGGCGCGCACGTACACGGTCTCTGAACTCAAACTGACGGTTGCGTTGCTAAGGGCAAGTACATTGTGCCGTCTGATATGCGGTCTCATGCAGTGACACGTAATCTTGAGTCGACTTATCAGATAATATCCCTTAATTTATAGAAAAATAAAGAAATGTTATTGGTTGCACGGCAACAAAACTCGTACAATGGTGGAGGAGTTGTCTCGTAGTCCTAAAATTTAGCTCATGAGGCGGTTGTTTCGCGAAACAACGACCTCATTCACTCACCTCGCTATCTCTCCTCCACATCAGCAAAAATCCTACATGACACTGCATGAGACGACCTATGAGACCGCTTACGTGTAGTAACGTAACTGCCCTAACCGGTCAGCCGTTATCATTGAGGGTATTTTGAGCTGTTGTCCAGCTGCATAGATATCTCAAAGATCGGGTAGCCTCCAACAGAAAAAAAAATCAAAACATAGCAGATATATATGTTTCCTGTTAACACACTATTTTGAGCTGCTGCGCCTGCATGTTGTTGTTATGTTAGCTCAAATAAACCTCTAACGTACTAGTTCAGTATGGTGCAATGCCTATCTGCCATTTAGCAAACTGAAGAACTACAGGGTACCACTCAAGATTCAAGAACCACAGGAATACCACTTAAGAACAACAATATCACAAAGCCGATTGCACTACAACAACCAAATCCGTCACGATTCCTTATTCGTTACGTGCGCAGTGTACACAAGAAAAAGGGAGTGAGCATTCATGTAACCCTCACACTACTGAAAGCCCCAAGACCCCAACCATGTTATCCCCTCCCTACACGGGCTCCAAATCCAAGCTCGAGACCAGATGATATTGAATTGAACTTCACAAAATTATTGACAGTTACTTCTGGCTGAAAATAACCGCAATTCACTCCGAGAAACACACTTTATTCTGCAAACCAGTGCATTCAATTTATTGAATGGCAAGAAGTTCAGACCAACAGATCTTTCTATCCAAGAAGCAGCACATCTCAGAAAACTCCAAATTTCGAATTTGCTTACAGTTGGGTTCACTGAAGCCACAAAAAATCTGAGACAAGTACGCGTCCAGATTATGAAACTGCCGAGGCTAACCAGCTCAGTGTATTCCTAGTTACAATGTCAAGTGTATCACATCTCACTAACGGTGGGAACAAATTTTCACAACACCCAACAAGGGAGCAGACTGGCCTTGGAACGAATCATGTAGTACAAAACGCAGGGAGGATCTAATCTTCATAATCTATGCCGTCATTATCGTCTAGTTCAGAACTATCAACCGCGCCCATCAGTGATAGGAACACAACGACTGCAACAGCTTGTATGGCCAGGAAGTACTTTGATCTCCGCCTGAATTTCTTTTCCTCCTCGGTCCGTTCCTTCTTGGCTCTGGGTTTTGGCTTATAACCTAAAGACCACATCGATAAGAACACCAAACAGCAACAAGATATCTAAAAACAGTCAAGAATATAAGCAACACAAGTGCTGAGATAACAGGGGCAAAGAGCCAGGTGAAGTTCAAGTACGACTTGTTATCATTACTTCAAACTTTCTTAATGCATTTTACTTATTTCGCTTTTGAATGAAAATGCATACAAGTAAAAGACATGGAATTAAATATTGTGGTAAACCCTCAACACAAACTTCTGACCATTCCCAAACATATCTGAGAATAATCACTTTGCCTGATGAGCCCAAGTACCACTATTGTGTTCTGTTGAGGCCTAACCATATGCAACCTATGTATAACTACATTGATTTCCCACTCGGATCTTAATTAAAGCATCGTTTGACACAGTTTTTTTTTTGTGCAACTTCTTGGCGCAATGAAATCAAGAAACAGTTTGAGCCACCAGTGATCCAGGATTACAGAAAGGATATGTCCGCTGAAATGTTATTTTGTTAGGGAAATACAATAGTGTGTACTTTAGGGCAGACATTACTTTACTTTGTAACAAAATGCATTTTGGAAGGGATTAAGTCATCATCATGCACAAATACTATTGCTAAATGCAGATGACTAGGCTGAAGAATGCAGATGGCCTTAAACAGTTTAGTATGTGCATATAATAGCTGTTGGCAATGGCACAGACAAAATAATAATTTCAGACAAGCAGATCTTAGTCTCTTCACCGCCTAATTAAATATTGAAGGAAATGCATTCTTGTATTATATTCGACAGGATGACAGCAACAAAGACATCCTGAAGACCTGAAAGCATTGGCAGCTCCAGAACAAAATACTTATAATGGGCCTGAAGCTTAATCATAGGTATAAAATGGCATAATTGAATTTTAAATGTCTGAATTCATGATATAACTCCCAATCTCTGAATTTTCAACATCTCAATATAGTGTTCCGTTTGCTTACTTTGGCCAGCTGACGCTCTTTTCCTGGGGGTGGATGATGATGATGGACTGGGTGATGATCCTAACCCTGATGATGATGAGTCTCCCAGCAACTGGATCTTGTGGTGCTCGACAAAGTTCACCAAGTTTTCATGCTTCTGCAAAGTGCCCCTCAGCACAGATGCATCCTAAAAAGGCAGAAGTAAGATTAGAACATGCATCAAAGTATATCAAAACATAGTCAAGAATGCTTTATATCATTTGCTTGACAGATTTAGGTTAGCTAAGGAGATTCTTCACAGCATAGAAAGGCGATTAATTCCCCTACAGCTAATGTGCTTGCGCAATTGGGCATTTGTGTTTGATCAATTTTTCTAGGCAATTAGATACTTTAGGTGGTGTCTGCCATTTTGGTGTACATGTATTACAATGGAACTTACAGGCAGTGCATTGAGGACAAAAAGAGCATGTCCAAGGAAAAGAGCATCAACATCTGTCGGGCTTCACAAATAGAAACAAAAACATTAGTGCTCCATAAAAGTCATATCAGGACAAATATCCAAGTGCCAATAAGCATTAAAAAACTAATGGTACAGAGCACAGAGAAATAGGCAGATTAGAGTAAAATAGGTAAGGATCAGTAGTACCTATTATCAAATAGAAAGATTTGATCCCCCAATATCAAAGACAATGCTTCATATGCAGCACTTGCCTTCTGGTATATCTGTTTAAATCGGAAATTTGCATCAGAAGCAACATCCAGGGGGGAAAAGGAGTTGGAAAATAATGAATAGGGGGTAGCAACCTCCTCCTCTTTTTCTGCAGCATTAAGTTTCGTTAAACCTAGAACTTGCTTCACATCTCTAGTTTTCTTCCAGTGGAGTATCTTTCCGATGGGCCAGGAGAGATCAGAGAAGTAGATATCATGCGCAATGCTTCCATCAGTAACCACCCACAGCTCATACTGCAAAGCGTCCGCAAGCCAGGTCGAAACCATGGCCTTTGTGGATAGCACATCAGCAGGGGATAGACTTGGGTGCTTGGAGTTCAAGTCCACAATTTTCTCCTCCTTCAGGTACTCAATCACACCTCCTTTCTCATTGTTGAACGCAACGCAATCACCGAATTCAACATACGGTATGTGATCTGTGGAACAGAAAATTAAGGTGTGAGCAGAGCAATTGCCTCACTCAGGCGCGGCTCAATCCGCGTAGAGACACCCGCACGTCAATGTATGACTCTCCCCGCAACTACCTACAGCTACAGCTTCATACTTTTTCTTATGGGGAAAAAACAATATCTACCCGCTGGCGAACACAGAAGCCAGCAGCAGTGCGAGATCCCAGCATGGCAACACCGGGCACACGAAGAGAAGCTAAGGAGATACGGGATGAGAAGGTAGGGCCGCGCAGGCGGGCGGGGAGCTCACCAGCGTCGGGGAAGGAGGTGTCGACGTGGATGTCGAAGGGGACCTGCGCCAGGCGCAGGTAGAGGAGGACGGGGAGGCTGGTGGGGCAGGCGGTGGGGAGCCCGAAGCAGGGCTTCCGCGCCACCAACACCTTCCGCTCCGCCGCCTCCCACTCCGCGGCGGCCGCCGCCGCCGATGCCATCGCCGGGAGAAGGGGGTTTGCCTTGCGAAAAGGGTTTAATTAATTGGTCATCTCTGTGTGTATCCCTCACCTCCTCTCCTTATTTCCCCGACGCGGCGAAGCGAGGCTGCGGCCCAGTAGGTTCGAAGCTCTATCCAGCCCAGGCAAGAAAATCGCACGGTCCAGCCCGCGACTCACGGCCAGGGAGCCATCCGAGCGCAGAATTCTGCGAGGCCTTGTTTACCAAATTTTACCCCAAAGTTCACTATAAAAAAAAGATTTCCATTACATCAAAATGTTATAGCATGCATAGAGTACTAAATATAGATGAAATCAAAAACTAATTACACAGTTTTGTTGTACTCTACGAGACGAACATTTTGAGCCTAATTAATCAATTTTTGGACAATTTTTCACACATACAAACGAAATGCTACAGTGACGCACGCACTTCAAAAGGCCAAAGTTTGCCTCCAAATTTGGGAACTAAACAAGGGCCGGATGCCCAATGCAAGCTGAATTGGGATTGATTTGGATGGCGGAGCAGAATATTATACGTAGCCTCTTCATTTCAAATTACTATTTTTACAAAAAATTTTATAATATTTAATTATTTTTATTAAAAGTTTTTTCAAATATATGAAAAATAAGTTGAACTTAAAATGTCTTTGATGACGAATAATTTGTAAATAAAATAAATGATATTAGCATAATTTTTTGAATAAGACGAAAGATCAAATCTTGTGAAAAAATCAACAATAAATAGTAATTCAAAATGTAGGTGGTAGAAATCAAATTTAGATCCAACCGTAGGTTGTTTGTCATTTGATCACATCAACATTCAAATCAGTCTTACCAATGCACACCAAGAAAATAAAATTACACGGGCTATTTGGAGCGGCACCACATACTCCATTATTCCAAGACTGTTTTCATTTGGGAGCTATAGGTTACCCGTTCCTAACAAACGAGTAGGAGTATACGCTACTCCAGCTTGAAGTAGTCGAGCCTAGGGCGACGCTCGCTGCCTTTCCTGTAGAAGTGCGCGATGAACTCTTCCACCGTGACGCTCCGGTAGATCGGGGGGTTGCCACCGTCCGGCGACGTGACGAGCTCCCCGATCGGGCCGTACAGCCTCTTAGATCTTCCCACGTCGACGAACGCCGCCACGGAGACCCTCGCCGTGCCCGTGCTCTTGTTCGCCAGGACACGGTGCTCCACGCTCCTGAACCGGCCATTGCTCACAAGCTGCACGTACGACAAGGCCGCCGGGCAAGGCAAGACGCGCGTGTGATATATATAATTCTCAGCCATGCATATATATAAATATATATAGAGAGAGAAACATATATATATATATATATATATATATATACCTGGAGAAGGTCCCCGACGTTGATGATGAGAGCGCCGGGAACGGGAGGGACGTCCACCCACCCACCGCCGCCGCCACCGGCGTGGTCGAGAAGCACCTGCAGGCCACCGACGCCGTCCTGCAGGAGGACGGTGAGGAAGGTGGGGTCCGTGTGCCTGGTGTTGCCGAGGGTGAGGTGCGGCTCCGGGCACGGCGGGTAGTAGTTGCCGGCCACCTTGAGGCTCTCACCGCAGCCCATCTTGCTGAGGTGGTCGCCGGCGAGGCCCAGGGACTCCGACAGCAGCTCGAACACCCACACCGCGAGCTTCCGCACCGCATCCGTGTACTCAAACATCGCACCCCTATCCAACATTTTATTTTTGTTTTGTTTTCAATATTTTTAATCCATTCGTGTACGTAAGAACTAGTAAGGTGTACCGCGTAAATTTACGCGGGTAGCTAGAATATTTAGATTTTTTAATTTAAATATAATTTTATTTAAATATTCGTTGTTCTATTATCAATACTGTTTGTCCAAGTGTGCCCAAACTAATGTATTATTTTTTATCATCATGCATGTGGCATATGGTATGAATTAATGATGGAATCTTATATTTACTAATTGTATTTGATATTGATTCTTTGATCAACTTATATTTTCCTTATTTATTCAATTTAGAATTTAACTATTTATTTACTCTAATCAATGTACTTTAAGGGTTAACATAGATTGTTAGATCTTATCAAAAACAAACCGTGTGTATTATTTTTATTTCGTTTAATATGGTAATAACATTATGTTATTAAGATTAACTCTATCAATATCTCTCAGACTCTCCAAATACTAAATGGAGTCTACCTCTATTTTTAAGGGCAACAGAAATGCTACAACTCCAGCAATAACCCTCATAAATATAGGGCTTTCTAATTTCTATAGACCCCCGAGAATGGAGGGGCTCCCGTGGCGACCGCAGAGGGGTGGCGGCGGACGGAATAATATAGAACGTTAGATCTTCATCAAATCTGACGACATGTATTTTTCTGTTTTTTAGTTTAACGGAATAATATAGACCGTTAGATCTTCATAAAATCCGACGGCATATACTTTTCTCTTTAAACCGTTAGATCTTCATCAAATCCGACGACATATATTTTTCTCTTTTTTAGAGTAACGAAATAATATAGACCGTTAGATCTTCATAAAATCCGACGGTCCATATCCTTCTCTTTTTTAGATTAACATGGGAATTTCTTGACCCTCTCGGCGAACGTGGTGGCTCATTTTAACACTATTGTATTAATATAATAGATAGATCAGAATCATCATTGCATATATAGACGTATGTACGGATAGATGTACCTGAGTGCCTCCGGAAGCTCCTCCGGCCGCGGCGGCTTCGGCGCCATGTCGCAGAAGACGGTGTCGCGCCAGCATGCCGCCGGCGACTGGAAGAGGTCAAGGTTGGAGTAGAACCTTGCCTTGCGGGCGGCGGTGTCCCTCGTGTAGTAGGGCCTCTTGGCCTCCACGGGCCCCTCGTTGAACCGCCTCACCTCGGCGATCACGGCGGCCATGGCCTCGCCAGACACGCCGTGGTTGACCACCTGGAAGAACGCGGCCGTCTCGGCTGCCGCCCTCACCAGCCGGACCACCTCCTCACGTGGCGCAGCCAAGAGGTCAATGATCGGGACGGCCGCCGCCGCCGCATTGCCGGCGGCGACGATGGATGTGACAGAAGCTAGCTCTTGGGGCAGGGATTCCGGCGGGTGGTGGAAGATGGCGGGGATGGACGTGGCGCCGGCGTCGACGAGGCCCTTCACGCCGACCTTGGTGTCGTCGAATGCCTGCAGCTCTCGCCGGCGGTCGTAACCGTCGGAGGCCTCGGCGACGGCGTTGGTGGTGATGGACATGGTGTGGTGGTGCTTCCGAGTGACCGAATTGGTGGGCAGGTGAAATGGGACAACGTGTACGTATATCATCGACATGTTGTTACGGAGCAGTATTAGGGGCTATTTGCATCCGGAGGCAAAGTTTACTCCTTTAAATAAATGATAATTAGATATATTAAACATAAATCAATTATAAAACTAATTACATAAGTCACGTCTAATTCGCGAGACGAACCTAACAAGACTAATTAAGCTATAATTAATATGTAATTATTATATGTTTATTGAAGCGTTATATTGTCTAATCAGACTAATTAGGCTCAATAGATTCGTCTCGTAAATTAATTCTTATTTATGTAATAGGTTTTTAAATTAATCTATATTTAATGCTTCTAATTAACATCCTTTTATTTGACGTGACGGGTCTAAATTTTAGACTAGTAATTTGCGCGCGCCTGGGCGCGCGTCTAAATTTATGTGTGCAATACAATGTGAAAAGCAGACTAATTTACATATAAATACATGTATCACAGTTATATATAATGCGATGGTTGGATACACATATCATTGTTGTACGCACTGTGATGATGGTCCGATACTGATAAATACAAATATTTTATAGCAGTACTAACTACTAAGTTTGATAGCAACGGAGTTCAAATACTAATAGATAGCTTAGTGCACACCATAAGTGAGAAGACCACAAATGATTCTCTAATTTTGTGCTGGAACAGATAAATCACATGTAGCAATCACACAGGGAGTATATGCCACGTAAACAGAACTATCGCAATAAACTTAAGTCCTCACCTGTAGCAATCATGAAGAAATTAGCAAAAAGGTTAATTTACATCAGGTGAAATAGATTGAATGTGTAACACCCAAAAATGACCCATTTAAAATTTTTAGTAATTAATTGGCTTTTATTTTAATTGTTCATAATTAATATAAGGTTAAATGAATTATTTAAAATTTTTAGTAATTAATTGACTTTTATTTTAATTGTTCATAATTAATATAAAGTTAAATGAATTATTTATGAATATTAAAATCAAATATAAGTTGTAGAAACATTTTTGTTGCATTCATGCTGCTGCATTGTGTTTTGGTTGTTGGCAAGTTAAGTTGGAATTTAAATTCTGTTTAAATTCGAATTTAATTTGCATTTTGTATGAGCCCTAGAAAAGTTATTTTCCAGCCGAGTCTACTTTTGCCCCCTAAGCTTTTCCCCCGGTCCGCTTCCACCCCCCTACTTTTCTTCCCGCTCGGCCCAGCTCCCCCTTTCCTTCTTTTCCCCTGGCCCTTTCCTTCTTTTCCCCTGGCCCGCTCTTCCCTTGCGGCCCAGCAGCAGGCCGGCCCAGCAGCGCCCCCTTTTCCCCCCTCTCTCCCACTGGCCAGCGAGCCCCGCCCGTCAGGTCCGTCTCCCTCCCCGCACCCGAGCCTTCCTTCCCCCGCGCCCGAGTTCCCCTCTCCCCGACGGCAAATCCGGCGCGCGATCCTCGGCCGTCCCGGCCTCCCCGCGTCCGTGGGCCGCCCAGGATGTTTCCACGCAGCCCCTGCCCAGCCCCCCTTTCCTTCTTCGCGTCGCCCCGAGCAAGGAAGGCACGCCCCGCATGGAAACCGGCGATCCGGCCGCCGCCGCCCGATCCCCGGCTCGCCTGCCTAATGTGGCTTCCTCCCCGGCCTATAAAAGCCCCTCCCGAGCACCACCAGCACCTCACCAACACTTCCCGAGCCTTTGCGCCAACACAACACCCTCCACCCGAGCTCCCCGACGCATTGCAGCGCCGCCCGAGCTCCGGCCGTCGACGACCGGCCGCCACGGTCCCGCTCCGGCCAAATCAAGTTGCCCAGGAGCTCCACGCGGAGGTGAGGACCCTCCCAAGCTCCTTCTCGCTCCCTGTTAAGCCCCGTAGCACGCGTACGACCCCGTCGGAGCTCCGCCTCCGCTGCTCGCCGTCGTACGTCACCACCGCCGCTCGCCTGTCTTCGAAAGCCGCCCAGTTAGACTCCCCGTGTCGCCACAAGTCCATAGGGCTAGGTCACGTCAAAAACCGAGCCTCCTAGCACCGGGACGGCTTTTCTCCGGCGAGCCCCCGCCGCGGGAGCCGGCGGCGGCGCCGTGGCCCCTGACCGGCGACCGCCTCCTCCTGCCCGATCCAACCAGAGCCGTTGGATCTAAATCCAACGGCCCACACTTCCCCCGGTCCGAGTCAAGCCCCGCCCCCCATACCGGTCAACCTTGCCCATTTTACAAAAGAACCCCTCTAAGATTGGTAATCAACCCGCCGTCCATCACCTTTGAAAACTAATTACAGTTGGGTCCTGAGTTTTATGAAAACCCCCCTGAGTTTTTAGAAAATAGAACCCGCCGTCCTAAGGAGTCGTTTTTACGCGTTAGCCCTGGGATTTTTATACAAAATTATGTTTAGGTCCCTGTTCTCTTTCAGTTAAGCCCCTGGAAGCTTTTAAAAATTGCCAGCGGGTCCCTAGAGCTTAGAAAAGCCATATCTTTTTCGTTTTAGCTCCGATTAGTGTGATTTTCGCGTTCATGTGTTCGTAGTGAAGCGTAGAATATTTCTAAAACCTTTTTATGTACCGTTTCTATTATTTGGTGTACTGTCCTAATAGAATATTATTTGTTTGCATGTATTGGTATGCGTGTATGCTTGTATGGTGCTTCGTGTCCAGTCGGTGAGCCGTTAGCTTTGGAGTTCGAGCTCGGTGAGGACTTTCCGGAGCAGGACTCGCAGCAGCAGCAGCACTTCGAGGAAGGCAAGTTATAGCACGGACAATCCTTGCTACCTATACACACCTGTTTACATACATTTACTTTCATACGCATGTGTCTAAATTTGATGTCCTATTAAGGTTGTACCTAGTTTGTTTATCCCTATCCTTTGATTACCTTGGGTTATGCATTTGGGTAGATATTTGTTGTGCGCAGCTACTGTCACCATTATTTAACTGTAAATTTTGACTTAATGGTTCACTTCAACATTAATAATGAAACTTGCTTTTTAGAAACTTGGTTTAGGGAGCTAGAGCATGTGCTGTGTGCTTTGCTCTAGTGTCTCTCCGTAAGGTCCGGTTCTTAAAGCGGCAACCCAGGAGCCTGTCGCCACCGCTAGAACTATTATGGCTCTGGTCTTGGTCAAGTAACTTGCACAGCTCTAGCTTGCCAGTGGCTACCATTGGGGCCAACGGCGTTAGTGGACACAAGGTGAAAGGGTGTTTCCGGATTCCACCGGGGACGGGCGATCCGTCGGCTAGGTCACGTTAGACCCAGTCCCGTGTTGGGAGTCCCTGCGATGGGGAACTTCACACGTTGCGCATGGATGGGTGTGATGCCCGCGCTCTGGACGCCATCGACCCCCCTATGGTGTGACTCCGTAGGCGTATGTCGATCTCGGTGCCTATGGTTCCACCGCCTTGTTAAACTAGCGGCTACTGTCTTGTTAGGGTGTCTTATGAAAAACCTCGTAGCATCTCTATGCCGTCACACCTCGGAAGTGTTGATGCGCGTGGTTGCGTGCAAAGTTCCTTTGAACTTTTACGCGACTGGTGGGTAAAGGGCGAAACCTCTGCAGAGTGTATAATCTATCATGATAGCCTTGCTCAGGGTCACGAGCGACCTGGATCCTTTTTTATTAGAAGATGATGTTCATTTATGCTTATTGTCACTTATACTTATTTAATTGGGTTACAACCGGGTTTCATTCACTTGTAGTAATTATTAAATGTTAAAATGAACCAACTAAAAATGCTAATGCAGTTAAGCCGTGTCTGGCCTATTTTGAGCCTTCATACCCCTGCTATACTTGCTAAGTATTCATTTACTTACACTTGTCAATATTCAACAAAATTCCGGATGGGTAAACAGATTGGGCTGATCAGGAGACTGCTGCTGAGTTCCCCGAGGACCTACCGTACTTCTGAGTTGCGCTCTCCCAGTCATAGTCCCTGTGGACTGCGGCTCCACTAATTGAGAGTTATAGACTTCCGTTGTAATAATTATTATTGTTATACTCTGATGTAAACTATTTTATTTCGAGCATTTGTACTCTGTTTATCATATTTGTTCGCTGTATGTGTTCTGTGGACTTCCTGGGCACACATATGGCCGCAGTCGGGTTTTTGTAAAAATCCGGGTGTGACAAAATGAAACCAGAAGAAAATTGGAAAGGGCAAGATATGAGAACGCAGGAGAAGGGTTTTCATTTAGTTTCAAGAATGTATCTACCAGATGAAGCACAACGTGACTTGACGCTGAAGAAATTTTGATCAAACTGGAAAAAATATTTGATATTTGGAGAAGATCATATGTTCAATTTTCAGGTACAGCCCTTGCATCCTATTTCAGCTTCAATAAACAGAACAACGGGCAACAAATCACATTGTAATAATATATAGGAATATACTAAATGGGTATTCCCTATCCACATTCAGATTAATAGAATACATCTCACATCTTAGTGAATCATAGAAAACGACAAAGAATTCTCTATCCACTCTAGCATCAAAGAAACATAAAGCATGTCACATCTCAATCTTGCAGTATATAAAGATATCAATATCCTAGTTAGTATATTTTTTTAAAAAAACAGGCATAACATTCACATCTATGTCTGTAGCCAGTTTAATTAGATAGGATACCTCAATATGATATCAGGTAAAAGACCATGGTTGAGGAAAAGATCAGCCAACATGAACTTAACCAGGGATTATAATGCATTAACTTGTAAGCAATGCAACCAAGGCAGGTGTTGCCTTCTTCCTATGACCCAGTTTTTATTTACGAACTAAGATTTCATCGATTACATCAATCTCACATATATGGATCTGATATTTAACATGGCATTGTTTGTGAAGGGAAGGGTGACATTGTCAGAACTAAAAGCAACTTCCAACATTATTTTTTTCTAGGGAATCTGGTAAAACAACATAACAGCTTTCAGCAATGCTCATAGATATATTATATATGCTACCCAAAGTAGCTTAGGATGATGTTTTACCAGATATATGACGTCGCAGAGTAGAATGATTTTTCATCAACACAGACAAAATAATCAAACCTGAGGCCAATAGGACAAATAAGAAACATAACATGAAAACTTGCTCAATCTCTTTCATCATAAGGCACTATTTCTTTGAAGTTGAAATTATGCATGGATCAACCTTACCTGCAATAACATTCTGAATTTAACTGTGCCAAAAGAAAGATAACAAAAGTATATGTTTTGTCTCAATCCAATTCCATCAGTTAATTGCATTACTCCTTATGAAGACAGGATCATTCTTACATAAGATAATTTTGAAGTTAAATGTCTCAATCCTCATGTCAAATAAGTGTACACAGCAAAATATAGGGATCTTTAGAGGCCTGTTAGATATTACTGTTTGTTTATTTTTTTGGAATAAAATTGCAACTCGAAGAGGTCGAAATGAGAGGCAAGGAAAACAAGGCAGGGGAAAAGGGGGGAAGAGGGCAAGAGAACCAAAAAAAATTTGAGGCAAGGGTGGGAAGTAGGGAAAAAATTAACTAATTCTGTGAAAAGAACCAGAAGAATAGAAGGGAATAGAAAAGGAATAGGAATGATCAGCCTCTCAGTCATTTTGTAGTAGTAATATGGAAATAGTAACGAAAGTGTGTCCTATATACATATAAGTTGACTACACAATACAACGATATACAACATATGTAATAATTGAAAACAGACAGGAAACTCATGATGTGAAATAATCATACCAGATTCTTATAGAAAGATACTTGACATTGACTCCATCTCCAAAGCCTGCTCCTTTATGCAATACTGCAAGTGAGAATAAATGTGTGTGCTTACAATAAAAAAACAGAAGCAAGTAACAAGACCTACGATGCATGTGTGCCATGGCTTTTAGGTAGGCATTGGCCGTTGGAGAGTATGACATTACCACAAAGGCTGTCTGCAACCATAGAACAGTTTTCAGGCGATAGTATCATTTAGAATCTGCATCAGCAAGCGAATCGAGAATAATGAGGCCTATAGACTGCAATGATATTCATGTCTCTTGATGTGCCGATATGCCAAGTAACATGTGGTACTTTAGATTGCTGGTACAAAATACCGTATAGTTCAAAAAAATGCAAACGTTGTATGATGTATAATGATATAGCATATAGCAACAGACATAAACACAGCTAGCATCAGGCCAATCAACAGAGATGAACTCACCAGTTTGTCATTTTCATCTAGGAAGCTAGAATATCTTCCCCTGTTGTCACTTTGAGGTTATGGAGAGAAAAGTGAATGTTCCTGCATGTGAGCAATGTAACCAAAAGACCAGCAATTCTAACCATTCATGCATGAATAGAAGCACACACAACTTACCTAGGATTGATCTCACTTGATCATGCTGCTGGCGTTCCCTATCACTTGATCAAGCAAATACATTGTTCCTTATCACTTGATCAGCAGATACATTGTTGCCAACAATGTATAGAAGCAAATTCATTATGTATAGTTACATTGTTGGGCACGCTGAATACATTGTTGGCACCTCCTTAAATCTCCAAGGTACATAAAGAATGACATAAAACAGGAGGGAGCAAATCAACATCTAAATTCTTTATATAGTTCAAATATCCCATTGAAAACATCCTGATCGGAGGAGGAGTAATTATTGAATCAGTGAAAAATAAATTATCTACCTCTAAAAGCCACATAACAACACATACTTGAAAGGTAAGAAACTGAACATAAGAGAAGCTAAATTGACAAACATATGTTGTGATGTACTTAGATCATTATTTAAAATAGATTAGCAGAGTAAGGTGGAGGAGGAAATCTAACCTGAGAGAGTAGTAGACCTGCACATAACAATTACCATCATCTCATTATCACTGCTGCCCCCAAGGCCTCTCTTGAACATTAAGTCAAACACATTCGTCTCCATCAAGAAGTTCACACCACCCTCCATTGATTTCTACCATCCACAAAATCTATTAAAATCAAATGGTTGAAAGATCCTCTACATATATGCAAGTATCATTTGAAGGAATATAAATACTCATCTACATATGTGCATAATACCACATACTTTTGTTAAAAAGTGCACATCTATTTTTCTTGCTGAGTTTGTATGCCTATGCTGAATTGAACCAATTGTCTGTAAAAGTATTATTTATTGAATTCTATCACAAAGGGAATATCAAAATGCCATAAGCCCACTACTTTGAGAGATCTGTTAGGAGCCTGTTAATCAAACAGGAAAAGGAGTAGGGAAAAGGAGTAGCAATCAAATGATTCTAAAATTATTGGGCCTAATAATTCAGAAATCCTCACTTGCTAGACATTCACGATTAAAGTGGACACTTAACACAACAATTAAGAAATTGGAAATCGCACTTACCATTGGTTACCTTGCTTTTACAATTAGTGGTTGCTGCTCGCACCATCCCCCGCCTGGTCCTGGTGGTCGGGCTGTCCCTTGTGCCCCACTGCTGCCTCTGTCGTGACTGCAGCCGGCAAGAGAAGCACCACGACCCCTCTGCCGGCCTCATCCGCAGGCAGCCCTAGCATGCCGGAGAAGACGAGGAGATGACAAAGGTCAATCGATGTGCGGAGCAGGCAAATGGCGCCAGCATCACCGTCTTGCAGTTGTCTCGATCCATCTTGTGGTCGCGGAGGGGGAGGCAGAGGCAGAGGGGATGCCCAAGGGAGATGCAGAGGTGGAAGTGGAAGGAGCAGCTGCAGCGCCATGCACCAGCTGCTCGCTCCCACGAGTCGCCGCCGTTCGCCCACGAGGGTCGCGTCTGTATTGTGGCCCCGCTGTAGCGCCGCCGACGCGGCGAGGAGGGGGCGCCGTGGGCCGCGGTAGCCGTTCGCTCGCACCACATGGAGCTGCCGCCTGCCCGCGACAGCCATCCATGCGCCGAGCAAGAAAGGGAGCCAAGAAAAGAGGCTTCAGTGGAGGAGAATTGGGTCAGATATTTTTGGAGAGGACTATAGAAATTGTCTTGGTGAGATCGAACAGATCAACAGAGAGCCAGACCACCACGGGGAAGCGGAGGGGGAGGCCGGCACGGACGGGGGTGTGCCGCTGGCCGGGGAGGCTGGCCCCCCATCCGCCACCACCGTTGGAAATATTGGGGGGAGGGAGAGAGTGTGCCGGGGAGGCCGGGCCACGCTTCCGCTGCGCTGCTCACCGCGCGCTGGCCACGCGCCGCGCGTCCTTTGCCGCCTGCGGCTTCCCGCGCAGCGCCCAGGGCCCGCTGCCATCGCTCGCACTCGTCCTCCGCCGGCCTTGCGCCCGAGGGCAGCTCGATGCACAGCTGCCGCGGCTCCTTGAAGATGGAGCAGCCGCCGCCCCACCGCGCCTCCGGTCTAGCTCCGCCGCCGTAAGAAGCCGATATGGGTTGGCGCAGACTCGCGGACGGGGACGACGAGGAGGCCGCGAAGGACATGGCGGCGGTGTGGTGTAGAGGGGCGTGGAGAGGGCTCCGGTTGGGGAGGGGAGGGGAAGGGGCCGCCTCCGCGGTCGTCCGCCACCTCCCGGCGCGCCGCTGGCCACCGCCCCTACGTCCGCCCGCCCCAGCCGCCGCAACGCCGCCGATGGGAGAGAGGGAGAGGAGGGGGCGGCGCCGGGGGAAGGGGAGGGAGCAGCGCGGAGGGCAGTGGCGCCGTGGAGCGGAGGAGAAAGGCGGCGGGGGAGGAGGCGAGGTGGCGGCGGAGGGAGGCAGCAAGGCGGCAGCGGGCGGCGAGGTGGCGAGTCGGACTCAATGGTTCTTGAAGGAGGACGAAGCGAGATTTTTTCTAGATGGTGCAGCGCTTCGCGAGTGTTCCCACGGTCCAGGCGGCGACACGTGTGCAGGTGAGGAGAGGAAAGGCCACGGTAAAAGGATGATCGTAGGATAGAAATCGAAGGGTAGATATTTTTTACTGACGTGGCCCCCATGGTCATCCGGCTGACCCGCCTCGTTTCATAAGGTTAGATGTGAGGATCCAAACGCCCCTTTAGATTATGGTTACCCTATGCGACTGTGCGAGGCAGCCGGGCGGCGACGGTAGGTGATCGTTAATCTACTCTGTGATCAATTATTGGTATCACATGTCATCGCCCTAGCTAATTCGACGATCAAAAGGGACGACTGTGAAACGAGCTAACCCAAATTCTAACATGCTGAATTGCTGACCTAACACGAATACGATATGTTTGATCATGTAATAAACTTCACCATTATATCTAGAACCGACGAATTGGTTAAGATCTTTTATGTGTTTCATTGATTCGCGTGGCAATTCTTATGCACCGATAGCAAAGTTTTAATACCTAACACGAATACTATACTATATGTTTGCGTACGACTGTACCTAACACTAATACTATATGTTCAATCATGTATGTAAATAAACTCCGCCATTATATCTAGAACCGACCAAATGGTTAAGATCTTTTATGTGTTCCATTCATTAGCGTGGCAATTTGTATGCACCGAGGGCAAAGTATAGTTATATATATGTAGATATTCAAATATGGGAGACGCTATATTTTGCATGTGCCAGATTTTATTTTATTTTATTTGCTTGATTTTATAGTCGACGAATTTAGATAGGAAAAAGTCTACTTCACCCCCTAACGTATGAAGGGTGGAACACATACCCCCTGAACTTTCTAAAACCGCACAAATCACCCGTGAAGCAGTTTTGAAAAATCATAATAAATCACAGAAAAATCATAAAATGGAAAATCAAATTGTGTTGGACTCCAAATGAGTAGATCTACGCAGTGAACATATAATATGGTATGCTTTAATACATTTTTTTACAGCTATGAAGAAAAACATAGATCTAAAATTACAGAAAAAATGCACTAAAGCATTCCGTATTATATGTTCACTGCGTAGAACTATTAATTTGAAGTCCAACACAATTTGATTTTTCATTTTATGATTTTTCTGTGATTTATTATGATTTTTAAAAACTGCTTTAGAGGGTGATTTATCCGGTTTTACAAAGTTCAGGGATAAAAAATCCATTTTCATAGGTTGGGGAGTGATGTGTTCCACCCCTCATAGATTAGGGAGTGAAGTAGACTTTTTCCAATTTAGATATGAATTGGACAATCAATCAATCGTCTTCTTTCCTGTGTCAAATTGTGTTTCCATCACCGTCCATACCCACTACTAATGCCCATCGTCGTGCCTGTCCACTGAGGCCAGTCCAACCATTTTTTTAAGTCCGGAAGCTCCACTCCCCAAATTGTAGCTGTCGATGCTGGTACTAGCCATAGCACGACTTGTTATGCATCTCAATGTTGGAATTAGACCCGTACATCATCAGTCAATCTTTAATTGTGCTTGCGAGGCCGCTAGTTGCTTGCTGGCGATGGGTGACCATTTTCTAGAAATTACTTTGTTCAGTCTAAATTTTAGTTAACTTGAATTTTGATCAAGTTTTAGAGAAAACATCAACATCTAAGATTTCAAATCGGTTTAATTGAAGCCATCGTGAAATACATATTTATAATACATTTATTTGATATTGTAATTGTATCGGCTTCTGGCTGACTTTGAATGCTCGATTTTGTAGAATCGGAAAGTCAGATGTTTCTTAGAATTCATAATCGATTATCGATTAGGGGAGTCATCTAAATTTTAAATTTCTCAAAATTGAGCCTTAAAAATCGCCTATAAGCTGAAACAAACGGGGCCTTGATTAAATGAGACAGGTTTGAATTAAAGTAAAGGAAAAAAACACTACAATTTGAAACGTAATCTTATTCCACTAGATAGATACAAGGGAAGAAAGTGGCAACCACTACTCCCCCTATCCTAGGTATATTACTATACCTATTTAACGTCATAAATATTAAAAAAATTATATACATGGCTTGAGAAAATTTAACTTTGTATAAACTAAAATGATTTTTTTCGATGGACAGAGTTAGTACTAAGTTCTATGGGTGCATCACACTCCACCTGTTCTGAAGCCCTCGGTACCTATAGATGAGCTAATCCCGCGCATATGGAGAAGACACCCGTCACATAGCCGTCGATGGTGGAGATTATTTGTATACTCTTTTTGTCCATTCTTGTTCTAGTATATAACATTCTGACGAAGCTTCTATGGCTCAAGACCGGAGGATAAATACCTTATATTTTGATGGGATATAAAAAGTTAAGAACACATAGAAGAAGATGTATATGTCTATGTTTTAAAGTTGGGTGTAATCCTTGAATCAGGGTGATATAGTTGACCTTCTGCGACCTCCAACAAGCTATTTAGGATCCAGGGCTTTGAGGTCTGGGTTATTAGTAAACTTTAGGGGTAGTATTGGTGAGAGATGGGAGGGTCACTCGCCAGGGTGACGATATAGTCCTTGGACACTGGAGGGACATGATAAACATTGACAATAATTTGGCATGGGAATGAGTAAGATGATAGTGGCAAATTCAGTGGCAGGAACCATTAAGACAGGCAGATCGATGACAAAAACTAGAGTGAATGGCTGCTCTAAGAACAAATGGTGAATGGAGGAGGGAAGGAAGGTTGTACTCGTACCGTTGCCGGGTATAGCGCCGACAAGATAGGGGATAGTGATAGAGAGAGGTTGAACACGAAGTTAAAACTTTGGCGACAGCCGTGTTTCTTTCCCACGAAAAATATATTTTCAAAAAAATCTTACATACATGGACTATTAAATGAAGTATATTTACAAACCTTTTAAGAGATGAGTGTAACTTTACGCGACGAATCTAATGAGCCTAATTAGTCTATAATTTACTACAGTAATGCTACAGTAAGCATTATCTAATCGTACGGTCAAATGCCTCATTATATTTGTCTCGTGAATTAATCCGGGTTTTAAAGTTAGTTTTGTAAACTGACTTTATTTAATACCGTTACTTATTGGTCAAACGGGACAAAAAAAAATTCACCCAAAAACACAACCGAATATTACAGTTGTTTTTTAAAAAACAAATATCGCTAGTATAGCGATGCACGGCACGACGGTTCTCGTCTAGCGTGATGATTGAATGAACACCATGGTAATCCAAGACCCCTTCGGCCCTTGCGGGGAGAGCCACGCCCGACTCGGCACGGATCCAACGGCCAGGAAGAAAGGGCGGAGAGACCCGACGGCCCGGATGCGCTTAAACCAGCGGCTCCGTTCCCCTTTCTTGCCTCACAAGTAGATCTCGCGTTAACTTCTCCCGAGCCGCCTCCCCCGAATCCCCCCCAATCTCACAAACGCAAACCCCAATCTCGCCGCCGCCACCGCCGCCGCCGCGATGTCTCGCCGCTATGACAGCCGCACGACGATCTTCTCGCCGGAGGGGCGTCTCTACCAGGTGGAGTACGCGATGGAGGCGATCGGCAACGCCGGGTCGGCTCTCGGGATCCTGGCGGACAACGGCGTGATCCTCGTCGGTGAGAAGAAGGTGACCTCCAAGCTCCTCCAGACCTCCCGATCCGCCGAGAAGATGTACAAGATCGACTCCCACCTCGCCTGCGCCGTCGCGGGGATCATGTCCGACGCCAACATCCTCATCAACACCGCCCGCCTCCACGCCCAGCGCTACGCGCTCTCCTACCAGGAGCCCATCCCCGTCGAGCAGCTCGTCCAGTCCCTCTGCGACACCAAGCAGGGCTATACCCAGTTCGGAGGCCTCCGCCCGTTCGGGGTCTCCTTCCTCTTCGCCGGGTGGGACAAGCACCACGGATTCCAGCTCTACATGAGCGACCCATCTGGCAACTACGGCGGGTGGAAGGCCGCCGCTGTTGGGGCCAACAGCCAGGCCGCGCAGTCCATGCTCAAGCAGGATTACAAGGATGGCCTGACCCGCGAGGAGGCCGTCGCCCTCGCGCTCAAGGTCCTCAGCAAGACCATGGACTCCACCAGCTTGACTGCCGAGAAGCTGGAGCTGGCCGAGGTGTTCCTGCAGCCTGGCACCGGGGAGGTGCAGTACCAGGTGTGCTCCCCTGAAGCGCTGGGGAAGCTGCTTGCCAAGGCTGGTCTCACGCAGCCAGCGCCTGATGCTTAATGTGCTGGTTTGATGTGGCTTGTGATGCCTACTACTGCTCTTAGATATGGTTTAAGCACTTGCGCTTCTGTTGTCTGAACTAAAATATCTGAGAATTATGGTGTTTAATTCTATGTTGAGCATGCTTATCCGTTAATGTTTCATCTGTAACAGTGGATTGCCTTGAACCTTGATCCAAATTGTTGGTTTCAATCTGCTCTGCTTGATTGCTTTCACAATTAGGGAGTATATGAGACAAGGGCATAGGGAAAACTTGGTTCAGATCCATGATATGAGTAGACTATGAGAATTTAAGACATTTGGGTGATATCTATGTGTGTGTAGTATATTTGGGTGACTATACTACTGCTTCCATTAACTCTGCTTAGTAAACGTGTCAAAATTTGGGGCAGTATCTATGTGCTTCTGCTGTGCTTTTATTAGTGGTGAGATTGGGAAGCAAGGGCCCAGGACTAAGTTGAGATCATAAATTTGCTCTGATTGATTTTTGTCACGATTAGGGAGTATGGGATACAAGGGCACAGGGCAAACTTGTTCAGATCTATGCATATGGCTAGATCATGATAATTTGAGGCATTTGGATGATAGATGATACTATTGCTTGAATCAACTGTGCTTAGTAAACATGGCAAAATTTTGGAGTGCTTCTATGTGTAGCATAATATATCTAGTTGCTTCGATGTGCTTTGTATTGTTGCTGAGATTGGGACGCATGGACACAAATACATTTGAGATCATAGATGTGACTAAACGATGACAAATTGGCAATTTAAGCCTCTGGGCAATACTACTGCTTCTATCAACTGTGCTTAGTAAACCAGGCAAAATCATTGGGTCTTCTATATGTTTCAGATTATCTATATGCCTCTCCTCTGATCTTGAACCTTACATATAGGAGGGCACTGGGGAAAAGAAAGTTAAGAACCATTTTGTTGGCTAGACCATCAGGATAATATCACTGTTTTTGTCAACTGTACACGAAAACCAGCCAAAATTTTGTGGTGGTCTGTTTGATTCAGATTGCTTAGATGGCTTCATACCATGCATCTCAGGTACATTTAACCTTGTACTACCTCCGTTCTCGAATATATGTCGTTTAGGACAAGCTATTTAGTTCAAAAATAAACTAATTTGCTTGTCCTAAACATCATATATTTAAGAATAGAGGGAGTGAGTTAAGGAGAGGTTTCTCTCTCATGTTAAGACTATTTTTTGTGACTAGGATGCTAACATTGATTTGACAGTATTTGTTTTATGACGAGGGTGCATCACGGCTGAAAGTTTTTTTATCACCTCTCAAGTTTCTTTTGTACCTTACCTGACCATTCATATCGATCCGTTTGTGCTATGTAGTTTTAATTATTATGCATCTCTGTTCTGTTGGTGCTAGTGATCATTATCTGGTTATTTTGTTTCTAGTCCTTTTTGGATGACAAATATTTTATGATCAGGTGCTGTGCACATTAAATTTAGTTGAGCATTCTTTGGGTTATATTCCAACAGAAACAATATAGAATTGTTGTATGTCTCTTTTCTCCAGTGTTTTAGTGTCTCTTCCATCGGGAATCATTATGAATCATATATCTGAGCACTTTCTGAAACCGTGGGTGACTTGGTGTTGTGAACCTATCTTGTGACTGAAGCACCAAATACAAAACATGGATATGCTGGTGCTACTGTCATGGGATCAAAGACAGTACCAGATTTTGTTTGGAATCTGGTGTGCTTCGTGTATGCTTCATGATCGAATCTTTTGCGGTTTTCTGGCTTTATTCGTGCTGTTGCTGCAGGTATGCATACAGTTGTGTTGATTGCCTCTTGCTTGCATTTGCCTACCCAAGAAAATGCTTCAGTTCGCAATAACTTTGGCTTGATGCTGTGGTCGTCATCTATGAAGCCTCGTTTTCATCCACTGCATTTTAACTTGTTATGTTTCATCAGAACTGAATTTTACAAATCAGTGAGAAAAAACATCATGGCGCATGATCATTATGACAGGCGAAAAAGGTTGGAAAGGTAAATTGCAACATAGGACGACTCCAGTGACGTTTGCGAAGCCCTTTCTTTTCCTGATTGTAAAGGAATTTCATGTGGAACAAATACAGTTTCAGCAGGCGTAGTTCGATATCAGACAGACGCCCATGCAAAAACATCAAGCTTTGGATGTGCAGCAGTAATATCCATTCAACAAAGATTTTACAATGAAAAAAAAACAAACTTTATTATCAACAAACAATCAAATTTGTGTACTGTATCAGCACCCAAATGTCTTGAGATAACATCCTGGGTTACAATCGTTGTGAAACAAAACTTGAGACCTAAAGCCTTGATCACTAAGTGAACTGTACATCAATGTCTACTTGCTATGCTTGCAACCAAACTTGACAGACACAAAACACAAATACATAGGCTCATTCGCATGCCAAGGGAACTGGAGGAAAAATCAGCTATATACATCGTAAGTACTCATGCCATTGGGCGCTTCACAAGTGAAACCCATTTCCACCAAAGGTAGACAACGGATGAAGATATCACGGCAGCAGCTATACAAAGTGCTGCAATACCTGCTATCACTCCTCTTCGCTTTTCATTCTGTCGTGCAGAATCAGAACTTGGTGCTTGTGGGGCACCGTTATTCAGGTCTTGAGAATGGGTAACTGAGAAATCAAGAATTTTCTAGTCAGTTAATGGTTTCATGCCAGACAACAAGAAGATAAGTAAATAGACAGCAGGGTATGTGTTGTAGCCACCTTTTATTGCTGACACCAGTGGCCCATAAGCTCCTTTGTGTGGAATACAGCATGTACCCCGACCACTCCAATACAGATCTATTACCAATATGGACTTGTCAACAGTCACTTCATGAGTTATGTTAGTGGCTTTTCTGGGACCCCCTGCTTCCTTAGTAATGTCAAAATCCTTCCTGATATTCTGATCCTGCAATTAATCGACAATATATAGGTATGATTTGTTGACTGGATATGTTAAAAAAAATCTCGTTAGAGAGGGACCAAACCTGAATATCAATGTCAAATAAGCGCCGACCAGGTCCATTAGGTATGACTATCTCTGCAAAGAAGAGTTGGACTGTATAGTTCCCATTTGCCAAACCTACCACATAGTACTGCAATGAATTTGTTGATGTTCTTGCTGTACTGTACAGCTCTCGCATGTTTGTTTCCGAAATATTGTCTGTACGTACAATACCAGTGGAATTATTAAATGGATCAGAACCCACATGACTAACTACCCAATGACTGGTGGTGTTGATATGAAAGCCTGCTCCTCCAAGATCAGTGGAGTCTTCAGAGAACACAGTTAGCAGTGGATCTGAATAATCAATTTGTTTGCCTCCACAGTTTATAGCCAAGGAAGTTGTGGGATCTGCATGTATGACCAATTGATGAGATAAACACTAAAATTTGCATGAAATTGAAATGAACTGACAAAGTCTGAGTACAACTTCAGAAACATCATGTCTATCTTTTTTGCCTAAGTTTACTACAATCATGACAATCAATTTCTTAACCATGGAAGTGTGGCACGCTATACTTGCATAAGGTTAGTTGTGGTATCACTAGGCATGATCCGAATAGGACCTTAGCCCCGTCATGAATTTTCTGACTGCAAATATATGCTGTGTTAGCTTTAATATTACATATGAGATGTAATAAGAAGTACAATGAATTTTACTTGTATTTTAGAATTAATTGATCAAGAATGTGTGCAGCCATGTCACCTGGTTTCTCTTAATTCCGTTATTTAAAATCAAGAATGTCATTTATGGAGCCCATTAAAAACAGAAAAGACTGGTTGTCATAGATATTTTAATATATACAATGATAATAAAATACCAAAGTCCCGGGTTGAGAATGAATATCAGCTAGGTGCACTGATCCTGTAATGGTATGTTTGGTTTGAGGGCAAGATCAATAGGGTACACCCATTCTTATTTCTTCTTAATTAATGATACACAGTTCTCCTGCGTGTTGGAGAAAAAAAAGTAGGGTACAGCCATCCATAATTTTAGGGATATATCGCCATCCAAGTTTTCTATTTGGTTGGGTGGATGGGATGAGTCAATTTTTTGTTTAGTTTTAGGACAGGGGCAGATGGGATGAAAATAGTTAACAAAATTATCTCTTAATTTGAAATATTAACAGAGAAAAACTTTCAATAGCCAACACATACATATACTTGACAATGTTAATCCTGTTGTGATAATGGCTAATTAACAATTAAACAGGTTAATTATCATTAATCAATAATCATACCCTAATCTTCTTTAGAGCAATAATACCCTAATCAACCCACCAATCCATACACTAATCAGCACATTAACACCTATCAACCAGAATTACAGTGCTAAAAAAACTAGACCGGTGGGGTAAGACCGCCCCACAGTTTTTCATTAAGAAGAAGGAACCTTCTCCCGGTCTAGAAAAACCCCCCGAACCCCGGAAACCCGGCGAGGGGAATTTTTTAAAAAAACAACCTGAAAATTCACTCCCACGGGGAGTCGAACTCGCGACCTAAAGGTGCTACTAAAGCATTGTAATCATTGGGCTACAAGCTCATTCACTGAATTACAGTACTCTACTAAATACTAATGAGTAATACAACATGTTAATTATCACTCGTTATTTAACTAATGATCTCCAATAGGATGTCCTCATCCAATAAAAAAAGGCAGATCACTCCATCCAGCATACTGTACGAATATTCCTCGAAGCTGGATGGTTTGTCCATCCGTCCTTGAACCAAATACCCAGCTAAAACTTGACGGGATAGAACATTCAAAGGCAATGGAACATGACAAATAACAGAGAACAGACTAACTGACAAGCAGACATATACAGTCGCTGTTGGCATCAACACAGCAACAACAACAACAAAAAGCTGTGAAGCACTACAAAAACAGAAGCTGTGAACACAAGTGGTTAGTGAATAATCAGCACACAGTTTTCCATCCAGTACAGCAACTGCATCAGTGACTGGTTGACATCACTACACCCATACTACAAGCTGGTACTCTGTTTACCAAGCATTATAGCAGAGAAACAGAGCAAAAGGCCTGTAGCAGAACAGAAACAGGGCAAGGATAGATAGGTTGTCTGTTAACCAGAAAACAGATGGTGATGGCAGTTCCTAACATTTGAGGCCTTCGTGTTGACATTTTGAAGCACACCTCATAGCATTTTCCAACTCGATGGACAATGGCCTTTGTATGATATGTAAAAAGTTTACACTTCATAGAATTTATACCATGCAATTTACATCATGATATTGTAAATCGTGTTATGAATATAGCCACTAGCAGTTCAATAGTAAATGGTGGAATGCGCAAAGATCAAAAGGTACGGATTTTTCTAAAACTTACCGCTTAAACTTTTTTTGTTGCAATCTTTCATGCGTAGGCAGTTGAGGACCGTAGGACTTTCACTGCATGGTAATACAGCAAATTGAGAAGTATGCATCATATTACTTCAAATTTCAAAATTGTGCTGTTCTCAAATATATGTCGTTTAGGACAAGCTATTTAGTTCAAAAATGAACTAATTCGCTTGTCCTAAACGTCATATATTTAAGAACCGAGGGAGTACTCCCTATAAGTAGGGTGAATCCATGAATCATGATCTATGTTGTTTCTAGAGGTAGCAAGGCCAGCATAATGCTAGAAATAATTTCCTTGTTGAGATTTCCGACACATTCCAAATATTCTACACCAGGTCACTCCATTCACTCAGCAAAAGGTTGTCCTTTAAAATGCAATGAAAGGCCAAACTTGCGACAAATTTTCTGGTGCACTTTAGGCATGTTGATCTGTGAGTTTTGAAGGAAAACTTGTAATAACATTGATAGTCTCTTTCCAGGTCCTTCAATTCTCCGATGTATCTAGGTATTTATTTGAAGTGCATGAAGAGAATATAGAAGCAACATGGTTCATGTGATTGTGCCGGTACAGTGAACAGCAGGTTAGATACTAAAAAAGGAATGGCTTTTGCGACGGTGTGAGAAACTCTCTTTAAAAGCAGATATGTTAACCTTCGGACCTTTTTTTTTGTGAAATTAACCTTTTGACCTTTGATTGTGGTGAGAGCTATCCAAATCTCAAAACTTCAGATACTACTTTGCAAAACAATAACAACTGGCTTTTTTCACCAAAATATTAGAATGCATGCTGATCATTTAAAAATGTTCATTACCTGTTGATTGTTCCACTTGCATCAATTGAAGTTCCGATATAGTTTCTATGCAGAAAAACATGTTTGCAAAAGAATAAGTGATGATGCTATAATTAATCTAATAATTAATAATGATTATGCACCAAAGAAAGAAAGAAACTTATACATGTGTCGCTTCTGACCAGCAGAGTTATCAGGAAGGGATCCATCAATAAAAGTATTATATGAAATATCCCTGTAGTGTTTATACCAAAATTGAGAAGAGTTAAGACATGCATAGGATCATTCAGTACTGGAGAGAAAGATTGTCCAGAAACAGAAAACATGGAAATGCAATTAAATTGAAACACAGAGAAATCTAGGCAGATGATGAAGTTAGAAACATAGAAAACGCCACCAGAGGGAAAACCCCCCAAAAAAAAAAAAGTAACACCAGACCCACTTGAGATGCAATGTGCCCAAGTTCCTATCTTTGCTATGTGCCTAGACCCCAACTGTTTTACCGAAATTATCCTAACTCAGTTTGAAGGTTGATCTGATTAAAGTAAAGAATTTAGAACATACAACACTGCACTACTATGGTCCCACAGGCTACATGTGATTTGTAATATATCTCACGTTACAAAAAAATTGACCATTGGGAGCCCGTGTACGGGTACCTCCCAAGTTCAAATCCATATATAAATTCTAAGCAAAACTCCATCCCGAGTTTTATATACTGTCTAACTAGTTCATGAAGCGGTCTCAAAAGGCAGTTTTGTTAGTTGGATTTAACAATTATTAGCATCCACCAACCACTGCAAACACAGACGACAGGGGAAAAAACAACTTACAAAGAAATGGATTGACCAACAGTTTCTGGAGGCACACGTCCACTGAACTTGTTTTCTCCAACATATCTAGATGAATGGAAGTTCATTAGCAAAGTGGGAAACACAAATATCATGAAACGACAAGATTGTATACTAAGTGTTAACAGAAAATCTGCAGAGAGTAGTTTGTATGGCGTAGGCAGTTCTTGATTCCATGTTCGATGATAAAAGATATGGCACAATGCTGCCTATACAGAATTGCGCCCATACCTCAATATGCCCCGCTACGAGATAAACCTTGAAATTGTCCCTAGTTTTGAATATCTTTTTTTAGAAAAGAACATCTCTAATTTTCAGACTATATGCATGAATTGATGCTTTTGAAACTTATGAGGTTAATATGATTGTGGGGATTCCTATACGTAAAAATCTAAATTTCAGAATGGCTATGGTTCACACCTCACATCTAAGTAGTGACACTAACTTCCATAACCAGACAATGGACAGGAGAACACTACAAATTAAAGCCAGCAATATATCTAGTATTGGAGAAGATGGGGTGGCAAACGCACAGAACTCCTGTAATCTGTCTTGGGAAAACAATAGATCTTACATGTAACTTGAGTTCTTATATGGATGCAATAGATCTCCTATTGGACCTGATAAGTTGTTCGATGTCAAATCCCTGCAGAGGACACAAGACATCCAAGCATGTTTAAAAAAATTGAATATCTCAGAATGAAAACCTTTACATTGACATTATGGACTACACTTTTCTCACAATAAGGAAATTAAATTCGTGCATAACTTCCTCCGATGATAAGTGAACATTAAAGCAAAGCTAAGAGCACAATTGAATGTCAATGTCTATAACTTTATATGATACATGGAATAATTTACATTCTTCTCTTTAAGAAGAGAATTTAAAATTGTAAGTTGAAGTAACCATCACAAAAACATCCAACTTACTTTCTAGCTAACCTAGCCACTAGCAGTAGAAGCTATTAAAGATGGGCATACATAAAATCTGACGATACTGACTTCCTTTTGAAATTGATGCTTGACAACTGAAGATAGAAATAATATAAAGGCAAGCTAGAAAAAAGTATTCACAACTGCAATATCATGGAGAAGATTAGCCTCCTATAACAAAACAACCGTGTTAAAGATTACAGAATATGCAGTTATATTACTAGTTAGCATAACAAAACAAAAGCATTCTATTCCAGCAGATATTTTTAAGAACTTACAGGTATTTCAGATTGGGCAAGTTTGGAGGAGTATTAGGAAGGTGGCCTGTGAGCCTACATTTCCTCAGAGATCTGCATAATAAAAAGAAAGCATGCAGTAAGTAATTGAATTAATCACTAAACTACACTACAATTCTTTGAGTAATGGTGAGACTTGACATACAATGTTGAAAGGTTTGCCCACTCTCCTATGACATCAAAATAGGAATGGTTGCCCTCAAGATCAAGATCACCAAGCAACCTGTAAGGAAATCACAATCAAAGATGGCAGTGTATGCTACAAAATTACATCAACATAAGATCAACGGCTTCTAGGAAACAATAATGATATTATTTTTCTTATAAACAGCGATGGATAAGAATTTCTTCAGATTAGATGACTAAGGTCTAAATACATTTGCTCCAATATTTATCACAGAATAGAAATTCAAAACAAATGGGAAAGGATATTATTTAAATAGAAAAAAAACATTGGGATGACTTACAGGACTTCTAGATTGGTCAAATTAGAGAAACCCTTTGGGATAGGTCCTTGAAGTTTCGTCCCATAGATTCGCCTAGCAACATCACAGCATTAGCTCTCAGATTGGAAAGGAAGGAGCTGTATCTAATAACAACAAGCCAAGTGGTTAAGCACTTAAGCGTACAAGTCTGTGAGATTGGTAAAGTTCTGAATAAATTCTGGAATAGGCCCTTCAATGTAATTATCAAACATCCAGCTGCATAACAACCATAAGATTAGTTAATCTTTCTTCAAATCGGCTCTACCTAAGGTAGACGGTTACTTAGTAGTTAGTACATAAAAACAAAGGGACATAAGGCACACTTACAGGGATTTCAGATTCCTTAAAAGCGACAGTCCGTGAGGAAAAGATCCACTGAGATTGTTATTATTGAAGTGCCTAGCTATATGGAGAGCATCCAATCAGCTATGAAAAGATCAAATGTTTTGCTGACAAATATGTTTTGAAATTAAGACGATTTGAGTAGCAACATAAACCTGGAGAAGGGTTAGTTCTTCTCATACAATGTACAATTTACAAGTAAGCATGCACTAAATACTTCACAGACTAGTTACTTGAATTACATCAGCAAAACTACTACAGCTAGAACCTGATCATGGGATGGTATAGACCTCAGGTAAAGAATGTAGAATATTATGTTATTTGAAATTGCTAAACTAATATCATAAATTTTCAGAGATAATTAGGAGTTTAAGTCTAACTTGAGATAAACAACAATAAATCCCTTTTGCTCCCATGCAAGTTGGGGTACGCTAAACTAGGCTTGAGATAGAGAATGCAGAAATAAGCATATATTTCTTAAATAAAGAATCTGCAACTGTAATGGATGCATGCCAGGGCAGTAGTGTTGTACTATCATGGCCCAATTGTGCTGGAAAACTTTAAACATTCTATTGGCAGTAGATTAAACTAATTGCATTCAACAAGATGCATCAATACATATGTTCTTCGGTGGTAATACAACAACAATGGCTCAATAAGAGCTAAATAACATTTACAAGCTCATATTTAGGGGAATAAGTTCGGTTATCACCATGTTTCCAGCTTGGAAAGATTGCCAACTTCTGGGGGTACTGAACCACTCAAGTTGTTATTACTTAAGTCCCTACAGAAAGAAATACGAGGAGAATCATATTGAAATTCCTATCCTATCAAGTGAACACATAAAATCGTATTGATAATCAGGGCCAACAGCCAAGAACAAAAATAAGACCAGGATGATACTGAAGCGAGTAGAGCAAACTTAAAAATCATAGCCTTCAGTCCAAAATAAATGTCATTATATAAAGTAAATTTGGTCAGCAAATACTGGTCAGTTTGATTTACACTTTCCATGAAATGCCCCTACTAATTGCTTCTCTGTAGAATGGTGGTGGTGTTAGACTGTTGGAGAATCTATGATACACTCATAGGAGCAACGTATGTTCGCTGGAGCTAAAATGACAGCCAAAATAGGATATAATGGAGTGATGACAGAACTTTCTGTCATGTAAACTACCAGTTTGGTAGGGCAAAATCAAGTAGTGTTTCGTCTGAATACTATGTACTGCATGGTTACCTGAGATACCAAAGCACGTGTGTAAGAAGCACCTATGCTAACAATGAACCATAAGTATTTTAAGGACAAAGAAGAACGAATAATTTATGTCTAATATATTATTATGGGAACAGTGAAAAATTGTATTTTAGCACGAGTTATCCAAATCCATTTCTGAGATGACTTTCTTCTAGGCCTAATTCTTATTCCGAAGTACCTAGTTGATTGTAGTGTAATGATAAGTTGCTGCGAAAGTAGCCAATTAATTACTTCAAGAACCCATTTATTCTAACATTACAGCTCCCTAAAACATTTGCAATTGTGCAGCGTCAACCATTGATAAAAAAAAACTCACAGTGAAATGAGCTCCGTCAAATTGAAGAGGTCCGGCGGGATCTCCGTGATGTTCCAGTACCCAGTCACATTCCTGCATCGTCCATAGATTCCAGACCCATACATCAGTCACATGCGCACTGAAGCGCCAGCAACAAACGGGAGGAAGAGTGAAGACGACGCACATGTGCGTAATGCGGCACTCGTTGCCGGGGCAGATGCAGCCGACGGACGCGTTCATCGCGAACGACTCGAAAAAGACGAGCTTCTGGCACGGATCCTCCCCCGCCGCATCGCCCAGGCGCCACCGCTGAAACACGGCGCGAAGGGCAGCCACTGCAGGGACGCGAGATCCACGAATTACTAGCTGTTAACCTTCCCACAGCGATTATACAACAGCAGACACCAGAGGGGGCGAGAAATGGGTACCGTCGGAGGCATTAGTGGGTTGCCGCGGCGGCTGCTGCGACGGAGGGCCGCCCTGTGCGGCGGCGGCGGTGAGGAGCGCTAGGACGAGGAGAGGAAGGGCGGCGAGAGCGGGAGCGGAACGAGCCATGGGTGCCGGCGTGGGGCGCGGCAACCGCGGGTAGGGGTTGACTTGTGCGCGCAGGACGTGGTGGGAGAAGCACAGCATTGGGTTGCTGCCGCTGCTACTTGCTAGCGGAGACGGAGGGCTGGGTCTCTCTGCCTCTGGGGTATGACCGCGTGATCATGTGCGTGCACCCGCAGAGACGAGGTCGCGAGTGCGCAGGTGGAGTTGACGCGGCCGCGTCGGGGAGCGGGAGGCGGGAGGATCCGGTCCGCGGCGGCGGAGGATGCGGCGGGTCGGCGGCGCCGGTTTCGAGTTTTGGCCGATGCGACAAGGGAAGGGAAGAGGCTTTCGCGTGAACGAAATCCATGTGGATCTTAAAAATTCGAATCTCCGTGCAGAATATAACGGTGAAATAAATGAACGAAATTTGTGAGTGCGTTTAAATATAAATTTCCGTGCAAATGAACGGTGGACATATGTTGTGCCAAGTTGACAATTAGGCACTGATCGTGATCGATCTTCAGAATGTTGGTGTTTAACACACGTTGAAAGACATTTACTACGAGTACTGCAGATGTACTACGAGTACTACGATTTCTACAGTACACACCGACGCGAGGTACTCCCTGTACCAACAGGAAAGTCTACAGCTGCACATGCTCTTCCAGCACTGTTGACAAGAAATGTTAGCACACCCATGTGATTGTGTCCTCACGCGCATCACCTCTGCCATAAACACTCATTTCAGAGGAAATGCACTTTGCTTAGTAAATTATGGTATATGTACCCCACGTATAAATCCAGGAATCACAACCCATTGTACAAGGTCAAATAAGTTACACAATTAGTACAAGGACAGATACATTTGACCTGAAAATATGTCCATAATGGCGTATGCCTTTTTTTTTGCATGTAAAGCTAGATGTGCTATTGTTATAATCACCTTAGCCCTCGTTTATCCCAAATTCTACCCCCAAAGTTCACTATGCAAAAAAAAGATTCTCATCACATCAAAATGTCATAACATGCATGGAGTACTAAATGTAGATGAAATTAAAAACTAATTGCACGGTTTTGTTGTACTTTGCGAGACGAACATTTTGAACCTAATTAATCAATTTTTGGATAATTTTTCACACATACAAACGAAATGCTACAGTGACGCAATGATTACGAAGTGACATACTACCTCCAAATTTGGCCCCCCAAATTTGGTATCTAAACAAGGCCTTAGTATGGGGTATCTCCTCACAAAGAACATAATATCACAGTTGCTTCTTTGCCAGATTTCTGTTCTGCTGTAGATAAGGATAAGCTCTCTGGTACTGTAATATAGCCCAAACAAGATGCCTGAAAGAGAACTCCGGCCACAGAGGGTCTGGATTCTGCAAGTGACTAAATGTAGTCTGCCACAGAAGGAAATTGCTCAGTCGAGTCTCGCCTGAAGTCCGGATCACAATATCAGGATCTGGGCAACCAGCGCTGTACATGTGGCGATCCAAATCGGTCACTGAGATCTCTGGATGCACACCGTTACAGTCACCACCATGTTCTCTCTCCAGCATCTCCCTCCTTTCTGAGCAGACCTCATTAACAGCATTGACAATCTCAGAAGTCGAGTTATATGGCATGCAGACAGAGAAGACTAACCCAGTGTTTCCAGCTGTGCTTTCCATCAGCTTCTGAGCTGCCAATCTCACTGGTTCACATAACAGGTCCAAATCTCCCCAGAAGTTGATCTTGCAGTTAATCCTGTTGATAACATTTCGGTTTTCTAATAGCTCATTGATCTTCTCCTCCATTAACTCCATTAAGGACTGCACCTCACTGGGGTCTCTTTTAAAATTGTCGATACTAAAGGCGTAAACCGTGATGTACTTAACACCCATTTCATAGCAGTACAGCAGACTTGCAATGAGAGCAGAGAAACCCACCCTGTGGCCAGCTCCTTGCTGGATGCTTCTGAATTTAGCATATCTACGGTTACCGTCCATAATAAATGCAATATGTTTGGGCATTGGACCATATGAGAGGACAGCTATGAGGCATTTGCGTAAGAAATTCTGAAGACTTGCAAGAACACCATTTGTAACCATCTCATCAGGCTTCTCTATCTTCGGATCCTAGACCAAGCAAATAAATCAAGGGTGATCAGAACCTTCCATATTGTAAGAATATATGTGAATGTCAGCACAACAGAAAGGTTATACCTCTTTGAGGATATTGCGAGCCTAATAAATGATATCTGATTGCTTGCTTATTAACAAATTCATCTACAGATGTTGCTACAAATATAAAACTCACCACTGAAGGAGAGCAAGAGATAAGTGACCGTACCATTGTGATGATTAGAGGCTAGGCGGCCAATACCAAAAGCTGCAAACAGGAAAACACGTGAGGATTAGAATTTGAGTAAAGGGGAATATTTGTCATCAGAATATAGTACCCTGAAAAAGAACTACGCCAGGCAACCTTTGACATTACAAAAACATGCTGTAAGGTTTTTACAGGCAGGCTGCACAAATCGCACTCCCCAGCTATGAATTTACGCTTTTTAAAAAAAGAAAAGAGCCATCTTAGGCTATGAATGATGACACCCACTGATTTACTAGTTGATGGAGAGCAGAGTTTCCCAAAGTGCAAATGATGAGACCCACTGGGGTTCAAAATTGACCAGCAACTTGGCTACTATCCAAAGCTCCAATTTGAGCATTTGCAGGTGTCTGTCAATTTTAGCTTGCTGATGCACATAGCGGGGAAAGATGTGAAAAGGACAAAGCTTTTACTAAAGGCCAGTGTTTCCACTTGATGGTGCAAAGCACCTCAGGAACAGCAGCTTTCCCCCTTTTTTTCTTTCTCGAACAAGCTTATATATTCCAGTAAAGTGCGACATGGACACATCCTCTTGTGCTCAAATCCCTAGTGCTTTTCTAAGACAAGCTGGCATAAATGGTACCGACAAGGCAAGAAAGCAGCAACTCCAATTCTTAGCTACAAGCCCGACAGATACAGTTCAAAAATACAGAAACATCATACCGGTAAATCGGTAATTAGCTACCGGACTAGGACCACACACCCACCACCTCCACTCCAATCGGCCAAACAAGAACAAGCAGAGGCAGAGGCACACCCGCCTCACAGCTATTTCATCGAGCACATGGTGAGCAACACCGGGGAGCTACTGCGAGAGACCCAACTGACCTTGGGGAGTCGGCACTGGAGGCTGGTGACGGGGCTTCCAAGAGAGATCAGACGGAGGGGATGCGAGTGGCGGAGAGTGAGTGCCCGGAAGGGAATTTTGGACGGGCCCTCCTTCCCCGTCGCCCCTCCTCCGCCTCAGGTGCCACGACGAGCTCGTGGGGAATCTTTCGCTCCGGGCTCGAGCGCGATCGCCACCACCACGACGCCCTCGTGACGCGAATAAAAACGAGGCTGGATCGCGGGGACGCCGGTGGACTGGAGCAGCAGGTACTACGCCGTGGACCTTTTTGACGTCTCTGCGCCTGGCCCGGCGGCACCGCCCACTGCCCGGGGCGTGGGTCGCGTGTCCCGCGGCGCAGGGGAGAGCGAGACGAACGGGCCGGCCACCGTACTATGCACGTGGGTGAAGCCGCGTAACGTGACGGGCCTGCGATGACTTTGAACGATCGGAGGCCCACCCATGGGATTGCGCGCGCGTGGGCCGGTACGTACATCTCGGTCTCGCAAACAGGCCCAAAAGGCTTTCTTTCCAGTAGTGCTTTTTTTGTGTGATAATAATCCTCTGAAGAAACCGACAACTCACTGTATATAAGCGGACGAGGCGGGTGCAGGATGCAACTCGATTTCAGACGGCAACAACCGGGGTCTCGTCTCGAGAATGACAGTCCATTATCCATGGCGTCCGCCGACGTGCCAAACCATTAACCCATCAATGCAGAGAGACAACGAGCGTCTGTATGTAAACGGCGCGTCGCCTTCTCGCCATTAAGTTCCGAGCACCGGGGTCGTAGATATATCGTACTCGTACCAGGGCACCCACTCGCCCAAGTTGACGTGGTACCGTACTGCTGCAGCGCTTCTCCGGTGCCAGCGACTCGCATCAGAGACTGGCGACCTACCCTTCTCCCAATCCCGGCCAGACCCAGACAGATACCTGAAACATCACCACGTGTATTATTAGTTACTAGCCGTGTCGTCCTCGCCGAGGGACACCGCGGCTAGCGCAGCAGCGGTGGCGCTCGCTTACGCGTCCTGGTCCATAGCAAGGATGTTCACCGGCTGCTAGCGACCAGCCATTAGCCCATTACTGGCTATGGCACAGCGTTACGGCTCCGTTCACTGCTTGTGCCTGCTTCGAAATTCGATCGTTCGGATTCAGCTCGTCAGGGTCCCGTCCTTTTTTTCTCTGCACTGAAACCAGTCGCGCTTTCGGCACGGGTGACAGGGTGCTGGCCGCGCGCGCGCTGCGCTAGTGCACAGCGAGGCGAGCGAGAGATAAAAAGAGTTGGGCTGCTGGCCGCGCTCGCGCTCGCTCTGGAAAAGGTGGATGGACGTTGGACGCGACGTCGGGATGACGCGGGGTGGGAGAGGCGCACCCGGACGAATCGCCGTGGGGTGACGCTGCCACAGTCGTCAACGCGCCATCCCCAGCAGGGCCCGGCACGGTGGCAGCACCAGAAATGTGGGGCGCGCGAGCAAAGGATGATTTTGTTGGTGGTTTCAAATAAGTTGGGTTGTCGGATGTAAAATAGGGGTGGAGATTTTGGAGTTTAGGGTCACTTCGTAATCATATGTCATTGTAGCATTTCGTCTGTATGTGTGAAAAATTATCTAAAAATTGATTAATTAGCCTCAAAATGTTCGTCTCGCAGAGTACAACAAAATTGTGCAGTTAGTTTTTTATTTCATCTACATTTAGTACTCCATGTATAAGCCGATATTTTGATGTAATGGAATCTTCTTTTTGTACAGTGAACTTTGGAGTTACTTTTTACAAACTAAACAAGGTTGAGTAACAAAGTGGTTGGGTAAGCAGTGGATCGGAAGAACGCAGAGGCTGAAGTGTACCTCACGGCAGCTGCAGAATCGCGTATATGTATCGCATATGGCAAATAGTAAAACTTTGCAGGTGTTAGGCCTTACAACGTACGCTAAGTACGTGATCCCCGCTTAAATATCGTATTACGAAGTACGTACTGGTTGGTGCTTTATCCATGCGCTCAGCTGCAGGATTTATAGATGCCACGCGCCACGACACGAGACTCGGCGGATTCAGAAACCCATCGAGCTAGCTGTTCCACTGTTTGCTCGTTCCGTCCCCCTGAGTCCCGTCCTGACTCCCGACCCCAAGCCTCACCCCGCACGAGCTCACCGCACCGGCTGGCTGCTGGCTGCTACGGCGCACGTGACTGCGAGCGCGGGCACTGCGCAGGCAGATCGATTCTATCCTGCCTCACCAACGGCCCAAAAGCTAAAAGCCCTGATCACAGCGAGCCATGGCCATGTACTATAGTGTAATCCTCTGGAATGGGATACCCCATGTCAGAGTTCCCAGCTCAGGAACCCATACCATATGGCATGCCTTTCATCCTCACGCGATTCACGCGCACGCACCGAGCACCGGGCCGGGCCGGCCGGGGCAGTACCACGGCCGGCACCCACTGGACCGAAATGACGGGGGGTATGTACTGGCGCTAATCTTCTCCGGCGCCAGCGACTTTCATCAGACCCTGTACTTCTGGACGGGCGACCTAACCTCCAAACAGAGAACGTACAGGCAATCAGGCATATCGAGACACCGTCACACCGAGCGATACGAGCTGTCCTGTTCGCGCCCCATATCGCCGGCTGCTAGTAGTAGCAGTCCGTAGCTGTCACACCCGGTTTTAAAGGCAAAACCAGGTGCATCTCATATGTGCGCCAGGATCAGTTTACACACATATAGTAGACGTCACAAGTGAATATCCATAACCATGCATAACGAAAGAGTATTATAGTGCATTTATTACAATATCAGAGTTGACACGAATGTCATAGCGGAAGACTTAAATTGTCATAGCGGAAGACTTAAATAAACGTTCATCTAACGAAGCAAAAGTGACACCAACTCCACAGACATTGACTGGGGGAGACTCGCCTAGAACTCCTCAAAATCAGTAGTGAAATCCTCAAAATTCTCCCAATCTGAGCAGCATTCCGGATGTAGTAGATGCAATAAAGGAAAGAAAAACAACAAGTATGAGCACATGACGTACTCAGCAAATGTAATATGACATACAAGGCTGAGGCAAAAAGGTTGGCTGACCATACTGCAGTAAGCACTTTTAGTTGGTCAAGTTTTATTAAGCACTATTTATTAGCAAATGAAAGTATATACCACCCACAAATTAATGAATGTCATATTCCCCAACATATTCATATAACCACGATTTAGAACATGTTCAAGTATGATTATCATGTAAGGGTCCAGGCCGCTCTTAACCGTGAGCACGGCTGTTATAACAGTTTTACACTCTGCAGAGGTTGTACACTTTCACCATAAGCCGTGATTCCCATTGCCGAAGCATTGTACCCTTCCCACACCACGTGGACCGAATACTGGGTTTCACTATGAGACCTTTACAAAAGCACTCTAATAAATGATAGCCCGCTAAGGTTTCCGGTTCAGAAGCAAAGCATAACCCTCCCTAATGAGGTCTGTCTCTCACCAAAGCCCACAGCTCAAAAGGACCGAGCTATACCCCGTCAACCGCCACCCCCCATGCCCCTTTCGGGTAAAGCTACCATAAACTAGAGCACCTAATTAGTCAGTCAAAGCCAGAGCCACATGACACTCATGGTTGTACTGTTTTCCTGGGTGGTTCTCCATGTTCCAATTAAAAGATATGATCTTGCCAATTAATTATTTAAAAGAGTATATGGAACATAGAGTAGGGGTTCATTTAACCAATCCCAGTTGAGCAAACTAAGCATCATTTACCATCAAAATTAATTAAGTAACCCAGTTTCAGGGATAGGGAAAATATAGTGGCTAGTCAAATCCTTAAATAGGAACCCATCAAATTAAGACACATGCATGGGTGGTGAAATTAATAATTATTAGGACATTTGCATGACATAATACACTTGCCTTCTTCCCAACTCTGTTGCTGCTCAAATCCTTCTCCAACAGTTGGTTCTTCAGAGAAATCCTCGAACTGGTCGTTTCCTAATCGCATCACACATTCACATGCAAGGAAGCAATACAACAAATAAGAAACAGTACACCAAACAATTCCAACAGAAGAAAACAACAGCACAAAACTAATCTACGCGTTACAACGAACGCGTGAGCGCGAGAATCACTAAAATCGGAGTTAAAACGCAAAAGATATGGCTTTTCTAAGGTTCAGGAACTTGCTGGCAAAGTTTTAAAAGTTCCAGGGGCTTAACTGCGAAAAACCAGGGGCTAAAACATAATTTTGTATAAAAACTCGAGAGTTTTCATGTAAAAAGACAAAACTTGGACCTCGGGCATAATTTTAAAACTTGCAGGGGCTAAAACAGAAGAAAAAGGACCTAAACGTAATTATTTTTGAACTAAGCTGGACCGCGGGTTGATTTTGAAAAACTTCAAGGGCTCTTTAGCAAAATTTCCAGCGCTGACCGGTACTCTCGGGTTTGACTCAGGACGCGGTCTAATCTGGACCGTTGGATCTTGATCCAACGGCCGGGATTGGATCTGACATAGGGCTCGTCGGCGGGGAAGGAGACAGCGGCGGCGCCGCTCGCGTCCACGGCGGCGCTCGGCCGGCGCAACTCGATCTCGAGCTTCGGTGCACTAATCCAGACGAGAGTAGGTCGAGGAGAGAGAGGAGGGAACGGCGAGCTCAGCGAGCTAGATCTTGACGAGGGAGACACAGCGACGACGTCGGACGGCGACGAACGGCGGCCGGCGGCGCTGGAGAACGACGGCGAGCGCGGGCGACGGCCGAAACGAAGGGGAAATCGAAGCGCGGGCATACGGGAGGACTCCTTACCTCCTTGCGAATCTCCCGCGGTGGTTCGGGTCGAAGGAGAGGCGGCGGCGGCGCGAATCGGCGACGGCGGCTCGAGCTCGGCGGCGGCGGCGCGGGCAACTAGGGTTGCGGCTCGGCTTCGATTGGAGGGGAAAAGCAACGGCGGCGGTGATTTTATAAGTGCGGAGCGGGGGCTCGGCCACGCCTAGGCATTCGTGTCCCGGCCGGACACGGCGGTGCGGCGGCGACGGACTCGGGGAGGAGTCCTGCTCGGAGAAGATGAACCCGACAGGTAGGTCCCACCTGTCGGCGAGAGAGAGAGAGCGGGAGAGAGAGACGGAGCGGGCCGCGCGGAATAGTTGGGCCGCGAAGAGGGATTGGGCCGGGGAAAAGAAATCGGCCGGGGAGAAAGAAAGTAGAGGGAGCAAAGCCGAACTGGGCCAAGAGTTGAAGGGGCAAAAACGAACTCTGCCTATTTTAACTTTTCTAAAACTCAAACAAAAGCAAATCAAATTCGAAATTAAACAGAATTTAAATTCCAACTTGATTTACTATCAACCAAAAATATATGCAACATCATGAATGCAACAAAAACTTATTTTGACTAAAATAATTATTTAATGTGATATTTAAATTGATAAAATGCTAGAAATTCCAATTAAATCCTAAAAAATTTATTTAAGCCTTAATAAATCCTAGAAAAATTTAAAGGATTGCTACAATTTAATTGTGATGAATTTTAGGGTGTTACAGCAGTAACCAGTGGCGCCACTAACGGCGACACCACATGACGCTACGCTACGCGTCGCGACGTCCAGTGTAATGTAGGGTGCGTGTATGTGTGGTGTGATCAGTGATGTGATCGAGCTTCAGCTCAGCTCGTCGCCGTTACTCCAAGCTCTATCAGCTCCCTGGACAGCGACAGGCAGATCTCGCTTTCAATTCGCGGCGTACGGCGCTCGGTGGCTGTGAGCGCGTGAATGAAGCGACGTGTGCCGGCCGGCCAGCTATATCACTCCCTCTGTGCTGGTTCCTAGCAAAAATTGCACGGAGATATAGGTGCCATGCATGACGGTGTGCCACAAGCGATGCATAACCGTGGCCGACTCCAGCCAGATCGACACGCCCGCATCCGCATCCGTGCCACAAGCTAGCTACTAGGTCCCAAGTGCACCCGCACCGGCACGACACGACGCCATGCGCGCGCATCTCCACCACCCGCCAGCCGCCAGGGGCTCTCGGCCGCTCGAGGAGGGGTCGGTCCGATCCCCTCCGCGGCCGCGGCGCGCCTCGCCTCGCTTTTTGGTGGCAGTGGCGGGCGCAGCCGAGCCGCCCGGCCGCGCAACGAGACCGAGGCGACAGCCGGCAGGGAACGAACTGAACTGAACTGGCAGATGGGACTTGGGTGCATGGACGGGACGACACGGGTCACGGGGTGGGGGAGGGGGAGTTCGAGGCCACCCAGCAGCCAACCGACCGAATCGATCAGCTGCGGGGGGGTGACGTGACGACGCCACAGTCGTCAACGCGCCAGCAGGGCCCGGGCGGGGCAACACCAGCAATGTTGGTAGCACCGCAGCATCCTCGCCAGCATTCGAAATTTGGATTTCTGCTGGTTGACGTGGGATGCTTGTTTCTTTTTATGTATAATTGAAGTCTTGAGTATATTTAGAGTGGGTAGGAGTAGGAATCTGCAGCGTTTTGTAAGAGCAGTTGGGTAAGCTGTAGTAGGAGAATATACTCCCACTTGTCCCTTCAACCCAAAGACCCAAGAGGTTGAAGTGACCGCAGAATTGTGCAGATGTAGCCTGCAGGCTACACGTGTTAGATCCTACAGTATGATACGCGAAAACTACATGATCTTACCGTAACGTTTTAATCCATGTAATCTCAGGGTTTCTTCAGAGTTACTTTGGTCTCAAATTCCGATGCTGGAGTCACCCACACGTGTGCCGACGCACTGACTGACTGACGCACATCACAGTTGGAGACAGACGAGAGGCCAGGAAGCCCAGAACCCCCGCAACCACTCCACCGCCATCAGTCCATCACCCACAGGTCTGAATTTCCGATGGGTAAAACGCAAGCCTTGATCTCATCCAACACCAGAAATCTTCGCGAATTCCACCGAAAACGAGCGCCGCTGCCACAGATATCGCCATCGCCATCGCCCCGGCCACCATCATTTTCCACTTTTCGCTCGGTTCCTGCCCCGGGCATTTATTGCCTTTTTGGCCACGCAGACGAGGGGCCGTGTGAGAGGAAAGAACGAGACCTCAAGCCATCCCAATCGGCCCGGCGGGTTCCTTGCACCATGCGCCTTTTGCGCGAGAAAATGGCCTTCTAACCGCAGCCTCATGCATGGCCCGGTCAGCCCCCGTGTAATATTCCAAAGCTGGAAGAACAAAGGCGAGAAGAAAAGAACACAGTACCAACCTTGTAGAAAGGTTCAGGGACCAAATCTTTGTTCCTTCGTTATCTGAAACTTTATGTTGGATAAACGATAATTTCAAGATTTTTTATGTGAAAGTTATATGGCTGGTATATTTGTCTGTAAAACACTACTTGATCGAGATATATGTTTATTAGCAGATATAAGTTAGAGAGGGTTGGTTGAGGAAAATAGAGAAAAATGTGTAGAAGTGGTCTGCAAAGCTTATGGTTAGGTGTAATGCAAAATGTCAATAGACAAGAACGGGATTAGTGGACTTCAGTACTTTACCTTTGCAGGTCGCAAAAGAAAGACACGTATGCTCTGCTCCTTTTGTTGGCGTTGGTTTGGTTGCTTGCGTGACTGTGTGTTCCTGTTCCCCCCATTTGCATATAAGCATGGGCTTGTCACACTCCACAAGCATTTTGGCCTTGGCCTTTCCTTCATCGCCTAATGGCTCGGCCCCTTGCACCTGCTGCAAGTTGCCAGCAACCGAGAAGCTACCACTACTAGCTGCTCCGGCTCAGCTCAGCTCAAAAGGCGTTGGGGTTTAGTGCACGAAATGAGCAGCGCGTTGCCCGGGGCAGACTGGGCAACGAGGAAGAGGAGGAGATGCTGCTGTTAGGATTGGCCACCGTCCTCGCCGTCGCCGGGGAAGTCGAGAAGCAGGACGACGGCGGCGGCGGAGCATCCTCTGGCGGCCATGGCTCGAGGATTGGCCCCGCGGTGGTGTTCGTCCTGGTGATAGTGGCCGTGGTGCTGCTCGTGTCCGGGCTGCTGCATATCTTGGTCAGGTGCTTGCGCAGGCGCGGCCAAGGGGAGGGTGGCGCCGACGGGGTGGACGGCGCGGCGGGCGGCGGCGGCGGCGGGGAGGAGTCGGCGCTGCAGCGGCAGCTGCAGCAGCTGTTCCACCTGCACGATGCCGGGCTGGACCAGGACGTCATCGACGCGCTCCCGGTGTTCCTGTACCGGGAGGTGGTGGGCGCCGGCGCCGGCGCCAAGGAGCCGTTCGACTGCGCGGTCTGCCTGTGCGAGTTCGCCGGCGATGACCGGCTCCGGCTGCTGCCGCTGTGCGGGCACGCGTTCCACATCGACTGCATCGACACATGGCTGCTCTCCAACTCCACGTGCCCGCTCTGCCGGTGCGCGCTCGGCGCCGACGCCGCCGCCGCGCTGTTCGGCGCGTTCGACGAGGAGGAAGGGTGGAAGCACGAGGACGCCGCAGTGCTCCCGGTGCGCCTCGGCAAGTTCAAGAACCTGTCCAGGGAGGCGCCGGGGCCCGTCCACGACGGCGCCGGCATTGTGACGAGGGAGGACGGCGAGACGAGCAGCAGCAGCCTCGACGCCAGGCGGTGCTACTCCATGGGCTCCTACCAGTACGTCCTCGCCGAGGCGAGCCTGCAGGTGTCCGTGCACAGGAGGAACGGCGACGGCCATGGCAGGGCCGGGGCCAGGCCCAGAGGCGTCGGCGTCGGCGCCAACCCCGCCGGCACGGAGGCCGGCGCCGGTCCCGCGGGCACGGAGGGGAAGAGGATCGGCGCCGGCAGCAAAGGAGACAGCTTCTCGGTGTCCAAGATTTGGCAGTGGCCGCGAAACGGCAAGGGGAAGCTGCCCGTGCTCGCGTCCGACGACTCGCCGGCGATGAACGGCCGGTTGCCGTGGCAGAGGCGGAGCCCCGGGGATTCGTGACACGGAGAAAACGTGTGTGGTGGTGCGTGCTCCAGACTTTCTTGAGCTGATTTGGCTCGCCCTTTTAACTGCTGAAATCTGTTCATAGCCATTCGTTTCGCTTACAAAATCACATTCGCGTGTGGTGGTGGTGATCTTAGCCTTTTAGGTGCCTGATGAACTTTGTGTGTGCGCGCGGATTATACTTTGTTCATTTGCCTTTCGCCCAGCCTCTTTGCTCACATTTCTTTTTTTTCCTTTTTTCCTTTTCTTTTATTTTCTTTTCGTGAAATTACTTGCTCACATTTCAGTGAGATACTTGAGAAAAAAAAGGAAAATGGTGATTTTTACAGCAAGGTTAGTGCAGAGACAAATTTTGCTCGCAAACTTGAGGTAACATTCCGCGATCATTAATTAATTTGGCTTCTAGGTCACACTTTTATTTATTTATTGCGAGGACACCGCTGGGAAGTAGTATTAATTTTAATGGTAGATTCTTGACTTAGCAAGCAAGTGCTTGTACAGTATAGTACTCTTGCTCAATCTTCAAGCCATCACCAAGACTTGTAAAGCACACGGGACCGTGCATTTGCACGCATAGAAATCAATCTACTCAGGACCCTTCTTTGAAAATAGCGGGTGGCAAAAAAACCTTGAGGAAATCACAGTGCATGACTCATTCTAGCTCAACCACTCCAATTCCTCAGAGACATAACAATTAGGCCACGGTGATGGCTAATCAAAGCAGCCGGGTAGGATTGAAAGTTCACTGGATTGTGAGAAATGTGACGTTTTTTACTTCAGAAAAAGAAATGTGACGTTTACCGGAGAGGTTTCATTGCTGGCTTGGCTTCCGTGACAGGTGCGGCGGATGCATCTGCCAAATTGCGCACAGATTCTGCAGCCGATCTACACCAGCAGTACACTACACTGCACACCCAATAAAGCTGCAACAGTATGATTAGAAAAACGGCTGCAAGAACCCAAAAAAATAACCATACTTAACCAGACACATCCCTGCTCGTTCCTTGGACGGGAGCGTTCTGAAATCTGAATCGCCGTGAAAGACAGAGACGGCTTGTGTTTATCGTCTAGCCGACTAGCCCCCCGCTCTTGACTGCAGCGGCATGTGAGGCGCTGGTCCTAAGCGTGTGCGGTTATATGTCCGTATCCACTATTAAACGGACAGCAAGTACTGCTAACCCTTCAATGTGATGGCAAAGATGCCTCGCTATCACAGTGCTCATTCAATGTGCTCGTTGCGAGGCTGTGTGATTAGCATTTAGCACTGCTCGACTAGGGTGATGCAGATTGACTAATCGCGTGTGTGATCGTGTCATGAGGTGAGAGGAGTTGGTGGCGTCGGTTTTGACAGATTTGGGCTGTGGCTGGGCTAGGTTTGCCATGCTAAACCAGTCACAAACAACATTTAATAGATACTCCATAGAAGAGTGTGGAGAGGAGGAGAATTAGCCAGGAACTTATTGAAGAAGCTGATGTGGTTAAAAGAGATTTTAAACGATGGGATTAAAAGTAGAGGGGTTTATCGGATTGAAAATGGACCAACCAAACTGATGCCTGAAACAAACATAGGCATTGTTGAGATGTTAGAATTGAGAGGTGGAATTTGCGAGTAAGATGCCATGTCGTAATCATTGCGCTACTGTAGCATTTCGTTTGTATTTGTAAAAAATTATCCAAAAATCGATTAATTAGGCTCAAAATGTTCATCTCGTAGAGTACAACAAAACTGTGCAATTAGTTTTTGATTTTATCTACATTTAGTACTCCATGCATGTTATGACATTTTGATGTGATGAGAATCTTCTTTTTACGTAGTGTATTTGAGAGTTACTTATTGAAACTGGAGTTACTTTTTGAAACTAAACAAGGCCATAGGCAAGGTGACAAACGACAGTAAAAGGCTTCCGAGTGCAGTTACTGCTGACGTTTAGAGCAGTGGAAACAGGTACCGCTCCACAGTTGGGATGATGTTATCACACTGCGCTTGTGCAATCAGTCTGATATTGGCTATATAGGATCATGGGCAGCGCAAATGTCCGACAATGCACCGAGAATATCTCGAGTGCGCATAGATCATGCTTTCCCTACACCAAATCAGAACAAGCGCGGGGGGGGGGGGGGGGGGGGGGGATTAGGTACATGCTCCTGAATAAGCAACACGTTCAAATTCTATAACAGTCAAACGTGTGCCAAGGTGAAAAAAAAATCACCCTCGAGGCCTTGAATGGCTCGAAAGGAGGTAACTAAGACCTTAATAATAAGCCCGCTTGAGCTGAATTAGAAAATAAATAATTACATTGGGAGAAATCATGATACAACATATTCCTTTGCTGCTTGATATGAGGGGATACGGTGAAAATTTTGGTTACCCTCGAGTAATATACACCAACATATGAATACATTTCGGCAAAACTGAGGATACATCATTAATCGCTGCCATCTACTGTACACTATATATAAAGCAAGAATAAATGACCAAAACCAACTAGCAGTGTACACAACTCACTAACAGGCAGGTAGAAGTGAGAAAAATGGTTAAGAAGAAAAGAAGCTTTGCCTGCAGCACGCTGAAAGAGCAACCGCAACACTATAGACATGTGGTGCCACTACAACCCAGCAGGAAAGTTGCTGATTTGCCCTTGTTCTAGCCTGTCCTCACCATTCACTTTGTAAGACATCCGGATACGCATCGCAAGTGGTTTCTATGAAGCAAACAATCCAGAATCAGATTATCAGAACGGAAAGACATACATTCTTGTTCTACTTGACAAACAGAAATATAGCTTATTATCAAATCAAAAGATGTGCATCAGATAACATCAGATAAACCTGAGTTATTAATTATATTTTTTCACAAAGGCACGTGAAAACTGAATTACCAGTTACATAGGATATGTGGTGGTGGTGGGGTGTTTGTGTGTGTGTGTGTGTGTGGGGGGGGGGGGGGGGGGGGATCAATTGACATACCTGTCCATGCTGGTTGTTAGTGACACTGAGGCTTTGTGTAACTGACCCATTTCCACTGGCAGGAAGAGTGCGGCTGCTAGCTGGGTCCAAACGCAACTGGATGAACTGTAACATGGATTGGACACGAAAAGTGAACTGCATATCTAGAGTAAGGAGACTGCTTTTGGATGTCAGTTATGAACAGTACGTATCTGTCAACAATTTCTACAGACAATTTTACTAACTGAATACAATATTAACCATTGTAGCAACGCTTGGCTACAAAAGGTCTAACTTAGCAGGATGATAGATAGCTTTTGATCCAATAACACTCAATTGAGTGACTACAAGACTTACAGCATTTGATTTGTAAGTCTGACTATGCATTACGATGTCTGTTGTCTGGAATGAGAACAAGTGTCAGAGGAGAATACTACCTTTGGCACAGCTGCCTGGAAAACGAAATCCGTGAATGTGGTAGTTGCTAAATTTGTGAAGGTAGCATTAACTGTAGTCTCCTGAGGTTTCCCAGGTTCCTTTTTGAAGCTGAATGTGATCCTCAAGGTTGCACTCTGGAATGCTGTGACCGTGGGGTAAGCTGAATTCTCATCTGGCAGGCAGAAAAAATGAGAAACATTAGTTTTTGTCATTATCAAGAATGTTACATAATGAGATAATCAGTAGGAAAATGCAAAAGCCACCCTTTTAAGTCACCTTGAGTTTGATATGGAAAGGAAATCAAACTCGGTAACTTTTAGGGTTGCAACTTTCCATTGTATTGGATAATCAAGTAACAAGAGCTAACCGGGAGGGGATGTGCTTGAGGATAAACCATCAAGAAGATCCACAGCTTGAGGTGTAACAGGAACAGGTTTGGTTTCTGCTGCAAGGTATTATATAAATCACCATTAATGACAAAAACTCAAGAAGAAATTGTCAATGTTATCATCACATTGTTTTACCTATACCAGGAGGGATGAATGTTGGTGGGCCATTTTGTACAGGAGTTGAACCAATAGATAAAAGATCCATTAGAATATCTGTGCTTGTAGATGGAGTTCCGCCTATACATAAACCAGAACAAACTCATAAACAACACTTGAACTAACGATGTCACCACAAATAGCATAATAACAGATCAATATAAGAGCATGTTTAGGAGGAGCTTAAGCTGCTTGGAATTTCCATGAAGTCCATTGATCTCAAACAGTCCAAAACAAGATCACTCAACAAGATGACCTCTTTTACAGACAGCAAAGCATGCTGACATAATTAAAACCAAGTGTGGACTATGTGCCCCAAGATAATAAACATGTGATAAAGCATAACTTGCTTTGCTTGTGCAAACTGCAAACCAAGAAGAAACAGAAGAAAATCCTTATGAAAGGTGAATAGTCAAGAGTAAGACCTGCAGGGGATGAATCAGTCAAGCCAATGCCCAATAGATCCTGTAGAAAATCATTAGGCACTGTAGTTGGAGCTGAAGTAGTCACTGGGACATCATCAGAACTCAAATCAAGCAAATCGGCCAAAGGAGCTGCTGGTGGCTTTGCTACACCATTTGGAACCTTAAGTTGGCCTCCAGGTGTGACCGCTGCAGCAGATTTTACTGATGAAACTGGGGCCTGTGTAGAAGCAGCTCTCTTTACCAAATAATTAGCTTCATCCAATACAGGCATCCGTTCAAGCAAAGATGATCTGCACATACACCAGCATTATCCAGATTACCATTCTTTTTAACAAAAAATATGGTAATACACAAGTATCCTCAATAATAATGGCAAAATCTGCCACTCACTTTATTGACTGATGTCTTTGTATAATGGAACTGAATTCAATAGATCTTTGCTGCAATTCAAGCACAGTATTCCCTTTATTCTGCGCAACTATTTCTTTTATTCTCCTGGCAAAACCAAAAAACAATGGAATCATAAAATCACTTTACAATGTATTACTAAGCAAAAAATCAACTTGGTTGAGGGCATGCAAAACAAGGGAACAAACATAGACTTGAAACAAAGCTGACATTGCATGTCCTCGGCCCCCGCGTCGTTCCGTCTGGGCGACTCGGGCGGCAACCCGACCCCGGCCGCCACAGCTCACCTCCCTCCTCCTACGTCCTCGCCGCTGCCGGAGTAGGCTGCCGGAAGCCCGCGCACCCCGCGAGGAAGGCGGCGGCGAGGGCTTTTCCCTCCCGTGTCTCTCTGTGGAGAGCTCTCTCCATGGCATAGAGATGGCTCTTCGGTGACGGTGGTTGAAGGTGGCTCTCTCCGGCGAGCTCTGCCCGGATCTACGACCCCACGGCCGGATCGATGTGCCCCATCGCCAGATCCGGCGAACCCCTGTTAGATCGAGCGCCTCCATGGCAGAATCGATGGGGGAGGTGCTGCCCAAGCCACCGGCGCAAGAGGCGAGTGGCAGCCCGGCGCGGCGCGAGGAGGATGCCCGCAGCGCAGCTCGAGGAGGTTGCCCCCGGGGCGATGGTGTGGGTGGGCCTAGCTGCGGTACCGCAAGATCCCGGCGGCGGCGGCCTTGGTCGTTTGCCGGGGCGCGGAGGCGAAGGCCGACGAGACGGCCGTGCGCGGGGCCGGCAGAGGCCGGGAGCGCGGTGTGCATAGCGGCGTGGTGTACGCGGGGCCGGCCAGCTCCAGGCGCGTGAAGGCAGTGCGAGGTGCCGGCGGCGGTCGGGCGCAGGGCCAAAGGCGGCCAGGCTCGCAACGGCCGTGCGCAGGACGCTTCAGTGCTCCACCGCTCGAATTTGTTTCGGCATCAAGTGGACGATGGTGACGTCTGCGGGCGCCATCCCCTCGATGGAGGCGGCGTCGTGGCACCGGCCCTTTTCGTCACGCATCTGCACCATTGGGAATCTCTCTAGATGAAAATCTGGCACCAATTTGATTGGTCATACGGCGATAACATCTGTAATGGTGTTATTTTCCTTCTTGGAGGCATCGCATTAGGAGAGTTCTCTAATTATGCAGGTGGCCTGTGCTTTTTAGCCGGTGGGGAGGTGGCAGCGGATGTTCATGTGTACTAAGAAGTTTGCTTGGGATTGTGATTGAGATCGACTCGGTGCGGTCTTCATGAAGTAAATAGTCAAGCATGAAGGACTTTTTTTTTCTGGCAGCATGATTCCAACATCAAAGTTTCTAAGTAGACAAACGATATGAATGGATGTTGTTACGTAGAGATAAAGCAACAAGTTGAAGCAAGACGTCGAAGAAGTTTGAAGCTTAGTCTTTAGATCTTTCTTTTGTAGTCTTTTAGCTGTCTTTTCTGTTTGCTCCTTGGTTTGAGATTTCGAGTCTAATAACTCATGTACTTTTAGGCTATATATATTCGCTTGCGGATATAGAGGCCGGATTATATCCTTTATATAAAAAAAGGCTGACATTGCATGTTAACAAAGCTAAAGACGCAAAACAAAATGAAGACTGTTACACGCCATAATAGAGTTCTTACTGATAAAGATCACAATGAAACCAGTTCACAAGAAGTTATGTGGCCTACAGACCTCAATTACTAAACAAAGTTGTGGACTATTAATCTGTTATTGTGACATTCGAGAACTTACTGCTTTATCGTTTAATGAATGGTAAGCACATATGGTTCATTCCCAAATACAGGGAAGACAAACAAAATATGAAAAGAAAAACGTAGCTGGTTTAAAACAAGAAAAAAAAATTAGCCATAGCTGGTTTTAAACGAACTCCACGTGAATCAAGACAGGAAAACTCTGCTACTTCAAACAAAAAGGCACTGTGTACTCAAGTCATTTGGTATGTTGTCCCGCTAAGGTATAGAGTATTTTACAACGACTATGAAACAAGGTCCAGTCCAACAATAACTTACTCCGAGGTTGGTGGAAACCGGGAGGAAAGCTTCAAAAGAGAGACAAGACACATAGCCCTAGTAGTAACATCTGCAGAGTAGCGTTTAAGAGCGATCTCTACAGCATCCAAAGCATCAGATTCTGTTACCTGAACAAGATCAGAAGTTGGTCACACCGTTTAACATTAGAAAATTGGAGAAGCAAAATGCTCCTAAATGAAATATATAAGAGAAAGGGAAACAAGTAGAAAATGCTAAAGCTATAAGTTCTATAAAGGAAAGATTCTGCAATCAACCATATATCTTGATACTATATATGCCACCATGCGAGTAAAGGAATGGTCATGTCACTTCTCCTTTTACATCTAACATAAGTAATCAAAAGGGGATCACAAGGGAGGACACTGTAAGAAGATTTTTATTTTACCCTGGAGTTATCGACTTCATATATACACTGAATTTGAAATAGTTTGAAGACTAACAAATTATTTGCATGAAGAAAGTAACAAGAATATGTAATGAACTAATGATACAATGGAGTGTCTCTGCAGTAGAAACTACATCATGAAATAGAGATGGCTACCAAGAATTTTCAACTCACCGTGATCGGTTCCTCAATGTCCAACATACTAATATTGTTGACCAGCATTTCACCGTATTCACCGATGCACCAAACAGCCACCCTAACTAAACTTTCCTAAACATACCAACATAGAAGAGATATATGCACATTAGATACATGATCCAATAGTACATATTACAAAGAACACTAATTATTTCTCCATACCTGTTCACCACATGCTTGCAATGCCTTATATAATGACCTTACTGAATATCCTTGAAGTTCAGATGCATTACTCATTAGAACTATAAGAGCATGCCATACATCATCCTTTACATAATTCCCAGCCTGTGGATATAAGAGAGTAAAAAAACATCAATTTGGATCCTTTTAATTTACCAGTGCAAGTGTGCAGCGGAAATTCATGCTCATACATTTACATACTCTCAGATTTGATTGGCTGAAGGGAAATCATAGAGTAACAAAGGTGCATGCAAGATTAAATATGATAAATTATTTAACTATTTGCATTCTGGTTTAGTAAGTTGGTCTTGAATCTTTTCACAGGTGGAGTTATCACATTTGGAAGGTGTAGGAGACACACAATGATCTGATAATAGACATTGCCAACACTGCATAAACCACAACTCCCTAACACTTTGGACTTTGGCTAGAAAACATCGAGTATTTCCAGGACACACCAGTAATTAGGTAAAGGAAACTGTATAGATGTAGGATTAATATCAAGCAAACAGATTAGAAGAGATCAAGAAAGAGATAATAACTGTACTGTTCCACGTACCAGTGATAAAACTCTGAACATCAGGTCTAAGTACCATAGCTTGTCCTGGGAAAACCTAACAAAAAATGCCAAACCATTAAATTTCGCATATTCCAATATTCCATAAATTTATCCAATACAAGCAAAAAAAAATGTATACCTCATCGAGCACAGATATGGATAAAAAATAATTGCATAACCAAAGTGAGCTGTAGTCAAACAGAAGAAGGTAAAGCAAAGGAGTAGAAGCTACATGTAGTGTCAAAACTCAAAAAGAAATAAAAGCATGGAAATGCAGCAAAGGACAATGTAGACATGTAGTGCTGCAAGTTATGTGGCAAGAACACTAAAACATTCATACTATAGCTTGTCTTCTAGCATTCCTGCAAAGAAAGTGTACTGAAAATGGTGTTTCATATATTTTGGTAGGTGATAACATCCATGAAAGGACCATGCTTAAAGACTTTAGGCAAGATCAAAAGAGGGGATGACAAGAAAGACTAGTATTCTAATGAGGACAAATCAGTTCTTCACTTGTTAATGTATGATGTTCTCATGGAAATGGAACACATATTGAACAGCCAAATGTCCTTATTGTCTGTTGATTATTACTTATCATCTAACATCAGTGAAACACATATTGCACAGCCAAATGTCCTTATTGTCTGTTGATTATTATCATCTAACATCAGTGAAACACATATTGCACAGCCAAATGTCCTATCATTTGTTGATTATTATATTTCAATAACATGACCATTGGTGCAATAAGGAACATGCACGCCGGGTTTTTTTCCTACCAATTGCACCTAGAGAAAGTAACTGCACGAACAATAAGTCATTCACAACAAGGAGAAATGCTGGATTCAGAATTAACAGCTTACTTTTCAACTATTGAGCATATCTTGGCCGTGAGGTCTTCCTTGAAATCTTGATCACTCACTTCAAGGTAATCAACAAGCTCCTTAGTCAAAGGCTTCACATTTGTATCATTGATAAGTAGGTAAACAAGTTCCAGTGCCCTTTTGCGAATGGAGACATCTGCATCCTGGCAGATCATATGCAATTGAAAATATTTAAGTACAAAATCAGGCTAGGGACTGGGAGTCCAGTAGGAAGCAACAAGTCAATAGCACAAATCCATAAACAAGGCAGATAATAGAAAAAGTGTGTCGAGGATGCTTTAAGTTCTATGGATAAAAATATAACAATGATTCATAAATGGATCAGATAACTAGTTTTTTTTCTCTCTTGTTATGTGTATAACATACGGACAGACTGGAAAGAATACAAAGCTAGACAGAACTGTCTTCTCAAGATATGCAGAAACGAACAAACCCTTGTCTCAGCAAAATATCGTAAGTGAATATTGTTCCAAAGTTGTACATGATGAGCATCTTTTACTTTGTATAAGAAAGGGCCAAAGGAGACACATCACAATAGCCTAGGAAATTGTACTTGGTTACCTTGACACACTCTAAAATTGTTGCCCTGTGCCTCTGCACCGCTTGTGTGTCTACTGCAATGGCCTTCATAAGCATGTTCAGGGCAACATATCTGAAAATGCAGAATATACAGTAAGAATTTCAATTATGAGAGATGGAAAAACACTTTACTATAAAAAAAACAAAGCCATGCACCACATCCATCCTTGTTGTCTCAAGAATAACAGTGTAATCGCAAAACCTTACAGTAATGCTCATATTCTACAGGAACAAGTCAAGACCAAATAGCTTACCATCAAATAACAGATAAATAAAAAACATTTTCACCCTTTTGGGTTATATAAAAAATATAGTTCACTATAAAGAGTAAATTTACCTTATGTTGTTATCACGGTTGGACAAAAATCTACCCAAAATATTGATTGCCAACACTCGTAAACCGCTAGTAGCTTCGATGCCCATTATGGTCTCAACACATTCATATAAAATAGCATTTCCAGCATTCTTGTTTGACTCGGTTTTCGTTGCAACCTGGAGGAGAAATCCAAGAATTTAGTATATCCATAAAATGATACAGGGGACGCCAAGTGCAAAGATAACAAGAAAAATGTACAAAAATACAATTAGTCAGCATTCATGTCACACAGTTTTCAGAATCTAACACGCAACAGAAGTAACTCACTGAGCAACATCTTGATGAAACAGCATCACTTCAAAATTAACAAGTTACAGATTACTCAGCCCATTAGGAATGGATATTGTTATAGTTGTACAATATTGTAATACATGAGTTGTGGTAATTAAACTAATTATTCAAAAAAATGGTTCTGGTATTTGTACAAGTATAATATGAAAGATGAACAAATCACCTGAGCAAGAATATCATTAATATACTCACTGCAATCAGCATCTCCTTGACCCAGTGTTCGCATGAGTTTAAGCACTCGGATATGTAAGAATGGATCTGTAATGCCAGCAACATCATATTCAGGAGCATATGAACTGTTGGACACATCCCGCAGTATTCGGACCAAACCTTCAAGGGAGTTCTGCAACAAGAAGGCTTTGTCAGAACATTCATAGCCACAAATGAACTTGCAAGTTCACAATGATCTTCATGGTATCATCCAACAACAATGTCGAAAAATTTATCTATAGGGGAGAACAGAGGGAAAAAAACCTCAGTGCAGAGGATTTGCACCTGGGTAGTGCATGTGCTATCAAATCATCTGATGAATTTGGAAATTCTATACAACATTACTACTCTCTACAAACCAATGCTTTTTTGCGAATATCTTCCAACTAGAAGATACAATGGAATTAGCAATGTGCTTTCAGCATTCAGTAAAGATTAATGAAAAACAAAAAGTTTGGGTTGCACTGCATCACTCCTCGAATACTCAAAAGAGCTGTGTGTGATGCCTGCCTGTAGAGGGACGCATGAACAGAAAAACACGCAAACGAACTAACACACACTCTAACCACAAACACACACATATATGCGCTCGTGCGCCACCATAGTTGGAAAGTCCACATCAAACATATCAGGCATGCCACTGGACAACAAAGAATGACCATAGTTGCAATGCATCCCTTTCTAATACTTCTAGTGTTGCCATTGTGCGCATTCTTCTTAAGACAGATAACAGAAAACTATCAATTGGCATTGATCAAAATGCTTTAGTGTTCACCGAAATCAGTGTCTGGGGCCAGCTCAGAATGTACAATCTACTGAGGCAAGTAAAGAAGATTTTTTTCCCCTCACACGCAGGAGAGCTGCATATCTTTGTATTAAAGAGAAAGTAAAGAAGATTTGGAGTGATTAATCAACAGTATCTTACATTTAATTGATGGTAAAAGGTAAATACATAAAAAGCCTATTTACAGTTAAGTGTGCGTAAAGACAACAGACACATCGCATGACTAAAAGATCATGCCAGGTTTTCAAAAGAAAAATGATGGATCAATTTAGACTAAGGATAAGACTTGAAATTCTTTCAACGCTGTCTATCTCACTGGTGTAAATGAAACAAGAATGATTGAGTTTCTTGGGCATCTTCGTATGGAAAACATGCAAGGGTAAACAGCATATGTTAAAACAAATGGGTAATTGAAAATAAATGGTTGTTGCTATCTAACTTCGAGACTACAAGCATCACATGTGTAGATAATTCTCCAGGGGAAAAAAACCATAGCTCTTGCCATGCACTGTACCTTCCTCAAGTATTCCAATGCTTCCGTGCTGGCTTTACAGAGTTCCGTGCAAAGCTGAACAGCAGATATCAAAACCCCATGATGTTTTTCCTTCAGTAATGACGCAGCAGCACCCATGAAATTTTCTGCCAAGTCTGGTACTTTCCGTACAATCCTTATAGAGCATAAGGCGGCCTACAAAACAGCAAGAGCTAGACAATCAACAAGATTTCTCGACAACACATGTTTCACAAGCTAACCAAAAAAGGATAAGTACTGGTGAAGGAAAATGCCATGCTGGGTAAATGCTCAGGGTGTAAGCTATGGGACAATGATGGCAAGAATACTCTAAAAAGAATAATGGTTGTTTGCGTTAATATCTACTATCTAAATGTGCATGATTTTCCAGCATTATCACTATATCCCTAACCTCTTAAAGCTTAAGCATAGTTTCAGGAGTGTTGTACTGTTATCAGCTAAATAGTGAAATGGTAAATGCTATTCTGGTTCTCAAAGCATCTTAATAGCTAATTGTTTCATATGTAGAATTAGAGGGAGAGTTAGACTACACTCCTGGAATGTGGATATTGTTGAAATGCTCAAACAGACTTCACTAGGGGCGGGGGTGTTAAACTATCATGTCAAAATGGATACCTTCTTCTTTGTATTAGGATCCCTATTTTGCAACAGCCTCTCCACTTCAGGTGCCAGATCACGCGCCATTTCAGCAGAACATATATTGCCAAGGGCGCAGAGGGCAAGCCCCACAATGAACTGGTTCGAGTGGTTAAGATCTCTGCCCACGTTAAGTAGTACCAAATGCTCCAGTATCAGCATATAAATCAGAAAAAACACGTAACAGCATCAACAAACACAAATGGTAAGCATAGGCGGGGCGGATACTGCTTGAGGGAGTTGGTGACGAGCATAAGGACCTCCTGCCGCTCGTCGAGCAGCAGCATGAGTCCGAGGTAGCCTATGCGCTTCTCGGGGAAGCCCGCGGCGGCTATGAGCTTGAGGCACTCCATCTGGCCGAAGTGAGTGGGGTAGCCGAGCATGTGGATGAACATGAGCTTGGCCATGTTCCGGTGCCGGTAGTCCTGGTCGCCGTCGCTGATGGCGGCCCGTATCGCGGCGCACTCCCGCCGCACCACCGCGCGCTCCTCCGCTGCCGTCTTGCACGCGCGTATCGAGCGTATCATGTCCCTGGCAGAAACAACGTCCACGAGCCACGGCGACCGGGTCATGCCACGAACAGATCCGAGAGAGGACGCGCGGTGTGACTGAGGGAGGACGACTCACCGGAGGCGGGTGCCGGAGGAGAAGGGGTTGATGGCGAGGTCCATGGCGAAGTCCTCGACGATCTTCTCGACAGAATCCAGGGCGGGGCGGCGGTGGATCTCACCGCCGCGGGGGCGGAGGAGGAGGGCGACGACGGCCGGGCGGATCTGGGGGCGGGCGGTGACGATGGTGGTGGTGGGAATTGCGAAGAGCCCCCTGCTTTCTGTTTCGGTTTTGTTTAGTCGAGTCCATGGGGATTAGTGGGGGCATTTGGAATCTGATCTCGCCGTGCTGACCTTTACTGACGCGTCGTGTTTTACCGCACGGCGTGCTCGGCGACACAAGAAGGTTGATCAGCGAGGGGTAAGAGTTATTCCTAGATTTTTAGTTAACCTCTTGTTTTAAATTGTTTGAAATACGTCCAAAATAGGAATTCAAGGACTCCCAATTTTACTGTTTGGGGATTTATCAAATCCGTGTTTTCCCATTGGATAGGATACCCCGTGTATTTCCGTCGCTTTGTTTGGTTAACGTTGCTTATCTCAGGCTGAGTGCTTATTGGAGGTGATCAACTTCTTATTATTGGTTATATATCCATTACGTTACTGGTCGCTTTTCCCCTTCCTAGTCTCCATTTCTGGTTTTCTTATTTGTTCCTTCCTATGAGTACCTTCCGTTTGGCTCACTTGCTTTTACTGATTTAGAGATATTGTGATTGGTATTGATGCCTCTTAACAACTTTAGTGATAAAATGGACTGATTTTTCCCTGGTTTCTTAATCTTATATTGCAAAGAAGTATGTCAGTGCCATGAAGAAATCTTCAGATAAGCCTACTGAATACAGAAAGTAACAGCCCTTACCACACTGTTAGGCAATGATTTGTAGTTTGATAGTTTAAAAAACTCTTCCAATGTTGATTTTGAATTAATTGTTGCATTCGCCGTGGATTATGGAATAGCCATATGTACTGGGTTTCACTAAGTCTGGTTAATTCTTCAGCAGCTTCCCTTAGTGCCTTCTTTTTCAGTAATATTCGTAGCATCCAAATATTCATTTGCCCCAAAGGCCCAAACTCAGCACATTGAATACAATAGCCAGTATGTACCAACGGCTATTTCGTTTATGATCTCACCACTATCGCTGAAATTGTAGACTTATTTTAAGCCCTAGCGGTGCTGCTGTTCTGTAAATTATCTATTACTACTTTGAGCTTAGCACTCTTGTGATCTTTATGTCCTTCCTAAGACTTGATCATTGAATTGCCCTAGTAAACTTGCCACTATCATTGTACGTAATATGCTGTCGTAGTCTCTCCTTATCAATTTTCACTCTTCACTATGATATACAACTCTGATGTGCGCGCATGGATGTTAAAACACACTCATCTTAAAATTGACCACGAAGTTAAAAACGGTAATCATGGGACTTTAACAGTAATTTCTTTACGTCTCACCTTGAGTGAAACAGCCTTCTCTTAAACGTAGTATATCGGTATTCCTGAAAGTTTGAACCGCCTTTGAGAGCAGAAAAGTCACGGTAGCCAAGCAGCTGGTCGCTAACAAAATCACACATAATATAATGTCATCTCTGTTTTTTTTATCTTATCTTCATATGGCTAAGCAGCTATCAGGAAGGGTTGTTTGTCCTTATCAGATCTGATGAAAGGCAACTGTATTTGCTCCAAACACTCCCTAACTGACGTGGCCTGAATTTCATCGGCCATCTGAATTTCAAGAATCATTGACATTTGACAAGTGTTTGCTGCAACAACAACAAGATAATTTATTTGCTGATGAAGAACAACAGTTGCAAGCGCCGGTAGGATTTACAGGATTATTAAATCTTCTTGTTAACAGGCTACAAAATAGCTAGAGAAAAACACTGCGCTCTAAAAGTAAACGTCAACGCGAAAGCCACAAAGGCAAGCTCGAGCAACATCTACGGGCATATTGGCAGCATCCACAACGCCTGTTCGGACACCGGAGCTCCATCGAGATCCTGCATCTTCGTTGTCCCGTCCTTCACGTCGAACACTATCAACATCAAGCACTTCTTCCCCGCGTACGCCACGTAGACACAGTTGGCCTCCAGCCCGCACTCCGCCGCCGAGCGCGAAGCGCCGAAGTACCACGGCGACAGCAGGAACGCCCTGTCATCGCCGATGTCGTCCACCTCACTCCACTATTGCTTCGAGAAGTCCATCTTGTGAACTTGGACTTTGTAGACCACGTTAAGGTCGCTGACCGACAGCAGCGAGACCACGAAGAGCTCCTGCCGGGACTCGACCAGGAACTCCTTCTGGCACCCGAACGGCTGCTCGACGGCGTCGCGGATGGCGACTGAGCTGAACGCCGGCGCCGGGCTGAACTCCAGCACGTCGAGCTCGCCGAAGCCGCCGTTGAAGTAGAACTTGCCGTTGCACGCTGCGATCGAGCAGATGACTAGTTTCTCACTGCAGCCTTCGCCGTCGTCGGGTAATTCCAGAGTCCCGATGTCATATTCGAATTTTACCCACTCGTCGTCGGCGCCGATGTGACAGTAGCGGATGATTGAGTTGTCAGGCTCGATTAGGAGCACGAGGCATCTCCCTGGATCGGCGAGGCCAGGGTAGCCGGAGAGCAGGCAGGTGCAGATGGAAGGGAGGTCATCCTCCGGCAGATGCGGCAGCTGGATTTTCGTGCGACGGTTGTGTGGGGGTCGAGCAGGTAGGTGGACGAGGCGGCGGCGTCGCGGACGAGAACCCAGCCCTGCGGGGTTGCCCAGCAGCTGCTGTTCCCCAGCTCGGTTGCCCAGCAGCTGCTGTTCCCCAGCTCGCCGGTGGCGTCGACGTCGATGGCCTTCTTCTCCGAGATGCTGAGGAAGATAAGATGGTCTGAACCCGACGCGTGCTTCAAGGCGAGGTGGGGCGATCGCACGCCGCGGGTCGACGGCGTCGTGTCCATGTCTGGTACTGTCCCGAAGGGAGTACACGGAGATCTGGTTGGCTGTATCGATGAAAGAAAACTTTGAGATGTCAATGGCTCTTGATATCGGAACCGGCTTGGAACTCTGGTTTCCAATTTCACGAGTGCCGCGAAGCAACGCTGAACGTCGTTGCAAATACATAGGGTACGCTAGAGCTATAAATCAGAATTTTTGAAATTTCGTATTTTTAAGCCATGTCATTTTGTTTTATCGCCACATGTCACACGGAAAATGCACAGCAAAATTGGAGAAGTTGCGAGAGCCAGCTGAGCCCACCACACCACCATCCCACAAAACAGAATCAGAAAACAAGGCCCATCAAGCCGTTCACAGGTCGGCCCAAACCACCAAAGTCGGCTCGAATCTCTCATCTTCCCTGCACCGCCATAGTGGCAAGGCCCCCTGATACAAATATCCCCAAGCCACCCCGATCCAATCGGTTTCTCTCCCCTCCTCCATTTTTTTTTCTTCCTTTTCACCGCGACCCCTCTCGAACACAGACCACCCGACTCGAGGACGCTTAAACCCTAGCGGCAGCTGCGGGAGGCCGCCGCGCCCGCCCCGTCGCCGATGTGGAACGGCGCGCCGCCTCCGCCGCCGCCGCACATGGCGGCGGCTCCGCCTCCCCCGGGCACGACGGGGCCCGGGGCAGGCCAGCCCCAGCCCCCGCCGCCGCCGGCCGGGGCGCCGCAGGGCGCCAAGCCGCTGACGCCGGCGGAGCTGGAGGCGCAGCTGGTGGAGAAGGCCCGCAAGTGGCACCAGCTGAACTCTAAGCGCTACGGCGACAAGCGCAAGTTCGGGTTCGTCGAGGCGCAGAAGGAGGACATGCCTCCCGAGCACGTCCGCAAAATCATCAGGTAACCTCCAGATCCGCATCCCCTTGTGATGTTTTAGGCTTTACCTTATGCTCATGGCTAAGTTTTAGTGTTTTTTGGTTCGTGTTGAGCTATGTTATTTTGGGATGGTTTTAGTTATGCGTAGCCGTGAACTGATTGGGTTGTGGTGGGCCTCTCGTTTAATTTTACATGTTGTGCGAGGAGAGAATCTGATGCGCCTTTTGAAGTTTCTGGTTACAGCTGCGTGGATAGTGCCCTGGTTTGGCTTAACTGTCTTATGGTATTTGGCTATGCACGCATTTGCTATTTCCTAGTGATGCTATGTGATGCAGAAATTGGCTTCAGACCTTCAGCCCCTTCATGTGTATTTTGATGATGTAACTATGGCCACGGTAATGATGTGTATTGCTTTAGCTTTTTATAGGTTCGCAAGCAGTGCGAACTTTCGATCACAATCTCACAAAATATGGGACAATTTTCTACTTCTAGTTGTGTGCTAGCTGAGTTACTGCTGCTTTTGGTGTGTCAGTACCCTTTATCATGGAAATATTGAATTGGTGCTTTTAGCAATTTATATCCTGTTAAATGATGTAGTCAATGCTCGGGAGCTAATGACCACCGTGTAAATTTGAGTTTTCAATTTTGATCCATTTGATTGGAGGACAAACTCTTAAGTTGAGTTCTATGGATTTAGGAGTAAGAATGAAGATGTAGGCACTTGAAACTTTATGCACTTGTTATGTGGGGTTCTTTGGGTCCCATTGCTACAGTCAGCGTGCTTAGGGTGCTCGTCGCTGGATACTGTTGTGGGATCTCAATTTCTGTTACATGCCTGTAAAGCCGATGTCCCTAGCTTGTCTGCACTTGAGATGTATTGTTTTAGCTTTCAGGTTCAAGCTGGTTGTACTTTCTATCTACATAAATATGTTTGTTATTCATTCAGCAGAATTGGAAGTTTCAATTTTACCTTTTTTTCTGTAGAGTTACATCCTATTTAAGATGCTCTATTTATGCTTCGTTATTTTGTTGAACAGAGACCATGGTGACATGTCTTCCAAGAAGTACAGGCATGACAAGCGTGTTTATCTTGGAGCACTCAAATTTGTGCCCCATGCTGTCTACAAACTGCTGGAGAACATGCCGATGCCTTGGGAGCAGGTACATATTTTGTCATGTCCCTTTAGATGTATATAGTTAGATTGTTTTTCTGTGTGATTACTTGTGGCAAGTCTTTTGAGTAATATACACTTATTTTCAGGTACGCCATGTTAAAATCTTGTATCACATCACTGGGGCTATCACTTTCGTAAATGAAATCCCATGGGTGGTGGAACCCATATACCTTGCGCAGGTAACAATCAATAGACTTTTTGCCATCTTACACAGTGAGCTGTTTATATGCTAGCAACTAATATTCTATGCGAAACTGTACAGCCAGTTGATCCCATCTCTTTTATGCTTAAACCTGCTCTTTGATGTGCTTTCACAGTGGGGTACAATGTGGATCATGATGCGTAGAGAGAAGAGGGATAGGCGACATTTCAAACGGATGCGCTTTCCTCCATTCGACGATGAGGAACCCCCTCTGGACTATGCTGATAATCTGTTGGATGTCGAACCCCTCGAGGCTATACAATTGGAGTTGGACAGTGAAGAAGATGCAGCTGTCTATGAATGGTTTTATGATCACAAACCTCTTATGAAGACCAAGCTTATAAATGGGCCCAGCTACAGGAAATGGCATCTATCTCTTCCTATAATGGCAACACTATATCGCCTTGCTGGTCAGCTGTTGTCAGATCTGATCGATAGGAATTATTTCTACTTGTTTGACATGGAGTCTTTCTTTACTGCCAAGGCACTCAATATGTGCATTCCAGGTATGTATGACTGCTTTAAGTTTTGTTAGCTACATGTCATGGTTTTTTGCCACCTTCATTTCAGTGGGGTTACCTCAGTTTGTAGGCTTGCAGCCTTCATGTCTATATAAGCACATCAAAATTTAGCCCTCCAAGTACAGTTTCGTGTACCTGCATAACTATTGGCAGGATATTTGGCTAACAAGTGTGATAGAACATTTCCTTTCCATTCATATACTATCATATATAATACTTTGTCAAAAGAGGGAACCTCTGCCTGCTGTTATTTTTCCTGTGCTATAATTTTTTCCTACCAGGGACTAATAGATTTATATTCTGTCAGGGGGTCCGAAGTTTGAGCCGCTGTACCGTGATATGGAGAAGGGTGATGAGGACTGGAATGAGTTTAATGACATAAATAAACTCATCATACGGCAGCCACTTCGAACCGAATACAGGATTGCTTTCCCTCATCTGTACAATAACAGGCCAAGGAAAGTGAAACTTGGTGTCTATCATAGCCCCATGATAATGTATATCAAGACAGAGGATCCAGATTTGCCAGCGTTCTACTATGATCCTCTGATAAATCCTATCACTTCAACTAACAAGGTTGATCGTCGGGAGAAGAAAGCAACTGAGGAGGAGGATGAAGATTTTTGTCTCCCAGAAGATGTGGAGCCTCTCTTGAAAAGCACTGAACTCTACACTGATACAACAGCTGCTGGTATATCGTTGCTTTTTGCTCCAAAGCCTTTTAACATGAGATCTGGCAGAACACGTCGGGCGGAGGACATTCCTCTTGTATCTGAGTGGTTCAAGGAGCATTGGTGAGTGCTAGATAGATACCTTAAATGTTCTCCTTGTTTTTACTGTGTATTTCTACTTGGTGCATACTACTGCTCAACTGACTGTAATTTTTCTTAATAACTGTTTTCAGCCCACCAGCTTATCCTGTGAAAGTTCGTGTGAGTTATCAGAAGCTGTTGAAGTGTTATGTACTCAATGAGCTACATCATAGGCCTCCAAAGGCTCAGAAGAAGAAGCATCTGTTCCGTTCACTCCAAGCGACAAAATTTTTCCAAACCACTGAACTTGACTGGGCAGAAGCAGGATTGCAAGTTTGCAAGCAGGGGTACAACATGCTTAACTTGTTGATTCACAGGAAGAATCTTAACTATCTTCATTTGGACTACAATTTCAATTTGAAACCCGTGAAGACTCTAACAACAAAGGAAAGAAAGAAATCTCGCTTTGGAAATGCTTTCCATCTGTGTCGTGAGATTTTACGACTTACTAAGTTGGTTGTTGATGCTAACATCCAGTTCCGTCTGGGAAATGTTGATGCCTTCCAGTTGGCAGATGGTCTGCAATACATATTCTCTCATGTTGGCCAGCTAACTGGTATGTATAGGTACAAGTATCGATTGATGAGGCAGATTAGGATGTGCAAAGATCTGAAGCACTTGATATATTACCGGTTTAACACTGGCCCTGTTGGAAAAGGACCTGGCTGTGGGTTTTGGGCACCAATGTGGAGAGTTTGGCTCTTCTTCCTTCGGGGTATTGTCCCATTATTGGAGCGCTGGTTAGGAAATCTGTTGGCAAGGCAGTTTGAGGGTCGACATTCGAAGGGAGTAGCCAAAACTGTAACAAAGCAACGTGTTGAGTCTCATTTTGATTTGGAGCTTCGTGCCGCAGTTATGCATGATGTTCTAGATGCTATGCCAGAGGGCATCAAGCAAAACAAGGCCCGAACTATATTACAGCATCTTAGCGAGGCATGGCGATGCTGGAAGGCAAATATCCCATGGAAAGTCCCTGGCCTACCTGTACCTATTGAGAACATGATTCTTCGTTATGTGAAGTCAAAGGCAGATTGGTGGACAAATGTTGCTCATTACAATCGTGAGCGTATCAGGCGTGGTGCAACAGTTGACAAGACTGTTTGTCGGAAAAATCTTGGAAGGTTAACTCGTCTGTGGCTGAAGGCAGAACAAGAGAGGCAACACAATTACTTGAAAGATGGGCCATATGTTACTCCTGAGGAAGCTGTTGCTATTTATACAACAACGGTTCACTGGCTGGAATCAAGAAAGTTCTCACCAATTCCGTTCCCGCCACTGTCATACAAGCATGACACCAAACTTCTTATACTTGCACTGGAAAGGCTGAAGGAGTCATACAGCGTAGCAGTTAGGTTGAACCAACTGCAACGAGAGGAACTTGGGTTGATTGAACAAGCATATGATAATCCTCATGAAGCACTGTCAAGGATAAAAAGGCATCTTCTTACTCAGCGTGCTTTCAAAGAAGTTGGCATAGAATTCATGGACTTATACAGCTACTTGATTCCTGTATATGAAATTGAACCTCTTGAAAAAATTACTGATGCATACCTTGACCAGTACTTGTGGTACGAGGGAGATAAACGCCACCTCTTCCCAAATTGGGTCAAGCCTGCTGATTCGGAACCGCCACCTTTACTTGTTTATAAATGGTGCCAGGGCATCAATAATTTACAGGATATATGGGACACAAGTGATGGACAGTGTGTTGTGATGCTCCAGACAAAATTTGAGAAGTTTTTTGAAAAAATTGATCTGACCCTGTTGAACAGGCTTCTTCGGTTGGTCTTGGATCATAACATAGCTGACTATGTCACTGCAAAGAACAATGTTGTGTTATCTTACAAGGATATGAGCCATACAAATTCTTATGGTCTCATTCGAGGGCTTCAGTTTGCATCTTTTGTTGTTCAGTACTATGGCCTTGTGCTGGATCTCCTGATTCTTGGTCTTACACGTGCAAGTGAGATTGCTGGGCCACCTCAAATGCCAAATGAGTTCCTTACATATGCTGACACGAAAGTTGAGACAAGGCATCCCATCAGATTGTATTCTCGATATATTGACAAGGTGCATATAATGTTCTGCTTCACTCATGAGGAAGCACGTGATTTAATTCAGCGTTACTTGACAGAACATCCTGATCCTAACAATGAGAACATGGTTGGTTACAATAACAAGAAATGTTGGCCTAGAGATGCAAGAATGAGGCTTATGAAGCATGATGTAAATCTTGGAAGAAGTGTGTTCTGGGATATGAAGAACCGCCTTCCAAGGAGCATTACAACTTTAGAGTGGGAGAATAGCTTTGTCTCAGTTTACAGCAAGGACAATCCAAACCTGCTTTTTAGTATGTGTGGGTTTGAAGTCCGTATACTGCCGAAGATACGGATGACTCAGGAGGCATTCAGCAACACAAAAGATGGAGTATGGAATTTGCAGAATGAACAGACAAAAGAAAGGACAGCAATTGCCTTCCTGAGGGTGGATGATGAGCATATGAAAGTGTTCGAGAATCGTGTCCGGCAGATTCTAATGTCATCAGGGTCAACAACATTCACCAAGATAGTCAACAAGTGGAATACTGCTCTCATTGGCCTTATGACATATTTTCGTGAAGCAACTGTACATACGCAGGAGCTTTTGGATTTACTGGTCAAATGTGAAAACAAGATCCAGACTCGTATAAAGATTGGCCTGAATTCGAAGATGCCTAGTAGGTTTCCTCCTGTTATCTTCTATACCCCTAAGGAAATTGGAGGTCTTGGAATGTTGTCTATGGGCCATATTCTTATACCGCAAAGCGACCTTAGGTATAGTAAGCAGACAGATGTTGGTGTAACACATTTCCGAAGTGGTATGAGCCATGAAGAGGATCAGCTTATTCCTAACTTGTATAGATACATCCAGCCATGGGAGAGTGAGTTTATTGATTCACAGCGTGTTTGGGCTGAGTATGCTTTGAAGAGGCAGGAAGCACAGTCACAGAACAGGCGCTTGACTCTTGAGGATCTTGAAGACTCATGGGATAGAGGTATACCTCGTATCAACACTCTTTTCCAGAAGGACCGCCATACGCTAGCTTATGACAAAGGATGGAGAGTGAGAACAGATTTTAAGCAATATCAAGTGCTGAAACAGAATCCATTCTGGTGGACACATCAACGGCATGATGGGAAGCTTTGGAACCTAAATAACTACAGAACTGATGTCATTCAAGCACTTGGTGGTGTAGAAGGTATACTGGAGCATACATTATTTAAAGGAACCTATTTCCCTACTTGGGAGGGTCTGTTTTGGGAGAAGGCATCAGGTTTTGAAGAGTCAATGAAATACAAGAAACTGACAAATGCACAGCGTTCTGGGTTGAATCAAATCCCCAATCGAAGATTTACTCTATGGTGGTCACCAACCATAAATCGTGCAAACGTGTATGTTGGTTTCCAGGTGCAGCTAGATCTTACAGGAATATTCATGCATGGGAAAATCCCGACGTTGAAGATTTCTCTGATCCAGATCTTCCGTGCACATCTATGGCAGAAGATCCATGAAAGTGTTGTTATGGATCTTTGCCAAGTTTTGGACCAGGAGTTGGATGCATTGGAGATTGAGACTGTACAGAAAGAGACTATACATCCCAGGAAGAGTTACAAGATGAACAGTTCCTGTGCAGATATCCTCCTCTTTGCTGCACACAGATGGCAGATGTCAAAACCAAGCTTAGTTTCTGAGTCAAAGGATGTCTTCGATCAGAAAGCAAGTAACAAGTATTGGATTGATGTGCAACTGCGTTGGGGAGATTACGATTCGCATGACATAGAACGTTATACAAGAGCCAAGTTCATGGATTACACAACAGACAATATGTCCATCTACCCATCACCAACTGGTATGCTTCTGGAGTATCCATGAACTGCCAATTTCCTATCTTCTCTACTTGTTTGAATTGAGAATATAGCTAATGTTCATTGACATCTGTTGCAGGGGTGATGATTGGACTTGATCTAGCTTATAATTTGCACTCTGCTTTTGGCAACTGGTTCCCCGGGTCAAAGCCCCTACTTCAGCAAGCAATGAACAAGATCATGAAGGTATGTGCCCATGTTAAATTCTGTCTTCCTTTTTTGACAATTAGTTCTCTACTGTAATAGATGTCCAATTTGAGTAACGTTCTTGACTTCTCTTTCAGTCAAATCCTGCTCTGTATGTCCTGAGGGAGAGAATAAGGAAAGGTCTGCAGTTGTACTCATCTGAACCCACTGAGCCGTATCTGTCTTCACAGAACTATGGAGAGATCTTCAGTAACCAAATCATATGGTTTGTGGATGATACAAATGTGTATCGAGTCACTATTCACAAAACTTTTGAGGGTAACTTGACCACAAAACCAATCAATGGTGCTATTTTCATTTTCAATCCAAGGACTGGTCAACTTTTTCTTAAGGTTTGTTCCTTTTCCAATTTCTTATCTTGTTTCATGCAATTTTGGTGTTACTAACCTTAAAGGACTAAACATGGAATATTTGAACTGTGTATGGATCATAATGTGCAGGTTATCCACACAAGTGTATGGGCTGGGCAAAAGCGTCTTGGACAGCTGGCCAAGTGGAAAACAGCTGAGGAGGTTGCTGCATTAGTCCGATCTCTTCCTGTAGAGGAGCAGCCAAAGCAAATTATTGTGACAAGGAAGGGCATGTTGGATCCCTTGGAGGTCCATCTACTTGACTTCCCTAACATTGTGATCAAGGGTAGTGAGTTGCAGCTTCCTTTCCAGGCTTGCTTAAAGATTGAGAAGTTTGGTGATCTTATTCTCAAGGCAACTGAACCACAGATGGTACTTTATAATATATACGATGATTGGTTGAAAAGTATCTCATCATACACAGCATTCTCTCGTATTGTACTTATACTTCGGGCTCTACATGTGAATAATGAGAAGGCAAAGATGTTGCTCAAACCTGACAAAACAATTGTTACTGAACCACATCATATATGGCCTACTTTGACTGATGAACAGTGGTTGAAGGTTGAATGTGCACTAAGGGACCTCATTCTTTCTGATTATGCAAAGAAAAACAATGTTAATACTTCTGCGCTGACACAATCTGAAATTCGAGATATCATACTTGGTGCTGAAATTGCTCCACCATCACAACAGAGGCAACAGATAGCTGAGATTGAGAAACAGGTAAAACATAAATAGTCACATTTGTGTTTTGTCTTTCTTTCAGGCAGAATCTTGTCAGTTTGCTCACTCTTGATTTCATCTGGTTTTTGCAGTCTAGAGAGACGACTCAGTTAACTGCTGTCACCACAAGGACGACGAATGTGCATGGAGATGAGCTCATTATCACGACAACGAGTCCATATGAGCAACAAGCATTTGCATCGAAGACCGATTGGCGTGTCAGAGCCATCTCTGCCACAAACTTGTACCTTCGTGTCAATCACATTTATGTCAATTCTGATGATATAAAGGTCAGTACAGTAATTGCATCTCATAATAAAAGCAATGTGGAATGGTTACTGACTGCATTCATTCTGATTGCAGGAGACTGGCTACACTTACATTATGCCAAAGAATATATTGAAGAAGTTCATATGCATAGCAGATCTGCGTACACAAATCTCTGGATTCTTGTATGGATTAAGTCCACAGGACAATCCTCAAGTTAAAGAGATCAGGTGTATAGCCATTCCTCCACAGCATGGAACTCACCAGATGGTGACTCTGCCATCAAATCTTCCTGAGCATGAGTTCCTTAATGACCTGGAACCATTGGGATGGATGCATACACAGCCAAATGAAGCTCCACAGTTATCACCACAAGTATGTAGTCTATCTAGCATTTTTTAGCTGTTGTCAGAAGCTTACACTATTGTTAGAGTTTCGTTTTGCCTTTTTTGACTGAATTCATGGGACTAACTGCATCGTTCTTGCAGGACTTGACATCACATGCAAAAATTCTGGAGAACAACAAACAATGGGATGGTGAGAAGTGCATCATTCTGACATGCAGCTTCACGCCAGGATCTTGCTCGTTGACTGCATACAAGCTGACACCAAGCGGTTACGAGTGGGGACGCAGCAACAAGGACAACGGAAGCAACCCGCATGGATACCTCCCAACTCATTACGAGAAGGTTCAGATGCTTCTGAGTGACCGCTTCCTTGGCTTCTACATGGTACGTGGAGTTTCAACACCATCCAGACTTTCCCTCTTGCGTCTTTAAATCTTTAGTCACTTGGCTCCAACACTCGATGTTTTTGTTCCAACCAGGTTCCCGATAACGTCCCTTGGAACTTCAACTTCATGGGAGTTAAGCATGACCCGCTGATGAAGTACAATATGAAGCTGGGAATGCCCCGTGACTTCTACCACGAGGACCACCGGCCCACACACTTCCTCGAGTTCAGCAACATCGAGGAAGGCGAGGTCGCAGAAGGGGATAGGGAGGACACCTTCTCCTAGGCGTGGTGCCGTGACGCCACCACCATATGTTTAGCTCTGTATCCGAAACGCACTTAGCTCTGTTTTGAACAGCGAATGTGTGAACCAAGGATGTAACCTGACGCAACTGGGTCGTCTGTTATTCGCCTGTTGCTTTAGCTTGTATTATACCCTTTTGTTGTAAGACAGCCCTTGAGAAGGGTAAATTGTACAAGTGCACGCCATGGTAACTTAGGATTTTGGTTCGTGGCTACGCTGATAGTCAGAACATCAGACGCAGACTGATAATTGTTTCCTACTGTTTTCTGTTCCCGTACGTCTTGTGCCCCCTAAATGGACAGTTGTGTTCATAGATCAGCTAGCAGCTAGCGATATTCTTTTGTTCTGAAATTTATCTCCGATTAGCAATTTATTTGTTTTCGCATATACTTAATGACTGTTACACGGTTGCAAGTACTCACATCTGGTCCGTCGATCTGCAATCTCTGTAGAACAAAGAACCACTCAATTCATGTCAAAAAAAAAAGAACCACCCAATTCGGAACAAGCCGGAGAACCCTATGATAGGGTCCCTATCAATTCATCGTCCATGTCACAGACCGTTTGAAAACTATCATCACATACCGCTTGAAAGCTAACTGGAACACGATGAGTCGATGACGATGAGGCATCGCCTACCCACTCGTATTACACATCAAGAGCTCCGTGAGCGGAAGACGGCCGGCCGTAGGCTGCTCAAGTGACGACAGCTCATCACGCTGCCACGATGCATCTCGCGTGGTGAGTTTGCAGTTGGCAGCGCAGCCAGCAGGAGGCGAGACGAGCCACGGGACCCTGGGGCCCGGAGCAAGCCGCACGCCTCCCGCCCGGCTCGAACTCATCCGTGCGTGCCACGGCAGCCCCGACCTGTTGAGGTTCCAGCTGGCAGAGCCGTATCCGGGCCCAGCGATGGCCCCACACATCAGTGGAAGGAGGCAGGAGCGCAACCGACCCACGGCTTCCCCTAGTCCTGGAGAAGCCATCGCCTTCGCCTTCAAATGCCCCCCCGTCCCGGCGCCGCGCCCAAACGCAACCGCCGCAACGAACACCTGCTCCGCCCTCGCCTGCCTCCCCCTCCCCTTCCCCTCGCAACACCTCCAAGGAAACCCACGCGCTCGCCGCCGCCGCCGCCGCAGCCGCTCCACCACCACCACCCGGAGGCCACCGCGCGCGATGGACCACCTCCCCGAAGGGGCGCACGTGCGGCTGCGGAGCCGCGTGCACTCGACGTACCTCAGCGCCGACGAGGACGGGTTTGGGGTCTCCCTGCGCCCGCACGGCGCCGTCTTCTCCGTGAACGCGGTGTGGATGCTGCAGCGGGTCGAGTTCGAGGGGAGCCCCCTCGTCGCCCTCCAGAGCGCCGCCTACGGCCGGTACCTCGCGACCTCGTTCGTTGAAGCGCCGCCCGGCCACCGCGGCCGCCGCGCCATCCAGCGCGACTACGCCGGGCCGTTCATCAACAACCTCATGTGGAGGGCCTTCCCGGTGGGCGACGGCTACATCCGCATGCGCCACGAGCACAACCACAACCTCCGCGCCAACGGCAGGCACCGCATCTGGAACACCGGCGTCACCGTCGACTACAACGACGGCTTCCCGACCACAATGATGCATTGGAAGCTCGAGGTCATCCCGCAGACACCGGTGCCGCCACCCCTTCCACCTCCAGCTCAGGTGAGTTCGCCGTCCTTTTTCTCCTTGGAACCCCTCGGCTGCTCGCGTTGATTCCGTGAACGGGTTACTTGGGAGTTGCAACGCCAATCCTGGATGTTTCTTCTCTGCGTCGATTTTCGCATGAACCGCTCAATATGATTAGTTCATCCCTTGGCGCTTGTTGATTGCTTAAACGCATGCGCTCAATCTGATTAGTTCATCCCTCGCCGCTTGTTGAATGCTTAAACGCATGTGCTCAATCTGATTAGTTCGTGCGTTTATTCTTCAGTCTCCACTTACTGCAACTGCTAACTTCTTTCAGAAGAAGACTGAACCTGTTGATTGCTTAATTTTTTCTGACAAGTTCATGACGATGTTTCTATCAATCGCTCAAAGGCTCTGGTTCTGTATTATTGTGCCTCTGCATTTCGTTCGCTTAGATCATAGTTAATGTTAATAATCCTGGTTTCCTAACAGTTATCCAAAATGTTTCTTCTCTGCGTCGATTTTCGCATGAACAGCTCAATCTGATTAGTTCATTCTCCTCGGTGCAGTCCTTGCATGATTTTATTCTTAATTGTTCCTGACAAGTTCACTGTCATGGTTTCTATCAGTCGCTCAGTAGTTCTGCAGCCCACGATCTTACCGAGCACTAGTCCCGTGCCTCTGCATTTGTTCCGCTTTAATTAGGGAGTACTAATTCTTAAGCACATCTGTCCTGTTCGCCTTCTCATCCAAAAGTTAGTCTATCATGGTGTGGTTGCTTTACAATTTCGTCTGACGCTCGTTAATCTGCATCGCATCAAGGTGTGTGGATAGCGTGGGGTCATCGTCTGCCATTGGAGTTCTTTGTCTGTCATGATGTATACTTGAACTATTTGGTCTTGGTCATTTCTTGCCGGATCACAGTAATTGGATCAATTCGGTCTCTGAGCATTTAGTTCTCATCACATTTGTATTGAGATTTGTTCATTCAGTTACCGCTGTTTGATTCCTAACACGACTGTTACTGCTTTGCAACAGAATCAAGGAGGCCGTGGCCTGTTCTGTAGGCGTAACGAGCCCGAGGAGGATACAGGGCGGACGATCGAGCACGTTCGGGCGGACGATGAAGGGAACTTCACCCAGAACCCTAATAACTGGGACTCGTTCGATTTCTACGGCCGCTCCATCTTCAACCTGAGGACCGCGCTGGGAGTCCTTGAGCCCGACGGGAACATCGACGGCATCACAATGTGTGTGCGGCCCGGCTTTCATGGGCGGCTAACCCCTCTGATCACCGATCTGCCTCGCAACGAAGATACCATGTACATCATCGTCGTCACCACCGGGTCACCAGGTGAGAACTTTGCAGTTTTCCCAGTAGTCCGTGCAGCATGTAGTTCTGAATTTGCTATTTAAATAGACAAATAACAATACCTGAATGATAGATGTTGAGTAGTAGATCGTAATGTCATACTGACAACAGGAAATGTAACTTCCATTTGCACGCTGTTTACCATAACTCAGATGTTCAGAGAAATCTGTAGTTGTGAATAGTTGTTGTATTAAGTATCCTCTTCTTGGCCTTTTGGGTGTTTACAATTTAGCTAACTTGTGCTTGAGGTAATGTTTTACTTCCTTTGCTTAGAACTAATCTAAAACATGCTGTAGGTAAGCAGAAGAATTTGAAAGGAAATTGTCGCAGCTTGTAGGTTTCATTGTGCCACTCAGGGTTTAGCAGTCCTCTGACAGATCTTAATCTTATCCGGTTATAAAAATCGTCGGATTGCATTTCTTACCATGGTGATCAGTTCAGAAATCTAATTGATATACGATCCCTAATTCATATTATTCAGTTGTTCAACTTGTTGGCCTATAGTGCTGATCCTGTAACTGATTGCCTAATTATATCTTTTTGTTTCCATGTTCCCTTGCGAGTACAGGTACTGAGACGTTAAGGTACCCAAGTATTTGATGCACCAGCACCATAGAGGAGTACGAGAGCAGAACTTGTGACAACTTTGCAATTCATCGGAAATAAAAAACATTTAACCATTGCTGTCCCGGTAGTGACATGAGAATTGGCTGTCGTCTTTTGTCAAGATAGTTTCAGAAAGTTCAACACTCTTCTGTATGTGGTGGTTAGATTTGATGCGTTATGCGGACCATAGTGGTTTGAATTGACCTTGTAGTTGGGGAACTTAAAAGCTGCTGAAAGTATTATGTTGAACTAATGGTCAACGATTTTTCATAGTGATCCCATCTTCATCTCTGTTGGGTGATGGCAGGAAATCAGGAATATGTGTTGCTGATTATATCTGTACCTTGCTCCTGACAAATAAAAAAAATGATCCCGTGTTCAAATAAATGTTCATTACAAAAGAAAATCACGGTTACATCATTTGCGTCCTGAAGCTATGCACAGAACTTCTTTCTATGCGTTTCTTGACATTTTCAGAAAAAAACTAGTCGCATCTCGTGCTCACACGATCTTTACGTTTGCAGTGCATCACAGATGCACCTTTAGTGTTTGTGAGCCGTTTGTTCAGCAAGGGTCATGTTGTTAGCAAATAATGCGGAAAACAAGATCGAACACGAGACACGATTTAACGTGAAAAAACCCTTGCGGAAAAAAACCACGGAAGACAATCACTATTGAGGAGAGTTTACAAGTAGGGATGATACATGACTTATCTGTCTTACCTTGTCTTGTCTTGTCTTACCCTACCGTCTACATAGGTCTTACATATATATAGGCGGCTCACGTCCCTGTGCTTGGTTGCGTTGCCAAGGTGGGACTAAACTGTGCACTCCTGAGAGAAACCACAGCACAATGGGCCTCCGCTTCGCTCTGGCCCAAGCTTGGCCTATATCGTGGATGTGAATTTGGAACATATCCAACACAGGTAACCGACGTGATCAAGAAGCGACACCATGGTACAGATCTATCGCTCCTAAACCTCCCTTTCTATCAGAGTTCTAGCCTCCTGCACTTATTTCTTTCTTAAAAAAAAGAGAACGAAATTCGTTGACAGATGATGGATTAGTAGTCATCAATGAACTATACTTCTCAAGAGTTTACTCTCCTGAGACAGATGTGTACGATCCAAATCATCTAACACAACTTAACATTTTTTCTAGATAATGAACACAACTTCAAATGTTACGACCAAACCATTACATGTCTGTTCTTTCCTGCCCTGCAATGATTCCGGCACCAAAAGAACGGTAAAAACTACTCCAATATCTATGGATGACAGCATGAAATCACCTGAAAGGATGAAACTAACTACAGCAAGATCACGTACACGTCGATCCCGTAGTCCTTGACGTTGGCTTCCTCGCAGGCGTCGATCCACTCGCTGTAGACGTCGACGGGCTCCGTCAGGGCGTTGGCGCTGGTGCCGTGGCTGTGGCTCTCCTCGCAGACATGGCATGAGGCACAACGCCTCGGCGAATGAACCTGTTCTTCAGGTCGATCTGGCACTCGACGGCGCCGGGGTGGCGCCCGCAGAACGGGAAGGTGAACGCCGTGTACGTCCAGCTTCTGCGGCATATCTTCTGCGGCTTCGTTCTTGGCGGTCAGGTACGCCCCATATCCTCCTCCGCTCAAATCTCAATGCAATCCTGCGGGGCCTGCTTCTATCCGTCAATTAGCTTATGCACATGATCGCCGCACGTATGCTGCAGCAGGCGCATCATCTCTTCTTGGTCGTAGTTGGTTTGAAATGAAACGGCGGTGAGTCGCCAGCATTAGAGACTATGGCGAGGGGAGGACAGGGGTAGAGGCGTAGATCGAGCAAGCAAACGGGGCAAGGTGTTCCTTTTTCCAGTTCTTTGTTACAGGTCGGCTAGCAGTAGGTGATTTTGGTCTTTGAAATGAATCGACGACATGCATGTAATTATTGATTCAATCTTTGTTCTTTTCTCTGGTTTGCAGCCGGTGACGCGCAGCAGCAGGCGACGGCGGAACCGGTGGGATCCAGCTGCTTGCTTCCTCTGCAATGGCGGAGCACCAGCATCTTGGTTCCTGTCGTGTTGCAACCACAGGATATGTGACGTCTGTTGCCGCACCGGGAGCGACGCTAGACGCCCCTGCTACTTCGTCGGCCGCCCCGTTCCACTGCTGCCACCGTACCGGCCGATGCCTCGACGGGACATACCTCTTCTGCAGTACCCAGCCCGTTTAGATCCCAAATTCCCACCCAAAGTTCACTGTGCAAACCATCACATCAAAATGTCATAGCATGCATGGAGTACTAAATGTAGATAAAATCAAAAACTAATTGCACAGTTTTGTTGTTCTCTACGAGACGAACATTTTGAAACTAATTAATCAATTTTTGGACAATTTTTCACACATACAAACGAAATACTACAGTAGCGCACACACTCTAAAATACCTAAATTTGGCTCCAATTCCAGGAACTAAACAAGGCCCCAGTTTGCCAAGTGTTCTCGGTTATCGATACTGACAGGTACGTTATCTTCTGCAATACCCAGTTTGGCAAGTGTTATCTTCTGCAATACCCAGTTTGGCAAGTGTTCTCCGGTTTGACTTCTTTGCAATGGACGGGGTGACATGGACGAGACGCGTCCAGATGAAGTTTACCGTACCTTCTCCTGAGCCTAACTTCAGAATCGTGTTTAGAGTTGTAGAGAACCCTAGACAGGGTCCATGATCGAGCTGTATTTTGGAATTGTAGCATGCATATAGTAGGAGAAACCAGTGAAGGCCGGCTTAAACAAACATGTCGTGCCTTAGGATGACGAGCTTCATACATATCGCATTCGTTTCATTCATTCAGTTTCTGGTATTGTTCTGTCAAAACATTAGTATTGTGGTAAGGCTACACTATTTTTCCTAACGGTATCATTGTAATTGATTTTATGTATGACTAATATATATTTTTTTTTGCTATAAGTTCGACTATTTTCTTGCACGTAAATTCAGTAGAAAAAAGAATTGTAGGAGATCAAAAGATTACCTATTCAGAATTTTTATTTGACCTAGTAATTTTCTCCCACATCACCACACGTACCCCTCCATCTTTTCTCACGTCCCTGCCGTCGTTCCCGAGCTCGGTGTCTTTCGAGGATATCTTCTTTATTATGCTCCTAATAAAATGCAGAATCGGCACGTCCATGGACCCTACACCTTTGCTAGTGAAGTCCCTTTTTCCCAGTACCTCCTCTCCTCTCGTCATCTCGCACCGTCACACGCACTCATTCGTCTTCTCAAGTCGCTCGTATCCCCACCGTCGCTCCCAGGCGCATCTTCAACCAAGAATCGTCTCTCATTTGTCTTGCTCCTCATCGGATGCGGAATCAGGGGAAGCGGGTCCATGATTCCTGTGCAAATTCACTCACGAAATCTCCTTCACCCGTAAAAACACATGGGCATTTATCTAACTAAAGTACCTCGTCTCCTCTCGCCATCCCTCACATAGGGACATGTACCCCTTCGTCATCTCACGTCGCTCGCATCCCCGTCGTTGACCCATCGTCCTTCCAGGCTCAACATCTACCGATGATCTCTCTTTGTCGTGTTCCTCATCTGATGCAGAATCGACGGTATCCATGGTTCCCACGCGTTTTTGCCTACGAAATTCCTTTCACCCATAGCAATGCATGGCTATTAATCAACCCGCAGTCCCTCGCCTCCTCTCGCCGTCTTGTACCGTCGCACACACCCCTTCATTTTCTATCATCGCTTACATCCCCGTTGTCGACTCACCGTTGTTCCTAGGCGCAACGTCTGCTGAGCATCTTTTCTTTGTCGTGCTTCTCATCGAATACGGAATCGGTGGCGTTTATGACTCACGTGTGTCATCGCTTATCAAGTCTCCTTAACCCGATAGCACATGCACATTTGCTAGTCTTCTATGAAATCCAACGGTCCGTATCTTTATTTTTTTTCTATTTAGCCTGGTGATGTAGATTTTTTTTGGAATAATATGGATCATTAGATCTTCATAAAATCTAACGGCATATATTCTTCTCCTTTTTAATTAACGGAATAATATGGACCGTTAGAATGCCATAAAATCCGATGGCATATATTCTTCTCCCTTTTGAATTAACAGGATAATATGGATCATTAGATCTTCATTAAATCTGATGGTATATATTTTCTCTTTTCTAAATTATTGAAATAATATTGACCGTTAGATCTTCATAAAATCCGGCGACATATATTCTTCTCTTTTTTGGATTAACATGAGATTTTTTTTACTCTCTCGACGAACGTGGTGTCTCCTTTTAACACTATTTTATTAATATAATAAATTCCGAAGTTAGCTTACACTGCATCCCTGCCCTCCAATTCGGATCCGGTGGTTGTCCATCATTCCAGATTTGGGGGACATCCGTCGGAGGCCATTCCTTCTGGCTTGGTAGAAGGAATAGTACACCTGAAGCCTGAAACGCCTCCTAAATCCTAAGAGCAACTTCAACAATGACCTCCAAATCAGGCCCTCCAAATATTAAATGGAGGCTACTTCTATTTTTTGAGTGCATCAGAATTTGTTCTAACTCTAAACCCTAAACCCTAAGAATAGAGGGCTCCCTAAAGACCCCTAGAAATAGAGGATGGGAGGATAAATTTGAAGGCATCCCCAAACTAGAGGGGCAAATAGAGGGACTGTTGCAGTATAATATTTTTATTTGACCATCTAAATTTAGATTGGAAAAAAGAGGGTATGCTGAAGTTGATCTAACCCTGAAATAAGTCTACATAACCCCTGATATATTCGGGTTCAACTACTTAATCCACTCACTTATAAAATCAGATATTATATCTCTCAAAGTATTCAAACGACGTGAGGTGTAGGCTTTCGATTTTTTTGGTCGGGACTTGGTCACTGACAAGTGGGGCCGGGCACTACAAGACCCACATAATAGTAACACAGGTTACACAATATTTGGCGATGTGTGAAAGAAAAAGGCGGACGGGATCGACGGTACATGAATTTTTTCAGATTTTGTTTGGAAAATGAAGTATTAAAGTGGATTAGAAGAGTTTGAAGTGGAGCAATTTTCTCTACAAATCAAAATTTTTCTCAATCTCTTCACGTCCTCCTCAATACTCTTCAACACTCCATTTTTAAACAAAGCCAATTACAGAGCTTTGTGCTGGACTGCTGGTCTCATTTTCTTTTTCGCAAAAACTGGACTGCTGATCGTGGTGGCATATGGAGGGTGCACCGGAGCTGATCTCATGTAGTCATGTGACACAGAAATTAACGGATGGAACCGACGTTAGCGCGGGGATAACGAGCAGGTCACACGGTAAACACGACCCCCACCGTCCGCGGAGTCCCAACCTGAGTCGGCGCCCTTCTTATACAGTTGTGTTCGTCAATTTCCGTATGGGTAGGACTCGAATCCTATACGGTCATGGGGTGGCACGTCGTCATCAAGTACACACGATACTTGTCTCTCTCTCTCCCTTATATATATGGACTATGTATCTGTGTGCGCAACCTGTGCGCATCAATGTAATCCAACTGGTTGTTTTAATCAATCAAATCAATTTAACATAGAATAAGATCGATCCACCGCCATGTCGGAACCGGAATCGGCGCCGGCACCGCCGCGACCGTCCAAGAGGCCTCGACACGGCCACGAGGCGCCGCTGCTGCCCGACGAATTGATCGTCGAAGAAATCCTGACGCGCGTCCCGGCCGCCAACGAGCACAAGGTGGTCAGGCTCTACGAGGACCTGGAGAAGCGGCAGCGCTGCGAGGTGTACGGCCTGAGGTCTGGCGGGTGGCGCCGCTGCGCCGGAGAAGCGCCGCCGCACGCCGCGAAGGGCCTCGAAGGCTGGCCCCCCGTGTTCCTGCACGGGCGTTTCTACTGGTACATCGACTCCCGGATAAATTTCACCGGCCAGGCGGCCGTCTTCTTCGGCTCGCCGGAGCGCATCCTGTCGCTTTCCATCGGGACCGAGGAGTTCGAGTGGGTGCGCGCGCCGGAAGAGCGCAGCTTCTTGCACCTCGCCGAGCTCGACGGCTCCCTGTGCGCCGTCGTGGACGCGCGCCTCACCATTGAAGTGTTCGAGCTCTGGACTCGAGCGCCGCCGGGCTCCGGGCCGCGGCCGCCGTCGTGGTCACTTAGCATCCGCATCAGCTTGGCCACGTTGCCGCAGCCGATGAGGGACTTCCTCGGCCGTGGGATCCGCATGCTCCCGCTCGGCAGCTCGTCCGGCGGAAAGATCCTGCTGGCCACCAGCCGCCACGAGGTGTGCGCTTACGACGCCGAGAGCAACAGGGCGGACAGGGTGTTCGCCATGGACGACTTCGTGGATTCCCCTGGTGAGGCGGGGCTGCTGCTCAACGTGGCTCTGCACGAGGAAAGCGTTACCGGCGTTCGCCACCGTGCCGCCGGCGCCGGCGGTGACCAGGGCACGCTGAAGATGAAACTTAGCGGCGGCACGGTTGCCAGGCGAGGAACTGCAGGCCAACCCCGAAAAGACTTCGATATTACACCGCAGCTGATCCAGCTGATGCTTGGCGCGTCAATGGACCAATACCATAACATCATTAACATGTACAACTAGCTAAATTCTTAGGTAAATGCTGTTGTATCTTTTTTTTTTACTTTAGAATTTTTGTGTAGTAAAATTTTCAAGAAAAGCCCCATCTGAAGTGTACCGTCTTTTCCACCGTTAACATCGCTATCATCAAAATGTTTGTATCATTTACTTCTTACCAAATAGCAACCTCAAAGTAAATCGTGGAGCTTTTGAAGTTCTGTTAAGAGCCAAATGCTCACATACACACACTCAAGCATATCCCCCTGGAGTGATTAGACTAGTTTGAGATTTGAACATCCGTGCAAAGTCGTGGATTTAATCATGAATGGACATGGTCCACCAACGAAAAATATAATCATCTAAAGTTATGGCCACTTTGCACACCTCCGTTTACAATTAACTGTTATTGTATTTACGGTACAATGATTTTTTGGTATAATTTCTAAGTTGAGAAGGTATAATAAAAAATCATATTTTGAACTCCTCTAAAATATTTTAGTTTTTGTAATGCTTTAATTTGGGTGTTAGAGAATTTTGAAAACACATGAATTCTTTGTAAAAGATTATTTTCACAAATTTGACTGTTGAATAGACTTGAACCGTTCAAATTGCATCCAAGAGTCTGAAATTCGGGTACAGAGAAAGAAAGGGACAGGATGACTTCTAAATAGATGCATTACGGGGACAAATCACAGCAAACCTATTTCTATCTCCACCTTGTGTTTCAAATTATTTTTTCTTACGACGTTTGATCATTCTCCTTATGAAAAATTTAGTCCAAGTATGTGATAATAACTAATGTTTAAAGTATATTTGATAATAAAGTAAGTCACAACAAAACAAATAATAAGATGAATGAATTTTGAATGAAACGAATGGTCAAACATCGTGAGGAAAAGTCAACAATGAATAATATTTTGGAACCAAGGTACAATTACTCATTCCATTCCAAATTATAGTTTCCTTTAAATTTTATTAAGTCAAATATGTACATTACCAAATAAATGTATACGGTGAAAAGAGTAAATTTCACCAACGGTCCTTAAACTTGTCCTGAGTTCTCATCTCGGTCTCAGTACTTTTAAAATGCTGGTTCTTAAACTTGTCTCGTGCTCTCATCTCGGTCCTTAGATTTTCTCCAGTTCTGTTTCTGATTCGGAGATAAGTTTAAGGACTGAGATGAGAGCATGTGATAAGTTTAAGGACTGTTATATGTATTTTAAGAGCACCGGTACCGGGATGAAAACTCAGTACAAGTCTAATGACCACCAGTAAAATTTATTTATTTTTTTGAAATTAGGCCTAGTATGCCGAAGCTGTTGTATACTCTCTTGCTTTGTTAATTTCCAATATGCCTTAACCTTTTCCTATAGTCAAGTGAATTCAATCCTGATCTGCTACACTAAACAAAGAGCAGCCCAACTCGGCAACAAGTCCAATCAATCAAAGCCACAAAGACCACCTGAAACCAATTCGGAGTGAGATAGCGAGTTGAACGAACGGCGCTAGCTGATCTGCTGATGACCGGCTCGTAGCCGGCCCAGACAATGCCAGGTGGCAGCTGGACTGGTTGAAGTGCTAGCTGGTAGGCGTACCTGGGTCCAGGCCCAGCAATGCCCCCACACGTTGGTGGAAGGAGGCACGGGCGCCAGTGCGCCACCGACCTACGCTTCCCGAGTCCAGGAGAAGCCACCCCCTTTGAATTACCCCCGCCGCCTCGGCACGGCGCGCCCAAGCGCAACCGACCTCAACTAACAAACACCTGCTCCGACGAGGATGGGTGGGGCGTCTCCTTGAGCCCGCGCCGGCGCCGCGCGTCGATGAACGCAGCGTGGCAGGTGCACCGGGTCATGGACTACGGCACCAACACGGCAACACCTCCTACCCTGCTCTTCAGCAGCGCCTATGGCAAGTACCTTGCGCTCTCCGCCGCCCCGGTGACCCAGCGGATCTTCGAACTGACGGGGCCAGCGCGACGTCCTCTGGAGGGCCATCAGGGAGTGGGACGGCGAAGACGCCCGCCTCTGCCATGACCACGGCCACCGCAACCTCCGCGCCCAACGGTAGGTACCGCCGCTGGCTCACCGGCGTCACCGTCGATGCCACGCGCACCTCGATGTTTCGTTGGGTGGTCCAGGCCATCCCCCGAGACCGGCGCCGCCGGATCTTCCGGCTCCGTCTCCAACTACGGTGAGCTCGCCGTCCTGTCCCCACTCCTTGGCGGTCCTCACACTGATTTGGGCGGAGCAGAGTTCTTCCAAAGGGAAACTTGAAGAACCACGTACCAGCGCCAACTATTTCGTTTGCGTCGTTTTTTTTCTGCAACAACTGCTAAATGTGTTGGTCGGCTGGTCGCTTCTGTTGGGATCAATCATGCCCGAGGATTATCCCCTTCTTCCGCACAAAGTTTTTAATCCTTCGTCACATTAGCCCCTTCTTTCTTCACCTCCAAGGTTTCCTAGCTATTCTAGAAAACTAATTAAATTGGGGTCGCTTGCTGAGATATTCAGTTCCAATTTATGTAGGCTCCTTAAATATTGTCAGCATTCATGATTGAGCGAGATATTCAGTTCTTGTGATCATCTGTAACATTACTGTTATGATGGGTATCTTGTTATCGTCTGGAACATTAGTACATTACAGCCATGATTGGGTCTCTTGTTATCGTCTCGTGATGCAATCTGTAATCATTTGATCTGCTTTTCATAGTTTTCAGTCAATCTTGCACCCATTACATTACGATGTGTACTCAAATTTGTTTAGTCATTTTATTTCAAATAAAAATTGTTCAGTCATTTACTAGTGATGATGCCCAGTTGTTTCGGTTTCCGAAACATCAGTGTATTGTTTTGGAGTAAAATACAACGACGGTCCTTAAACTTGTCATGCGATGTCATTTAGTTCCCAAAACTCTCAAAATACATTTTTGGATTCTGAACTTGTCCATGTATACCATCTAGGTCCGCGGTCTTTCAAAATTTATTTTCAAGTCCACAAACTTGTCCCAACATATCATCCGAGTCCTCAAATTCTCATAATGCAGCGGAAAATGGAGAGATCTAATGCGAGAATCAGGAGAAGTCTTTATATTATCGTGTGTTTGGACTAGTGATGATACCCATGAGGCAAAATATATTTTTAAGAATTTACGGATCTGGATGACACCTTTGTATGAGTTCGAGGACTTTAAAATGTGTTTGATAGTTTAGGACCCAAATAACATATGGGACAAGTTTAGTGACATGAAAATACATTTTAAGAGTTTAGGACCTAAATGACACATCGATATAAGTTTAACAACCGTCCATGCATTTTACTTTTTGTTTTGCATCTATGGTCGTTTTGAAGTTGTCTTCTGATGAAAAATGCTCAATGGTAAAAACTACTCTAATCTATGCATGACATCACCTGAAAAAGGATGAAACAAACTAATTAAGTCACGTACGCATCTATGCACGAAACCACATGAGAGAGGCTGGAACGTAACTAACTACAGCACGATCACACATCGATTCCACAGTCCCTGACGGCGCGCACCGGGCGCGATCGGCAGCAGCGGACGACGACGCCCTTGTTGGCGTCCTCGCAGGCGTCGATCCACTCGCTGTAGACGTCGACGGGCTCCGTGAGGGCGTTGGCGCTGGTGCCGTAGCTCTCCTTGCAGACGCGGCACGACGCCTCGGCGAACCCGTGCTTGAGGTCGATGAGGCACTCGACGGCTTTGTGCTGGTCGCAGAACGGGCAGGTGAAATCCGTGTCCAGCTTCGGCGGCTTCCTCGGCGCCGCCATCGACTTGGAGCTCCTCGACTTCCTCTTCCCCACGGCTCCTACGCCGACGAAGGGAGAGCTCGCAGCTAGCGAAGAACGAAGCCGGCGGATCGGATCTCCTGGGCAGGGGCCAGGGGAGGAGTGGATGCAACGAGAGAGCAGCGTTGGTTTGTGCTAGAAAGGGGAGGGGTGCGCGTGGTGGCTTATATGCAGCGGCACGGCCGCCTGAGTTCGCATCGGACTCGACGTGCGTGCGCACCACGCTTCAGGGATCTGAGTCCGACTGTGCTGCTGGGCCCCACATGCCAGTGTCTTGTACTCTAGTCGCTGACGTGCGAGTCCGACTGCCCGAGCAAGTGCGAGCTGCAGTTGGAAGACGACGCACGCAGCGAATTGAAAGATGGCGCGCGCGGGGTTCGGCGAGATGGGCATGGGCTGGTGGAGAACTGACGAGATGGGCCGGGTCTCTCGCCGTTGGTGGTGGACTGGGCTTTTCTACTTTGGAGTCTGCTCTCTTTTGGGCCGACTAGGAATTTCTAGACGAACAGAGAATACGATGCAAAATGAGTTTCTGATTCCCGGCAGAATATCGTTGGACCGTGTTGGATTAGAGAGTAGCATTTACTCAAAAAAAATTAGAGAGTATAATCATCTTATTTTAGTTTATTGATGATGTGGTTTGACTTAGAGAAGCTCGTCTGTTAGAGGCATAGTTTCTCTTCAGCTGTACTATGACTCCATATGCTGAGAACGTTTGCTCAAAAGCACGGCATAACGAACAGGTAAAACCTGAACGTTTGATACAAACCAAGACTCCACATTCTTAGGGACCTGCACCAGGACGATCCTCGAACAACAAAGCTTCAGGCTATGCTGGTAAATTGGTTGTGCTCAATTGCTCACTGCATTACATAACTTCAGTTTGAAAAAAACCATGCCGGACATTCACCTAGCGGCGGCGCCACCACCGTCTCCGGCAGCAAAGGCGTGATCGCCCCATTCCTCATGTCGAACACGCCGCTGTCGCCCATCGGGTCCCAAACAGAATCCCTCACGCACGAAGTAGACGCAATCCTCTCGGAGCTACGTAGCGCACGGAAGCTAGTATGGCTTTAAAGCCCATTAAAGACCAGAAAAGTCCAATTAACTATACAGGTACTCGTGCGTGCGTATTCCCGCAGTACCGACTTCTCCCATTCCATTGAAAACGACATGCGCACACAACGGTATTCGAATGTTTTTTTTGTTGCGACGCAAAATTCTACTAGCTTCCAACTATTTTGGTATTAGATTGAATACTTTTGTTAATCTGATTCAACATTTCGAAAATATTAATTCAACACTTAGAAAACTAATTCAATATTTTTCTTAAAAGTGGTGAAATAATATATTACAAAGGTTAAGACAACATGTGAAAAATGTTGAAGTTGTACATTTCAAATGTTGACTGGATTCAATATTTCTTAAAACCTAATAATTAACAATTTTGAAAAACTATTGCAATAGTTCTTAGGTAAAATGTTGAAACAATCTAATGAAAATGTTGAACTAGTTTACTGTAAATGTTGATTTTTTTAAAAAAACTATCAAATATAAATATATTTAAATTGGTGCTTGTTTTGTTGTATAAATTCTAACTAAGATCGTGGTTCAAATAGATTTGAAAAATAATTTATAGTTTGAGAGAAAAATAAATTTGAAGATCAAAATCGAACGGAATCCTTCACGTCTGATTCATGCATGTTACCAGTCATATGGGAATAGCCGTGCATGTGCATCTCTCGACTGTGGACAGAAAACAAACAGCACGAGGCGTCAGAGACGCTAATTAGATGGAGGAAAAAAATTGCACGAATCTCATGCTCTAGAAGCTCCCCGCAATCCTCTCGGGCTCCGCATTCCGAGGCCGTCAGGGACTTGGAATGCTTGCCGACGAACAGCGCCTGGCCTCCCCCCAGTGTGGTGACCCTCCTCCACGGGAAACAAAACCTAGCGCTCGGATCCGCCTCGAAGACCTCGAACGAAAAAGTCCGGGCACGCGCCGCCGTCTCGCGAACCCACGCGCCGTCGTGCACGGGTACCCGATCAGTCGCCGGACGTGCAGCAGCCTGCCGCCGGACTCGACGAGGTAGCTCCAATGGTGGCATGAACACGTCTCGTTCCCGACCGTGACCTGGCATGGGCGCCAACAATGCGTGTCCAGAAAGTTGGCAATGCTTCTCATGGGCGGGATCTCTGGCTTGCCCTGCTTGGAGCTCGCGATCGCGTCGATGTCGATGATGTAGAGCTGCCGGTACGTGATCGCGTAGAGCTTCCCGTCGAGGAACGCGGCGTCGTCGGCGCGCTCGCCGGCGGGCAGCTTGAACGCCGTGGCGAACGCCGCCGGGGGCCGGCAGATGGAGATCACGCTGGCGTCCGCCGTCACCATGAGCGCGGCGAAGAGGGAGACCGCCGGCGGCGCGCCGAGGCGCGACGGCGCGAGCTGCACGAGCTTGGAGACGGCAGCCATTGGGTGGGGGTAGCCGGCGGCGTCCCGCGCCTCGTCCTCTTCGTGGCTCCACATGTAAGCCACGTCGGAGAGTGGCACGGCGTTGCCGGTGAATGGGTTCGCCAGCGACAGCGAGCTCCTCCCACCCGTGTTTCTGCCGGTGTGGCGGCTGATGAGGAAGAGCCAGTTGCCCACTGCACGGAGCGGTGGCAGCAGGTACGGCCGCCGCCGCCGCGGACCCCGGTAGAGTAGGGAAGCGGTGGACCTCGCCGTCCGGGATGCTGAGGAATGTCCCGTCGAGGAGGCCCAGCCACGGGAACGGAGTCGGGAGGGGCTCGCGGCGCCATTACTGGCAGACCGCGCACAGGCGGACGCGGTCGGCAAGGGTGGGGAGCCGCCGGAGGACTATGCCCACGAGCTCCGGTGGGTGGCCTGCCCAAGGCGGGGATGCCGTGTCGTCGCCGTCCGCCATCGTGCTAAACTCAGACGCGCGCTGCTCTCGACGATCAGGTTCAGAGCGCGGCGGCGATGGACTCGTGCTCAGTCGAGGTTTGTGGCGGCGGCGGTGTTAGGAGGCCACGGGGGAGACGCGCGCCAAGGAAATCTGTTGCCTCCAACTATCAGTGTGACGCGGACTCGGGCGCGTGTCGTGGTGTCGATATGACGTCGAGTCGTCGACGCTGCAGGACTGGAGGCGAGTCGGACACTAGAGGAAGGAAGCCGGCTGGAACTGTTATGGCGCCATGACATTGACAGGGCAAAAGCGTCTGCGTTTGCAAACTGTTAGGGCGGCTTGCGTCGCTTTGGCCCCAACTAGTACCTTTGATTGAGATTCTGGTCTTACGCTTTATAGATAGTATAATGTTGTGAAGGTTGGGTGCCATCGAGCCTTTTTTTTCCCAAATGAAAGCATTTTAGTTGTTTGCACGTACCAACTACCAACCGTGCGCCTCACATCTCATCATCAACTAGATAAAGAGAGAATTGATGAGATCAGGTTTAGTTTATTGATGCGCTTCTTGATAGTTGCCAGCACAGTTTCTTGTAAATTGGCCATGGTGTCTGCTAGAGCTGACATAAATTTCAACCGTGGGGGAAACGAAAGGCCAGACGGAAATTTCAGTCTCAAAATACATAGTACTAAGATAATTCAATCTGCTCACTGTATATTGATATTATGCAAATTAAAGTGAGAATTAATATGTCGACAATGTGATCAGAGAAATATACAAACATCTGGGAAACATATTCATCTTTTATGCGGTGCATGAAAAAAGCACTTTGCATAAGAACTATCTCCATTCTCCAACCCCCTCGCTCTTTCTTACTCTCTCAACAGAAAAAATGCAAAAAAAAGGGGAAAATAAAAGGCAACTCACAAATAACAATGCCTGTACAATTTCCATTTATGTCAAACCACACAACCAAATCATCAATCCCACAAATACGCATTCTACCATCGCCTACCGTAAAAATCTATCACAAATCACGGCCCAACTAGTTCTTGATCTTTCCTTATTGGCACAGAGTCTGTGCTCCCTTCCGGAGTTGATGTTCCCTGGGAACTCACGGCCAAGTCTGGCCTGAACAACTCATCCCTTTCAAGCTTCAGAAGTGTCTCTTTTGATTCGCCTTTCAGCAACGGCACAACTTCAAGCATTGTTGGTCTCTTTTCCGGTTCTGAATGTGTGCATGCAAGCCCAACCAACACCATTCTTTTCAGTTCAGATTCAGAAAACTTGTCACTGAGCTTTGAGTCTGCAATTTCATCGTATCTACCCTCCTTTGCCAACAGGAGCACCCAGTTTCGAATTCCATATGTCCTAACAGAGCCCGACTTTTCTATTGGCTTTTTGCCGCTCGCAAGTTCTAACAATATTATTCCAAAGCTGTATACATCACAGCCTTCTGTTGGTTTGCCAAACATAATGTACTCAGGAGCAAGATAGCCTCGTTGATTTTCACTGGTTATCTTTTCATGGTCCATTCCATCAGGAATAAGCCTTATCAGACCGAAATCACCAACATGTGCCTGGAAGTCTGAATCCAGTAACACATTGGTGGCCTTGATGCTCCCATGGATTATCTGAGGTGTTGCATGGTGATGAAGATACCTGTGAGAAAGCCCTTGTGAGTTATGCCTGACAGTGTTTATGTTTATCAAAAGCAACAAAGTATAAATTATCAACACCATTCTTTATGAGCGAAGATAAAGAGGTCGTTTACTGACAAGAGAGCCCGAGCAGCGCCAATGGCAATAGATGCTCTCCTCCGCCAGTCAAGGAGACACTCTGCAGAAAGTGGACCATGAAGATGTGCATATAGACTTGAGTTTGCCATATAGTCATACACCAGAATGCGTTCAGGTCCATCCGCACAATATCCGCGGAAACTCAGGAGGTTTTTATGTCTTATTCTTCCCAAGATCTCGACTTCTGAAGCAAATTCCACTTCTGTGCCATTCTTTGCATTCTTTAACCTCTTGACAGCAATCTGCATAAAAAAATATTGGCAAAGTCAATCAGTAGGTTGCATTGAATTCATTGTAGATAGCAACAATAATGTATGGAACAGCACTCGGCAAGTCATCACAATTTTTCCCAACCACTCAATTTGCATCAAATGGACGCAAGTACGCATAAAAAGGACAAAGGCAGAAATACAATATACCCTACTCAGGAGATGGTTTTCATTTTTTCCATTAAACTTTGTTTTCGAGGAAAAAGACATTATAATCATTTCCACAATGCTTAAAAATAAGGTTTTTCTACATAAACAGAAGCCTCAATCATAGTTTTAAAAAAGACATGTCACATAGTTGCAACCATGACGGGGCAAATGCAAGCATTTTTTCCTTTATTTACAAGATAAAGATTCGCAAACCTGTAGCCAGTTCATCTGACATGTTTTTTTGGTTTACTTCCCTATGACAACATATTCTACCTACCTAATAATAATACAATCAAAGATCAATTTCAAAAACTAATCAAGAAAAGATAACCGATAGTAGTTCTTTGGCTATTTAGTTAGACAGGTACCAATAAACTTTGCCCAACTGTGCAAAATAATTGCGACCGGGCCAACTGAAAAGCAAGAATTTATAAAAGCAATAAAGTTGAAAAAAATTAATTTGCAGCAAGGACCAAGATGTACAGAGCAGAAACCTGAGAGCCATCCCAAACTTGTCCCCAATACACACTCCCAAGTGACCCTTCTCCAATCTTGTTATCGTAATTGAAGCTGTTTGTTGCCGAGCGAAGTTCCCTCAACGAGAACACCCATCTCAATGATCCGCTCCCTTCGTCAGACCTGGCAAAACAAAGGCGCACAACACAGGAAGAGATGCTATCAACAAGTATGGCCTAGGTGATCATCCAACACTGATACAAACAACTCCTGCCCCTAGAATAAAATTTGCTTAATCCAAGAATAGAAAATCTATGGGCGCATCATTTGCGTTATCATCAGGATGGTTCATCAATCAATGCAGGCTTATATGTCAATTTTCCACATAAATTCCTAATATTCCTAAAGTTGGAAAAAAGTAATAGGGAAGATATGAAAAGGAGGAACAGAATAAAGCTGGCATCCTGTACCAACAGAGAACAAAAATGGAAGCACCCAAATCCCCACTAGTTCCACCTCCAACGAGATCGTTTCTAAACACCGGTTCTCAAACCAATCCCAAGACGTCTCCCTCCCACCGAATTGAGCACCAGACAAGTCATCTCTTGCACCAACCTCGACCTCGAGAATTTGGCAAATTCACTCAAACCCAAACGAGAAACGAATTAGCGTCGCAGAAACCTGCAGCAGCAGCAGCATCCGGTATTCCGGTGGCACCAAACAAAAACCACCACGAACCGTACGACGAGGCGCGCCGAATTCACCGTCGCAGAAGCCCAAAGCTCCTACCTATTCCACACCACACCAATCGCGGCGTGCTCACACACGGCGGCACAGCGCCGTAGTTCCGCGAACCCACACACGAGCAGAAGCACGGAGAAGGGACCGAAGAGCAACGGGGGGCGAGAAGGAGCTTGCGACTTACAGGTCCTCCCGGGATGCGGCCCCGGCGCAGCAGAGGAGCCTGCGGGCGGCCCGCGACAGCTTCGGGTGCATCGGCGGCGCCCTGTCCCCTTCCTCCGGCGGCTCGCGAGCGCGTGCGTGCGTGCGTGTGGGAACGGAGGAGAAGCAGCCGCCTGGCCGGTGGGGTGGGGGACTTGGACTAGGAGAAGAGAGGAGAGGCCGAGAGGGAGAGGCGAGCGGAGCCAGAGACGTCACAGCGGAGAACAGCCTCGCAGCTGCGCTTTCGGTGTGACCTGTTCGTCTCCTTTTTTCTCTCGCGATTCCCACCCCACGAGCCGACGCCGTTGGCATTGGTGGTGCTCGGGTTCGGCAGGCGAGGCGACGCCGCTGCTTGCCGTGCGGTGCATACCGTGTCGTCCTGCCGTGGAGCCGGTGGTGGTGGTTGCACGGGCAACGTAAAAAGGCCGTTCGGGTCTGCGAAAGGTTCGTCCGTGGATTTTGCTTTCGAGATGTTGGGTTTCCACAGCAATCAGTGGGAGAAGGCACGTACGGTGGAGCTAGTTCATCTGCACCGGTATCTGTCACCGAGGACGTCTGGAATTAGTGAATTTCAAGTTGAATCGCCCGCCGTGGAGTGGACAGGTGTTGTGTCTTGTGTGTGTGTCTATCCTGGCGAAATAAACGTGGCGAGTACTGGCACTGCAGCGTTTAGTTGGGGGAGCTTCGATTGGGTTCTTTTCATCGATCGCCTACCATTTTCTTTTCTTGGGTGGGTGCTTCTTTTTTTTGGTTTAGACTTGAGCGGAGGTTATTTGCTATGTGTGTTTTGGCTGTTCCTCGTTAGGTCAGTGTGGGCCTTTTTCCTGCTTTGCTGCAATAACGCTTATTTTTGTTATTTTTAATAAAAAAATGGTGATGATGCACAGTTCGTCCCCAAATCAATATGGTGTCATCCTTATTATGATTTTGGGATCTTTTGGGTCGAAAGGGCCTAATCTTGTTCGACAGGCCTGTCCGAGATGATGGGACCAAAGTAAGCCGGCCTTTTTCTCAAAAGAAAAGGTAAGCAGGACAACTGGGTTGGCGGAACGGATATTCCAGTTGGGCTGTGAAATAGCCCAGCCCACCCGAGAGTGGCCGCGGGAGTTCTATTAGTAAATTAAATTTCTGTGATTCTAAACATCACATAGGGGATGTAGCTCAGATGGTAGAGCGCTCGCTTAGCATGCGAGAGGTACGGGGATCGATACCCCGCATCTCCAATAAATATGTTTTTTTTTCTGCCATCAGAATTCAGCTCGACGGATTGTTCTCGCACGCCCACGGCCAACGGCCCACCACCGTCCCTCGCACGGCACACGCGGCGAAATAGCCCACGGTGAAGCTACAGTTACGCAGCTGGATTCGGAAAGTAGCGGACGCCGCGGCCGCGGACGTTGATGAGACATCCTTGGTTTTTAGTGAATCGATAGAATCAAACGTATCCCAATCGAACATATCCAATCAGAATGTTTTATAGACATTCTTTTTCTCATATGATACTATCTGCCGTCAATCAAAATGGATTATATGGTGGCCAATGCTAACAGTCCCACTTGAAAATGGGAGCAAATACAGCACATCATAGAAGGATTCACCGCTTCTTGCCAGGTGGTTCCATGTATTGTTTATCTTCTTCCTCACTTAGATACCGGTTAGTATCGTAGGGGTAAGGAGTGGCCAGAGAATACATGGCCGCTAACCATAGAAAGGGGATCGGTGGAGGAGGCATGGAAGCCAGGTGGCGGTGACGGGTTACTATGAGGCATACATATGGTTGGCATCGGAGACGTAACCAGTTAGGGACGGTGCCTCGACATCCCCTGCGCTAGGGCTAAGGTGGGAGCGCAGAAGCCACTCAGGTTAGTGTAATGGCAGTTCTCCCACAACGGGAGCCGTAAGTGGCGTGGGCTAGCTTTTCGTGGGCCTTTTGCTATGGCTAGCCTCCCTGTCGCAGGCTCGACCCTTAATAGTTTCATTATGATATAATGATGATATATGTGTATATTTTTGGTTAGGCACATATAGTGTTCATTTGCCTTAATTTATCATTTTTATTTATAATACTGTCGATAAGTAGGGTCTGTGTTTTGCTTTCCTTATTTGTGTGTTTCTACGTATCTCTCTCCACTGTAGCTAACCACCGCGGAGATGAATCAACGATTGAATCTCTCTCTCCTGTGATCCTCCGTGATAGATTAGGAGGGGAAGATAGCGGCTGGTGTTCGGGTGGTTGATTCGCTGGTCAATGTGTCTAGGCAGCTTGACGTGGTCGATGGTCGGACGTGATGGCTGGGGTAGCGCAATGCGCAGGGCGGTAGAGTGATGTGACGCGGCAGCCAACAAGAGACACAATGCCATGCGATGGCAGTAGATAGGCAAATACTCTGGCTTCTTGATTTGCCAGCATCTTAGATTCTTCGTGCCTAAAAATATAACGCCGCACCAGATCAACCTGAGTTGTTTGAAATCAACATTGAGCAGTGGCGTAGAGGTGTCAGATGAGAAAAAATGGCTTTTGTTTTCTGGTATAGCTTGGGGATGGAGCGCAATGGTTGGGAGAGGACGGAATGCGCCCGCTGAGCGAGCACAAACGGATGGCCTCTGCTTGAGTGCGCTTCTGCGTTTTTATTATCTCAAGTGATTTGCAATCGGTCGTGATTGCTCTAGGTACGTTGTTGATTCCCCACTGTGCCCAGTTCTTATTATTTTGCTAATGGCGCCTTGAATATTTTATGTGTAATTTATTTCCAGTGACGTATAAAAGGTTTTTATTTTGCATGCCATTTTTTGCTTGATTTTGATATTTTCTTATGAATAATATGGATGTTGAATGTGATGTATGTAAATAAAGTTCCAATTGTTGTACTTTAGTATACTACTGGGTAAGTTTGCTTATTTACCTTTAATTGATTGGATCATGTCTAAACTAATTCCTTTTATAAATTATACTTTGCATGGATGCATACATATTTTTGGTAGCTATTCATGGAATATATTACCTTGCAAAATGATTTTTGTTTGGCGGGGAAAATACTAATAGACATTTTTATGTTGCAAAAAAATTGGATTCCAAGTCTGTTTACATAAAGATAAAATCAAGTCTAATTATCGGTAGAAAATAACAAGATATCTTTAGAACTTTTGGTTGCCAAAAAAGTGGAATTGCAAGTCTGATACCTTGAACTTTTGGGGCTTCACCGGAACAAACGTTTTCACATAATTAAATTTTTTATTCTATAAATGGATTCTATAAAAATAATATAGATTTTCTAAAATAATATATATTAATAGATCTTCATTAAATCAATGGTGCGTATAATAATTACAACTTCTCAGCTACAATAATTTGCGGATTGGTTTTTATCCATGCACCTAGAGATCGATCAAAAGAAGTCATCCAGAGTATGTAATATTTTCAGATTACTTTCTACAGAAAAATAGTTCACAGACCGGTGGATGCGAGCTGTTTAACCTCTCCATTTATTGAAATATTGAGAAATGATATCCCTGGTTTCTTCTTGATCAGCATGTTCATTCTTGTACTTTGTTTGCTTGATGTATCAGATGACAGCTTATGGACCATGTCTGCAATTCGTTATTCATTGGTACTACCAGCTAGATGGTTTTGGCCATGCGTGTATGCTTTTTCAAGTAAAATACGAATGTATGTTTTTTTAGGGCAAACTATGAATGTAATGGTAAGGCTGCATGTTTGCACCATCCTTGTTCTGAAAAATGGAGTGATCCTCATCCTCCCCGGATATGTCAGTAGCTTCTACTTATATTTGGATCAGAAATTAAAATGGCAACAGGACAGCAAGGTTGTGAGAGAGGAGGGGTGGCTCGCGGAAGGAATTGCTCACGTACCGTGAAGAGCATATGTGCCGGCCGGAAACGTTCAACAACCGTACGGACATGCGGCACCAGGCTGCTCTAGGTGATGGGAGCGAAGAAGCTCTTGTTTTCTTTTCTTCTCGGTCATAGGAGGGAACCTCTTGTTTTGTTTTTTTCGGTACTTCTATATCGCAACATTGTAAATTACCTACCGCAACATTACACGTCACTACTTACGACATAAAAAACATACATAAAAATAAGTAAGATATCATATTCTAGAAGAGTAAATTCACACAACAACATACAAATCATGTTTTATACAACATCCATTAAAGAGTAGCAACATGTAGAAACAAAGCTTGCAACATCTATACTTACCCTATGCAACATCCCAAAATACAAACTTCAATATACTAAAATCATAAAAATACAACATGCAAATCATGCTCGTCCTAATAGTATATTAGGAAATATCAGGTGGGTATGAGATTGAGATTTTCTTACTAGGAAAGAAAGGTGAGGGGGATGATACTTGTGGGCCTGGTAAAGTAGTACGTCCGATGCGTCGGACGTTCGGATCCGAGCATTACCGTTTTCTTTATAATGGATGACATCTCTCTACAACATCTATATTGTTTTTATTTCCTGGTATATATGTGCAGTGTCCGGTTAGATTTAGTTTAACGGTTCTTTCTTTCTATCTTTTTTATTTTTGATAGCTATAGTTGTATTTTACATGGATTCTTATTCGTATTCTTCTATATATTTTAATATATGTTTCTATTTATTTTTCGCTCTAGTAATATTTGACATGGACTCTTTGGGTTAGTTTAAACGGTTAGATCTTCAAAAAATTCAATGGTGCAAATTCTTCTTTTTTTTAGATTAATATGGAATTTTTTTGGCTCTCTTGACGAACGCGGTGGCTTCGTTTAACACTATTAAATTAATATAAAGAATATCACCCACGCATGCAGCCTGCTATGAATTTCAAGGAGGATTTTTGAAACCAGCTTTTTGAATAATCTCGTGACACTAGTGCGACCTCTGTTTTTTGTTTGGTTGTTTGAGGTTGCAAAATATTTGAATATATATGCTGGTAAGGTTAGTCTTGATCAATCCATAATTCTGCATGCAAGCGTGTCTTACAATGCCGGACAGAATGAGAACTGCAATTTCCAGCTTAGGCTAACCGCAAGGTAAAAAAAAATGGCAATACCAACGGATTTGAGAAGGCGGCTTCATCTTTTATTTTCTTTTTTTTCTGAAGGGCCACTTGAGCCGCGTCAGTAGTTTGAAAAACAGAGTTTTTGATCGGGCAGTAAAAAAGTTCAGATATTTTGGGGCCCCAAGATACCCCAGTACCTTTTTGTAGCACCGAATGGATATCAAATGATGGGCAGTAAAAAGTTCGGATATTACTGGGCTAGACACGGACCGAATGGATATCAAATGATGGGCATCCGGCATTTTTGCGACGAATTCAGTTACCGGTCAACCAAAAGGTGCAAAAGTTAGGGGACGTTTTAGGCTTGGTCTTGTTTAGATCTCAAATTCTACCCCCAAAGTTCACTATACAAAAAGAAGATTCTCATCACATCAAAATATCGATACATGCATGGAGTACTAAAGTAGATGAAATAAAAAACTAATTGCACAGTTTTGTTGTACTCTGCGAGACGAACATTTTGAGCCTAATTAATCAATTTTTGGACAATTTTTCATACATACAAACGAAATGTTACAGTTGCGCACGTATCCAAGAGGCCAAAATTAGCTTCCAAATTTGGAAACTAAACAAGGGCTTGTTTAGTTCACAACTTTGCCCCCCGAATTCCACTTTGCAAAAAGAAGATTTCTATCACATCAAAATATCGGCACATGCATGGAGTACTAAATGTAGATGAAATTAAAAACTAATTACACAGTTTTATTGTACTTTGTGAGACGAACATTTTAAGCCTAATTAATTACTCCCTCCGTATCACAATTAGATGACGTTTAGGACAACAACACGGTCTCCAAAGCACAACTTTGACTCCTATTTTCTATAGAAAATATTTATTAGAAAGTTATATATGTATACTTTTATGAAAGTAATTTTCAAGACAAATCTATTGATATGATTTTCACATTTCTAAACTCAACGGCTTAAAAGTTATTCATGATTTATATTACCAAGGTTTGACCCAAACTTTATCCAAAACGTCATCTAATTGTGATACGGAGGGAGTAATATTTAAACAATTATTTACAAATATAAATAAAATGCTACATTGACGTATTAACGATAAAATACATGCTTAAAGTTGAAAACTAAGCCCTTGTTTAGTTCCCAAAAAGCAACCCCAAAGTTCACTATGCAAAAAGAAGATTCTCATCACATCAAAATATCGGCCTATGCATGGAGTACTAAATGTAGATGAAATCAAAAACTAACTGCACAGTTTTGTTGTACTCTGTGAGACGAACATTTTAAGCCTAATTAATCAATATTTGGACAATTTTTCACACATACAAACGAAATGTTACAGTGACGCAATGATTACGAAGTGACCCCAAACCCCCCATTCCCCACCCCTATTTTGGGGCCTTGTTTAGATCCCAAATTCCACCCTAAATTTCACTATGCAAAAAGAAGATTCACATCACATCAAAATGTCATAACATGCATGTAGTACTAAATGTAGATAAAATCAAAAATTAATTACACAATTTTGTTGTACTTTACGAGACGAACATTTTGAGCCTAATTAATCAATGTTTGGATAATTTTTTACAAATACAAACGAAATGCTACAATGACGTAATGATTACGAAGTGACACTATACTTCCAAATTTGGTCTCCTAAATTTGGGATCTAAACAGGGCATGATCTAAATAAGGCCTAAACAAGGCTCTGGGGTGACGTAGTCGGGACCACGCGCTGTCCCTGTCACACCACCGGCGGTGCCGGTGGCAGCGCGACACCGAGCAGGAGCTAGCAAGCCTAGCGAGCCCAGTCCCGGAGATCCGGGCACGCCCGCGGGCACCTGCCGGTACGGCTCCTTACTTTCCTCGCTCCCTCCTCCGCGCCCATGCACGCACGAAACGAAAAGCATCCACCGATCTATCGGGACGCAGCCGTATCCTACAAGGCTCCCAAGGCGTGTGTGCTCCGGTGCTCCCACCTCCGTCGCCGCGGCTGGGCTGCTACCACAAAATATATATTCCCAGTGCACTAAATTTTACTCCGCAGGAGCGTGGAGCCTGGACCGAGCCGGTGGCGGCGCGGTGGTGGTCCAAGGGGGCACGTCGTTGGTTTCCGGGAGGGATCGGAGGCCGGCGGGCAGAGGCTTCGGCGCGAGTTCATTGCGCCCGCGCGATCGTGTGACAGCGCCAGCGCGTGTTCGGTGGTCTGAAAGACCGAGGCACGAGCACCGAATCCTCTCCCAAAAAGTAGGATAGGATTCCAGTGACCGGATGCATAGCACGGGTCGACTTTCCAGGTCAGAGCAGAGTTCCCGGACACCGAACAGGACTAGTAGTAATCTTTGGTGATAGCTCGCGGATTACGCGCATCTGAATGGACGCAACGTCGCAACCGCACTAGCTAGCGCGGCTACGAGGAAATCTCCACACATGCAAGGCTCCCTCTCCTTTTGATCCAAAGCGAGCCCCGTTCAGCTTCAGAGAGACGTGATGCCAATGGAACCCCAATCCCCATCGAGGCAGCAGGCACGCACACGTCGCCGGAGCCGGCCGGAAACACGAGTCGCCGGGCATCGGCCCCGGCCCGTCCACGCCGTGTCTCCGACGCAGGCAGTGCCGAGAGATCCCGTCGCGTACCCGTGTCTGCCCGGCGGCCGGACAGTGGGCTGCAGACGCGTACTGTTCCGTCCTTTTCCACCCGAGAGAGCACACGGCAGAATCAGACACCACTGGCCTTTTTACTTTTTCTAGTGGAGGCGTAACGCCCAGACTTCTTTGACTGCCGGGTAATATTGTCGGAATTCCATCTTGTCCCCTAGTAGCCCGCCTTGTTTAGTTCCAAAATTCCACTCCCAAATTTACTATGCAAAAAGAAGATTCCCCGTCACATCAAAATGTCATAACATGCATGGAGTACTAAATATAGATGAAATCAAAAACTAATTGCACAGTTTTGTTGTGCTCTGCGAGACGAACATTTTGAGCCTAATTAATTAATTTTTAGACAATTTTTCACAAATACAAACGAAATGCTACAGTGACGCAATGATTACGAAGTGACATCATACTCCCAAATTCACTCACCCAAATTCAACATCTAAACACCACCTAAGCGGATAATATTACCCGAGACCATCATCTACAAGTAGCCCAGGAGCAGTACGTACTACGTGTCCATCCAGTGTGCACACATCCGAAGGAGTAAAGAACAGGGGATGCGGTACCGGGGGGGGGGGGGGGGGGGGCACTGAAAACCTGCAGAGAAATTTTGCTGCGACTTGCTAGAACAACGGAGCCGGCAACGTGGGCGCCGAGGCATGGGGAAGCGTGGGCGCCCATGCATGCACTGGCACTGCAGATCGGTACGTGTATGGGCAACGGACACTGGCTTGTTCAACATTTAGTACTGTATGCATGTTATGATATTTTGATGTGATGAGAATCTTCTTTTTGTATAGTGAACTTTGGGGGTAGAATTTGGAATCTAAACAAGGCCTTAGTTACAATTACATTCCAATTAGAATTGAATAAGCTATACATCATGCAGACCGGATAGATATCGTCATATGAAAAAGGTCATGCGCCCGATCAAAGATATCCAAGGCCTTGTTTAGATGTTGAAATTGGGAGGTTGAATTTAGAAGTTTGATGTCACTTCGTAATCATTGCGTCACTGTAGCATTTCGTTTGTATTTGTGAAAAATTGTCCAAAAATTGATTAATTAGGCTCAAAATGTTTGTATCGCGGAGCACAACAAAACTGTGCAATTAGTTTTTGATTTCATCTACATTTAGTACTCCATACATGTTATGACATTTTGACGTGACGATGAATCTTCTTTCTGTATAGTAAATTTGGGAGTTTCTTTTGGATCTAAACAAGGCCCAAGAGTAAAGCGTGGGCAACAATCATATGCCACTGATACTAAACGCGAAACGATCACCCACGAATCTTACCAGCCACACCACCAAGCCGACCACGCGCGCGTGCGCTAGGGCCACTAACCTCAAAGCCTACCCCCACGCTCTCGCTCGGCAAAGCAATAACCCCGTGTGCCCACTCCCCGCGGCACATCCCCCGGCAGCCGCGCACTAGCCATGCCACCGTGTCCCGCAGCGGCAAAAACCACCCCCACGAAACCTCCCCGCCCCGGCCGGGGCCGCGGCAGCGAGCGGGGCCGTCACGGCCGTGTCGGTCTCGCGAGGCTGATCCAGAGGCTGCCGCGCCGCGCGGTGGCAGGCGGACAGCGTGCCCGCGGCGGGGTCCCCTGGACACCCGACACCCTGTCGGCCGCTTGTTTATTCCCTCCCCGGATCTGCCGCCCACACCCAGATCCACCGATCCGCCGATCGCCGCATGTGCGCCGCTGCACGTATATATATGAGCGCGCATCCATCCCTGCTCATGGCCGATCGGGTCTACTCTAGCGAGCGAGGCTTTGGTGTTGCTGTGTGTTTTCCAGTCTGCCTCACACTAGCTTAGCTGCCGGATCGATCGGAGTGGCTGTCAGCTGTGACCACACGACGCGTATGTGCGTGCTCAGCTAGCGTGGCGGAGGGTGAACACCGATGGAGCTGGAGCTCGGGCTCGCGCTGCCGAGCCCGCACCAGGCGGCCGGCCGCGGCGCGGGGTTCCTCGGCCGCCTCGACGGCGCCCCGGCGCCGGTGGGCGCCTGCGGGAAGAGGGTGTTCGGCGAGGCGTTCTGCGGCAGGACCGACAAGGCCACGCCGCTTCTTCCGCTCTTCGTGCGCGACGGGGACGCCGGCGGCGGCGACGGCGGCGGCGCCCGCGACCGCGGTGACCGCGACACGAGCAACAAGTGAGTGGCTGGTTTCTCGTCCCCGCATGCACGCCAACTGCCCAGCTATTGAGCACAGTTTCTTTAATTTGCGCCGCCGTGTACGTACGTGCAGGAGGAAGAGGCTGGTGGGGTGGCCGCCGGTGAAGTGCGCGCACTACAGGCCGAGCTGCGGCGGCGGCGGCGGGTACGTGAAGGTGAAGATGGAGGGGGTGGCCATCGGGCGGAAGGTGGACGTGTCCCTCCACGGCTCGTACGAGGAGCTGCTCCGCACGCTCGCCCGCATGTTCCCGTCGGCGGCCAAGAAAGGTGCCGGCGCAGATGCAGAGGACGATGAGGGAGTGAGCCAGCACGAGCGCCGCCGTGGCCACCACTACGTGGTGACCTACGAGGACGGCGAGGGGGATTGGCTGCTCGTCGGCGACGTGCCGTGGGAGTAAGTCGTTTGCCAGACAATCTGAGATATGTGATATATATAACATGTCTCCGCACATAACATACGACCATCAGTACGTTCATGAGCACTGTTAAGCTAATTGGGATGCTGATTTTAATTTCGTCGCAGGGCCTTTGCGAAGTCAGTGAAGCGGCTCAAGATCCTAGCGTAGCTGACGGCGTGCGTACGCCAGCAGCAACGTGCGTGTTAGTGTCCCATCTGCATATGGCTATTAGCTCAATCAATAAGGATAGCATCAGTGCATGTATTTGGTCGTCGTCGGTGGCCGGTGGGTTCAGATTTCAGAGCTATCTAGCGTGACGAGAGCACCGCTTACTGGCTATCGTCTACTACTAGCTGCTATCGTCACGCTGCACCGACTTATTCGTGTCAGAGGTTTCGTCTACGTCTAGCCACTCGGTCCTCTTTGTGACGACGACCGTATGCGTGTGCAGTCGTCGTCGTTTGTGGCCGGGTTAGGTCCTCTAGTTAAGCCTGTCATTCTAGAAGTGTTGAGGTCCCTTTGGGTCTCCTTGCTGGTTTTCAAAATGCATGGATTAAACGTGTGTCAATTACTAACACTGTGTACATGTGATCTTCTCTCTTGTTAGCCAATTGCTGGTGTTCCTGAACCCATACGTAAATGACATACACACGATACTGCTAAATACGGAGTACTGCCATTATATGGAAAGAACTGTGATAAAGGGTACTTTCTCTGATAGGATGATGGTTACTGAGTGTGTGCTGCTCATTAGAGGTGAGCAACTCTTGTTTTCTCTAGATCGTTGGATCAACATGAAAATAGTTGGTTCGGATTTAAAAACATACGCTAGTAGATAACCGGGCTTTAGTCCCGGTCCTCAACCACATTTAGTTCCGGGCGTCAAGCCGGGACTAAAGGGTCCAGACCTTTAGTCCCGGTCCTCACGCCCGGGACTAAAAGTCTCTTACGTTAAAAAATGTTTGCACCCAACGAGATTCAAACCCACACCCTCTTGCATGGTGTCACGTACAGCCGCCTACCCACTCCACCTACGCAGTACATGTGATGGAAGGTGGGATGCTTTCTGTTTATTGTAACCCGTGAAACATCTCACCCGGAACTAAAGACTCTTTAGTCACGATTGTAGCCATCAACCGAGACTAAAAGTCACACTTTTAGTCCCAGGTGAAACCACCGTCCGGGACTAAATGTACTTATTGGACCTAGAAAAATACGAACCGGGACTGAAGGACTATTGTCTCGGTTCAAAACCTAACCGTGAGTAAAGATAGGGGATGGAATGTCTTTTTTCTGCTAGTGATAGATAGTATAAGTAGGTGGATAAAAATGAACTAACACTATCTCACAGCCACCTAAACGCTTCACTAGTAAGGAAGCTACTGTATACTCATCTACTAGAGAGATATAAACTCAGTTCAAATTATTCGTGGAATAATCTATATATATCTGTGGCAAGAAATTGTACAAATGAGTATGATCCGCTTCTATCTATATTCTCCTTTCTTTTGCGAGGGAAAGAGATCTTTATAGATTACTAACAAGCATCAAGCCGCTTCTATGAGTTCTATCTCTATTATCACCAGCACAGCTTGCTGAAATGCAGACGAAGTCAAATGCTGTAGGAGTACTAACAGGAGGAGGAAAAGTCCAAATATCTCAAAAGTCAATGGACAATGAAAAATCTCACTATACAATGGTATCGCGTGGACAATAAAAAAATCATGACACTCTCAAATCTCTAGAGAACAACTATGCCCTGCAATATTTGCCACGGGATCTCACGCCTGCCCACTGTTTAGGGCATGTTTGGAGTGTTTGCTTGCCTCGTCGTCTCTCCTTGCGACCTTGCCAAACAAAAGTTTAGGATCTGGCATGGCTGAAGAAAAAGTTTGGCATCACAATCACCGAGGTAACCAGCATGAGAAATAAACGCAGTGATCCTTGCCCGGCAATGCAAAGTCAAAGGCCAGCAAAGGATCCAAAAGTTGATTGTTAAACGTTGCCATGATTCCACGACGGCGTCATGGTATGGATGCTCATGACAAATGTTGTTTGTGCGACCAGAACAAAGAGACCGACGATCACATGTTGGTCACGGCCGGCCTATGCTAAAGATACCTGGTGGAGTAGCCTCTCTTTGGATGGAATGGACCTCACCTGTGTGTTCCCGTCGACCAACTTGACATTGCAGGAATGGTGTGGCCGGCTCACCTGAGGAAGCTGCAGACCAAGGAACGCAGACTGGGATTTGACACGCTCTTCATGGCGCTTGTCATCTAGAGCATCTCGAAGGAGCGAAACGCGCTCTTGTTTGATCAACGTATATACGTATACAACAGCTCCGGAACTCCTAAGCAAGAAGCCCAGTTGTCGATCATGGCGGGCGCGCGTCGTCTTGGTTCTCTAAGGCATTAGTCATCCAGCATATATTGGCCGGAATGACGTTGTTTCACTTGCATACTAATGCGTGCTAGCGCATGGTGTGAGCATCGGTCACTCCGTGGTGGTGTTGTTGCAAAATTATTGTTTTTTCTCCTTAACGCAACAATGCGCAGCCGGCAGCTCTCTTGCGTATTAGTTTTTATTTAGGCCAAAGTAAGCGCTATGAACCAATGCCTTCACAAAATGTAACAAAAACAATGATAAAGGTCAATGACAATGAACATCTCACAAGACAATGACACATGATGTTACCGGGTAGTGAAGCGCGCCGCACTCACCGTCCAGAGACAACTAAGCCCGGCCCTTGCCACACGATCTTGCGCGTCTACTACATGCATTAATTGTTTAGTTGCTTATCAAACTTCACCAGATATGCCATATAATTTTCGTACGTCTACAACATGCATGCAAGCAAACTTAGTAGCAGTAAGCCCTATGAACAACATGGTTTCTCACAAAGTGTAATTATACCAGCAGTTAAAGGTCAATGGACAATGAAATTCTCACTTTATGATGACATCCGATGTCGCCGGGCAGTGAAGTGCAAGAGCCATTTGTCTAGAGAACAACTATGCCCATGCCCCCATTATATTGTTGCCATATGGGATTACGCGGTTGCTTCCTATTTGGTTTCTTGCCAAAATGTGCAAATAGACATGTATTTGGTTTAGGCAATTGTAGTTCACCAAACTTTCTTAGTCTACGCCTCACATGTTAAAATCATTTTCTTACTACACTTGGCAAATTTGTTTGCTTCAAGTTTTATATAGTTGCTACACTTTGTCCAAAATTTGTTATTACAAAATTAGGTGCCAACGGCCAACCAAAGTGTCACCCCTCCCCATGGAAGAATAAAAGTAGCACAGAAATATTGACAGAGGAATACCCATGCCGGCCAAGCACTGCTGCATCGCTTCCTAGCTAGTCCTCATCGGAAGCACAAAAGTATTATTAAACGATAAATCAGCCGCTGATCCCGGCACGACACCGAAATAAAACCATCCCGACCCCACCCAGCTCGATCAACTGCATGTCCAACCCTCAACGACGCGTCCACGAAGATGCAGCCGGCGCGGCAGCTGGCAACGCCGGCGTGCACGACCAGACGAGACGACCGCGCTGCTCTCGCCCACCTACAACCTCCTCCACTTGCGAGAACTCGCAGCCACTCGGACAGCGATCCGTCCCGACCTGTTTCAGGCTGAAATCTGCAAATCCGCAAGGCCCGGCCGCCATATCGCAATCCTTCGTTCAGAACCAGCCACAGATGACGACGGAACAAACTGGCGGCGGCGGCGACCCTCTCTCCTTCTACCCTGCCGTGACGGAACGAAACGCAAGGCACTCCGATCCAAAACCTCACCGCACACCGGCGTAGAAATAGGTAAACAACTGGCCGGCGCGCACGGTTTTACTTTAGCATATGCGTTCATTAGCCGGCCGGCGGACTGGCCTCAGAGCTCAGAGAGCGAGAGCCAAGCCGGCAAAGCCCCCAAACCCACCGGCTGACGACTACCGGCACCCACTGCTCTCCAGCTCCAATCAAGCAGCTCGACCCGGCCCCACCACTTGACCGGGTCCGTTCCGTCCGCGCTGGATCATGCCGCCGCCGTCGGTGAGGTTCAGATCATCCGCAACCGACACGGCCTAGAATATTGCCCGTACCATGATGGCATGATACATATCCATCCATGCTCGGCAAGTACACGCACAATGATTAAACTAACACAGCGAGTTTATGAGCTTCTGGGACGCCAGGAAATCGGGCGCCGTTTGACCTTTGGCCCATGTCTAGATGTAAATTTAGGGTGTAAATTTGAGGTACGAATAAACATGTCAATGTAGCATTTTCGTTTGTACAAAAATTATTCAAAAATTAATTAATTAGGCTTAAAATGTTCGTCTCGTAGAGTACAATAAAATTGTGTAATTAGTTTTTAATTTCATCTATATTTAGTACTTCATGTATGGATCGATATTTTGATGTGATGGAAATATATTTTTGTACAGTGAACTTTAGGCTGCCATTTTTACATTTAGCCCTTGTTTAGATCCCAAATTTCAACCCAAAATTCACTATGAAAAAAGAAGATTCCCATCACATCAAAATGTCATAACATGCATGGACTACTAAATGTAGATAAAATAAAAAACTAGTTGCACAGTTTTGTTGTACCCTACGATACGAACATTTTGAGCCTAATTAATCAATTTTTGGACAATTTTTCACACATACAAACGAAATGCTACAGTGTCGCAATGATTACGAAGTGACACTGTATTCCCAAATTTGGCTCCCCAAATTTAGGATCTAAGCCTTAAACAAGGCCCGGTCGCTGGGAAATGTCAGAGCAGAGGTCCGCACTTGCACGGCCTGAACTGGTCAAACCGCTGGCGTGGCCGGCGGTCGGGCACCTCGCCCGCGCGGTCCGTGTCAGCGAGGACGTCCCGTGGCGGCAGCGGGCCAGCGGCACCCTGTCCGCTCCGTTCCAAAGCTCCCGGGGTTTTCCGGCCTCGCATGAAGAGCTGATGCCGACACAGGGATTATCGAGCCCCTAGCAGGCTGGAACGGCGTCGTTTTCGTCGCCGATACTACATGCGAGGTCGCTGCCGTCCATACTTGCCTGATTGCTGCGGCCAGTGCCACAGCTGTCCAATCAGAATGTTCTGCGACAGTGCGCTAGCACAAAGCTAGTGGCAGTTTCGGACTGCAGATATTTGTCAAGGCCTTTTCATTCCACTTCAAAACATGCTCACTGTTCAGTGCTGTGCCCTAGGAAAAAAAAAGTGTCGATCAGTGCTGAACAGTGGGGGGGTTAATAAAGCGGCGTTCGCCGTGACGGAAAGGTGCCTCGGCGAACTAGTGCCGCCCCGTGGACCAGAGGCGCCGTACTCCCCAACTCCTGTGGTCTTCGTCCGGAAAGAGCCCCCCACGAATCTTCCCGTCCGGGCTCCAGGGCGGCGGCCGCGCGCGGCCTGGGGCTCTCGAGCGCCGTAATCAATTGCCGACACGCGCATCATTGGCCAGCCGACGGGGAGACCCCACGTACGTTGGCGTCCACGGTCCACGCCATCCCCACGGCGGCCGGGCCGCCAGCGCAGCGCAGCGCAGCGCAGCGCAGGCCGGCCACCGCCACCGCCTATCGCTTTCGTGGGGGGACGCAACGCAATGCAACGGGCAGGTGCGCCCCGCACGGCAAGTCCGTGTCCGTCGTCCACCGCGCCGGCCAGGACGCCAATGCCCGCGCGGCACCGCAACGTGGCCCCCGTCGACGTCAGGCAGCCAACGCCGTCGCCTCCTCTCATCCTTTGCCGCCACCGGAGGGCGGCGGCAGGTGACACGAGGGCCACCACCGAGGGGCCGAGGCGTGCCGCGGGATGCCTAAAGCCGGTTGGAGCAAATCATTGCTTCTTCTTTCAGCCAAACACGTGGCCCGGGATGGCACCGGCAGCATACAAGGTTTCAATCGATAGCATCGCAAAGGCCCCGTTTAGAACTAGGATTTTTTTCCCCATTTCAAGAACAAATTATTGGTGATTTGAAAATTTCCTACGAAATTCCGACGTAACCGAGATTTAATCATGACACGTGTTAGCCTCCAAATTCAAATGGTACTCACAATAGCTTCCAAATTCAAACGGCACTCACGCAATTCCAACGTTCCAAACAGTCCCGAGATCCGGTCGCGAAAGTGCAGGTCTGCAAATTCAAATGGCACTTCCATTTCAAGAGCAAACTATTCATACCTTGAAAATATTCCTCGTATTCCAGCATTTCAAACAGACCCAAGATTCGGTTGCAACACCTGCTGGGTTCCATTTCAAGAGCACAGGATATTCATGATTTTAAAAAAATCCTGCAAAATTCCAACGTTCCAAAGGGGGCGAGATTCAATCGCGGGGACCTGTTGGTTTCCAAATTCAAATGGCGCCATGGAATCAGATGCATGAACAAGCAAAAGATTCACGAAGCTCTTGTCGATCTAGCTTGCCGGGTATCTTTTTTTTCTTTACACACATCTTTATGTGAAGGGGAGAGGTACATAGGCGTCGTCTTTGCTTAGCTATATGCCGGCACACACTGACACGTACGCACGCACCCGTCTGTGTCTCCTGCCCCTGCCCGAGCCGTCGCCGTTGCCGCCCGTCGACGTCGCCTCCGGCCCAAACAGCACACAGCTCGCACACGACCCTACTTACTACGGCTTCCCGCCCTGACGGCGACGTCGCGGCTCCATTATTGGCTACCTCCGAGCTCATCCGCATTCCACCGAACACCTTGCGTTGCGTCCGCCCACGCCCATCCGTTTGGCCTGGCGCTATCCGGTTGCTTGCTTACTGCTACTACTGGCTGGCTAGCTAGCTAGCTACTCCTCGGGTGAGTAGTTGTGGCCTAAGAACTAGAGACTAGTAGATGGAGGAGGAGGAAGAGAAGGCAAAATCAGCTCGCTTTACTCGTCGTCGGAGGTGTCCGGGGTGGGCTCCCGGTTGAGGTCGGGGTGCTTGGCGCGGCGGCGGTGGGACGACAGCGGCGGAGGTGGATGAGCGACGCCGCCGCCGCCGACACCGACGCCGCAGTGGAGCGCGTCGACGCGGGCGCCGACCTCGGCGGCCTTCTTGCGGATGGCGGCGGCGGCGAGCCCCGCCCCCGCGGCGCCGTCCTTGTGCCCCTCGGGGTGGTCGGCGGCCGCGGCGCCGTCGAGCTGGTCGGGGAAGTTGAGCCGCGCGGAACGGCCGCGGAGGTAGAACACGGCGGTGTCGTAGGCCCGCGCCGCCGCGACGTCGGTGGAGTAGGACCCGAGCCAGATCCGCGACCGCTTGTTCGGCTCCCGGATCTCCGCCACCCACTTGCCCCACTTCCGCATCCGCACGCCGCGGTACTGCCTCCCTCCGCCGCCGCCGCCGCGCGCGTGCCCTCCCACCGCGGCAGCCCCCACGCCACCGGCGCCCGCCACCGTCACAGGCTGCGCCGCGACGGGAGCGGCGGCCGGCGCGGGCTGGAGCGGCGGGTAGAAGGCGGTGGCTTCCCTCTCCATCCCCCGATTCGGCCGCAGCAGCAGTGGCCGCGGCGGCTGGTGGTGGTCTGGTGGGCCGGTGCTGCTGCTGCTACTGGTCTCCCTCTCTCCCCTCTGACCTCCCCTCCCCTCCCCTTCCTCTCTTCTCCTGCGCCTATGAGCGGTGGGGTCTATAAATAGGAGGGGATTAGGCCTGCGGCCAGGTGGGGATTAGCGTGGACAGGGGCGTGAGTTGGTGGGAGGGGCGATTAGGGCCTGCCGCCGGTGCCTGCCTCTGCCTGGGATTTTTCGAGTCGGTGGGTGCGCCCGCCTGTGCCTGTGTGTGTGTGTGTCGCGACTCGCGACAGGGACGGCCGGCGCTTGTGAGTTGTGACTGTGACCGTGAGCTTATCGCCAGGGGGGTTTATATCGGAGTATATTACTCCGTAGTAAACTACTCGCTCGTTAGGTTTGGGTGTGACGGGTGCGGCCATTAGTGCGCCCGAAATAATTGGTGGTCGGCGCGCACTCGAATGGGATGCCCTCCCTCTCTCCGTCAAGGCGACTAGTGACTGAGCAGTTCCGCGAGGGACAGACACCGCGTATGATTTCTCCGTGTACTTGTATGTCTTTTGATGTAACGTAGATGCCCGCGGTGATGATGTGAACTGGTCCCTGGCCTGGCTGGCGAGACGGATGCACGCACGCTCGCTCGCTCGGATCTGAACGCCGCAAAAGCTACGGCGGAGCGGATCTCCTCCGGTCCGGCACGATGGCAACGCGCGAGTAAGCGGCGCCGCTGCCAGCTTTACGTGCACCGAACCTGCCGCGGGCTGGTGGCGCAACAGGTCCCGGACTCCTCGGTGCCTAATCGTAAATCGCGTCGCGGCTAAGCAAGCGACGCGATCAGTCAGTCGCCCACACCACCCCACCCCACCCCACCCACCTGCCGTCGCGCCGCTCCCGACCCACACGACCGCGACCGAGGGGAGACGTGAGTACGAGACCGAGGCGGAGCCCGGCCGCCGCCGACGCGCCCGTGTCAGAACCACGTGTCGCACCGGCAGGGGCGCCAGGGAGCGGACGGAACGGACGGACGGGATGGACCGGGTGCGTGCAGTGCAGGTGCAGGGTGCTGCAGCCCAGCGCGATTTGGCGAGGCCGGAACGGTGCGACCGACGAGGGCGGGACAGGTAGCGCGCGCCGACATGCGCGGCGAGGGCGGCGGCCACGTGGCGGGCGCCGCGGACAGCCAAGCCACGGCCACGGCCGGATACGGAAGCGCGACCGCGAGCGGAGTGGTGTGGGCTGTGGAGAGAAAACGGTGGGGGAGCGGCGGACGGGGGCGTGCCCGCGTCGCGTAGCGCGGGGCCCGCGCCGCCCCGGCCCGACAAGGCGGGTGGGGGCGACCGCGACGCCGTTGTTATCCGGTTCGGTTCGGTGGGGGGCGCCGATGCCGCCCCCGCGCGCTGGGGCCCCGTGCTGCCGCCGTGCCGGCCCCTTGGATTTACTGGATTTTTTCTCTCCTCCTCGTCAACTCGGGCGCGGGGGCGGCGGGCGGTTCGGGCTCGTCCGGCGCGTGGCATCCTTAATGCACCGCTTGCGGTTTGGCCAGTGGCGAGGTCCTGCTGCAGCTCGGGGAATGCTGCGAGACGAGGCGAGGCGAGCCTCCTGCGAGTAGAACGGGGTGGATGCGTCGAGCGACTGGTGGGTGTGGGTGTGGCGCTGGGCCACTGAGAAGGGATGCACTGGTTTTGGCCGCTTGCTACTGGGGGTTTCGTGTCGGTGAACGGGGCTTGCTTCCTGACGGTTCTCTTTCAGGCGCTCTTCACCCTGGTCGCGTCAGGTGTTTGGTGGCAGCGTGGATGGCGGACGACGGGACTTCCATGTTCACGGCTGGTGTGGCGAGGACTAGTTGGTGAGGGATCAGCGAGGCTGCCAGGTGGGACGGCCGGACATGCATGGGATGGGAGGGCGTTGCCTGCCCGTAGAGTAACAGTCGTCTTTGTGTACAGCTTTTTATTATTATTGAAACAACCGGCTGGAGAGATGATAATTGTATTGAAACAAGGACTACTCTAAAGTCTTTGCTTACAGCTAGATCATGCCAGGGAAGGTTAGGACAAAAGTCGATTCTCTCAACTTTTAAGGGGAGCATTCCATCATTCTATGGATGTATGCTAACACAAAACAAAATCGATTCTCCTCGGCTTTTAATCATCGTTATTAAGAGTACGCACGCAAGTACAGCCTGGGATCTCTTATGTTTGCAATCATCTTTTGTAGCAGACGCCGCCCTCAAGCCAATTAAAACTGCTCAAAACTGCTGTTCTTTGTTCGTTCCTCCAAGTCAACTGCAGCGTAATCTTGTGAGTTGTAACCGGAAAGTTCGAGATCGAGTAACTTGCATATATCCAATCACCAGCTCAGCTTCCATCTTCCAATTTAGACATCCTGTAGCATTTATACTGGCTTTTACGGGGCCGGTATAAATGCTACTCTTATATACATATTTTACTTTACTTTGTAAATAGAAATCTGCAAGTTTTAACTAAAATATTTATCTTTATGTATATATGTATGTATGTAATTATGTAAATGTGATATTGTACACCCTAGGTGTAGCAGTTTATTCTACACCAACAACTCAATAAGTGTACTGAGTTGTATTTATGAACAAAATTTCATCAGTTCAATATATTCGGGTCAGTATTTGACAATAATTTGGTCAGTAGTAATAGAATCAAACAAGTAGAAATACTAATGGTAACATGGAAGCATTACAATGTGAAGTTATGAACCCTAAAACAATGGGTCCTGCTGCCAACTTGCACCCCCAAAAAAAATGTACAGCAGAGGACGACGAGTTCTGACTTCAGCACGTATGCAATTTTTTCAATGTTAAATAGCACTTCCTTCCCCTTACCATTGGTCGTGCAAGACAATGACTGTCAATGTCGCATTGTAGAGCTCCAGTGGTCTATGGTTAATCCAAGAGGAAATGGTGCAGATGCAGATAGAGTAATATACTTGTCCTATATAACTGCAAGTCTGATGCTTCAACAGCTTGGTCTATAAATATGTGACCATGAGGTAATTAGATGTTGCAATGCAGCAAGTTGGCTCAACTAAACACTGCATTAGCTAGTCTCATTTTGATTAGTGCAAAGCGAAACATGGTAACCTTTCACTCGGCTTTCAGTAGAGTAATGTACAGAGTACTGTCACTATTCAGCCATTGCAAGGAAACAAAATCTTATTTAATTGATCATTCTCTTAGTCCTCGACTTTTTAAACCTTATAGAGCATCAGTACTCCAATGTTTGTAGCTCCACAGAAGAAGTTCATGGAGATGCCAATTTGCCAAATATCTCAAGGCCTTTTAGCATCAATTGTATCTGGCCACTAAGCCGGTTAGAACAGAGATACATTTGAGTAACTAAAATTGAAAGGCTGGGGTGCAAAAACATTATACGATGTACTATCTTATCACAGGTTCTAAGTCTGAATATACATAATTGATGGTTCTCAGTTGCAATGAAAAAAGGAATGCATGGAAACAATAAGCAATGTTTGTGAATTAGGACATATTGCTAGAGACTGAATGTATCCTCATGTAGGCAAAAAATGTATCTATCAACTCCAGGTTGTAATTTTCACTGTATATTCAATGACAAACGTAGTAAAATCATTTTAATTTTTACTGTATCAAAGTTGTAACATTACTCTTCACTGGGTGGTAGTAAAGTTACAAAATAGAAATTGTAGCATATCCAACTTGGATTTTAATTCACGAATTAAGAGCTATATGTGTTAAGACCAATGGGAGAAGCTTGACTGTTGGACTGTAACTTAATGGGCGACGGACCCGCGTCACCCAGGATCGAACGGTTGATGTCGTTTGCCTTCCCGATCCAATGGTTAGCGGGCTAACGGGCGACGTGGCTGTATCCACCGCCCGCGAAATGACCCGTAGTTTAGAGATGACTACTAGTGTTTGGATGTGGCGACCTTTCGAAAGCCCTTAGGTCCAGAAACCCAAAGGATGCATACGAATAAATCCTCTTAACACAGGATTTTGTAGCCTGACGAATATATCCCCTGTACAACATTTAACATCACAACATAGTACAGGATTAAATGCCAATATACTAGACCTTTTGGAAAATAGGACTCCAGCCCCTTCTTGTATTGATAGCCAAAGTCTTGCAGAAAAAAGTGGATAGAAGAACGAAAACACAGCCAACTGGTATGCCGCCGATTGCTCTTCAGTAGTCGGCACGGGGGGGAAAATGCTTGGGGAAGAAAGGCTTGCCAAAAGGTGAGCAGATAGCATCGACTGCAGTTTTTGGGTATCCACGCCCTGTTGTTCTTCATCAAGCGATAAAAGATACTCGGAATTTCCAATCGCTATCTATACATCATATAATACTGCAGAATATAAATTAGTCAAGCTTCAAAATTCAGTTCTTTTTTAGCATGGGGCATTAGACATTTTGTTAACTACTCCCATATAACACAGAAGGGGAGCAACTCTGTCTCATTTCCAGATTTCCCATTCTAACACTGCCCTAATGAACCACAAGCAGATATTCTCATAAATAAGATGACCATTTTCTATAATAAACAGAGAAAAAATTCAAAAGGTTTGGTGGTGAGAAATAAACTTATACACACAAAAATTAATAGCTGGATACCCTCCATCCTTCATACCCTTTTGGTCAGAAGAAATAATTGAGCATGCTTCCTGGCAATCTCTTTGAATAAAGCATGGCTTCAACTGCCAAAATTAACAAAATGCCAGGAAGATAATGTCGCTCCTAAATAACTGCTTGGAGAAACAGAGAGCAAAAATGATGATGGCATGATAATCATGAAAGACAGCATCTACGAAATTCGGAGCATTTGCAACAATGTTTATAGTTATAGAGGTGAGAAGTAACGAGAAGAAAGTCCGGTGGAAGTCCCAAGCCCTTGAAAGCACTGAAGTGCTGACAGAGCAGAAACCACCTGAATAGGATTTGCAAATCGACCGTGGTAGCCTCTCTTTACTTGTACAAAATTGAAGGGACAATGGCTGAATTACTTGATGAAATGGTAGAAGCTAGAAAAGACGAGCTCCACTCTAAAGTAGAATAGCAGTGAGCAAAGCAATTGCAGATCAGTATGAGAGAGGTTAGTTATGGAGGGTGAGCAGGAAAACAAAATACAAGCCTGTGGTGTTGATCGGTTGGGTTACTGTATTCATTATCAAACCTGAGTGAAAAGCACTGGAAAACAAATGGAGCTTCCAGCTTCCTATAAGATGGGGAAATATCTGTTCCAATAATGGCTTGACAAGTTTTCTTCAATTCTCTGGAGAATGTTGCAATGGTGCCCTCATCAATCACTAAAGTGAACAAATTTAGTCTGCTTCCATGCTCAGAAATAAAAAAACAAAGAGGCCAATTAATTAAATTAGTTGCCAAATATCTGTGCCACGAAGAGAGCAGGTAGTACTGAAGCAAACTGATCTGATATTCATGATCCAGTTAATTTTCCAGGGAATACAATCTAGCCGCTAGTTCTACAATAGTTTGCTAGTTTCTACACGGCCAATTGATCATATCGGATGTACAGAAAACGAATGAATTGTATTCATCCAAGTGTTGATTGTTTACCTGTTAATCCCCATGATTCACAAGTAACCATCCTCTTCCTCGTCGTCACTACTCCAAAACATGCTATCCCCGTTCAATTCAGCTCCAAATATACCATCTGTAACATCCTCATCAGCAAATGCAGATATTGTCGTAGCTCCAAGCAAACTGGTTCTCATCCCAACAATATCGTCAACAACATCGTCTAAATCACTGGCATCTCAATTTAATCTGAACTCCTCACCCCGTTCATCTTCATGATCTTCTCCGAACTCTGAAAGTGTACATCTCCTCAGCATCTCCTCATCAACCTCACCATTCTCGACTCGGTCCCATGGCAACCAAATGTCAGCAACCTTGCCAAGCGCGCGGCACCCATCCCCTACCACCACAGTCCTCAAGTCAGCAGCGCGTGCGTTGCGCACCGTATCAGTGAAGTCAGAGTCATCAGAGACGAGCACCATCCAGTCGACACCACAGGCCAGAGAGTGCTTCACCTGGCGCTTGAGTGCGTGGTCCGCGGCCTGCGGCTTGTCGGAGACGGTGCGGACGTGGACGCCCGCCCGCCCGCCGGAGCTCGGAGGCGAGCCCGTACCCGACCTTGGGGGTGAGGAGCTCCCGTGCGGCGTCCTCGTACTTGGTGTTGCCGGAGATGAACCGCTCCCGGAACTTCTGCCGCTTCTTACCCTTGAGGGAGCGGAGGCGGGAGAGCTTCTTGTTGCGCTCCCGCTCGTGGAGCTGGCGGAAGTGGCGGGTGAGGTCGGGGCGTGTAGGGAAACGGCGGCCGCAGACGGCGCACGAGTAGGGCACCGAAGGGGCGGCGAGGCCCGTGCGCTCGGCACGGTCCAGGGCCCGGCGGTCGCGGCGCTCGGCGGTGACCCAGGCGGGAAGGTGGGAGAAGGCGTGGCGGTTGGCGAAGGCGGAGATGGAGACGACGCGGCCGAGGAGGGAGGCGGCGGCGATGAGGGACGTGGCCGCCGGGAACGGCGGCCCGCGCGGGGGCTTGTTGTCGAGGTCCCACAGGACCACCACCGTCGGGGACCGCGCCGTCCACACTCCGTCCCGCCCGCGGACCATCTCGACGTCCCCTGGTGCGGACGGGTTCTCCGCTTCGGCCGCCGCCACCGAGGCGCGTCGCGTGCGGAGGGAGGGGTGAGGATGTAATTGCCGGGCGCGCTGCATTCGGGACGGATGGAAAGGGCCGGGGTTCGCCGGGAGGTGGAGGAACGAGAGGGCAAGCGGCATGACGGCGGCGGCGGCGGAAAGAGGCGCGCGCGGGGAGGCGCGGTGCTTGGATTTTGCTGGCGAGTGGAGCTGGCGGATAGAAAAGGAGAGTGAGGAGCGGAATACAGGATATTTTTTCCATTTATGTAAGAGAAACTAGCCAGCCCGCGTAAATTTACGTGGGTAGCTAATTTTTTATATTAATATTTAGATTTCTTTAACTTAAATATAATTTTATTCAAATATCTTTTATTTTATTTTTAATATAGTTTGTTTAAGTGTGTCCAAACTAATGTATCATTTTTTATCATCATGTATATGGTACGTGGTATGAATTAATGATGCAAGCTTATATTTACTAATTGTATTTGATATTGATTCTTTAATCAACTTATATTTATTTACTCTAATCAATGGACTTTAATGATTAATATAGATTGTTAGATCTTATCAAAAAGTATGTATTATATTATTTTAATTTATATGGTAATAACATTATATTATTAAGATTAACTCTACCAATATCTCTCAAACTCTCCAAATACTAAGTGGAGGCTACCTCTATTTTTAAGGGCCACAAAAATGCTACGGCTCCAGCAATAACCCTCATAAATATAGGGCTTTCTATAGACCCTCCAAGAATGGAGGGTGGATTTGAAAACTACCAAAATCGCGCGCGCGCGGGGGGGGAGCAGTAGATGGCCTGCTGGAGTGCAAATTTTTTCAGGACCCTCTAAATCTAAACTTGCGACAGGGACTTGTTGGGTTTGATGGAGTGCATCTTTTTTTAGACCCTCAAAACTTGACATAGGGGTTTGTTGGGTCTGCTGAAGTTACTCTAAGGTAATCTATTGTGTGATCTAATATTGAGGTAGTGATCATGTGTAAGTGAATAAAGTAATTCATATAACTTTACATATACAAAATGTAATTTACTGACATGAGTTACTCCCTTCCTCAATAGACGTGCAAACTACCTCTACGAACTTGCAATAGCGTAACATAGGATGATTGGATTAAAATAGAAACCTTCCACAAAATATAATGGTGTTTGGATATCACAAATCAGCGATATGATTGGTAGCCTAGCTTGCTACACAAATCAATGATCAGAATGGCATAGCATGAACAAAAGCTTAAGTAGGAAGGAAATCGTATGTGGAGGGTAATCAATCACACCAGAAAAATGTTATCCGAGAAAATATTATGAGAAAAATACTGCTATTTTGTTAGTTATGCAATCATAACTGAGGCTGCAGTAACCAATGGGTGCCTATTCACGGTTATGGATTAATCTTTTGCATTTTTCCTCCTCCGGTGAAAGATGGAGTAATATATAGACATGGTTGACGTCCGATCTAGTGAATGATCGACAATAGTTTACATTTGCATGATTATATCGGACATTAAGAGAAGCATTTCTTTGTCCAACCTATTGTCACTTAACTTCCATGTCATGTCATCAAAGTTGTATGATACCTGAGTTTCTTCGCTTTGTTTTTCCTAAATCTATTTATGCTTCTTTCACTGACTCGTTAACAAAGACCATCAAACGGGATTAAGTGTGGGCAAACCATTTGATGATCTTCCATGGGTGTTGAGCATGGCCATGGTGATGATCAATCCTAGCAACGATTCACTCCCTTCGGATATGGAGAATTTTTCTCTCTCGTTGTTCTCACAACCTTGGTGAACGCTCTAAATCTGAGCACCTTTATTCAATTACATGTGTAAATCAGCGTGGTGTCCTTCGCTCATTGTTGAACGCTACCACCTCAGTTTCTCTGCTTTGTTTTTCCTCTCTCTGCTCCTTCTTGCACTAACTCGTTAACAAAGACCATCAAAAGGGTTTGAGCGCGGGCAAACCATTGGATGATCTTTCATGAGTGTTGAGCGCGGCCATGGTGCTCAATCCTGACAGCGATTCACTCCCTTTGGATAGGGAGAATCGTTCTCTCCTGTTGTGGTCACAACCTTGTTGAACGCCCTAAATCCGAGCACCTCTCATTAGATACACGTGCATATCGAAGTGGTGTCCTCCGCTCATTGTTGAACATTGCCTCCTATATAGAGGAACGTTGAAGGGCACATGGGGCTTCAGGCTGTCCGCACTCGTCGTACTCTATTCTCATCCTCTGAAAGGAATATTCCTCCCTAGTCATTGGGATTCTCTCCTCTATATCAATTTCTTCTGCATCTGTTATCCTCTATATCTCATATTCTATACCAACTACTAACACGTGAGCCCACCCATCTCTTTTTCTCCTTTTCTTACATCGATGCCCGCACTCCCCCTACTCTATCTCTCTTCCTCTATCTCCGCACCTCTACCTGGTGGTGGTGGCGGCGGCGGCAAGGGGTGTCGGTCTATGTGGCCTGGCCTTCAGCCCCGCTGGCCTCCAGCGGCGCGCGGAACGGCCGGACCCCAAACTTCGAAGGCACGCGGCGGCTCCCGCGCCGGCGACGATAGTGGACGGTCTCCTGGCGGCGAACGGTCGCGTGTCAACGACGAAGGACTCCCGTGGTGGCCACGGACAGTCGTGCAGCGGTAGTGGAGGGCTCCCGCGGTGGCCGGGGACGGCCTTGCGGCGACGGCGGCGGACGGTCGCGCGGCGACGACGAAGGACTCCCATGGCAGCCACGGACAGCCGCGTGACAACGGTGGAGGGCTTCCACGGTGGTCGGGGACGGCCTTACGTCGAAGATGGAGGCCTCCTATGATGACCATGGGCGACTGTGTGTCGGCGGCGATGGAGGGCTCCCGCCGCGACCGCTTAGGGGTGGTGGCGGACGGAATAATATAGACTGTTAGATATTCATCAAATCCAACGACATATATTTTCTCTATTTTAGATTAATGGAATAATATATACCGTTAAATCTTCATAAAATCCGACGGCATATTTTTTTCTCTTTTTTAGACCAACAGAACAATATAGACCATCAGATCTTCATAAAATCTGACGGTCCATATCCTTCTCTTTTTTAGTATTCTAGTAAGGTGGCCCGCACAAATTTACGCGGGTAGCTAGTTTTTTACTAATATTTAGATTTTTTTAACTTAAATATAATTTTATTTAAATATCCGTTGTTCTATTATCAATATCGTTTGTCCAAGTGTGCCCAAACTAATGTATTATTTTTTATCATCATGCATGTGGCACATGGTATGAATTAATGGTGCAATCTTTTATTTACTAACTGTATTTGATATTGATTCTTTGATCAACTTATATTTTTCTTATTTATTTAATTTAGAATTTAATTATTTATTTACTCTAATCAATGTACTTTAAGGGTTAATATAGATTGTTAGATCTTATCAAAAACCAACAGGGTGTATTATTTTTATTTCGTTTAATATGGTAATAACATTATGTTATTAAGATTAACTCTATCAATACCTCTCAGACTCTCTAAATACTAAATGGAGTCTACCTCTATTTTTAAGGGCCACAGAAATGCTACAACTCCAGCAATAACCCTTATAAATATAGGGCTTTCTATAGACCCCGAGAATGGAGGCTTACTGGAGTGCAATTTTTTCTGGACCCTCTAAACTTGCGACATGGGATTGTTGGGTTTGCTGGAGTGCAACTTTTTTTTGGACCCTCTAAACTTGAGATAGGGATTTGTTAGGTTTGCTGGAGTTTCTCTAAGATAATATATTGTGTGACATAATATTGAGGTAGTGATCATGGGTAAGTGAATAAAGTAATTCATATAACTTTATATATATATAAAATGCAACTTACTGACATGACATGAGATACTCCCTTCCTCACGGACATGAGAACTACCTCTACGAACTTGTAATAGCGTAACACATGACGATTGGATTGAAGTAGAAATCTTCTACAAAACATAATAGTGTTTGGGTCGTCTCACTTTACAAATTAGCGGTATGATCGGTAGCCTAGCTTGCTACAGAAATCAATGAATAGAATGACATACCATAAAGGAAAGCTTAAGGATGGAGGAAATGAAATATAGAGGGTAATCAATCACACCAGGAAAATGCTATCCAAAAAAAATTATGAGAAGAATACTACTATTTTGCTAGTTATGCAATGAGAACTTAGGCTGCAGTAACCAATGGGTGCCTATCACGGTTATGGATCAATCTTTTGCCTTTTTCCTCCTCCGGTAAAAGATGGAGTAATATATAGACATGGTTGATGCCCGATCTAGTGAATGATCGACAGTAGTTTACAGTTGCATGATTATGTCGGGCATTAAGAGAAGCATTTCTTTGCCCAGCCTGTTGTCACTCAACTTCCGTGTCAACACATGTGCACGCCAAGCACGCCTATCATCAAAGTTGTACGACACATGAGTTTCTTTGCTTTGTTTTTTCTAAATCTGCTCCTGCTTCTTGCACTGACTCGTTTACGAAGACCATCAAACGGGATTGAGTGTGGGCAAACCATTTGATGATCTTCCATGAGTGCTGAGCATGACCATGGTGATGATCAATTCCAGCAGCGATTCACTTCCTTCGGATATGGAGAATTTTTCTCTCACGTTGTTCTCACAACCTTGGTGAACGCCCTAAATCTAAGCAACTTTCATCAGTTACATGTTCAAATCAACATGGTGTCCTTCGCTCATGTTGAACGCTGCACCACCTTAGTTTCTCCGCTTTGTTTTTCCTCTCTATGCTCCTTCCTGCACTAAGTCATTAACAAAGACCATCAAAAGGGTTTGAGCGTGGATAAACCATTTGATCATCTTTCATGAGTGCTGAGTGCGGCCATGGTGCTCAATCCCGGCAGCGATTCGCTCCCTTCGGACAGGGAGAATCGTTATATCCTGTTGTGCTCACAACATTTTTGAACGCCCTAAATCCGAGCACCTCTCATTAGATACACGTGCAAGATCGATATGGTGTCCTCCGCTCATTGTTGAACGTTGCCTCTTATATAGAGAAACGTGGAATGGCACATGGGGCTTCAGGCTATCCGCACTCGTCGTACTCTGTTCTTATCCTTAAAATAAATATTTGTACCTAGTCACTGAGATTATCTCCTCTATATTAATTTCTTCTGCATCCATTATCTTCTATATCTCATATTATATACCAACTACTAACACGTGAGCCCACCCATCTCTTTTTTCTCCTTTTCTTTCACCGACGCCCCCACTCCCCTCCACTCTATCTCTCTCCCTCTATCTCCCCACCTCTCTCTAGTGGCGGCGGCGGCGAGGGGTGTCGGTCTCCATGACCGGCAGCCTTTAGCCCCGTTGTCCTCCAACGGCGCGCGGAGCGGCCAGACCCCAAACTCCGAAGGCACGCGGGCGGCTCCCACGGCGGCGACGACAGTGGACGGCCTCCTGGCGGCGGACGGTCGCGCGACAATGACGAATGACTCCTGCGGCAGCCACAGACAGCCGCACAGCCGCGGTGGAGGGCTCCCGCGGTGGCCGGGGACGGCCTTGCGGCGACGTCGGTGCACGGCCTCCCGACGGCGGACGATCGCGCGGCGACGACGAAGGACTCCCGCGGCGGCCACGGACAGTCATGTGGCGGCGGTGGAGGGCTCCCACGGTGGCCCGGGACGGCCTTGCGGCGATGGTGGATGCCTCCTACGACGACCATGGACGGCTACGCGGCGGCGGCGGCGGCGGAGGGGCTCCCGCGGCGACCGCAGAGGGGTGGCGGCGGACGGAATAATATAGACCGTTAGATCTTCATCAAATCCGACAACATTTATTTTTCTCTTTTTTAGATTAACAGAATAATATAGACCGTTAGATCTTCATAAAATCCGACGGCATATACTCTTTTCTTTAAACCGTTAGATCTTCATCAAATCCGACGACATATATTTTTCTCTTTTTTAGATTAACGGAATAATATAGACCGTTAGATCTTCATAAAATCCGACGGTCCATATCCTTCTCTTTTTTAAATTAACGTGGGAATTTCTTGGCCCTCTCGGCGAACGTGGTGGCTCCTTTTAACACTATTGTATTAATATAATAGATAGTTTTCTTTCCCCCCAGTCTAATGCATGTTTGAATCCATGGAAATAAACCCAATTAATTTTCACAATGCTTAAAGTTAAAGTAGGCAGTAAGTTGGGGCCATGTCTAAGTAAAAGCTGCAACCATGTATATAGAGAAGAGAGAGACATAGAGATATAAATGGTTTTCTTATTTTTATAGACCTCCCATATGTATTTAGGTATTTTTTTAACTAAATATCACAGTAAAGACATTAGTGTCGTCTAATAGGAGAGGTATATAGTTAACACCTGCCGCGATATTTACCTCTCACCTAAGGGCGGGTACATTGCTACACGTCAGCGGTCTCATAGGTTGCCTCATGCAGTGCCACGTAGGATTTTTTACTGATATGGAGGAGATAGGGCGATGTGAGAGAAAAAGGTCATTGCTTCGCAAAACAACCGCCTCATTTCCTAAATTTAGGACTATGAGACAACACATTCATCATTGTATGAGTTTTGTTGCCATGCAACCAATAGTATTTCTTTATTTTCCCATAAATTAAGGGATGTTGTATTACTATGAGACAGCCAAAACAACAAACTATTGTATAGATTATCTGATAAATCGTCTCAAAATTACGTGTCACTGCATGAGATCGTATATTAGACGACACTAACGTACCTGTCCTAATAGAGTCACAGTGGTGAGACACTCTGTGCAATTACTTCTTTCATGCATTGTAGCTGCCCTCTATTGTGTGATGATGGTCCCGGGACGTACAACTCCTGCGCGCACAAGCAAAATCAAGCAACTCCACTAATAGCTTCCAAATCAGGTCCTTTGAATACTGAACGGGGTTGCTTCTATATTTTGAGTGCCGGATGATTTGTTCTAACCAACAGTACTCTCTAGGAACGGGAGGCTCCCTGAGACCCCAGAATGAAGGATGTGAGGATAAATTTGGATGCCTCCCCAAGATATGGGGCCGAATATAAGGTTTGTTGGAGTGTAATTTTTTTGTTTTACCCTTGAAATTTAGGTTAAAGGCTTGTTTAGCTACTTCGACTGAGGGACACCCCATGTCTATTGGCGCGTGAGTGCATGTATGTTTTTTTAGCCTGAAACCTAGTATACAAGCTGTAGTATCTGTACTCTACACAACACACTCACACCATCACACCCACGCACACCTCTAGAAGCTAGAATCTATACACCTTCATAATCCTATTGTGACGTCACGCTAGTGTCCAGGACCTGTATGAAACAAATTGGGAGAATAAATCCTCGGTGAGACAACCGGAGCTGGATCGGGGGATGGAACCCGGGCGGGCAGCGCTCCCACCGAGCTGCTTGCCACTGGGCTACGCGCCCGCTCTCGCGTGCATGCTTGCTCGTGCAGCAACAGTACATGTCTAGTAGATGGGTCTATGCTACACAAAATCCTCGCTGACTCAAGTCTAGATTAGAATTAGTTACCAGGTTGTGTTTTGTGATAATATGGTTGTAACTATTTTTATCTCTAGGAACCCTCTTGCCAAAATAAAAAGATAGAGGATATGATAAGTACTTAAGTAAAACCTCGCAAAAAAATACTCAAGTAAAAGGAGATATTTTAAGTCAAAGTTATATGGCCCATAAAGTGAGTATATAATTAAGATTTCATCATAGTAACGCGTGTACTCTCTTCCTTCTTAAATACAACCTAAAATTCAAACCAGGTAAGCGGGATAATTTTGGCTCTCAACAATCACCGACGTATCATAGATAGAGAACTGTCGCTCGGCTCATTTATGTCGGCCTAGATGAGCCAATATGGGGACAATTATAGATGATGGTTCTTTAGTAGTGCGAGAGTGAAGAGTGAGGCGGAGCTTAGGGGCAGTCTCAACCCATCATGTGACATGGGTAGTGTCCATACTGCCATGTTAGCAAGACATCACCTTAGACACTGCATTATCCAACCCATGATTTTTTTAGGATGGATCATTAATAAATTCATCATCTTTTTTCTCTATCAATCATACTTGTTCTTTTTCTATTGTGAAGACACTATCATCTCCCAATGCAAATTTCGGTAGTGTCCTATGCATAGGTTCTCGTGTCGACATTGGGTCTTGCAGGAGACCCAGTTTCTTCTTCTTTTCACACACTCTCTCTTATTTAATACAGTGCCACACAAGCAAAAAGTCCTATGTGACAGCCTAATTAATGATATGGAAACCATCTTACATGGAGGGTTGGGGCTGCCCTAAGAGAGAAGGAACTTCCTTTGAAATTGCTGCAACCTAGCTATTGTTTTCTTTTCTTTTTATCATCAAGATTATAATTGTGACGGAACCTGCCACCCGAGTAAGAGTACTCGACTACACACAGATTCTTGCATATTTCAAGATTTATTCTAAGAATCTACCGATACTTTTTTTTCATTGTTAGGTGATGTCCTTGTCGACAACGAGACGCCTGTGGTAACTTCATCAATCTCAAGATTAGATATGCCGGTCCAGTCTCCCGGTGGCGCGACGTTTATAGAGGTAGAATTTGTGTGTGTGTTTATATAGGTGAGTGTGCGTGCGCGTAAACGTTTGGGCCCGTACTATTATTTTGTAAAGAAATATATTGCTTATCAAAAGACTTCAAATTGTTCATGATAAGTACATTTCTTTATAATACCATTTAGTCGTTGCTGAAAATTAGCTTAGCATGAAAATGACATGGCAAGAAGGTTGCAATCAATGGTTTTATTAACTAAGCTTTTAATTGTCAAGGCGTTTTTGTCGTTAGTAGTAAGGAAGCAGCTTACTGTGTAAATTTTTTCACTAGATGGAGATACCTTCTTCTATGCCACAGTATATTATAGTAGTGTATAGATAGTCAGTGTGGATTCGCTGGCCTATATTTTCACTTTTGTATACATTCTCCTTGTTATTAGAATTATACCTAATATTTTGAAAGAGTGATGTATTCATTATCCTTGTTAGAATGTGGATTTGCTGGCCTATATTTTCAATTGTCACTTTTGAAAGAATTATCCACGAAATTGTGCTAATAATATATCCTTCTTAATCCATAATATTTTTACTGAATTTTTTAAAGATATTTTTTTACTAAGATTCGCACTCACTAAATTCTTTTTATGAGATTATTGTTGTTTCTGGTTGTATTAGTTCTGGTTTCATCAGCCATCCACAAATAATATTTGGAAAACAATGATCACAAGAATGTAAAAAATGGAGAGCTTATAATGTGTTGTTTACGTTACTCAGAAAGAATACTACATTCTTATGCAGCCATTAAGCATTTGATCATAAATATTATTATATTCAATATTAGCCATGTAACTTCACCATGTCTGTATCATGTTTGTGGGGATATGTCATCCATTTCATGGATAACTGAAATCCATTTGCTCAAGTTTAATGCATAAGGAACACATTTTTGAAAACGCATATTTTTTTAATGCATACATAAACTTTATCTTTCTGCAAGTTGCCTAGACAAAGGGTGAAGTTGAAGTGGGATTGAGTGTTGCTCCTTTTTGTAGAATCTACCCACCCGAGGTCGAGTCCTCGACTCAAAACAGGTGCTCACATTTTTCTAGATTTAACTGACGCTATTCTTTCAGTAGCAGGTGAAGCTCCCATCAACAACGGAGCACCTGTGGTGACTTCGTCACTCTTGAGGCATGCCAACTCAGTTTCTTGAAGGTGCTCATAATCGTATGGTTAGTAGTATACATATGGACAAGTGCGCACGCGTGTATCTGAACGTTTGCATGTACACTGTTTGGTAAAAAAATGAAGCAGGAGCTTAATTAGGTTACCGCACTACAATAGGTTACATGAAAATGTCTGATGCTCACCGATGGTCCGTGAGATGCCAAAGTTTCAACTGAGGTTCACAACTTTTTTATTGATTAAATTAGCATGACTATGTATTGCCCAATTATTGCAATATTATAATTCTGAACTCAAAGATTATATTTTGTGTTTGTAGGGTTTTTAGCGCATGTGTTTTGTAACTGAGAAGTACCGCTGTTACATCATGTAAAGAAAAAAAAGTGTATATGAGAGATCGGATGTTCTGTATAATGGTAGAACATGTACAGATTTTTGTGTGCTATTACCACTGTTACATGTACATATTTTTTTGGTGGTGTTTTGACTTGATAGTGGTTTATGATATTTCTAGGTACTCTTATAAGGTCACTTCACAATGCAGTGCGGCTCAACTAAAAGTTTGCCTTAACTTGAAATATCATGCTAAGTTATATCTTACCACCAGCTAGCATATCCCACTACACATGAACTGAGTTTTGTAACACACGCCACAACGCATATAGCATAGTGGCTCTTCATAATATTTTATTATGTGTTATCAGCGCATTTAAATTGAATTTTGCCAACTTATATGGTACAAGTTTCAAATATTCCAAACTTACCATGGATGGTAGTCATCTAAAAGTACGGCAATGCTTAACGTCGGTTGGTTCCACAACTGTCAACATTGAACTTCAATCGTTGTCATTCGTATTACCTTCACTCGAAAACTCAAGTATTTTCAATTGTGCAATTAAAGTCGCATAAACTATTATTTTATGAATATTTAGCATGTCTAGATAGGTTGGGGTTCAGTTTCACTTCTCAAGCCAACCGGATTCCATCCTTAAGATTGGTAGTGATGTTGTGCTAGAAGTTATGGATCTAGATGGCAAAAAAATGTTAGACTAGCAGAAGATATCTGAATAGGCATTCAATTACATATGAAATTTCTGTTACAAAAGCGAACGCGAAACGTATGGCCAGCGCATATCTTGGCGTCTAGCGGATGCAAAGGACAAACATATAACAAACAGAACGCTTAGCGCACAAACTCTTTTAGAAGGACTACGCAAGAAAACTTTTTTAATAAAAAATACAAGTTTTGCCGTTTAATTAAATAGCAAGTTTTTTGTTACAAAGCGGAGACAAAAACTTTTCTCCAGCTCATATATTGGCGCTTAACATGCGCAAAGCACGGCTCTTTAACAAACTAACAACATACGCGCATTGTGCTAGGCCTCGCGATTTCTTTTAGAATCGCTATTAGGTTCTCCTCGTTCTACATTTTTATGCTAAATTAACGAATTCTTACGGTACTCTTGATATTTTATGCTGACCGTAGAAAAATAAGCAGCCTAGGCCGTGCAGTGATTTTTTGAGAAGAGAAAAAAACGAACGCGTCCGTTTTCCTTTAATAAAAACCATGATGAAAGCTCATGCTTTACCAACTCCTACAGTCCTACCGGCCGCGGCGCACCGTTGTTATCTGATGCAGCCACGCGCCTCCCTTTCACACTAAGTTTTCCCACGTCAAATCTACCCGCTACCACTGCCAGCAGGACCCCCAACATTTGGTCCCACAGATCAGTGACTGTAAATGTGTCCAAACCCGGTACCACATGCCGCCATGGCAGCTGGCGCCACGAGGTTGACCACCGGTAGCCGGTAGGCAGCCAGCCCCCCAGGGCCACAGGCCACAAGGTCACGAGCCGCTCATTTCAAAACAAAACGCCTCCCCTCTCTCTTACCCTCCCTCCCTCCCCTTCACCTCACCTCTGCCCCCCTCCTCTCCCCCACCAAAATCCTTGTTATTTTTTTTAATCGAAGCGGCTCCCCGCCCAACTCGCGTGGGAGGGCGGGAGAGCGTGCGGGGGCTAGGGTTTCCGCGGGCGATGGAAGCGGCGGCGGCGGCGGCGACGTCATCTGCGTCGGGCTCGGCGTCCGCGGGCCGGTCGCGCCCATCTACCAGCGCCGCGCAGGTCTGCCCCTCCCTCCTGCGGTGCTGAGGTTTCGTGTGCGCGGGTCGGCGGGTGGCTCGCGTCTTGGGTCGACGGGGCAATGCGGGTAGGATTTTGGGGTCGATGCGGCGGCGATCGATCGGGTTTGGGTAATTTGGGCAGAGATCTGACGCGTCTGCGGGGCGTTGAGGTGCGGGCGCCCGATTTCGAGGCGGAGCTTTTGGCTGCCTGCTTTGATTCCGGCTTCGCTTGAGCGCACCGGGGGATGTTTTGGTATTTGCGGCGGCGGTAGGTGGAGTTGTCACGGTGTATTTTTGTTATTTTCAGAGACGGCGGTATTCTGTTACGACTTAGCAAGTCTTTGGGTTATTTTCAGAGACGGGACAATGTAATTGTCAGCATTTGAACCATTCTGTCGTAAAGTGTTTCATCAATCGCATGAATCAGAGTAGCTACATGACCTTCAGCTTGATGCCTGAGTCCTCATTTTGACTATGTGTCTGTATTGTCCCGTTCATCACCCCCCCACCCACCCACCCACCCACCCACACACACACACACACACACACACACACACTGATGTTAATATGGATTCTGAACTCTAAAGTTCTCACCTCTATTTTATGGACTTATGGCCTTTTGTGCATAGAAGGGAATTCTGGTGGTACAACCATTGTATTCCTTGTGGAGACACCGCATCCAGCACAATAAAGAGCACTATAATATAGAAGAAGCTCTTCTCATGTTCTTAAACAGTATTCAATCATCTTTGGTACACTGACATCGCATGCTTATAAGCCACTGCAATGCCATTATTTAAACATTATTCAATCATCTTCGGTACACTATCAAGACATATTTCATGGTGGATTTAATGAAAGTAATTTAGTATTGTAGGTGTTGGTGCATATTTCTAGAGACTTGGTCGGTGCGTGTTTAGACTTCGTCAAAAGTTAGAGAAGTTTGACTTAGGACAAACTAAAACCTCCTACATTTTGGAATGGGGGAATAGAAGGACTATATTTGTTATTTTTGTTGCTGTAATGCTCAGTTCCTGCAAATTTTGGTGTCATTGACTTGTTCAATACCGTGCTTCCAATCCACCTGTGTCCTTTTCATTTAATAAAGAAAATAAAATCATCATGGTACGCATCTTAATATCTTTTTCATATCTGAATCCATAAATACTTTTCGCATAAGTTTTCATGCAAACAATGTTACTCACACAAGATGATGTGAATGTGGGGTTGTGGATGATAGCTGGCCTTATTCAAGATTGAAATTATGCTTTGATGCTATCATATGTCTAAATTTCGCTCATCTTTTGAACGCATCAAGTCACTGATTTAGAACTTATAGGGATTTGATATGTATGTGTTTCTATGGATTATTTGTTTTCTCTGCAGTGCATTTGTCCTTTTCCCTGGTCTAACCTGCGCCTGCGCTATTCTTGTTAAGAATGTTGGAGCTGTGCACATAGAGAGCTAATTGTTGGGTTCTGATAGTGATCATGCTTTTGACCTTGAGCTGTGTGCCATTCAATCATATTAGCTGCTTTTGATTTTTTACTACATCTGTTGTGATAAAGTTACATGCTTTTGCTTTCCTCAGGTTACCAGTATTACGGCTGTGCGAGTTGAAGAAGAAAATGCTGCCTCTCCTTATGTTTTATCAGTAATTGAGTCATTAAAGAAGAGGATAACTGCAGATCGCTTAACTTACATCAAGGTGCCTTGAAGTTACATATTTGTCTTTTTTTTTCTGGATATTTGTGTGTCTTGCTGATTTCCCTTTTTGTTATGATCTTTTCCAGAATAGGATAGGGGAGAACAAGGCTAACCTCAGCACCTTTACACAGAGGACTTACAATTTGTCAAAAAATAGGCAAAGTAATACATTAAAGGGTACTGATTTAGCATCAAATTTGCTCACAAAAAGGCAGGATGATGCGCTATGCGCGCTGCATAGTGTTGATATTTGTTCTACTGACAAAGATGGTAGCAATTTTCAAGATGAAAGTCCTTTCTCCTCATCAAATGTTATTTTGGGTGGAAATCTTGGCGCGAAGAACGCTATTCGACCAATTAAACTACCAGAAGTGCCAAAGCTTCCACCTTATACAACATGGATATTTTTGGACAGGTCAGTTTATAATCCTAGGCTTTTCTCAACATCCCCAATACCCTGCATACCCCATCTAGGTGCTGACAATAGAATGTCGTGTATACACCATACAACACATTTACCACAGAACATTTTGTGTTCAACCTTTGAGCTTGGATTTTTCTAGCCATTTTTTTGTATCAGTAATATATTTTGTAGTTGTTAGGTTTGTGTGCCTTTCTGATTGTATTTGAGTACAAGTAATTTGGCAGAAATATATTTTTGCACTAATGTTTTTATAAGATTCATTTTTGTTATTATACATTTAGGAAATATTATGCTTCAATATTTTGACCTGATATTGCTTTGGTTGTATGTTTGCCAGATTATGATAATGGGATATTACCTGGTAGTATTGACATTAAAATCTCTACTGGTTGATTCAAATTTGCTGCTGTTACTTTTAATATCCTGGGTCAAGTGACAGTTCTAGTGGAAGTGTATGTTCCATTGTAACCACTAGTTTAATTTTCTCATGGGTTAACCATTGTTTTCATTTCACATTTAGCCAACCTCTTGCATGATAACGATTGTATGCTTATTGCATAAAAGCTGAAGCTAGTGTCTTTTGAGTAATCTGGATCTTTGTTTGGTAGGTTTAACTGCCTTCGTACTACTCTTAAGTTGTTGAATGTTTTACTTGCATATTGGTAAATTGATAGCTTAGGCCTATATAGAAAAGGAATAATTTCATTTTGGGTTCCTCTTCCTCTTGTTCTGAACTGTATAATATCTTAGCATCGTAGTGTGGATCATCACAGAGCAGAGACATATGGTGCAGTGAGTGCTGCGTTGCATCCTCAAGGCATTGGATGCCACCTTATTGTCTCTGTTGCCATGCTATGTTGTTCTTGTGTCCACTGTTGCATCAAGCATTTTTGCTGCTCCATGCTCACTCTGCCTCCACGGCTGCTCTGCGGTTGGGGGTGGGAGAGAGCGGGCAGTAGTAAAGGGTCTGGTTGAAAGCACGCTTTAAATAGATTCCTCTGCTGATATAAATTCTAGGAAGCAGTGTACTAAGTGGAAGAATAGTTTTCCCTTGGCTGAAAAAGAATGCAAACATGTATGCACAAGGTCGCAATTCATTTTTTTGTTAATACACAAGATTACAGTCCCATGGTTTCCTGAGATGTAAGATTTTTGGGGGTTTCATGCAGGAACCAGAGGATGTCAGAAGATCAATCCGTACTTGGTCGGCGGAGGATTTACTATGATGCCAGTTGTGGTGAAGCACTAATTTGCAGTGATAGCGAAGATGAAGCCATTGAGGATGAGGAGGAGAAAAAGGAATTTAAACATTCAGAAGATTGCATTATTCGGTAAGGAAGCTTGATCTATTCCTTTTCCTTTAGCGTTGGTGTGCATTGCCTTATGTTTAAATTATGCGCTAATTTGTGAGTGATGGTTGTGATAATTTTACATTGTTTAATGAAGGAATGCTATTGCACTTACATTTCTTTAAGGTAAAAGTAACATTTGTCTTTTGGCGAAGGAATATGCTAAAATACGTGGTTATGTCATGCAAGTAAGATAGTTATGTAAATCATCTGTCGTGAGAAAACATTATGTGCCTGTTAGAAAGTATGGTACCTCCAAGCAATTATATGAAGTTTTAAGCATGATAACATGCTTGCAATAATGCACTTACATATATTTAAGTAATTTACTTATCAATGTCACTTGTCACTCATGGTATATTACCACCCCGTAAAATGCAACAAAGCATAGAGAACTGTTTGGTGGCGATTGAAAAAAAAACACAATATGTGGCTTTGCACACAGGTGCAGGGGATAGAAAGTCTGATCCAAAGTTATTGCTAGCATACTTTATTTCTGTACAGGGTCTTTGACTGCCTTTTCATGTACATAAAAACAATACACACATACATAATGAAGTTCAAATCTTGCATATTTTTTTACTATGTATACTGTATACTCCATTGAATGAAACTAAAAATCTTGTGATTTGTACATTGTGGCCTATGTACATTGTGGCCTATGTACATTGTTTTTACCAGTCAGGGACCTTCCATTAAGAAATTGGCTGACTTGTCTTGTTTATTAGCCAACTGGTTTAAGACCGCTAAACATGCCTTGGATTATTATTGAATGATATTGAGCTGCAGAAGGGATATCTTAATTCTGAAGTTAAGTTTGATTTTGGTAGTGGACCTTTTTTTAGCCTATTGTTTTATTATATTAAATATGAGTTCTTATTTTCTTCAGAAGCTCATTGTAGATTTCCCAGTTTCCACATGCTTAGTTATATCTAATACACTGCTCTTTTGCTCTTTGTTAGGATGACTGTTGAAGAGTGTGGCATGTCAGATGCTGTACTGCAAACACTTGCTCGACATCTTGAGAGGGCTACTGATGACATAAAGGCTAGTTTTATTTTCATGACTATGGATCTCATGTATGCTTAAGGTTTATTTGGCCCTTCCTTTTCCAATTCACCTATCATATCTGACATATAAAGCATGCATCCTATTTTACAGGCCAGGTATGAGATCCTGCATGGTGAGAAAACTCAGGATTCTTGTAAGAAAGTGACCGAACATAATGCCAAAGTGGAAGATTTGTACGGTGACAAAGATTTGGATGCAGCATTGGATTCCTTTGACAACCTCTTCTGTCGACGTTGTCTAGTACGATCAACTGTTAACTTTCATATCTCGTGTTCTTGCCTTCTTGGACCTGTATGCTGATGAACACCGTTACTCTTTGGTGGTACTGACAGGTTTTTGATTGCAAGCTACACGGGTGTTCTCAAGATTTAGTATTTCCGGTAAGTTTTCTCAAATTGAAAGAATTATTTCTAAAATTGTATCTCTACCTGATTTTTGTCTTCTTTATACAGACAGAAAAACAACCATCGTGGAGTGCCATCGCTGATGGTGCACCGTGTGGTAAACATTGCTATAAACAGGTTCGTATTTTTATCGCGAGTGACATTCAAAACGTGGCTTGTGCAGTGTAAGAATTTAGCCTTCTGAATCCTGAAGCATAAGCGGATGATTTTGCTTTGATATTTATTTTGTTAACCATCTTTTTTGCAGGCATCTGAACCAGATTCTGTAGCTGCAAATGATCACATGCTTATTGATGGTGAGGAGCCAACTCACTCATCAGGGAATGCAATGAACCAGCCAGGCTCAAATAGGAAAAAGAATGGCTCCAGTGAAAGGAAGACCAAATCTCAACAAAGTGAAACCTCTTCAACTGCAATGGCTATCTCAGACAGCAGTGACTCTGAAGTACATCCAATAAGCAATAAATCTCCAGAGCCCTCCCTTAGTCCCTCAAAAGTTAAAATTGGTCCAAAAGGTGGAATAAGAAAGATTACCAATAGAAGAATTGCTGAGAGAATTCTTATGAGTGTGAAAAAGGGACAAAGGGAAATGGCATCGTCGGATTCTAATTCTGTTAGTGGATCCCCTTTGGCAAGGGACATGAAGCTTAGATCTGATACACGAAATGGAATTAAAGAACCATTTGTATCCTCTCAACACAATTCTCCAAGCACAAGAAGTAGTAGAAAGAAGAGTACACCTCAAATTGGGAATAGATCAGCTTCTCCTGAAGCTCAGAATGATTCAATGGAGGAAGCAAATAACGATCATTCAGCAACTGATGGTTATGATAGTTCAAGGAAAGAAGAATTCGTTGATGAGAATGTATGCAAGCAAGAGGATAACTTTAGATCCTGGAAGCCAATTGAGCAGGGACTTCTGGTGAAAGGATTAGAGATTTTTGGAAGGAACAGGTTTGCTTCTTTCTCCTAAGATCCAAATGGATATAGCTAATTATTGTATCTGAGTGGTGTTCCATGTACAATGAACTAAGGAAATTTGACGTCCCCTAATCTCCAATTTTTTTGAAACTCTTCTTCTCCTTCACCCCGGGACTTGGGACACCATATACTGCAATTGTAAAAAGTAACAATTTAATATTGGTTAGCCTACCCTCAATAGTTGCACTGAATCCATGGTTTGTATTTCACGCAGTTGTTTAATTGCTCGGAACCTTCTTGGCGGAATGAAGACATGCAGAGATGTTTTTCAGTATATGAATTATATTGAAAACAGCAGTTCATCTGGAACTCTTAGTGGTGTTGATTCTCTTGTTAAAGGATATATAAAGGTTGGATTCACTGTCCCCCTCATTTATTAACACATGCTCCAGTTAGTAACTTAATTTGATACTGTTGCCCATGCTGATATTCCAGGGTAATGAGTTGCGCACGAGGTCAAGGTTTTTTAGAAGGCGAGGTAAAGTCCGTCGTTTGAAGTACACCTGGAAATCTGCAGGTTACCATTCTATAAGGAAAAGGATTACAGAAAGGAAGGATCAGCCCTGTCGACAATATAATCCTTGTGGTTGTCAATCTGCATGTGGGAAGCAGTGTCCATGTCTTACAAATGCGACATGCTGTGAGAAATACTGCGGGTAATTACCTATTTCCTGTGCATCAACTTATATATGAGCATGCATAAATTTCTATGTACATGCAGTTATTAATACATTTCTTATGGATTCTGCTTAGTTGTACTGACTATGCAGTATATCATGCGTAAATTTCTACATATATGCAGTATATTTTATGGTTTTACCTACTTTTTTCTGGTACAAGATATTTTATCCGGTCTGCCAGACACTTGTCCTTTGTTTAGGATTTTGCTAGTCTACTTCAGGCAGAATCTAAATCAGGACTGGTTGCCCTTCTGGTTATTAATTGTGTTGCTTATAAAAATCTGAAGTATATGTTGCTAGAGAAAATGAATAAATTAATCTTTTCTGATGCTGCCCTTTGAGTCTGTCTTGTTACCACCCCTTTTACCCTAAATCAGGAGCGGCGGCCCTTCTGGTTATTAATGGTTATTAAGGAAATTAGCACAAGTTCAATATGTCCGCACCATCCTACATTTTTGTATTTTATTGAGTACGATGTCCCATTCGTGAAAGCTTTTCGCTTCCCTTTGCATTCCAGGTGTTCCAAAATTTGCAAGAACCGTTTTCGAGGCTGCCATTGTGCAAAGAGTCAGTGTCGCAGCCGCCAATGTCCGTGCTTCGCTGCTGACAGGGAATGCGATCCTGATGTTTGCAGAAACTGCTGGGTTGGGTATGTATTTTAGAATATGAGAAATCCTTGAGGGATTTTGTTTGTTAGTCATGATTATCATCAGCCTCCTGATTATTTGTTCACCAATCACGCTTTGGTCATTTACCACCTGTACCGTTTCCATACCTTGAATTAGGGTATATGCAATTTCTTCATCTATTCTTAGGGATATTGATCACCAAGATGCACATTAAGATTCTTTGATTGTTTAGATTGTAGTACCTCAATATACTCAATTCTGCATATTGAAATCTTGAAAAGTTTATTAGATTAAGATCAGTTAATAGGATTGGTCGACGGTTACATCCGCAATCATCAATTGTAATAATTTGAAATTATCTTGCCATGCCTTGTGCTAAATACTGAGTGCCTTCGCAATGTTTAATGGGGCTGAAATAGATCTGGTTTCACATTTAACAATATTGAACTCTGGGGGTCAAATGTTACACATGCTAGGCTGCATAGGAAATCATCTTGTTTAATAATTTTAATTTGCTATGTGCTGACCAGAAATTGAAGATTTTCAGATTTTGGCACAGACATTGAGTGGCAAAGAAAAGATCATACCAACTTGTTAATGACTTAATGTCAAAAACCATTTTTAATCACTGAGCCTTGCCTAATTAATTTGCTAGTTTGTTCAAACTGCAATATCATCTAATCTCGTTCAAATCCATATTCTTGTCCAGAAGAAAGATAGTATAGTTTTCTCAGCTGGTTCTCCAATGGAGCCTTGCCTAATTGATTTGCTAGTTTGTTCGAACTGCAATATCATCTAATCTGGTTCAATTCCATAATTCTTGTCTAGAAGAAATAATCGGTACATTGAACTACTCCATTCCACTTATATTTTCTAACTTACAGGTGTGGTGATGGTACGTTGGGAGTTCCAAACCAGCGGGGAGATAATTATGAATGCCGGAATATGAAACTGCTTCTTAAACAACAACAAAGGGTAAAAAGTTTTGCTTTGACAATATACCCATTCTATTGGCATTTTGGTTATAATTCCATTGAGATGATAATTGATTTGTCTATCCTTTATGGCCATTGTTCAAGAAAAAAGAACCACAATTCTTTTAGAGGAGTCTCTTGAATTTAGCTTTGTCCAAACTTTATGTGGTACATTGTTAATGTGATGTACACACGATTTGCTTGCAACAACAACAACAACAACAACATAGCCTTTTGTCCCAAGCTAGTTGGGGTAGGCTAGAGGTGAAACCCAAAAATCACGGCTCAGGCACATTAATTGCTAGTCTCCAAGCGCTCCTATCCATAGCTAAATCCTTAGAGATATTCCACTCTTTAAGGTCTCTAATAACCGACTCGTCCCAAGTTAGTTTGGGTCGCCCTCTACCTCTCTTAACATTATTGGCCCGCTGTAGAACCCCACTACGCACCGGCGCCTCAGGAGGCCTCCGTTGGACATGTCCGAACCATCTCAACCGATGTTGCGTCAATTTCTCCTCAATTGGTGCCACTCCGACTCTATCTCGAATATCTTCATTCCGTATCCTATCCCTTCTTGTGTGACCACAAAACCAACGCAACATACGCATCTCTGCTACACTCAGTTGTTGTATATGTCGCCTTTTAGTAGGCCAGCATTCAGCACCGTATAGCATCGCCGGGCAAATCGCCGTCCTATAGAACTTACCTTTTAGCTTTTGTGGTACCCTCTTGTCATAGAGGACACTAGAAGCTTGACGCCATTTCAACCAACCGGCTGAAATTCTATGCCTAACATCTTCATCAATGTCACCATCCTTTTGCAGCATCGATCCTAAATACCTAAAGGTATCTTTCTCGGCCACCACTTGCCCATTAAGCCTGACATCTCCATCTTCATATCTAGTCCCACTGAAATCGCACATCATGTACTCGGTCTTAGTCCTGCTAAGTCTGAAACCTTTGGACTCTAACGTATGCCTCCACAACTCTAACTTCCTATTAACACCTGCTCTACTCTCATCAACTAGCACCACATCATCAGCAAAGAGCATACACCAAGGGATATCACTTTGTATATCCCTTGTGACCTCATCCATCACCAGAGCAAATAAATAAGGACTCAATGCTGACCCCTGATGCAGACCTATTTTATTTGGAAAATCACTACTGTCTCCACCATAAGTGCGGACAACCGTCATCGCATCTTTGTACATATCCTTGATAAGGGTAATGTACTTAGTTGGGACTTTGTGCTTCTCCAAAGCCCACCACATGACATTTCTTGGTACACACGATTTGCTTGCAAGTGTCTAAATCTATCTGAATTTCTGAATGGGCATTTATTGTGAGGCAACACATCTCAGTAAAATATTTACATTGTGACATGCACATTTATTGTGACATGCACATTTTGCTCGAATTTGATCATTCCATTTCAATGAATATTTCATCAAAGATTCAAAGGTATACTTGTGTTTTCTCAGGTCTTACTTGGAAAATCAGATGTTTCTGGCTGGGGAGCGTTCCTAAAGGTAAAACTGTTATCTGATCTTTTCCATTCTTTCCTCCCTTTATCCCATCTAATTTGTCCCTTTTTTTTAAAAAAAACTTCAGAATAGTGTTAGTAAACATGAATATCTTGGCGAGTACACTGGGGAACTGATCTCCCACAAGGAGGCAGATAAGCGTGGAAAGATATACGATCGTGAGAATTCATCGTTCCTTTTCAACCTGAACAATGAGGTAGTCCTGCAAAATTATCCTCTTCAAGCATTCAGTTATTATATACTCCCTCCGTTCCAAATTGCATTGGCTTAGTTTTACTGCTTTTTGTCTAGCATCTTGCCCATCTGCTACATGCTGACTTGTACTACTTGAATGCAGTTTGTTCTTGATGCGTACAGAATGGGTGACAAGCTGAAATTTGCCAACCATTCCCCTGATCCAAATTGCTATGCCAAGGTTATCATGGTAGCTGGTGATCATAGAGTAGGCATATTTGCCAAAGAAAGAATCCTCGCCGGCGAAGAGTTGTTCTATGATTACCGCTATGAGCCTGACCGAGCCCCTGCTTGGGCCCGGAAGCCTGAGGATTCCCGAGGAAAGGACGAGGGGCAACCATCCAATGGGCGTGCAAAGAAGCTCGCCCAAAACACTAGAGGCTGATTCTGATTCTTTCATTGGAAGGCCTAAAATTTGGCAGTGGGAACCTGTCATTGGCAGACCCCTGATTTATTGGAACACCATTATGTCATTGTAACTCCATTGTTTCATGGGTTAGTCTGAATTCTCCATGGCAGCTGTTCCTGCCATCTTTAGAATTAGGTGGCGACTGACTGATTTGCCGATGCAACATGAGTTGACTTATAGGTTGTGTTGCTCCTTTAGATCCTGATTTTGTGGAGTATGATTAGAGTGTTTCTGAAGCAACAAGTTTTAGTGCAGTTTCCGTTTACTGTATCCGCAAAAGAAAAGGAAGTGAACAATTAATTCATGTCATCATGGCTAGGTTTATAATTTTTTGGTTATAGTTGGAAGAGCATGATCTGTGAGCTAGTTGCTGACCAAATTGCGCTGATTGGGCCTACACGGAATACAAACTGTCCAATTTTTTTTCTCACCCAAAGAAAAATGTGACCTCACGTTGGACTTGTCATGGATGCTCAGAGCAACTCCAGCAATAGCTCTCAGATCAGACAATACCCCCCCCCCCACCCACACACACACACAAAATAAGAATAGAGAGCTTGAAGAATAATTTTGGAGGTCTCTTCAAAATAGGAGGCCAAAAATAAATTTGAAGCCTCTCCAAAATATGGCGTCAAGTAGAGGGTCCAACGGAGTGCAACTTTTTTCATGACTCTTTAAATTTAGGTTAGAGGCCTATTTAGAGGGTCGGCTGAACAGGGCCGGAATAGGGGCCAAATAGAGGATCTGTTGGAGTATAATATTTTTTTCATGACTTTAAATTTAGGTTAGGAGCATGTTTAGAGGGTCTACTGAAGTTGCTATTAGAGCATCTCCAAGTGTCTCGTAAACACTCCCAATAATCAATTTTGGGAACGAAGTAAAAAAACAAGGCCTAAAAGTTGTCTAGAGTCGTTCTCAATTCTTATGCGTGTCCAACTGACTCCATTTCGAGCTAAATTCACCCCTCATTTGTACACTCCCTATCCCATTAAAAAAATGATGGAGGACAAAAAAAAAGCTACCCGAGTTATTGTTCACACTGGGTAAACAATCAACTTTTTGGCCCACAAAAGGATGGTGGGGGTAGCAATCAAATCCTTTTAGGGCTAATTTTTGGGAACCGTTAGGTGGAGGAATAATTTTTACCCCTAATAGCTGTTGCAAGGTTCTAAAATTAGTTTTTAGGACTTTATTTTTTGAACACTCTTGAAGATGCTCCTACGTGACCTTATCTAACCAACAATCTTTTGGACTAACATCTAACATGCGGTATCTTATCCACTAAAGTTTTAAGGGAGCAAGGATTTATGAATTCGAACATACCCGCGTTATAACACCCTTATACGGTCAGACCAGCAGAGCATGTTCTGCTACCAATTCAGTCGTGACCAAATTATACAACCATACAAAGCAAATTCCACTAGTACGCTAGATATCCTTGTCGTATTTATGAAGGACATTTAGTTTAATTCTGCAAAGCAACAGCTCACTTTTCCTGAAGTAGATATGCGTGTCTGCCTTTTACCCAGTTTCACTAGCAATTGCATCTCATTCACCAACAACCATTTTTATTTCGGACTGCACAAAGAAAATGGAATTCATTAAAATTTCACCTCATTTTTTAAAGCTAAAATCAAAATTCAAAACGTTCGTTTTTATCCTAACTATGCCAATAAATACAATTTCTGAAGAAGAGCTTATGTAAAAAACCGGGGCATTTTGTAAGATCATATGGGGCAAGTGCTTTGTAGGAGAGAGAATTTAAATGCTTGAATTTGCTTAATTGGTTGAATATTTTTTAGCATTCTTTTGCTTTGGAGACCCGATAAAAGAATTTTTATTTGAGTCCTTGACGATACAACAATATTCGCTTATACCTTAATACTTTACAAACGCTTCTATTGTTGGTGTATAACAAAAAATAATAATTAAATATTCCCTTACACCTTAGTACCTTTCAAACGCGTCATAGCATAGGATGTTTGGATCATCGGACTAAATTTTAGTCCCGTCTGCAGACGTAAGAATGCTAATTAAAAGTATTAAATATAGATTAATTAAAAAAACTCATTACATAAACATAACTAATTTGTGAGACGAATCTATTAAGCCTAATTAGTCCACGATTAGACAATGTAATGCTATAATAATTATGTGATAATTATGTACTAATTATAGCTTAATTAGACTTGTTAGATTCATCCCGCGAAATAGATATGACTTATATAATTAGTTTTAAAATTAGTTTATATTTAATACGTGTAATTATTATTTATTAAAAAAACTAAACTTTAGTCCTTATATTCAAACACCCTATTAGGCCCCGATGCGCCATAGATGCCTGTTGTCATCGCACCCAATTCCCATCTTCCTAATCGTACATGTCTCATCTGTAGTCAAGCACACCTATATAATCCTTTTGCATCTCTGTTAGCCCACTGTAGCGAGAAAAGGGATGGCGAGTCCACTGGGTCCATTCTTGGTCAAAGTTACACAACAATTAGCACGCTGGACACGATGGTGTTTGTTCAGCAAGACACCAGGCTTCATCTTATTCATCTATGATCCAGTTCCGATTGATTGTGCCAACGATATTTAAAGCTGGTTAATTGGAGCCGGATGAAGACGACGGCCTTGTTAGTGGCAGCTCTGAGTGGATTCAGGGTTAGGTGCATGAAACACAACCGTTGGCTATGTGCTTTTGGTCGTAGAAGATGCGTCAGGACGTATGGTTTGGACAAGTTTTTTTGGTATTGGTAGGTTGGAGCTAATGATGATGGTAGCTTTTTTTTCTCTGCTCCTTTTTCCTAGGCCTTTGTGCTATTAGGAATGAAGCCTTTTCTTTTACGTAATAATGATAGCTGCATGTATCTTTTCGACGCGGAGGTTGGAATATCAATATATTCCTTTTCTAGAAAAAAATCTCTGTTAGCCCATCCGCCGGTTTGATCCAGGGCGCTTTTCGTAACAGTTAGACGTAGCATCTCGAGGAGCCCGGCCGGGCCGAATCCCTTTTAAAATGTCGCGTGATGGCGCGACGATGTCCACATGATCAGCTAATCCGCCGCGCGGCCGAGCGTTCCACGCCGCGCCCGCGCCCGCGTCCACTCGCGTCGCGTCGTGCCGCACGCATCGGCGTCACGTGAGACGTGACGGCGGCGACCTGCCGCTACAAGAAAGCCGCCCCGCCTCTCTCGGCTCCCTCCCTCCGCGCGCCGAGGCCGAGCCGAGGAGATGGAGAAGCAGCAACAGCACCAGCAGCAGCCTGACGGCGATGGCGGCGCGGCGGCGCCGGAGGAGGCGGAGATCGAGCGGCTCCCCGCCGACCTCCTCGCGCACGTCCTCTCCCTCCTCCCCTCTTTCCGCGACCTGTCCATGTACGAACGAACCACCCCGCTTGCTCTGATCGATGGATTCTGCTCGGCTTATTAAGCGATGCGATTTGCTGATGCTCTGCTTCTGTGGCCGTCAGGGCGGGGGGAGTGAGCCGGCGGTGGCGGCGGGCGGTGGAGCGGTCGCTGGCGTCGCGGCGGCGGCTGAGCTTCGCGGGGCAGCGCACCGGCGACGACACCGCCGCGCGCCTCGTCCGCGCCGCCGTCAACCTCCGCGACCTCGACATGTGAGTTCACCGATGCTTCTTGTATTTCTCTCTCATTCTTAATCTCTTGATCGATCGATCAATCCTCTCCTAACGCTGGCTCCCCGTTCTTGGAGTTCACGAAGCTGCTGGGGCTGCCAAATTACGGACGAAGGCTTGATCAAGATTTCGTCCGCGGATTGCGTCGGCAAGCTGACGTCCATATCGCTGTGGGGATTGGCTGGGATTACAGACAAGGGCGTTGTTCATCTGGTGAGGACGGGAAGGAAGCTTCTGATTAGCTTGTAGATTGAAATCAATAGCTTTGCTCCACCTGCTTCTTTTTTTCCAACAGAAATTTGAAAGAAATGGTCTCCATTATTTTTAATTAGCCTCATTTTTATTGTCAAGTGTCGGTAAGTTTATTTTGATGGCCATCGAATTTATGTAGAGATTGATACGTTATTTGATAGGATGTTGACTTAGGCTCGAGAAAAAGTTGGGTCACTTTACAATTGCGTAACTTGTTTGGCTTTGCTTTCTCATCATCTGTGCATTGTTTTACTTATTCTTTTGTTGGTCACGTACCCATGTAGACTATTAGGTTGTTACTTTCAGAGCGATCCTTGTTTTGTACTGCATGTTTTTAGATACAACATATGCTACGTTTCATGATCTAACCTTTCTCTATCTGCAAGAAAAAAGTTGTTAATTAGATTAATTCGAGTAAGCATGTCCTTGAGGTGTTAATGTCCAATGCGCTTTTGCCATACTTCCTTGCAGATTTCTTGAGGTTCCTGCATCAACTGCTTTCATTTCCCCCTAGGCCATGTACCCGTATATTAGACTCTGCAACACGTTTGAAAAATCAGAATGATTCAAGTTTTAAGTGTATTTAAAGTAAAGGAAAATTTGCAATGATTTAATGTAAATCTAACTCTGCAATGCGAAGGTTTTCTGGAAGTTTGTTGATGCGTACCACTAAGAACCTCCTGAAGGTGCTATTTGCCATCATAACAACTGCGCTTTTCTCAAACTGCACTGTAGGTTTCAAGAGCTTATTCTCTTCAGCACCTGAATATTGGCGGGACATTCATCACAGACGAATCCCTAAATGCAGTCGCAAATAGCTGCACAAATCTGAAGGTGCACCTCTCTTTTCTGAACTTCAATTACCTCATTCTTGCAAAACTACGAACCTGACGAAGTACCTCATGACAAATCTGTAGTTAAGTTTTTTTTTTAAAAAAAGATAAACTGCAGTTTGAAGATGCTTCATTTTTTTGTGGGTAGTTTGAAGATGCTTCTTGTAGAAGATATTTGAATTATGAAATCCTTCTGGTACTTTGGAATTAACTAGTCAATGAGGAAAAGAAAAAACTTTTAACGAATGAATGAACTTGGTTTGTTCCTATCACAGAACAGTAGTCCATTCAGTTTTGGTCCGTGGTACATCAGCTGGGAGCAGATTAGGCCTAGGTATATGACTTATTCTGTGTAATTAGGTGAGAGATGATGCTAGGTAGCAATTGAGAATTCTTTTTATCATTGTTTGTGACCAGAATTTGCATACAGGAATTGCAATATCTAATGTGATTCTTCTGTTCTTTTTGTATTCGTTTTCTTAGAAAAACATTGCTCTATGGTAGCTTTTATAATTCAGATCACCATTGCTTTGCACAAACAGGAGGATTCAGTATTAGAATAGTTAGGTCTCGTCTGTTTTCCTTCCAGGGACACTTGAATACATCATTGCTGCACTATTAGTTACATTTTTTGTTTAAACTCAATCTCTTTGACTTTGATGAAGATAGATTCATATATACACATGCTTTGGTAGATTCATATATAGAGGCTTGGACCATTTCTTTCTTGCTTGTCCATGTTTGTAGTTTAGTTGAGGAATTGAGGTTCACTGGACTCTGTTTGGTGGTGTTTCATTAGCTTTCAGTTTGTCTGTTAATAGTTTTTCAAAAAAAAGGATGCTGTTAATTAGAATTGACTTCTTTAGTGCAATGAAACACAATTCTCCTGTGTTCAAGACGAAAATGTTGACCCTAACAGCTACGCGTTCTATGACATTCTTATGGCACTTTGAAATGGGCCAGTTAATGATGAAGGAAAAACGTGGAGCAAATCAACGGATTTGGTTCCTTGGTCCTGTCATAGAACAGCGATTCTCCTAACTTGGGCCATCATCACCTGGGCAGACCATCCTTGGCTGTCTGGCTGCTATAGCATATAAATGTCAATAGGCTGCTGATAGGTTTTTCTACAGCTTTGTGGGGTTCGGTTAGCTTTCAGTCGAATAGGTTGTTGAGTGGAGCTGTTGTAGCAGTTATGAGCCAAATCTGATTGCTGAATCCTTACAGAGCACTTCATTGCAATTGGAAAGCCATTGGTCCGATAGTTTCAGAACATTCCACCGCTAGTGATTAAACACAGCCTGTTCAGTTTCAGTTCTGCAGCAAAGTGAAGCACCCAAGGAGTGCCAAAGTAGCATCACCTTTCCTGTTATACACAGCATAAAAATGGTTTCATCAAAACTGCATCGCCGCCATGAGCCCATGAGTATGACCAAACTTGGTCAAAACAAATTATGAAACTTGGCCAGAAGATACAAACTGCAACTTGATAATCACCTGCAAGTTCAGATCATTTGGAATGGGAACTGCAGATTTGCATGTGCTTAAGAGATGCAGTTGACTTGCCTGCTGACAGTGGTGTGGGGGTGCCTTTCCATGTGCAGAGCATCATCCTGTGGAGCTGCCGGCACGTGACGGAGGCCGGGCTGGTGGCGCTGGTGAACAAGTGCCGGCGGCTGGAGTGCATCAACGTGGGCGGCATGAGAGTGCCGCCGGAGAGCTTCGTGGGCCTGCTCTCCATCAGCCCAGCCCTGCAGATCAGGTCCATCCCCCAGATCCTCAACGCCGGGGTGCATGTCTCTTGATATCTCTCTCCATGGACGATGATTATCAAAGCCCGCCATGAGCCCATCACTGGTTCATGGCAGGAATTACCAGAAAGGATCCATGAAAGGATCAATTGTTGTTTGTGTTATCATGATTGTTGTTCTGCACAAAAAGCTGTTCTTTGGAGCACTGTATCTTTTGTATATTCACACCTGTACATGCTACACAGAATAAATTGTACCATTACAGCCACAGATTGTGCTAGTAGGAAGGGCATACATGACTATGTGCTATCACCCATACACATCATATGCTGAAAATCTCAAACTGCTGGGTACTGCACTGTCATTGACGATCTGATAAAAAAGAAACGCTTAAACAAGACTGCAAGGTACTAGCTTGTGGTCTTGTGGATAGGAACTTTTACTGCAAACAAATCGTCTAGAGTCTTAATATTTGGAGAACTACTTGTCACCAAGATGAGCTTCAAGATGGCACCGTCTCACCAACCATTCACCCACCCGTGAGACAGGGACACGAACCCACTCCGGCAACCGGTTCGACCTCCTCCTAACTGTCCTGGAACCCACCGAAACCACTCTCTGATGGGTTGATTTCCTCGCACGCCACTTCCAGTTCCAGTAGGTGACTGGTTGCTACCCCTGACTGACAAACTGATTAGTTTCTGTTCCAGTGTGTCTGCCGGTTTCTTTGCCAAATTATCGCATGTCTGCAAGAGTAGGTTTGCGCTACGATCTTTTTGCAACTTGGGGCCTTGGTTGGGGTCTTGTGACTTGAAGAAGAGAGGGAGAAAATCCAGTACAGTAGTTGGAATCGGCATGGCAACTCCACTATAATTGATTTCCTTTTTGTTTTATCCACATCAGCACATGGCCACCGGCCACATGGACACTCATCAAACTAGAGCTCTGACAGAGAAGGTTCTGTTCACAACAATAAAAGTCGTTTGGCAAGCTACAGATGCTCTACCTACTAGCAAATATCTGCACGCCACGGTCGCTGTCGACGAAGAACTCGAGCAAACTGGCTGTGCCATCTCTGTCAAAACATGGAAACATCGACAGATGGGGTAAAACTTCAAAGCGCGCATATACCAAACAAGAATCCAGTCAAGTTTACTACTCTGGATGAGTGCAAAATGCGCCGAATCTGGCAGCTTGGATTCGACAAGTTTACCAGCTTTAACCATTGTCCACGAGCGATGAATTCTGCCAGATTTGGATTCGACGGTACAGAGGAAACAAAATCTCGCATCATCGACATCGATTGATTCGTCAGCAATCCATCTGTTGCGAAGCAACGAAGCACAAACACGGGATCTTCATCGTATACAGTAAATTAATTAATATTACGGTCTCGACATTTACGTACGAAATGGTGGGCAATTTCCAAGAAGATTACACAAGGCAAGAAAGAGCCAAGAAAGACGGTGAATAATTAATGCTGCGCGTCGCCTATGATTGGAATCTGGTGGCGGCGGCGGCGGCGGCGCCGCCGTCGGTGCGGTGTGGATGCAGCCGAGCCCGTGCTCACTTGACGCGGCGGCAGAGGGTGACGCCGTCGCCGACGGGGAGCTGGCAGATCTCGACGCGCTCGTCGGCGGCGAGCGCCTTGTTGAGGACGAGCACGAAGTCGCGGTAGAAGCGGATGTACTTGCGCATGGGGGCGTCGTCGGGGAGCACGACGGAGCCGTTCCACAGCGTGTTGTCGTAGCCGATGAGGCCGCCGAGCTTCACCAGCTTGAGAAGGCGCTCGTGGTAATTGAGGTAGTTGTCCTTGTCGGCGTCCACGAAGACGAAGTCGTAGGTGCCGTGGTTCGCCTCCTGCACGGTCGCAAGCACGGATCAGGATCACTCATGCAGGCTCGATTTGAGAAACCGGCCGCCATTTTTGGATGGGGGCGAGGAAGGAAGGAAAGGACAGAGATGGAGCGGCATTTCCGTACGTCGGCGATGAGGTCGTCGAGGACGGGGAGCGCGGGGCCCTCGCGGAAGTCGATCTTGTGGGCGACGCCGGCCTTCTCGATGCAGGGCAGGCCGAGCTCGTAGTTCTCGCGGTTGATGTCCATGGCCAAGATCTGAAGGGGAAAGAAATCCTTCTTTTGTCAGCGAGCTGCTGCTGCTGCTGCATCAGGTGGGAAGCAGATCTGGGCGGTGGGTGGGGAGGAAGGGATGAAGTAACTGACCGTGCCGTCCTCGGGGAGGGCGAGGGCGGTGGCGAGGAGGGAGTAGCCGGTGTAGACGCCGATCTCCATGGTCTTCTTGGCGCCGATGAGCTTGATGAGCATGTTGAGGAACTGCCCCTCGTCCGCCGACGTCGTCATCAGGTTCCTGCAGCAGCGGCACCATCGTTCGTTCAGATCTCGGCTCGCATCGAAACAGAGGATCAGGAAATAGCCTGGAAGATCGACGAGCACATACCATGGGTGCTTGGCGGTGATCTCGCGGAGCTCCTTCATGCTCTCCGGCTCGCGCGGGTACACGCTCGTGTCCAGGATGTACTGCGGATTTTCCCCAGATTTCCCGATCAGTCAGATCAGACCCAGCAGCAAACGAGAAGGAAGGGAAAAAAAAGGACGAAGATCCAGAGCGCGAGCGAGCTCGGGAATGGAGGAGCAGGCAAGTAGTAAGTACCTGGTAGAGGTCGTCGCTCTTGAGCAGGCTCTTGTGCCCGACCTCGGAGTGGCGCGTCTTCTGCTCGCCGTTGCCGTTGGCCTGCTGCTCCTGCGCCGCCGTCGCGGGCTCCGCCGCCTTCACCGCCTCCGTCGCCGTGCTGGCCATTGCAGGCAGTAGCTGACCTGACCTTGTCGGCTGAACGGGTCCGGGAGATCTGGGTACTAGCTGCGGTGATTGACCGACCTTGCGTTGGCTGCCGGGACGAGGCTGGCGTAGGCGGCTTTATATAACGCGCGGCCGCGGGCAGCGGGGCGGTTAGGCGAGGCCGCCGCGAGCGCGAGGCATGTGTGTGAGCCTGCGGTCGCTGCCAGGTAGGCGCCGGGCGCGATGACCTCACTACGGCTGGCGACTAGCGAGCCGGGTCGGTAGAGGGGGGAGCTGGGAGAACGTGAAGCAGTCGTGGCCTGCGTGAGCGACGGGGGGTGGGGGGTTGGGCGGGGCCGGCGCGGAGGACGCGGTCGGTGTGGGTTGGTGGGGTGGCCGGGACATGGGGGATGATGGGGCTATCGGCTCGGGACGGTGCGCGGGGGTGGGGGTGGTTGGCGGGGCGGTGGATGGATCCGCGCGTCTGGTCAGAAGGGGGTCTCGCTCGCGGCTCGCCACCCGCGTTCCCGGGGTGTGGGGTGGCCGTGGCGGTCGGCGCGCCGGCCCGGCTCGTGGTGCCTGGCGAGAGGGTTGGTGGGAGAGCGACGCGGCTGACTTGCCAAGCTGGCCGGCCGGGGGGCCGAGAGGCCTTGCGAGCCGGGGTCGCTTGCTCTTGCTCAATTTTTCTCCGGGCCGGGACCGCGGGGATGGTGGTCGTCGGTTCGCGGCGGGGAGTGAGACGGGGCCCGAAGGAAGGCACCAATTGGTGGCTGCCGCCGGAGGAGGGGGCCACCCACCAACCATCCATCGTGCCATGGGTGAATGGGTGCGTGGAGTCGGGGATGCTCCCACTTTCCTTGTAGGAGGAAATGAATGAATCAAGTTTCGGGAAAAAAATTGGGCTGGCGTTCCTGGGCGATTCTTGTGTTACGCGGCCTTGCCTTTGACTGGTCGGTCGAGTTGGGATTTGGCACAGCTTTGTTCGTGCGTGTGTTTCCTTGACGTGCGTGTGCCTTGCGACACTAGTATGGTGTCTTCAGTGGTTGACCCAGCGCTATATGCAGGGGGACACGAGCTGCCTGCGGAGGAAACGGACGCGCGCGCCGGTGGGGGCGGTTGCGCATGGTTGAAGGCGCCGCGCGGGCCGTGGCGTAGGCGGCCGTGTCCGTATGCGATGCTGGAGCGCCTGGATGGAGGCCCTGTAGATAGATGACGGGAGCACAGCACGGTGGCTTTTGGACGTTTCGGTTTCGGCCGCACGCGGGGCGTCGTCAGCTGGAATCAGAAGCCCCATATCCGCGGTGGAATCACAAGTGACACTGAATCAGCGAGGCATACGCCACACACCCAAGCCCAGCCTTGATAGATTACTTCCTGGTATGGAAATGGATTCGTCTGAGTTTCCTTTTGTTATTTTATAATATCAATCATGTAAACACTCGCTTGCTTCTCCTTCTTATATGACACGGCAGCGTTCCCAACTTTTTTTTTCAAAAAGTGGAGGTCGGGTCGAGTGGTATCCTCGCGGCTGCTTCCCGGTGATTTTTGTGCTGGTCTGACTCTCCAGACTCCAGTTGAGTTGGGAACTTGGGAATTGGGGTCGTTAGGTATAATATCAGCAATCCAGTTTCTGTGGTTTCCAAGTTGCGTTGCTGCTCCAAAAAGCATACAAACCGGAGCGTAAACATACATCGGAATCCAGCAGGTTAACGAAATCCCGAACGCAGGTGCGGCCATCGAGGTTGCGTACAGGTTCGGATTGCATCTTCCAAGTATGATAGCGCCCACTACGTAGGGTGTGTTAGCCCTCCCAAATTCTACCCCCAAAGTTCGCTATGCAAAAAGAAGATTCTCATCACATCAAAATGTCATAGGATGCATGAAGTACTAAATGTAGATAAAATCAAAAACTAATTGCACAGTTTTGTTGTACTCGACGAGATGAACATTTTGAGCCTAATTAATCAATTTTTGGACAATTTTTCACACATACAAACGAAATGCTACAGTAGCGCACTCCAAAAGACCAAAATTTGGCTCCCAATTTCGGGAACTAAACAAGGCTCTCCAAATTCTAAACTTTTCATCACATCGACATCACATCGAAACATTAAATATAATAATGACGCATGCATGGAATATTAAACGTGGATAAATAAAAAAACTAATTACATAGTTTTGATGTACACGATGGGACAAATCTTTTGAGCCTAGTTAGGTCATGGTAGGACAACGATTACCACGAACAAACGAAAAGTGCTACAATACGCTACAGTGTTCGATGTGCTTTTTTTTATCTAAACACACCCTTACTTATGGACCTGTAGAGTCCAAACATGGCCATGATCAATAATCACCAATCAACAGCGCACACTGGACCTCGAAGAAATGTAGCGTCTGCCATCTGAACCGTTGCTTGCGGACTTAACACGGCAGCTATGCATGTACTAGTCAGAGCGTACCGCTGCCTTCACCTTCGGCTATGTACTTCCTCCGTTCCAAAAAAAATTGAAGTTTAGGACAAAGTTTGGATCAAACATTGGAAATATAAATCATCAATAACTTTTAAGTTCTTGAGTTTGTAAATGTGAAAACTATATGAATAGATTTGTCTTAAAAAATACTTTCATAAAAGTATACATATATCACTCTTTAATAAATATTTTTATAATAACAAGAGGTCAAAGTTATGTTTTAAAGACCGTGTCGCTGTCCTAAACGTCAGTTTTTTTAGAATGGTGGGAGTATGTCCTAATCTCTCTTGATGATGCCCACGTGCATGCGACACTAATCTTTATTTGCTCTTTAGCCCTTATTTAGATGCAAGTTAGGGGATGAAAAATTGAGGGAAAGATGTCACTTCAACATAAATGCATCAATGTAGCATTTCGTTTGTATTTGTAAAAAATTATCTAAAAATTGATTAATTAGGCTCTAAATATTCGTCTTGTCGAGTACAACAAAACTGTACAATTGGTTTTTGATTTCATCTATATTTAGTATTTCATACATATGCCGATATTTTAATTTGATGGAAATCTTTTTTATAGTGAACTTTAAAATTGCTTTTTAGGAACTATAAACAAGCCCTGCTCTTCCCTCTCGCTTTTCTTTCTGGGACAAGGGGAAGGGGACGGACACGAACAGTCTCGGGATTCGAGAGGAAACGGAACAAAACCAAAACGGGTGGCCGGTTGCGTGTCCGTTAGCGAGGGGCGGCGTGCTGCAGGCCCACACGATGACGGGTGGTGCACGGTAGCTTGTGGCCATTTCGGGCCCAATGCGGCGGCCCAATGCCACGCCCACGACGCCGGGCCCTTGGCGGGCTGGCAGCCAACGCCGATCAGAAACATGGATGGAGCCAGGCCACCAAACGCCGTCTTCCCGGGCCGATGCCGTTGGATAAAAAGTCGACGGCAAGAGGAGCTGCAGCATAGCTATGGAAGCATCGCCACTGGACACCATGCTATTGCTGCTCCTCTGCTGCTAGCAGCTATGGAAGCATCGCCACGGCGGCAATGGTTTCCTGTTCCTTTACAGTTCATGTCCTTCTCGAGCAGGCAGAGGCGCGAGTTTTCATCGGCGGAGGTACTCAATCATTGAGCGTGTGATCTATCGGTAGGAGGGGAGGAGTTGTCGATGACTTTTCAGTGACGCCCTGTTCGTTTGGCTTATCAGCAGTCAGCCAGCAGTATTTTTCTCTCTATACAAACCAGCATCAGTCACCTGGCCAGGTTCAGCTGAAGGTAGGCATCGGTTAATACACACCAATAGCACTTAGCCAATGATCGCATAGTGGAATATATAACAATAACAAGCGACACCGAATGAGCAAGGCATACGACAGAATATGACACCAAGACCAGCGTTGCCAGATCTACGCCGCCGTTGCTGTCCTTCACAGCTCTGAGCGCATGCATTGCTGTGTTCGTTTAGTCCCCGAACGACCCTAGCCATACGAGAGGCCACAGCAATTGCGATGGGAGCATAGCAAGGTCATGGTCGTCTTGTCTCGGCACTGATTAGGTGCGGCAACGAGTCAACGACCAAGACTGATGAGCAGCGACTGCCATCTCAGCACTGCCGTGATGGACCGGCTGAAGCACTTGCTAGCCATTGTATATGACGGCTTTGCTTGTTGGCGTCTTCAGCTCCATGCAATAATCTGCGAGAGAAGGCTAGTCATTGACTAAATGCAGACTCCCAATAGCAAGCACCTACAGAGCAAAGCAACTACCCACTGGTAATCTCCTGCCCTTTCGTTCAGAAACACACCAAACAAATATGAACAGCAACGGCTGCTCTCTGTTTACTCCCATGGTCCAAAAATATAAACACTAGTGTTATCTTAAACCAAAACTTCAGTTTAACTAACTTTATATAAAAAAATCATTCTAGAATTCAAATGTTGTCCAAAAAACAAGCCATTTTACTCTATTTGGTAGATATACATGTGCATGTAGCAAACAAGTAGTACTAAATAACTAACAAATAGGGGTAACCAAAATCATTTCACTTCCTTGTTACTGCCCTAAAATTTGTAGAATGCTTTTTTTTACAGGAGCGAGTATACATTTGATAAACTTGGTAAACCTTGACTGACAAAAGTAGAAATATTTATATTTTATAAGACAGGATGGGAGCACTAATAATTTTGTCGTCGCCCGCGGTATTAGACTATTAGACGCGTTAACTGACTGGACATTTCCTACTTGACTGTGGCTGACTAGGTGTGCACATGTGATATATACGATTCGAGCGACGCACATCAGCACAGCTCTCTTGTGAATGCTAGCCAACCAATCATGGCCATGGGAAAAATCTTCAGCATCGCTACTGCGTTGCTCTCCTTCCTCGTGTCCTCCAAGCCCTCCATTGTTGTCGCAAGCGATCAAAGCTACCTCTCTAGAGGCTCCTCCATCTCCATCGGGGACGGCACCACCATGATCCTAGTATCACCCAACGGCGCCTTCTCCTGCGGCTTCTACAAGGTGGCCACCAATGCCTTCACCTTCTCCATCTGGTTCTCCCAATCAGCTGACAAGACCGTCGCCTGGACGGCCAACCGCGATGCTCCGGTCAATGGCAATGGCTCCAGGATCGTC